>CM030364.1:172562597-173902597 GCA_017893485.1 Hemerocallis citrina | reverse complement strand
CATAAATGTGTTTGTAATACCCCGTAAAATAGTATATAACTATTTTGTATATTAGTCCGTTCACGTTTGAGAGTCGCATGTATTAATGGATTCTCAAATTTTAATTGAGTAAGTATTGGAACATATTATTTGATATATTTTGAACCCAACAAAGGTGTATTTGTTGAGCTGGAGTTGTGGTATTTTCTCAATTAAACTGAGATAGAATGTATAATATCCCTAAAAATAATTAACAATTATTTTATAAAAATATTTTATATATGAATGATGTTGCACGTGCAAATGAATTTGTCTTAATTTATTGTGTGTTGTTACGATTTGTATTTGAGATTGAATGAAGCAACCAACTTAAGTTGTATGGTTGGGTTAAAGCCAAGCTAACTCAACTTGGGTTAGACCAAGTAGGCTCTAACCATGACTACACATGTTCATATGCACCTACAACTTGTCACATGCACACTAACTTGTACGTTACACATTTATCACATGAAGCAACTATACAAAAAATTGGGCACATGGAGAGGGTAGCCAGATTTGGGCATGGAGGGAAAATCAGAGTTTTGATTTTTGTAGGGAATCTAAGGAAATCATGAGGGTGTGAGTTCCTAGTGTGAAATTGAGTGCTAGTGTGGAACCCTAAGCAACTCAAACTCACTTCCACACTCAACCCACTCTCACACTCAATCCACCCCCACAAGCAATCTCACCCCCTCCCCTACTCAAATTGGTCGACCAACTACAAATGAGAGCAAGAGTGTGAGCCCTAGCTCATTTGCCGCTCTTTCTTCACTCTAAAAACCCTCTAAAACTCTCTCCACTTCACATTAGTTGTTGTTTTGATAAGGACAAGGAGGCAAGGTGGCTTGGAAGCAAGATTGAAGCTCGGAGGAGAAGAGCCACGGCTTGGTGGTGATTATTTTTGTGCTCGTACTCTTCATAAGGTGGGTGTCCTTCAAAACCTCTTGTGTATGTTAGTAGATGTAGTTCTTGATGATGTGAATGCATGCAACAAGAATGGTTCATGTTTGATGGTCAAATTATATTTTGATGGCATGATAAGAAGGATACAATAATTCATGAAAATTTGTAGTTGTGTTTTAGTAAAAATGCAATTTTTAAATTTGAGCATCTTATGAATATCCCTAGAATAATTTTTATTCAACTAAACATCATGTTATACATGTAAAAGAGTAGTTTTGAATTGGATTGAACAAAGAGCATGATATTGAGTAGAATTTCTAATTCTTGGTAGAGATAGAGAAATTTCATTTTTTTGTTGTGTATGTTCATGCATGTTTGTGAAGTGGAATTACCACTTAAATTCGAGTATAATGACTTATATTCATGGTAGGATGTGTTAGAAATGTTCATGAATAGAAATTATCTAATATTACGTGATTTAAGCATGATTTTACGTCATAAAATGAAAATGTGTAGTCTATGTTACTGTTTTTACACATACAAGTAGTCACCACTTTAGAACCTCATAATCATCTTAAAATTCTAAATTTTTAGCTTTAGAATCATGTTATGAGAAGATGATAAGTTTTTACATCGATGGATTTTTAAATTGCATGTGAAAAAAGGTGATTATTCTAGGTCATTTGTGCCAAACAAATTATATGTGTTCACTGATTGAGATGTAATTTAGTCTTGTGTTAGGAAGTTGTTCATGTTGGTTATTCTTGCTATTTAGGGGATGAAAATACCCCCATTTTGTGCTTATTAGTGATGTGTTGTGTGTGCAAGTTTGGTACATGTTCGGGCTCGATTAGCCCTTGAAATGGGTCCGGAAAGAACCCATAAACGGCAGTTTTTGCCTATGTTGCTAGCTGTTTGGAACTTCAATTTCGTTGTTTTGATAGCATTGCATCAATATTGATTGTTAAGGATTTTCGAAGATCGCTTGTTTTATCAACATTGCATCAGTTGCGTTCAACTGACGTGCTCACAGTTGGTTAGTGTGCATGACCTTCCTGATCATAGGAGCAGGGGACTCGAGTTGTGTGGAGCATCCAAGTGAAAGACACACATTTTTACATTTTAATTTATTGATATAAATTCATGATGTAAATATTTGTAAACAATTGTACATCGTAATATTATTGAGGTAATGAAAATTTAATTACATGTGATGTGATTTTATTATGTTGTGTACTCATTTGAAGTAAGATCCTGGATTGTGTCACAAGTTTCAGTGCTAGAAAATTGGGGCGCTACAGTTTTTGAGTGAAAAATGCTTTAAATATAGTTTTCAATGAATCAAATAGTACCTACTAAGGTAGCTCTTTTGGGTGAGACAATGCCTTCTGTGATGGAGCCGTGGTTAGGCGTAGGTGTGTAGGTGCATAGGCATGTGTAAGCAACTAAACAGGCTCGGGGCATTGCAAGTAATGAGTCATCGGAGATGATGATGTGGACAATGTTAGTCTGCAAATGGTGACACAGAGTCACAAAGGGAGGAGGAAGGAGCAATGATGCGGAAGCAAGAGATAGAAAAGAAGATAGGGGTTTGATTGTAGAATTTGTGGCACTAGCCCATTAGTCTTTGTTGGCTACATGGGTCTATTTGAGGCTCAATCTAGCGACCAACTTTGCACTCATTTTCTTTCCCTTTTTTTTGTTTTCTGAAATAAGGTCGTAGCCACACCCTCCACACTTAACCCCGAATATATATATTAATTAGAAATATTTTTGTGCAAGTAGAATTTAAACTTCCAATCTCTTGCTTAGTAGTGAAGAGGCTTACCAGTGGACCATATTGATTCTTGCAATGAATTATTGTGTTTTGATTAGCTATTGAATAAGGAGGCATATTTGATCTCCTCTATGGTTGGCATGCGTGTGTGCCTAGGTGTTGGGAAATTATGCGAGTTGTCGTGTGTGAGGGCATGTCTCTGGAGGTTCTATGTAAATAGTAGTCCAACTAGAAGCTTCCCCTCAGACTGTGGGTTGCTAAATATAGATCCCTCTGTCCTTGATGTAATTATATCTATATATTATACTAATAACAGAGAGAGTGACGATCCCTCTCTCCTTTCTCCATTTTTAAAATAGAGGAACCATAGAAAAATTAAGAATTCACATGTGCTAACTGTATATTTTAATAAATAAATAAAACAACAACAAAAAACCCCAACCCTACGCCTCCCACGATTTCCCCCCTCCGGAGTCTCCTTGTTGCACCCCCCGTCGCCTCCCTTTCAATGCCTGCAAGCCATCACCGTCGTCCCCCCTGTCGTCGCCCCCTCAATCACCTTCGTGTCACCGCCCGATCCTCCTTCCTTCAATCAAACCAACAGTCCCTCTCACCATAACAAAGTAATCAAACCCTAATCCCCCGATCCATCAAACCCTAGCTTCTCAATTTGTTCCTAACTCCCTTTATTCTTTTTTTTCAAGATGATGATTCATCAGCAACCACCATCGAATACGACAGCAGTGGTGGCGGCAGTGGCGATAGCGGGAATTTTAACAGGTAGCTAATCTATCAACGAATTTTCAGTTACTAGCACATTTTTTATGAATATCTATATAATAAAACACAAAGAAAGCTATCAAGTGGCTCTCCTTCAATCCTCCCAAAAATTAAAGGCCCAGATCTAATATTACAAAACATATTTTTCCCCCAAAAATTTCCCCCAAAACTCAAATTCAAATCTTCCACCCAAAACAACTTCTATATTTTTTTTCTCTCTCTCTCTCCCTCCCTCCCTCTTCTATTCAAAAAATTAAGAAAATAAAAATTTTTAAATTTTTTAAAAATTTTAAAACTAAAAAAAATAAAAATTTAAAAACTTTAAAAATAATTCAAAAAAAAATCAAAAAAATCATATAATATGTTTTTTGCTCTATGTTTGCTACTTCAATTAATTTGCTGGACCTCCAAAACTATTTTATATAATCAAACAAGGTGCACCGTTCCGAAGACGTGTCGTAGGCACATGTCAACGGGCAAACCTAATATATATATATATATATATATATATATATATATATATATATATATATATATATATAGGGGGGGCAGGGGAATTGGAAGATGATGTGAAGGAATAGATGAAGGCGTTGATATCGGTGTCGGAAGACGGAGCTGGTTGATTCCAACCTAGAAGAGTTCTTGCGGGTCGGTAGAGAGGGTGTTGTGTTATTTTGAATTTTTTTAGGTTGAATTTGTAATTTGATCACTGATTTTGATGATTCAACTGCTTTTAGGCATATTTGAGCTAGCCTGGAGAAGGAGATGATGGTTGAACTTGCGAGGGATTACGATGTGAATAGAGTGCGAGTGCACGATCTATACCTCATCCTTGAGCTCCCTTATGCTATTTCTTTTATAACATTTCTTTCTTAAACCTATCAATGTAGTTTGGAATTGGAAGGTTAGTCCTGTAATTGATTAAATTGGAAAGGATAAGTGTTTATGGAGAACTAAATGGATATGTGATAGAAGAATGTTGATGCGTAAGAAAATGAATGGGGCAGCATTGGAAGAGAGGTGGGGGTGGTCCTCCGGTGCCGTTGCCCTTCAAATAATTGTCCGATTCTTGGTGTTAGCTTCATCTTTTACATTGTTGTCATGTTATGCGGGTTGTTTGTTGTTTTGATGTTGTTGTCATCTTTGAATATATATATATATATATATATATATATATATATATATATATATATATAGGGGGCAAAGAATTGGTTATGGATGTGAAGGAATGGATGAAGGCATCGTTACCGACGGGGAGGACGGAGTTGGTTGATTCCAACCTAGAAGGGTTCTTGTATGTTGGTAGAGAGGGTGTTGTGTTATTCTGAATTTTTTGAGGTGGAATTTGTAATTTGATCACTGATTTTGATGATTCGACTGCTATAATGGTTCTTTTAAGGAAAATTGTGCTTGCATGGAGAAGGGATACAGGAGACGTTGCTTGAACTTGCGAGGGATTACTATGTGAATAGGGTGCATGTGCGCAATCTGTACCTCAATCTTGAGCTCCCCTATGGTATTTCTTTTATAACATTTCTTTCTCAAACCTATCAATGTAGTTTGAAATTGGAAGCTCAGTTCTGTAATTGACGAAATTGGACAGGATAAGTGCCTATGCAGAACAAAATGGATATGTTATAGAAGAATGTCGATGCGTAGGCAGAGGGATGGGGTAGCGTTGGAGGCAAGATGGAGGTGGTGCCGCGGTCCTCCAACGTCGTCGCCCCTCAAAATAATTGCCTGATTCTTGGTGAGAATTTATGTGTTAGTTTCATCTTTGACGTTGTTGTCATGTTATGCACGGTTGTTTGTTGTTTTGATGTTGTTGTCATCTTTGAATATGTGTGTGTGCGTGTGGGGGGGGGGGGGGGGGGGGGAAGGGGGGGTGGTGGAATTATTCCATTGCAAACGGATCTGTTTGCACATACTCATTGTAAACGGTGATCTGAGCTGTTGGATCGATTACGATCCAATCCAACGACTCATATTCGCCCACCCAATTCCCCTTCCTTCTCACTTAAGTTATGAGTGGTATAATGGGTATTTCACCCAATTATACCGCTTCAAGTCTTAACTCTCTCCCACACTTTCTTTCTCTCTCTCGTACCCCAATTATTTTTTTTAGCAAAAATATAACTTAGCCTGTTTTGGAAACGACAGGCTAAGTTATATTTTTTTATTAAAAAATTTAACTTAGCCCGTCGTTGGCAGCGACGGGCTTAGGTAAAGTAAAAAATTCTTTTTTTAAGTTAGACCTACTCTTTCTTCTCACCCAACCGAAATCAGTTCCCCTCTCACTCCAACACCTCATCCTCTCTCACTTCACTCTCTCACTCACCCTGTCCCTCTTCTCCCTCTCTCTCTCTCTTCTGAAGCACCTCCCGCAACCCAAAAATCCTAACCATCTCCCAAACTCCTCCTCCTCCGTCCACTGTTGCTACTCCTCCATTCTCACACTCTATCTCACTCTCAATCTCTCCTCCAATCGAAACTCATCCTCCTCCAATCTTCGAAACTCCTCCTCCTCCAATCTTCGAAAGCAAATCGGGAAGTTGAAACCCTAGTTTGGTGACCATGCCTACATTAGGAAAGTTATGAAAGGTAATGACTAAATCCTTGGCTTCGTAGTTGTATTTATGTTGTTTATGTTTTCTCATTATTTGAATTGACTATTGTGATGGGTAATTTTGTAGATGTGGTAGTTTGTATATAGTTTTTTTATGATTGTAGACGGTAGAATTTTAATCGTAGTTGTTGTTTTTCACTCAAATTGTAGATATAGTCGTATTTTTAATAATTCTATATTAGTAAACTCGCGTAAACGATAAAAAAAAATTCTGAAACTTTGCGAGTGGGTCGGAATCATGACACAAGCTAACGCAACTTCTACGAGTGAGTTTCGACACGGTTTGCAAGATACGGCCATGAATCATTTTTGGTCAAGAAAAACCAAAATAAAGCGATACACGACCATATCTCGCAAACCGTGAGACGAAATGCAGTTCTAAAAGTTGCGTTGGCTTGTGTTACATGAGTCCAACCCACTTCCAAAGGTTTGAAATTTTTGTTGCCATTTGTGCGGTTTTTTCACGTATCTCGAACAACAACAACTAAACTCTGAATTTTTTTAGTACGGTTAGACTAGAAAACTCTACAAATGAAATACAAAAAATACGAAACATTACCAGTAGATTGGACTCACCCCACACAAGCCAACACAACTTTTAGAAGTGAGTTTCGACTCACAATTTGCAAGATACAACAATGTATCGCTTTCATTCACGAAAACCAACGACATCGAAAAATTACGAAACAGTGCCAGTAGGTTGGAATCACCCCACACAAGCCAACACAACTTTTAGAATTGAGTTTCGACTCATGGTTTTCCAGATATGGCAATGTATCTATTTATTTTGGTTATCGTGAATGAAAGCAATACATTGCCGTATCTCGCAAATCGTGAGTCGAAACTCACTACTACAAGTTGCATTGGCTTATGTGTGGTGAGTCCGATCTACTTGCAATGTTTTATAATTTTTGGATGTTGTTTGTGCACTATATATCATTCATCGGAACAACAACAACTTAAACATCTAACTTTGGATATTTTAAGTACGAAAACGTAGAAAACTGTTAGGTTTCGAGGGAAATCTCAAATTAAAAACACAGTGAAAAAATTACAAAAAGAGAATCGAAACCTAGCCATGGATCCATGCGAAAACCATAAATCGTGTTTAGGAATAATACCTTTATGGTGGATCTGTTGTCTCCACATGTAACACCTCGAATTTTAAAATACCAAAAATATTCGTTTTTATATTTTGTAGGGGTGAGAATTATTTTAAGTGATATCTTATTGATACTGGTATGGATATTTTAATTGAATTGGTGTAGATGATATGTTGAAGCCATGAGTTGAGATTTTATGTGAAGAAATATTATTTACTTTATTTTATAATTTTGGAGGATTGTTATGAGATGATTTAATGTATTTTGTATTATTAGTATTATTAAAGTATAAAGTTGGTGTTTATTTGAAATATTTTAGGGTATTGGGGGTTTATTTGCTAATAGCCTTTATTTAATTATTAATATTATTAATATTTTTATAAAACCCCCCCTTCTCTCCTCCTTCCTCCTCCCTTCTTTTCTTTTTCTTTCCCGATCGCAGCACCCAGCGGAACCCATCGGCCTCCCTCACTCCAGCTCAAATCCCCTTGGATTCTCCGTCAAATCCAAATTAATTTAAGGGGCATGCTAATTGAAGGGTTCTCTACATCGTGGAAGTGTCGGATTTTCGAAAGGATTTTGAAAAGGTATATCCTATTTTATTTATTCGTATAAAATTAAGTGTGGTTAGTTTTATTGAGTAGGATTATTATGGTAGAGAGATTTAGAGATGTTGGAAGTGGTAGATTTGAGGAATTAGTGGATTGTTAGAGAAATTACAAGTTGTTAGTAAATTAGGGTTTTGGGTTTGTAAAATAGAGATATATATATAAGAATTATCTCTTGTATGGTGGTAAAATTGTAGTGAGCCATTAGAATAAAATGGGGAGTAGTGATTTTGGCATAAACTCGAACTATAGGGTTTATGAAATCGGGTAGAAAACTCGATCCAAATAATTATAGAAAATACATATGAGGGTGTAGAGTATTATGCAAGGATTAATATGAATTTAGGATGATTTTTATAGGCTTCCAGCTCAATTAAATTGAGTGAAATGAATTATAGGTGAAAAGTGCACGCCGGGTATTCGGTGAAATGCCCGAGCGATATAGAGATGAGAATTTGATGAATTCGGAGGCGTAGATGAGTCTTATTATTGTTGTTAACCCTAATTTGAGATATTAGGACAAAGAGATTGAAGAAATTAGGAAATAGGAAATTTTCCTATTAGAAAGCCTCCGATCAATAGGTAAGTTCTTGTATTGGTGTTCGAATTTGGAATCCGTCGATGTAGCTCGCCTATGTATGTTATTTGTGACATGTGGGTGAAGACGGATTTGAATTTGGAGATCCGTAGGTCAAGTTTTGAGTTTCATGCTAATCGATCCTATAATTTCCTATTTAGGTGGAAAAAGTTAAACTTCGACTGGCTACAGGGCGGACGTGGGACATCGTTTGCTCGATCCATCAGGTGAGAATGTTGTGTTTATCAATATTTTATATTGTGGCCGAATTTCGTGGCCTTTTGATATGTTTTGTGGGAGATATGCCAAAAGTGGATTTTTATTGAAAATACGGATTTTTAAGATCCAAAATGGGTTTTTGAGATATGTGGTGAAAGTGACTATTTTAAGTATATAAAATCTATAGTATGGGTTATTGTGATGTGTTGAAGTATAAAAACTAATTGTATTAGATTGTTTATGAATACTTTTATCCAGTGCATATTTTGTGCATGTGTAGGGGCATATAGGCCCTTATAGGTAATTATAATTACATGGAGCATGGTGTGCGAGCTAGTATGCTATAATTAGACATTATAAGATTTAATTAGAGGAAATAAGTGATTTTGGCCTCTTTTTCTAGAAACCAGCATGTGTGGTGTATATTTGTAAACTATATATAGATGATTATGACGTGTGATGCAATAGTTGATAAAATTAATAATTGGGTACATGTTCACATTTCAATTATGTTCGAAGTGAATTAATGGGCAATAATATGATATTATTCTGTGATGAATTATATATTTTGATACGCTTACGATACAGACTAACACATTATAATTCTTTTATTTATGATATAACTTGGTGTATACCTATATGTGATTTAATGAAGTAGTAAATAGCATAGTATTAATAATGGGTGATGTTATGGCAAATTAAATAATATGGTGCATTTATGATGTGTAATACTATGACATGATGGTTTCTATGTTAAATGACATGGTGTATGTGTATATGTGATACAATGAGATGATAATTAATATTGTGGACGCCGGATATGCATCAAATGGTAAGATAAAAGATAAGATGGTAAGTGTTAATAAAATGTGTTATTATTCACATGATTAAAGTCAAGGTTGTGGTAGCTATTGAATTAATAAGTTAAGCGCTTGTGTGATAAAGTAAAATGGAAAGATGCAATGATTAATGCTAATAACAGATGGCTTTGTTGACCAGTACCTATAGCAATCCTGGGGGTTTGGGCTAGACCTCCTAATGCCCAAGGACCAGCTTGGGAATAGTGGACCCAAACTATGTTTGGGGTAAGTGGTTTTTATCGCCCAAGCTATCGGCTTGAGGCCCGGTTTCCCTTGATGATACCCCAGGTGGGACCTGGGAGAGCAGATATCTCCGGTGGGACCGGAGAGAGATATGATACCTCAGGATAGACCTGAGAGAGGGTTGATACCCTAGGATAGACCTGGGAGAGCAGATACCTCCGGTGGGACCGGAGAGATATATGATACCTCAGTGTAGACCTGAGAGAGAGTGATACCCCAGGATAGACCTGGGAGAGCAGATACCTCCGGTGGGACCGGAGAGAGAGATGATACCCCAGGATAGACCTGGGAGAGCAGATACCTCCGGATGGACCGGAGAGAGAGTACCCAAGTTCTACTTGGGATTAGTGGTTCCCTCGCTAGTTCGGCTAGGAGGAAGACGTAGCCTCGGACGAGTAAGACTCTGTGTGAGCATCGGGCCGCGTGTTTACTGGGCTGTCGGCTATCAGTATGTTGGGATACTGTGGCCCACTGGTCAACGAACTAATAAAATAACTAAGTGTTAATAAAAATGTGAGAGTACAGAAAGTGGATTGTGAATTGGGTATGAGAAAGGAAGTGATTGTGAATGAAGTAAATGTGAAAGAGAACGAGTTATGAGTTAGTGTATGAAAAGAAGTGATAAATGTAGTACGTGGTTAATTTAAAATGCAAATAATAAAAGAGACATGTGTTCTTATGAATAGTACGAAGTAATTGTATTATGTATGTGATCATTAAAGTAAAATATACAGTTGATATGAGTTGTACCTTGGAATTGTGTCAAGGAACTACATGCCCGCTATTTCTGTGGAAATGGTGGGAACTACCTGCCTTGGCATAATTCGCAGGGTGAGCTGGTATGATAGTGGTAATGATTAATTGAAATAAAGAATTAAGTAAAGTGAAGATGATAAGTGATTGAAGTGAATTAATAACCAAGCTATCGGCTTGAGATATGATGTGATATTACCCAAACTGTGTGTTTGAGGTGCAGTGATTAATACCCAAGCTATCGGCTATGGGGTGTGATATGTTGTTGCCCTAAATTGTGTTTGGGGATTAAGTGAAAATGATAATAATAAGATATATTACAATAAAATAAATACACGTACTTGGAGAATGGTTACGAAAATGGTTAATGGAGAAAGTATGTTGGGTTACGAGTTTGTATTCACATAAAGGGTTATTAAAGAAAGATATAGTAGCATCATGTAAGTGATATTTATATAAATAGCGAAATGCTAATATGATGATAATTGTGGAGGAATGAATATTCGGGTTAGGGGATTTAAATTGAAAGGGAATGGATTGAAAGAAAATTTGTATTGCGCGAATATAAAATAAGGATAGATATGAGGTTGATGTGAAACATATAGTGGAATGTGTGAATTATGGGTAATTTTATAATTCAATGCAGACTTGAAGAGTATTGTGATATAAAATCGTATGGATGATGTTTTTAAGTTCAGATGTTCAAGGTGTATCTTCTTACTTGATGTTGTAAGTTTAAATTATTTTCTTTATACAATTTAATTCATTTGTTGGATTTTTAAATTATACTCACACCAGAAATGGCTAACCACTGATGTTTTCTGGGGGTTAGGGGGGTTCCCTCCCTTTGAGGGGACAACCCTAACTCTCTTGCAGGTTGGTAGCAGCATGGCGAGGTAGTTATAGAGTTAGGAATTTTATTTTGTCGAGATGTTAGATTATTTATGTATTTAGTATAAGTGGAAGAGTGAATAGTTGATTTATTATTTTGTACTATGGTAAAGGTATATGTATGTAGTGCTGTGATGAGGTGAGAAAGCCTGTACCCACCTCGTTGTGGAGTATTGGGTTCTGTGGTTGGTTTTCAAAAAGGTTTTTCTAAATTTTTACAAAAATCCTTTATGTTTTCAAAGGAATTTATGGTTTTTATAGAATATTTGATAATCCGTTATGAGTTTGGCCCCCAGAGCATTATATTATATTGCCTGTGTGTTTCTGCTCATTTTGGCCTGGGGAGCCCATGAAATTATTGCATGTATTGCGAGCTACGGAATTTTGAGCAGAATTCTGTAAGCTATTTGTGTTTCGGAGCAAAATTTACAGGGGAAACTCTGCCAAAATTTTCCTTGAAATATAACTTTCTTAGTTTATGTTTAAAGTGATATAGAAATTGAAAGAATTGAATTTCGAGGTGTAGTTTTCAAAAAAAAAATTTGGGGTGTTACAGTTTGCCATGTGAGTATGGGTTCATTATTGCTTAGTTGGAGATAGAGAGTGTATTTTTGCGGGTGTTTTATTGAAGAATAGATTATATCATGGAATGGTGTGATCCTCATTAGACCTTGGTTTGACTTTGAGTCAGCATTACCTTTCATGACCCTGCATATGGGTTGACCTCTGTAGAAATCCCGGTGTGAATTGGTGCACTATTGGAGTATTCTATTATATTGATTGCTGTATGCCGTAAGGGGTTATTCCCTGGAGATTTTGTGTGGGTCCTATGGGCATATGTCCTATAGGTGTATTTTATAGACTGTGGAGTGATGTGTGGTTATGGTTTTATCCCTATATTTGGGGAGATTAATTGGTTGTAAAAGGTTATGTAGGTCATCTGCGTAGTTGGGGTATGGTGCAGGGAGGATTCGGGTGAGACAGCCCGATGAAATCCATTTTTGATTGTATGTAATGCCTTGGACGATGAAAATTATGCCCATTGGGTTTGGTGGAAATATTTAAGGCAAAGATTGAGATTGTTGATGTGGTTTACAAAGTTTCTGATGTATTCGAAGAGGTTCTTGGTCCCCCACCTTGGCAAACTCTGGAGTTCAAGATCGATTTGATATTCGGTATGACTCCAATTTCTAAATCAACTTGTGGTATTGTACTTTAGGAATAGGGAGAGATAAAAAGAGTTTGAGGTGATGTTTCTGGAAAAGGTTATCGGTTCAAGTGATATGCCGTAGGGCGCACCGACAGTTTTGTAACAAAGAAGGTAGTTCACCGAGAAGGTGTACGGAGGAAGGTGACTATTAAGTATTCATTGTTGAGAATAGATAATTTGTTGGATTAGTTGCGGGGAATGCCCCTAATCTCCCGGCTAGAGTTGCACACCGAGTACTGTCGGATAATCCTTGAAAAGGGAAGTATTCCAGGGGCTGTTTTTTGTACTCGGTCTGAATTGTATAAGTTTTCTTTAATATCTTCTGGGCTGGCGAACGTCCTTGCAGTTTTCATGAATTTGACGAATTGGACATTTCACCCTTATATTAATATGGTGTGATTGTATTTGTATGTGATATTTGGTGTATTTTCGTAGTATGGAGGGGCATAGATGGCACCTCAGTTGTAGATTCGTCTGGACTAGAAGTGGTATGACAAGTTTGTAAATTACTATTTTTGGGGGCGAGAAGTGTGAATTTTGGGACACATTGTGTCTGTTGAAGGCGTATTTGTGGATTCGAAGAAAATTACAAAAGGTGAAAAGACGGGAAATAACCCTCGGATGTGTTGGAAATTCAAAGTTTCTTGGTTTTAAGTGGCTATTATCGGAGGTTTATTCCTCGGTTTTCTATTATTGCTGTATCGATAACTCATTTTATCATAAAGAATGAGCCGTTGGTATGATCCGAACAGCGTAGAAAGATATTTTCAAGGGTTAAAGAAAGATGAACGACAGCTCATGTTTTGATCATCCCGAGAAGGGAGTGTATGTAGTACCAGATCAGGTGGAGTTTGATGCCTGAAGGCACGCTTGTGGCTTATATCTTGAGGCAGTTGTGGTTATACGGGGCGCGCGAATTACGCAGATTTGAAATTAGTGACAGTAGGGCATGCATTAAAGGTGTTGAGAAATTTGTTTGTCAGAAAATAGTTTTAGCTTTTTCTGTGATCGTAAGAGTTTGAACATTTGTTCGTGTAAATGATTTGAGCAGGAGGCACTAAACGTGGCTTGAGTACTATGGTAGCTTAGTATGGAAATAAAATACCACCCGGGGAATAAATAAGGTAATGAATGCTATAAATGGAAAGAAGGTTTTGTCTTAATGACGTCCCAGGAGTGGACGGTGTTCAATTCAATAGATCAATTTGATTTTGTTTCAGTAGTAGAGGTTGATCCGACCCTATATATCGGTAGTTTATCAATACAGTTGTTTATCCTACAGTTGACCAGTCAAACTTGAATTCAAAATTTCTGTTTGTGACAGAGAATGCATGGTTGAATTCTGGATGAGATTAATGAATGTGATGCAGATTGGTCAGTAGGCAGTAGGAAATTCTTGTTATTATCGTAGATTTGGTGTTCTTGATGAGGATGGCTTGTGGTAGCGAGTGATGGAGAATGTTCCTTATGCTCGGTATGTTGTCATTCTTGGTGGCATGAAGATGAATCAAGATTCCAGGAGAATATTTTAGTGGTCCGGAACAAGGAAGAATATTAATTATCAGGTGAGCATGGATAAGCCTTTTTTGAGGTGTGTAGTCGGCAAAAGAAAAGGTGACGCAGATTAGCGGCAAAAGCCACCGGAAGTGAGAAGTTGGAGATTGGGTATTCTTAAAGGTATCCCTTATCCATGGAGCGCGCCATTATAGGAACTGGGAAAAAATTAGACCCAAAATATGATGGCCCTTCAGAATTATTGAAAGAATTGGAATTGTGGTATATTGTTTGAAGCTTATCTTGGAGATATCGGGCATTCTTGATGTATTTTTTTTGTTTCTATGTAGAGAAAGCGTGAGGGATATATCTCCAGTTATGGAGCCCTCACAGATTGAAGTCCAACTGGTTGTAGCATTGGATGTGACAGAGCCTTTGAAATTAGTGGTTATTGTAGATCGATAGTGCAGCTGACCAGACGATAAATTGTTTAGCTGCTAAAGGTGTAATGAAATTCTGATATCGATAATGTACCGGGAAATCCTAGGTAATGGTGTGGAGGAGATACCTTGAATTTGTTCGAGGAGTTTTCTTAAACCCCATAGCTTGAGGTCGAGCTTCTTTTGAGCTGTGTAGAATGTAACACCTCGGATTTTAAAATACCAAAAATATTCGTTTTTATATTTTGTAGGGGTGAGAATTATTTTAAGTGATATCTTATTGATACTGATATGGATATTTTAATTGAAATGGTGTAGATGATATGTTGAAGCCATGAGTTGAGATTTTATGTGAAGAAATATTATTTACTTTATTTTATAATTTTGGAGGATTGTTATGAGATGATTTAATGTATTTTGTATTATTAGTATTATTAAAGTATAAAGTTGGTGTTTATTTGAAATATTTTAGGGTATTGGGGGTTTATTTGCTAATAGCCTTTATTTAATTATTAATATTATTAATATTTTTATAAACCCCCCCCCCCCCTTCTCTCCTCCTTCCTCCTCCCTTCTTTTCTTTTACTTTCCCGATCGCAGCACCCAGCCGAACCCATCGGCCTCCCTCACTCCCGCTCAAATCCCCTTGGATTCTCCGTCAAATCCAAATTAATTTAAGGGGCAGGCTAATTGAAGGGTTCTCTACATCGTGGAAGTGTCGGATTTTCGAAAGGATTTCGAAAAGGTATATCCTATTTTATTTATTCGTATAAAATTAAGTGTGGTTAGTTTTATTGAGTAGGATTATTATGGTAGAGAGATTTAGAGATGTTGGAAGTGGTAGATTTGAGGAATTAGTGGATTGTTAGAGAAATTACAAGTTGTTAGTAAATTAGGATTTTGGGTTTGTAAAATAGAGATATATATACAAGAATTATCTCTTGTATGGTGGTAAAAATTGTAGTGAGCCATTAGAATAAAATGGGGAGTAGTGATTTTGGCATAAACTCGAACTATATGGTTTATAAAATCGGGTAGAAAACTCGATCCAAATAATTGTAGAAAGTATATATGAGGGTGTAGAGTATTATGCAAGGATTAATATGAATTTAGGATGATTTTTACAGGCTTCCAGCTCAATTAAATTGAGTGAAATGAATTATAGGTGAAAAGTGCACGCCGGGTATTCGGTGAAATGCCCGAGCAAGATAGAGATGAGAATTTGATGAATTCAGAGGCGTAGATGAGTCTTATTATTGTTGTTAACCCTAATTTGAGATATTAGGACAGAGGGATTGAAGAAATTAGGAAATAGGAAATTTTCCTATTAGAAAGCCTCCGATCAATAGGTAAGTTCTTGTATTGGGGTTCGAATTTGGAATCCGTCGATGTAGCTCGCCTACGTATGTTATTTGTGACATGTGGGTGAAGACGGATTTGAATTTGGAGATCCGTAGGTCAAGTTTTGAGTTTCATGCTAATCGATCCTATAATTTCCTATTTTGGTGGAAAAAGTCGAACTTCGACTTGCTACAGGGCGGACGTGGGACATCGTTTACTCGATCCGTCAGGTGAGTATGTTGTGTTTATAAATATTTTATATTGTGGCCGAATTACGTGGCCTTTTGATATGTTTTGTGGGAGATATGCCAAAAGTGGATTTTTATTGAAAATAACGATTTTTAAGGATCCAAAATGGGTTTTTGAGATATGTGGTGAAAGTGACTATTTTAAGTATATAAAATCTATAGTATGGGTTATTGTGATGTGTTGAAGTATAAAAACTAATTGTATTAGATTGTTTATGCATACTATTATCCAGTACATATTTTGTGCATGTGTAGGGGCATATAGGCCCTTATAGGTAATTATAATTACATGGAGCATGGTGTACGAGCTAGTATGCTATAATTAGACATTATAAGATTTAATTAGAGGAAATAAGTGATTTTGGCCCCTTTTTCTAGAAACCAGCATGTGTGGTGTATATTTGTAAACTATATATAGATGATTATGACGTGTGATGCAATAGTTGATAAAATTAATAATTGGGTACATGTTTACATTTCAATTATGTTCGAAGTGAATTAATGGACAATAATATGATATTATTCTGTGATGAATTATATATTTTGATACGCTTACGATACAGACTAACACATTATAATTCTTTTATTTATGATATAACTTGGTGTATACCTATATGTGATTTAATGAAGTAGTAAATAGCATAGTATTAATAATGGGTGATGTTATGGCAAATTAAATAATATGGTGCATTTATGATGTGTAATACTATGACATGATGGTTTCTATGTTAAATGACATGGTGTATGTGTATATGTGATACAATGAGATGATAATTAATATTGTGGACACCGGATATGCATCAAATGGTAAGATAAAAGATAAGATGGTAAGTGTTAATAAAATGTGTTATTATTCACATGATTAAAGTCAAGGTTGTGGTAGCTATTGAATTAATAAGTGAAGCGCTTGTGTGATAAAGTAAAATGGAAAGATGCAATGATTAATGCTAATAACAGATGGCTTTGTTGACCAGTACCTATAGCAATCCTGGGGGTTTGGGCTAGACCTCCTAATGCCCAAGGACCGGCTTGGGAATAGTGGACCCAAACTATGTTTGGGGTAAGTGATTTTTATCGCCCAAGCTATCGGCTTGAGGCCCGGTTTCCCTTGATGATACCCCAGGTGGGACCTAGGAGAGAAGATATCTCCGGTGGGACCGGAGAGAGATATGATACCTCAGGAGAGACCTGAGAGAGAGTTGATACCCCAGGATAGACCTGGGAGAGCAGATACCTCCGGTGGGACCAGAGAGATATATGATACCTCAGTGTAGACCTGAGAGAGAGTTGATACCCCAGGATAGACCTGGGAGGGCAGATACCTCCGGTGGGACCGGAGAGAGAGATGATACCCCAGGATAGACCTGGGAGAGCAGATACCTCCAGATGGACCGGAGAGAGAGTACCCAAGTTCTACTTGGGGTTAGTGGTTCCCTCGGTAGTTCGGCTAGGAGGAAGACGTAGCCTCGGACGAGTAAGACTCTGTGTGAGCATCGGGCCGCGTGTTTACTGGGCTGTCGGCTATCAGTATGTTGGGATACTGTGGCCCACTAGTCAACAAACTAATAAAATAACTAAGTGTTAATAAAAATGTGAAAGTACAGAAAGTGGGTTGTGAATTGTGTATGAGAAAGGAAGTGATTGTGAATGAAGTAAATGTGAAAGAGAACAAGTTATGAGTTAGTGTATGAAAAGAAGTGATAAATGTAGTACGTGGTTAATTTAAAATGAAAATAATAAAAGAGACGTGTGTTCTTATGAATAGTACGAAGTAATTGTATTATGTATGTGATCATTAAAGTAAAATATACAGTTGATATGAGTTGTACCTTGGAATTGTGTCAAGGAACTACCTGCCCGCTATTTCTGTGGAAATGGTGGGAACTATCTGCCTTGGCATAATTCGCAGGGTGAGCTGGTATGATAGTGGTAATGATTAATGGAAATGAAGAATTAAGTAAAGTGAAGATGATAAGTAATTGAAGTGAATTAATAACCAAGCTATCAGCTTGAGATATGATGTGATATTACCCAAACTGTGTGTTTGAGGTGCAGTGATTATTACCCAAGCTATCGACTATGGGGTGTGATATGTTGTTGCCCTAAATTGTGTTTGGGGATTAAGTGAAAATGATAATAATAAGATATATTACAATAAAATAAATACACGTACTTGGAGAATGGTTACGAAAATGGTTAATGGAGAAAGTATGTTGGGTTACGAGTTTGTATTCACATAAAGGGTTATTAAAGAAAGATATAGTAGCATCATGTAAGTGATATTTATATAAATAGCGAAATGCTAATATGATGATAATTATGGAGGAATGAATATTCGGGTTAGGGGATTTAAATTGAGAGGGAATGGATTGAAAGAAAATTTGTATTGCACGAATATAAAATAAGGATAGATATGAGGTTGATGTAAACATATAGTGGAATGTGTGAATTATGGGTAATTTTATAATTCAATGCAGACTTGAAGAGTATTGTGATATAAAATCGTATGGATGATGTTTTTAAGTTCAGATGTTCAAGGTGTATCTTCTTACTTGATGTTGTAAGTTTAAATTATTTTCTTTGTACAATTTAATTCATTTGTTGGATTTTTAAATTATACTCACACCAGAAATGGCTAACCACTGATGTTTTCTGGGGGTTAGGGGGGTCCCTCCCTGAGAGGGGACAACCCTAACTCTCTTGCAGGTTGGTAGCAGCATGGTGAGGTAGTTATAGAGTTAGGAATTTTATTTTGTCGAGATGTTAGATTATTCATGTATTTAGTATAAGTGGAAGAGTGAATAGTTGATTTATTATTTTGTACAATGGTAAAGGTATATGTATGTAGTGCTGTGATGAGGTGAGAAAGCCCGTACCCACCTCGTTGTGGAGTATTGGGTTCTGTGGTTGGTTTTCAAAAAGGTTTTTCTAAATTTTTACAAAAATCCTTTATGTTTTCAAAGGAATTTATGGTTTTTATAGAATATTTGATAATCCGTTATGAGTTTGGCCCCCAGAGCATTATATTATATTGCCTGTGTGTTTCTGCTCATTTTGGCCTGGGGAGCCCGTGAAATTATTGCATGTATTGCGAGCTACGGAATTTTGAGCAGAATTCCGTAAGCTATTTGTGTTTCGGGGCAAAATTTACAGGGGAAACTCTGCCAAAATTTTTCTTGAAATATAACTTTCTTAGTTTATGTTTAAAGTGATATAGAAATTGAAAGAATTGAATTTCGAGGTGTAGTTTTCAAAAAAAAAATAAAATTTGGGGTGTTACACCACATGATGCCGATCACAGCACTATAATATTCCGGTGCCTCTACGGTATCCTCACGAACGGATCAAATCGAGCTTTCCCTCACGCTACGGTGCTAGCTGCGGGAAGGGGATGTTCCTCACGATCTCTCTTTCATAATTTCTGCGACAGCTAGGGTTTTCTCATGTGACACCTTTCCACTGACACGTATCATGTATATAGCTGGAAAAAATCAAACCTAAGAGAGTAATGATGTTGTTGGACTCACAATCTGACCTGGTTCAGATTCGTGTGTGGGCCTTTGAACTTTAGTCAGCCCATTTAATCTAATTAAATGTCCAACCAATGTCAAGAGTCCAGGTCTTACTTGGATCCCCAATTAAGTTCATCTTATGAATTTAAATCCCAATTTCGATCCATTCTAAGTGTGGACCCTGTAGGTTCCCATTACGTTGACAGTAATACTAAAATCATATTCTAGTATCACAAACAGTGAGCAGTATCTAACAATACATCACTACTACTCAAGTAATCTTAATGTCAGTGATTAGACATAACCTATCCGTAACCAATGTTACCATGTAGTCTAGTTCCTTTTTCCAGATATCTTAATTGACCACAAGACATAAAGCATGTCACCCTTGTATAGTTCAATCTTTGGTTTTTTAATGTCTGAGTAGACTTCTAAAACAAATGAGCTCAATATCTCATATTGACTCATTTGAGCATGGTCATGTATTTTGCTGTCTCATATCGCTCCTATTATGTAAGAGGGACAAATTCTATCTAAGTTACTCACATCCCTCCGTCTGATTTGCAGTATATCCAATAGTCGACTTTATAATCACCTTATTATAGGTAACGTTTGACGACATTAAAACATATAACTTCTCATGTAGGAAATCGTAGTGACTTCAAGTCAAAGGACTACATACACCATGGTCACTGTGAGAACCGCTTATGACACTCATGTAACGATCCATGTAGCGTTCTCATGGTGGGTCAGTCCAGTATATTATTACTCTAATATGTACCCATGTGAAGACTTGATATCTCATATCCATGACCCATGAGATATAGTCATCAATCTACGCTCATACTAGTCTCTATGTATTATTGTTTTCCTAATTCACAATAATACTTGACTAAGGACATTTAAGAATAGTGTTCTGATTACAACCAATAGGATGTCATGCACTTGATATTCTATGGTATTGAACCTACTATTCTAAGGACTTTATTATGTTCATTTAATCACAATAAACAACACAATAAATGAAATGCCTCATATATGAAATAAATATCATGATAAAATGTGAACTAGTAATGTCAATATACAATTGACCTCTAGGGCATACACCAACAAAAACCTCACAAACAGCAACAAAAAATTTGAAACTTTGTGAGTGGGTTGAACTCACCCCACACAAGCGAACGCAACCTCTAGAAGTGTGTTTTGAATCACGGTTTGCGAGATACAGTTGTGGATCGCTTTATTTGGATTTTCTTGAAATAAAGCGATACTCGATCGTATCTCGCAAACCGTGAGTCGAAACTCACTTCTACAAGTTGTGTTGGCTTGTGTGTGGTGAGTCTGACCTACTCGCAATGTTTCATAATTTTTATATACTATTTGTGTGGTTTTCTCACGTTTTTGCTCACTTTTTATAATACCCACGACTTAACATAAATTGGAACACTTATCAATTAACCTTGTTATTATTGTTGATAGATAATGTAACCCCCATTTCCGACAATAGGTATTTTCCGTGTATTTTTTATAATTTGATTTTTATAAATTTATTTAGTGCTAAATTCAATTCGGATATTTTATTAAAGTATTTTCTAATCGAAAATCTTATTCATTTCGAATAGTGGTGTATTTTGATCTTATTTTCTATATCTTATTGATCGACTATTTATATTTGAGCATAAAACAAATATATTATTATTATTGGATTATTTTAATAAAATTGTTAAACCCGGATACTATATTGTTGAATTATTTTATTATTGTTAAGATTATAATTATTAATTGTTATTTCTTTATTATTTAAAATTCACCTATTAAATTATTTTTGTACTTGATTTAATTTTCTGGTGAACTCTAATTTAATTGCAAACTCAATTGATATTCTTTTCATTTGTATTATTTATTTATCTAATTGAATTTAAGTTTTCGATTCATGAACTATTTCTCTTTTGTTGGGCTATCTATCTTGTGGATTTCATTTTATTGGATTGTGGATATTATATTTGAACCCTATTGTCTTCAAACCATCTCTTATTGAACCCTAAAACCCAATTTCATTTGTTCTTGACCCAAAACCGCTATTATTGGATCCTAAACCACTAACCCAACACCCTAATTGTACCCTATAAATACAATTCTATTGCAAACCCTAAAAATTGCACCTAACTGAAATCCTAGCCACTTATTCTCTTTCCTCTCCCATTCTCTCTCCCCATTACTGAAATCCCGCCCAATTCTAAACCCATCATTCGGCATCTCCTTCCCCGGCCAAACTCCGGCCATCCCCTCGTCGTCTAATCTCCTGGCGACACCCGCACCCTCCCAACCTCCTTCCGACGCTGCCGCACCTTCCCTCGACGACCAGCACCACCATAGAAAACTCCCCTCCTCTGTCATCGATGACAACAGCCAGCAAAACCCCTAATCCGACCTCCCCTTGCTCCCAATTCAGTCGACTCCAGCGCCACCACCGCCTGGCCTGGGTCCCCGCCATCGATGCCGCCCTCGGCGCCACCAGGCCCCCTTGCCCTCTCTCTTGCAGTTGTTACTGTTGCAGTTGCTGTGTCTTTTTGTTGCTATTGCTTTTGGTTTTGTGCACGTGTATTGCACGTATATTCTTCGTGTTAATTCGTGGGTTCGTTGCTTCGGGATCCTTATCCCGTTATTCTTGGTATTCGTTTTCACCGTTTATAAGGCAAGTCACTTTTCTCTTGAATTGTACATCGTATCAAATTCAAGTTTTATTAAAATTCTTGCAAGTAGATCCCTTATTTATCGTATTATACTTTGTTCATCTCTTCGTTGGGTCTATTAAGGGTTTACACGAGCTAACCCCAATATTCTTGACATTGTGCTACTTTTGACTCTAATGATTGGAACTTTCATGCATTCATGTAGAATTGATAATAGGGTTAACCGTATAATCATGACTCAATTAATTATGGTAGAAACAAATACTAGGTTGTATGTTTGGTTGATTGTTTGTTGTTTGATCGATGATAATTTAGTGTATGTATATGATTTTATTTTTATTTTTCATGTTATTGCACCCATCATGTTGATTACACAATTTATTGACTAAAAAATTGATACCCATCATGTTTAATTTATTTATTTTCATGAAAAATACCCAAAACCTGTATATTGATTGCTGGTCTGTATATTGACTGCTATTTTTGAACCAGTAAATGATCTTAAAATAAATAACATTATGAATAAGAATTGTAGCCTTATCTTTCTAGTTTCCAAAACATCTTGAATTTCTAAATTCCGAGTTGTGTAGCAAAAGTTATGATTGTTTTACTACAGCTGTGTTTTCATTTCCAGACTTTCAGATTCTCGTATATTTGATGTTTAAACAGTAAAAAGGCTGATTAAATGATAAAATATTGCACTGAAAATTTCCAGATTGTTAGTAATCATGTTTAGGAGTCTAGAAAAATATTTTTAATGAATTTAATATTGAGTTCTTGTTGTTTCAAAAAAATAAAATAACATGATATCGAGATTCTGCCTGAACATATAATCTGTAAAGAATGGTGTGATTGACCTAGCTACTGATGTTGGATTTTGAACTTTAAATATGTGTTGGAACCGTGTGGAAGTCTAGTTCCTAGAATTTCGGACGGGTTCAGTATTTTTGATTTCTGAAATAGCAGGAAACTGTACTTTTGTACCGACTACTCTTGATGTCCAGAATTATATAGTCCACATTTTAATAGTTTAATAATTCCTATATCGTAATATTGCATGAATTAATATATGTATGTTGCATTGCATGATCCTAATGACTTATTGTCATCATTCTAATTGTCCTACTTCATGTTTCCATCTTATTGTTCTCCTATTGATACTATTGTCTTCGAAATGTCCCTTAATTGCATATTGTATTGTTACATTAATAAAATAATTTATAAGCCCTGGTTTAAGAAATTTACTTGAGTAGTTGATGATATATTTACTGTACTCGGAGAAGGGTCCTATGTTTCCCTAAATATTGTTTCAGCTGTTGTTTTATCGTGTGATTGTAGATTACGGCCGTAACCCAATCTATCGTGTATTGCATCGTTGCCGAAGACCGTATTGTGTATTGAATATTGACTATCGTTGCCAAGTACATGATCTATAAAATTTTCCACTTAAGTCTAAAATGACATTGATTGTATGCATCGAACTTGTAGTATGGGATGTAGTAGTACATGCATTAGTTAGGTTGAAATTAATAGACTTAGGAATCACACAACATCGACACTGCATATTGTTCATCATTGTTCCTATTGATATCGAATATTGGCTAAGTGTTATTATTATTGATCATTGATTGTTATTACCGAATATTGAATCATTGTTTATAGCCATTGTATCGACTATCATTATATTGATTATTGGTTATTGTCCCATTTTACTGATTCCTATTGATCCATTGAATTATTGTTATATCATTATTCCATTATTTCCTTCTTTCTCTACTTGTTGTCCATGACTTGCTCTAAGGACAATTTTTCTCCTCTTTTTAGATGAAGTGTTTACAGGTAATGAAGGAAAATTTCCTGCTGGAATTGGAGAGAAAACTTTCTAAAGAATTACTGCTTTATAATTGAATGTTATTTTTAATGAACTTATTGTATTGAGACTTGTTACTATTGTATTGGGATTTATTATTGCATTAGGCTTATGTCCCGGATTTTATTATTCTTTCTAGATATTGGATTATTATGTATTTGCATATTTTTATTGCTTCATTCCAAGTATTATTGTTCATGAGATTATTATTTTTTCCTGCGCAATTGTTCTGTATTGATTATATTGTTGAGCTGATTAGATAAATAGCTTATGGGTGATGTTAGTCATTCGCTGGGCCAATCTCATGTACTCATATTCCGTATTTTTTGGAAGCGGAGCGTGACAAGGTTTTCAGTGGTATTAGAGCCCTGGTTTGGATAATTTATCAGTCAAACGTGACTAACGAAAGGAAGTTTGTCTTTGATTGATATATTAATCATATTTTGGTTTTTATCAGTTTGACTCAACAGTATGTGCAATACAGGAATCGCATGAACAATTGTAACCAACAATCTAGAAACTAGTCTTATTTGATTTCTCTTTGTTCCTTTCCATTCCTTGATTCCTTATTGGGTATGATTTCATTCTTTTCGTACCTATATTCATTGATTCTGGTGTCACTCATTCATTTTCATTCTGCTCGATTCGTCGATCGGCATCGCTTGATCTGCTACGACGTGTCTACAGCTTGGAACTTCACCATCAGAGTTGCGCAGCGGAAGCGTGGTGGGCCCATAACCCACAGGTCCCAGGATTTTCTTGTTGCTTCTCTTTCTTTGCATTGTTTACTCCCTTATTTATTCATTTGCATTGCCATCATTCACTGAATCTTTATTTAACATCATTCTTCATCACTCCATTTCTATCCATGTTCTTTCTTATTCTGGTGTTGCTACCATTTTGCCACTTTTCCTTTAATTCCAAGTTTTGTTATTTCACAAGTTTGTTTTTGCTTTGTCCTATGTACCGCCTAAGCAAATTTCGAGGAGGAAATTTTGTTGTAAGGTGGGTAGGATTGTAACCCCCATTCCCGACAATAGGCATTTTCCGTGTATTTTCTATAATTTGATTTTTATAAATTTATTTTATGCTAAATTCGTTTTGAATCTTTTATTAAAGATTTTCTAATCGAAAATCTTATTCATTTCGAATAGTGGTGAATTTTGATCGTATTTTCTAGATCTTATTGATCGACTATTTATATTTGAGCCTAAAACAAATATATTATTATTATTGGATTATTTTATTAAAATTATTAAACCCGAACACTATTTTGTTGTATGATTTTATTATTGTTATGATTATAATTATTAATTGTTACTTCTTTATTATTTAAAATTCACCTATTAAATTATTTTTGTACTTGATCTAATTTTCTGGCGAACTCTAATTTAATTGCAAGCTCAATTGATATTATTTTCATTTGTATTATTTATTTATCTAATTGGATTTAAGTTTTTGATTCATGAACTATTTTCTCTTTTGTTGGGTTATCTATCTTGTGGATTTCATTTTATTAGATGGTGGATAATATATTTGAACCCTATTGTCTTCAAACCATCTCCCAATGAACCCTAAAACCCAATTTCATTTGCTCTTGGTCCAAAACTGCTATTATTGGATCCTAAACCACCAACCCAACACCCTAATTGTACCCGATAAATACAACTCTATTGCAAACCCAAAAAGTTACACCCAACTGAAACCCTAGCCGCTTATTCTCTCTCTCATATTCTTTCTCCTCTCCCATTCTCTCTCCCCGTCACTGAAATCCCGCCCAATTCTAAACCCATCATTGTGCATCTCCTTCCCTGGCCAAACTCCGGTCATCCCCTCGTCGTCTGACCTCCTGCCGATGCTAGCACCCTCCCGACCGCCTTCCTGGCGCTGCCCCACCTTCCCTCGACAACCAGCACCACCACAGAAAACCCCCTCCTTTGTCATCGATGACAATAGCCAGCCAAACCCCCAATCTAACCTCCCCTTGCTCCCAATTCAGTCGACGCTAGCACCCCTGCCGCCTGCCCTGGGTCTCCGCCGTCGACGCCACCCTCGGTGCCACTGAGTGCCCTTGCCCTCTCTCTTGCAGTGGTTACTGTTGCAGTTGCTGTGTCTCTTTGCTGCTATTGCATTTGGTTTTTTGCACGTGTATTGCATGTATATTCTTCGTGTTAGTTTGTGGGTTCGTTGCTTCGGGATCCTTATCCCGTTATTCTTGGTATTCGTTTTCAACGTTTATAAGGCAAGTCACTGTCCTCTTGAATTTTACATCGTATCAAATTCAAGTTTTATTGAAATTCTTGGAAGTAGATCCCTTCTTTATCGTATTATACTTTGTTCATCTCTTCGTTGGGTCTATTGAGGGTTTACACGAGCTAACCCAAATATTCTTGACATCGTACCACTTTTGATTCTAAAGATTGGATCTTTCATGCATTCATGTAGAATTGATAATAGTGTTGGATCCTGTATGCAAGGCAAATAACACTAGAGGGGGGGGGATAAATAATGTTGTATAAAAATTAATCAACAAATTGAACTTTTCGCACTGTTAAGTCGACTAAAAATAGAAGGCAGTCGACTGAAGCGTCAGATAAGAAGAGTAATTTAACTGAAGAGCGACAAGTATGTTAAGTCAGCTTAGAGAGTAAAGCAGTCGACTGACCAGACTCGGTTTACACAAGAAATTCAGAGAAATTAAAAATACAAGTTTAGAGAATACAACCACAGAGAGTCAACATAGCAAACACCACGACGTATCCTGGTTCGGTCCTCCCGACCTACATCCAGTCCCCAAGCAACCCACTTGAGATTTTCCACTATTCTTGAAAAAATACAAGAATACTCTACGGCCTTTGACAACAACTATGTCAAATTCGTAGACCTCTCTCACCACTAGAGAGTGTAAAACCCATTCTACAACCTAGAGTGAAACCGACTCTAAACCAAGAGTCCTACTCTCCAACCGAGAGATCCACTCTCACAACCCGAGAGTGAAACAACAACAAAAAGACATTTACAACAACCTAAAGCCTTGTATATGAAAGTGCTTTTGTATATTGGCTATAGGTCGACTTCCGACTTCAACCTAGAATGAATTCAATGTTATACAAGACTGAAAATCAGAGAACCGAGTCTTAAAGAAAGTATATGCTTTTAAACTTGTTCTTTTTCTTCTCAAAAGCAAAAAATTTGAATCCAAAGTTAAGGAACCTTTTCCAATTGAAATCTAAACTCTATTTATAGAGTTAGATTCACTATACGTTGAGAAACAGTTCCATAAACTGCCAAAAAATGGCAGTAAGAGTTTGAATTTGAAAAACGAATTTGAAATTCAGAAAACTGTCAAAAACTGCTTGAACAGTCGACTGGGTTGCCATATGAGTCGACTGGTCAGAGCTTGTATGAGTTCAGTCAGTTTCGTACTATAACAGTCGACTGGTTCTAAGAATAAGTCGACTGGTACTCAATCAGCTGAACTTATATAAGGTTTATTTTGACATTTTGAGTTTGTAAAACATTTTATTTATGTAGGGAATGTGTGAGTGTGTGTGTAACATTGCTTTTACAAGATTCTAAGACTCATAAATAATACAAACAATATTACAAGACATTTGTTCAATGTAGCTAATCACTTGAAGCACTTGAAAGTCTTGAATTGAAACCACTTGAAAGTCTTGAACTTGAACTTAAGTCTTTGTGCCTTGATCTTGCCTTTGTGGCTTGAGCAAATACTTTTGAAAGCTTTATCACATTGTATTGGCTTTGAATGCTTCATCATGGTATTGACCTTGAACACTTTTGATACACACTGCAAAAGATATGTAAAATAGAACAATTTTGTATTGTGTTGTAGTCATCAAAATCAAGAATCTACAAATAGGGTTAGCCGTATAATCATGACACAATTAATTATTGTAGAAACAACTACTAGGTTGTATGTTTGGTTGATTGTTTGTTGTTTGATCGATGATAATTTAGTGTATGTATATGATTTTATTTTTATTTATCATGTTATTGCACCCATCATATTGATTACACAATTTATTGACTAATGAATCGATACCCATCATATTTAATAATTTATTTTCATGAAAAATACCCAAAACCTATATATTGCTTGCTGGTCTGTATGTTGACTGGTGTTTTTGAACCAGTAAATGATCTTAAAATAAATAACTTTCTGAATAAGAATTGTAGCCTTATGTTTCTAGTTTCCAGAACATCTTGAATTTCTAAATTCCAATTGTGTAGCAAAAGTTATGATCGTTTTACTACAGCTGTATTTTTATTTCAAGACTTTCAGATTCTCGTATATTTGATGTTTAAACAGTAAAACGGCTGACTAAATGATAAAATATTGCTCTGAAAATATCCAGATTGTTAGTAATCATGTTTAGGAGTCTACAAAATATTTTTAATGAATTTAATATTGAGTTCTTGTTGTTTCAAAAAAATAAAATAACATGATATCGAGATTCTGCCTAAACATATAATCTATAAAGAATGGTGTGATTGATCTAACTACTGTTGTCGGATTTTGAACTTTAAATTTGCGTTAGAACCGTGTGGAAGTCTAGTTTCTAGAATTTCTGACGGATTCAGTTTTTGATTTTTGAAACAGTGGGAAACTGTGGTTTTGTACAGACTACTCTTGCTATCCAGAATTATATCGTCCAGATTTTAATAGTTTAATTATTCCTATATCGTAATATTGCATGAATTAATGTATGTATGTTGTATTGCACGATCCTAATGTCTTATTTTCATCATTCTAATTGTCCTGCTTCATGTAACCATCTTATTGTTCTCCTATTGATATTATTGTCTTCGAAATGTCCCTTAATTACATATTGTATTGTTGCATTAATAAAATAATTAATAAATCAGGGTTTAAGAGATTGACTGGAGTAGTTGATGATATAGTGATTGTACTTGGAGGAGGGTCCCGTGTTTCCCTAAATATGGTTTTATCATGTGATTGTGGATTAAGGCCGTAACCCAATCTATCGTATATTGTATCGTTATCGAAGACTGTATCATGTATTAAATAGTGATTATCGTTGCCGAGTACATGATCTATAGAATCTTCCACTTAAGTCTAAAATGACATTGATTTTATGCATCGAACCTGTAGTATGAGATGCAGTACTACGTGCATTAGTTAGGTTGAAATTAATAGACTTTGGAATCACACAACATCGACACTGCATATTGTTCATCATTGTTCCAATTGATATCGAATATTGGCTAAGTGTTATTGTTATTGACCATTGATTATTATTACTGAATATTGAATCATTGTTTATAGCCATTGTATCGACTATCATGATATTGATTATTGATTATTGTTGGTTATTGATTCCTATTAATCCATTGAATTTATTATTATATCATTATTCCATTGTTCCCTGCTTTCTCTACTTGTTGTCCATGACTTACTCTAAGTACAATTTTTCTCTTCTTTTTAGATAAAGTGTTTATAGGTAATGAAGGAGAATTGCCTGCTGGGATTGGAGAGCAAACTTTCTAAAGAACTATTGCTTTATAATTGAATGTTATTTTTAATGAAGTTATTGTTTGAGAGTTGTTACTATTATATTGGGATTATGTCCCGGATTTTATTATTGTTCCCAGATGTTGGATTATTATTGTATTTGGATATTTTTATTGCTTCATTCCAAGTATTATTGTTCATGAGATTATTATTATTGCATGCGTAATTATTCTGTATTTATTATATTGTTGAGTTGATCAGATAAACAGCTTATGGGTGACGTTAATCATTCGCTGGGCCATTTTCATGTACTCGTATTCCGTATTTTGGGGAAGCGGGGCGTGACAGATAAATGGCAAGATCAAGGTGACCGAGGAATCCTTCTGGTTGCGCTAGTGTAGAACTATTTACGAATTAAGATTGATTATTATTATTAGTTTTAAATATGAATATGTTACATTGTACCAATAATAACAAGATTTGTATTCGTTCGTGTAGGTTGGTGCCCCTTTTTCTTCATTTGCCGAGGCCAGTCTGTCGTCTTCGGTTGGACTTACACCTCTAGGACCGGAAGACCCCAACGTACTCGCATTGCAACCCATATGCAGATCCAAGCCGTGTGGGATGGGTCCACAAAGAAGTGTAACTTCCAAAAGTACGAGATTCTCCACATGGACCCCCATATTGCTCCTCATTTGGTTCAAGACAGTTTTTACCGAGCTGGATTTATGTGGGATGTGAATCTTGAATGGCCTTTACTTACCGCTCTTGTGAAGCAATGGAGGCCGGAGACACACACATTCCTTCTACCGATAGGAGAGATGACTGTCACTCTCCAAGATGGGTGGCTGTGATGGGTAACATAGACTTCAGCCGAGTGGAAGTTGTACGGGATTATCTCGGTGTCGATTTAGACGTGGAGTTGGATGCGTTGAAAGAAAAAGTTGAAGCTGATATTGTACATGGTTTTTTTTCAGATCATGAAGAAGATGCCGTTGAGGAATCCGTAGAGCAAGCTAAAGTTGAAGCCGAAAGTAGCTTTTTGGGATGAAGTATTCGATCGTAAATCACTCCGACTTGCATGGTTGAAACACAACTTCAGTGATTATTTGGATGATGACTCAGATGAAGACGACGTCAAGTACTACACACGTGCATGCATTTTATCTTTGATGGGAGGTGTGAACTTCCCAAACTCCTCCGGTACAAGCGTGCCACTAATGTATTTTTGGTTGTTGGACAACTTCACTATGACCGGATGATATCGTTAGGGAAGTGCGGCCTTAGCATCATTATATAGGTCATTGTGCACATGTTCATTGGGAGTTGTGCAGATGACTGGGCCGATGGTTTTGTTGCAGATTTGGAGTCGGGAGTGCATCCACATCGATCGTCCCTATATTGTTGAGCCATTAGTAGGTTGGTTGGCCGATGCGGTGATTCCAGAGATGTTTCATCCCTTAGGAGTGTACTAGGTAGGGTGACACACGTGGGTCGATAACCCACGCACATCTCTAGCGTACTATAGTGATGAGTTAGATGTGTTGCGCAACGAGTTCGTCAATTGGGTTCCGTACACCCCCAAAAGATTGCAACGAGTTTCTTCCATAATTTTGGCCACTAGGGACCTTTGGTTGATGTATGCCCCACTCATCAACATCTCTTTTGTGGAGTTCTACTATCTAGATGGAGTAATGCAGCAATTCGGATACCAGTAGAAGATTTCTGAAGCCCGCTCATTTGATAAGAAATTACACAAAGTGAAAGGAACGGGTCGTGTGCCCAATTTTGACTCGGCGGATTTCCATCGGGTACATGTGGCTAGTTGGAACCCAATGTACCCAATGTCCTCATTGATCGAATGCCTTATGATGGATCAATTCAAGAAGTGTATATGACGTGGTACAAGTGCATTACAAGATAATATGTATCTCCGCATACCGTACTACCAGCGAAAATCCAGATACTGATTCCCTCGATTGAAGAGGAACCACCACCGGCGTATTCCTCTTCTCAACCGAAGTATCAACTGAAGGCGTTGACGTATCGAGCCATGGTGAGTGTACTTTATAGATTTAATTTTTTCTTATGGATGTGTTTTTATGTGAACATTTGATATTTATGAATTTATATGGTTTCCTAACAATGTTGTCTAATTTATATATTTCAACTCATTGTAGATTGATAACATATGAGAAACAGTATGGATAGCAGCTCGTACGTTGAAAAGTGTCGTACCCAAGAGCGTGAAGGAGTTAATGCGGGAGATACTTAAACCATGCTGCTATAGTCTTGAAGATGTCGGTGAAGGGGTCAAACTTGATGCGTACTTAAAAGTTAACTTGGGAACATCTCGATAGAAGAGTGTGACAAGGGGAGGAATTGTTATTGCCGAGCCACAACAATCTCAAGTACAAGAACGGGAGGTGTCGGCAGCAGAAGAACAAGATTCGGATGAACCGGTGAAGGAACAAGTTAGACACGGGAATCCGTTCAGAAAAAGGAGCAAGCCCGAACAATTCACACCTAGTGGATGCAAAATGCCCCCGCATCGGAAGAGATAAAAGCTATTTATGTTGTAATTGCATGTCATTTTTTCACAATTTTCCTATTCCTTGTATAGTTGGTAAGTTGAACTTTGTATCCAGTTTATTATATAATCTCTTAAATGACTAATACATTTTCTTTCATTGCTCATTTCAATTTTGTAGATGATTGAAGATAATGCGAACAAGACGCTTGTGATCTACAAGCTACGAATGTAAGCCTAGTTAGTGAAGTTGAATTGACTTGCAATTCGCAAAAAGTTTGATTTTCTTTAAATATGAAGATGATGTACGTGTTATTTTGATTTGTTTGATTTAGTTTATGTTGTTTGTTTTTGTTTCTTGAGATTGTTGTATTTATGTATGGTTGTCTTTGTATATAACGTGGTTTGTGTTAGTTTTTGCGGGATTATATTGTTGCTGTTATCGATGATGGTCTTCGTATGATGTAGTTGTGTGAAGATTAGTTGGATGAGATTTTGTATGCAATAGTAAGTTGTTGTGAATTTGAATTGTTTAGGTGTGATTACTCAACCTAGTCCGTTCTTGGCAATGGCGGATTAATAGAACGTAACCCGTCATCGCAAATAGAGGGTTAGGGTGAAGGATTTTGACAGAGTATTAGATAGTCAACAAAAGATGCTCTGTTAAAATTATTGAACCTAATCCTTTATTGGCGATAACGGGTTAAGTTCTCTTAACCTGTCATCACAAATTACGGGGTAGGGTGAATGATTTTTGACAGAGTATTAGATAGTCAACAAAAGATGCTCTGTTAAAATTATCGAACCTAACCCGTTATTGGGGATAACAGGTTAAGTTCTATTGACCTATCATTGCCAATAACAGGTTACTTTGAATTATTTTAAGACTTGAACTTTTTTCTTTTTTTTTAATTTTAAATCTCCATAAAAAAAAATTGAAATTTTTTTGGTTTTTGTGGATTTGTGGGGTTTTTTTTAATTGTAGTTTTTTTTATCCAACATAACCCTACACATAAAATATATATATATATTGAGTTCTCCATATAAAATTTCTTGAATAGTGTAATAGTTACATGGAATTTGTCATCATTCACCTGAAAAAATTTATTTCAGTTTAAAAGTTAGAGAGTTAGAGGGTAAGGGATATGGTTAAGGCTAAGGTTATAGCTAGGGGTAGGGTTAAATGGTTAGAGTTACAGATAGAGGGTTAGAGTTAGAGTTAGGGTTAGAACCTAACAATATATTCTTTTCCTAGTTTTTTATCTATAAATATTTATTAAATTTTGAAAATTAATTAAATTTTTTATTAGTGCATTGAAATATTTTGGAATTTCAAATTGAAAAAAAAATATGATCCTAAAAATGTGGGGATTAAAAAAATTTAAAAAGCCCTAAATAAAAATGATTTTAAATTCTAATCTCAATAGGATTTGTTCCCAAAAAACTAATTTAAAAAAAAGTTTATGAGAGATTTTTCAATATTTCTCTCTAAAATATTCAACATAACCTGTTATTGAAGATAACGGGTTAAGAGAACCTAACCCGCTCTCGCCAATAGCGGGTTAGGGTAAAGGAATTTAAGACTTGAAATTTTATTTTATTATGATTTTTTAATCTCCATAAATATTTTAAAATAAAATTTTCTGGTTTTGTAGATTATTTTGTTGATCTTTTTTTGGGTTTTAAAAACATTTTTTTGGTTTTTTAATCCAACATAACCACATTAAAAGAAATAAAAAAAAACTATAAAATATCCCTGAATATTGAGGTCTCCATATAATTTTTTTTGAATATATAATATTTACATAGAATTTGTCATCATTCTCCATATAAAATTGATTTCGGTTGAAAAGTTAGAGATTAAGAGGGTAAGGGTTAGGGTTAGGGTCAGGGTTATGGTTAAGGCTAGGGTTATAGCTAAGGTTAGACTTAGGGGTAGGGTTAGAGGGTTAGAGTTATGGATAGAGGGTTAGAGTTACAGTAATTGTTAGAACCTAACAATATATTCATTTTCTAGTTTTTTTTATCTATATATATTTATTAAATTTTGAAAAATAATTACATTTTCTATTAGTGTTTTGAAATATTTAGGAATTTAAAATTGAAAAAAAAATTATGACCCTAAAAATGTGGGGATTAAAAAAATCTACAAAATCCTAAATAAAAATGATTTTAAATTTTAATCTCAATATGATTTGTTGCTAAAAAAAATCAAAAAAAAATAAATAAATAAATAAATAAAACTATGAGAGATTTGATCAAAATTTCACTTTGAAAAATTCAACCTAACCCGTTATTAACAATAACTGGTTAAGAGAACCTAACCTATTATCGGCAATGATGACTTAAGTTATAGAAAATGTTTGATTTTATATTAAATATAACTTTTTTAAAACATTTTTTTAAAAAAAAAATATTCTACTGGTAGGGGAGGTGGGGTGGGTGGGAGGAGGGGTGTTTATGAATAGTGTGTAATGTAGTTTTTTTTTTTTTAGTTTTTTTTATCTCAAAGTTACAAATATAGGGTGTTGGATTTACTGCACCCACAATTATGAATTATGAGGAGTTTTTCAAAGGAATAATTCCAATAGTAGGTTAAAACTACATTGGTCATCATTTTGATAGGTTTGAAAGTATTTATAATTTTCTGATAAAGAGATACTTTTGGTACACTTTATGTAACCCGCGTTTCTGCCTATACAGATTCCTGGGTATTTTCTGTACTTCAATTATTTATAAATTCATTTTATTTTAAATTCGTTTTGGATCTCCTATTAAAGTCTTTTCTAATCAACAACTATGTTTATTTCAAATGATTTTATATTTTAAAAAAAATCTTATTCTAATTGTAATATCCCGGACGGATATTACCGTATATAAATTATTATTTTATTATTATTTTATTATTATTTTGTTTTAATTCCAAAATTAGAACATTTTGGTGATTTTTACCCGGTTTGCTCCTAGATATTATCTGTATCCAGATATCGGTCAATATATATATCCGTATTGTATCAAATTGATACCGTGATCTTCCGAACTAATAATAAAATTTATTTTATTATTATTTCCGAGATTAAATTATTTTATACGGATTATGCGAATATTTTCGGTATTCAGACACATAGGCGCACATACGTGTAGTATGTCGATTAGTACATCATACGAATTGTGTGTTGTGTATTTTTGGACAACACTTATTTTTGTTATGACAAAACCTAGTAGGGATGGTTAGGGTTTGATTAGGAGGTTAAACCTAGGGTTACAAAGACATAAGGGATTAGGAAATTTCTTCTAGAACAAACCTCACCCACATCATACCTCCACCACACCACACCATGCTTCCACCACATCCCACCTCCCCCTAATAGAAACCGGCCCCAATATAGGGAAGGTCTCTTTTGCAAATGTGTGCATGACCGTTTGCATTTTCCACCCATTCTTCCTCCTATAAATACCCCTTCATTCTCCTCCTTCTCTCATTTTAGGAAACAAAAAGAAAGAAAGAAAGGAAAGAAAAAGAAAGAGAGAACCATTCTAACTTGAGAGTTTTTTTTGTAGGTTTAGAAGCTTTCTAAAAAGCTTAGGGGAAGGAGAAGGTAGCTAGCAAGTCCTTCCAGCAAGTTAGATAAGGTGGGGGTTTCTTCATGTTCTTTCTTTGATTATTTGTTTGTTTGTTTGTTTGTTTTGTTGTTTGACTTCTTCTTCTCATCCTCTTGTTTTGTTTTCTTTGAGTTTTGTTAAGTGTATTGTTGTGTGAGAATGTAGTAAGAAGTAAAAGAGAAAAAGAGTAGTAGTATCTACTAAAATACATAAAGATCACACCTTTAAATTTGTAATTGTTGTTTTGTATGTTATTGGACTAAGAACTCACATATTGCATAATGTTGGACATACAACCATTGTTGGTTGTAGGACTTAAACACATAGCATATGAACATTCTTTTACAACCATTGTGGGTTGTAGGACTTGATTAAACATTGGACTAATAATAAAGGCATACGTTCTAATAAAAAGATATTTTCTTTTTAATCACTAGTTGTATCTAATTAAAAAGATCTTTTCTTTTATTTTAATCACTAGTTGTAGTTAATTAAAAAGATCTTCTCTCTTTATTTTGATCACTAGTTGTAGTTAATTAAAAAGATCTTTCTTTTCTTTTTGATCACTAGTTGTAGTTAAATAAAAAAATCTTCTCTTTTTATTTTGGTCACTAGTTGTAACTAATTAAAAAGGATCTTTCTTTCTACTTTAATCACTAGTTGTAGTTAATTAAAAAAGAGCTTCTCTTTTATGTTTGATCACTAATTGTAGCTACATACAAAAAAAAAGGGGGATCTTTTCTTTTTACTAGTTGTAAAGTAAAATAAAATAAAAATGATCTCTTTTTATCACTAGTAATAACAAAGATTAGTAAGCAACTAAGTAGTAGTAAGCTAAAATAATAAGTAGTAGTATGTAATAAAATGAAGTAGTAGTAGCATGTATGTTGATTAATAAGGTAGTAGTAATAGTAGTAAGTTGTATGTTATGATTTTTATGAGAATGAAGTAGTAGTAATAGTAGTAAGTTGTATGTTGTGATTTTTTTATGAGAATGAAGTAGTAGTAATAGTAGTAAGTTGTATGTTGTAGTAGTAGTAGTAGATAATTATGTTTTGATTAAAATAGGAGTAGTAGTAGTAGTAAAATGTTGTAGGATTGCTTCTAAAAATATTTAGAAGCCATTTTTATACTACTAATGTTGTAGGATTACTTCTAAAAATGTTTAGAAGCCATTTTTATACTACTAATGTTGTAGGATTACTTCTAAAAATGTTTAGAAGCCATTTCCATGCTACTAATATTGTAGGATTACTTCTAAAAATATTTAGAAGCCATATTTATGCTTCTAATGTTGTAGGATCATCCCTAAAAATATTTAGAAGCCATTTTTTTATACTACTAATGTTGTAGGATTACTTCTAAAAATGCTTAGAAGCCATGTTCTCATGCTTAATTAATTGTAGGGCTACTTCAAAAAAATAGGCTATCATGCTTGATGTTTAACATGTTGTAGGATTGTTTATAAAAATATCCTACCATGCTTTTATACTTAAAATGTTGTAGGATGTATTCTAAAAATATCCTATCATGTTTCATGCTTAGTTAACGGTAGGATTTATTCTAAAAATATCTAGCATGCTTAATGATGTTAGAATGATGTAGGACAAATTCTAAGAGTTTCCTACCATGTTTGGATTAATTAATTATGCTTAGAATGTTGTAGGAATCAATCTAAGAGTTTCCTACCATGCTTGGATTAATTAATTATGCCTAGGACGTTGTAGGATCAATGATAAAGTTACTTACCATGTTAGCTTAATTATAGGTATGTGATATACCATGTTAGTTTAATTATGGACCTATGCCATGCTAGCTTGATTACAAATAAGTTGTATGCCATGCTAGCTTAATTGTAAGTAAGTTGTATGTCATGCTAGTCTAGATGGTGAGCAAGTTGTATACCATGCTAAAGTTCAAATACTTGCTTAGAACGATTGTAGGAGTAGTGGTAGAACTACCTACTATGCCTTGGAATGTTGCTTGTTTATACTAATTGGGTTGCGGTGATTAGTCACGATAAGTAGTAAGCTTTCATGATCAATTTGTAACCTACACTTGACTATAGTGGGCTTTATGTCTAGGTCGTAGTGTTTTTCATGCGTGAGCTCGATGTAAGCATAAGCATTAATCACATTCATACATAGGAATATCATGGTGGCCGTGTTATATGATTAGATGGATCGTAGGAAGATGCTTGCAATTGTGTGCCGTACTTAAGGCGCTATAGGTTGAAGTAATGAGGGTTGGGAAGATCACTAGTGATAGTTGGTCCGATAAAGGCCGTTAGGTCGCCTTCGGATTCTTCCTTAGTGGGATACCGACCATAGAATATTAGTAGATTCTTCTGTTGCTTCTAATAATAGAAGATCGAGTTGCTAGTAAGCACGCTTGGTTGCTTCTAGGATTGATTACCTGTATGGTTGTTTGCACACGGTTGTGCTCGTACGTGGCTCGACTGGCCCGTACGTAGCTGTGGGTCTCATACTCGGCTTATTTGGCTGGTATGTACGTTGTTGTCTCCTACGAGGCCCGCCTGGCTCGTGGGTAGTTATCGTTTCATACGTAGCATATTAGCTCGTATGTGGTTGTTACTCGTGTATAGCTGTTAGCTAGTACACAGTTCGTTGTGGGCTATCGACCATCAAGACATAGCGGCATGCGTGTATATTCGCACGGCCAAAGTCTGGGATCGATGAGCCACAAACCGGATCCTGAGGGATTCTGGTAAGTCTAGGTTGAGTAGCCTAGTAGAGTTGTCTTGCGAAGCCTAATTTAAGGCACAGCATGTTGTGTTTATAATATCGTCGTCCCTAGGATCGTCGAGTCAGGGACATCATTAGGGTAGTGACTTATAAAGGTCATTTTGCTCAGACCCTTGCCAAAGAGAGAGGAGTTGGTTGTAGGGGGCACCTTACGACCAACTTGTCCCTTAAGGGAGGCCTTAGGTGGTGACATTGGGTTGTACCTTCCCGTCAAAGGGATACGTACGGTGGCGTCTCACAAGTTGGGAGCACGGATTGCGTATCGCGCTCTGTTAATTCCTGAAGTACCGTGGCTGGGGTGCCACAGGATGCATGGTGCAGTCCTGCGCTTGCTAGACCCCAGAGAGTGCCACAGGGTAGGCTTCGCGCTGCCCTGTGCTTGCGAAACTCTATGGTTTAATTTTGGAACGATGCCCGATATACTGGGATCGAGTGAGGTCCGGCTTGCCGGGTAGTAGTGGAAAACGGAGACACCATAAGCAGACTACATAGGGGGACTTGTCCCCTTCTGCAACCTCACAGAGTCATGGAGTATTATCAGGATCAGGTCGTGTACAATTAGAATTCGTAACGTGGGTTCAAATTCCTATATATGGAGAAACGGCTTGAGATGGAGTCGCATGTAGTATGGGCTGCATGTTGCTTTCGGAGACTTGCTGACATTAGAATAGGAAGTGTCCCGTCAAAGGGATACGTACGGTGCCATCTCACAGGTTGAGGACACGGGTTACGTGTCTCGCTCTGTTAATTCCTGAAATACCGTGGCTGGGGTGCCACAGGACGCATTGTGCAGTCCTGCGCTTGCGATACCCCAGAGGGTGCCACAGGGTAGGCTTCGCGCTGCCCTGCGCTTGCGAAACCCTATGATTTGGATTTTGGATTAAGGCCCGATACACTGGGCAATAGTGGCAAACATGGACACCACTATATGACTGCAGTGGCGGAACTAGACCGCACCTGCAACCTTGTTTGAGTGAGGTCCGACATGCCGGGTAGTAGTGGAAAACGGAGACACCATAAGCAGACTGCATAGGGGGACTTGACCCCTTCTGCAACCTCACAGAGTCATGGAGTATTGTCAGGAACGGGTTGTGTATAATTAGTTCTATTTAAATATTGCATTAGAGTCTAGCCATAGCACTCACAAACACTTAAACTACACCAGCACCATTGCTATATTTTGTATATTGTTTGGAAGATTCGCTGCTATATGATCAGCCTTTAAGCGTCAGTGAATACTGACGTCCCCACTTCCATAGGTACTGGATCGCCGAAGTACAAAGGCGAGATTCAAGAGGACTCAAGGCAAGGAAAGCAAGGAGTCAGTATTAAGTTTAGTTTCGCTGCAAAATATGTATTGATTCTGTATTAGTTAAGAAGTACTCTGATGCAAGATGTGAAGGTTGTAATACTTAGAAATGTAAAGGCAATATTGTAACTCCATTGTAAAATATTACAGTTGTACAGTATTCAGACTTGTAACACATTGTGTATTGAATAAAAAGTTTTAAATTCTCCTGTTTTTTCTGTGTATTGTGACTAATTGAAGAAAAGGTCTTGGCTCGTGTCACGGTTTCCCAGTATCGGAAATCGGGGCGCTACACTAATTTATAAGTTTATTTTCTATTCCTATTTGATTAATTATTTACATTTTAGTCCAAAACCAATCCTATTATTATTCGTTAATTATTTTAAAATCGGGCTCCTAATTCAATATATCCTATTATTATTTGATTATCTATTTATTTTGATTGATCCCAACCCATTCTTATGATTTTTATTATTTTTATTCTCTTTTTAAAAGAATCCATATCCAATTCTGTATTTGAGTAAAACTCATATATTATTTGATTCATTATTATTATTATTATTATTATTATTATTATTATTATTATTCCTTAAACACGATCTAAGTCCAAACAAGCTTAATATTATTATTATTATTATTATTATTATTATTATTATTATTATTATTATTATTATTATAAAAAGCCCAAAACCCCAGCCCATAGATCTTAATCTATCTTTTATTATTATTATTATTATTATTATTATTATATATTAATATGAAGCACATATTTGACTCAGTCTGAACCCCTTAATCCCCTCAATTGCCTAATATTCAAATTCCATAAATTCTCCTTAATATCTTTCAGTTACAACTACAATCCCCATCACCGCACTAATTACTCCTCTCCACTAATCTAAATCATAACTACCTCCTCCCAATCTTTCCATTAATCTACTAATCCTCTCCCCATAGCTGCAAACCCCCCAACTCCTTCTCCTTCCTCTATTTCAAATTCCCGAACCCATCAACCCACCACTGTCAGCACCCCGACTGAACCCACCGCCACTAGCCCCTGCAACCACCCTACTGCCACTTTGCCATCCCGACTACCCCCCATCGGTAGCCATCGACAGCACCGTAGCACATTGCCACCACAGCCCACTGCACCGCTGCCCCATCGCAGCCACTCAGTCGCTTCACCACCCGCAACCATCATCGGGCGCTTCCATCGCCGCAACCACCGAAGTTGACCCCGATCACCTCCAACACTTCGCCGTCAATCCATCACTGCACCATCTCCCCCATCTTCCTCCTTCGCAGCTTCCCTTGACCCCACAACACAACTCCATCGACAACCGCCACCTGCACCCATCCTCCAACTGCAGCTACTGCCAGCACCTCACTTCCACCACCGCGACCAAGCTCCAGCCTCCACCTTCACCCCCTGGCTGCACTCTTCCCTGTTGAACGCCATGTTGCACTTCACCGCAGCCACTGTGCAACGCCTAACAGTGCTGCTTTGCTGCCTTTCACCTTAACAGCACCCCCCACGCTCCCCACCATCCCGACAGCAACGGTCAATAATTCCGTCGCTGCCTTCATCCTGACTGCACCCCGAGCTCCTTCTTTCCTCGAGATCCCACCACAGCAACACCAACAAATGTGCATCCCGAAGCTTTTTACGTCGCTCTTGTTCGCCGTGATCGTCACCGCGCTTGTTCCTTCCGTCGTAGTCATCGTAATCGTCACATAAGGCAAGTCTCTCTCGAACCAACTTGTTACTCTAGTTCAAGAAATTTGTTGAACTCCGCAAGTAACTCTTATCTCCATTGATCACATCGCATTATTAATTGTTACACTTCCAAGAAATTTATTACGGATTCATCGGCGAAACCAAGTAATAATTTATTTTCGTGCCACATCGTTGATTCGAACACTAAATCATGTTATTTCATGGTCGTACACCATCTTATTCATTTCTTCATGTCATAACACTCACCGTATGACACATCGTACAAATATAGAGACATGTTAGTCTAGTATATTTTTTATTGTATGCATTGGATCGGTATGATTATTGATGATAAATTCTAGACCATAGAAATTGCAAGTTTCCATCTGGATAACCGTAAAAATTCACCCGAACTACTAGACATGAATACTCATTAACCTCTCATGGAAGAATATGCATTTTGTATATCTCGATTGTTAAATAAAATTTATCATTTCGCTGCTTTGCTTTCTAGTCTGTGTTGTAGTAAGCTTTTGACCCTATTATTGTTAGAATTAAGTTAACCTTACTAAATAAAAGTCAGAGCCCTTTGAAACTAGCTTCTAGAACATTCGACGGATCTGAATTCCGTATTGTGTACAACAAGTTATCCAGTTGTTTGTACCGCTAGGTTTTAAATTCCAGATTGTTATTTAAAAGCACGTCGACATGTTTCTATAATTAAAATATCATGTTAACAGTAGAATAAAGACTTAAAATTTGTCAGAAGGTTGCTAGACATGATTGGGAGTTGTGATATAATTTTTATGATACTTGTCGATGAATTTCCAAATCCGTTATATATATGCAAACTCGACCCTAGATATCTGTTAGAACACTAGAGCAGTAAAGAACCGAAATTTCGACCCAATTGCAATTGAAATCACATAGAACTTATTAAATTAAAGTTATATCCCTCTGTATTAGGAATCCAGGAATCTGACGGTTCTGCAATCTGACTTATTGATTGCAAGTTATTCTACCACAGTAATGTCTTAACTCCAGAATACTGTTTTAAAGATATGTTGTCTTATTCTATTAATTTATTCAGTAGGTTAACGTAAGAATTTGGACCTATAAGAATGTTAGTGAACATTCCCATGAACTAAATCATAATTTTGTAATAATTTTTAATGAAGTTTCAGTCGAATTACACGTAGAATAACCTTAACTGAGTTGCTGTCTGAATAGTAGACCCATAAAGAACTAACTGGTAGATGGTGTTACTGTAGTTAAAAGGTGTCGTGTAAATATACGTTGGAACCGGAAGGGATTCTAGTTTCTAGAACCCCTAACGGAACCTGATTTACTTCTTTCATAGCAGAAAAGTCAATTTTTGTACAGCAACATCTCGCTGTCCAGAATTATATTTTTCATGTTTAATTACAAATTTGTTTAAGTTTTGTATTGCACTACATACCATTCATTGTACAGTCACTGATACCTCATTGATATCATTTCTTGACACTCATTCCATCGATTGCATATTCATGATTCATGTTAATAGAATAATAATAAGTCGAGGTAATAAGGGTCGACTTGGTAGTGAACAATCGGAGACTATACTCAGATGAGGGGCCCATGTTTTCCTATATTGTTTATTACTATTGTTTATTATTTTATCGATTGATTGTGGACTACTGCTGCAGTATCCTGATTGTATCGTGTATTGTATCATGGACCGATTCTCGTTATTGATCATTGATTGTGGATTATTGATTATTGATTATTGTTCCGAGTACATGATCTGTAGAATTCACCACTATAGTCTAAGCGTTCACTTGTTGTATGCACTGAACCTGTGGTATGGGATACAGAATTGCATGTATTAGATAAGATAATAAAACATGATAAACTTAGGATTGACACTTACATTGATCATGGTTATTGTTAACGACTTCATTCTAGTTTTATTGTCATTGTTGATCATTGCATCGTTGATTATAGACCTTGACCTTGTTATTGACAAATTCATTGACATCTAACATAGTTCTAGTTCCTTGTTCCTTGATATTTATATGTCCAGTTTTATTGTTCCTTGCTTGTTACTTCACATTGTCCGTGACTTGCTCTAACAGACATCTCCCCCCCCCCTCCCCCCCCCCAAACCTCTAGATGATGAGCTTGCAGGTACACGAGGGAAATTAACTGATGGACTTGGTGAGAAAATATTCTAGGGATTGGAGTCGAATTATTGGTCTACAATAATTGTTTCGTTCATGTTATTTTAATTCCAACATTGTTGTTATTATCGTACCATGTATTCCGGGCTTTGATGACCTGAGGTTTATTTCCTTCCATACATTGGTTATTTTTTAGATATTTCATGGATTATTTATGTTATGTGATTTCATTATAGCATGCGTTGTTGTGATTGTATTTCATATTTTTAGTTGAATATTACATCTTATGATGCAAATCATTCGCTGCGCCTTAGTCGCATGCCCGTACTTCCGTATCTTGGGAAGCGGGGCGTGACACTATAATAAGATGACATTTCACTGTGCATGTGAGTACTTGCTTGTTCATTTCACCTCAATCAATCGAAATGGCTCCAACCGTATGACCAGATAAAACTACATTGATCTCCATTTTCGTAGGTTTCCACTAGGTTGAAACCAGTTCTCATTACCGTATGCTTCCAACATAAACAATCCACAAAGCTAATCAAAGTTTTGAAGTCACATTAAAACCCAAATTTACAAAAAATGGGGTTCAAGTAAAAATTCAAAAAATCTCTACAACATAACCCGTCATTGGTGGCAATGGGTTAAGTTCAATTAACACGTTGATGTGGTTTGTTTTTGAGGTGTGGCTGCAACAGGTGTGAGTTCTTATAGTTTGTATAGTGGAAGTTACAGTACTGGCTCTGGTCCGACCCTCAGCTGAGGGACCAGCTCGGGAGTAGCAAGAGTGAAGTAAGGACCGGGTGCTCGGCTCAGGTCCAATAGCTCCGCTCGGATGAAGAGGCTCAGCTCGGTTCAGGGGGAGAAAGACCCTCCGATGATCTAGTCAGTAACTAGAAAAGCAACATTAGCTAGGGTTCAGGGGGAGAAAGTTTGATTACCTGCATAGTGAGAAGGGGGTATGGTATTTATAGGTAAAGGAAATGGGTCTGAGACCCTGCTGGACCGGGTCAGACCCATTTGCTCGTGGGCCTGACGTGGCAGTAGCCCATCTGGCTCTGGGTTGATCTGATGATCATAGAAGTGTAGTTTTTGAGGGATCTAGTAGCCCAGGAGGGGCCACGTCATCTGACCCATATCAGGAGCCCCCCATTCCTTGAGGGCTGGGTAATCCAGCCGTGTAGGAGTGATTTGCCTCTGTAAGAAGACCGGAGTGGTGTGTATGGCAAAAATGTGGTTTGTATCTTCCTGGAGAGGCCAGCAGGGTAGGATGAAAAGGATCCCTTTGAAGGCATGAGGGGCATTGAGAGCCGAAAATAGGGGGTCATGAGCTGAGCGTAGAGCGTAGAGCGTCGAGATCCTATGCGATCGAATACCGGGGTCTACTGTCGAGCATCTAGCATCGGGGGCCGAGCCCTCATGAGCTCGGGTGTCGAGGCTTGACGTCGAAAGCCGAGCCTATAAGCTCGTCTATAGGAGCTAAGCGTGGCTCGGAGTTGCCACCGAACACCGAGCACCAGTGCTTGTTGGAAAAGCTATGAGGGGGCGTCGAGAGCCGAAAATGGGGGGTCGCTTTGCCAAGCATTGAGGGTCGGTAGACCCCCCCTGTTTATGGTGAAAGCTAGTGGTTGCTTGAGGTTACCACCGAGCGCTGAGCACCAGTGCTTGTTGGAAAAGCTATGAGGGGGCGTTGAGAGCTGAAAATAGGAGGTCGATTAGCCGAGCGTGGAGCGTCAAGTGTTGAGCTCCTGAGCTATCAGATGCCAGGGTCTGCTGCTGAGCGTCTAGCACCGGGGGCCGAGCCCTAATAAGCTCGGATGTCGAGGCTTGACGTCGGATGCCGAGCCTAGAAGCTCGTCTGTGGGAGCCAAGCGTGGCTCAGAGTTCCCACCGAATGCCGAGCATCCGTGCTTGTTGGAAAAGCTATGGGGAGCGTCGAGAGCCGAAAATGGGGGGTTGCTTAGCCGAGCGTCGAGGGTCGGGAGACGAGCCCCCCTGCTTGTGGTGAAAGCTAGGGGTGGCTCGAGGTTACCACCGAGCACCGAGCACCAGTGCTTGTTGGAAAATCTACGGGGGCGTTGAGAGCCAAAAATAGGGGGTAGCCGAGCGTCGAGGGTTGGGAGACGAGCCCCCCTGCTTGCAGTAAAAACTAGGGGTGGTTCGAGGTTACCACCGAGTGCCGAGCCCCCCTTACTCGTTGGAAAAGTTGTGGGGTGGCTCGAGGTCACTGTCGAGAGCCGAGCCCCAGATCTCATTGGAAAAGCTGTGGGGAGGCTCGAGGTCACTGCTGTAATGCCCCGATTTTTCATTTATGAAAAATTATTTATTTTGCACGTAGTGTGCACGTGCCATTTTTCGCAATATGAAATTTTATATGAATGATGAGTATATGCATATCTATATGTGCTTGTTAAATTATTTTTATAAAGGCCTTTGTTCAAATAAACTTAAGCCCAAAATCTAATTTATTTATTTTGGTAAAAACTATTAGTTCGGCCCAGCAATTTAAGCCCATAAATTAATTCTTTAATAACAACTTGTAAGGTAAACATCTTTCAAAAGATTATTTTCTTTATAAAAAATGCATATGTACAAGTTTCATATGGAGACTAGAGTAGCACGTGCATGCAACATGGTGTGCATTGCACACTACTTCTTTGGCCAATTTTGGAGAGAATGGAGATCATGCTTGGGTGGTTACTTAGTTGTGGGTAGTTACTACAACTCCTATTCTAATCTTTGCCCTCCATCTCATAACCATCTACTAGATCCTAACCCTCCATTTCACCCAAAGTTTGTGTATAAATACCCCCCCAATTAATTGTATCTACACTAAAATCTATTTGACAAGAGAAAGATATATTTTTAAGAGAGTTGTGAGTGTGTGTTCTTGGAGGCCGGTCATCATCTGCAAAAGGATTCTCGGTGGCAAAGAGCAAGGAGGAGAAGTCACATCATCACACTAGAAGGATTTACGAGATTTCGTTTATTTCGTCAATAAGGTGGGTGTTTCTCATGACTTCTAAATTAGGATTGATGTTAAGATTGAAGATTGAATTGTGTATCTATGTGCAAGTTGAAGTAATAGAATGATTGCTAAATTGATATCTTCCATGCTGTATATAGTGTAGAAAATACGAACGAATGAAAAAGGACTATAATAATTGGAGAATTGAAAATGACCTGTACAGTCGACCGGTCGTGTGAACAGTCGACTGGTATATTGAAATAAGATATGTATAGTTCGGATTTCCTTGGAACGATGTATTTTAATGTGAATTGTTAACTTGATGTTCTAGCGTGTTAAATTGGGATCAATATTCATCTCCGTAAGTAAATGACGAGTAAAAGAAAAATGTATGTTTAGCATTTCTTTTGAGAAAAGAAAACACTAGTTATCTGAAATTTACATTTAATCGAAAACTATGTTGTGATGTTAATAAACAGATAAGAATTACATGTTTATGTTGGCATGAGCATATTGTAGTGTGACAAAGAAAGATGTGCGAATAGAATGAAGGAATGATTCCTTAATTTGAAAATTTAACCTGTTCAGTCGACCAAATGTGTATAACAGTCGACTGTACTGAACTTGAAAAGTTACATAATTGAACTCTGCAGAACAGCCGACTGGGTTGAATGACAGTCGACTGCCCTGTAAATGATATTTGAATATTGAACGCTGCGGAACAGCCAACTGGCCATATGCAGCAGTCGACTTTTTCGAGCAGTTTTTTTGAAGGACTTCGTTTGGCTGAACAAGTCTACTGGATAAGCTCTAAGTCAACAGTCCAGATTACTTTTTGACATATCAGGAATTCTATGATTTTGTTTTATGATAAAGATTGCGAATCTTATGTTGAATGATTATTGGATGTGACAGTTTAAGTAAACTCTGTTTGTATTTGCATGAATTTTTATACCTGAAATGAAGTGAATCATTTATGAAAGTTTACATGATTATGGAAACTATGAACAATAAAAAGAAAGTCTATTGTGATTATGAAAAATGAACTCATGAGCTGGAAATGCTCAGATTTTTAGTAATTGTGAATTGGAATTGAAATGAAAGAGTAGCTAAGTCTCCCCCGGCAATTGGAAAGAAATTGAAATGAATTATTGAAATGAAAGACCAAGGTTGGTCATGTTGAATGAATGAATAAGTCCGGTTTAGTGGAGAGGCTAACTCTAGAGCTTTGATTTTGCTCATGATTCTAATAAAAACTAAGGATTAGTACATAGTGGAGATGTGATGAAAGTGAGAGAAAAACACAAGTATGAGAGCAAGAGTTTACGGTGCGGGTGTGAGCCATAGAATGCATGCTTGATGAGTCAAGACATGGCGTGGGCACTACTCAGTAATGATCGGACTTTAGCCACGCTTGTGGGATGTTTGGCAACTGTAAGAGGATCGTGTGCCATGAAGGAGGCTGAATTGCCACAGAATGTATGCTTGATGAGTCAAGACATGGCGTGGGATTCCCCTCCAGGTTTTCTGTACACGAGCTTGTACTCATAGATCATCTAGGATACTTACTGTAGTTACAGTAGTAGAGTAAAACATGACGAGGGATTGAACCCTACAAAGATGAAGAACGATTAAGAGGCTTGCCCTCGGACCTATGTAGTATGGGATGCATAGAATCCGAACAAGTGTGCATTAGTGTCATATAATATAAATGACTGCATTAAGGACTAAGTGCACGATCACAACACGACATCATTAAGATTTTCCCTTTAATTTGATATGTGAACAAGTTTGTGATTTGTTAAGAAATGAGAATCGTTATACTGTTCCTGGCATAGAGAGGATGGCCATGTATAATTATCGTCGGTTGAATAAACTGACGTACCCACAGTTTTATATGCAGGATAATTGGCGTGGTAAAGGTTAGAGGAGAACTGATACTCAAAGATTATTATTTATTGTTGAAACTTTTGTATAATGTTGTAATTGCTTCCGCCGTCATTATTTGTAAATTATTGATGTATATGCTTCCACTGTAAAATATAAAGTGTAAAATCTCTTGTAACTCTGATGTATAGTGGAATGTTTCAATTCCTTGTAAAATTGTACCGAATGAGACGAAAAGATCCTGTAGAACTCTCGAATTCAGTTGTATTTGGAATTCGGAGCGTTACAGAGTGGTATCAGAGCTACACTTCACACTGGTACAAATTTATAAGGAACGACACTCTAGAAGTGGACATTAGAGTGTGTGTTTGAGTCTAGAGATTTAAATGTAAGTGACTTACATTTGTGTTGCTCTATGACTTATGTTTCTTCCTCTCTATTTCTAAGATGGCTGATCACTTCGACCCTGCTGGCGACGACGACTGGCATATCATTGAGGAAGAGTACCATCCTGGACAAGTAGATCTCGAGGAAGAGTACCATCCTGGGCAAGCGGATTCTGATGAAGTGGAATGGCCTGAATCTCGAGAGATTACCCCACCTCCAGACTCATCTGATGATTCTTCTTCTGATGAAGAAGAGGGACAAGTTTCGAATAGTCTTGTGGCATCTCTTCAGAGGCAAGTTGAGTCACTGCGGGAGAGAGTTGGATTATTGGAAGCGCAGTTGGCCAAGCACAAGGACGACTTTGCAGTTCTCAGTCATCGGGTTTGGAAACTCGAGAAGAGGAAGAATTTGACCGATGTGCTGAAGGATGAAGTTGATGAACTACGGGGAGAACTTCGAGAAGCGAAGAGGAACCGTAGGAGTTAGACTGTTGTAGCTTCTACTGTTTCATTCTGATGTCAAGAAATGTTTTTCAGTTCGAATGTATAAAGTATGGAATTCAATGAAATGTAAGTTGATTTAAAATTCATGTCTTATACTTCGAATTTAATGGATCTTTTGCATCAGAATATGGCTAGAAGATGAGCTGGAAACGGTGAAGGTCTGGATCTGGAAACGGAACTTGCGAGGGTCTTTCAGATGCTCAACGCCGTGGCCAGGAATCAGAACCAAGGAAGGGTACCTGCGAATCCGGTGCCCGAAGCGATCAAACTAGTGGAATCGTTCAAACGGATAAAACCACCTGTGTTCGAAGGGAAATCAGACCCTGATGTGGCTGACAACTGGATTCGTCAGGTAGAGACGATCTTTGAAGTGCTGGAGACCCCTGAGGGCAGTAAGGTGAAATTGGCGACTCTACAACTTGAGAAGGACGCGGCTGTGTGGTGGCAGTCGATGAAGAGGACAATGGGAGGTATTGTTCTTGGCTGGGAGGAATTTTTGGAGGAGTTCCGCAGTCCTTATTTCCCATCCGACGTCCAAGAGAAGGCTATGAAGTTTCTATCACTACAACAAGGTGGCATGTCAGTGAGAGAGTACGAGACCAAATTTAGTCAGCTCTCTAGGTATGCTCCAGAATTAGTGATGGATGAGGCTAAGAAGGCTCGTAAGTTCGAGCATGGTTTGAGATCGAGCTTGAGGTCTCGGATGATACCTCTTGGTATCAGAAGATTTGACAAGTTGGTCAAGAGAGCAGCAACCACGGAAGCAGACATGGAGCAGTTTCATGTTGCTCAGAATCGGAGGAACAACTGGTAGTCTGGAAAGAGGACCCACCAATTCTGAGAGTTTCAAGGGACAACCATCTGCACAAAGGTTCAAACCGACAGGGGCGAACGCTATTAGTGTGGCTGGAGGACCTGGGAATAATGTTGTGAGACCTCCTGCGGTAAATTGCTTCAACTGTGGTGAGACGGGACATTACCAATCTCAAGGCCCCAAGCCACGGAATGGTAATCGCAATGTACCAATACAGCAGACTGGGAAGAGATTGTACAAACCAGGGCAAGTATTTGCCTTGACGGAAGCTGATGCCGATGAGGTGGATCATGTCATCACTGGTACGGGGGCGGATGTTTAGCGGTTCATGTTGTTTTCTTTTCCCGCTTATTTAGTGAACTGTTGCGTAATAAGTATGTATTATGTAACAGGCGAACTTTATTTAAATGGAATGAAAGTTGTTGTGTTGTTCGATACTAGATCCTCTCATACTTTTGTGTCTCCGAAATTTGCTAAAGTATTGGGAGTTGAACCGAAGATTTTTCCAGGCACGGTCTTAGCAGTAGCTACTCCATCAGGGGAGACTTTAACCACTGATCGGTACTATGAGGATTGCGAGATTGTGATTGGGGACAGAATCTTCGGAATTGATCTGATCGAGCTGACTATCTTGGGAGTTGATGTTATCATTGGCATTGATTGGATGTCGGTGTACAGTGCAAGCATCGAGTGCAAGACCAAGACGGTAATAGTGAAGGCTCCAGGTGGACCTGAAGTCACTTTCCAAGGGAAGAAGAAGTGTTCTAGGTTGGTGGCAGCTATCCACAAGGAAGAGATTCCGGCAGAGGTGCATTTGATTCCTGTGGTTCGGGACTATCCAACTGTGTTCTTGGATGATTTTCCTGGGTTACCCCCGCATCGTGATGTAGAGTTCAGCATCACTGTTCAACTAGGGAGTGCACCCATTTCTAAGGCACCGTATAGGATGGCACCGGTAGAACAGGATGAGATCAAACGGCAGATTGAGGAACTATTGGAGAAAGGCTTTATTCAACCTAGTGCATCACCTTGGGGAGCACCAGTGCTTTTGGTAAAGAAGAAGGATGGATCGATGAGAATGTGTATCGATTACTGAGAGCTGAATAAGGTCACTGTTCAGAATAAGTATCCTATTCCCTGAATTGATGACTTGTTCGATCGTCTACAAGGAGCAGTTGTTTTCTCCAAAATAGATCTTCGATCAGGATATCACGAAATTCGAGTGAAAGCTGAAGATGTGCACAAAACTACATTTAGAACTCGACATGGGCATTACGAATTCTTAGTTATGCCATTTGGAGTGACGAATGCACCCACAATCTTCATGGATTTGATGAACAGAGTTCTGAGGCCGTTCATTGATTCTTTCGTCGTGGTTTTTATCGATGATATTCTCGTGTACTCCAAGTCGGAGGAGGAGCACACCGAGCATCTGGCAGCAGTTTTGAAGAAGCTGGAAGAGCAGGAGTTGTATGCCAAGCTATCCAAGTGTGATTTCTGGAAATCTGAAGTGGCATTTCTAGGTCACATCCTTTCTAAGGAGGGAGTGGCAACTGACCCTCAGAAGATAGAGGTAGTGAGAGATTGAAGTCAGAAGTTTTCTTGGAATGCCTGGATACTACAGGAGATTCATTCAAGGTTATGCTCAGATAGCCGTGCCGCTTACTGGTCTGACTAAGAAGAATGTGAACTTCAAGTGGACTGAGCAATTTGAGGCAAGCTTTCAGGAGTTGAAAGAGAAGCTGACAACTGCACCTATTTTGGCTTTGCCTAGAGCAGGTGTTGAGTATGATGTTTACAGCGATGCTTCACATCGTGGGCTTGGTTGTGTCTTAATGCAAGAAGGAAGAGTAATCGCTTATGGGTCTAGGCAACTATGACCGCATGAGAAGAATTACCCGACTCATGATCTGGAGTTGGCCGTGATTATCTTTACCCTGAAGCAATGGAGGCACTACGTGTACGGTGAGAAATTTAACATGTACACGGACCACAAGAGTTTGAAGTACATATATCAGCAGAAGGATCTGAATTTGAGGCAGCGGAGATGGTTGGAAGTGCCTGAGGACATGCGACCTGAGATCAAGTATCATCCTGGGAAAGCTAATGTTGTTGCTGATGCACTTAGTCGCAAGAGCAATTTATCCAGTTTGATTACAACTCAGAAGCATCTGATTGAAGAATTGGATCGAGCAGGTATTGAAGTTGTCTTGCAAGGATTGGGAACATCTTTAGCTCATTTGAGGCTTCATCCTACACTAAATGGAAGGATCATTGCAAGTCAGGAGGTTGATGCTGATATATTGGAGATGAAGTAGCAGGTTGGTGCTAGCAGGTTGCCCGGATTTCAAATCAAGGATGGAGTGCTGTGGTTTGGAGAGGCTATGTGTTCCAAATCAGGCGGACTTGAAAGAGAGTATTCTTCAGGAGGCGCATGCTACTCTTTTGTCAGTACATCCTGGGAGTACTAAGATGTACAAAGACATCAAACTGCATTTCTGGTGGTCAGGTTTGAAGCGGGATGTGGCTGAATTTGTGGCGAAGTGTGAGGTTTGTCAGCAAGTCAAAGCCAAAAATCAGAGACCCGGAGGTCTATTACAACCGTTACCTATTCCGAAATGGAAGTGAGATAACATCAGTATGGATTTCATTACGGGATTGCCCAAGAGTCCTAAAGGCAATGATGTGATTTGGGTTATAGTCGATCGATTAACCAAATCCGCTCACTTTTTGGCGATGAAACTCACTGCTTCGATGGACAAGTTAGCTGAGTTGTATGTTGGCGAGATTGTCCTGCTCCATGGTGTTCTGTCAACTATTGTGTCTGATCGAGATGTGCGGTTTACTTCGCATTTCTGGAGGAGTCTTCAGGCAGCTTTGGGTACCAAGACAGATTTCAGCACTGCTTTTCATCCGCAAACCGATGGGCAAACCGAGAGAGTCAACCGTATTCTTGAGGATATGCTTCGGTGTTGTGTACTAGACTTTGGAGACAGTTGGGAAAGGCATTTACCTTTGGTAGAGTTTGCCTACAACAATAATTTTCAGACTAGCATCGGGATGGCGCCGTACGAAGCTTTGTATGGCAGGAAGTTCAGTTGTTTGGGCCTGAGATTGTTCAGTAGACCTCTGAAAAGATTGATCTGATCAGGAAGAGGTTGGTGGAAGCTCAGAGCAGGCAGAAAAGCTATGCAGACAACCGGAGAAGGGACCTTGAGTTTAAGGTTGGTGACTTTGTCTTTCGGAAAGTATCGCCCAGTAAAGGCGTGATTCGTTTCGGCAAGGGTGGGAAGTTAGCCCCGAGGTTTATAGGCCCGTACAAGATATTGAAAAGGATCGGGAAAACTGCTTACCGGCTTGAGTTACCGGAAGAGTTATCTCAGGTGCACAATGTCTTTCATGTGTCTATGCTGAGAGGTTATATTCCAGCTCCGAGTCATCATCTGCCTGAAGTGCCGGAAGGTTTGCAGTTGGATCTCAATTACATCGAGTCTCCTGTCGAGATTGTTGTTCGTCGAGAGAAAGTCTTGAGGAATAAGACGATACCGATGGTCAAGGTAGTCTGGAGAAACCATTTGGTTGAAGAGGCTACTTGGAAATCTGAGGAGAGGATGTTGAGAGATCATCCTGAGCTTTTTATTTGATTTGTATTTTGTATTTTCTTATGTTTTCTTATGCTGGTTTATTCTCGCTCTTGACTGTAGTTCTGGGGACGGAACTATTCTAAGGAGGGAGTGTTGTAATGCCCCGATTTTTTATTTATGAAAAATTATTTATTTTGCACATAGTGTGCACGTGCCATTTTTCGCAATATGAAATTTTATATGAATGATGAGTATATGCATATGTATATATGTTTGTTAAATTATTTTTATAAAGGCCTTTGTTCAAATAAACTTAATCCCAAAATCTAATTTATTTATTTTGGTAAAAACTATTAGTTCGGCCCAGCAATTTAAGCCCATAAATTAATTCTTTAATAACAACTTGTAAGGTAAACATCTTTCAAAAGATTATTTTCTTTATAAAAAATGCATATGTACAAGTTTCATATGGAGACTAGAGTAGCACGTGCATGCAACATGGTGTGCATTGCACACTACTTCTTTGGCCGGTTTTGGAGAGAATGGAGATCATGCTTGGGTGGTTACTTAGTTGTGGGTAGTTACTACAACTCCTATTCTAATCATAGCCCTCCATCTCATAACCATCTACTAGATCCTAACCCTTCATTTCATCCAAAGTTTGTGTAAAAATACCCCCCCCAATTAATTGTATTCTACACTAAAATCTATTTGACAAGAGAAAGATATATTTTTAAGAGAGTTGTGAGTGTGTGTTCTTGGAGGCCGGTCATCATCTGCAGAAGGATTCTCGGTGGCAAAGAGCAAGAAGGAGAAGTCACATAATCACATTAGAAGGATTTACGGGATTTCGTTTATTTCGTCAATAAGGTGGGTGTTTCTCATGACTTCTAAATTAGGATTCATGTTAAGATTGAAGATTGAATTGTGTATCCATGTGCAAGCTGAAGTAATAGAATGATTGCTAAATTGATATCTTCCATGCTGTATATAGTGTAGAAAATATGAACGAATGAAAAAGGACTATAATAATTAGAGAATTGGAAATGACCTGTACAGTCGACCGGTCGTGTGAATAGTCGACTGGTTTATTGAAATAAGATATGTACTGTTCGGATTTCCTTGGAACGATGTATTTTAATGTGAATTATTAACTTGATGTTCTAGCGTGCTAAATTGGGATCAATATTCATCTCCGTAAGTAAATGACGAGTAAAAGAAAAATGTATGTTTAGCATTTCTTTTGAGAAAAGAAAACACTAGTTATGTGAAATTTATATTTAATCGAAAACTATGTTGTGATGTTAATAAACAGATAAGAGTTACATGTTTATGTTGGCATGAGCATATTGTAGTGTGACAAAGAAAGATGTGCGAATAGAATGAAGGAATGATTCCTTAATTTGAAAATTTAACCTGTTCAGTCGACCGAATGTGTATAACAGTCGACTGTACTGAACTTGAAAAGTTACATAATTGAACTCTGCAGAACAGCCGACTGGGTTGAATGACAGTCGACTTCCCTGTAAATGATATTTGAATATTGAACGCTGCGGAACAGCCGACTGGCCATGTGCAGCAGTCGACTCTTCCGAGCAGTTTTTTTGAAGGACTTCGTTTGGCTGAACAAGTCGACTGGATAAGCTCTAAGTCTACTATCCAGATTACTTTTTGACATATCAGGAATTCTATGATTTTGTTTTATGATAAAGATTGCGAATCTTATGTTGAATGATTATTGGATGTGACAGTTTAAGTAAACTCTGTTTGTATTTGCATGAATTTTTATACCTGAAATGAAGTGAATCATTTATGAAAGTTTACATGATTATGGAAACTATGAACATGAAAAAAAAAGTCTATTGTGATTATGAAAAATGAACTCATGAGCTGGAAATGCTCAGATTTTTAGTAATTGTGAATTGGAATTGAAATGAAAGAGTAGCTAAGTCTCCCCCGGCAATTGGAAAGAAATTGAAATGAATTATTGAAATGAAAGACCATGGTTGGTCATGTTGAATGAATGAATAAGTCCGGTTTAGTGGAGAGGCTAACTCTAGAGCTTTGATTTTGCTCATGATTCTAATAAAAACTAAGGATTAGTACATAGTGGAGATGTGATGAAAGTGAGAGAAAAACACAAGTATGAGAGCAAGAGTTTACGGTGCGGGTGTGAGCAATAGAATGCATGCTTGATGAGTCAAGACATGGCGTGGGCACTACTCAGTAATGATCGGACTTTAGCCACGCTTGTGGGATGTTTGGCGACTGTAAGAGGATCGTGTGCCATGAAGGAGGCTGAATTGCTACAGAATGCATGCTTGATGAGTCAAGACATGGCGTGGGATTCCCCTCCAGGTTTTCTGTACACGAGCTTGTACTCATAGATCATCTAGGATACTTACCGTAGTTACAGTAGTAGAGTAAAACATGACGAGGGATTGAACCCTACAAAGATGAAGAACGATTAAGAGGCTTGCCCTCGGACCTATGTAGTATGGGATGTATAGAATCCGAACAAGTGTGCATTAGTGTCATATAATATAAATGACTGCATTAAGGACTAAGTGCACGATCACAACACGACATCATTAAGATTTTCCCTTTAATTTGATATGTGAACAAGTTTGTGATTTGTTAAGAAATGAGAATCGTTATACTGTTCCTGGCATAGAGAGGATGGCCATGTATAATTATCGTCGGTTGAATAAACTGACGTACCCACAGTTTTATATGTAGGATAATTGGCATGGTAAAGGTTGAGGAGAACTGATGCTCAAAGATTATTATTTATTGTTGCAACTTTTGTATAATGTTGTAATTGCTTCCGCCGTCATTATTTGTAAATTATTGATGTATATGCTTCCGCTGTAAAATATAATGTGTAAAATCTCTTGTAACTCTGATGTATAGTGAAAAGTTTCAATTCCTTGTAAAATTGTACCGAATGAGACGAAAAGATCCTGTAGAACTCTCGAATTCAGTTGTATTTGGAATTCAGGGCGTTACAACTGCCGAGCGCCGAGCCCTAGAGCTCATTGGAAAAGCTATGGGGTGGCTCGAGGTCATTGCCGAGCGCCGAGCCCCAGAGCTCGTTGGAAAAGCTATGGGGTGGCTCGAGGTCATTGCCGAGCGCCGAGCCCCAGAGCTTGTTGGAAAAGCTATGGGGGGCATCGAAAGCCAAAAAGTAAAGGGTCGATTAGCCGAGCATCAAGGGTCAGGAGGCAAGCCCCCCTTCTTGCGGTAAAAGCTAGGGGTGGTTCGAGGTTACCACCGAGCGCCGAGCCCCCCATACTTTTTTGAGAAAGCTTTGGTATGGCTTGAGGTCATATCCGATCGACGAGCCCAAAAACTTGTTGGAAAAGCCTTGGTATGGCTCGAGGTCACAACCGAGCTCCGAGCCCCAAAACTTGTTGTGAAAGCTCTGGTGTGGTTCGGATTTACTACCGAGCGCCGAGCTTCCTTATTGATTGTGAGAAGTTAGGCGATGGCTCGAGATTACAACCGAGCTTCGAGCCCTAAGACTTGTTTGGAAAAGTTTTGGTGTGGCCCGGATTCACTACCAAGCGCCGAGCTTCCTTATTGATTGTGAGAAGTTAGGCAATGGCTCAAGATTACAACCGAGCTCCGAGCCCCCAGACTTGTTTGGAAAAGATTTGGTGTGGCCCGGATTCAATGCCGAGCGCCGAGCTTCCTTATTGATTGTAAGAAGTTAGGCGATGGCTCGAGATTACAACCGAGCTCCGAGCCCCAAGACTTGTTGGAAAAGTTTTGGTATGGCTCGAGGTCACAACCGAGCTCCGAGCCCCAAGGCTTGTTAGAAAAGCTTTGGTGTGGCTCGAGGTCACGACCGAGTGCCGAGCCCCGAAACTTGTTGAAAAATCTTTGGTGTGGCTCGAGGTCACATCCGAGCGACGAGCCCCAAAACTTGTTAGAAAAGCTTTGGTGTGGCTTGAGGTTACAACCGAGCTCCGAGCCCTAAAACTTCTTGGAAAAGATCTAGTGTGGCTCGAATTCACTACCGAGTGCCGAGCATCCTCACTGCCTATGAGAATCAAGGCAATGGCTCGAGATTATAACCGAGCTTCGAGCCCCAAGACTGGTTGGAAAAGCCTGGGTATGGCTCGAGGTTACAACCGAGCACCGAGCCCCAAAACTTGTTGGGAAAGTTCTGGTGTGGCTCGAGGTTACAACCGAGCTCCAAGCCCCAAAGACTGGTTGGAAAAGCCTGGGTATGGCTCGAGGTTACAACCGAGTGCCAAGCCCCAAAACTTGTTGGGAAAGTTCTGGTGTGGCTTGAGGTTACAACCGAGCTCCTAGCTCTGAGCCTCAAAGACTTGTTGAAAAAGCTCTAGTATGGCTCGAGGTTACAACCGACCGCCGAGCCCAAAACTTGTTGGAAAAAGCCTTAGTGTGGCTCGAGGTTACAACTGAGCTCTGAGCCCCAAGACTTGTTGGAAAAGCCTTGGTATGGCTCGAGGTCACAACCGAGCTCCGAGCCCCAAGACTTGTTGGAAAAGTTTTGGTATGGCTGGAGGTCACAACCGAGCTCCGAGCCCCAAAGCTTGTTAGAAAAGTTTTGGTGTGGCTCGAGGTCACGACCGAGTGCTGAGCCCCGAAACTTGTTGAATAAGATTTGGTGTGGCTCTGAGGTCACATCCGAGCACCGAGCCCCAAAACTTGTTAGAAAAGCTTTGGTGTGGCTCGAGGTTACAACCGAGCTCTGAGCCCCAAAACTTGTTGGAAAAGCTTTGGTGTGGCTCGAATTCACTACCAAGCATCGAGCATCCTCACTGCTTGTGAGAACCAAGGCAATGGCTCGAGATTAAAACCAAGCTCCAAGCCCCAAGACTGGTTGGAAAAGCTTGGGTATGGCTCGAGGTTACAACCGAGCACCAAACCCCAAAACTTGTTGGGAAAGTTCTGGTGCAGGCTCGAGGTTACAAACGAGCTCCGAGCCCCAAAGACTAGTTGGAAAAGCTTGGGTATGGCTCGAGGTTACAACCGAGCGTCGAGCCCCAAAACCTGCTGGGAAAGTTCTGGTGTGGCTCGAGGCTCGAGGTTACAACCGAGCTTCGAGCCCTAAAGACTTGTTGAAAAAGCTCTGGTATTGCTCGAGGTTACAACCGAGCACCGAGCCCCAATACTTGTGAGAAAAAGCCTTGGTGTGGCTCGAGGTTACAATCGGGCTCCGAGCCCCAAGACTTGTTGGAAAAGCCTTGGTACGGCTCGAGGTCACAACTGAGCTCCGAGCCCCAAAACTTGTTGAAAAGTTCAGTATGGCTCGAGGTTACAACCGAGCACCGAGCCCCAAAGACTTGTTGGAAAAGCCTTAGTATGGCCCGTGGTTATAACCGAGCGTCGAGCCCCAAAGACTTGTTGAAAAAGTTCTGGTAACGAACAGGCTGAACTTGCTCCTCTATCGTGGGAGGAAGGGGGAGTAGTGGTAACGAAGAAAGTGTAGCACTTGAGCCATTGCTACAGGATGCCAAGCAACTGTACGAGCTGACAAGGCCGAGGGTAAAACCAGAATTTTACGTGCCAGGATAACGTCATGGGGGTGTAAATCGAGGTTTTTTGAGATCATAGTGGCCGTTAGATCTTGATGATCAAGATTGGATGGTGAGGATCCTTTTGCAGAATTCAAGGAGTCTTTCCCCTCCTATAAGTCCCCCACCCTTCCCCTCATTTCTCCACTTCGCACTCTCTCTCTTCATTACAGAAATTTTCCTCTCTTTACTGTCGGAGATAACTTTTTCGGTGATACTCCCGTTTCCCGTTCAATCAAGTTAGTATTTCGTTTCCTTATGTCGCGCTCTCAGTCCGGTTCCGAGGCGAGCTCTTCGGTTTGTGATGTGCTGGTGGTCGAGACACAGTTGACGTCTTGGTCCCTGGATGACACTACTTCGGAGGAGTAGGAACAGTCGAATTTGGGATCTAGGGGTATGAGCGATATGGTTCTTGATGTGGCCCCCTTGTGAAGTCATATGCCAGAGGAGGGGTCGTCGGGGGAGGAGACTGACAAGGGTTCTGAGGAGGAGCTTGTCGAGGAGGTGGGCGACGAGGAGGGGAACGAAGGAGGGACCGAGGGAGAGGGCGGCCAGGAGGGAGGCGAAGGAGGGGCCGAGGGAGTTGTAGTAGAGGATGAAATTGGTCTCTCCCCTTGCCCCCGTTATCGACTCCCTCTTCAGAGAGGAAGCCTCCCCCTCGTAGGAGAAAGAGGAAGTGGCCGGATAGTCCAGGCACGTCGGACGAGTTCGGACCCCATCCTGGAGAAGGGCTTGCGGTTCCTCCCCCCTATCAAATAGGAACCCAGGGTCAATCAGGATATATCATGATGATGTCGAGAAACTTGTCCAATTTACCGCGGGGGAGCGTGCATCTGATCGGGTCATGATAAAGATGGACAGCTTCCAGTGTGTGCTAAAGGCGGACTATCTGCCTATATTAAGGGTGAGTTATTTCATCCCTCGGGAGTTCGAACTACTGATTCTGAGCCCCGGTCTTCGTCCGACCACTAAGCTGGAGAAAAGCTTCCACATGTTTTCCGAGCATGCTTTCGTCTCGGGACTCAGGTTGCCGCTACACCCGTTTATCAAGAGGGTGCTGAGGTGGGGGAGCTGAGTACAATGCAGTATGGCCCCAACTTGTGGAAGCATCTAGTCTACTTCATACTAAAGTGCCAGGAGAAGGGGGTCAAGCTGAAGCTTAAGTATTTCCGAGCCGTCTTGGGGGTGAGTTCGCTCGGGGATATGGAGGGATCTTTTAAATGTCGCCACACCCCTACAAAAGGGTGATGCACAGTCACCCGGACTCGATAAAGGCCCGGAAGGAGAAGTACCTCGTTGTCCGGAGCGAGACGCCTTGGGAAATCCCGACAGTCTGGAATTTTTTCAGGCCGAACCATAAGCTCCCGAGGTGGAGGGACTTGACAGAAAAGGAGTGCGCTGAAGTGGATAAAATTATCGAGGGTCACAGCATCGGTTGGCCGCGCTTCACAGAGTTACATCTGGCCCGAGCAGGACTGAGCCCAGCGCCCCCTTGTATGTTTTTGTTTCTACTTAATTTTCTGCCTTCGTGTTAACATTTTTTCTTTTCTCTTTGGCCACAAAGAACCTTGAGGGGAGGAATGCCCTCCTGGCTTTGGCTGTGAAGAGGAGAGACGACAGGGAGAAGGCCGCCAAGGAGAAGGCTGCCCCGGCAGTAGGGTCCATCCAGGGGGCGGCCCAAGGAACTTCGGAGCCACCTTTGAAGAGGTCGAAGAAAAGCAACTCGTCTAGAGGGCCGAGGGAGTCAGAACTAAGCTCCAGTAGTACGAAGGTGTCGGAGGTCTTGAAGGTAGGGACCCCTGCACTTCGCCTCGACGCCGAGGAGATGGTGGGTAGGAATGGTCTAAGGCTGTTCGCCCCGGACTGGGCAGTTAAGGAAGGCGACTCTTTGACCGACGGACTGATCGCGGTTGAGGTGGCAAAAAAGCTCGCCACGGAGCGCAACCGATGACTCTAGCGACAGAGACGTCCGAGGTGGCCTACATGAAGTGGGTTCAGGCGCAGAACGCGGTAAGTATTTGTTAGTTATCTGTTTTGTGCTTAGTATTTTTGAGTTTTGCGTCTAACTCAATTCTCCTCGGCCAGACGCTACTGCATGGGACGCATCTCAAGAAGTGCTTGGAGAAGGAGGTCCAAGTCGAGAAGCAGAATGCCGAGCGATTCCTCCGAGAGGCAAAGAAGCTGAAGGACGAGCTGCTGGCGACTGAGGGATCTTAGGGGCTCCTCCAAGCCGAGATGGCTTCTCTGCAGGATCAGCATGCACATGAGGTAGTGGCGGTTCGGGCGGTGTCCCGAGCAGAGTATGACGAGATGCAGATGTCCTCGGCTGACGAGCTGATCCAAGCTCAAGACGATGCCAACGACCGAGCCAAAGAGCACTTTCTGCATCTCTACCCGGAGGCCAAGATTGACCATTTCCACTATGGGTGAGCGCCTCCCATACTTCCACTAACCCCCGGGGGTGAGGAAGATGAGGCTCCGAAGGAACCTCATCTGGAGAAGGAGGTAGAGGGTGCCCCGGGTGCCGAAGAGGTGACAAAGTAGTGTAGGATATACTGATTACTACATACTAATACCCACAACCCATTAACCCACATTAATCCCCTATTTATATAACCCCTAATCCCAAAACCCTAACCCTAAACCTTATTTCCTCTCCCTCAAAAATCCCGGCCTCCCCTACTTGGTGTGATCCCGGCTGCCCTCGAACCCGACATCCCCTAGCCCCTTCCCGGCCTTCCTACTCCAGGTCGAGCCCTCCTACATCTGGCCATCTCCACTCCGACCACCACATCCCACCTTCGGCCACCCTACAACCCGACCAACCCACTCCTTGATTGCCTAGCCGATCCACACCATTAACAAACACCATCACAACCATCATCAATCCCCTCTTCTTGTTGTTTCTCAAAGTGGGTATTTGCCACTTTGATCGTTGCTTCGAAGGAGATCGTTCGTGGGTAGATTCGTTCATTGTGCTTGGATTCGTTGCTTGTAGCAGATTTCGTTCATGGGTTTTGCTTCTCTTCGTGTTTGGATCGTTCGTCATCCCTTAATTAAGGCAAGTATCTTGTACTACAATTCATTTGGTTTGATACAAGTCAAAAAGTTAACCTATAGTGTAGTTGGGTCTAGAGAAAACCAAAGATTGTGTTTTCCTTGATGGGTTTTGTCTCTATTGTGTTAATTTGGCCATAGATGACTTATAACACAAATCTTGAAAGGTGATTCCCTAGGTTTTGCCCAAATCTTGATTTTTAGGCATGTAAGTGACCATTTGTGTGAATTGATGTTTGGACTAAGAACCATGTGAGATAATAGGGGTGGACTTGTTAGTAACCCTAAATCATGATGTTTAGATGCTTGGTAGGTTGTATTTTAAGTTTGGATGTGTTTCGATCAATAATCTTGAAGTTATGATGTTCTTGATTAGAAGTGTGAAATCTGTATTTACTGAGTGTTCTGTTTGGATTGCTGTTTTTCTCCATGCTACAGTCAGTATTTGAATTTCTGTATAAAAGATAAATTTTAGATAATTTTGTCTATTTTCAAACCCCACTGGTTTTGCTTGATTAGGATTTCTTATGACTGAGTTATGACTATTTTAGTACAGAGGTATCGAACAATTCCAGATTCAGTTTTTGGTTGATTTCGTTAACAAACTATTCTCAAGAACTATACTACACATATTATCTTGATCTAATATTTTGGTCAGTGTTTCTATATGAAGTTAGGGACTACCCAGATTTTTTATGAATTTTAAAGACAAGTTTTATGTGGTGTTTCATGCACATTTCTAAAATCTACTTGTGTTGTATTTTGCTTACTGTTCAGTAAAGAATCCTATTTTCACTATGATTCCTTATACTGTATGAGAATTCTTTATGAAATGTGAAAGTTAGTAAAATCTATTTATTTTCATATCCCTTTGGTGGAATTGGATTTCGTTGCACTGTTTGCGAGATATCCTAGTTTTCGTACAGCAGTGTTGGGATTTCCAGATTCGCTAAACTATGTTTTCATGTTGTTTTCCTATTTTTGATGACTTATCTATTCTTCCTGGAAAATTATAAAATTCTATATTTTGATTCTAGACATATAGGGGATTACCCCAGATTTTTCGTGGATTTATTTGATGTGTTTCCATGCTGTTTTCTTGTTCTTAAAGTTGTTTTCCAGATTTCTAGCTGAACCGAAATTCTGTATTCAAATCAGTTTTGAGCTGTGTTATTGTGAATTACTATATGACTTAATTATACTCGTTGGGTTTGTGTGGATGTCTAGTTTCGAGATCCTTTGACGGATCTAGTTTTGCATTTCTGTAGAGACCAGAATCACTGTTTTAGTACTGATTGGTCATGCTGTCTTGTTTATGAACATACACTATTTTGCTCGTTTATGTGAATGTATATCACCCATGCTTGTATATTTGTTTCCCTGAACCTAAACCTGATTATACCCTGTTAATTTGGCATTATTTCGTACACATTCATGTCTGTTTGATGACCATAATTAAAGTAACCAAGCCAGGGTTTAAGGGAAAGATCTAGTAGTGGAAAATATAGAAACGTGTACTTGAAAGAGGACCTGTGTCCTGCCTGCCTGTTACGTGTTCATGATTCATGATCCTGTTTACCTGTACCTGATTGAATGCTTCCCTATAGGAAGATGTTCTCGGAAGATAACCACTAGGTTATGTCTGTTTCCTGTACCTGACTGCATACTTCCCTTAGGAAGGTGTACTCGGAAGAGAACCACTAGGTTCTACCTGTTCCTATTTCCTGTACCTAAGTACACTGCCCTATGGACTCTACTATGAAATCTAAAGCGAAATTGTTTGTTGTAGCAACCATGTGATAAAAGTTGGGGCGCATGAAGTGCTCCCTAGATAGTAAAAAAAACAACAAGATTTGACATGACATAACCTGATACCTATTTACCTGATACATGATTACCTGTTACCTGTATACCTATTACCTGATTATCCTGTTACCTAATTACTTGTTCACCTGTTTACCAGAATACCTGATACTTGATACATGTTTACCTGCTTACCTGTTTACTTGACATTTGACATATGTTACCTGTACCTGTTAGTATACCATGTTGCTAGTTAGTTTTCCCATGTGCTTGTATCCTACATTATTTGTGACCCACGACTTGCAATTGACGGGTACTTGTTTTCTTCTTTTCCCCTTTTCCTGCAAATTTGCTAATTGCAGATCAGGATGGTCAGCTGCCAGAAGGTATTGGGGAGATGATGTTTTAGTGCTGAAGTTTCTGCTTTATTATTATTAATATTAATTGTTGCTTGAACTTGAATAAAGTGTACTTGGTTTATTTGGATATTATTTGTATTTGGGCGATGTGACCCAGGATATTTGTTTTCTCCAGACTCTGATTTATTTGAGAATATTGTATTTGGCTTCAAGTAAATTTCTGTTGGTAATTTGTTTCAATTTTGCATGTTGGTTGTGCCTTTTGCTATCGACTCTAATTATTTCTGTGATGTGTTGCAAAGATTCTTGAACAGCTTAAGGATGATAAAAATCATTCGCTGGGCTTTTGTTACGTATCCGTATTCCGTATTCCTTTTTGGGAAGCAGGGCGTGAAAGGGTTTTTAGTGATATCAGAGCACTAGGTTTGGCTAATGTATTAGTTGCCTAATACATTGGACAAGCTTGGCACGAACTGGGATCTGCAAAACATTTCACCAACCCTGCATGCATAAATGAAATATATACCAACTCAGATTCTGGATGCTAATTGTTTTTGGTTTCGTGCAGACTATGACTCGCAGAGGTTCTACTTCTCAGTCACAGGTTGATCTGATTGAAGCTGTCACTGCTGTGCTTGAGCGGCTGATTAATCAGCAACAAAACCACAATGATCTCGTGATGGCTGCCCTTGAAGCTGCCCGGGTTCTGCTTCCTGTTGTGCCTGTGCAGAAAAATCTTCCGTCTCGCCCAGGGACAGTTATAGATTTTATGAGGCTGCATCCCGACCGTTTTTCCGGCACTGAGATGCCTTTGGAGGCCGAACAGTGGTTGATCCGGACTGAGCACTTGTTGTTAGCAGCTCGTGTTGCCGAGGCTGATCAGGTGGACGTTGTTTCCATCCAGCTGGTGGATTTTGTAACGCCCCGAATCCCAAATACATTGAATTCGAGATGTTCTACATGATCTTTATGCTTCTTTTAGTACAATTTTACAAGAAAATTTAAACTTTTCACTTTACATCAGAGTTTACATCAATATTACATTTACATTGCACAACGGAAGTAAAATTTTACAACAATGAAAACAAGTATGCAACAACATTGAGTAATCTTTAAGCATTTGTTCCTCTTTAATCTTTATCAAGCCATTTACCTGCATATAAGACTGTGGGTACGTCAGTTTATTCAACCGACGATCATTATACACGGCCATCCTCTCTATGCCGGAAATAGTATAACTTAATTTTCCATATTTAGCAAACACAAACTTGTCACATTTCAACTAAAGGGACTACCCTATTGATGTCGTGTTGTGATTGTGCACTTAGTCCTTAATGCAATTATTTATATTAGATGACACTAATACGCACTTGTTCGGATTCTATGCATCCCATACTACATAGGTCCGAGGGCAAGCCTCTTAATCGTTCTTCATCTTTGTAGGGTTCAATCCCTCGCCATGACTTAATCTACTACTGTAATTACGGTAGGTATCTTAAATGATCTATGAGTGCAAGCACGTGTACAGAAAACCTGGAGGGAAATCCCACGTCATGTCACGACGCATCGTGAAGACAGCCTGTGGCAATTCAGCCTCCTTCATGGCACACGATCCTCTTGCAGTCACCAAACATCCCATAAGCGTCGCCACCGGGACGGTACCCTGGAGCAGTATCCACGTCATGTCACGACGCATCATGAAGAACCTGTGAAATACTCTCCGCCGCCACGGTACCCTGGAGCCGTATCCACGTCATGTCACGACTCATCGTGAAGAACCTGTGAAATACTCTCCGCCGCAAATCCGATGGCTCTCACTCGTATTTTTCTCCCACTTTCATCACATCTCCACTATGTACTAATCCTTAGTTTTTATTAAAATCATGAACAAAAATCAAAGCTCTAGAGTTATCCTCTCCACTAAACCGGACTTATTCATTCATTTCAACATGACTAATCTTGGTCTTTCATTTCAAATTTTCATTTCATTTCTTTCCAAATGTCGGGGGAGACTTAGCTACTCTTCATGTTTCAATTTTCAATTCACAATTCTCAAAATGAGCCTTTCTAACTCATAAGTTCATGTTGAGTTATCATACTCAAAAGCAATTCTCTTTTCAAATCATGATTTCATATTTGTTCAAATAGTCCATAACTATACATGAATCTCATATGCTTATCAATTATCACTTCATATCAAAATTTCACATCACTAACAAATATTCACAATTCATATTTCCACATTATTCTCAAATGAGAATAAATCGCATTATGTCACACAATACAATTTCTTTTTGCCAAATAATCTTCTAATCCTTCATTTCAATTTCTTCTTGTAAGTTATAATTTTTCACAAAGTATATATCTAGAACCATAGTTCTATCTATGCCTTTTATTCACAAATCATAGTTTATTTTATTCAAATAATCCCCAAATCATTTTTATAAAGTCCCTTATATTTTTAGGAGAATAACCATATTTTTTTCATAATTTTTGGACACTTAAAACCCCAAAAAAAACAATTTTTCATTCTTGTCGAGAGCAAGAATCGAACCCAGCACCCCTGAGTCACAGCCGACAGCACCAGCCACTAGGCCGGCTGCTCCAATCGTCATAAGGCGGACTGAGAGCATTATATGCTCTCGGTCGCCGATACCCTTTCTTATAAAAATTTAGACAAAAAAAAGTGTTACCCAGGGGATTCGAACTGATCACCCCAGAGAACCCAATCGCACCATATGACCACTTGAGCTACGCGCTCAATTGTCACTAATATAATTTCATATTTATTTAACTCGTGCTCTCTATTAATTAGAACATTTCGATGTTCAATTAGTCCCAATTTCATTTGATCTTCATAAAAAATACTGTATAATTCCAGATTATTACTACTTCACATAATTGGCATATCAGTAAGAGCAAAATAATTTTTGTAATAAATAAAACGTATTTTCATACACTAATTCAAATTATACATTATAACACTACATTTCTTCTCTTTTCGACATTTCTTCGCATTGTAGCATTCTAATCTTTTTGTCAATAAATTCCACATTAATTCTCTGACATAAATCATTTTCCTAACATAAAACTCATATTTTAATTCATTCATGCCCATATCATCACAAGGGATCTATTTAACACATGAAAAGTGTATAATCAAGCTACTAACTTTTATGTGTAATTCTTGATGGTAAAAGAATGTATTTTCTATCAATCAATCCATGATTCTAATCAATTCACATACAACTCAAATAATAGAACCACATACCAATTTGTGTGTCCACATTTCAATCATTCAAGAAGTCATTTTTTCCCAATTAAAGTGTGCTCTTCTTAGTCATTTTCATGCTTCAATTTTTCTAATTAAACTAGCATGCAATCCTACTTTAGAAATAAGGAAAATTTTATCCACCTTGTATGGAGAGAAAAACACAATTAGCAACAAAAGTCCTTCGCAAACGAGTGCACCTCCTCCTAGACGCGCGCACACAAGATCCAAAAGCACCACACCGAAAGCTCCTCCTTGAATAGCCGGCCCTCTCCTCCTTGGTAGAATGCAAGCACAATCCCACTCACAACTCAATCTTTTTGACTCACAAACTACTACTAGATAATGCTATTTGACTATAGGTTTGGAAGAGAATATTAAGCACAAAATAACTAGCCATGGGGGGGGGGGGGGGGGGTATTTATACTAAAAATCAAATAGAATGAAGGGCTAGGATCAATTGGTTGGTTGTAGGATGGAGGGCTAGGATGAGAGTAGGAGTTGCAATAACTACCCACATCTAAGCAACCACCACACCATGATCACCACTCAAAATTTGAGTTCCCTCCAAAAAGAAGCATTCCCGGCCATGCATAAGGAAGTGCACTTGCATGTGTACGTGTAGTGCACGTGCATGCAACTAGGCCCAAAATTGTACATTTAATTTTGTATAAAAATAAAATAGTCTTTTAAATTGTATTCTACATGACAAGTTGTGTAAAAATATAGTCCATGGGCTTTAGTTTATGGGCCAAAATAGTTATTTTAAAATAAAATAAATAAATTACATTTTGGGCTTTAAGAAAAAGGGCTTTATATCTAATTAAAATAAGGCTTTTTGTAAAAATAGTTAAAGGCATATATTAAAATATCTTTACTCATCTTGATGAAAATATTAACCAAAAATATTGCACGTGCACACTACGTGCAAAATAAATAGTTTTTCATTAATTGAAAAATCAGGGTATTACAGATTTGGCTCATATCTGGTGGATGGCTGAGTCTGAGAGTCTTGATAGGCCTATTGATTAGGCTACTTTTACTTGGGGATTCTTGGAGAAGTTATTCCCCAGTAGTACTCGAGTTGAGATGGAACAGCAATTTCTGGCCCTAAAACAGGTTAAGTCATTGTTCCATTTTGGATTTGTTACAATCTTGCATGAACAATTATGAATGTTGTAACATGGACTTTCTTGCAACAGGGCTCCAGGTCAGTAGATGAGTACGCAGCTGAGTTTACTAGGCTTAGCCACTTTGCTGCCATTCTTGTGGCAACCGAAGAGGATAGGGCTCGTAGATTCACAAATGGGCTTGAGCCAGATATTAAGAGGTATCTGGTCTCTCTTCGTCTGCATACTTATGCTGAGGCTCTTGAAGCAGCTCGAGCTCAGGAGCAGGCTCGTGGCAGTTCGTCTTCTTCTCAGCGGACTGTTCCCGCTGCTGTTGCTAAGCCTTCTGGTGGGCCTATTCGGAGGTCTGTTTCCGCCCATCCAGTCAGGACAACTCCTTACTCTTCTGCTGGTTCTCAGAGGGGCAGTTACTGTGATTTCTGTCGGTTGCCTGGGCATGATCGCAAGGAATGTAGGCGCGCCAATCGCCGATGCTTTAGGTGTGGCGCTACCGATCATGCAGTGCGAGATTGTCCCCAGCCATTTCAGCAGATGGCTCTTCCAGCCAGGGGTCCTGATCAGCAGGCAGTTCCAGCTCGTGGTCCAGTTAGGCCACTGCTTCCTCCTCAACGCCAGATTGTCGGACAGAGAACTATTGTTCCGAGGAGAGGTCAGGCTTTCAAATTGACTGCCACAGATGCTGAGACTGCTAAAGGAGTTGTGACAGGTATATATTGTTTTGTTGTTTTGTTCCTGGTGTTCATTTCTTTTAATCTTGCTTTGCTTCCTTTTGTTATTTTTCTGCATTGTTGTTTTCCCTCACCCTTGATCTTCTATGCTTTCTCCTTGTCTTTGATTTATTTTAGGTATCATCCTTGTTTGCTCTTTTCCTGCCTATGTTCTTTTTGATTCTGGGGCAACCCATTCTTTTGTCTCCTCTCGATTTGTCGCTCGCTATCAGTTAGAATGCAGCAACATGTCAGAGGCTTGGAACATCGTGACAGGTGGTGGAGTTGTCAGTTGTTTCCGTGAGTGCAGGCAATGTTCCGTTGTTATTGGGGACGCAGATTTCAAGGCCAACCTGATTATAATTGGAAATTTGGGATTCGACATTATTCTGGGTATGGATTAGCTGGGTGAAGCCCATGCCGTTATTGATTGCTGTGTCAAGAAAGTTGTCTTCAGAATTCCAGATCGAGCAGAATTTGAGTTCCATGCCGGAGAGTCTTCTCTTTGTCGAGCAATGACTGCAGTTGAACAGATGGATTGTGTGATGGAATTGCACTCAGGCTGTGAGGCTGCGGCTCTAGTAGTTCGGGATTTCTTGGATTTTTTTCCAGATGAGTTGCCTAGCTTACCCCCTGATAGGGAAGTGGAATTCGGTATTGATGTTCAGCCTAGAATAGAACTGATATCGAAGAGTCCCTACAGGATGGCACCAGTTCAGCTAGCAGAGCTTAAGGTGTAGATTCAGCAGTTGCTTGATTTGGGTTTCATCAGACCTAGTCTTTCGCCTTGGGGTGCTCCGGTTTTTTTGTTGAAAAGAAGGATGGAAGTCGTCGTCTATGCATGAATTATCGAGAGCTGAACAGAGTTACTATGAAGAATCGGTATCCGTTGCCTAGGATTGATGGTTTGTTTGATCAGCTGAGTGGGGCTGCTATTTTCTCGAAGTTGGATCTTCGTTCTGGATATCACCAAGTTAAGGTGAAGGCTGCAGATATATAGAAGACTGCTTTTAGAACTAGATATGGGCACTATGAGTATCTTGTGATGCCGTTCAGGGTCACGAATGCGCCGGCTGTATTCATGAGTCTTATGAACCGGGTGTTCTCTCAGTTCTTGGAAAAATTTGTGGTGGTCTTTATTGATGATATTTTGGTGTATTCTCGGAATCGGGAAGATCATGCTAAGCATCTTAGAGTGGTTCTACAGACTTTGAGAGAGAATCAGCTCTATGGAAAACTTAAAAAGTGCGAGTTTTGGCTCGACAGGATTTCTTTCTTGGGGCACATTGTTTCTGGTGATGGTATTTCTGTGGATCCTGCTAAGGTTGAGGCTGTGAAGGATTGGCCTATTCCCAAGTCAGTTTTAGAAGTTAGGAGTTTTCTTGGTTTGACTGGTTATTATCGGAAGTTCGTCCAGGATTTTTCGAAGATAGCAGGACCTTTGACTAAATTGACTGGGAAGGATCAGAGATTTTTTTTGTCTGATGAGTGCAATGAGGCTTTTGTTGAGTTGAAGAACAGGTTAACGTCAGTGCCTGTGTTGACTATTCCAGATGGTTCAGGCAGATTTGTAGTTCACTGTGATGCTTCTGGTAAGGGTCTTGGAGCAGTTCTTATGCAGAAGGGCCATGTTGTTGCATATGCATCGAGGCAGTTGAGGCCGCATGAGAAGAACTATCCTACTCATGACTTGGAGTTAGCGGCAGTGATCTTTGCTTTGAAGCTGTGGAGACATTATTTACTTGGGGGCCGAGTGGAGATCTTTACAGACCACAAAAGTCTCAAGTACGTCTTCACCCAGAAGGAATTAAAACATGAGGCAAAGACGTTGGTTGGAACTTATGGCCGATTATGATATCTGTTTGCAATACCATCCTGGTAAAGTAAACTTGGTACCTGATGCTTTGAGCAGGAGACCAGCAGTTATGTTCCTTACTCAGCAGAGTGATCTTATTGAGTAGATGAGGAGGTTGGAGCTTGATGTTGTGTTGCCGAGTTCTGGTCAGAGTTGTTTGGCGCTCCAGCTGCAGTCGTCTCTTGTTAAGCAGATTAAAGAGGTGCAGGCTAGTGATGCACAGTTGCAGAGTTTTCGAGCTGAGGTTGAGTCTGGGTCCAGGACGGACATGGTTATTCATGCAGATGGTTCTCATAATTTTGGTTCCCGGTTATGTGTCCCTAAGGGTAAAGTTCGTCAGAGGTTGCTTGAAGAAGCTCATTAGTCTTCGTATTCTATCCATCCCGGCGATACTAAGATGTATCGGGATTTAAAGCTTCATTTCTGGTGGCATGGTATAAAGAGGGCTATTGCTCGGTTTGTTTCTCAGTGTTTGGTCTGTCAGCAGGTTAAGGCAGAGCATCAGAGAACCACTAGACTTCTTCAACTGCTTCCTATTCCAGAATGGAAGTGGGAACAAATCACTATAGATTTTGTGACCGCTTTGCCGAGGAGTCCTAAGGGTCACAATGCTATTTGGGTGATTGTCGACCGTTTGACGAAGAGTGCTCACTTCATTCCTTTTCGTGTCGTCAGTCTACTGAGAGCCTTGCTGAGAGGTACATGCAAGAGACTATTAGACTTCATGGGGTTCCAGTCAGTATTGTATCCTACAGGGATACGAGATTTCGATCTCAGTTTTGGGAGAGTCTTCAGAATAGTTTGGGGAGCAAATTAAAGTATAGTACACCTTTTCATCCCCAGACTGATGGACAGTCAGAGCGGACTATTCAGATTCTTGAGGACATGTTGAGGTCCTGCATGCTTCAGTTTGGTGGGTCTTGGGAGGATCACTTGCATCTTGTAGAGTTCTCGTACAATAACAGCTTTCAAGCTAGTATTAAAGCCGCTCCGTTCGAGACACTCTATGGACGGAAGTGCAGGTCACCAGTGTGCTGGGATGACATTGGTAAGAGAAAGTTGTTGGGTCCAGAGATGATCACCAAGACTATGGATGTTATGGTTTAGATCAGGAAGCACTTGCAAGCAGCTCAGGACAGGCAGAAGCGATGGGTTGATGTTCATAGTAGGGCTTTGGAATTTGTTGTTGGTGACCATGTTTTCCTCAAGGTATGCCGTGGCGCGGTGTCATTCGGTTCGGTGGTGGGGGCAAAATTAGGCTGAGGTTTATTGGACCGTTTGAGATTTTGGAGCGAGTAGGCAGGGTGGCCTATCGTCTTGCATTGCCGCCAGCTTTATCAGGAGTGCACGATGTTTTCCATGTCTCACAACTCAGGAGATATATCTGAGATGAGAGCCATGTGATTGACTATTTGGAGTTGACCGTTCGGCCGGATTCGACTTGTGAGATTCCACCAGTTGCTATTGTGGATCGACGGGAGAAAGTGCTCAAGAACAGGTCATCAAGCTGGTTCGTGTTGCTTGGAATCCTCACTTGCCTGGTGATTCGACTTGGGAGTTGGAGGAGGAAATTCAGTAGAAGTTTCCTCATTTGTTTGGGTAGTTGCATTGGTTTTGCTTTGTTCTTTTTCTTTATTTTTTTTTGGGTTACCCGATTTATCTTTCTTTTGAATTTCGATGACGAAATTTTTCTGTTAGGTAGGTAGGATTGTAACCCCTGTTTTTCATCTTATGTATTTTGGAGTGTATTTTTCATTTTTGCGTATTTTATCTCTCTTGTATTTTTTTCTGAACCGTATATTGGATTTGTTCTCAATATATATTCATTTTATTTCATTTTTGAGCTCCTTGTGTTGTTTGATCGTCGCCTTTGTTCGCTTTTCATCATTTTGATTCTTTTCACCATTTTTGGACTCGTTCTCTTAATTTTATTTTTCCATGGTGTTGTGATGGTATTTTGGAGGTGATTTTCCAAACCTATGATTTTTTTTTGACTCCTAATTAGATTTTTCAAAAGCCATAGAATTCACTCTAAATTGTATCCCCATTTGTTATTTACCCAATATCCATTACCCATTTGTATACCTATTACTACATACTAATACCCACAACCCATTACCCCACATTAATCCCCTATTTATATAACCCCTAATCCCAAAACCCTAACCCTAAACCTTATTTCCTCTCCCTCAAAAATCCCGGCCTCCCCTACTTGGTGTGCTCCCGGCTGCCCTCAAACCTGACATCCCCTAGCCCCTTCCCAGCCTCCTACTCCAGGCCGAGCCCTCTTACATCCGGCCATCTCCACTCCGACCACCACATCCCACCTTCGGCCACCCTACAACCCGACCAACCCACTCCATGATTGCCAAGCCGATCCACACCATCAACAAACACCATCACAACCATCATCAATCCCCTCTTCTTGTGGTTTCTCAAAGTGGGTATTTGCCACTTTGATCGTTGCTTCGAAGGAGATCTTTCGTGGGTAGATTCGTTCGTTGTGCTTGGATTCGTTGCTTGTAGCGGATTTCGTTCGTGGGTTTTGCTTCTCTTCGTGTTTGGATCGTTCTTCATCCCTTAATTAAGGCAAGTAACTTGTACTACAATTCATTTGGTTTTATACAAGTCAAAAAGTTAACCTATAGTGTAGTTGGGTCTAGAGAAAACCAAAGATTGTGTTTTCCTTTATGGGTTTTATCTCTATTGTGTTAATTTGGCTATAGATGACTTATGACACAAATCTTGATAGGTGATTCCCTAGGTTTTGCCCAAATCTTGATTTTTAGGCATGTATGTGACCATTTGTGTGAATTGATGTTTGGACTAAGACCCATGTGAGATAATAGGTGTGGACTTGTTAGTAACCCTAAATCATGATGTTTAGATGCTTGGTAGGTTGTATTTCAAATTTGGATGTGTTTCGAACAATAATCTTGAAGTTATGATGTTCTTGATTAGAAGTGTGAAATCTGTATTTAGTGGGTGTTCTATTTTGATTACTATTTTCGTCCATGCTAAAGTCAGTATTTGAATTCCTGTATAAAAGATGAATTTTAGATAATTTTGTCTATTTTCAAGCCCCACTGGTTTTGCTTGATTTGGATTTTGTATGACTGAGTTATGACTGTTTTAGTACAGAGGTGTCAAACAATTCTAGATTCAGTTTTTGGTTGATTTCATTAACAAACTATTTTCAAGAACTATTCTACACATATTATCTTGATCTAATATTTTGGTCAGTGTTTCTATATGAAGTTAGGGACTACCCAGATTTTTGATGAATTTTAAAGACAAGTTTTAAGTGGTGTTTCATGCTCATTTCTAAAATCTACTTGTACTGTATTTTGCTTACTGTTCAGTAAAGAATCATATTTTTACCATGATTCCTTATACTGTATGAGAATTCTTTGTGAAATGTGAAAGTTATTAAAATCTATCTATTTTCATATTCTTTTGGCGGAATTGGATTTCGTTTCACTGTTTGCGAGATATCCTAGTTTTCGTACAGCAGTGTTGGGATTTCCAGATTCGCTAAACTATTTTTCGTGTTGTTTTCCTATTTTTTATGACTTACTATTCTTCCTGAAAAATTATGAAATTCTATATTTTGATTCTAGACATATAGGGGATTACCCCAGATTTTTCGTGGATTTATTTGATGTGTGTCCATGTTGTTTTCTTTTTCTTGAAGTTGTTTTCCTGATTTCTGGCTGAACCAAAATTCTGTATTCAAATCAGTTTTGAGCTGTGTTGTTTTTTTTTTTTTTTTGAGGAAAAGGTGGAATAATGCCACCCTGTTTCATTAATAAGAGATTAATAAACAACCCCGAAGTCTCGGAAAAATAAAAGTACAATGCAGGAAATAAAACATAACCCCCAACAAGACCCTGGGGGGTGGGTTACATCATCCAGCCTAAAGGCCAACAAGAACCCAAAATACAAACTACAGAGACCAGATACAAAATCCAAAAAGCCACCAAGGCCCCGAAGCCTGATCCAAAATATGTAATAGAGAGGCGGGTGTCCACCCATCAGTCCAGAGTTGGCCCGATCTCCACCTCCTCGTCGTCAAAATCATCCACCTGGAAAACCCTTGCGATTCTCCCTCTTGCTCCTGAAGCGGCCGCTGCAGCCCAAAATGAAATTAGATGCATGATATGAGTAAGATTACTAGAAATAGAGTTACATGAAGCACGGAAGTAAAAATTGTTCCTATCAAGCCAAAGCACCCATGTTGTTGCCGCAATGGCAATAAACCATGCATCTTTCATATCGTGACGGTGTGATGCGAATCTATGGCCGACCCACAGTTCCTCATAGTCTCTTGGGTAGTCACTTGCTCCAAGTGCTCTCAGCACTTCAGTCATGATGGCCTTGCTTTTGGTGTAGTGAAGAAACAGGTGATTCAGGTCTTCCACGAAAACGTTGCAGAACCCGCAATTGGTCGCAATGTGAGGATTCCTCTTGGCTAGGTTTTCTCTAGTGAGTATGGCATTGTTTAGTACAAGCCAGAGGAAGACTCTAATTTTCAGCGGAGTTTTAGTCTTCCATAGTACCGTTGCCCAGTTGGGCCTGCAACCTCGGTAGTGAATCCGGTGATAAAGTGATCTCACCGAAAATACTCCCCTGTGCTCAAGCTCCCAACACCTGTGATCTGGGCCTTGGGCACAAATCACCCCAGATTGGACTATGCGCGTTTGAAGTTCATGCAGTTGTCGAAGCAACCTGGGAGAAAGAGTTCCCTGGAAGGGCGGTCTCCACGTCCCCCTTTTCCAAGATTCTGCCACCGAGATATTCGGTCGACTCGTTCTATCAAACAGCTCTGGAAAGTCTTCCTTAAGAGTATGAGGACCGCACCACTTGTCCCACCAAAATCTGGTGGTACGGCCATTGCCGATCAAAGATGAGGTTGCTGAGTTGAACGGTCCGCTGACTTTAGCAACTCCTTTCCAGAAGCGAGAGACTCTGGGTCCTACTCGAAAGCCTAAGCTTCTTGTCCCCTTCCCTCGGAGGTAAGGTTGGATGAAGTCCTGCCATCCTTCCCCGCCGTGGTGAAACACTTTCCACCACCACTTTCCCAGAAGTGCCAAATTCATATCTCTGAGGTCAACGATGCCTAGCCCTCCGTGCCTCTTTTTCATGCAAGCGATCTTCCATTTAACAAGGTGGTACCCTCCCTTATTAGAGTCTGCCCCTTTCCAGAGGAATCTTTTCCTGATACGGTCAATCCGTTGGATCACCCACTGTGGGAGTTCAAAAAAGGACATGTAGTATATGGGCAGATTGGATAACACAGAATTGATGAGAACCACTCTTCCCCCCAGAGAGAGTGACTTGCCCTTCCAACCGGACAGTCTGTCCTCCACTCTGTTAATAATAGGTAACCAGTTAGCTTTAGTGAGCCTCCTGGTCTGAGCGGCAGCCCTAGGTATTTGATTGGGAATTCTTCTATCATACAGTTGAGGATGGTGGCATGCTCCCGAGTTTCAGCGTCTGACAGTGAGATAGGAATCAGTGCACTCTTGTGGAAATTAATACTAAGGCCTGACCAGGCTTCAAAGCAGTAAAGGACCCCTTTAAAACAGATGGTTTCCGCTCTAGATCCATTACCAAAGATCAGGGTGTCGTCAGCATATTGAAGGATCGTGCATCCCTGATTAGCAGTGCTGCAGGCAACAGGTGATATCCACCCTTTTCTTTGGCAGTTTTCTAGCATTCCTCTGAGCACATCCGCTACAATAGTGAATAAAAGTGGGGACAGTGGGTCCCCCTGGCGTAGTCCCTTCTTGCACGGAAACGAAGGACCAGGTCTCCCATTCACTGAAATTGCCGTTTTGCTAGACCGTAAACATTGTTTGATCCATCTAATCCATTTGTCCCCAAAATCTCTCCCCCTGAGAGCCTCTAGCAAACATTCCCAGTCCACAGAATCGTATGCCTTCTCAAAGTCCAGCTTGAGGAGGAAGTTCTTGGAGTTGTTTTTATGGCAGTGGTGGATAACTTGTTCCGCAGTGGCCACGCAATCAAGGATACATCTGCCCTTAATGAATCCCGTCTGTGATCTGCTGATAAGACTGTCCATAATGCCACCCAATCGGATAGCTAGGACTTTAGTAATGATCTTAGCCGAGCAGTTTATCAGGCTAATTGGTCTAAAATCCCCAACGCACTTGGAGTCTTCCCGTTTGGGGATCAGCACCACTTCTGAAAAGTTGAACATCCCCAGCCTCAGGTTATTGTGGAAAAATTCCATCATCACATCCATAAATTCTCCCTTAATTTCTTCCCAGAACACTTGGTAGAACAACATAGGGAAGCCATCTGGCCCGGGCGACTTGTCAGCTCCCATCTGATCAATGGCCGTTTTGACCTCTGACTCCGTGAACGGTTCTTCCAGGGAGGAGACATTTTGACCTGGGACCATTTGACACTCTTGCCAGAAGTCCTCACCCATAGGGATCCTAAAGTCATTCTTCTTCCCAAAGAGCCCCTTATAGAAAGACTGGAAAGTGGAGGCGATCACCTTATCATCTTGCGATATACCCGTATCTGTCTGAATAGATAGGATAAGATTGGATCTCCTTCTAGCACTTGCAACCCGATGGAAGTAGGCCGTATTCGCGTCTCCCTCTTTGAGCCACGAGACCCTGGACCTCTGTTGCTATTTGATCTCTTCTAGTCTATACAGATTGGCAATGTTACCACGAAGTTCTAATAGCCTGTTTCTCTCTTCCTGCAAAAGGGTTCTGGTTTCTTCCACCCTCTCAAGGTCATCAATTTCTTCCAGATAGGTCTCTTTATCACGCCAGATGATCGAGAATCTAGACCGATTCCTTCTACAGAGCCTCTTTCTAAGCCTACGGATTTTCCCACACCATCGAGAGGCTGCGTCCCTACCGGACATGGGAAGAGCCCAATTCTCCATAACCATATGGTGGAATCCCGGAATTTCCAGCCAGGCCTTTTCAAATCTGAATTTCCTAGGCCTGCGTGCTGCCCGAATCCCCACATCGAGGAGGATCGGGGTGTGGTCTGAGGTTGGCCTAGGAATCGATCTGGCCGATGCGAGAGGGAATAAAGCTTCCCAATCCAAAGAGACCAGAATCCGGTCCAGCTTGGCCATAACCGGTTCCGCTTGCAAATTAGACCACGTAAATAGTCTATCATTGATTGGGATATCAATTAGTTCAAGTTCCGTGATAACTCTATTGAATTCCTCTCGGTGCCTGTCGCTAGCACCCCTCCCCTTGTGCTCAAAAGCAAACCTAGTGATGTTGAAATCCCCGCCCACAATCCAAGGCCCCGACCAGCGCTGGCGGATGTCGGACAGTTCATGCCAGAAGGCCTCTCTGTCAGTGGCCACATTCGGCCCATAGACAACAGTCACCGTCTGCAACCAATCATCGGAACGTCGTTTCAGTCGGGCAGTCAAAGAGAACGTTCCACGATGCTCCTCTTCGCAGGATAGAAGATCCGAATTAAACCCTATAGCAATCCCCTCTGAGGCACCGACGGAGGGACGTACCAACCACTCCTTGATCCTGTGACCACCAACTCTTTTGAGTTTGTGCCCGTGCTGGAGTTTGGTCTCCTGCAGCCCTACTACGTCCGTCCTGGAATTGCTAATGACATCCCGCACCATACCCCTCTTACCCCTGTCCCCCAGACCCCTAACATTCCAAAATAGTGTATTCATTGGGGAAAACTGTTATGGGAGATCGTTGTAGAGGGTGTAGGGCCGACTACATCCTCGAGAATGGTCGTCGACCCCGTGTCGACTCCAGGAGCGTAATCGTGATATGATCTAACTCTTTGCGTTTCCCAACCCCGAATTTTATTGAGAAGTAAGGCGATACGCTCAGTGTCCCAGACTTCTAACCCATAAGTGATAGCTAGATATAAAACATCAGAATCTGACATGCAATTTAAAATAGATGCTAAATAACTTGTCGTACCTCCATTGTCAAGCTTAGCGGCCTTGGCTGCAGCGGCAACCTCAAGGTAATCATCCAAGGACTCCCTATGAGCCCTCTTAGGAGCATGCTGAACTCTGAATCCAACCGGTCTACGGTACTGTCCCGAACTATCTCCTGGAGCTGAGTCTGGAATAGTGGACAGGACACGCTCAGGCGAAATCTCCCTCTGAGTGTTAGCAATGAATTCCGACTCCTCTGAGTCCCCCTCAGAGAGAGAGAAGTCTACCTCAAGATTAAGCCGTCCCTCTGGATCATCATCACTGTCCGCGAGAATAGAATCATCACGATTGTGCGCTTTCACTACGGACCCCTCTTTAGGCCCGCAAATTGCCGAATCACTAATAATAATAGATTTCTCTGCAACGGACCCCTCATTGGGCCCGTTCTCAACATCACAACTTGACTGAATGTGAGCATGCTCTTTGGACCCCGCAATAGGCCCATAAGAGTTCAATAATACCCTACCCAAGGCGTTAGAATTGCCTGCCACCGGATAAGCCTTCATATCCCCGCGGTGTAGCACAACTGGAGCCTTGAAACTCTCGCCAGATCCTTCGCTGTCCAAGGCGGTAAGCTTACCGCCAAGGACAGCTGGCAGCATTGGGTTGGTAGGTGAATCGGTGGGGGTCAGAAGCCTTCGGTGCAGCAGCTGTGGCGTGAAACACGAGCTGCCACGCTCGCCACGTGTCCGCACAGCATTGGTAGGTGCGTCGGTGGGCGTGTCAGAAGCCCGGTTCAACAGAAAATCCCCATTACTCGCTGCCTTCTTGGGCTTCCCTCTATCGACAGGTTCAACGCCAACCTGCTCATTTCCTCTTTCGTCTTCACCCACTCCATGGGTCTCTACCCTCTCATCAGAACCCAAAATCTCCACTTTATTACCCAAATCGGTAGTAAGAGAGGAACCCTCCTTGCCACCAACCCCCTCTGATCCTCCCACGAGTTCAGATGGGTTCTTTTTGCTGGCTTTTTGCAGCTCACCACGCTGTTCTCCCCCCAGAGTAGGCTCAGACAGTTGTCGCTCTTGCCTCAACAAAGCCTCCTTTTCACCGCCTTTATCGCCACCAAACCACCTCTTTTCCACCCACTCTCTGGTGGACATGGTCTGAGCGCCTGTGGCCTTCCCCATACTGCGCGACTTCTCCACCAACTCCTGTCGTTTTGCCTGTGACTTGGTGCAGACTGTAGCAGTTTCCTTTTTTGGATCACTTGCGTCTGGCCCAACCCTCTGAGCAGCTGTGCGGTTCTCCACCCTTGGCGAGTCGAGTTGGTCCTCCGGTCTCTCCACTGAGTTGGGGGTCCCACCGGACTTCTGACCAGTGGGTTTGACGGGGTGATTACTACTTCGACTCTCCTTGTGCGTTGGCAGCTCCGCCGTCGCAATCTTGCTCCGTTCAGCCCCCCTCACTGCCTTGATGAGATCCCGGTGAGCTCTCTCTATCTCATGCGACCCATCTAAAGTTAGGGATTTTGAGGGCGATAGGACTTCTTTGTAAGATCTGGAGTCTCTGACGGAGTTGTGGTGTTTGGCGGTGGTGCCACTTGCTGAGATCTGGTGAGCTTCAACCTTATGGTCAAGCACAAAACGCACCAGATACGAATCCTCGAACGAAAACACTTTCGCGAATCTTGGCATCACGGTGATATCAGCGCTCTTGATGAGAGCTCTAGCCGAGATAATCTCTGATCGGCGTTCAGCTTTATCATCTAGTTCGATCACTGTCCCAAACTCCGCAACGATTTCTTGTATCGCCTCCCTCTTCCAAAAATGCAGCGGAATATTGTGGATCCAAATCCAGTATGCCTCTCCCTGTGGGAGCTCCGCCCCGAAGTGCGGTGACCATGCACTGAACTCAATTTGAAAGAATCCAAAGTCGACAACCCCCATCCTCACCACCTCCTCGACTTTTTCAGGCGTGGGGAATGATACTAGAAACTGAAGGTGGCAGAGCTTCTTAACTACCCAATCCCCATGGGCTCTCATCGGCCACTTGTCGGTGAGGGCTTGCATGAAGTGCGACTCCGACGGCCTACCAGCTTTCACCTTGGCCACCGCACACCACTTCCGAAGCCATTTCTCTTCGCTTTTAACAATATCGAGGCTGTAAGCCAAGCGTACCATCGCAGGCTGGTCGGGTGATCTACACCGGGTCACTTGGCGATCACCCTCACTGTTGGTGTCTATGACATTGGTACAAACATAGGACAAGTGACCCCACTTCAAACATTTGATGCAACGAGCTTCCTTGGTGCACTCGCTTTTGAAATGTCCAAGGTCTCCGCAATTGAAACACGTAGCAGGCTTCTTTTTGCCCTTCCTTTGCTTCTTCTTGAAGAGTCCCTGTGCGTTATCAAGGTATCGTGGCCCTTCTAGTGCTTTGTTTTTCCTACCCGCGACCAGAACCCACTGCCCCTCTCCTTCCTCACCCCCTGAGCTTCTTTCCCCCTTACTCCCGACTTGCAATGCCCCTAGGCTAGGCTTGTCGCAGGAGTTCGGGGCTAGGGGCTCCAGTGGTGCGTGACTGGAGAGTAGTCGGCTGGTGTGTTGTGGTTGGTCGGTTGAGGCAGATTGTAGAGGGTGCTGGTGTGTTGAGAGAGTTCTGTGTTCGAGTGTGGGAGAATCACAGTTAGTCTGTTGTGGTGGGGAAACATGTGGACGGGGTACAGGTTGCACCGATGGTTTGGGGGGTGGCATAGGGTTGGGATTTGTTGAATGTTGCACTGATGGTTTGGATGGTGGTAGTGAGTTGGGATTTGAAGTTTGGCGGTGCCGGTAGTAAGGTTTGGACTCTGAAGCTCTCTGATGCTGGTCCCTGACTTGCTGGCGGTGACGAGGCTGCACCGGTGGTGTCCTTTGCCGCCTGTATTGGCCTGGTGGGGGACCCCATCGTTGGGCCCTCCCCCTGTACTGACCCTGATGATGCCGGTGATTATCGGAGCGGTGATGATCGTGGCTCTTCCCTTCACGGCGAGGTAGTGCACAATGGTGTACACTCGTCGGGGATCGAGCACGCCTGAGCTCCCGATCACCCTCCCCATGGGGGTCCAACTGCAAGTTAGGGCGCACAGCCGCTGGAGTAGCCGACTGCATTGCTAGAGCTAGGTTAGTAGAGGCTACATTCTGTTCCGGGATAACCACCATGGTGGAAGCAACATCAGTTGATGCCGGTGGGTGGCGGACCCCTTCGTTGGGCCCGCACCCACTGAGCTCAAGAATCGAAAGAAAGTTGGCAGCCATCGAAGTGTAGAGGTGAAGGAGAAGAATATCTACAGCAGAAGAAGCTTGCTGTAGATAGAAAAGAGGACAGCGGAGGTTTCAGAGGGGGGACAATGAAGGGGAATGGGAGAGGGAGACGGAGGTAGACGTAGACGCAAGGGAGGGGGGTGGAAGATAGGGGGGAGGAGTTGGTAGGAGCTCATTTCTCTAATGCAATGAGTACACTTTGATTCTTAATGGCAGCGGAGGTTTTGAGCTGTGTTGTTGTGAATTACTATATGGCTTAATTATACTCGTTGTATTCGTGTGGATGTCTAGTTTCCAGATCCTTCGACGGATCTAGGTTTTCATTTCTGTAGAGACCAGAATCACTGTTTTAGTACTGATTGGTCATGCTGTCCTGTTTATGAACATACACTATTTTGCTCGTTTATGTGAATGTATATCACCCAAGCTTGTATATTTGTTTCCCTGAACCTAAACCTGATTATACCCTGTTAATTTGGCATTATTTCGTACACATTCATGTCTGTTTGATGACCATAATAAAAGTAACCAAGCCGGGGTTTAACGGAAAGATCTAGTAGTAGAAAATATAGAAACGTGTACTTGAAAGAGGACCTGTGTCCTGCCTGCCTGTTACGTGTTCATGACTACATGATTCACGATCCTGTTACCTGTACCTGATTGAATGGTTCCCTATAAGAAGATGTTCTCGGAAGATAACCACTAGGTTATGCCTGTTTCCTGTACCTAACTACATACTTTCCTTAGGAAGGTGTACTCGGAAGAGAAACACTAGGTTCTACCTGTTCCTGTTTTCTGTACTTAAGTACATTGCCCTATGGACTCCACTATGAAATCTAAAGCGAAATTGTTTGTTGTATCAACCATGTGATAAAAGTTAGGGCGCATGAAGTACTACCTAGATAGTAAAAATAACAAGATTTGACATGACATAACCTGATACCTGTATACCTGTTACCTGATTATCCTGTCACCTGATTACTTGTTACATGTTCACCTGTTTTCCTGATTACCTGATACTTGATACATGTTTACCTGCTTACCTGTTTACTTGACATTTGACATATGTTACCTGTACCTGTTAATATACCATGTTGCTTGTTAGTTTTCTCATGTGCTTGTATCCTACGTTATTTGTAACCCGCGACTTGCAATTGACTGGTACTTGTTTTCTTCTTTTCCCCTTTTCCTGTAAATTTGCTAATTGCAGATCAGGATGGTCAGCTGCCAGAAGGTATTGGCGAGATGATGTTTTAGTGCTGGAGTTTCTACTTTATTATTATTAATATTAATTGTTGCTTGAACTTGAATAAAGTGTATTTGGTTTATTTGGATATTATTTGTATTTGGGCGATGTGACCCAGGATATTTGTTTTCTCCAGACTCTGATTTATTTGAGAATATTGTATTTGGCTTCAAGTAAATTTATGTTGGTAATTTGTTTCAATTTTGCATGTTGGTTGTGCCTTTTGCTTCCGACTCTGATTATTTCTGTGATGTGTTGCAAAGATTCTTGAACAGCTTAAGGATGATGAAAATCATTCGTTGGGCTTTTGTTACGTATCCGTATTCCGTATTACTTTTTGGGAAGCAGGGGCGTGACAGTTGTAACGTTATCTAACTGTATCGTAGCCTTTGAGGGTGTTTATGAATAAGATGATTTGTCTTACCCTTTTTAACTTGGAAAAATTAGGATGTTGACTGCCCTTCAAACCGGTCTCCAAACCCTCTGCTTTGTTCGGGAGCCGAGCTGTTTCATCCGCTGATAGCCTTTAATGGGGGATGTTTCACCTTCAGATAACACTTAATGGGGGACGTTTCTTCTTCCGCCGTTTGGACTCCCCAATGTCATAAATGCGCCTTCCGGGAGGGCTATATAACCCTTACTCCTTCACCAGTACTTCATCAGAAATTGCCTTACTTTACCATGAGTTCTCGTCTCCAGTGACTCTCTTGCCACCCTCTGACAATTTGGGGTAGTGGCTCCGAGAGCTGTTTACCCCGAGTTGCAAGAGAGTGAGAGGTGGGTTGATCTCGGAGGCGGGGCTCGGGGAGCTTGCTGAAGGCGAGCGCCCCCAATGAAAATTTTGGCCGAGAGTCCCAGATCGGTGGCACCCCTACCACCCTCTGACAGTTCGGGGTAGCAGCTCCGAGAGCTGTTTACCCCAAGTTGCCAACGGGTGAGGGGTGGGCAAACCGGTGGTTCGGGGCTCGGGGTGCTTGCCGAAGGCGAGCGCCCTAAATCTTAATGAATTTTTTTGGGTAGAGGGGAGTGCTGAAATCCCGACCAAATGTCCGAGACTTGTGTTTCGATGAAAAATCCCTCGGGTGCTCGGAGGCACTGCCGAGCACAAAGCCCTATTAGCATAAGAAAGCTAGGGCATGGCTCGAGGTCAGTACCGAGGGTCGAGCCCTCTTAATCTCGAAAGGGTTGTCGGGTTGTGGCTCGGAGGCACTGCTGAGCGCGAAGCCCTGTTAGCTTGAGAAATCTAGGGCATGGCTTAAGGTCAGTACCGAGGGTTGAGCCCCCTTCACTTGGAAAGGTTGTCGGGTTGTGGCTCAGAGGCACTACCGACAGCGAAGTCCTGTTTAGCTTGAGAAAGCTAGGGCATCGCTCGAGGTCAATACCGAGAGTCGAGCCCCCTTCACTTGGAAAGGTTGTCAGGTTGTGGCTCAGAGGCATTGCCGAGCGCAAAGCCCTGTTAGCTTGAGAAAGCTAGGGCGTGGCTCGATGTCAGTACCGAGGGTTGAGCCCCCTTCACTTGGAAAGGTTGTCGGGTTGTGGCTTGGAGGCACTGCCTAGCGCGAAGCCCTGTTTAGCTTGAGAAAGCTAGGGCGTGGCTCGAGGTCAATACCGAGGGTCAAACCCCCTTAACTTGTTTTAAGAAAGATAGGGTGTAGCTCAAGGCCATCGCCAAGCATCAAGGTCACAGGGCTTGACAAAGCCCAGGCCTTGCTCGAGATCGATGCCGTATGTCGAGCCCCCATACTTGTTTTAAGAAAGCTGGCATGAGGCAAAATTGAGGAAGAAATTACATCATATTTGCTCGCAACAAAATGGGGAACATGGTGCCGATTACATCTTACTATTTACAAAAGGAAGTTACAAGAGTTTTTCCTCTCCCTCGAGGAATTTGATGAGGTGTTCCGCGTTCCAGAGTCTCTTCACGGCCCTGCCCTCGGGGTTGGTGAGTCGGTATGTGCTGGGGTGCACAACTTCGAAAATCTTGTACTGGCCCTCCCAGTTGGGTGCCAGCTTCCTCTTTTGGCCCGGGTTGGATACCGCCAGCTTCTTGAGCACAAGGTCCCTGAGTTTGATGTCGGTGGGACGGACCTTCTTGTTGTAGAACCTTTCGATCCGCTGCTGATACATGCTCCTTCTCATGGTGGATTTCTCACTGACTTTGTCTATAAGGTCCAGGTTGGCACGTAGTTGCGCCGAGTTGCTCTCTTCATCGAAGGCCATGATCCGGGGCGAAGGGAGCCCGATCTCCAGGGGGATCACTACTTCTGTGCTGTAAGTTAGATTGAACGGTGATTCTCCCGTAGGGATCCTCTTTGTCATCCGATGTGCCCAGAGCACGCTTGGCAGCTCGTCGACCCATAGTCCCTTGGAGGAATTATCAAGCCGTTTCTTGAGGCCGTCGAGGATTTGGCAGTTCGCGTTCTTGGCCTGGCCGTTCGACTGCGAGTGGCATATCGAAAAGAAGCGGTGCTGGATGCCAAGATCCTCGCAGAACTTTCAAAAATTCTTGCCCGCAAACTGGGTCCCGTTGTCCATGATGTATGTGCGGAATTCCGAACCGGCAGATGATGTGTTTCCATAAGAGTTGCTGAGTTTGTTGTTCTGTGATCGTTGCCAGGGGCTCAGCTTCAATCCACTTAGTGAAATAGTCGCTGGCTACTACCAGGAACTTCCTTTGGCCCGTTGCTTTTGGAAAGGGGCCCGACCAGGTCCATCCCCCATATGGTGAATAGGGTCGGACTAGCTAACAAACGGAGATTTGCTTGTAGGACCCTTCTTACCGAGGAGAATCTTTGACAAGGACCGCACTTTCTGACTAGAGCCAAGTAATATCCGTGGGCCAGTAATATCCGTGGTTTAGGGCCTTTCGAGCGAGCGAACGGCTTCCCATGTGGAACCCTCCAATTCCTTCGTGGAGCTCCTTGAGAGCGTACTTGGCCTCATCAGGGGATAGGCAGCAGAGGTAGGGTCTTCTGTACATCGTTGTGTATGAGCGTTTGAAGAGGGTCTCGTTGATCACGACGAACCTTTCCGAGCGGACCTTGGTTCTTCTTGCTTCGGCTCGATCTTAGGGGAGCTCGCCTTCCACCAAGAATTTTTGGATGGGAGTGGTCCAATCGTCCGGCCAAGCATCATCCCTTATACAGAGTGTAACATCCCACATTTTTATTTTTATTTAAAATGCATTTTTCAAATTTTTTCACGTATGATGCACGTGTTATTTTTATTCCTAATTTTATTTCTCATTTATCTATTTTGTTTGCATAAGTTAATTGGTTTTGTTTGATCCATGGACTTAGAACAAAATATAACCCATTAGATTAGATTAAAAGAAAGCCCATTAGGATAGTTAATTAACTGAATAAAATTAGAGCCATGAACCAAGCCCACTAATTAAAATCAAATTTAAGTTAGTCATGCACTAACACATGACAAGTTACTATGTTAGTACACATTTAGAGTCATAACAAATTGTATCTAAGTTGTATGTGCATGTGTGTATATGCACATTTGTGAACTATTGGATAGTGGGGAGCTACTATGTTTGGAATTGCAGTATGGTTTAATAAGAATTAAATGGATTATGAGTGTGGAGTGGGGGGGTCCCACGGGCTGTTGTAAACAGCATGGAGTGTGCTCTGTTGGCACACTCTATTGACGCCAGGTAAGAGGAAGAGAGAGGGAGTGAGAAGTTATGGTTAGGAGAGTGGGGAGATGAAGAGTTAGGAGTTTAGGGAGTTAGGACATTGGAGAGTTTAGGGGAGAAGTTGAGAAAATGAATGGTTGGAAAATTTAATTGAGAAATAAATTCCAAAACCCTAATTTGTCCTATAAATAGCCCACCATTCTACTCTCTTCTCACACCAAAAAGCAATCAAGAAATAAGGGAAAGGAAAAGAAAGAGAGTAAGAGAGTTCTTGTTCTTGGGGACTATTGCTAGGAGGAAAAGAGTAACTAGGAGTCTTGGAGCTGGAAGCGGTGTTCATTCTTTCAATTGTTCAAGCTTCGATTAAGGTGGGTGATCCTATACTTTCTAATTGTAGGGATTGCATGCCTAAAGAGTAGTATAATTTTGATATGAAAATTAGAAGATAAATTCATGCTTTCATATATGTTAAATGATAGAAATGTTAACATTTGTTTAAAGAGCAAAGTATTTGTCTTGTTGCTTGCAAATGAGAAGAGAAATTGAAGTTTGCATGTTAATGTACAAATATAGAAACTAGTAATTTTAGAGATGTTTTGAAAAGATTTTTCTTTATAATTAAAAAAAAAGAAGTGTTTGTAAAATAAAATGAGCATGCATAGCTTATAAATAACTTGTTGTAAGAGAACACAAAATTTCTAGTTGATTAAAATGAATGATTGAAATTCTTGTAATCGAAGAGAAGAAAGAGAGAGTTGAAATTTATATATTATCAAATATGATTTTTAAACCCATGAACTACTGTAGTAAATAAATTTCAACCTTAATAAACTATTTTTAGACTAATGAATATTTGATTCAAACGAAAAATCTAGTTTTATGAAAAATAAGAAAGATAACAAAAAAAACTGAAACAAAAGCAATCTAAGTATGTTTCAACTGTTGGGCGCGTTTGGCCCTGTGGATTGGCGTTGCGTCGCCTCTCTATTGACCGGGGTTCGAGCCCTGTCAAGCCCAAAACATTATAACTTTTGTTTTTAAATAAAACCCAAAATCCGAGAATCTATTCATAAGAAAAACGAAATAGGGTTAAGACACCGAAGCCCACTTGGGCTAGTGGCTGTCGATGGGTGCTTTGGGCATTGCCTGGGGCTTCACTGGTTCAAAACCCAGTTTTAACATATATTTTTTTGAGGGGATTTAATGTAAATTAAGGAGTCCTAACGCATTAATAAAATTTGGAAAAAAAATCTTAGCATATACAAAACATGGTAGAGGATCTATTAAAAATAATTTCGAGATTTTTCTTTAGTATATACTGAGTAGTAAAAAGAGACTTTCGAGATGAAAAGAAATTGGTTCTGTAACACCCCGCAAAATTAGAAATTACAATTTTGCCCCTGGGTGTTACGCACGTATATTTTGTAATGTGTTTCACTACATATTTTGGATTCGTACTATTTATACATTTTCCGTATTGATTTCAGTCAACTAAAATATAATATTTCAATCCCTAGGATTTACGTGCTTTTTACGTGTTTTGATGCACGTGTTTCCACCACTACGTATAATATTTTCTATAGGTTTAAATTATTTATTTTTGTGTATTTAAATCTATTTTATAAAACGAAAATTTATTTTCCCCTTGTTTTGATTAAAATGCATTTTTATTTTTGCACGTATGATGCACGTGCAAATTTTCTTCTCATTTGTTATTCTCAATTACAAATTTTTAGCATGCATAAGTTTTAATTAAGCCTTCTTTTGATTCATGGACCTATAGAATAAAATCTAGTCCATTAGGAGAGGAGCCCACTAGATAATCAAATTAATTAATTAGAAATGAGCCCATGTAGCAAGCCCACTAGATAATCAAATTAATTAGAAATGAGCCCATGTAGCAAGCCCACTATTAAAATCACAAATTAAGTTATACATGACAAGTAACAAATATTAATACACATTTAGAGTTATAGAAATGTGTTCATATTTGTTTGTGCATGTGTGCATGCACACACAAATGTATTTGGACCATTTTGTAGGGCTAGAGGGGTGACCGGTTTTGGTGAGGGGAGGGGATTAATGGAGTGGTTAAGTTAGTGGAGAGTGGGGAGATGAAGAGATGGGGGTTCTAGGAGTTAGGAAAATGTAAGGTTGCATGAATTAATTTGAAGAGTTATTAGGGAGGGATTTTTGCACTTTAAACCCTTCCAAAATCCTATAAATAGAGTCCCATTTCCTACATTTCTCTTGCACCAAAAACATTATCAAAAGAAAGAAAGGAAAGAAAGAAAAGAAAGAGAGAAGAGAGTTTTGTGCTTGGAAGCCATTGCTAGGGAAAGGGAGCTTTGCTAAGAGGAGGAGCCATTGCTAGGAGTTTGTCTTGGAGCTAGAAGAAGTGTCTCATCCTTCCCTTCAATTGTTCAAGCTTCAATAAGGTGGGTGTTCTCCTACTTTCTAAATTTTTAGAATGTACATGCTAATAAAAGTGAATGAGTAGTTTTGATAAAATAGAATAACTATACCATGATTGTGGTGAGATTAATAGTGAATCATGCTTTGTTGACAAAATAGATTAACATTGTGTTAGTGGGTGATTTCTTACTTTCTAAAGTAGGATTTGTATGCTAATAGTTTAATAAGTAGTAAAATAAAATTGAATGTGATATGTGTAAATAAGAATCCATGCTAGCATAACATGCAATGTCTATGTTGAAGCTTAGTATTGATTGTTACCATGCTAGTTGAAAAGAAGAGTGCAACTAAAGAATTAATCATATGAATCATGTTAGAGTGTTTGCAAATATTAAGTTTGTCGAATATGTGATTTTTTCTTTTATGAGAAATTGTTAAAGAATGTTATATTTCGACATAAACTTTAGAGACATGATGATTAAGAAAGAAAAAGAAAAGAGAAGAATAATTTTTGTTATTACATGTCGACATATGTTGAAAATACAAACTTTTGCATGAAAGAATTTCTTTGAGATATCCATGGTTGATTAAGAGACATGTTTGATTTTAGCACAAATTTTAATTAGTATAATGATGGATATAAACTAGTTTTAAGAAACATGATCCTTAATTTTCGAGTTTGGGAAGAAATGCAAATTTTGTAAAGAAAGGAAAAATCTATTTTTGAAAATGAAGATAGATTATAAAAATAAATTTGAATTTACGTGATTATTATTTCTTGATTTCATCTCAGTCCAAAAGTGAGATTTATTCCAATGTCCTAAATGATTGGATTATTGGGTGAACAAGTGTTATTAAAAGAAACCAAATTCAAATTAGTATTAACAAAAATACATTAATACAACTTCTAAACAGAAAATATAATTGGACTTATTGGTTAGCCAGTGAATACTATTTATAAGAGGTTTTGGGTTCGAAACTTGTTGCCACCATTTTCTTTAATTTTATTTTTGTTTCTCTCAAAAACTGCTTATTTATGGAAGTTACTGACTTTGGAAAGAAACAAATATTATTCACTCTTCCTTATTAAGTTGCACAAAGAATTTACTAAGAATAGTTTAATTTCTTATCTTGTATTTTTTTAAAGTGGCAAATGCACTTTGTTTCCAAAATTATTATTTTGAATAAATATTTCTTTTGAATAAAAGAAAAATATGTAACATGATTATCTCGTTATAAACAATCCCTTTTGTTGTGTAAGAATGCTAAATGAGATTAAAAGTTTGTGTGAATTCATATAAAGTTTGGAAATAAATTATTTATAATTGTTTGACTTGACAAGATCATGTAAATATGTTTATTTGTTGACGAGATCATGTAAATATGCTTGTTTGTAGTCGCGAACTTTTATGTGATTAATTTTTCCCAAAAAGAGATTTGGATTTATGCCATAGACTCATGAAAAGAATTGATGTCTTAGAAAGATAGTGAATGAATTGAATGATGCTAACAGGACATACACCAAGTTGTGAATAGTTTGAAGATAAAGAATACTTTGAGTTAAGACATGATTATTAAAGGGTATGTGTACCCATGTTTCTTGCACATGAAGGGTTTATGATTTAGAATTAGTAAGACTTCGGTTACCGGTAATTTTGAAAGAAAGGTTTTTGAGACTTGATTTTGAGATATTGCCGTCGGGCGATCTCGTATTTTGTGAATAAATCCGGTATGAGGTAAAACTAATTCTAGGGTGATAACATATTCATGTCTTGAACTAAAAATAATTAGGCACTTAGGTGAAGATGTAATAGACTTGTGCAAACGTAAATGGGTGCTTCTATATAGTCGGCGGTGGATCTCCGTGGCTATAGACCCAGTTGGTGGACTGTGGTTGCTCCGTAGGAGATGGACTGTATTTTATCCGGGACTTAGGGTAGTCGGCGGATGTTTACCATACTCCAAAGAATACGTATATACCGGGGCTAGAGGGGCATTTACGGGATTATTCTCACGATATAATAGCCAGGGAGGCTGGGATCTGTTATTATAGCCAGGGAGGCTAGCCAGGGAGGCTGAGATCCGTATCTGTGAAATAACTCTAAAACTTGTTTTATTACTGGGTAGTCTCATGGCGAGGGATCGAACCCTTCAATGTGGAGTGCGTAGGCGCATGCCCTCGGACCTATGTAGTATGGGATACATAGAATCTGAACAAGTGTGCATTAGTGTCATCCTAGTGTAGAATTGTGTGCATTAGGCATTAAGGCATGACATACACTTATATTTAGGATAATCACCTTTGACACATTATTTATTCATTTCAATTTTATTGTGTCTTCTTAAAGTATGAGATCGTTATATTATTCCCGGCATAGAGAGGATAGCCGTGTATAACATTTCGTCAGTTGTAAGTAACTGACGTGCCCACAGACTGACATGCAGGTAATGGACTATTCATGGAGTTATAAAGTGGATATGTTGTTGCTGTTTAGAAGTTAAAAATGTTGCAAATGATGTTAAAGTTATACAAGTTGTATTTCATTGATTGTAATCTTTTAGTCTTCCGCTGTGTAAAAACCAAGTGTAAAAGAACTCTGATGTAATATTGAAAAGTTTTAAATTCCTTGTAAAATTGTACGAAGTGAAGTAAAGATCCTGTGAAATCTCGAATTTATCCTTATTTGAAATTCGGGGTGTTACAGGTTCTCATTATTAAATATTTCAAAACTTGATTGTTATATTTAGACGAAAAGTAAAAGATTTTGAGAAGACAACTAGTTCTCTTATTGAGATTTTGCAAAATTTGTTGAAATGAAACTCCAAGAGTTCTTTATGTATTCAAATGGTTAAAGAATTTAATCTAGATGATTATATGAGTAAAATCCTCGATTAAAAAGAACTAAGAGTGGGAAAAAAATAGAACATGAATAGTGTTAAAATGAGATATTGTAATAAGATAAATGAGGCCTTGATTTGTGCTAAAATGAGACTTCAGGAATGAAAAATTAAGATGAGACTTGATCATATTAGTGAATAATTTGAAGATGAGAATGATTAGTTTTGAGATATGATAAAGGGTATATGTACCCATGATTCTTATGCATGAACTGTTGAGTTTTGAGTTAGTAAAATCTCGTTACCGGCAAATGTTGAAATAAAAGAGTTGAGATATAAATTTGAGATATGATTGTGAATCTATCTCGGTAGTGGTGATTAAGACCAGTAAGAGGTAAGACTAATTCTAGGCTGGGAAATCTATTCATGTCATGACTAAATTAATTAGGCACATAAGTGAAGATGTAGTAAACCTGGGCAAACGTAAATGGGTACTCCTATATAGTCGGCGGTGGATCTCCGTGGCTATAGACCCAGTTGGTGGACCGTGGTTGCTCCGTAGGAGATGGACTTATATTTTTTTAAATCCGGGACTTAGAGTAGTCGGGTGGATATTTACCATACTCCAATGTATATACGTATACCGGGACTAGGGGGCATTTGCGGGATTATTCTCATGATATAATAGCTAGGGGAGGCTGGGAACTGTTATTATAGCTGGGGAGGCTGAGGTCCGTCTCCGTGGAATAATCTAAACCTTGTTTATTACTAGGTAGTTTTATGGCGAGGGATCGAACCCTTCAAAGTGGAGCACGTAGGCGCTTGCCCTCGGACCTATGTAGTATGGGATGCATAGAATCCGAACAAGTGTGCATTAGTTTCATCCTAGTATAAAATGTGTGCATTAGGCATTAAGGCATGACATACACTTACATGTTTAGAATAATCACTTTCGACATTTTATATTTCATTCAAGATTGTTTGTGTTTTGTTAAAGTATGGAGATCGTTGTACTATTCCTGGCATAGAGAGTATAGCCGTGTATAACATTTCGTCGGTTATAATCAACTAATGTGCCCACAGTCTTACATGCAGGTAATGGATGTTCATGAAGCTATAAAGTGGATATGCTGATGCTTTTTTATTTTAAAGATGTTGTAAATGTTTCATTGTAAATTTTATTCTTCTGCTGTGTGAAACCAAGTTGTATTTAAACTCTGATGTTATTGAAAAAGTTTTAATTTCCTTGTAAAATTGTACGAAGTGAAGTAAAGATCCTGTGAAATCTCGAATTCGACTTTATTTGGAATTCGCGGTGTTACACGGAGAGTTTTGGGGAGGTCGATACTCGGCTTTAGGAGGACTTCAATCAGCACCGTGCGGTCAAGGCCTTCAAAGGATGAGGACACGAGCTTTGATAGACCATCTGCCTGGGCGTTCTGCTCTCTTGGGATCCGCAGTACTGTAGAACAGTCGAAGGATGTTAAGAGCCACTGGACCACTGCCAAGTATCGGACCATCCAATCATCACGAGCCTCGTACTACCCGATGATCTGATTGACCACGAGCTGAGAGTCGCTACAGGCCCTGATCTGCCTAGTGCCTGCCTGGTGCGCTAGGGTAAGTCCAGTGATCATTGCCTCATACTCCGCCTCGTTGTTAGAGGCTGAAAAGTTGAGGTGGAAAGAATATTGGAGAAGGAAGTTGTCGGGACCTCGCAAGATGATGCCTGCACCACTTCTGACTTTGCAAGAGGAGCCATCGACGTAAACTTCCCACGTTGGATCGGCCTCCTGACCGTTAGGCTGCTCGGAGATGGTGCACTCTGTAATGAATTTGGCGAGGGCTTGCCCCTTAATGGCTGTTCTTGGCTAGTAGCTGATGTCGTATTGACTTAGCCCGATCGACCATTTGACCAATCGGACGGAGCTCTCTAGGCTTGTAGAGCACGACCTTGAGGGGCTAGTCCGTGAGGACCTGGATTGAGTGCACCTGAAAGTAGGGGCGGAGCTTTCGAGCGGCCACGACCAGGGCATATGCTACCTTCTCCATACTCGCATATTGGGTCTCGGCCGAGAGCAAGACTTTGCTCACATAGTATAACGGCTTTTGGACTCTGTCTTCTTCTCGGACCAGAACGGCACTCAACAGGCTTTCGGAGGCTAAAAGGTAAAGCCAAAAGGGTTCTCCCATCTCAGGTTTGCTCAGAAGTGGGGGGTGGGCAAGGTACTCCTTCAACTGGTCGAATGCCTCCTACTGCTGGGGACCCCATTCGAAGCCTCCGGTTCCGTGCAGCACCTTGAAGATGGGGAGTGACTTCTCTCCAGACTTGGAGAGGAAGCGGCCGATGGCCGCCAGTCTCCCCGTGAGCCGCTGCACCTCCTTGATGTTTCTAGGAGGAGCCATGTCTATTATAGCCTGGATCTTCTTGAGGATTGCCTCGATACCGCGCTGGCTGACGACGAACCCGAGAAATTTGCCTGATGAGATGCCGAATGCACATTTGGCAGGATTGAGCCTTATGTTGTGGGTCCGAAGGACGCCAAAGGCTTCTTCGAGGTCAGTGACGTGGTCCTGCCCCTGTTTGCTTTCGACGAGCATGTCGTCGACGTATACCTCCATGTTTCGAATGATCTGATCTTTGAAGAATCGGTTGACGAGCCTCTGATAGGTAGCTCCGGTGTTCTTCAGCCTGAAAGGCATAACCCGGTAGCAGTAGAGACCCTGGTCGATGACGAAGGATGTTTTGGCGATATCCAGGGGGAACATCCAAATTTGATTGTAGCCCGAGAAGGCATCCATGAAGGTCAGGAGCTCATGCCCCGATGTTGCGTTGATCAGAGCATCGATGCTGGGGAGGGGAAAAGGATCTTTGGGGCATGCCTTGTTCAGATCTGTAAAGTCTATGCAGATCCTCCAACTCCTGCTGGCCTTCCTAACCATCACGACGTTCGCCAGCCACTCGGGGTACCTGACCTCTTGGATGAACCGGGCAGACAAAAGTTTGTCCACCTCTGCCTTGACTGCTTGCTACCTCTCTAGGGTGAACTTACACCGCTTCTGGATGATCGGCTTTGAACTCGGGACCAGGCTCAGTCTGTGCATGATCAGGTCTTCGGAGATCCCAGGCATGTCGGATGGTTTCCAAGCGAAGAGGTCTATGTTGCGGCGGATACAGTCGATTAGGTCCGACTTCTGGTCGGGGGCGAGGGAGTGGCTCACACGGAATTGCTTTGACTCGTATTCTGCCTCAAACGAGACTTCCTCCAATTTGTCTGCCGATTCAGACTTTGGTTGGCTCCTCTCAGGCTGAAGTTCGACGGCGTCGAGGGGGAACACACCGCCTCCAACTGCCGTCATATAGGACGATCGTGCGGCCTCTTGGTACCCCCGGACGACACTAACCCCCTGTTTGGTGGGAAACATCAGTTTTAGGCCGAGGGGATAGCATGGAAGAAGCAGAGCCCAGGTCGACCAAGGATAGCATTGTATGCCGCTTTGACGTTGACTACCATGAAGTCCATCGACTCGGTCTATCTGAGGGGGGTGGTGCCGACAGTTACATCCAGAGTCACGATCCTCTCAATCTGTATCGGGACGCCGGAGAACCCGTGGAGGGTGTACCCGGCCGGTTTGAGCTTGTCCCGGGGGAGCTTGAGGTTCTCGAACGCCTCCAAGAAGAGGTTGTTCACCGAGCTCCCGTTGTCCACGAGGATATGGCGGACTTCGAAGTTCGCCATGTCGAGGCTGATGACGAGTGCATCGCAGTGCGAGAGTCGGACCCCCTCTAGGTCTTCTCCAGAGAAGAAGACAGGAAGTTGCTGGATCTGGGTGGAAGGAAGGTCTCGAACGGCGTTCACCTCTCGGGAGAATGCATTGCGAGAAGTATTGGATTCCCCTCCCATAGGCCCCCCATGGACGCAGTGTAGGATGGCCTGGCCTCTGGTCTCCTTGGGCTCTAGGTCCTGCTCTGGACGCCGTTTGGGTGCGCGAGGAGGAGGTGAAGGCCTTCGGTTCCTCGCATCCCTCCGGTCCCTTGGGCTTTCCCAGGTGAATTCTCAGAGGTACCCTCATTGGATGAGAGCCTTGATTTCATCCTTGAGGGCCCGACAGTCGTCGGTTTCGTACCCGTTGTCCCGGTGGAAGTGGCAGTAGAACCGTTGATCTCGCTTCTTGTTGCTGGTTGGTCGAGGGGGTAGTCGGACGAGGTCCTTATCCTCGATCTCTAGGAGGATGACCGACACGTTTTATGTTAGTGGTTGTATACCGCTCGAAGCAAGGGAACGGTGGGACCCCTCTTTATGCCGGTCCCATCTTTCGGAACCTTCTTGGCTGGCTCGGCCTCATCGGCCTTGCACTTCCCCTTCCTCGTGACCTCTTTGGTGCCTTCCGGGTTTAGGGCCTCCTCCGCCCGAATGTACTTCTCGACCCGATTTGAGCTGGTCGGAGAAGTCTAGGGGAGGCTTCTTGGCCCAAGAAGCTTTCTGCTGTCCATGTCTGACATTGTGTCGGAACGCCGCCGAGGCAACCCCGACGTCTAGGGAGGAGACAGACCTTGCCTCGGCAGTGAACCTCCGGACGAACTCACGAAGTGACTCTCCTTCCTTTTGTCGGAGTTCCAGCAATGATGCGCTCGTCTTCTTGGCCTTCCTGCTGGTTACGAAATGGGCCAGAAAGTTGGCCTCTAGCTGGTCGAACGAGAAGATTGAACCAGGGATGAGCCTAGAGAACCATTTCCGGATCGGGCCCCGAAAGGTGGTAGGGAAGGCACGGCACAGGAGGGGATCCGAAGCACTGTGAATCATCATGAGGATCTTGAACCCCTCACCCTCGCCAATATAGGTCTCGAACTGGGGAGGCCAGAAATTCCCAGGAATCTCTTTTTCCAAGATAGGAGTAGAGAAAGGTGGTCAGGTCAGCCTATGACCCTGAGCAGGCATCGGACCACCCTAGCCGAACTGGGCGAGTCAGTTCTCCATTTCCTGTAGGCATCGGAGGACGACATCTTCCTGCTCTGGTGGGCTGGTCGAGCCGCGAGGATCGCTGCCTCCGGCACCCGATCGTGTGTAAGAGCGGTGGAGGATCTCGGTTTGCTTGACCCCTAAGATGGCCTCCAGGACCTCATTCTGAAAGTTTTGGAACTCGGCTCATGCGACTGGAGCTTGCTTGGCTGGGTCGCACTAGAGTGGCCGCCTCCTGGCCATTTAACTGAAATCTGGCTCCCGCTCTGGGGACGACTGCCTGGGATGGTTCGGGACCGAGTTAGAAGTGGCCCCTCGCCTGGTTCGGCTGGCTTGTCGGGTCTCAATGACGCGACGTAGGTCGGTCGCGACCGAGTGGGAAATGCCCAGTCCTACCCTGGGTTCACCGTCGATCCTCGGATGGTTAGATTCGTGGGCGTCGGCATGGCTATTCTGGGGAGGAGCATCTAGACGACGTCTGGAGGTGACAGCTCTTCTGGCCTTGGGTGCCATGTAAGGGCTCGGATTTCGGGATGACATCCCTGGCAGGGATCGGACTGAAGTCAGAACCGAGTGTTCCCACAGATGGAGCCAACCAGATGCAGTTTGTTTTTGGGGTGTGGATGCAACAGGTGGAAGTTCTTGTAGTTTGTATAGTGGAAGTTACGGTACTAGCTCTGGTCCGATCCTCAGCTGAGGGACCGGCTCGGGAGTAGCAAGAGTGAGGTAGGGATCGGGTGCTCGGCTTGGGTCCAGCAGCTCGGCTCGGCTCGGTCCTGTGTACCTGCACACTGCCTAGAACACTGAGAGATATCTCGGTGACAGGCCCTCCGATGATCTAGTCACTAGAAAAGCAACAGTAGCTAGGGTTCAGGGGGAGAAAGTTTGATTACCTTCACAGTGAAGATGGGGTCTGGTATTTATAGGCAGAGAAAATTGGTCTGAGACCTGATGGGCCAGGTCTGACCCGTTTTCTCGTAGGTCTGACGTGGCAAAAGCCCATCTGGCTCTGGGTTGATCTGATGATCATAGAACTGTGATTTTTGAGGGGATCTGGTGGCCCAGGAGGGGCCACGTCATCTGACCCATATCACACGTTATCACCAATTATGGCTTATGTAGAAGAAGAGTTTGTAGAATTTTAAATCCAACAATCTCAAGTTCTGTTAAAATCTTCATACTTAACCCGCTAATGGCGATAATAGGTTAAGTATGAAGAACCCGTTGTTGGCAATAATAGGGTAGGTTATGTGAAGAAAAAAATTACAATTTTAAAATTTTCTTGATCTCTTTAACTGAGCTTTTCCTTAGGATTTACATGATCCCAATAGATGTGTTCATGCCATTTCTAAGATATGTCATCAAATTTTTTAATAAAAAATAAAAAAAAAACATTTTTTCACATTACTACATAAACAACCCTAAAAACTTAATAAGATATTTTTTTTAAAAACCACAACAAAATTATTTTTGAAAAAAAAAAACTCACACATCTCAAGTTCTATTAAAATCTTTACACTTAAGTCGCTATTGGTGATAACGGGTTTAATGTGCTTAACCCGTTGTCGCCAACAACGGGTTAGGTAGAAGATGAATTTGTAGTTTTAAATCCATCATTCTCAAGTGCAGTTAAAATCTTCATACTTAACCTGCTACTAGAGATAACGGGTTAAGTGTAAGGAACCTGTTGTTGGCAATAGCGGACTAGGTTATGTGAAAAAGAAAATTACAATTTAAAAAATTTCTTGCTCTCTTTAATAGAGCTTTCTCTTAGGATTTACATGATCTCAATAGATGTGTTCATGCCATTTCTAAGATATGTCATCACATTTTTTAATCATAAAAAAAACATAAAAAACATCTTTTCACATTACTACATAAACAACCCTAAAAATTTAATAAGATACTTTTTTTAAAAAACCCAACAATAATTTTTTTAAAAAAAAGTCTAACACATCTCAAATTCTGCCAAAATCTTTATACTTAACCCACTATCTGTGATAATGGGTTTAATATGCTTAATCCGTTGTCGCCAACAACGAGTTAGGTAGAAGATGAATTTGTAGATTTTAAATGCAACAATCTCAAGTTTTGTTAAAATCTTTGTACTTAACCCCCTATTGGCGATAACTGGTTTAGCGTGCTTAACCTGTTGTCATCAATAACGTGTTAAGTTATGTTCACAAAAATAAAAAATCAGAAACCAAGAACACAATAGCTCTTCACACATATACAACAATAATAACAATAACACACACAACAACTGTTAGTTGCACTCATTGATCTTATCATTCATCCCTCACATTTTCATCTCATTCATATTCAACAGTAACAACAATAACATTTACAAAATAGCAATTACATACACAAAATTATAATTATAACTTCAATCACATTCCTTAACTTAGCACCGTTTTAAAAATAGGTTTACAGGGCATATATACATATTCAGAAATATAAATGTAGCGCCCCGATTTCCAACACTGGAAAACCGTGACACGAGCCAAGACCTTTTCTTCAATTAGTCACAATACACAGAAAAACAGGAGAATTTAAAACTTTTTATTCAATACACAAAGTGTTACAAGTCTGAATATTATACAACTGTAATACCTTACAATAGAGTTACAATATTACCTTTACATTTCTAAGTATTACAACCTTCAACATCTTACATCAGAGTACTTCTCAACTAATGCATAATCAATACATATACTGCAGCGGAACTAAACATAACACTGACTCCTTGCTTTCCTTGCCTTGAGTCCTCCAGAATCTCGCCTTGTACTTCGGCGATCCAGTACCTATGGAAGTGGGGACGTCAGTATTCACTGACGCTTAAAGGCTGATCATATAGCAGCGAATCTCCCAAATAATATACAAAATATAGCAATAGTGTTGGTGTAGTTTAAGTGTTTGTGAGTGCTAAGACTAGACTCTAAAGCGGTATTTAAAATAGAACTAGGACACTTCCTATTCTAATGTCAGCAAGTTTCCGAAAGCAACATGCAGCCCATACTACATGCGACTCCATCTCAAGCCGTTTCTCCATATATAGGGATTGAACCCGCGTTTAAGAACTTCTAATTGTACACAACCTGTTCCCGACACCTACACGTGGCTAATGAGGTTGCAGATGTGGTCATGTGCCACTGTTGCATTTCGCCAGTGGTGTCTATGTTCGCCACTGCGACCCGGCCAACCGGACCTCTCTCAAAATAGACGAACCCAATGTATCGGGCGTCACAACAAAATCAAACTATAGGGTTTCGCAAGCACAGGGTAGCACGAAGCCTACCCTGTGGCACCCTCTGGGGTCTAGCAAGCACAGGACTGCACAATGCATCCTGCGGCACCCCCAGCCACGGCACCTCAGGAATTAACAGCGCGAGATACGCAACCCGTGTCCTCAACTTGTGAGACAACACCGTACGTATCCCTTTGACGGGAAGGTACAACCCAGTACACCACCTATGATCTGCCTCAAGGGACGAGTTAGTGTAAGGGGCCCCCTACAACTGACCCCTCTCTCTCGGCAAAAGGGTTTAAATAAACTGATCCTTGTAAGTCACTACCCTAACGACGTCCCTGACTCGAACAATCCTAGGGATGACAATATTAATAACACAACATGCTAGGCCTTAAATTAGGCTTCGCAAGACAACTCTACTAGGCTGCTCAACCTAGACTTACCAGAATCCCTCAGGGTCCGGTCCGTGGCTCATCGATCCAAGACTTTGGCCGTGCGAATATACACGCATGCCGCTACCCTAGACTTGGATTCTGTCTATACTCCGGTCCTCGATTAACCTACTCTGGTTAAGATTCGACGGTACACAGGGAGTGACTCCTCCACAGTTCCTTAGGGTAAGAAAACATGTCTTGATGGTCGATAGCCCTTAGGGTGGTAATATCACCCTAATCGAGCACAACGAACCGTGTACTAGCTAACAAGCTATACACGAGTAACAACCACATACGAGCCAATAAGCTACGTATGAAACAATAACTACCTACGAGCCAGGCGGGCCTCGTAGGAGGTGACCACGTACATACTAGCCAACTAAGCCGCGTATGAGACCAACAGCTACGCACGGGTCGGTCAGGCCGCGTACGAGACAACAACCTACATACGAGCCAACTAAGCTACGTATGAGACCCACGGCTACGTACGGGCCAGTCGAGCCACGTATGAGCACAACCATGTGCAAACAACCATACAGGTAATCAATCTTAAAAGCAACCAAACGTGCTTACTAAAAAACTTAATCTTCTATTATTAGAAGCAACAAAAGAATCTACTAGTAGTGTATGATCGGTATTCTACTAAGGAAGAACCGAAGGCGACAAAACGGCCTTTATCAACTAACTAATACTAGAGGTCTTCCCGATCTTACTACTTCGACCTATAGCGCCTTAAGTACGGCACACAATTGCAAGCATATTCCTACGACAATCTAATCATATAACACAACCACCATGATACTCCTATGTATGAATGTGATTAATGCTTGTGCTCATATCGAGCTTAAGCATAAAGATCACTCCGACCTAGACATGAAGTCCACTATAGTCAAGCGTAGGTTACGAATGAGCATGAAAGCTTACTACTTATCCTGACTAATCACCACAACCCAAGCATGGATAGATAACTAATATAAACAAACAACATTCCAAGGCATAGTAGGTAGTTCTAACACTACTCCTACAACATTCTAAGCAAGTATTTGAACTTTAGCATGGTATAGAACACAACATAAAATCACTACAACTAACCATGGGTAGTTCCTTTACTCTAAGCATGAATATCATAGTATGGATGTCATTAACTTAACGCGATCAATAATTAGCATGATACCTACTTACTTAGCATGAATCATGATCATTTACTAACATAGCATGAACAAACACTTATCTAAGCATGGGTACCATGTAAACATGAGTATTCATATAACCTAGCATGGTATACATCTTACTCACAATCTAAACTAGCATGACATGCAACTTTCTTATGATTAAGCTAGCATGGCATACAACTTACTTGTAGTTAAGCTAGCATGGCACATCTATAATTAGACTAGCATGGTATATCACATACCTACAATTAACTAGCATGGTATATTACATACCTACAATTAACTAGCATGGTATATTACATACCTACAATTAACTAGCATGGTATATTACATACCTACAATTAAACTAGCATGGTAGGTAATTTCATTATGGATCCTACAACATCCTAAGCATAATGTCATTAATCCAAGCATGGTAGGAAACTCTTAGATTGATTCCTACAACTTTCTAAGCATAGATAGAATAATCTAAGCATGGTAGAAATTTTTAGAATTAATCCTACAACATTCTAATCATAAATAAATCACTAAACATGATAGGAACTTTAGGAATGAATCCTATAAATTCTAAGCACAAATAAATTACTAAACATGATAGGAAACTCTAAATTGCATCCTACAACATTGTTAAGCATAAATGAGTGAATCTAAGCATGGTAGGAAACTCTAGAATTTGTCCCACAACATTCTAAGCATGAATGAGTGAATCTAAATGTGGTAGGAAACTTTTAGATTTTGTCCTACAACATTCTAACATCATTAAGCATGCTAGATATTTTTTAGAATGAATCCTACAACTAACTAAGCATGAAAACATGGTAGGATATTTTTAGAAGTAATCCTACAACTAATTAAGCATGAATATGGCTTCTAAACATTTGTAGAAGTGATCCTACAACATAAGTAGCATGAATATGACTTCTAATCATTTTTAGAAATGATCCTACAATATTAGTAGCATGAATATGGCTTCTAATCATTTTTAGAAATGATCCTACAACATTAGTAGCATGAATATGGCTTCTAATCATTTTTAGAAGTGATCCTACAACATAAGTAGCATGAATATGGCTTCTAATCATTTTTAGAAGTGATCCTACAACATAAGTAGCATGAGTATGACTTCTAATCATTTTTAGAAATGATCCTACAACATTAGTAACATGAATATGGCTTCTAATCATTTTTAGAAATGATCCTACAACATTAGTAGCATGAATATGGCTTCTAATCATTTTTAGAAGTGATCCTACAACATAAGTAGCATGAATATGGCTTCTAATCATTTTTAGAAATGATCCTACAACATTAGTAGCATGAATATGGCTTCTAATCATTTTTAGAAATGATCCTACAACATTAGTAGCATGAATATGGCTTCTAATCATTTTTAGAAGTGATCCTACAACATAAGTAGCATGAATATTGCTTCTAAATATTTTTGGAAGTGATCCTACAACATTAGTAGCATAAATATGGCTTCTAATCATTTTTAGAAATGATCCTACAACATTAGTAGCATGAATATGACTTCTAAATATTTTTAGAAGCGATCCTACAATATAAGTAGCATGAATATGGCTTCTAATCATTTTTAGAAATGATCCTACAACATTAGTAGCATAAATATGGCTTCTAATCATTTTTAGAAATGATCCTACAACATTAGTAGCATGAATATTATCCCCTAAATATGATATAGTTCATCTACTATTACTACTTTCATGGAAACATACATCTACTATTGCTATTTTAATAGAAGCATATATATCTACTACTACTATAACTTTATTAGAACATGTATATCTACTACTACTACTACTTCATTCTCATCACAATCACAACATACACTATCTATCACTATTATTACTTTATTTAATCAACATGCTACTACTACCTTATTTAATTACATACTACTACTTTATATTTTAGCATACTACTACTTAGTTCTTTATTATTACTAGTGATAAAAGAAAGATCATTTTTTATTTTATTTTACTTTACAACTAGTAAACATGAAAGAAAAGATCTCTTTTTATTATTTCTACAACTAGTGATCAAATAAAAAGAGAAGATCTTTTTAATAGCTACAACTAGTGATCAAATAAAAAGAAAGGATCTTTTTAATCTACAACTAGTGTTTAGTAAAAGAAAGATCTTTTTAATTATCTCTACCACTAGTGTTTAACAAAGAAAAGATCTTTTTATTAGAACATATGCTTTTTATTAGTCCAATGTTCAATCAAAAGTCCTACAACCCACAATGGTTGTAAAATGTTCATATGCTTATGTTATACTAAGTCCTACAACCAACAATGGTTGTATGTTCCATATTCATATGCCATATGTGAATTCTTTTAGTCCAATATCATACAAATAACAATTATAATAACAAAGATGTAATCTTTATGTGCTTTAGTAGGTTCTACTACTACTTATTTACTTTTATTTATCACCACATACAACAAACCCAAAAACAAAACAAAACAAGAAGGTAAGAAGGAGAAGTCAAACAACAAAACAACAAACAAACAACCAACAAACAAAGAAAGAATCAAAGAGTGTGAAGAAACCCCCACCTAGTTCTCTTTTTGGAAGGACTAGCTTGCTTATCCTTCTCCTTCCCCTAGCTTTCTTTTAGAAGTCTTCTAATAACCTACAAAACAAAACTCTCAAGTTACTTTTTTTTTTGTTCTCTCTTTCTTTTCCTTTCTTTCTTTCTTTCTTTCTTTCTTTCTTTTGTTTTCTAAAATGAGAGAAGGCGGTGAATGAGGGGCTATTTATAGAAGAGGCTAGAAGGTGGTTAGTGCACCCATTGGCACAAAATAACCCCAAAGAAGGGTGGCCGGCCATGCTTCTAGGGGGGGAGGGGCATGGTGTAGGGTGGTGAGGTAGAAGGATAAGATTTCTAGAAGGGTATTAGTTCTACTCATGCATACAATCCTTCTTTTAACCCTCCTAATCAACCATAACTTTCTAATTAAGTAGCCATGACAAGAATAAGTATATTGTCCTAAAGTACATACTACATACTAGTATGATGTACTAAGTACTATACAATTTTTATGTATGTGTACATGTATGTGTATACAAAAATTTTCTTATAAAATCCTCATAAAATTCCTAAAAATAGTTTAATTTAGAAAATAATAGTAAAATAAATTTTATTATTACTTCGGAGAGTCGCGCTATCAATTTGATGCGCTTCGGATGCGCACTGACCGATAGATGCGCGTAGGCACTGTTTGTGGGCAACCCGGCGAAAAATCACCAAAATAATCTGATTTTGGAATTAAAATGAAATAATAATAAAATAATAATAAAATAGTAATTTTTATGAGTTAATATCCGTCCGGGATATTACAATAAACTTTTTCGAAGAGAAATGCCTTCCTTCACCACAATCATTGTAACCCCCATTCCGATTATACAGTTTTCCTGCTGTATATTTCTGTTTTGTCTTCTTCATCTATTGTATTCCGTATCTGGTTCAAATAAAATTTTTGATGTTATTCTGAACCAACCTGATTTATCTTGTATATCATTTTCATTACAATTTTATTCAGCCCATTGCTTTGAAATTCTGCATTTTAATTAAATCCTCTAGCCCAAGCCCAATATGCAATTATTCAGTTATTTAATTAGTTAATTTGAAGCTCAAACCAAGCCCATCTCCTAATGAATTCTAACCCAAACCCATATCTTATTGGAACTCAGACCCAAACCCAAATTCATATCCTATTGAATACTACCCTACTCCCACTAACAGTCAATCCCAAAATCTCTCCAACTCCGTCTAACGTTCCCCCACCCTCTTCTCTGACAGCCCACACCTCCTCAATTTCCTCCATTATGTCATTAACTACCCCATTATTTAATATTATCCTATTAATACTACTCTTTCCCATTAACTCTAATTCCAATATCACTTAATCTAATCACCCCATCACATAGCCGCCAACCCCATTACTGTTGAAACCCCCTTGTCTTCCCTGACCCTTCTCCTTCCTCCCTTCCCCTGTTGCTTCTACACCCATCGACCACTGTTCCCCTCGTCCTGTTCATCATTGCCGCCTGCCTCACCCATTCCCGTCACCCTTGTCTTCCCCGACATTGCCATCGCCACTGCCATCCGCAGTCGCCGTCCTCCTCCCTGTCATCGAACCAGCGTAGCGACCACCACAGCCTCGCTGCCTCGTACTCTGTCGACCACCGCTCCTCATCGCTAACAGAGAAGCACCTCTCCTCGAGCCTCCATCCCGTCGCTCCTCCCCGCCCATGTCTCCGTAGCTCCGACCATCGTTTTCCTCCTCCTCGCGCGCCTGCAGCCACCTTCATCAGTCCTCACCACTCACCATCTCCCGTCGAACCAGCCTTCGAGCCCCATTGCACTAGAGCCGGCCCTCCACCTTCGTCTTCTTCCTCCATCCCGCAACTCCACCGACTGCACCATCCGCTGCTCCTCCGCCACTGCATATCACAACCGCCGTCGAAGTCGCCACTGAAGCCGCTACCCTGATCATCAGCATCTGAGCTTCATCTTGATCCTTACCATCTTGATCTTGATCTTTTGATCTCGGCTGTTGATCTTTGATCTTGGATCTTGCACTTGATCTCGATCTTGATCTCGGCCGTTGAATTCTTGATCTTGCACTTGATCATCGATCGTCGATCGTCATCAAGATCCGTACCCGATCATGATCATCGCACCAAGATCTACTTTGTTCGCGATCATCGTCGTTGCTGTCGGGATTCTCATCTCGTTATTCTCAATATTTGGATTAACCATATAAAAGGCAAGTTACCGTCTCTTTCTTGAATCGTTCATTGTGTATGTATTCAAGAATATTTATTGAAATTCTCGCAAGTATATCTCATCGAATTCATCGTACATTGTTATTGTCTTGTTCTTCGTTGGAAATGTAGAGGATTTACACGAGCTAATCCCCTTATTCTTGACTTCGTGCCGATCTTGACTCTAAAGATCGTATCTTTAATGCATTTCATGTAGATCTATTGATAGTAGGAATTATTTGTGCATGTCATTCCATTGATAAACTATTGTAGAGTTGTATCTTAGGTTGCTATTGATTGAACCATTGATTTGACGTATTGTTTAGCATTAGATTGATGTATGGTTGTGTTTCCTTACTGGGATTTCCTTGTCATCATTCTTACAATGTTAATCGACTAATTGAATTGATAATTATAACCCTAGATTAATTTTATACCATGAAATATGTTAGTCTAGAATTTTTACAGTCTGTCTAAAATTTGTATGATCTTTTCAACCCATATGTTGACACTGAACCATGAAAGTTTGTAAATATGAAATATAGCCCTATGTTTCTAGTTTCCAGAACACTAAAAATTAGTGAATTCTGACTTATACTGCATGAGATATGATCATTTTACTAAAGCTGTGTTTTATTCCCAGAATTTCCTGATTCATGACTACACCATATTAAACTGATTAAATAAATGAACTAATGATCCAATATTGTCATGATAAATTTCAGATTGATAGTTAACATGCTTAGGGTCATGATAATTATTTGATTTGGATGTTAACTATTTGATTTTATTGCAGACCATGACTAGAAAGGGTGCTTCATGTTCCCAAACTGGGGATGATCAGTTAGAAGAGCAGACTGTTGCTCAGATGATGCAGCAAATGATGCTAATTCAGCGTGAACACATTGAGCTGATGAGGGTAGCTTTTGAGGCTGTCAATAGGGAACCCACTGTACCTTCACCCAGATTGCTGCCACCGAGACCTGGTAATATGGCAGATTTCATGAGGCTACGTCCAGATAAATTCTCGGGCACTGAGAGTCTGCTTGAAGCCAAGCAGTGGCTTATTCGGACTGAGCAGCTATTGATCGCAGCATGGATATCGGATGTTGATCGGGCGAATGTCATGAGCATGTAGCTCATTGATCTCGCTCACAACTGGTGGCGAGCAGAAACTGAACGACTAGAGCGGCCCATCACCTGGTCCATCTTCACGGATAGCATCCTCACGAAGTTCTTTCCTAGTGTCACTAAAGATGAAATGGAATGGCAATTTGTCTCACTAACCTAGGGGAGTCGGACCATAGACGAGTACACTGTGGAATTTACCTGACTGGGCCGCTTTGCTACTTCCATGGTGGCCAATGATGAAGATAGGGGCCACTGATTCTTGTCGGGTCTGGATATCGAAATTCAGGACCGCCTTGCTGCCTTGCGACTCCGATTGTATGCGGATATCATGGATGCTGCTAGAATCCAGGAGCAGACTCATAAGAGAATGTGTGCCATTCTGCGGTCTGTTCCGCACTCCGTTGCTGCCAAGCCTTCTGGGGGGCCTATTCGGAGGCTAGTTCTGACCCCTCGAGCAGGTACACCGCCATATCCACCTTCCACTCAGAGGATGAATCAGACTTGTGATTACTGCCTAAAGGTTGGTCATCTGCGCAGGGACTGCAGGATAGCCAATCGTCAGTGCCTTTTGTGTGGAAGTAAAGACCACATGGTTCGTGATTGTCCAAGGAACCGGTACAATGCGCCAACAGAAGGACCAGCCCCCAATGGAGGACAAACTGGAGCACGTGGTCAGGCTTACAACCTGATCACCAAAGACGTGGCTAGAGGTATTCTGCAAATAGATTACTTTTCATTATTGCCTCGTATATTCTTTCCTAGCATTGTCTAATCACTTCCGATTTTTGCATTCATCTGCATTCATCAATTTACTATCATGCTAGTTATTTCTTCAAGCCATGACCCCTTGATTCCGAAGCTATCAGCTTTATTACTTTGCTACCTCATAATTCTATTTTGGGCACTATCCTACGATCCACCAAAACAAATTTCGAAGACGAAATTTTATTTTAAGGTGGGTAGAATTGTAATCCCCATTCCTGATTATACGGTGTTCCTGATGTATATTTCTCTTTTGTCTTCTTCATATATTGTATTCCGTATCTGGCTCAAATAAAAATTTTGATGTTATTCTGAACCAAACTGATTTACCCTTTATATCATTTTCATTACAATTTTACTTAGCCCATTGCATTGACATTCTGCATTTTAATTATATCCTCTAGCCCAAGCCTGTAACGCCCCGATTTCCATACACTGAAAAACCTGTGACATAAGCCAGAATCTTTTCCTTCAATTATCCACAATACACAGAAAAATAGGAAAATTTAAAACTTTTTATACAACACGAATGTATTACAAGTCCGAATGTTATAAAACTGCAATACATTACATCAGTATTACAATAATGCCATACAAGCCCAAGTGTTACAAACTTTCAATAAGAATTACATCAGAGTACAATGAATAATACATAACACTTGGTACTTCACTTGGATGCTTCTCAACATAAATAAATTTCTAACAAATGTTACAATTGAAATAAAGTCAACACTTTGCTCCCCTTGCCTTGAATCCTCCTGAATCCTGTAACTGTAGTTTTGCAATCCAGTACCTATTGAAATGGAGACATCAGTACATATACTGACGCTTTAAGGCAGATAACTAGCAGCGATTCTCAACTTTAAACAAACAAATTGATGAAAAGAGAAATGTGTATATATATAATTGATATGTCAGTGTATGCTATGACTTAGACTCTAATGCAAGGATGCTCTTATTCTAATGCAAGCGAGTCTCCGGAACAGTATGCGTCTCATACCACATACGCCCATAACAAGCCATTTCTTCATATATAGGGATTTGAACCCGCACCATGAATTCTACACTTGTACTCAACATGTTTCTGAAGATACAGCGTGACTGATGAGGTTGCAGACGTGGTCAAGTTCCACCAATGTAGTCAACTCATGGTGTCTATGTTTGCCACTACTACCCGGCATACCGAACCTCACTCAAAAAACTGACGAATGTGGGATATCCGTATTGCAGGTTAGCTCGAAGCATCCCCTGTGGCGCCCTAGCAGATAGACCGTAGTCTATAGCTTGTTCGCCTCTCTTGATATAGAGCATGACGTAGTTCCGGGGGTCCATCCCCTAGCTCCGACAGGAATCGCTCCCGCCCTTATCATGGCACTTCAGAAATTAACAGACGAAATATGGATCCTGTGCTCCCAACTCGTGAGAAGGCACAGATTGTATCCCTTTGACAGGAAGGGTACAACCAATAACACCACCTAGTGTTGGCCTATAGAATAAGTCAGATCATAAGGTATCACCCTTAGTACCAACTCTTTTCCTTCGGCGAAAAATGATAATAAATAAGGGTTAAGTAGTAATTGCCATAAGTTACTGCCCCAACGATGTCACTAACCCTAAACAATCTGAGGGATGACAACAGTACTAACACAACATGCTAGGTCTTAAGTTAGACTTCGCAAGATAACTCTACTAGGTGCTCAACCTAGACTTACCAGAATCCCTAAGAATCCTGTTCATAGCCTATCGATCCAAGACTCTGGCAATACGAACGTATTCGCATACTACTGCCCCGAACTTGGATTCCGTCTACACTCCTGGCCCGCGATCAACCTACAATGGTTAAGATCTGACGATGCACGAGGGGGAACTCGTCCACAGTCCAACAAGGAGTATAATAAATACACGTCTTGATGGTCGATGGCTCCAGGGCAGTGATATCACCCTAGATGAGCACAACAATTGTGTACATACGAGAAAAACAACTTACATACGAGCAGACTAGCTACATATGAGCCAAACGAATTACATACTGGCTATGTATGCGACAAATGAATAATATAGAAGCAACCATAAAAGTCTTCTGACAACCTACAAGTAAAATAACATGCAACTAGCAAAACTTGATCTTTAATAATTAGAAGCAACAGAAGAATCTTGTAACAGCCTAATATAAGCATACTACTAATGAGTACACAAAAGCGACATAAAAAGCCTTCTAACAACCTAGACGCAAACAGTGCTGTGCTTATCGGAATTCGACAAAATTAGACTTTTTAAAAAGGTGAAAACATCTTCTACAACTCTCAAGTTGAACACATTTTCAGATTCGGTAAGGAACTCAAAATCCGGTCCATTAAACACCATTTCAAATAATAACAGTACAACCAAAAGCTGAAACTTCCCAAGCTCATAACTTTTTCTATACTTGTCGGAATTTAATGAAATAGGACATTTTGAAAAAGTGTGAACATCTACTACAACTCTCTAGTTGATCACTTTTCCAAATTCAGTAAGTAAGAGGTACAAAAACATCAAACAATCTAAACAGCGAGCTTTCGGCCAAAAGCTGGCTGTTGTGTTTTGTAAAAGCCATAACTCCTACTCCACTTATATGAATCTAACCAAATAGGACATTTTGGGAAGATGGGAATATCTAATACAACTCTCTAGTTGAACACTTTTCTAAATTCAGTAAGTAAGAGGTACAAAAACATCAAGCAATCTAAACAGCGAGCTTTCAGCCAAAAACTGGCTGCTATGTTTTGTAAAAGCCATAACTTCTACTCTACTTATCAGAATCTAACCAAATAGGACATTTTGGAAAGGTGAGAACCTCTAATACAACTCTCTAGTTTATCACTTTTCCAAATTCTGTAAGTAACAGGTACAAAAACATCAAACGGTCTAAACAGCGAGTTTTCAGCCCAAGAGCTGGTTGCTGTGATTTGTAAAATCCATAACTCCTACTCCGCCTATCAGAATCTAACCAAATAGGACATTTTAGAAAGGTGGGAACATCTACTACAACTCTCTATTTGAACACTTTTCCAAATTCAGTAAGTAAGAGGTATAAAAAAATCAAGCAATCTAAACGGCGAGCTTTCAGTCCAACAGCTGGCTGCTGTGATTTGTAAAAGGCATAACTCCTACTTCGCTTATCGGAATCTAAATAAATAGGATATTCTGGAAAGGTGAGAGAATCTACTACAACTCTCTAGTTGAACACTTTTTCAGATTTAATCAATAAGATGTGCAAAAACTTCGAACAATCCAAACAGCGAGCTTTCAGCCAAAATGCCAGCTACTGAGATTTTGTAAGGGTCGTAATTCTTGCTCCGCTTATCGGAATCTAACCAAATAGGATATTTTGGAAAGGTGAAAGACTATACTACAACTCTCTAGTTGTATAGTTTTGCAGATTCAATCAATAAGAGGTGCAAAAACTTCGAACAATCCAAACAACGAGCTTTCAGCTGAAAAGGCCAGCTGCTGAGATTTTGTAAGGGTCATAATTCTTGCTCCGCTTATCGGAATCTAACCAAATATGATATTTTGGAAAGGTGAGAGACTCTACTAAAACTCTCTAGTTTATCACTTTTCCAGATTCAATCAATAAGATGTGCAAAAACTTCGAACAACTCAAACAGCGAGCTTTCAGCCAAAAGGCCAGCTGCTGAGAATTTGCAAGGGCCATAATTCTTGCTCCGCTTATCGGAGTCTAACCAAATAGGACTTTTTGGAAATTTAAGAGACTCTACTATAATTTTCTAGTTGAACACTTTTACAGATTCAATTAATAAGAGGTGCAAAAACTTCGAACAATCCAAACAGCGAGCTTTAGCCAAAAAGCTGGCTACTAAAATTTGTAAAGCTCATAACTTTTGCAATACTTATCGGAATCTAACCAAATAGGCCATTTTGGATAAGGGAGAACATCTAATACAACTTTCTAGTTAATCACTTTTCCAAATTTCGTAAGGAACTCCAAATTTGGTACGTTGAACACACTACAAAAATTAACCCAAAAACAGCAAGTTGCTGTTTTTGTTAAACTTTCGCTGTTTTGGGGAAACAGTTTGTTTCACCCATCAAACTAACTTAGAAAAATCTATAAAAATTAGAGCATGCTAATAACACATATGAGAACCTCTAAAATTAATTTGACTCAAGATGCCACCTTTAGCATAGGTAATTAATTCTAATCCTAAAACTACAAAGATTGAATTTTTATGCTTTATTTTTGTGTCCTGCCACTTCAATCTTGTATGCCATTCTATTCTAGTCCTTAACACTCATATGCACATGATGATAGTTCAATTTGTGAACATAACAAGTAAATAACAATAATAATAACAATCAAAAAAGTTAAGAAACCCCCACCCAAAAAGTGTAGGAAGAACTAGCTTGATCCTTCTCCTCCTTGCTCCTTGTTCTTTCTCCTCTTCAAGAACACATCATAAAAAGAGAACCCATTTAATTTTTGATTTGATCTCTCTTTCTTTTCTTTCTTCTCAATTTTTTTCTTAAATAAAAGTAAGTAAAAAGAAGGAGAATGAGATGAGAAGAGATGCAGAAAACACAAAAAATGAAAAGGCTTTTTTCCCTTAAGGGTTGGCCGGCCAATCTTATAGGAGAGGGAGAGAGAGATATGTGGTAGAGAGAGAGCTACTTGTCTCTCTCTCTTGTGGCTCAAAACAATTGGAATCAATTTGCAAATTTAAATTGCAATCAAACTCTAATCCGTTCAATTTGCAAATTTAAATTGCAATCAAACCCTAATCCAATCCTAACCTTCTATTTGATCATGACTGATCAAGAATAAAAGACATTTTCCAAAATCATATACTACATGATTTCGTACAAACATACGAAATCGATACGGTACTTATACGTACATATATCTATATATAGAGATAATTTTTATTCGTTAAAACGAATAATCTCTAGCAAAAATATTTTAATACAAAAATAATAATAAAAATAATTTTATTATTGGCTCGGAAGATTTCATTACCAATTGGATACAATGCAGATGTATACAAACTAGTATATATATATATAGATATTGTTTATTAACAAAACCGGGTAATGTCCACCAAAAAATATTTCAATTTGGAAAATAAAAATAAAATAATAATTTTTAATAACAGCCCGAGATTTTACAGATATTTTCTCAAAAACGCATTTTAAGGATTTGGTACAAGTGCACAAAACCAATACAATACATATATATACTTACTAGTATATATATACAGATAAGTTTTCATTAGTAAAACCAAGAAATTTTCATAAAAATATCTTAATTTTAAACATAATAATAATACAAATATAATATCCAACCGGGATATTACAAAGCCTAATATGCAATTATTCAATTATTTAATTAGTTAATTTGAAGCTCAACCCAAGCCCATCTCCTATTGAATTCTAACCCAAACCCAAACCCATATCTTATTGGATCTCAAACCCAAACGCAAACCCATATCCTATTGAATCCTACCCTACTCCCACTAATAGTCAATCCCAAAATCTCTCCAACTCCCTCTAACGTTACCCCACCCTCTTCTCTAACAGCCCACACCTCCTCAATTTTCTCCATTATGTCATTAACTACCCCATTATTTTAATATTATCCTATTAATACTACTCTTTCCCATTAACCCTAATTCCATTATCACTTAATCTAATCACCCCATCACACAGCTGCCAACCCCATTACTGTTGAAACCCCCTCATCTTCCCTGACCCTTCTCCTTCCTCTCTTCCCCTGTTGCTTCTGCACCCATCGACTATTGTTCCCCTCGTCCCGTTCATCCTCGCCGCCTGCCTCACCCATTCCTGTCGCCCTCGTCTTCCACGCCATTGCCATTGCCATTGCCATCTGCAGTCGCCGTCCTCCTCCCTGTCGTCGAGTCAGCACAGCGACCACCACAGCCTCGCTGCCTCATCCTCCATCGGCCACCGCTCCTCATCGCTAATAGAGTATCACCTCTCCTCGATCCTCCATCCCGTCGCTCCTCCCCGCTCACGTCTCCGTCAGCTCCGACCATCGTCTTCCTCCTCCTCGCACGCCTGCAACCACCTTCGTGAGTCCTCACCACTCACCATCTCCCGTCGAGCCACCCTTCGAGCCCTATTGCACCAGCGCCAGCCCTCCACCCTCATCTTCTTCCTCCATCCCGCAACTCCACCGACTGCACCATCTGCTGCTCGTCCGCCACTGCAGATCACAACCGCTGTTGAAGTAGCTGCCGAAGCCGCTACCCCAATCATCAGCATCAGAGCTTCATCTTGATCTTGATTATCTTGATCTTGATCTTTTGATCTCAGCTGTTAATCTTTAACCTTGCACTTGATCTCGATCTTGATCTCGGCTATTGATTGCTTGATCTTGCACTTGATCATCGATCGTCTATCGTCAACAAGATCCATACCCGATCGTGATCATCACATCTGTACCATCGGGATTCTCATCTGTTATTCTCTATATTCGGATTAACCATATAAAAGGCAAGTCACCATCTTTTTTTTGAATCGTTCATTGTGTCTGTATTCAAGAATGTTTATTGAAATTCTCGCAAGTATATCTCATCGTATTCATCGTATACTGTTATTGCCTTGTTCTTCATTGGGAATGTAGAGGATTTACACGACCTAATCCTCTTATTCTTGACTTCGTGCCGATATTTGACACTAAAGATAGTGTCTTTCATGCATTTCATGTAGATCAATTGATAGTAGGAATTATTCGTGCATGTCATTCCATCGATAAACTTTTATAGAGTTGTATATTAGGTTGCTATTGATTGAACCATTGATTTGATATATTATTTAGCATTAGATTGATGTATGGTTGTGTTTCCTTGCTGTGATTTCCTTGTCATCATGTTTACCATGTTAATCGACTAATTGAATTGATAACTATAACCTTAGATCACTTTTATCCCATAAAATATGTTAATCCAGAATTTGTACTGTCTATCTGAAATTTGTATGATCTTTTCGACCCATCTATTGACACTGAATCATGAATGTTTGTAAATATGAAATATAGCCCTATGTTTCTAGTTTCCAGAACACTAAAAATTATTGAATTCTGATTTATATTGCATGAAATATGATCATTTCACTACTGCTGCATTTTATTCCCAGAATTTCTTGATTCATAACAACACCATGTTAAACTGATTAAATAGATGAACTAATGATTAAATATTGCCATGATAAATTCCAGATTGATAGTTAACATCCTTAGGGTCTAATTTTTTAAGTAAATATTTACTGATTTTATAACTGTAACTAATTGACATCGATAACGAATCAGAATCAGTAATCTGTAAAGAACCCTATAATTGACCTAGTTACTATTATCGGAACGTTGACTTTAAATATGCGTTGGAACCGGACTGGAGTCTAGTTTCTAGAAATTCTGACGGATCCACATTTGCTATTCTGTAGTAACGAAAAATTCAATTTTGGTTCAGGAACCTACTGCTGTCCAGAATTGAGTGTCAATGTTTGATAATCCTTCTAGTGTTCTCTATTGATCATCTTACCATTTCCCCTTTGATATTATTGCCCCTATTTTTCCTTATTGTTATCATAACATTGCCAACCGTTATTGTATTTTGATTGAATAAAGAATTGTTAATCAAGTCAGGGTGAAGAGTGATTTAAGTAGTGGACAATGTAGAGAATGTACTCGGATTAGAGGCCCGTGTTTCCCAAAATATTGTTATCAGATATTGTTTTATCAATGGATTGTGGCTTACTGCAGTAACCCAATCTATCGTGTATTGTATCGTGGCCAATTATCGTATCGTGCATTAAATATTGAATCGTAATTATCGAATATTGATTATTGTTTCCAGGTACATGATCTATAGACTACACCACATAGGTCTAAACGACATTGATTATATGCATCGAACCTGTGGTATGGGACACAGTAGTATATGCATTAGTTAGGACTAAATTAAATAATAGACTTAAGATTGTCATCGCATCGTCATTGCATATTGTCATCGTTATCGAACATTGTTATTGTTTACCATTATTATTATCGTTCATTGTTATTTTTATTGTTCATCGTTATTGCATATTGCATCGTTATCGTTTTGCCATTGTTCATTGCTATCGACCCTATTGTTCATTGAATTCAATGTTATATCATAAATGTCATTGTTTTATTGTTTTCTCAACTTGTTGTCCAAGACTTGCTCTAAGGACATATTATTCTCTCTTTTTAGATGAAAAGCTTACAGGTAATCAAGGAGAATTGCCTAATGGATTGGGAGAACAACATTGGTGAAGGAATTGATAGCATTGTCATTCATTTAATTATTGTTTATGTTATGGAGAACTAAATCATTGAATGTTGTTATTTTTTCCAATGTATTATGGGCATTTGACTCAGAATTGTTATTCTTTTTCAAGATTTAGTTATCATATTGTTATTTCATGTTTCAATTAGTTTTGTTATTCATGCGATTATTCTTATATGCATGCGTGGTTGTATCGCTTTCTTGTTTATATTGCTGAGTTAAATCAGTAATAGCTTATGGATGACACAAGTCATTCGCTGGGCCAATGTCACGTGCTTGTGTTCCATATTTTTGGGAAGCGGGGCGAGACAATCATGTTCCAATTAAAACTTACCACATTAAACTACGAAAATATTAAACCTACATCATCAAATGAAAAAAGTAATAAAGGTGTCTGACTTGAATTTTACATACAAAATAAGAAATTTATCTCACAACGAATCATCATCTTCTTCCGAAGCACACTTTTCACTGCTTGGATCTTCTTCACATGTATTGAACCCTCTAATTAAATGACAAAAATAAGTTACTCAAAAAAAAACCTTGAAAATTGAGTGAGTCATAAATTTTAAACTAAAAATAGATATATTACCTAGCAAATTTGTTTGGACAATTTCATGAATCATGTCCGATTACTTGCACGCCACATGTTTTGCACCGTCTAGGCTTTTTCTGAAGTTGCTCTTTTATCGGCTCCAATCTCTTCTATCTAGGCATTCCCTTAGTAATGCACTGTCGAGGGTCTCCCACCGGTACATGTGTATGTCCAGTGCCTTAGCATGTTGTCCACCACTCTCTGGTTGTGCACTACCTTCGTGATGTTCGCTACTTCCAGAGTGCAGATGAGAAACTTCTTCAATGCTCTTAAGCATGTGGTCGAGCATGTATTTGTAACTCTCTTCGGAAGAACAACCAAGATCGACTAACTATTTTGAGTGATGGCTCAATTCACAATAGCAAAAAGCAAAATTGTTGCGAATACCATCGTGAACGGATGTTGAGCTTCTTCTCATGCAATCCCGGGTCCATCTTCTTGTAATATATTGCTCTGGTGGTGCAAGCATATGGATGAATCGAAGAACCGCCAAAATATGTTTGCACAAAATGCATATAAATTCAAACAAGCAACAAGGACATTTAGCCAATTGACAGTTTTTGCATAATTGAACCAACCTCCCCAGTTTGATTTCCACAATGAATCACATAGAAACCTGTATATCCAGTTGATATGGCTAAAAATAGAGTTAAATCGGAACCGTCCAAATCGGGCACGAATCTTAACGCTTGGGGGCAAAATGGTAATCTCACTTACAAACGGGTCTGAAATGGGTCCAAGGTCTTCTTTCTAAAAAGGCCCCACAATCCATGAACGGATCCAGCTCAACTGGGTGCGGGTTCCAACCCGCAACAAACTCGGTCTAGCAGGATAGAATTAGGTTTCTGATTGTATTGGATCAACGGCCCTGATTCACTATATCCTTTCACGGGGAATTAGGGATTTCATTCCTAAACTAATCCCAAAGGCGGCTATAAATACCCCCCATCCACCACCATTAAGAGGTAATCAATCTTTTGCCAGTTTAATCTCTTTCATAATCTTTTCTGGTTACCGACTTGAGCGTCGGAGGGTGCGTTGCTCGGATCAACCCCGGTGTCTCGCACTTTTTGCAGGTGAACGGCGGGAGTCAACGGTCAAACTCCGGTGGAAAGGTTCCATGTTTGCTATTCAGTTTCCCTAAGAATCCACAAATTCTATCTGTTTGCCCCCACACCAAATTTAGCAGTAACAGATTGGCGCCGTCTGTGGTTAAGATCATCTCCTGCCATGCCTCCCCGAAAAATGAGATCCAAAGGATCCAACCATGGACCCACTCCTCCTCAACCACAACAGGAGGTCCCCCTCCAAATTGTCCAGCCGACGGGACCCCCTCCTCAACCTGATCAGGCCCCTGCAGCAGGACCAACCTCCTCATCACAACCACCAACCCCCAAAGGGTCAAACCGGGCCTCAGAATGCCGGTGCGGGGGGCTCCCGTCCCAATCCTCAGAAACAACCTCTCCAACGTGACCACGTCTCTGTGCATAACCCTTCTACCGACTCGATGACATCTCACAACCCCCGGCCTTCCGACCTCCGCAATACCATCCTCAATCGGCAGAAAGAAGAAGACCTTTGTCGCCGTTTGGATGAAAGGCGAGCCCGAGAGGGAGCCTCCTGCCAAGAACGTCCAAATAAGCAATCTCCTCATCGCCGAGACTACTGGAGGTCCCCACTTCATAGAAGGCGAAGAGAGTCCCCTGGGCACCATAGGGGAAGGCCTCACTCTCCCGCTAGTCGGCATCCCCCTGAGGGATGATACCGCACCCATCACCCGTGCGGAGTTCCAGCAATTCCAAGTAACTATCTTGCAAGCCCTCAACCTCCGACCGAACAATAACAATGCTCAGAGGGTCCCCACTCCTCCTCCGGTCCAAAGTCCTCACCATCAGCCCCCTCCAGCTCTGAGCAACCGCCATCACAGTCCACGCCATTCTCCTAGCTACCGTCGCTGAACTCCGCACTCCCTTTCTTATGAAGACGAGTCCAGAGACTCATATGGCTACCGTCGTAGGGAAAATGTTGTCTATCGTCGTCTCCACGAGATGGAGAGACGCCTCGGCCAGCTGGACAGGGAAGAGGATCTGAGGGGAAGGACCCTCCGTCCGAGCCGACCACCCTTCTTCCAAACAATCAGGGAAGCGCCCGTTCCAATAGGCTTCAAGCCCCCCCAGTTCGAGACTTACTCTGGGGAATCAGACCCCGTGGACCATGTCGAGAGCTTCAAGACCCTTGTGTTGAACCACCAAGCTTCTGATGCCCTACTGTGCAAAACCTTCCCAGCTACTCTCAAGGGTCCAGTCCGGGAATGGTACTCCCGCCTTGCTCCATCCTCCATATTCTCCTTTGAACAATTTGAGACCCTCTTCATCACCCACTTTGTGAGTAGCCGCCGCACAGAGAAGACCAGTATTTCGCTACTCTACCTCAGCCAGAAGAGGAGGAGAAGCTCAGGGACTATGTGAAAAGGTTCACCGCGGAAGCTAGGTCCATTGTTTCCTTCGACCAGTCGGTCGCTACCGCAGCTTTCCAGTCAAATGTCCTTAACTCCAGCCTTCGGTCCTCTCTAGCCAAGAAGCCTCCGCAAAACTTCTCCGACCTCCTTCTCAGGAGCGAGAAGTATATTCGGGCGGAGGAAGCTGAGCACCGTCCACCTTTGAGGGGTCTTCCTCCGGGACTAAGCGAAAAGCTCCCAAAGAAGAAGGAGTCAAGAAACTCCAGAAGGACAACGGGGGCCAGCGCCGCCCCCCTCCCAGATTCGAGAAATTCACTTCTCTTAATGCCAACATTTGCACTATTCTCATGGAGGTGGAGAAGGAAGGGGTTATACCTCCTGCCCCGAAGATGAATACCCCTGGCAAGAAGAGGGACAAAGAGAAGTGGTGCCGATATCACCGGGACCATGGCCACGACACCAATGATTGCCGGGCCCTGAAGAATAAAATCGAGGCCCTCATCCAAAGGGGGCAGCTATCTAAGTTTGTGAGAAAGGACCAGATCGATCTTCCTCCTCCCCCCAGGGGGGCTAACAAGCGTCCTGAAAGGCACGAGGAAACTCCCGACCTCGAAGAGGAACACATCCTGCATCTCATCCATGGAGGCCCTATGGGAGGTACCTCCAACTCCTCTTGAAAGGCTTTCATAAGGGAAGTCAACTCAGTACATGGCATGCCCCCTCCCAAAGGCCTCGGGGTCCCGGTCACTTTTTCAGACGAAGACCTAGAGGGTGTCCGAACCCCACATTGCGACGCCCTAGTGATCAACCTCCATATGGCGAATTTTAAAGTGGAGAGGATACTGGTGGACAATGGTAGCTCCGTTAACATCCTCTTCCTCGCTGCTTTCAAAGGACTCAAGCTATCCTGAGACAGGATTAAGCCTGCCGGCTACACACTCCATGGGTTTACGAGACTGCCAGTGACTATCGAAGGGGTAATCACCCTCGATGTAACCGCTAGCAAAACTCCTACTAGCCGAACGGAGCCGATGGACTTCATGGTCGTCGATGTCCCCGCTGCTTATAATGTGATTCTAGGCCAACCTGGCCTAGCTGCTCTAGAGGCCGTCCCGTCGGCTTATCACCTCAAGATGAAGTTCCCCACCAGGGCAGGAGTAGGGGAAGTAAGGGGTAGTCAAGAGATGGCCCGCAAATGTTACATGACCTCCACCGGTGGACCAGTCCTCTCCCTCGAGACTCTTGAGAATCCCTAAGAGAATGTCCGGCCAACTTCGAACAGGTGGATGAATTGGAGGAAGTACTCTTCTCTGAGCAAGACCCGAACCGCAAGTTCTTCATCAGCAAGACCCTCCCATCTGCCCTATGTTTCGACATAGTCCAGTGCATTAGAAAGAACCGCGACCTCTTTGCATGGTCGGTTGCCGACATGCCGGGAATCTCCGAAGAGCTCCTCGTCCACCACTTGAGTGTTGCTCCAGGGTCCAAACCGGTCCAACAAAAAAGGCACAAATTTGCCCCTGAGCGCCATATGCTATCAAGGAAGAAGTGGACAAGCTCCTTAAGGCCCGGTTCATCCAAGAAGTCAACTACCCCGAATGGCTCTCCAATGTTGTTATGGTTAAGAAGTCCAACGGGAGTTGAAAAATTTGCATCGACTTCACCGACCTGAACAAGGCATGCCCTAAAGATCCATTCTCCCTCCCTAGTATCGATACTCAGATCGACGCTACTTTAGGCCATGAGCTCCTCAGCTTCATGGACGCCTTCTCCGGGTATAACCAAATCCGAATGTTCCCCCCGAATATCCCGAAGACCTCCTTTGTCACCGATCAGGGGCTCTATTGCTATAGGGTAATGCCATTCGGGCTGGAGAATGCAGGTGCGACCTACCAACGCCTTGTCAATAAGGTCTTCCAAGAGCAGATTGGCCGAAACATGGAGGTATATGTTGATGATATACTAGTTAAGAGCGTCCATGGGGCTGCCCACATTACCGATCTGCAGGAAGCATTCGATGTAATGAGAAAGCATGATATGAGGCTCAACCCGAACAAGTGTGCGTTCGGGGTCTCGTCGGGGAAATTCCTAGGCTTCATGGTCAGCCAAAGAGGAATCGAGGCCAACCCCGAGAAGATCAAAGCCATACTGGACATGGCTCCTTCCAAAAGTGTGAAAGAGGTTCAGAAGCTCACAGGGCGCCTCGCGGCCATAGGGCATTTCCTATCTAAGTTAGGGGAGAAGTGTCTTCCCTTCTTCAAAGCACTTAGGGGAGCTAAGGGCTTCGAGTGGGGTCAACAGCAACAAGAATCAATCGATCAACTGAAAGCCTATCTAGTCAACCCCCCTCTCCTCCGCAAGCCTATCCTCGGAGAAACACTCTACATCTACTTAGCTGCCTCCGAACAAACCCTCAGTGCTGTCTTGGTGAGGGAAGAAGACAAGGCTCAGAAGCCCATTTATTACGTGAGCACGGTACTTCGGGATGCCGAGCTCCGCTACCCAAGATTGGAGAAAATGGCGTACGCCTTGGTCATGGCAGCTAGGAAGCTTCGCCCATATTTTCAGTCCCACTCGGTGGTCGTTCTTACCGACCAGCTGCTTAAGCAAGTTCTGCACAAACCCGAGACCTCGGGCTGGCTGATGAAGTGATCGATCGAGCTGAGTCAGCATGACATATCGTACCAGCCTCGGACCGCAATCAAGGCTTAAGCCTTAGCTGAATTCATTATTGAGAGCACTATCCCAGAGGTCAGCTAAGCAGCAAACGGGCCTCCTATCTGGACGGTATATGTAGACGGATCCTCTTGCACCGAGGGGAGCGAAGCCGGGATCATTCTGGCAGGCCCAGATGATTTCATTCTCCAGTACTCCCTCTGCATCAACTTTAAAGCCTCCAACAATGAAGCGGAGTATGAAGCCCTTATAGCCGGCCTCGGTCTGGCTCGCAAGGCAGGGGCACAACACTTCCGGATATTTAGCGACTCTCAGCTGGTCATGAATCAAGTCTTAGGCGAGTACGAGGTGCGAGATGACCGAATGGCTAAGTATCTAGCCAAGGTCCAAAATCTCATGGCTTCATTCGAAGAGGCGCTAATTCAGCGGATCCCCAGAGAAGAAAATTCCCAAGCTGATGCCCTCTGCAAACTGGCCTCCTCCTCCCTTCAAGGTCTCGAGCAGACCGTCCTGATTGAAGTTCTCCTACGACCGAGCATAGAAGAAGAAACCCTCGACTCGATGGAGTAGCTGTCCGTCCAACTTCAAGACAACTGGATGAAACCTCTGATAGAATTTCTAAGGGATGGGCTCCTCCCCGAAGACCCAAAGGAAGCTCGCAGAGTCCGAACTAGAGCGGAGCGATATAACCTTGTTGAGGGAGTCTTGTACAAACGCTCCACCCAAGTAGACGGCAGGCCCTACTTGAGGTGCCTCTCCCTGGGAGAAGCTTCATATGCCTTGCAAGAGCTTCACGAAGGTATAGGCGGAGCACATTATGGGTCAAGGTCTCTCGCCAGGAAGGTGTTGAACTACGGGTACTTCTGGCCTACCCTCCTACAAGTATTCCGAACATTCATATCCGGCAATGCAGCTCGTGTCAGCAGTATTCCAACATTCGTCGCCTACCCCAAGCACAACTCACCTCTCTCTCAAGCCCGATCCCCTTCGCAATGTGGGGGATGGACTTATTAATGGACTTATTAGGTCCTTTTCCTCTGGCTCTGGGTCAACTCAAGTTTCTAGTCGTGGCGATTGACTACTTCTCAAAGTGGATAGAGGCCGAGCCTTTGGCTACAATCACTGAGAACAAAGTGCTTCAGTTCTTCTGGAAGAACGTCATCTGTAGGTTCGGGGTGCCTCGGATCCTGATAACTTATAACGGAACACAATTTACAGGGACTGCATTCCGATCTCTGTGTGAAGACCTCACCATTCAGAAATGCTTCTCCTCTGTCTCCCATCCTCAATCAAATGTCCAAGTGGAAAATGCCAACCGACAGATCCTCTACGGCATTAAGAAGAGGTTAGATAAGTCCGCCAAAGGCTTATGGGCAGATCAGCTCCCCAACATACTGTGGAACTATCGCACTACGAAACGGACCCCCACAGGAGAGTTGCCTTTCAATCTCACCTATGGGTCCGAAGCTGTGATCCCCTCGGAAGTTGGCCTACCATCTCCTCGCCTTATGGCCTATGAAGAATAGCAGAATGCCAGAGAACTTCGGGCAAATTTGAACTTGGTTGATGAGCTCCGTAAAAGAGCTTCAATTCACCAGCAGAATAATCGAAGAAGAATTGAGCAGGCTTACAACAAAAGGGTCCGTCCCACCAATATCAAGGAAAGGGACTTGGTCCTCAGAAAACTAGCTATCTCCTTCCCCAGCCAAAAAGGTAAGCTAGCTCCGAATTGGGAAGTACCCTACAAGATCATCAAGGTAGTTTGGCCCGGAACATACCGTCTTGAAGACCTTGAAGGCAGAGAGATTCCCAGGACTTGGAATGCCGACCATCTATTGAAGTACCAAGAGAGCGCCTGAACGCCTCCCTAAGTACCTTCGGATGTCGAACCATTCCTTTCCTTTCACTTGTATTTTGCTTCTTTATTTTCTCAATGTAATAATGGTTTGCAACTTAGAAGCAGCCAGCTAGTAGTTATCAATACAGAGCTTCTTTTTCCCCATATTTTTCTTGTGATCACTTGCGTCTCTCTATTTTTAATTTCTTTAACTCAAATGACGAGTTTGGAGTCCAACACTTGGCTCGACTCCGCTTCGCAGGCTCGCTCTTAAGCGAGCTAGAAGTGGTTCGCCATTCAGAATTGCTCCCACAACCGTTGAAATATACTCAAACGACGAGTTCGGAGTCCAACACTTTGCTCGACTCCACTTCGCAGGCTCGTTCTTAAGCGAGCTTGAAGTGGTTCGCCATTCGGAATTGCTCCCACAACCGTTGAAATATACTCAAACGACGAGTTCGGAGTCCAACACTTGGCTCGACTCCGCTTCGCAGGCCCGCTCTTAAGTGAGCTAGAAGTCGTTCACCATTCAGAATTGCTCCCACAACTGTTGGAACGCGCTCCGTCATCGCATGCAAAGTTCCTACAACTAGACTAGACATAGGAGAAGAGTACTTGGAGGAGCTAACCTTTGGTTCTTATGGTTCGTTTAAAATCGAAATAATCATCCGAGAGGCTGCTCTCCACTGCAAGAAACTCACTTCTCTTAGAAATTCACGAGTTAAGAGGCTCGAAGCAGTGCTCAGCACTTCTCGTCGAGCGCTCTTGGCACTGATGCCCAAACGAGTAGAAATCTTACTCTGGGACCTCGGTAAGCCTTGCCGAGCACTCTTAGCACCGACGCCCAAACGAGCAAAAATCTTGCTCTGGGACTTCGGCATGCCTCGCCGAGCGCTCTTTGCACCGACGCCTAAACGAGCAAAAATCTTACTCTGGGACCTCGGCAAGCCTTGCCGAGCGCTCTTTGCACCGAAGACCAAACGAGCAAAATCTTGCTTTGGGACCTCAGCACGCTAAAGATAGTAACGAGTAATACAACGACACAAGTCTAACAAAAACGCACAAGTCCAAGAAAGAAAAAAGCCTCATTTCAATTAAGTGTGGGAAGACAGTACAAGACGGTGCCCATCTTTACAATGAAGTTACAAGTTGAAAAGCCAAAACTACAAAGCCCACTCGTAACACCTAGACAAAATACAAAACTTGGAGAACAAGAGATCTTCAATGCCTCCTAGGCGCAGGGATGTTCCGCTTCAAAGATATCCGAGGTCGGCGGTGCTTAACCCCGAGCTCGTCCTTAAACCGGCGAACTGAGATGTATCCTCAGCACTGCTCCTAATAGTTACGCCAACAGGTGCTCCGTTCGATGAAATTGCAATACCACTTTGGGCATCACCCGGACTTTGCCAAACAACAGGCGAATGGGTCGCAAGCTCATAGAACAAAATCCCTCGTTCGCTCTCTTCACGAGTGCACGAAGTGCTCCTGACGTTGATCGGTCCCGAACGCGGCTTGAGGCGAGCCACTTCCACCTCCAGCTCGGCTATCGGTTTCTTCAGAGAGTCATCTTTTACGTCCACCTCGAAGCGAGGAGGCACCACGGAGCTCGGGATGCTAGGACGGCTGGCAATGATTCGACGGAGCTGAGTGACTTCGATGCCCCTGTCCACTATGGCCCTCTTCAAGCATCGACTTCTGCCGTCAATTCGTCGTGTTCGGCCATCAGCTTGCCCACCGCCGTCGTCAACTCCTCTTCTTCCGTCAGAAGCTCTGCCTCCACAATCTGTAGGTGGTGAACCTCAGTGAGCATATCGTCCCTCTCCGTTGTCATCTTTGACAAAGAATGTTGGAGACACTTAAGCCTCAGCCCATTGGTGAAGGCTTTCGACGAGCCGTCATCCTCGCCTATGGGAGGTATCTCGGCGAGCCTACCCTTTAGCCGCCGAATCTCAATTTCTCTCTGGCCTAAGATCAGCTGCAGATGGTTCCGCTCACTCTCGGCCCTGCGCAACCCCAACTCGACTTTGTAGAGGCACTCTCGGCACCTGGTTAAACACAACCTCGTCGCCCCTAAGTCGACCTCGGAATGTAACTCCTCCCCGGAGTGAGTGGGTTCGGCAGAATGAGTCACCTCGGCAAGCTGAAAAATTCAAAGCAAACAATGAGAACGCTTAGTAAATACTCACAAATTTGCTTCACATCAGACTTCGGAACAAGGCCACATGCACCTAGCTAAGACTAAAATCGTTTGTTTCAACACTTAGTCAAATTTCAAAACAACACAAAAGAAACACAAGGTCGAGCTCAAAAGTTGTATTTTCATTCATAACAAAAATACGGTGGCCAGTCCGCAATTAGGCAATATAGTCGGCAGCTCAAAAGACAAAAAACGAAAAGAAAAAAAAACAAAAGAAAGGAGAAGAAGTCAGGGGGCGACCTCTTTCCCAGGGCATCGAGACTGGGCGGGGTCGGACTCCCCCGAAGGAGCCATCATCGCCAGCGGAGTCACCACCGACCCCTGCACCTCGCCGATGAACTCGTCCTCAAGGCCATCTTCATCATCCCCTCCCTCCTCCTCCGACTCGGGGTCGAAGCCCTCGACGTGGTCCGTGAAGAGCCGCCACCCAGAGCAGTCGACCTCAGGATAGCGCTCCGACACCTGAGTGATGGCCTGGGCATACGCCTTGGCCATGTTTGTGGCGAGGAAGCCTTGCGCCTTCGCCATGGTGGCCGCTTCGATTTCCTTCACCACCACAGCCTTGGCCTCCGCCGCCTTGGCCTGTTGCTTGGCCGACTCCTCCTTCTGCTGGAGCAGGTTGTCCTCGAGCCTTGTGACAAGGTCCTCGAGGTACTCGAGCCTGGTCGCCTTCCCCTCGAACTCGACCTTCAGCTTGTCGAGTTCGTTGCCCATTCGAGCCTTTTCGGTCCGAGCTCAGTCGGCCTCCTTCTTGAGGTCGTTCTCCAACTCCGTCATCTTCTCCATGAGATGACCAGAGTGGACAGTTATCTACAGTAGAGCAACGAAAAACAAAAGGAGTTAGAAAATTAAACATGCAAGCTACCTTCAAAAGCAAAAAGTCGACACTCACCGATACCGCCGAGCGCGCGATCTCGATGGCGTCGTCGCCCGCCTGGCCGGCATCCACGGCAACTCGGTCCTTCGGCGTTGCCAGGTGCTTTACCACCTGCATGCTCGCCAGGGATTTGCCGAGGAACCCATCTAGTTTCTGAACCTGCCAGTCCGGAACATGAATCCTCTTGTGCTCCTCCGTAAGGAGCGCCTCGGCCCCCACCGTCAGCGGAGGAACCTCCATCCCGAGCACCGCGACAATCGGGAACTCCCCTCCCTCGGCCGATGCCGTGGCTACTGTCGGAGCTCGGGTCGGGGTCACGTCCGCCGGCGCCTCCACCTCCTCGGCTGCGCTCGCGACCTTCTGGGTCTTCGCAGATGGCAGTTTAGTGGCGACCCTCTTGCACTTCTTCAGCGCCTTGCTTTCGAGGGCGGCCCTCTGCGCTAGTACCGCTTCATAGTCCATGGCCTCTGTATCATGCAAGAAGTTGGTTAGAAATCACAAGTTACAATAAGCAAAGTAAGAAGAGAAAGAAAAAACGTAGAAAAAGCCGCATACTGGGATCTACGCGGCAGAGCCCTCCCCTGAAGAGAACGTCCTCAGTCAGATCTCACCAATCATACTTCGGCCGATCTAGAAGGACCCGAACTGCCTCTTCTTCTTGAGGGTGAAGCACTGGTGACTCCCTCACTCGCTTCGTCACCTCCTTCACCCAACCGGAGGGTATGGGCCACGCCTCCGCACTCCGCAATATGAAATACTTATCATGCCAGTGCTTTATGGAGTCGGGGCAAACGACGAGCCGACCTCTATGTCTCGGAGCCAAATAATACCGGAACTCCGACCGGTTCTACTGATGAAGCCGGTAGCGTCCAGAGCACCCCCAACTCCGGCTCGACTCCGACTGTTTGGCAGTGGAGCACGAACCCGTTGACGACTCTCCACATGTTCGGCATTAGTTGGATGGGGTTGACCCCAAACCACTTAAGTACTTGAATCGCGAACGGGTGGAGAGGGAGCCGAGCCCCGGTGATGAAGGCATCGACCGGCCAGAAACACATGGTTACTAGCAGTGGAGAATTGGCCCGAACCCCGGGACCCGGCAGCAGCAGTTTGTACTCCTCCGAGATTTGGAAACAATCCCGGATCACTGCCAGGTCCTCCAAGTTGAGGATGGACACTGTCTCGTCTACCTCCGAGGTCTCCCTTGCCGCGTTCTCCTCGAAGGTCTGCCCCTCCCATGAATGATGCGCTCGGCATGCTCCTCCGGAAGTTTTCGAACCCTTTGCAGCCCTGTCAGCGGTCCCGGAAACCTGCCGAACGGCCCCATGCGCTTCGGGTCCTCTACAATCGTGTCTCGACCAAAAACTCTCTAGCCCTTATCTTTGCGATCTCTCTGACTCGGAGATGGAGCTTCGCCAGCAGAAGGGGAGGGCTCAGGGCTGGGGGAAAGAGACATTTTTTGTACTTGGAAAAAAAACCAAGTATAAGTTATCTTGAAGTGACAGGTACGGTCGGAATTTTCACCGGAAAGCGACCGATGATCACCGTGAGCTCTCACTAGTAGAAATTCACCGCCTGAGTAAAAATTTGGAGAAGTGAAAAATGAGAGAGGGTGTAAAACCTTGATTTTCATTTATGAAAATTATTATTTTTATTTTTGTACGTATTGTGCACGTGCAATTTTGTAGTATAAAATTTTATAATTATTTTCATTTCATAGACAAATGAGTATATATATATATATATATATATATATATATATATATATATATATATATATATATATATATATATGTCTTTTCTAATTGTTTTTATTAGAGCCCATTTTTCCTTAATAAACATAAGTTTCTTTTATAGCCCAACTTAATTTATTTTTTAAAGTAAGCTAATTTAGCCCATTAAATAAAAGCCCATGAGTTTATTTTCTTTTTAAATACAACTTGTAATGTAGACAATTTTTATAGATTATTTTTATAAAGAATAAAATGTACAACTTTTAAAATGGGGGACTATTGGAAACACGTGTATTATGCACTTTATTTTGGCCGGATTTGAATGGGAGGGAAAAAAGAGAAGTGGAGTTTGTGGGAGGTAGTTTTGGGATCATGGTTGGTTACTACAACTTTTCCTTAAATCCTAGCCTTTGATCCTTAACTCCTAGATTAATCCTAGCCCTTTATTTGTCTCAAATTTAGTATAAATACCCCCCCCCCCCGCCCTAGCCTAGTTATTCTTGCACTCTTCATTCTCCAAACCTATAATTAGAAAATACAATTATTAGTAGTGTATTATTAGTAGGAAGTGAGAATAAAAGATTGAGAGAGAGGGAATTGTTGTGCTTGCATTCAAGGAGGCCGGCACTTGGGAAGGAATGGGAAGTGCACCCATTTCTAAGGCACCGTATAGGATGGCTCCAGTGGAACAGGATGAGGTGAAACGGCAGATTGAGGAACTGTTGGAGAAAGGCTTTATTCAACCTAGTGCGTCACCTTGGGGAGCACCAGTGCTTTTGGTAAAGAAGAAGGATGGATCGATGAGAATGTGTATCGATTACCGAGAGCTGAATAAGGTCACTGTTCAGAATAAATATCCCATTCCTCGAATTGATGACTTGTTCGATCGTCTACAAGGAGCAGCTGTTTTCTCCAAAATAGATCTTCAATCAGGATATCACCAAGTTCGAGTGAAAGCTGAAGATGTGCACAAGACTGCATTTAGAACTCGACACGGGCATTACGAATTCTTAGTTATGCCATTCGGAGTGATGAATGCACCCGCAATCTTCATGGATTTAATGAACAGAGTTCTGAGGCCGTTTATTGATTCTTTCGTCGTGGTATTTATCGACGATATTCTCGTGTACTCCAAGTTAGAGGAGGAGCACACCGAGCATCTGGCAGCAGTTTTGCAGAAGTTGGAAGAGCAGAAGTTGTATGCCAAGTTATCCAAGTGTGATTTCTGGAAATCTGAAGTGGCATTCCTAGGTCACATCCTTTCTAAGGAGGGAGTGGCAACTGACCCTCAGAAGATAGAGACAGTGAGAGATTGGGCTAGGCCTACTACAGTGAAGGAAGTCAGAAGTTTTCTTGGGATGACTGGATACTACAGAAGATTCATTCAAGATTATGCTCAGATAGCTGTACCGCTTACTAGACTGACCAAGAAGAATGTGAGCTTCAAGTGGACTGAGCAATGTGAGGCGAGCTTTCAGGAGTTGAAGGATAGGCTGACTACTGCACCTATTTTGGCTTTGCCTAGAGCTGGTGTTGAGTATGATGTTTATAGCGATGCTTCACATCGTGGGCTTGGTTGTATCTTAATGCAAGAAGGAAGAGTAATCGCTTATGGGTCTAGGCAACTACGACCGCATAAGAAAAATTACCCGACTCATGATCTGGAATTCGCTGCGATTATCTTTGCTTTGAAGCAATGGAGGCACTACGTGTACGGTGAGAAGTTGAACATGTACACGGACCACAAGAGCTTGAAGTATATATATCAGCAGAGGGATCTGAATTTGAGGCAGCGGAGATGGTTGGAAGTGCTCGAGGATATGCGACCTGAGATCAAGTATCATCCTGGAAAGGCTAATGTTGTTGCTGATGCACTTAGTCGCAAGAGCAGTTTGGCCAGTTTGATTACGACTCAGAAGCATCTGATTGAGGAGTTGGATCGAGCAGGTATTGAAGTTGTCTTGCAAGGATTGGGAGCATCTTTGGCTCAGTTGAGGCTTCAGCCTACATTGAATGCAAGGATCATTGCAAGTCAGGAAGTGGATGCTGATATCTTGGAAATGAAGGAGCAGGTTGGTGCTGGCAGGTTGCCCGGATTTCAAACCAGGGTTGGAGTGCTGTGGTTCGGAGATAGGCTATGTGTTCCAAATCAAGCGGACTTGAAAGAGAGTATTCTTCAGGAGGCACATGCTACTCTTCTGTTTGTACATCCTGGGAGTACTAAGATGTACAAAGACATCAAACAGCATTTCTGGTGGTCAGGTTTGAAGCGGAATGTGGCTGAATTTGTTGCGAAGTGTGAGGTTTGTCAGCAAGTCAAAGCCGAAAATCAGAGACCCGGAGGTCTATTACAGCCGTTACCTATTCCGGAATGGATGTGGGATAACATCAGTATGGATTTCATCACGGGATTTCCTAAGAGTTCTAAAGGCAATGATGTGATTTGGGTCATAGTTGATCGACTGACCAAGTCTGCTCACTTTTTGGCGTTGAAACTCACTGCTTCGATGGACAAGTTGGCTGAGTTGTATGTTGGTGAGATTTTCCGACTTCATGGTGTTCCCTCAACTATTGTGTCTGATCGAGATGCGCAGTTTACTTCGCATTTCTGGAGGAATCTTCAGACAACTTTGGGTACCAAGACAGATTTCAGCACTGCTTTTCATCCGCAAACCGATGGGCAGACCGAGAGAGTCAACCGTATTCTTGAGGATATGCTTCGGTTTTGTATACTAGACTTTGGAGGCAGTTGGGAAAGGCATTTACCTTTGGTAGAGTTTGCCTACAACAACAATTTTCAGGCTAGCATCGGGATGGCGCCGTACGAAGCTTTGTATGGTAGAAAGTGCAGGACTCCTGTTTGTTGGTATGAAGTTGGGGAGCGTCAGTTGTTTGGTCCTGAGCTTGTACAGCAAACTTCTGAGAAGATTGATCTGATCAGGAAAAGGTTGGTGGAAGCTCAGAGCAGGCAGAAAAGCTATGCAGACAACCGGAGAAGGTACCTTGAGTTTGAGGTTGGTGACTTCGTCTTTCTGAAGGTATCACCCAGTAAAGGTGTGGTTCGATTTGGCAAAGGCGGGAAGTTAGCCCCGAGGTTTATAGGCCCGTACAAGATATTGAAAAGGATTGGTAAAACTGCTTACCGGCTTGAATTACCGGAAGAGTTGTCTCAGGTGCACAATGTCTTCCATGTGTCTATGCTGAGAGGTTATATTCCAGATCCGAGTCATCATTTGCCTGAAGTGCCGGAAGGTTTGCAGTTGGATTTGAACTACATCGAGTCTCCTGTAGAGATTGTTGATCGTCGAGAGAAAGTCTTGAGGAATAAGACGATACCGATGGTCAAGGTAGTCTGGAGAAACCATTTGGTTGAAGAGGCTACTTGGGAATCTGAGGAGAGGATGTTGAAGGATTATCCTGAGCTTTTTGCTTGATTGTATTTTTTTGTATCTTTTTGTTCTTGTGTTGTGTTGTATTTTTGTTTTCCTCGCTCTTGACTGTAGTTCCGGGGACGGAACTATTCTAAGGAGGGAGTGATGTAATACCCTGATTTTTCATTTAATGAAAAATTATTTATTTTGCACGTAGTGTGCACGTGCAATATTTTGGTTGATTAAATCTTATAATTATTTTTTTGTGATGTGTATAAATATTTAAATATATGTTTTCAAATTATTCCATACAAAAGCCTTTTTTTAAATAAATAGAAAGCCATATTTTAAAGCCTTATTTTAAAAGCCCAAAATGTATTTTTATTTATTTTTACTATTTTGGCCCATAAAACTAAAGTCCATGGATTAATTTATTTAAAAAGTCTATTTTATTTTTATGTAAAAAAAATCAAGTGCACATTTTTGGGCCTAGTTGCATGCACGTGCACTACACGTACACGTGCAATGCACACTTCCTCTTCATGGCCGGATTACTCATTTTGGAGGGAGATTCAAAAGTTTAGTGGTGGTCATGGTGTGGTAGTTATGTGAATGTGGGTAGTTGTGGTAACTCCTACTCTCATCCTAGCCTTCCATCCTACAACCAACCAACTAATCCTAGCCCTTCATTCTAGTTGATTTCTAGTATAAATACCCCCTCCCATGGCTAGTATTCATATGCAATTATATCTTTCTAAAACTATAGTCTAATTTAGTAGTAAGTTGTGAGTTAAAAGATTGAGAGAATTGTGTGGGATTGTATTGCTTTCGACAAGGAGAAGAAGGCCGGCATCAAAGGGGGAAGTTTTCGGTTGGGCTTGGAGGTGTGTGCGAGTGACTAGGAGGAGGTGCATTCATTCGCAAAGGAACTTCGTTGCTATTGTGTTGTTTTCTCTCCATACAAGGTGAGTAAAATTCTCCATATTTCTAAAGTAGAAATGCTTGTTAGAATGAATGAATGATAGAGGGTTTGATCTTCCTTAATTCTAAATTAGAAATGATGCTAGTATTATACTGAAAGAATGATGCATGAAAAATACTAATAAGAGTACACTCTTAATTGGAGAATTGACCTATAAATTGATTGGAATGTGAGTATGCAATGGTATGTGATTGGATTAGTAAAAATCTAAGTTGATATGGATTAATTATAACCATGAATGTGAACTTGGCTAATAAAGGAATTTGTGGCATTAATTGTTGAGAATTGTCGGGAAGGAATCTTTCGGGTAAGTCGACTTAGGACCTTGTAAGTCGACTTATATGCTCATTTAAATCGACTGGTGCTGTTATAAGTCAACTATTTACTTAAAACATGGATGTTTTCCCCTGAACAGTCGACTTACTTTAGTATAAGTCGACTGGTACTGATGCATTTTTATAAACTCGAATGTTCTACTATTTTGAAAATACATGAGACTCTATAAAGATAATTTGGGAATTGTTGCATAGAATAAAATGTGATTTGAGAATAAAAGGTGTAATCAGAACTATGATTTCGATATGTGTATTTTTGGGAAATTATACCTTGCAAAAGAACTAGAAATGAAGAAGATTAGCATAGTAAAGATTGAAGTGACATTATGTGATAAATGTATGAAAATATGAACTGTGAATATTCGTTAGTACTTCTCATTTTGAACATAATGTGGACAATGAAATGTGAATTATTCTTGTTAAAGAATAGCGAGACAAAGTATGATGTGTAAATAGAATGAAGGAATGATTCCTTAATTTGAATTTTAACTGCTCAGTCGACTGAAGGTGCGTAGCAGTCGACTGTATAGAGCCTGAGAATCTACATATTGAACTCGGCAGAACAGGCGACTGTGTTGAACGACAGTCGACTGCTCTGTGGGTGATAATTGAATTGGAACACTGCGGAACAGCCGACTGCCATGTGCAGCAGTCGACTCTCCCGAGTAGTTTTTGAATAACTTGAATTGACTGAACAAGTCGACTGGAAGAGATCCAAGTCGACTGTCCAGAGTGTTTGATATGTCAGAGAACATTATTCTGTCTATTTTGAAGATTGTGAACTTTATGATTGATGTTGATGAACTCTTTTATTGCTGTATGAATTTATATGAAATAAATCATAGTTTGAATTGCAAAATTTACATGAAATGAGTCATACTTTGAATGAAGAATTACATGAATATGAAAGCTAAGATCATGATATGCTGAGGCAATGAAAAATGAACTCATGAGCTGGGAATGCTCAGATTATGTTAGAATTTGTGAATTGGAATTGAAATGAAAGAGTAGCTAAGTCTCCCCCGGCATTTGGAAAGAAATGAAATGAATATTGAAAAGAAAGACCAAGGTTGGTCATGTTGAAATGAATGAATAAGTCCGGTTTGGTGGAGAGGCTAACTCTAGAGCTTTGATTTTGTTCATGATTCTAACAAAAACTAAGGATTAGTACATAGTGGAGATGTGATGAAAGTAGGAGAAAAACACGAGTGAGAGCCATCGGATTTGCGGCGGAGGGTATTTCACAGGTTCTTCACGATGAGTCGTGACATGACGTGGATACGGCTCCAGGGTGCCGTGGCGGCGGAGAGTATTTCACAGGTTCTTCACGATGCGTCGTGACATGACATGGATACTGCTCTAGGGTACCGTCCCTATGGTGACACTTGTGGGATGTTTGGTGACTGCATGAGGATCGTGTGCCATGAAGGAGGCTGAATTGTCCATAGGTTCTTCACGATGAGTCGTGACATGACGTGGGATTCCCCTCCAGTTTCTGTACACGTGCTTGCACTCATAGATCATCTAAGACACTACCGTAGTTACAGTAGTAGATTAATTCATAACGAGGGATTGAACCCTACAAGATGAAGAATGATTAAGAGGCTTGCCCTCGGACCTATGTAGTATGGGATGCATAGACTCCGAACAAGTGTGCATTAGTGTCATGTAACATAAATAATTGCATTAAGGATTAAGTGCACATTCACAACACGACATCAATAGGGTAGCCCCTTTAATTGTAATGTGACAAGTTTGTGTTTGCTAAATATGGAAAATTAAGTTATACTATTTCCGGCATAGAGAGGATGGCCGTGTATAATGATCGTTGGTTGAATAAACTGACGTACCCACAGTCTTATATGCAGGTAAATGGCATGTTAAAGGTTAAAGAGGAATGGATGCATAAAGATTTTACCATGTTGTAGTATATCTATTCAAATGTTGTATATTTTACTTCCGCTGTGCAGATGAAAAGTGTAATATTGATGTAAACTCTGATGTAAAGTGAAAAGTTTAAATTTCCTTGTAAAATTGTACTAAAGAAAGTGAAAAGATCCTGTAGAACATCTCGAATTCAGTGTATTTGGGATTCGGGGCGTTACACCATCAACCTATGCGCTCAGTGATGACCGCCCGCTACACCCGTGCTATCTTTCCGAGAACAGGTCTGGGGGCTCGGCGTCGAACTCAAGCAAGGCCTTGGCTTTTTTCAAAGCCACACAACCTTTATGCTCGGCAACGACCTACAGCTATGCCCATCACTGGCTCTTCTAAGGTATGGAGGCTCGGCATTGGCCTCGAGCATGGTTTGGGCTTGTTCAAGCCCTTCAACCTATGTGCTTAGTGATGACCACCAGCTACACCAGTGCTATCTTTCTAAGAACAGGTGTGGGGGCTCGGCATCGACCTCGAGCAAGGCCTTAGCTTTTTTCAAAGCCATGCAACATGAACGCTCAGCGACGACCTGCTGCTACGCCTATCACTGGCTTCTCTAAAGTATGAGGGCTCGGCATCGGCCTGGAGCATAGTTTGAGCTTGTTCATACCCATCAACCTATGTGCTCGGCAATGACCTCCCGGCTACACCCATACTATCCGTCAAGACGTACACATAAGGGCTTAGTGTCGACCTCAAGCAAGGCCTTGGCTTTTTCAAGCCATACCTTTTACGCTCGGCGACGACCTTCAACCACACCCGTTCCAAAAAGTTTTCATTAAAGATTTAGGGTGCTCGCCTTCGGCAAATACCCCGAGCCCCAGACCATTGGTTGACCCACCTCTCACCCGCGAACAACTCGGGGTTTACGGCTTTCAAAGCCAAAACACCGAATTGTTCGAGGGCTGCAGGGGAGCCACCAACCCAGTACATCACTGAGCCTCCGGAACAATTGGTTGACCCACCACTCACCCACGAGCAACTAGGGGTTTACGGCCCTCAGAGCCAAAACCTCGAATTGTTCGAGGGTGACAGGTGAGCCACCAACCCGGAACTCTCGGACCAAAATTCCACTTACAAGCCCCTACCTTCGGCAGGCACCCGAATTGTCAGCAGGTGGTAGATGAGCCACAGCCAGTAGCTGATGAAGAAACAGTAAGGAGAGGGGGATTATATAACCCCATGAGCAGCACATTTATTACATCGGGAAGTCCAAACGGCAGAAGGTGAAATGTAGCCATTAATGTTTATAGGAAGGTGAAATGTCACTCATTGGGCGTTGTCTGCAAGAAACTACGATTCGGCCTCTTTGCCTCGGGGGCGACCCCCTGCAAGGCCGAACTCGGCAACAATCTCGAGCTACACTCCTGCCATCCCCACTCAATAAATCATCAAGGCTAAAGAATTCGAAGTTTTTTATTACTCATAGAGCGCCAGAAACGGCCGCCCAATACAATGAAAGGATTACAAATCACTTATCGCTCGGCTTAAACTCGAACTCGGCGCTTCCCAAGGGTTCCTTTGCACGCTCGACCGGTCCGACCGGGGAAGGCACTCCAGCAAAAGAGCTTCCGCATCGGCAGGCTGGGCCACCTCCAAGAAAAAGGTCGGAGAAGGCCCTAGTACAGAATTGCTCGTCTCCTCGATCAGACGAGCGCCTAGCATTAGCTTCAACCCACAGATCTCCAACTCTTTCTCTACAATAGCCTCACGAAGAAAAGACTCCGAAGCTGACCGCCCACTTGAGGCATCCGAGATCGACCAGTTCGTCTCAACTGCCCACCAGTCCCGATCGGTTATGGACTTCTTCACACGAGCGACCTCCAAGCTGAGCCCTCTAGACTTGTTCATGAAGTAATTCACTGCGGCCACTCGGTCCTGAGCCTGCTTACGTTGGCGATCCAGAACACTCGCCATGGCCCCCAGCCCAGCTCGGACCCAGGAGACCTCGGCAGAACCAAGGTCGGTGCCGAGGACCTCATGCGTCTATCAAAAAGATGGGAAAAACAACAGGTCACAAAAGAGACTAAAAAAACACAAGTCATGGAGCATCGACCAAAAAATCCTCTTGTATTAAAATTCAAAAAATTTCTAGTTACAAAAAGTGGTGGCCAGTCCGCGTTCGGCAATTACAAAAAAAGAAGGAAATTCCTAGACTATTGTTTAGGAGGGCGACGGCACCTCTTTGTCACCTTGGTCATCCCCAGCCTCCAATCGAGCGTCCCCCTGCTCTTTGTCCTCCCCGCCGCGTGGTGTCCGCTGAAGCGTCGGGAACTCCCACCCATAGTGGAGATGCCCGACCTGAAGGTCCGGATAGATCCACAGGATGTACTCCCTGGCCTTGTTATAAGCCTCGTCTTGTGAGGCGATCAGGGTATCTGCCATGGCGATCGCTGCCTCCTCGCTAGCCTTCTTGGCCTTCGCCTTGAACTGCGCCAGCTCTTTCGCATGATGCTCCTTGTTGGAGACCAGCTGGGCTTGAGCGACCACAAGGGCAGCCTTCGCCGCCGTCTGCTCGTCCTTCAGCTGGGTGGCTTCACGAAAATAGCGTTTCGGCATTCTTCTTCTGGATAATGATCTCCTTCTCGAGGCACTCGTGAAAGTGCTGCGCGTGTTGCATCGCCTGGCCGAGGAGGATCAAATTAGGAGAATTCTCCGCAAAACTAAACCAAAATGCAGAAGGAAGACTTACCGCGAGGTGGGCTTGAGCGAACCTCATGTAGGACGTATCAGTCGTCTCCACAACCGGGGCCATAAGATCCCACTCGGTGGCGAGGTGATCCACCACCTCTACCGCAACCGGACCTTCGAGGAGCGTATCCCCTACCTTGACGCCCCAGTCGGGGGTATAGGGCCTCATGCCCTGCCGACCCACCATTTCCGTGGCATCTGGTCGAAGCGGCGGGAAAGGTCCTTTCGCGACCTCAGCAACCTTTTTGCTACCCGAGCTCACCAGATCCTTTGTCGACCTCGACGAATAGTGATGATGCTTCTTCACCCTCTTCGGGGTCGACTCCTCGGGCCTTGGAGTCGCTACCTGGCTAGTCCCCACCCCCGAGGTGGCCTTCTTCGCCATATCGGCCCTCCTCTTGGCGGTCAGGGCCACTACAGCGTTGCGGTTATCGAGCTCCTTGGCAGACATCTCTACAAGAACGAAAAGTAAACATGTTAATGCGAAGACAGAAAGAAATACAGAATAGAAACAAAAACATATTAGGTTTGGCCGGGCTCAGTCCGGCTCGGGCGAGGTGTAGCTCTATGACGCGAGGCCACCCAATGCTGTGACCCTCCACGATCTTGTCGACCTTCGCCCACTCCTTCTCAGTCAAGTCTCTTCGCTTCGGCGGCTTATGATTTGGCTTTCCGAAGTTCCAAACAGTGGGGATGTCCCAAGGCTTCTCACTCCGAACTACGAAAAACTTATCTTTCCAACCCTTGATAGAGTCCGGATGGCCGTGCATCACCTTCTTATGGGGGCGGGGCGAAAGATAGAAAATCCTCTCCTGGTCCCCGAGAGAGCTCATCCCCAGGACGGCTCGGAAGTAGGTCAGCATCGGCTTAATCCCCTTCTCTTGAAACTTCAAAATAAAACACTCTAAGTGTTTCCAAGAGTTGGGACCATACTACATCGGGCTCAACTCCCCCCAGTTCAGCACCCTCTTGATGAACGGGTGCAATGGAAGCCTCAACCCCAAGACGAAAGCATCCTCAAAGAACATGCAGAAGCTTGGTTCGAGCGTGGTGGTCGGGCGGATTCCTGGGTTCGGCACCAGAAGCTCAAACTCCCGAGGAATGAAGTAAGCCGCCCTCAAGATGGGCAAGTAGTCCCTTGGCAGGGCACACTTCACACTGTCCATCTTGAGCATGAACCGGCCCTCGTCCCTCAACAGCGATGTATACGCCAGAAGATCCTTTACGTCATCAGGATACATCCTGACCGATCCTGGATTGTTGCCGGAGAGAAGGGGGTACGTGAACCTAGAGCCATACTCATACTCATTCTTCTCAGTCGGACTGTCGGGTCGTATCCACTTCCTCTTCCAACTTCGGACTATCAGGGGAAGGGGTCGCTAGGGGAGGCAACGGTGGGAGGTCTACCTCTTCTTCCCCTACCTCCTCCGCGGTCCCTCCGACCTCGCCATGGTCACTACCACTCTCAGTCCCTTGCTCGGACTCCTCCTGATCATGGCCCTCCTCGACCTGCTCCTCTTCTTCCCAACCTCCTTCTCCGGACTCATTCTCCTCCTCCACAAGCCCCTCTCCCTCAGGATCCCTCTCTTCGTCCTCCTCCTCTACAGGCTCCTTACCCGGCCTACGGGATTGTAGGGGCTCCACGATAAAGGCTACGTCGCCCTTGCTATCCGACCCTCCTACTAACAGAACCTTCTCCTTTACCGGGAAGATGTCATCCGAAGAAAAAGATATTGAAGACGAATGAACCTCCTCCTCACCGCGTCCGGAAGTGCCTGCCTCGAAACCGGACTGAGACTATGACATTTTAAAACAAAAATACTAACCTATTTCACCGGAGAACGCAAAGGTCAACGAAAAACGGTCGCCGGTGGTGTGCAAGGAAATTTCTGTTGTTAAAGAAGTTGAAAGAAAAGTGAAGAATTGAGGTGGGGGAGGGGGATTTATAAGCGCAGGCGGGACTTCTCGAATTCTGCAAAAAGATCTGGCCGTCTAATCTTCATCATCATAAATCTAACGGCCACTAAGATCTTGTTGACGTCAGCCTAGTGCACAAAAATACCTTCTTACCCTCGGCTCTGTCGACCAACGTAGGGCCTCATCGTGCAGGGTCAACTTCTCGGGTACTTCACCATTATTCACCCAAGTTCCTCCAAAAAGATTCTCCCAAACTGCTTGGACCTCGACGCTCGGATGACACCGCGAGCCCAAAAAGTTTCTACCAAACTGCTTGGGGCTTGACGCTCGGATGACACCGCAAGCCAAAAAAGTTTCTCCCAAACTGCTTGGACCTCGACGCTCAGATATCACCGCAAGCCCAAAAAGTTTCCCCCAAACTGTTTGGACGTCAACGCTCAGATGTCACCGTGAGCCCAAAAAGTTTCTCCCAAACTGCTTGGACCTCGAGGCTCGGATGCCACCGCAAGCCCAAAAAGTTTCTCCCAAACTACTTGGACCTCGACGCTCGAATGACACCTCGAGCCCAAAAAGTTTCTCCCAAACTGTTTGGACCTCGACGCTCGGATCACATCGTGAGCCCAAAAAGTTTCTCCCAAACTGCTTGGACCCAATGCTTAGATGTCACCGCGAGCCCAAAAAGTTTCTCCCAAACTGCTTGGGGCTCGACGCTCGGATGACACCGCAAGCCCAAAAAGTTTATCCCAAACTGCTTGGACCTCGACGCTCAAATGTCACCGCGAGCCCAAAAAGTTTCTCCAAAACTGCTTGGACCTCGACGCTCAGATGTCACTGCGAGACCAAAAAGTTTCTCCCAAAGTGCTTGGACCTCAACGCTCGGAGGTCACCGCGAGCCCAAAAAGTTTCTCCCAAACTGCTTGGACCTTGACGCTCGGATGCCACTGCGAGCGCCAATATGTTTATATCAACAGCTTCAGGGTCGACGCTCGGATGGCACCACGAGCCCCAAAATTATCCCCGTGACAATGAGGGGCTCGCCTGCCGACCCTTGACGCTCGGCAGGAAGGACCACTACTCCTCAGATTCCTACGTCCCCTTGCTTTTCCAACAAGTAAGGGGGCTTATCCACCATCCCCCTATGCTCGGCCAAATGACCTCGAGGTCGACACCAAAATTATCCCCCTAACAATGAGGGGCTCGCTTGCCGACCTTCGACGCTTGGCAGGAAGGAACACTACTCCCCAGATGCCTACGTCCCTTTGCTTTTCCAACAAATGAGGGGGCCGTCTGCCAACCCCCTATGCTCGGCCAAACGACCTCAAGGTTGATGCTCGGATATCACCGCGAGCCCCAAAATTATCCCCCAACAATGAGGGGCTCGCCTGCCGACCCTCGACGCTCGGCAGGAAGGACCACTACTCCCCAGACTCCAACGCCCCCTAACTTTTCCAACAAGTGAAGGGGCTCGCCTACCGACCCCCTACTCTCTCGGCCAAAGGACCTCTGGGTCGATGCTCAGATATCACCGCGAGCCCCAAACTATTCCCCAACCAGTGAGGGGCTCGCCTGCCGACCCTAGAGGCTCGGCAAGAAGAACTCTTACTCCACGGGTCTCGATGTCCCCCTTTGCTTTTCGAACCAGTAAGGGGGCTCATCGATCGACCCTCGATGCTCGGCCGACCGAGCTCTGACGCCCCACGTGACACCAATAGGGGATCCCTCCATCCTACCCCACTGACCTCTTCCGGAAGATACGGATCCCATTTTTCGCCGTACACACCAACCCGCTCTTCCTACAGAGGCAAAAAACCACTTCTACACGGCTGGATTATCTAGCCCTCCAGGAGTGGGGGGCTCCTGATATGGGTCAGATGACGTGGCCCCTCCTGGGCCACAAGATCCCCTAAAAAACCGTTCACCCCCAATCATCAGATCTGCCACATCAGCCCTAAACTGCCTAGACTTCTGCCACATCAGCGCTAAACTGCCTGGGCTTCTGCCACGTCAGGCCCACGGGCAACCGGGTCCAGACCCGGCCCCAAATGGGTCCATACGCGGTTGACACTGCCTATAAATACCAGGCCCTCTATCCCTTCAACAGGTAATCAATCTTTTCCCTCTCTAAATCCTAGTTACTGTTACTCTTCAGTGACTGACTAGATCGTTAGAGGGCCTGCCACCGGGATTAACCCCGGTGTTCCTAGGCCAAGTGCAGGTACACGAGACCTCCGGATCCGAGCCGAGCATCCGACCTCCACCTCGCTCCCGCCTACTCACGATCCATCCCCCCGGCTGAGGGTCGGGCGTACCGTCAGTACTGAAGCTTCCGCAAAAATACAAATTGAAAAGAACTCACACCTAGTGTAGTCACCCCCAAAAAACAAACCGCATCAGTAAAATAAACAATTTTGAATCCCACTCATAACAAAACACCCCAAAAAAGTTTACTAGCAAGTCTAAGAAAAGAAAATAAAAAAGAATCAGACAATTGCAATTTCACAAACCAAGCAGAGGAAAACAAATTATAATAATAATATTAATAATAATCTATACAATATATTATGCTAAGGCAACTTTTGGTCGAGGAGTTTTCTTATTTTTTTTTTTTAATAGAGCAAATGTAGGAGGCAACCTTCTACTCTTTTTCATCTAAATTTTGAATTGGAATCATATTCTTTAATCAAAAATAAAAAATCGTACAATATTATTTAGATGTTAGTTGATGAATTTTTCAAAAATGGTTTTTCTTTCTACCCATTTTTTGAAAACTGTGTGCAACATATTGCACAAGAACGTACTAATCTATATAATAAAACACAAAGAAAGCTATCAAGTGGCTCTCCTTCAATCCCCCCCAAAATCAAAGGCGCAGATCTAACCTCACAAAACATATTTTTCCCCCCAAAAGTTCCCCCAAAACTCAAATTCAAATCACCCCACCCAAAACAACTCCTTTATTTATTTAATTATTTCTCTCTCTCTCCCTCTCCCTCTCTCTCTCTCTCTCTTCTATTCATAAAATACATAAAATAAAAATTTTAAATTTTTTTTTAAAAAAAATTACAAACCAAAAAATTTTAAAATTTTAAAACTTTAAAAATAATTCAAAAAAAATTTAAAATCAAAAACTTATAAAAAAATTTTGAAAATTTTAAAAAATATTTTTTTTAAATATTTAAAATTTTGAAATTTTAAAAAAAATTAAAATTTTTAAAATTTTGAAATTCTAGAAATAAAACTTTAAAATTTTAAAAATAAATGTTTAGATTATTGGTATTGTAGATACCTTCACACCTGCACTTGCGTTACCATTGTATTTAGACATGCTCATAGTGGTTATGGTATTAAAGTAAGCTCTATAAAACCTATATGATAATATCCTTGCATAACTATTACAAACATCTAAAATTGATGCTGAAGTTAAAAAAACTTTATGCAGTGTTTCTAACAAACTATATGCATTTCAAGTAAGTTCAAGCTAATGTTCAGGAAGGCGATAATTGAGCTTAAAGGTAGATATACTGTTTCCTCATATAATATGTTTGATACTTCAATTAATTTGCTGGATCTCCAAAACTATTTTATATAATCAAACTAGGTGCACCGTTCCGAAGACGTGTCGTAGGCACGTGTCAACGGGCAAACCTAGTAATATAATAAAATTAATTAACAAATGACATAGACAACGGTTTGAACCAACTGCCTAAAAAAACAACACAAACCAAACACTTTCAACCACTGCTGAGCGACAAATTACAAACGATATTAGGTAGCTCTTAACACTATATAATCTCTCACACGTATACTTAACTCTTAATGGAATTCTGAGAACCAAGGGTGGGTGGCCGCCTACCCTCAGCTCAATGGAGGTCTGCCACTGGTTGCTAAAACTAATTGAATCCTATTCATCATTACATTATTCGTCTACTTGATGGATGGATGTTCAGTCAATTACGAACGTTTTTCGCGAAGATAATGCCTCTGCTAATCACTTGGCTAATAAAGGAAGGAAGGCCACAGGGGAATTCATGATTGTTGGGGAAGTGGATGCTGAGCTTCTGGCCTTGTTGGAAGCCAATGCTCAGGGTGTTTTTTTTTTTGATAAAATGTGCTCGGGGTGTTAATAATTTGAGCTTGTAGTGTTTTGTTTTTTAGCTTTATAGTCTTTCTGTTTTCCAAAAAAATGAGATAAAAAAAACAAAGAACACGCTTTGAAGAATAAATTAATTATTCTCTTTTTCCGGGGTTTTTTTTTTTAAACAGATGATAGAATCCTAAGGAATTCTAGCCAAATACTATTAAAACCAGAAAATTTTCATACAACCTACTGAATCATTGTAGCATAATGTAGGATAAAGTCACAATCACACAAAATTCCCACCAGCCAGGATAGAGAGTACCAACACTTAGAAAACAGAGTATCAAGCAACAACAACAACCCAAAGAGAAAATTTAAGGATCTAAGACAATAAGAGAATTCTCCTTATTAGCGATTTCATTTCTATCATATGCAGTCTGAAGAGAAGTCACAAGCAGAATTTTCGTAATATTCTTCTGTTGATGAGGGGGCATAGTAGCAATAGAATTTTAATCAGGGTATATTTAACATCTTTTTTTTAGAAGGGAAAAGGAAATGATGCACAATATATATGTGTGTGTGTGTGTGTGTATGTGTGTGTGGTGTGTGTTGCTGCTTTTTTCGGTGTGGGAGCAAACAGATAGAATTTGTGTGTGTGTGTGTATGTGTGTGTGTGTATTGCTGGTTTTTTCGGTGTGGGAGCAAACAGATAGAATTTGTGTGTGTGTGTGTGTGTGTGTGTGTGTGTTGCTGGTTTTTTCGGTGTGGGAGCAAACAGATAGAATTTGTGAGTTCGGAGAAAATCTGATGAGTCAAACCTGCATACCTTCACCGGCGTTTGACTGGTTTTCCGCTGCTGCCTTGACCTGCAAAAAGTGCGAGACACCGGGATTGATTCCGACGATGCACCCTCCGACGCTCTAGTCAGTAATCTGAATGATTATGAAAGAGCTTTTGGTATGGAAAGATTGATTACCTTGCAACGGTGGGAGGAAAGGGTTTATATGGTCGCCTCCGGAATCAGTTTCGAGATGTGGTTGAATCTCTACTTCCCGGTGATAGGATAGAATCGGTTATGTCATCCATGTGAAGGGATTGGGACTGGACTCTTCTCTTGATAAAGAGATAGAGTTTTCAGATCCTCCCTTGTGTATGGATAGGACAGAGTCAGTTACCCCCTTGAATAAGAGGATTTCAACAGGGTTTGATGAATCTGGACTCCTTTGTGGTAGCGCTGTTGTAACAGTCCCTATTGCAGGTTGGCTCAGTTTGCCGGGCTTGAGAACGGCCCAGCTTATCTTATCGGGCCTGTATCTGCTGAAATTACCATTTTACCCCGGGGAGATTTAAGATCTGTGTCCGATTTGAACGGTCCCGATTTACCTCTAGTTTTACCCATATCACGAGCCACCCACTCCTGAAGACTGAGTTTTACAGCTTTTGAGGAGTAATTCGCTTGTTTTCAATGGTTTATAGAGTTTAACGAAGTTCTCGGGAGAGTTTGGATCTTGCTCGGGGTGTAACGGTGTTATTTTCAGCTTGAAAAATGCCCAAATTTATTTTTAGAATTTTTTGAATTTTTAGTGATTTTTTCCCAATTTTTTAGTATTTTTTAAAAAATTTTAAAATAATTTTCTAATGTAATAATTATTTTTCAAAATTTAAAAATAATATTCTAAATTTTAAATTATTTTTTCAGAATTAAAAAATATTTTCCAGATTTTGTAAATAATTAACCGAATTTAATATTATTTTCTGGAATTTTAAAATATTTTTTCTAAAATAATAATTATTTTTCATAAATTAAAATGATAATCTAGATTTTTAATTATTTTTCAAAATTTTAAAATAATTTTCCAGAATTTAATATTATTTTTCAGATTTTTAATTAATTTTCTGGAATTTATTATTAAGAGAATAAATTTTTAAATAATAAATAATACCTAAATTAATCTGGATCGTTGATTGGAAGAAGCACGCTTTTTGGAGAGATCCAGGGGTCACAAAAAGCTAAAGCAAGCAATATACCCAGTTTTGGGTCTACCCGGTTTGAAACCGGGTAGCCCACCTTTTTTTATTTTGATCAGGATCGTCCATCTTGATGGGCATGCATTTTAAAGCAATCAAACGATCGAAAATCGCGCAAAGCAGTCGCTATACCCAGTTCACATGCTACCCGGTTTGCAGTAGGCAGAGCGTGGACTCCACTGCCACGTGGCGATGTGCGAATGGAGGGTCAACAACAGCTGGGCTGTAATATCCCGGACAGATATTACCGTGTATAAATTATTATTTTATTATTATTTTATTATTATTATATTATTATTCCAAAATTAGAATATTTTGGTGATTTTCACCCGGTTTATTCATAGACATTATCTGTACCCAGATATCAGTCAGTATACATCCGTATTGTATCAAATTGGTACCGTGACCTTCCGAACTAATAATAGAATTTATTTTATTATTATTTCCGAGATTAAATTATTTTAGACGGATTATGCGAAGATTTTCAGTATACAGACATATATGCGCACATACGTGTAGTATGTCGATTAGTACGTTATACAAATTGTGTGTTGTGTATTTTTGGACAACACTTGTTTTGTTATGACAAAACCTATTAGATTGTTAGGGTTTATAAGTGTTTAACCTAGGTTAAGTGTGCATGAGGAGGTTAAGGAAACCCTTCTAGAAACCCTCACATAACACCTCCACCACATAACACCATACCTCACCATACCTCCACCTCATCCCTACCACCCTAGGAGCATGGCCGGCCCACATTTTGTGGGAGGTCCTTTTTGCAATTGTGTGCATGCACATTTGCACTCTCCACCCTTCTCTCCTCCTATAAATACCCCTTCCTCCACCTTTGTCTCATTTTAGAAAGAAAGAAAGAAAGAAAGAAAGAAAGGAAAAGAAAGAGCGAACACCATACTAATTTGAGAGTTTTCTTTGTAGGTCTTCTTAGGAGTTCTTAGAAGCTAAGGGGAAGGAGAAGGAGTATAGGCTAGTCCTTCCTACAAAAAGATTAAGGTGGGGGTTTCTCTTTGTTTGTTTGTTTGTTTGTTTGTATTGTTGTTTTTGATGTTTCTTCTTCTTCTTGCCTTCCTTGTTTTGTTTTCTTTGGTTTTTGGAATGGGTTGTGGTGATAGATGTTGTTGTATGTTGTAAATGTTAAGGGTAATAACCACATAAAAAGAAAAGAAACAAATGGTAGTATTAAATACACATAAAGATTGAATCTTTGTAGTAGTAGTAGTTGTTTTGTGGACTAAAATGACATATACATATGGACTTGTACATACAACCATTTTGGGGTTGTAGGACTTGGATATGGACTTATACATAAAGCATATGAACCATTTTATACAACCATTTTTGGTTGTAGGACTTGTATTAAACTTGGACTAAAAAGATAAGCATATGGTTGGTTGAACCAAATGAAGGTTCTTACTTTATTTTATTATTGTTATTTTCTTTAATAATCTTAAGTAAAAGAACCTAAATTAGATGTTAGTTTTGATTAATGGAAAAGAAACTAACCTAAATCACTAGTTGTAGAATGAATAAAAAGATCTTTTCTTTTATGATCACTAGTGATAACAAGAAATCAATGCTAATAAAGACTAGTAGACATTTAAGTAGTAGTATATTAAAATAAAGTAGCAGTAGTATGTTGAAATAAAATAGTAGTATTATGTTAAAATAAATAGTAGATAGTTGTAGATGTTTATGTTATATTCATGATTAACATAAAGTAGTAGTAGTAGTAGATAGTTGTAGATGTTTATGTTATATTCATGGTTAACATAAAGTAGTAGTAGTAGTAGATGATAAAAAGAAGTAGTTGTAGATGTTTTATGTTATGATCCATGGAAAATAAAATAGTAGTAGTAGTAATTTAGTTGTAGATATTTATGTTATAGTAGAGGCTCATGGTAGTAGTAGTAGTGATATGTATGTTCAAATAAAGTTTTAGTAGAGGTTTATGTTCAAATAAAATTGTAGTAGATGTTATGTTTCAATAAAGATGGTAGATGTTCATGCTTCATGCTAAGTTAGTAAGTATCATGCCTAGATAGTTGTAGGAAAAATCATGCACCATTATTGTTCATGCTTGGTTAGTAGACATATATGCTTAGGATGTTGTAGGATTTATTCTAAAAATACCTACCATGTTTAGGAATGATGTATACCATGCTAAGTGTATATTTATGCTTAGAATATTGTAGGATTTATTCTAAAAATACCTACCATGTTTAGAAATGATGTATACCATGCTAAGTGTATATTTATGCTTAGAATGTTGTAGGATTTATTCAAAAAATACCTACCATGTTTAGGAATGATGTATACCATGCTAAGTGTATATTTATGCTTAGAATGTTGTAGGATTTATTCTAAAAATACCTATCATGTTTAGGAATGACATACATGCTTAGAATGTTGTAGGATAAATGCTAAATTACTTACCATATTTAGAAGTATATATATATATACTTAGAAATGTTGTATGTTCATACTAGTAGTTATCCATGCTTAGTAAGACATTCATGCTCAGTAGTCATTCATGCTTAATAAGATTCATGCTTAGATGATTGTAGGAAAGCATATACCATGCTAGATTAATTTATCTATGCTTAGATGATTGTAGGAAAGCATATACCATGCTAGATTAATTTGTCTATGCTTAGATGATTGTAGGAAAGCATATACCATGCTAGATTAATTTATCTATGCTTAAGATGATTGTAGGAAAGCATATACCATGCTAGATTAATTTATCTATGCTTAAGATGATTATAGGAAAGCATATACCATGCTAGATTAATTTATCTGTGCTTAGATGATTGTAGGAAAGCATATACCATGCTAGATTAATTTATCTATGCTTAAGATGATTATAGGAAAGCATATACCATGCTAGATTAATTTATCTATGCTTAGATGATTGTAGAAAAGCATATACCATGCTAGATTAATTAATCTATGCTTAGATGAATGTAGGATGATTGTAGGAAAGCATATACCATGCTAGATTAATTTATCTATGCTTAAGATGATTATAGGAAAGCATATACCATGCTAGATTAATTTATCTATGCTTAAGATGATTATAGGAAAGTATATACCATGCTAGATTAATTTATCTATGCTTAAGATGATTATAGGAAAGCATATACCATGCTAGATTAATTTATCTATGCTTAGATGATTGTAGGAAAGCATATACCATGCTAGATTAATTTATCTATGCTTAGATGATTGTAGGAAAGCATATACCATGCTAGATTAATTTATCTATGTGTAGATAAGTGGTATATAAGGCTAGATTAATTTATCCATGCTTACATGCTAGTAGGAAAGTTGTATACCATGCTAGATTCATTTATCTATACTTAGATTGTAGTAGGAATCATTATACATGCTTATAATGTTGTAGGATTGATGTTTAATTAACCTACCATGTTTAGAACATTGTAGGAGTGTTATGGTTGGTGGTTATGTTATGTACCATAATTAGATTATCGTACGTAGATGCTTGCAATTGTATGCCATGCTTAAAGTACTGTAGGTTGAAGTAATAAGGATTTGGGAGACCACTAGTAATAGTTAGTTTGATAAAGATTGTTATGTCGCCTTCGGTTTTTCGTTAGTAGAATACCGATCATAGACTATTAGTAGATTCTTCTATTGCTTCTAATAATAGAAGATCAAGTTTGCTAGTAAGCACGTTTGGTTGCTTCTAGGATTGATTACCTATATGGTTGTTTGCATATGGTTGTGCTCGTACGTGGCTCGACTGGCCCGTATGTAGCTGTGGGTCTCAAATGTAGTTTATTTGGCTCGTATGTAGGTTGTTGTCTCGTACGCGGCTCGACCGGCCCGTGCGTAGCTGTTGGTCTCATACACGGCTTATTTGGCTGGTATGTACGTTGTTGTCTCCTACGAGACCTGCCTGGCTCGTAGGTAGTTATTGTTTCATACGTAGCTTATTGGCTCGTATGTGGTTGTTACTCGTGTATAGCTTGTTAGCTAGTACACAGTTCGTTGTGCTCGTCTAGGGTGATAGTACCACCCTGAGGGCTATCGACCATCAAGACATATGTTTTCTTACCCTAAGGAACTGTGGAGGAGTCACTCCTTGTGTACCGTCAAATCTTAACCAGGGTAGGTTGATCGAGGACCGGAGTATAGACGGAATCCAAGTTTAGGGTAGCGGCATGCATGTATATTCGCACGGCCGAAGTCTTGGATCGATGGGCCAGGAACCGGATCCCGAAGGATTCTGGTGAGTCTAGGTTGAGCAGCCTAGTAGAGTTGTCTTGCGAAGCCTAATTTAAGGCCTAGCATGTTGTGTTTATAATATTGTCATCCCTAGGATTGCTCGAGTCAGGGACATCATTAGGATAGTGACTTATAAAGATCATTTTACTTAACCCTTTTGCCGGGAGCGAGGAGTCGGTTGTCGGGGGCCCCTTACAACTAACTCGTCCCTTGAGGCAGATCATAGGTGGTGTATTGGGTTGCGCCTTCCTATCAAAGGGATACGTACGGTGCCGTCTCACAAGTTGGGAGCACGGGTTGCGTATCTCGCGCTGTTAATTCCTGAAGTACCGTGGCTTGGGGTGCCACAGGATGCGTTGGGCAGTCCTGCGCTTGCGAGACCCCAGGGGCGCCACAGGGTAGGTTTCGTGCTACCCTGCGCTTGCGAGACCCTATGATTTGGATTTTGAAATGACGCCCGATACGTTGGGTTTGTCTAGTTTTAAGTGAGGTCCGGTTGGCCGGGTAGCAGTGGCGAACACAGACACCACTGGCGTACTGCATTAGTGGCACATGACCACATCTACAACCTCATCGGTCACGTATAGGTGTCAGGAACAGGTTGTGTACAATTAGAATTCATAACGCGGGTTCAAATCCCTATATATGGAGAAACGGCTTGAGATGGGGTCGCATGTAGTATGGGCTGCATGTTGCTTCGGAGACTCGCTGACATTAGAATAGGAAGCATCCTAGTTCTATTTAAATATCGCATTAGAGTCTAGTCATAGCACTCACGAACACTTAAACTACACCAACACCATTTCTATGTTTTGTATGTGGTTTGGGAGATTCGCTGCTATATGATCAGCCTTTAAGCGTCAGTGAATACTGACGTCCCCACTTCCATAGGTACTGGATCGCCAAAGTACAAGGGCGAGATTCAGGAGGACTCAAGGCAAGGAAAGCAAGGAGTCAGTGTTATGTTTAGTTCCGCTGCAGTATATGTATTGATTATCTATTAGTTGGAAGTACTCTGATGTAAGATGTTGAAGGTTGTAATACTTGGAAATGTAAAGATAATATTGTAACTCTATTGTAAGGTATTGCAGTTGTATAATATTCAGACTTGTAATACATTGGGTGTTGAATAAAAAGTTTTAAATTCTCCTGTTTTTCTGTGTATTGTGACTAATTGAAGAAAAGATCTTGGCTCGTGTCACGGTTTCCCAGTATATTGGAAATCGGGGCGTTACAGAGCTGGGCCCACGTGGGCGCAGGTGTTCAGAGTAGCAACAGGCAGGTGGGGCCCATCGCCATGCGTCCCCGTGCTGGAGCGCCACGTGGCTCTGCAGGCGCTTTCTCTCTCCCCCGTCACGTGGGCGCCAAGAGACAGAGGGGAAAGGCAGAGCCCAGGTGCAGACGGGGCAGCTTCTGCTGCTGCTGCACTGAGGTGGGCTCGGCCTCACGTGGGCGACTCAGAACAGGAGAGGGGAGATGGGGCCCATCGCCACTTGGCGACCGATCAGGGGAAGGGAGCAGCGGGGCCCACTGCCACGTAGGTGCTCTGCACGTGGGCGAGCTGTGGGTGTGTGAACACGCGCGGTGCGGGTGAATTTTTTTCTTTTCTTTCCACTGCTCTGTTCATACCGCATATTTATACGCAGTAACGCGTATTTTACGCGTTTTTGTGTATTTTACGCATTTTTGAACACATTTTTGCCGCTGTTTTGTCCCCTATAAACGCAGAGATTCTTAATTCTTTGCTCCTCACTCCTCCATTCATCGTTCTCACTTCCCAAAGGCCATTTTTTTTCTTCAAGTGCTTGAATTGCACGGTATCTTTTCGCCTCCCTCTGTCCCGACGGTCAGGTAACATTTACAGTTTGTAATTTATTCTCGAGCCATGACTAGGGTACCGTCGGGTAGCTCCTCCTCTTCTGGTACTGACGGAGTAGAAGTGATCTCTGACAATCCTTCTTGTAAGGATAAAGAGGCGGTCGGTCCCTCTGTTATCGTAGAGGTTATCGACCAGACAAGGGACGACAGGGGGTGTCACCTTTCGCGGTTTCATCCTCCTCTTGTTCCGTTACTAGTCCGTTAGTACCCAGAGGATGTATCGAGCTTGATCCACTACGGGGCTGTAGGTGAGGGGCCCGACGACAATTACCCAATTTTTGAGAACGACCATGTGAGAACTATGCTGGGGAAGGAGGACATCTTGGCCATTCGGAGCTACTTTGGAATTCCTTATGAGTTCGAATTTCTCCTCCCCGGTCCTAGGGTTTGGGTGTTCTCCCGAATGTTGGGCAAATACTGTGTATTTTCTCTCGATGCTTTCCTTGGTGGGTTACGCTTGCTGATGCCTCCCTTTATGACGACGATGCTCAACTGATACGGACTGAGTTCGGTTCAGTTTGCGCCTAACTCTTGAAGGCATCTCACAGGATTCATCTTGAGGTGTTATGAGGCCAGTGTTAAACCAAATCTTCAGTTGTGGCGTAGACACTTTAGGCTCCATAGGCAACGGGCATGTGACAACTGGTACTACTTTTCCCCTCATCCCAAAAGAGGGGTGATCACTGTCCCGGATTCCATCAAGAACTGGAAAAGCAAGTATTTTATTGTCCGGAGTCCCAAACCATGGGGATTTCCAACTAGGTGAGGGGGCTCGGTGTCGAAGAAGTTAACCATCGAACTGGACTTGACGGAGGAAGAGGAGAAGGTTAATGACCTTCTACTTTTGGCTAGCAAAATGAAGTGGCAGGATATCTCGGAGGAGGTCCTTTGCTCGAGGGGGTTAAGCCTGATGAACCCTAGTACGGGCTTTTCATTATCTGAATTTTCATACCTCCATTTTCGTTTCAGCATTTTCCCGCTTTTCGTACTTCTACATTTTCCTGTCTTCACTCCCTTTTATTTTCTTGTGTGCAGGTAGCATGGACTTCAGGGGTCTTCTCGCGAACCGAGTCTCTTTACACACCAAGGGTTCAGAGGACCGGAAGAGAAAAGGCGGAGCTGGCCGTCCCGGGATTCTGAAGTCCGCTAGGGGCTCTTCTACCTCCGCACCGACCAGGATAGAGCCAGCGTCTACAGATGTGTCTGCAAGCCCTGCTGAGGGGGGTTCTGGCTTGGATGTCCTCTTGGTGCTCCAACGCGCTCCACTCACCACCACAGCTGATGCTATTTTTACTTCCGAGGAGAAGAAGGTGTATGATCTAGACTAGGGGTTGAAGCGGTGTGACGCTATTCAGGGGGACTCTGTGGAGTGCCTTGACGTGGTTCAGAATCTCCCTACTCCTCAGGACCAGAAGGCTCTAGCAAAGGAGTCGATTGATGGCTCTCTCATGGAGATTTCTCGGTGTGTTGTTTCGGTGAGTCATCTACCTTTCCGTTTTTCAGATTTGGCTTCAGATTTTTCCTTTGGCCTTCAGTTCTCCTAAGCCACTGTCTCTTTTATTATTGCAGGCTGCTTGTCGAACCGAAACTTTATCAAGCTAATACAAGCCGAAGAGAATGAGTGGAGGAATGAGGCCGCTAGAACTGACAGGCTTAGGAAGAAAGCCGTTCTGGAATTGGAGGCAGCGACAAATGAGAAAGCGGCCCTCCTTGTTAGTTTTGAGGAGGAAAGGAAGAAGTGGAAGGAGCAGGCAGCGAAGGATTTGGAAGACGCGGTAGCGGCTGCGGAGGCAAAGGCGTTAGTTCACCTTAATGAGGTGATGGATCAGTCGTATGCTAAGGCCATTGCCAATGTAGTAGAGCGCGTCCCCGGCTTCGACGGGAAGGGTTATCGGCCTGAGCTTCTTCCGGGTATGAAGCCATTAGCTGAGGAAATCGACGAGGAAGGAGGGGATGGCACAGGTGGTGGTGGCACCCCCTTGGCTTCGTCTGATGACGAGGGAGCCGGATCTTGTAGCTGTTGTGCCTTATTTCTTTTTCTATTTTGATGTCTTTCCCTTTGCATTTAGTACGACACCTTTTGTAGTAGCCTAATAGCGGACTAGCCACCGCTTGTTTTATTTCTGCGTGTGAATGAAGAAAAAAGCTTTTGTGTTTTGGCGTGGTATTTGTTTGTTTCTCTTCGTACCGTTTATTTTTGGTTTGAGAGAGTTTGTAGTTCCGAACTTGTTGGAGTCAACCAGTTTTGGGAGTAGTTCGAATGGTCGTGTTCGAGCCCCGAACCCACATACTTGCAAGTTACGAGGGCAATTTCGAACCATGATTGTGAACTCCGAACCAGTCATTTAAAATTCATCAATGGTTGTGGGAGCAATTCTGAATAGTGAGCTGCCCCGCACTTGCTTGTTTGCGAGCGGCTAAAGCAACGTCAAACCAAGTGCTGGACTCTGAACTCGTCGTTGGAATGTTTCAACTCGTTGTAGGAGCAATTCCGAATGGTGAGCTCCCCGCACTTGCTTGTTTGCGAGCGGCTAAGGCAACGTCGAACCAAGTGCTAGACTCCGAACTCATTGTTTAAAAGAGAATCAACGATTGTGGGAGCAATTCCAAATGGTGAACTGCCCCGCACTTGCTTGTTTGCGAGCGGCTAAGGCAACGTCGAACCAATTGCTGGACTCCGAACTCGTCGTTGGGATGTTTCAACGATTGTGGGAGCAATTCTGAATGGCGAATCACTTCTTATGAGCGAGTAGTTGAAGCGGAGTCGAGCCAAGTGTTGGACTCCGAACTCGTCGTTTAAAGAGAGAATCAGTACACTTGAGAAAGATAATCTGAACACAAGAGAATTATTAATCAAAAGGAACTCTTTATCAAATATTGCTAATCGGCCGCTTCTAGGTTGCGAGCCGTTATTACAATGAGAAAACAAATGGAATGGCCTTAAAACTGATGTTGCTTGGAGAGGTGTTCAAACACCCTCTTGGTACTTCAATAAATGGTCGGCGTTCCATGTTCTTGGTATCTTCCTGCCCCCCAGGTCTTCAAGTTGATACGCTCCGGGGCGAACTATTCTGGAGACCTTGTAGGGTCCCTCCCAATTTGGGGCTAGCTTGCCCTTCTTGCTAGGGAACGAGATGGCTAGCTTTCGAGGACTAAGTCCCCCTCCTTGAGATTCGTAAGGTGGACTCTTCTATTGTAGGACTGTTCGACCCTTCGTCGATAATTCTCTTAACAAATCGAGGCTCTCTCTCGGAGTTCATCGATAAGGTCTAGATTGGCTCGGAGATCCCTTGCGTTCTGCTCTTCATTATATGCAATTAGGCGGGGGGACGGCAAACCAACCTCTAAGGGGATCACGGCCTCAGAACCGTAAGTGAGGTTGAAGGGCGACTCTCCTGTAGGGGTTCTCTTGGTAGTGTGGCAGTTCCACGACACGTTAGGGAGCTGTTCTACCCACAATCCTTTAGCCGACTTACTTAGCCTCTTCTTGATACCCAAGAGAATTTGCCTATTGGCGTTCTCTGCTTGGCCATTGGATTTAGGGTGGGATACAGAGGAGAATCACTGCTGAATGCCAAGGTCTTCACAAAAAGAGCGGAATGTTACCCCCGCAAACTGTGTCCCGTTGTCTGTTATCAAGACTCAGGGTATACCAAATCTGCAGACCACGTTCTTCCAGAGGAACCGTTGAACCCTGTTCTCCGTAATAGTTGCTAGTGGTTCGACCTCAATCCACTTGGTGAAGTAGTTGATCGCCACGACTAGGAACTTGAATTGGCCCGGAGCTGGCAGGAACGGACCGAGTAGGTCCATGCCCTTAATTGCAAAGGGGGTGGACTTGAGAGGGAAGAGAGTTAAGCTTGCGGTAGGCGGCGGATAGTGGAGAATTGTTGGCACGGGCCGCATTGTTGGACATGTTGCTCAGCGTCCCGAAGGAGGGTAGGCCAGAAGTACCCATAATTCAAGGCTTTGCGAGCGAGGGACCTCGATCCCGAATGAGCTCCTCCTATCCCTTCATGGAGTTCTTTCAGGGCATATTGGGCTTCTTCTGGAGACAGACACCTCAAGTAGGGTCGGCCATCTACTTGGGTGTAGGAGCGTTTGTATAAGATTCCCTCAATGAGGGTGTACCGCTCCGCTCTTGTTCGGATTCTGTGGGCTTCCTTAGGATCTTGGGGAAGGATCCCATCTCTGAGAAACTCAACTAGAGGCCTCATCCAGTTATCTTCGAGTTGGACCGGTAGCGATTCCTTCGACTCGGGGGACTTCTTCTTCGATGCTGGGCCTCAGTAGAACTTCGACCAGGACGGTCTGCTCGAGCCCCTGGAGGGAGGAGGAGGCTAGCTTCGAAAGGACATCAGCCTGGGCGTTCTCCTCTCGGGGGATCCGCTGGAGTTGTGCTTCCTTGAAAGAAGCCATGAGACTCTTGACCTTTGCTAGGTACTTGGCCATACGGTCATCTCGTGCCTCGTACTCTCCCAAGACTTGATTCACCACAAACTGAGAGTTGCTGAACATCCTAATACGCTTCGCCCCTACCTTACGAGCCATACCCAGGCCTGCTATGAGGGTTTCGTACTCGGCCTTGTTGTTGGAAGCCTTGAAATTGATGCGGATGGAGTATTGGAAGACAAAGTCATCTGGGCCCACCAGGATAACTCCCGCTCCACTCCCTTCGGTGGAAGAGGACCCATCCACGTACACTGTCCAGATGGGCGGTCCGATCGCTGCCTGACTGACCTCAGGAATCGTGCTCTCCACTATGAATTCGGCTAGAGCTTGGGCTTTGATGGCGGCCCGAGGCTGATAGGATATATAGTGTTGACTCTGCTCGATCGACCACTTCATGAGGCGTCTGTAGGTCTCGGGCTTGTACAGGACCTGTTTGAGCGGCTGGTCAGTGAGGATGACCACCGAGTGGGATTGAAAATAGGGACGAAGCTTCCGAGCCGCCATAACCAGGGCGTAAGCCATCTTCTCCAACCTCGAATAACGGAGCTTGGCATCTCTAAGGACCTTGCTCACATAATAGATAGGCTTTAGTGCCTTATCTTCTTCCCTCACCAGGACGGCACTGAGGGTCTGCTCGGCAGCAGCGAGGTAGAGGTAAAGGGTCTCTTCGGGTATTGGCTTGCTGAAGAGTGGAGGATTGACCAAGTAGGCTTTGAGTTGGTCGAACGAATCTTGCTGCTGCTGGCCCCACTCGAAGCCCTGAGCCCCCCTGAGGGCTTTGAAGAAGGGGAGACACTTTTTCCCGGACTTGGAGGGGAAACGCCCTATAGCCGGCAGGCGCCCAGTGAGCTTTTGCACTTCTTTCACGTTTGAGGGGGGAGCCATATTGAGTATGGCATTTATCTTCTCAGGGTTGGCTTCAATACCCCTTTGGCTGACCATAAAGCCCAAGAACTTACCCGATGAGACCCCGAATGCACATTTATTCGGATTTAGTCTCATGTTATGCAACCTCAGCACGTCAAAGGCTTCTTGAAGGTCGGCAACATGGTCAGACCCCATGATGCTCTTCACCAATATATCGTCGACGTAAGCCTCCATGTTCCGCCCGATCTGTTTTTAGAAGATCTTATTGACGAGACGTTGGTAGGTGGCTCCAGCATTTTTAAGCCCGAAGGGCATCACCCTATAGCAGTAGAGGCCTTGATCCGTGACGAAGGATGTCTTCGGGATATCTGGGGGGAACATTCGGATTTGGTTGTATCCGGAGAATGTTTCCATGAAGCTCAGCAGTTCATGGCGTGAAGTGGCGTCGATCAAGGTGTCGATACTAGAGAGCGGGAATGGATCCTTAGGGCATGCCTTGTTTAGATCTGTGAAGTTGATACAGATCCTTCAACTTCCATTGGTCTTTTTGACCATCACAACGTTGGAGATCTACTCCGGGTAGTTGACCTCCTGTATGAACCGGGCTTTGAGGAGTTTCTCCACCTCCTCCTTTATGGCCTGCTGGCGCTCGGAAGAAAACTTTTGCCTTTTCTGCTAGACAGGTCTTGCCCCCGAAGCGACACTTAGATGGTGGACGAGAAGCTCTTCGGAGATCCCCGGCACGTTGGCTGCTGTCCAAGCAAAGAGGTCGCGGTTTTCTTTTATGCACTGGACTATGTCGGAGCAGAGGGCAGAGGGGAGGGCTTTGCTGACTAAGAATTTACGGGTCAGATCTTCGTCCGAGAAGAGCACTTCCTCTAGCTTGTCTACTAGCTCCGACATAGGCTGGGTGTTCCCCTGGGGGATCTCAAGGGCCTCGAGGGAGAGGACAGGTCCTCCAGTCGAGATCATATAGCATTTGCGGGCCGTTTCCTGACTTCCCCTCACTTCTCCCACGCCCGCTTTGGTAGGAAACTTCATCTTTAGATGGTAAGTCAATGGGACGGATTCTAAAGCAGCTAGGCCTGGTCGACTTAGGATCACATTATAGGCGGCTTGGACATCAACCACCATGAAGTCCATCTGTTCCGTTCGGCTAGTAGGAGCTTTGCCAGTGGTTACGTCGAGGGTTATAACACCCTCGATCATCACTGGCACTCCCGTGAACCCATGAAGAGTGTAGCCAGCGGGCTTGAGTCTGTTCCTCGACAATTGGAGCCCTCGGAAGGCCTCTAGAAAGAGGATGTTGACAGAACTGCCATTATCCACTAAGACCCTCTCCACCTTGAAGTTGGCCATGTGGAGGTTGATCACCAACGCATCGCAGTGGGGGATTCGGACACCCTCCAGGTCTTCATTTGAAAAGGCGACTGGGACTTCGAGGCCCTTGGGAGGGGGATGACCATGTACGGAGTTCACCTCCCGGATGAAGGCTTTTCGGGAGGAGTTGGAATTTCCTCCCATAGGGCCTCCGTGGATGAGGTGCAGGACGCGCTCCTGTTCATAGTCTGGAGTCTCCTCGTGCCGTTCAGGTCGCTTATTATGCCCCCTTCGGGGCGGAGGAGGATCGGCCCGGTCCTTCCTCACGAATCTAGCGAGCTGCCCTCTCTGAATGAGGGCCTCGATTTCGTCTTTCAAGACCCGATAATCGTTCGTGTCGTGGCCGAGGTCCTGGTGGTAGTGGCACCACTTCTCCCTGTCCCTCTTTTTCCCAGGAGTGTTCATCTGAGTAGCAGGAGGGAGAATTCCTTCTTTCTCGACCTCCATCAAGTGAACCTCTCAAACCAGGGAGGATGGCGATGCTGGCCTCCGTTGTCCTTCTGGAGCTTCTTAGCTCCTTCGTCCTCTGCAGTCTTCCGCTTGCTCCCGGAAGATGACCCTTCAAAGGTGGGGCGGTGGATAGCTTCCTCTGCTCGGATGTACTTCTCGCTCTGGAGGAGGAGCTCTGAGAAGTCCCGAGGGGGCTTCTTGGCCAAGGATGCCCGGGTCGGAGTTGAGGACATTGGATTGGAAGGCGGCTGAAGCAACCGACTGATCGAGGGAGGCGATGGACCTGGCCTCCGCAGTAAACCGCTTGACATAGTCTCTCGGATTCTCGTCCTTCTTCTGGCTGAGGAAGAGTAGCAGATACTCGTCTTTTCGGAGCGGCGACTGCTCACGAAATGAGTTATGAAGAGGATTTCGAACCGGTCGAAGGATAAGATAGAGGATGGGGCAAGTCAGGAGAACCACTGTCGCGCAGGACCTTTGAAAGTAGCCGGGAAGGTCTTGCAGAGGAGGGCATCGGAAGCCTGATGGATCATCATGAGAGTTTTGAAACTCTCGATGTGATCCATGGGGTTCGACTCCCCCGTTTACGTCTCGAACTGCGAACGCTTCAAATTTGCCGGGACAGGGGCCTCCATGATGGTACGAGAGAATGGAGGCCTGCTCGGGCGAAGGTTCCTCCCTCTTAGTTCCTCGTCCCTATCGAGTCGGCCGAGGCGCCTCTCTATCTTGTGGAGACAGCGGTAGACAGCGTCCTCCCTTCGACCATACCTTGGCGAGTCTCGAGACTCGTCTTCATATGAAGGGGAACGGGGCCTATGGCGATGGTAGCTTGGAGACTGGTAAGGACTGGGAGTGCGATGACGGTGGCTCGGAGCCCCCCGAGGACTAGGGGACCGACGGCGATGGCTTCTAGCTGGCTCAGGAGTAGGTGGCCTCTGGCCGTTATTGTTGTTGTTGGGGGTGGCAATGAGGGCCCGCATGACTGTCGCCTGGAAGTCTTGAAATTCTACCATGGTGATGGGTCCGTTCTGGTCCCTTTGGGCCTGTCGACTAGCAGGAGAACAACTCCTCCTTCGACGGTATTGTGGGGACTCCCTCCGCCTCGTAGGAGAAGCGGACCTTTTGTGGTTGTGTCGGCGAGGAGAACGAGCCTTTGGACGTTCTAGGTGGGAGCCCCCCTCTCGGGTCTGCCTCTCATCCAAACGGCAGTGCAGGTCTTCCTCATTATGTCGGTTAATTATGATGTTGCGGAGATCTTCCGACGGCCTAGGGTTATGGGATGCCATGGAGTCGGTGGAAGGTTGTGTACCGAGACATGATCACGATGGAAAGGTTGCTTCTGGGGATTAGGACGAGAGGTCCCTACGCCAGCATTTTTAGGCCCGGGTTGAGCCTGCTGGGGTTGAAGACTTTGAAGAGGAGGCTGCCCCTGCTGCAGCGGCTGGACATGTTGAGGAGGAAGTTGTCCTTATTGCTGGACTGGTTGGAGAGGAGCCTCCAGTGGTGGTGGAGGAAGATGAGCGGTAGTGGCCCGACAGCTATAGACCGCTACCTTTCCCTTCCATGGAGGCATGGCTCGAGACTGTCTTGACTGGTGGAAGAGACTGGATTGCTATTCAAATTTCCCACGGACGGTGCCAATTTGTTGCTGCTTTTTTCGGTGTGGGAGCAAACAGATAGAATTTGTGAGTTCGGAGAAAATCGAATGAGTCAAACGCTGGTGAAGGTACGCAGGTTTGACTCATTCGATTTTTTCCGAACTCACAAATTCTATCTGTTTGCTTCCACACTGAAAAAAGCAGCAACAATATATATATATATATATATATATATATATATATATATATATATATAATAAAACACAAAGAAAGCTATCAAGTGGCTCACCTTCAATTTCCTCAAAATCAAAGGCCCAGATCTAACCTACAAAACACATTCCCCCTCCCCCCCCCCCCCCCATTTTCAAACCCCAAAACCAACTAAATTTTTCCCCCAAAACTAAAAAACTGATTACTTTATTACTATCTCTCTCTTCTCTCTTCACTTTTTCATATTTCTCTTTCTCTCTTTCCCTATCTCTCTCTTCCCTTTCTTTACTTAGAAATTTAGATTTTAAGATTTTAGATTTGTAAATTTTTAGAATTTTTATATTTTTTTATTGTACATGTTATATTGAAAATAGCAAATATCTCTTCAACAGTTAAATTTCGTCATTTTCCATACATAAAGTTATAAGAAGTTAGATTTTATACCCCATTTATAATTATTTTTCAACATATACTAATGGAAAAATTGACTTTTATTTACAACTAATTATTGTCATGCTATTCAAACTTGAGCTACATAGTTATTGTTTTACTGTTTATAGGGCTTTACAACTTTCAGTTCTGGTACTGCTGCTGCCGTTAATATTGCTAGTGTTGCCACTAATGATGGCTTTAATCGCAGCAGCCAGTACCGCAGTAAAGCATGGATCAGCTGCAATGGTGGCTGTTACATTATCATGGCCGGATCGTTCTGACAATGGCATCATCATCTGAAGACTGGAGAACTTGGTGGGCAAGCTAGGAAAATTCGCAAGTGGGATTGAGATAATAAAGGCGTCTGAGGAGGCGGCTGGGTGAGATCTAGGGTTACAGTTGGGAATGGAGCGGATGCATATATGGTGGCTACTGTACGTATTTGCGAGAAAGCTAGGGTTTGTTATTATGGGCTGGTTGTTCATGGAAGATGTAGAGCCTGAGAGGAGCATAGTGGCCGCTGCAGAGGTGGTGGATGCCATGGACATGGCTGCTGGAGGAAGAGGGTGGTTGTTGAAACACCTAAAATACTGGGGCGCAAAAAATATGCTTGTCTATGCACCTAAAATACTGTGTTGTTGAAACATCTTCATTTTTGTAATGATATAATGAAACAGATTTCAAATGACTTGATGTAACATTCCAATCAGACTATGTTTGATATGCTCAGAATATTCAGATTATTCATAAGATATTTCCACCATTACATGCTCATGTAGACATACCCAATTTTCGAATTAGCTTACTTGCTTACGAACAGGGCATCCAACAGCCATGGTGCATCGGTAATAAGCCCGCGGACAAGGTTTCCCTTTGGCGATCTTCTGCCCGTACTTTCTCCATTGACATCCATCAGTTATCTTGAAGAAAAGATATAAACGACAACTGATGCGGTTTGTTTTTGGGGGTGGCTACACCAGGTGTGAGTTCTCTCAATTTATAAAGTGGAAGCTTCGGTACTGGCTATACGCCTGACCCTCAGCGGAGGAACGGCTCGAGAGTAGGCGGGAGTGAGGTGGAGGTCGGATGCTCGGCTCGGATCAGGAGGCTTGGCTCGGATCTGTAAACTCGGATCTGGAAGTCTCGTGTACCTGCACTTGGCCTAGGAACACCAGGGTTGATCCCGGTGGCAGGCCCTCCGACGGTCTAGTTAGTCACTGAAGAGTAACAGTAGCTAGGATTTTTAAAGGGGAAAGATTGATTACCTACTTGTGAGGGAGGGGGTCTTGTATTTATAGGCAGGGAAAATGAGTCTGGGAGCCTGCTGGGCCGGGTTGGACCCATTTCCATATGGGCCTGGAGCGATGGAGGCCCGTTTGACCCCTGGTTGACCTGATGATCACGGATGATCACGGAAGCGCGAATCTTGAGGGGATCCTGTGGCCCAGGAGGGGCTACATCATCTGACCCATATCAGGAGCCCCCCACTCCTGGAGGGCTGGATTATCCAGTCATTTAGGAGTGGTTTTTTGCCTCTGTAGGAAGAGCAGAGTGGTGTGTACGGTGAATAATGGGATTCGTATCTTCCTGAAGAGATCAGCGAGGTAGGATGAAGGGAATCCTCTCTTGGAGTCACGAGAGGTGTCGAGTGCTGAAGAGTAGGAGCTCGGTTTGCCGAGCGTCGAGGGTCAGGAGACGAGCCCCCTCACTTGTTGGAAAAGCAAGGGGACGTCGCGATCTCAGGAGTAAGAGGTCGCTCTGCCGAGCGTCGATGGTCGGGAGACGAGCCCCCTCACTTGTTGGAAAAGCAAGGGGACGTCGCGATCTCAGGAGTAGGAGGTCGCTTTGCCGGTGTCGAGGGACGGTGGACGAGCCCCCTCACATGTTGGAAAAGTAAGGGGATGTCGCGATCTCAGGAGTAGGAGGTCGCTTTGCTGAGTGTCGAGGGTCGGTGGGTGAACCCCCTCACTTGTTGAAAAAGCAAGGGGACGTCGAGGCCTTAGGAGTAGGGGCTCGGTTAGCCGAGCATCGAGGGTTGGTGGGAGAGCCCCCTCACTTATTGGAAAAGCAAGGGGACACCACGGATCCAAAAGCAAGGGGCACCGCGGATCCGGGGGTGGCTACACCAGGTGTGAGTTCTCTCAATTTATAAAGTGGAAGCTTCGGTACTAGCTATACGCCCGACCCTCAGCAGAGGGAACGGCTCGGGAGTAGGCGGGAGTGAGGTGGAGGTCGGATGCTCAGCTCAGATCAGGAGGCTTGGCTCGGATCTGGAAGTCTCGTGTACCTGCACTCGGCCTAGGAACACCAGGGTTGATCCTGGTAGCAGGCCCTCCGACAGTCTAGTTAGTCACTGAAGAGTAACAGTAGCTAGGGTTTTTAAAGGGGAAAGATTGATTACCTGCTTGTGAGGGAGGGGGTCTTGTATTTATAGGTAGGGGAAACGAGTCGGGGAGCCTGCTGGGCCGGGTTGGACCCATTTCCATATGGGCCTGAAGCGGTGGATGCCCGTTTGACCCCTGGTTGACCTGATGATCACGGATGATCACGGAAGCGCGAATCTTGAGGGGATCCTGTGGCCCAGGAGGGGCCACGTCATCTGACCCATATCAGGAGCCCCCCACTCCTGGAGGGCTAGATAATCCAGTCATTTAGGAGTAGTTTTTTGCCTCTGTAGGAAGAGCAGAGTGGTGTGTACGGCGAAGAACGGGATTTGTATCTTCCTGAAGAGATCAGCGAGGTAGGATGATGGGAATCCTCTCTTGGAGTCACGAGAGGTGTCGAGTGCTGAAGAGTAGGAGCTCGGTTTGCCGAGCGTCGAGGGTCCCCTCACTTGTTGAAAAAGCAAGGGGACGTCGCGATCTCAGGAGTAAGAGGTCGCTCTGCCGAGCGTCGAGGGTCGGGAGACGAGCCCCCTCACTTGTTGGAAAAGCAAGGGGACGTCGCGATCTTAGGAGTAGGAGGTCACTTTGCCGGCGTCGAGGGACGGTGGACGAGCCCCCTCACATATTGGAAAAGTAAGGGGATGTCGCGATCTCAGAAGTAGGAGGTCGCTTTGCTGAGTGTCGAGGGTCGGTGGGTGAACCCCCTCACTTGTTGGAAAAGTGAGGGGACGTCGAGGCTTTACGAGTAGGGGCTCGGTTAGCCGAGCGTCGAGGGTTGGTGGGCGAGCCCCCTCACTTATTGGAAAAGCAAGGGGACACCGCGATCTCAGGAGTAGGATGTAGCTTTGTCGATCGTCAAGGGACGGTGGGCGAGCCCCCTCACTTGTTGGAAAAGCAAGGGGACGTTGAGGCCTTAGGAGTAGGAGCTCGGTTTGCCGAGTGTCGAGGGGCGGTGGGCGAGCCCCCTCACTTGTTAAAAAACCAAGGGGGTGTCGAAGCCTTAGCAGTAGGGGCTCGGTTTGCCGAGCGTTGAGGGTCAGTGGGCGAGCTCCCTCGCTTGTTGGAAAGCAAGGGAACATTGAGGCCTTAGGAGTAGGAGCTCGGTTTGCCGAGCATCGAGGGTCGGTGGGCGAGCCCACTGACTTGTTGGAAACGCTGTTGGGTTTTCGGGGCAAAAATGCAGCGGATTAAAACAATAAAATCGAAACCCAATCGCAGGATCCATGCAAAACAAGACGTTTAATTCGTAGTTATGAACGTTTACCTTAAAACGAAGCTTTAACAGTTGAGAAAAGGATGACTAATGGAGGTCCAAGCTTCTTGAATCACCATGCATCCCGCTGACGCGATCTACGCTCTATCGGTATCCACACGAACACTTGGTATTTGAAGGAGCGATGTACTAGCATCCGAAAAACAAATTCTCTCTATCTCCATCTTCTTCTCTCAAACGGCTAGGGTTTTTTCTCTTAGCCTCAAAAAACAATTTGAGAGTTTAAGATCTTTATATAGAGAGACAAATCTGTTTTTCTAAAGCCCAATCCTATTGGGCTTTTATTAAAATTAGAATTCTTAATTAAATAAATAATTAAGTCAAACTTAATTAATATTCTAATATAACTCTAATTCTAATCATTAGCAAATTTGAAATTATATTTAATTAATTAATTAAGTCCCACTTAATTAATATCATAAATAAATTCGAATTACTATTTAATTTAAATTCATAATTTAAATCAAATCTCCTTCAAGCGTTCTTGTGTGTGACCCTTTAGGTTATTATTACGTTGGAAATAATTTTAATATCCAAAAATAAAATTATAAACAATGAGCGGCATCTAGTAATACATCATTGCTACCCAAGTAATAATAATAATTGGTGATCCAATAAAACCTTTCGTGATTAATGTTTCCGTGTAATATAATCCCTTTAACCATATATTATAGATTAAACTCGAGGCATGTTCTCAGTCATCCTCTTCAACTTTTAATCCGGGTTTCCTTGATCAATGAGTAGACTATTAAAACAAATCATTATTTGAGCATGGCCATGCATTTCATAGTCTCACTCAATCAAGAGGCCAATAATATCTCTCCTAATTATAGGAGGGTTAAATCTTTTATCTATCATTCATATTTCTCATACAACTCATAATATACCCGATGTCCACTTTTATCATCACCCGGTCAAAGGTAACTTTTAATGTAGTCAAAGTATATTAATCCTCTTATAGAAATATAATGATCTCAAGTCAGAGGATCATTACACCATTATCACTGTGAGTCTTTCTTATGACTTTATTTAAACATGAAGAATCTCACTGTGGGTCTATCCAGTGCAATGTAGAATCTTACATGCACCTATGTTCTTGACTTTAGTATCACTATACCTATGACCAATGAGATGTGGTCATCAGTCAACAAACATACTAATCTTTATGCATTATTATTGTCCCATAATGACAATGCTTGATTAGGGATATTTAGGAATATAAACACTATTCATATAATCTCATTTTTAAGTCTCATACTTAAAGATATAGAATACGTATTATATATTCCAAGGACATTTATTATTCTAACATTTTTATCGCAGTAAATTAAGACATAATAAATTAACATATAATAATCAATAGAACACAATCATTAATTAACAAAAGTATTTCCTAGAAGCACAATCACATTGTCTCTTGGGCACTAACACTAACAATCTCCCACTTGCACTAGAGCCAATCACTCATGTATCTAATACCCATGGAACTAGTGTGACCTTCGTGCTTCTGCTGCGACAAAGCCTTAGTCTTGTGGGTCCGCAACGTTATCTTAAGTATGCACTTTATATATGTATGTATTCTGACTTAAACCGATTAATCTTTTAGATCTATCTCTATAGATCCTGATCCCTAAGACATATGTATCATCGCCAAAGTCTTTTATCGAGAAACTATTTCCCAACCAAATCTTCACAACCTGTAGATTAGGAATGTCATTCCCTATTAATAATATGTCATCTACATATAATACTAGGAATGATACATGGCTCCCACTAACCCTTCGTAAACACACGACACATTTTTCATTTTACATGAAGCCAAACTCTTTGACTGTTTCATCAAAACGAATGTTCCATCTCCTCGAGGCCGGCTATAATCCATAAATGGACCATCGCTTCTCACAGACCATTCTAGCAAACTTTGGATCGACTTGACATCCATTTGCTAGATTTCATAGTCATAGTAAGTTGCTATCGCAAGCAAAATCCTGATGGATTTGACCATAGCCACCGGTGAGAAAGTTTCATCATAGTCACTACTATGAATCTGCTTGAAACTTTTCGCCACTAGTCTTGCTTTGTAGGTCTGTACATTACAATCCACGTCAATTTTCTTCAAGAAACCCACTTGCACCCTATGGGTTTTACCCCTTCGGGTGGTCCAACCAAAGTCCATACTTTGATTTTCATACATGGAATCCATCTCAGATTTCATGGCCTCCAGCCATCTCTCAAAATCTGGACTATTCATAGCATCTTTGTAGGTGAGAGGCTCATCATCATCTATGATCATCACATCGCCAATTTGAGTCAGAAGAAATCCACGATATCTCTCTGGCTCATAGCGAATCCTACTAGATCTACGAATAACCTGTGTTTCTTGAGCAGTGTTGTTATCAACATCTTGAGTCACACTCTGCTCATGTTCCAACTCTTGTTCAACATTATTCTGTGGTTCTCGATCCTCATCGAGATCTATTGTCCTCCCACTATTTTTCTTAGAAAGTAAATCTCTCTTTAGAAACATAGCATTCAAGCAACAAACACTTTGTTCTCCGAAGGTTTATAGAATTAATACCCTTTTTGTTTCCATTGGGTATCCCACAAAATCTGATTTTGGTCCTAGCTTGTCAGAGATCATACGTTTCACAAATGCTTCATATCTCCAAATTTTCATAAATGACACGCTGTGACGTTTCTCAGTTCATATCTCATATATGGTGTCTTTTGAACTGATTTAGAAGGAACTCGGTTTAGTGTTTCTGCAGCCGTCTCTAGGGGCATAACCCCAGAAACTAATTGGAAGATCCCCTAGACTCATCATCAATCGCACCATGTCCAACAAAATGCGATTTCTCCTCTCAGACACACCATGTCTTTGTGGTGTTCCAGGAGGAGTGAGTTGTGATACTATACCACACGCTTTTAAGAAATTTTAAGCTTAGGTATTCTCCTCTACGATCAGATCGTAGAGTTTATACTTTCGCCTATTTGTTTTTCTTCTTCAATCTCTTACTCTTTGAATTTTTCAAACGATTCGGATTTGTTCTTCAAAAGATACACATATCCGTATCTACTAAAATCATCAGTAAAGGTTAAAATTAGTAAAAGCCACCTCTTGCCAACATACGCATTGGACCACATACATCACTATGTATCAATTCCAATTGTTTGGTGGCCCTCTCACCTTATCCGGTAAAAGGAGTTTTAGTCATTTTGCCAATGAGACATAGTTCACATTCTTCGTATGATTCAAAATCAAACTTATCCAAGTATCCATCCTAATGTAACTTGGAAATGCGATTCTCATTTATATGGCCTAAATGACAGTGCCAGAGGTATGTTTGATTTGAATCATTTATCTTTAGACGTTTATTATTTACATTATAGATAGGAGTATCAAAATCAAGAACATATAAACCATTAAACAAACGTGCAACCTCATAGGTAACATTATTTGATGAAAAGGAACAACAATTGTTCTGAATCAAAAAGGAAAAACCAATCTTGTCCAAACAAGAAACCAAAATAATGTCTCTGCAAATTGCAGGCACGTAAAATAGTTCTCAAGTTCTGAAATAAGCCCCATGGGCATCGATAAATAATAAGTCCCTACAGCTAAAGCAGCAACCTTTGCTCCATTGCTAACATGTAGGTCGACTTCTCCTAACGCCAAAGTTCTACTCCTTCGCCGTTTATGCACATTTATACAAATGTGAGAACCACATCCAGTATCTAATACCCATGATGTAGAAGTAGACAAATTTGACTTCTATAATATAAATACCTGAATCAGAAATCTGAACAGCCTTCAGTTTCTTCAGATCCTCCAAATAAGTTTGACAGTTTCTCTTCCAATGACCCGGCTTCTTGCAATAGTGACAATCACCCTTTGCCTTTGCCTTTGCAACACCTCCAGTAGGCTTCTAAGCCTTAACAGCGGGTTCTGGATTAGCAGGTTTAGATCCAATCTTGTTCTTGCCTTTCCATTTACCCTTTCCTTTGGCATTCCCTTTGTTGACCATCATTATGGGAGCAGGGGATGCCTTCTGAATGTTGGTCTCAGTAGTTTTCAACATAGCCAACAATTCGGTAGGTGTCTTGTCTATCTCATTCATATTGTAATTCATTACAAATTGAGCATAGTCGTTGTTCAAAGATTGCAAGATTAGATCTATCTGAGCTTCCGGACTGATGGCGGAACCCAGAGTAGCAAGGTACTCCATATATCCATCATCTTTAGAACATGCGGTGCAACTGGATCACGATCACCCTATTTACATGCATACAAGGCTTTACTTGTATCGAACCTCTCTTGACGAGCCTGTCCTTCAAATATACGTTTAAGGTGCTCTATCATTATATGAGCATCCATATGCTCATGCTGTTTCTGAAGCTCAAGACTCATAGTCGCAAGCATAAGACAAGTGACATCCGTGTCATCATCGATATGTTTCTGATAAACATTACGTTGATCAACCGATGCACCTACAGGGAGAGGTCCAGGGCGAGGAAATGACATAGAGCTTTCACTCTTACCTGAGGACTATCCTCAAATTCCTTTGCCAATCGAGGAAGTTTGTTCCTGTCAACTTGTCCTTCTCAAGGACAGATCGTACAGAGAAGTTATTTGAGTTGTTTGCCATTAGAATATCTATAATGTAAAATGCATAAAAGAATTAGTCTACGGAATTATTAGTTTATGTTCAAATGATTATTCATATATATTCATAATATATATCTCCCACTATTTTGATCAAATTAATAGCCCTTACTATTAATTCGGAAAGCATTTATTATATATCTTTCTAGTGAGCCAAGATCCATATTTCATCATGTCTTGAGTCAGCGTTGGCTGAAACTCCCAAAACACAACTATTTAGGTAGACAACATTTGTCAATTATATCACGTATATAACTCTTGGATAGTTTGGTGAACAACCATTGCTCTAATTTATCTAATAAATTTTTCGCCAAACTCTATGCTTCTAAGTTCATAATCTTATTGTGACGACTTAGTTAAGTTAGGCCCAATGAATCAACATAACGAGTATCACATTTACTCTTTCGCACCTCACCACGATTAAAAGGAGCACTCTGCTTTGGCAAACCCACCCCTTATGATCTAGGCCTTGATGAGTGTTATTCATTGGAAAGCATCTTGTTTAACTTAATATTTATTAAGGGATTTATTTATAAACGATCATGATCCCATCATAAAGAGATTCTCAATTTTTCCTTGAATCAAATATTTCAAATCAAAATTCGTTGAATGAATGATTTCCAGATCAGAGGTTAACGCACAGACGGCATTATTGGCACTCCTTTTCTTACAGATTCGTAATCAGTTGTTGACAAAATCATTCAATCATTGAATAATGAAAATTCATATTTAATTATCGTGTTTCATAAACACAAGAATCTCATGATCGTTTGTTTAATGTTCATCTTAAATCGTTATAGATTTTATCTTGTTTAAGTATGAATGGGGTGTCGTATCTAATACATTCATCTTAATCTAATTAAGCATGCATCATTATCTCTACACATACATTGTATCACATACATTCATACATATGTAAAGTGCATAAAGTAAACGTGTTTGGTTATGGCCCATCCTATATGATCTTTCCAAGCTAATGGAAAAATCAAGGTCAATCTATGGGTGGTTTAAAATACTACACTATTACATGTCTTTATCTTCTTCATCTTCATCTTGTATCTCCTTCTTTGGAATGCTCATTAGTTTGCCTCCTTGCTTCCATGTCTTCATTGATCATTACATTGAATAATGGAAAAAAAAAAAATGTTCTTATGAACTTACAAGAGGAACTCGAGTTACATTCGAGAATATAAATTACAAGAAATTGAAGACGACATGCAAGTCGTATTTAGAAACCAAACCATAAATCAAAACCACTAACCTATGGGTCTTAAGGCCATAACCATACACCATGCTCATATAACAATTAAGAATATCTCATATTTCATTATGTCATCATACCACATCATATTTGTCATGATCCAATCACAAAAATTAAATAGGGTAAAATCAGAAAATTGCAATCAAAATTCTGAAAACAGTAAATCGCAGTTTTCAGGTTCTAAACGGCGTCAAACGCCTTATATCCGCGTCGGTGACAAAGTTAGTATTGCTCAGTGACCCGATTCCAGTCAGAAAACATATTTTATTTGCGAAAATCGGACACTGGACATAGATTTCACCAAATCTGCTCATCTTTGTAGAAACCGTATCGTATACAATCTACGCGATAAGAACAAATATATAATATTCAAATAATATCATATATTATCTTATCATGTTATACCATATCATATTTCATCATGATCCAATCATAAAAATCATATAAGGCATAATTCAGAAAATTGAAATTAAATCTGAAAACATAGAATTGCATATTTCAGGCCCTAAACGGCGTCAAACGCCTTACAGACGAGTCGGTGATAGCTTAAGCTATCAGTTTTGTTCAGACGCTCGTTTCCCTTTCCGAAAAGGTACTCATTTGCAAAAATCAGACACTAGAAATAGATTTCAGCAAATCTGCAGCAGCCGTTTCAGAATCCATATCGAATACGATTCTCGTAATTAGAACAAACATAAATCATATACATATCAGTATACATACAGATTATAAGATCATCATATGATCATTCCAATCATCATTAACTTACAGTTTATGCATATATATCAAAACTGTAACAAATAAACGAATTAAAACGTTTTCGCAAGTGGCTCTGATACCATTGTTGGGTTTTCGGGGCAAAAATGCAGCGGATTAAAACAATAAAATCGAAACCCAATCACAGGATCCATGCAAAACAAGACGTTTAATTCGTAGTTATGAACGTTTACCTTAAAACGAAGCTTTAACAGTTGAGAAAAGGATGACTAATGGAGGTCCAAGCTTCTTGAATCACCACGCATCCCGCTGACGCGATCTACGCTCTATCGGTATCCACACGAACACTTGGTATTTGAAGGAGCGATGTACTAGCATCCGAAAAACAAATTCTCTCTATCTCCATCTTCTTCTCTCAAACGGCTAGGGTTTTTTCTCTTAGCCTCAAAAACCAATTTGAGAGTTTAAGATCTTTATATAGAGAGACAAATCTGTTTTTCTAAAGCCCAATCCTATTGGGCTTTTATTAAAATTAGAATTCTTAATTAAATAAATAATTAATTCAAACTTAATTAATATTCTAATATAATTCTAATTCTAATCATTAGCAAATTTGAGATTATATTTAATTAATTAATTAAGTCCCACTTAATTAATATCATAAATAAATTCGAATTACTATTTAATTTAAATTCATAATTTAAATCAAATCTCCTTCAAGCGTTCTTGTGTGTGACCCTTTAGGTTATTATTACGTTGGAAATAATTTTAATATCCAATAATAAAATTATAAACAATGAGCGGCATCTAGTAATACATCATTGCTACCCAAGTAATAATAATAATTGGTGATCCAATAAAACCTTTCGTGATTAATGTTTCCGTGTAATATAATCCCTTTAACCATATATTATAGATTAAACTCGAGGCATGTTCTCAGTCATCCTCTTCAACATTTAATCCGGGTTTCCTTGATCAATGAGTAGACTATTAAAACAAATCATTATTTGAGCATGGCCATGCATTTCATAGTCTCACTCAATCAAGAGGCCAATAATATCTCTCCTAATTATAGGAGGGTTAAATCCTTTATCTATCATTCATATTTCTCATACGACTCATAATATACCCGATGTCCACTTTTATCATCACCCGGTCAAAGGTAACTTTTAATGTAGTCAAAGTATATTAATCCTCTTATAGAAATATAATGATCTCAAGTCAGAGGATCATTACACCATTATCACTGTGAGTCTTTCTTATGACTTTATTTAAACATGAAGAATCTCACTGTGGGTCTATCCAGTGCCATGTAGAATCTTACAAGCACCTATGTTCTTGACTTTAGTATCACTATACCTATGACCAATGAGATGTGGTCATCAGTCAACAAACATACTAATCTTTATGCATTATTATTGTCCCATAATGACAATGCTTGATTAGGGATATTTAGGAATATAAACACTATTCATATAATCTCATTTTTAAGTCTCATACTTAAAGATATAGAATACGTATTATATATTCCAAGGACATTCATTATTCTAACATTTTTATCGCAGTAAATTAAGACATAATAAATTAACATATAATAATCAATAGAACACAATCATTAATTAACAAAAGTATTTCCTAGAAGCACAATCACATTGTCTCTAGGGCACTAACACTAACAAACGCAAGGGGACGTTGAGGCCTTAAGAGTAGGAGCTCGGTTTGCCGAGCGTCGAGGGTCGGTGGGCGAGCCCCCTCGCTTGTTGGAAAAGCAAGGGGATGTTGAGACCTTAGGAGTAGAAGCTCGGTTTGCCGAGCATCGAGGATCGGTGGGTGAGCCCCCTCACTTGTTGGAAAAGCAAGGGGACGTCGATGCCTTAGGAGTAGGGGATCGGTTTGCCGAGCGTCGAGGGTTGGTGGGCGAGCCCCCTCGCTTGTTGGAAAAGCAATGGGACGTTGAGGCCTTAGGAGTAGGAGCTCGGTTTGCCGAGCGTCGAGAGTCGGTGGACGAACCCCCTCACAGGTTGGGGGATAATTTGTGGCTTGCGGTGATATCCGAGCATTTACCCCCAAGCCGTTGAGAGAATCTTTTTGGGGCTCGCGGTGATATCAAAGCGTCGACCCCCAAGACTTTGAGAAAAACTTTTTGTGGCTCGTGGTGACATCCGAGCGTCGAGCCCCAAGTTGTCGAGAGAAACTTTTGTGGCTCGCGGTGACATCCGAGCATCGACCACCAAGACTTTGAGAGAAACTTTTGGGGCTCGCGGTGACATTTGAGCGTCGAGCCCCAAGTTGTCGAGAGAAACTTTTTGGGGCTCGCGGTGACATCCGAGCATCGACCCCCAAGACTTTGAGAGAAACTTTTTGTGGCTCGCGGTGACATCCGAGCATCAAGCCCCAAGTTCTTGAGAGAAACTTTTTGGGGCTCGCGGTGACATCCGAGCGTCGACCCCCAAGACTTTGTGAGAAACTTTTTGTGGCTTGCTGTGACATCCGAGCGTCGAGCCCCAAGTTGTTGAGAGAAACTTTTTGTGGCTCGTGGTGACATCCAAGCGTCGACCCCCAAGTTGTTTAGGAGTTACTTTTTATGGCTCGCGGTGACATTCGAGTGTGAACCCCCAAGACTTTGAGAGAAACTTTTGGTGGCTCGCGGTGACATCCGAGCATTGAGTCCCAAGTTGTTGAGAGAAACATTTTGTGGCTCACGGTGACATCCGAGCATCGAGCCCCAAGTTGTTTAGGAGAAACTTGGGTGAACAAAGGTGAAGTACACAAGAAGTTGACCCTGCGCACCGAGCCACCGCGTTGGTCGACAGAGCCGAGGGTAAGAAGGTATTTTTGCGTTCTAGGCTGACGTCATCAAGATCTTAGTGGCCGTTAGATCTTGATGATGAAGATCAAATGGCCAGATCTCTTTGCAGAATTCAAGGAGTCTCATCTCCGCTTATAAATCCCCCTCCCCTCACCTCACTTCTTCACTTTGCTTTCATTCTCTTCACAACAGAAATTTTCTTGCAAGCCACCGGCGACCACTTTTCGTTGATCTTTACATTCTCCGGTGAAACAGGTTAGTATTTTTGTTTTAAAATGTTACGCTCTCAGTTCGGCTCTGAGGCACTTCAGATCGCGCCGAGGAGGAAGTTCACTCGTCTTCGATATCTTGGTCTTCGAATGACTTTCAAGTGAAGGAGGAGGTTCTATCGGTTGGAGGGTTAGGAGACGAGGCTATTGTAGTTTATAACGTGGCTCCTTTACGAGTTTGCAGATCGAAAGGGAACCATGTTAAGCAGAGTGAGCATGAGGAGGGAGACTCTAGGGAGTCGTTTGTTGATGAGGAGAATGAGCCCGAGAAAGGAGGCCCAGGGGAAGAGGAGAGGTTGAGGAGGACGATGGCCAGGAGGGGTCCGAACAAGGGACTGAAGGTGGTAGCGAACATGGCGAGGTCGGAGGGGCCGCGGAAGAGGTAGAGGAGGAAGAGACAGGCTTCCCACCATTGCCCCCCCTAGCGACCCCTTCCCCTGATAGGAAGCCTCGCCCCCGAAGGAGGAAAAGGAAGTGGATACGGCCCGGCAGTCCAGTCGAGAAGGACAAATATGAGTATGGCTTCGGGTTCAAGTACCCCCATCTTTCCAGCAAAAATTCAAGGTCGATCAAGATGTACCCTGACGACGTGGAGGATCTTCTTGCGTACACTTCACTGCTGCGGGACGTGGGCCGGTCCATGATCAAGATGGACATTGTGAAGTACGCCCTACAGATGGAGTACTTGCCCATCTTGAGGGCGGCCTACTTTATTCTGCAGGAGTTTGAGCTACTTGTGCCGAACCCAGGCATCCACCCGACTACCGTGCTAGGGTCGAGTTTCTGTATGTTCCCTGAGGACGCGTTTGTCTTGGGTTTGAGACTTCCGCTGTACCCGTTCATTAAAAGGGTGCTAAGTTGGGTGGAGCTGAGCCCCATGCAGTACAGTCCTAACTCTCGGAAACACTTAGTGTGTTTTATTTTGAAGTGTCAGGAGAAGGGGATTAAGCTGAGGCTCAGGAGAAGGGGATTAAGCCGAAGCTCACCTACTTCTGCGCCATCCTAGGGATGAGCTCGCTCGGGGACCAGGAGGGGATTTTCCACCTATCGTCGCGTTCTCATAATAGAGTGATGCACGGACATTCGGACACCATAAAGGGGTGGAAGGAGAAGTACTTCATAGTCCGGAGCGAGAAACCTTGAGAAATTCCAACAGTTTAGAATTTTGGAAGGCCGAACCACAAGCCCCCGAAGCGCAGAGACTTGACCGAAAAGGAGTGGGCGAAGGTTGATAAGATCGTGGAGGCGCACAGCATCGGGTGGCCTCGCGTCACGGAGCTACATCTCGCCCGAGCCGGACTGAGCCCAGCCGACCCTAGTATCTTTTTGTTCCCATTTCGTTTTTGTTTCTGCCTTCGTGTTAACATTTTTACTTTTTCCTTTAGTAGAGATGTCTGCCAAGGAGCTCGACAACCGAAATAAGATAGTAGCCCTAACGGCCAAGAGGAGGGCCGATCTAGCGAAGAAGGCCACCTCGGGAGCGGGGACCAGTCAGGCTGTGACCCCAAGGCCCAAGGAGTCGGCCCCAAAGAGGGTGAAGAAGCACCACCACCATTCGTCGAGGTCGACGAAAGATCCGGGGGCGAGCTCTGGCAGTAAAAAGCTTACCGAGGTCGTGAAGGGGCCTCTTCTACCACTTCCATCGAACGCCAAGGAGATGGTGGGTCGACAGGGCATGAGGCCGTATGCCCCCGACTGGGGGGTCAAGGCAGGGGATACGCTCCTCAAGGGCCCGGTTGCGGTGGAGGTGGTGGAGCACCTCGCCATGGAACAGGATCGCATGAACCTGGTGGTGGAGACGACCGATACGTCTTACATGCGATTCGTGCAGGCCCACCTCACGGTAAGTCTTCCTTTTGCATTTTTGGCTTAGCTTGCGAAGAATTCTTCTAACTTGATCCTCCTCGGCCATGCGATGCAGCATGTGCAGCATTTTCATAAGTGCCTCGAGAAGGAGATCATCATCGAGAAGAAGAACGCCGAGCGCTATCTTTAGGAAGCCACCCAGCTGAAGACGAGCTGACAGCGGCGGAGTCTGCCCATGCGGTTGCCCAAGCCCAGCTAGTCTCGATCACGGAGCATCATGTGAATGAGCTGGCGCACTTCAAGGAGAAGGCCAAGAAGGAGAGCGAGGAGATGGCGATCACCATGGTGGACACCCTAATCGCCTTGCAAGACGAGGCCTATAACAAGGCCAAGGAGCACATCTTGTAGATCTATTCGGACCTTCGGATCGGCCATCTCCACTATGGGTGGCAGTTCCCCAAGCTTCCATTGATGCCCCCCAGCAGGGAGAACGAGGAGCAGGGGGACCCTCGACTGGAGGTCAGGGGTGACCAGGCTGACGAAGAGGTGCCGTCCCCCTCCTAAACAGTAGTCTAGGACTTTCCTTCTTTTTTGCTTGTAATTGCCGAACGCGGACTAGCCACCACTTTTTTGTAACAAGAAAAATTTTGAATTTATAAACGAAGAATTTTTTGGCCGATGCTCTATGACTTGTGTTTTTTTGCCTTTTTTGTGACCTGTTGTTTTTCCCTTCTTTTTGATAGGCGCATGAGGTCCTCGGCGCCGACCTTGGTTCTGCCGAGGTCTCCTAGGTCCGAGCTGGGCTGGGGGCCATGGAGAGTGATCTGGCTCGCCACCGTAAGCAGGCTCGAGATCGAGAGGCCGCAGTGAATTACTTTATAAACAAGTCTAGAGAGCTTAGCCTGGAGATCGCTCGCCTGAAGAAGGCCATAGCCGACCAGGACTGGTGGGCTGGTGGGCAGTTGAGACGAACCGGTCAATCTCAAATGCCTCGAGTGGGCGACCAGCTTCGGAGTCTTTTCTTCGTGAGGCTGTTATAGAGAAAAAGTTGGAGATCCGTAGGCTGAAGCTCATGCTAGGCGCCGGTCTGGTCGAGGAGGTGAGCAATTCCATGTTGGGACCTTCTTCGACTTTTTTGTTGGAGATGGCCCAGCCTGCCGTTGCACAAAGCTCCGTTACCGGGGTGCCCTCGTTGGCCAGCTGAGCATGCGAAGGATCCCATGGGAAGCACCGAGTTTGAGTTTTAAGCCGAGCGATAAGCGATTTGTAAAATTTTCATTGTATTGTATGGCCATTTCTGGCGCTTTATGAGTAATAAGACTTCGATTTCTTACTTAAGCAATTTGTTAAGAGAGACAGGTAGGGTTGTAGCTTGAGACCCTTGTCGAGTGGGGCTTCGCTTGAGGTTGCTGCCGAGGTCGGGGCTACGCTAGGGAGCCGAACCGCTATGCTTTGCATGGAGCCTTCAATAAGAGACGTTTCGTCTTCCGATAAAAATTAATGGTGACGCTTCACCTTCCACTGTTTGGACTTCCCGATGTCATTAATGAGCTGCTCAGGGGGTTATATAATCTCCACCCCCTCATCATTTTTTCACCAGCAATTGGCGGTGACTCATCTGCCACCCGCTGACAATTTGGGGTTTCGGCTCCGAGGGTTGTTTACCCAGACCTGTCAGCGGGTGAGAGGCGAGTCGACCCCGGAGGTGAGAATCGGGTGCCTGTCGAAGGCGAGCACCCATAAGTGGAATTTTTGGCCGAGAGTTTCGGGTCGATGGCTCCCCTACCACCCTCGAACAATTTGGGGTTTTGGCTCTGAGGGCCGTAAAGATCGAGTTGTTCGCGGGTGAGAGGTGGGTCAACCAATCGGTCCAGGGGCTCGGTGAGAGTCCTGGGTCGGTGGCTCCCCTGCCAATTCGGGGTTTTGGCTCTGAAAGTCGTAAACTCCGAGTTGTTCGCGGGTGAGAGGTGGGTCAACCAACAGTCCGGGGCTCGGGGCATTTGCCAAAGGCGACCGTCCTAAATCTTTAATGAAAATTTTTGGGATGGGCGTGGTTGAAGGTCATCGCCGAGAGTAAAGGTCGCATGGCTTGAAAGAGCCAAGGCCTTGCTCGAGGTCAACGTCGAGCTCCCATAGACGTTCTCGGGTAGATAGTACGGGTGTAGCTAGAGGTCATCGCCGAGCGCATGGGTCGCAGGACTTGAAAAGTCCAGGCCCTGCTCGAGGTCGATGACGAGCCCCCATACATTATAGAATCTTGTTATGAGCGTAGTTGAAGGCCGTCGCCAAGCATAAAGGTCGCATGGCTTGAAAAAGCCAAGACCTCTCTCAAGGTCGATGCCGAGCTTCCATATACGTTCTCGGGTAGATAGTACGGCTGTAGCTGGAGGTCATCGCCGAGCGCATGGGTCGCGGGACTTGAAAAAGCCGAGGCCCTACTCGAGGTCGATGCCGAGCCCCCATACCTTAGAGAAGCTTGTTATGAGTGTAGCTGAAGGCCGTCGCAAAGCGTAAAGGTCACATGGCTTGAAAAAGCTAAGGCCTCGCTCGAGGTCGACGCCGAGCTTCCATAGACATTCTCGGGTAGATAGAACGGGTGCAGCTGGATGTCATCGCCGAGCGCATGGGTCGCAGGACTTGAAATAGTCCAGGCCCTGCTCGAGGTCGATGCTGAGCCCCCGTACCTTAGAGAAGCTTGTTATGAGCATAGCTGCAGGTCGTCACCGAGCGTAAAGGTCGTATGCCTTGAAAGAGCAAACGCCTTGCTCGTGGTCCACGCTGAGCTCCCATACCTGTTCTCGGGTAGTGTAACACCCCGAATTCCAAATCCAACTGAATTCGAAGTTCCACGGGATCTTTACACTTCTCTTCGTACAATTTTACAAGGAAGGTTAAACTTTACTTTACATCAGAGTTACATTTACATTTAAACTTAAACAACGGAAGCAATTTACAATATTTACATAAATAGATGTACAACACTTGAAACATTCTTTAAGATGCTTGCATACTTTAATCTTTGTCAATTCCATTTTCCTGCATAAAGACTGTGGGCACATCAGTTCATTCAACTGACGAGATATTATACACGGCCATCCTCTCTATGCCGTAACAGTATAACGATTCTCAAAGCTTAACAAACCACAAACTTGTTCACAAACAAAGTTAAGGGGACTATCCTATTGATGTTGTATTGTGATTGTGCGCCTAGTCTTTAATGCAATTTATTATTATTATTAGATGATACTAATACGCACTTGTTCGTATTCTATGTATCCCATACTACATAGGTCCGAGGGCAAGCCCTTAATCGTTCTTCAACTTATAGGGTTCAATCCCTCGCCATGACTTAATCTACTACTGTAACTACAGTAAGTATCCTAGATGTCCTATGTGTTACGAGTCCATGTCCAGACAACCTGGAGGAAAATCCCACATCGTGACATGACGCATCATGCAGAGCCTATGGTCAATTCAGCCTCCGTCATAGACCATGGCACCACCCGTAATCAACAAAACACCCCACAAGCGTCGCCACGGTCTCGATAATTCTGGAGTAGTGTCCACGCCAAGACTTGACGCATCAAGTAGGCAACCTATGAATCACTCTCACACCATAGACCTGATGCCCTCATACTTGTGTTTTTCTCTCACTTTCATCACATCTTCACTATGTATCTAGTCCTTAATTTTACTTGAATCATGAATAAAAATCAATCTCCTAGAGTTAGCACTCCCACTATACTGGTCTTAATCATTTATACCACATGACCCAATCTTGGTCTTTTCATTTCAAATTTCCTTTCAACAACTTTCTTTCAGTGCCAGTATGAGGCTTAGCTACACTCTAGTTCTCAATTTTACTTCATAATCACAAAATTTGAGTCTTCATACTCATAAGTTCTTTTTCACAATTAACATGATTTCCATTCTTTTCTATGAACCAATCTCATATATCAAGTTAGATTTCAATTCATGTATTTCATACTCAAAATTATATTTCGATAATTCCATTAGATTCTCATACAATTGTTCATTTCCTTTACTTAATACGAATCACAAAATTACATTTTTCATCAATCTTTAAATCACACACAAATTCAAACAAATGAATAAAAGTCCATAATCAACTCACTTATATTTTTATTCATTCAAAATAACTCTTTTATAACTTAATAAAATTTTCTTATGAAAGAAATAATCACTTTTTCATATTATCACTTTATTCAATTCTACTCAATTTTCACCACTAATTCACTTTTATCTTAGTCAAAATAATGCTCTAATATTTTTCATAAGCTCTACGTAATTTTATATTTTTTCTGGATTTTTTACAGGCCAAGAATCATTTTTTAAAACCCAAAAAAAATCAAATATTTTAAACCTGCTGAAGCCAAGTTTCGAACCCAAGACCTGAGCCAAGTCAACCGCCACCGAATGCCAACTGGGCTAAGGCGCCAATGCAATAAGTGAAGGGGTTTTATTAAGGTGAGTTTTAGTTTCAGCTTTGGGGTTTCTTATTCAAACACAGTAAAAAAAGGGCAGAGCCTAAAGCTTCGACCCCGAGACCTCTAAGATCACTCGCACGCTACAGTAAACGCCCACGCAACTCAACCACTTGGTCTAAGGGGCCAGGTTGTAAAGAAAAGAGTTTGATTTGTGTTTTAATCTAGTCTCTGTCCATTTCTAATTGTTTCACATAATTCCCAAAATGTTTTTAGTCTCTTTTCTTCTCCTTTTGAAACCAAACTTTCCAGAACGTAAAATATATATAAAATTACAGTAAACTAATATTTTTATAATCATTATTTGCCTTATAAAAATACATTTTTGGTCTTATTTTATGTTCTATGCCCATAATTTCGACATTGAGAACGATCTATATTTCTACATAATTCAGGAATTAGATTTTTCTCAAGATAACTAATTTCTTTGTTCTCTTACTCATTAGTCAACCTACAACATTTTTAGGATACCAATTCTCATTTTTCTACATTAGTATAACTTTAATTCAAACAAACAATAATCCATGATGCATTTAATTAATTATTGTCTCACAAGCACAAAATATCCATAAAGCATAACTCATAAACATATAGCATGGTAAGATAATAAATTCTAACACTTTAATTCCCAATTTAACAATCATTTATCAATCATACTCTATTTTATCATTTCATCTCAAACAACTATAAGTCCAAATTACTTTTAGATTTCTCTTATTAGCAATTCATTTCCAGCATGGTAACTAGATTAGAAGCATGAAAAACACCCACCTTATTTGGAGAGAAAACCAAAGAACTCCTAAAGAATGTCCTACAACAAATAAACAAAGCCTTCTCCTCCTAGATCAAGCCATAAGCCACCTCCTCCTTGATGCACTGCTAGAAACCGAGCCCTCGTTGTGCTTGATGATGATGGCCGGCCTCCTCTTGAATGGAACACACACAAACAAAGCACTCTCTAATCTTTTGCTTACTATTACCTCTCAATCTTTTGCTCTCTTATCTTTTCTCTCTTAATGAATTGTTTAGTGTGCTAATGAGAAGTAATAAAGGGGTATTTATACACTTTTTTGGGGTGAATGGAGGGCTAGGATTAGATCCAATGGTTAGAGATTAAGGGTTTAGATGAAATAGGGAGTTATATAAACTACCCATGATGAGAATAACCAACCTCATCTCTCCCACTCTCTCCATCACAATCTGGCCACTCCTAGAGTGTGTACATTGCACATGCTAGTGCATGCACGTGCCACTCCCCCATTTACAAATTTGTTCATGTGACAAATTTAACTGTCCACGAAATGAGTCTACACTACAAGTTAGACCATTTCAAAAGATAATTAAAGTAAATGGGCTCACTAATGGGCCAAACTAATCATGGGACCAAAATAATTAAATAATTAATAAATATAGTGGGCTTAAAAAGGACAAATAGGCCTGATTTAAATTAGGCTTTTAAAGAGAATAATTTTAGAAAAATAAAGAGAACAATTACTATAAAAAAATATTTTATACGAGAAATTTTACAAACGAAATCATACGTGCACAACACGTAAAATCACACAATCTTATAAATCAAATTTAGGGTGTTACAAGTAGATAGTACGGGTGTAGCTGGAGGTCATCGCCGAACGCATGGGTCACAGAACTTGAAAAAGTCCAAGCCCTGCTCGATGTCGATGATGAGCCCCCATACCTTAGAGAAGCTTGTTATGAGCACAGCTACAGGTCAACGCTGAGCGTAAAGGTCGTATGGCTTGATAGAGCCAATGCCTTGCTCAAGGTCGATGCCGAGCTCCCATACTTGTTCTCGGGTAGATAGTACGGGTGTAGCTGGAGGTCATTGCCGAGCACATGGGTCGCAGGACTTGAAAAAGTCCAGGCCCTGCTCGAGGTCGATGCTGAGCCCCCATACCCTAGAAGTGACCTTTTGTGGCTTGCGGTGACATCCGAGCACCGAATCGCAAGCTGGATTGAGGAAAAATTTGTGGCTCGCAGTGCTGTCCGAGCACCGAGCTCAAGACTTGTTTTAAGAAAGCTAGCATAAAGCCGAAGCTTGTTTTAAGAAAGCTGGCATAATTACAACATATTGACTTTACGAAACAAGGCACAGCGTGCCGATTACATTTGATTTTTTACATTGGGGTATCTGTAGAGGCTACTCCTCCCCTTCGAGGAATTTGATGAGGTGCTCAGCGTTCCAGGATCTCTTGACAGCCTTATCCTTCGGATCGGTGAGGCGGTACGTGCTTGGGCATACAACCTCAGAAACTTTGTACGGGCCTTCCAAGTTTGGGGCCAGTTTTCTCTTTTGGCCGAGGTTAGCCACCACCAGCTTTCAGAGGATGAGGTCCCCTAGCTTGATGTCGGTAGGACACACCCTTTTATTGTAGAACCTTTCGATCCTCTGCTGGTATGTGTTTCTTCTGATGGCAGATTTTCCCTGACCTCATCTATGAGGTCCAGATCGGTGCGTAGCTGTGCCGAGTTGCTTGCTTCGTCGAAGGCCATGATTCGGGGAGAAGGGAGCTCGATCTCGAGGGGAATTACCGCCTCCATGCCGTATGTTAGATTGAATGGCGACTCTCCCGTGAAGATTCTTTTCTTCGTTCGATGGGCCCAGAGAACGCTTGGCAACTCGTAGACCCATAACCCCTTGGAAGAGTTATCAAGTCGTTTCTTGAGACTGTCGAGGATCTGGTGGTTCGCATTCTCAGCCTGCCCGTTGACTGTGGATGGCATACCGAAGAGAAGCACTGCTGGATCCTGAGATCCTCGAAGAACTTTTGAAAACTTTTACCCGCGAACTGAGTTCCATTATATGTGATGAGTATGTGTGGAATCCCGAATCGGCAAACAATATGCTTCCAAAAAAATTGTTGGGTCTGCTGCTCGGTGGTCGTGGCCAGGGGCTCGGCCTCGATCCACATTGTGAAGTAGTTGATTGCTACTATCAGAAACTTTTTTTGGGACGTTGCCTTCGGAAATGGGCCCACCAGATTCATCCCCCACATAGCAAAGGGGGTCAGACTGGCCAGGCAGCAGAGGTTTGCTTGTAGAGCTCTTTTCACCGAGGAGAACCTTTGACAAGGGCCACACTTTTTAACCAGGGTCAGGGCGTCTTGCAGCATCGTGGGTCAGTAATACCCATAATTCAGAGCCTTTCGTACAAGTGATCAGCTTTCCATATGGCACCCGCCGATTCCCTCATGGAGCTCCTTGAGACCGTACTTTTCTTCGTCGGGGGTTAAGCAGCAGAGGTAGGGCCTTCCGTCCATCGTGGTGTATGACCATTTGAAAAGGGTTTCGCTGATCATGGCGAACCTCTCTGCACGGACCCTGACCCGCCATGCCTCGGCTCGGTCTTTTGGAAGCTCTCCTTTGATTAGAAACTTTCTGATGGGAGTGGTCCAATCGTCCGGCTGAGCTCTTTCTTCTATCCAGAGGGTCTCGGGGCAGTCGATACTTGGCTTCAGGAGTACTTCGATCAGAACGGTGCGGTCGAGACCTTCGAAGGACGAGGAGGCTAACTTTGACAGAGCGTCAGCCTGGGCGTTCTGCTTTCTGGGGATCCTTAAGACTGTAGACTCGTCAAAGGATGCCAAGAGCTGCTGGACCACGGCCAAGTACCCGATCATCCGATCGTCACGGGCCTCGTACTCTCCGGTGATCTGATTGACCACGAGCTGAGAGTCACTGAAAGCCCTGGTTTGTCTGGCGCCTGCCTGATGTGCCAGAGTGTGCCCGGCAATCATGGCCTCATATTCGGTCTCGTTGTTGGAGGCTGGAAAGTTGAGGCAGAGGCAATATTGGAGAGGAAAATTGTCAGGTCCTTGCAAAATGATGCCCGCACCACTCCCTGCTTCGCAGGAAAAGCCATCGACGTAAACTTCCCACGTCTGGTCGGCCTCCCCACTTTTGGGTTGCTCGGAGGTGGTGCATTTCGTGATGAACTCGGTGAGGGCCTGTCCCTTGATGGCCGTTCTCGGCTGATAGCTAATGTCGTATTGACTGAGCTCGATCGACCACTTGACCAGTCGGCTGGAGCTCTTGGGCTTGTAGAGTATGGCCTTCAGAGACTGGTCCGTGAGGACCTGAATTGAATGCGCCTGGAAATAGGGGCGGAGCTTCTGTGCGGCCATGACCCGGGCGTATGCCACCTTTTCCATTTTTGAGTATCTGATCTCGGCCGCGAGCAGAACTTTGCTCACATAGTACTGTAGCTTTTGGACTCCGTCCTCATCTCGAATGAGAACAGCATTGGGCACATTTTTTTAGGCCGAAAGATAAAGCCAGAGGGGCTCGCCCGGTTCGGGCTTGCTGAGGAGAGGAGGATTGGCGAGGTACTCTTTCAATTGGGCGAACGCCTCTTGCTGCTGAGTACCCTACTCGAAGCCTCCAGTTCCGTACAAAGTTTTGAAGAATGGGAGGGACTTCTCTCCGGACATGGAAAGGAAATGGCTGATGGCCGCCAGTCTTCCCGTGAGCCGCTAAACCTCTTTGATGTTTCTGGGAGGGGCCATGTCAATTATGGCCTGGATCTTCTCGGGGTTCGCCTCGATGCCGTGCTGGTTGACGACAAACCAGAGGAATTTCTCCGAGGAGATGCCGAACGCACACTTCGTCGGATTGAGCCTCATATTGTGGGTCCGAAGGACCCAAAGGGCTTCTTCCATGTCGGCGACGTGGTCCTGTTCTCGATGGCTTTTGACGAGCATATCTTCGACGTATACCTCTATGTTGCGACCGATCTGATCCTTGAAGACTCGGTTGATGAGCCTCTGATAAGTGGCAGCAGCATTCTTCATCCCAAAGGGCATAACCCGGTAGCAATAAAGACCTTGGTCGGTGACGAAGGACATCTTGGCTATATCAGGGGGGAACATTCGGATCTGGTTGTAGCCTGAGAAGGCGTCCATGAAAGAAAGGAGCTCGTGACCTGATATTGCATTAATCAGAGCATCGATGCTGGGGAGAGGGAACGGATCTTTGGGGCATGCCTTGTTGAGGTCAGTAAAGTCTATGCAGATCCTCCAGCTCCTGCTCACCTTTCTGATAATCACGACATTCGCCAGCCACTCAGGGTAGCTGACCTCCTGTATGAACCGGGCAGACAAGAGTTTGTCCACCTCCGCTTTCACTGCTTGCTTCCTCTCCGGGGCTAACTTACGTCGCTTCTGGACGATCGGCTTCGAGCTGGGGATCATGCTGAGTTTGTGCATGATCGGGTCTTCGGAGATCCCAGGCATATCGGAGGGCTTCCAAGCGAAGAGGTCGACATTGCGGCGAATGCAGCCGATTAGGTCAGACTTGAGGTCAGGAGCGAGGGAGTAGCTCATGCGGAACCACTTTAACATGTCCCCTGTCTCGAACGAGACTTCTTCTAGTTCGTCCACCAGCTCAGGCTCGGGCTGGCTCCTTTCGGGCTGCAGCTCGACGGCGTCTAGGGGGAACACACCGCCACCAACCGCCATCATATAGCACGATCGTGATTCTTCTTGGTTCCCTCGGACGACCCCGACACCTGACTCGGTGGGGAACTTCAGTTTTAGGTGGTAGGCTGAGGCAACAGCCTGGAGGGAGCAGAGCCCCGGTCGGCCGAGGATGGCGTTGTAAGCTGTCTTGACGTTCACAACCATGAAGTCCATTAACTTGGTCCGTCTGTGAAGGGTCATACCGGCAGTGACATCCAAGGTCACGATTCCCTCTATTGGCACCGGGACACCGGAGAACCCGTGCAGGGTGTACCCAACTGTCTTCAGCTTATCTCGGGGAAGCTTGAGGTTCTCAAATGCTTCTAGGAAGAGGATGTTCACCGAGCTCCCATTGTCCACAAGTATCCGAAGGACCTCGTAGTTCACTAGAACGAGGCTGATGACGAGTGCATGCAGTGCAGGAGTCGGACCCCCTCCAGGTCTTCTCCTGAGAAGGGGACAGGAGCTGCTGAACCTGGGGAGAAGGGAGATCTCGTACAGCGTTTACCTCTCGGATGAACGCCTTGCGAGAAGTGCTGGACTCTCCTCCCATGGGCCCCCCATGGACGCAATGCAGGATGGCTTGACCTCCGGTCTCTTCAGGCTCGGGGTCCTGCTCGGGATGTAGTTTGGGGGCGCGAGGAGGAGGGGAAGGCCTCCGGTTCCTCATGTCTCTTCCGTCCCGGGCATCTTCCGGTGTGAATTCCCGGAGGTACCCTCGTTGGATGAGGGCCTCGATTTCGTCTTTCAGTGCCCGGCAGTAATCGGTGTCGTGCCCGTTGTCCCGATAGAAGCGGCAGTAGAACCGCTGATCCCATTTCTGTTGCTGGTCGGTCGAGGGGGCATATGGACGAGGTTTCTGTCCTCGATTGCTAAGAGGATAGCTGACACGTTTTGTGTCAGTGGGGTGTACCTCTCGAAGTGCAAAATCGGGGGGACCCTCTTCATGCCGATACCGTCTTTGAGGACTTTCTTGGCGGGCTCTGCCTCCTCGGCCTTGCGTTTCTCCCTTTCCCGGGACCTCTTTGGCTTCCTCAGGATTTAGGGCATCCTCAGCCCGGATGTACTTTTTGACCCGATTGAGCAGGTCAGGGAAATTAAGGGGAGGTTTCTTAGCCAGGGACGCCTTCAGCTGGCCGTGCCGGATGTTGTGCCTGAATGCCGCCGAGGCGACCCCAGCATCGAGGGAGGAGACCGACCTTACCTCCGTGGTGAAACTCCGGAAGAACTGCCGGAGTGACTCCCCTTCCTTCTGTTGGTGGTCCAGTAGGGACGCGCTCGTCTTCTCAGCTTTCCTGCTGGTCACGAAGTGGGCCAGAAAGTTGGCCTCCAGTTGGTCATATGAGTAGATCGAGCCGGGGACGACCTTAGAGAACATCTCTCGAGTCGGACCCCAGAGGGTGGCGGGGAAGGCTCGGCATAGGAGGGGATCCAAAGCACTGTGAATCATTATGAGGGTCTTGAAACCCACCATGTGATCAGCAGGATCACCCTCGCCATCATAGGTCTCGAATTGGGGAGGTCAGAAATTTCGGGGTATTTCTGCTTGTAGGATTGCGGCGGATAAAGGAGGTCGGGTCGGCCTATGACCCTGAGCAGACCTCGGGCCGCCATTGCCGAAGTGGTCAAGGTGGTTCTCCATTTCCTGTAGGCATCTTAGGACGTCCTCGTCATACTCTGGCGGGTGGGTTAGGCTGCGAGACTCACTGGCTCCGGCATTTGGCCGCGAGTGAGAGCAGTGGAGTGTCTCGTTGACGGGGGTCCCTAAGATGGCCTGCAGGATCTCGATCCGGAAGCTTTGGAACTCATGGTGGGTGACTGGAGCTCGCCCGGCCAGGTCGCATTAGGGTGGCGGCCTCTGGTCGGCACGGCTGAGCGCTGGCTCCCTCTCTCGGGATGGGTTCCTGGGATGGTTCAGGGGCCGAGTTGGAAGCAGCCCCTCCCCTAGTTTGGCTAGTCTGTCGATCCTGGATGACCCGACGTAGGTCGGTTGCGATCGAGCAAGAGGTGCCCGGTCCGGGTCCGAGGTTGACCCTCGAATGATTGGATCCATAATTGTTGGCGGCGACGTCCTGAGGAGGAGCGTCCTGACGGCGTGTAGAGGTGACAGCTCTTCTGGGCTTGGGTGCCATATGAGCTCGGATTGAAGGGATGCCGTTAATGGCTGGGTTCGAACTGAGGTCTATACCGAGGTTTCCCACAAACTTCGCCAACCAAAATATTGAGTTCAAAGCATGAGCATTAAAAGAAGCAGTTCATCTTCAGCCAGACATAAAAGCATAATGAACCCCCCCACCTCATTCGAAGGGGAAAACTCAAAAAATTTAGACAAAACCAAATACTTCCCTCAATTCATATTATTGATTATAGGATTATCCATGGCATTAGCACTTCCATCATTGCCTTCCATACCTACAGACACCATACAGTTATATAAATTAGGCGTAAAGAACATATATTTCTCATCAAGATTCTAAAATGATTCAAAATAATACTAATTTTGGATGTATATAAACAATTAAAAAAAAACTTAACATTGGAATTTTACCTCTACCAAGTTAGAGATGCCGAGGGGAGATCGTTTAGGGTTTCGAAAGTCATATTCAGATTGGGTGGATCGAGCGCGGCGTCTAAGGGAGCATCGGGGCCTCGATTTGGAGCTAGGGTTTCCAGACAGACGAGCGTATAGCGGGGTTTCGATTTAAATTTCAGGTTTTAGGAAGATTTGGAGCTAGGGTTTCCAGATTTGGGGGCTTCAATAAGAGAGATAGATCTAGATTTGGAGGCTACACTGAGAGAGGAGGGGAAAGAAAGAGATGAAGATGAGGAGAGGGGTAGGAAAAATAACCAAAATAGCCATCATTGTAAGGGAGATGAGCGGAACGATTGTGAGCCACTGGATCACGATTATTATCAAATTGCAGATCCAACACATGGCGGAGGAGTTTGCTCATGATCAGTTGCGAACTAGTTCGCACCTGATCAGCCCTATATATATATATATATATATATATATATATATATATATATATATATTATTCCAACATCGACAATTTAAATAGTTAGGTTTTAATTTTCAAATAAAAATTGGGACAGATGACATCTAGCATGCTAATATGTAGTACATTACCCGGACGATTCCTGGTTTCTCTCTCTCTCTCTCTCTCTCTCTCTCTCTATATATATATATATATATATATATATATATATATATATATATATATTATTCCAACATCGACAATTTAAATAGTTACGTTTTAATTTTCAAATAAAAATTGAGACAGATGACATCTAGCATGCTAATATGTAGTTCATTACCTGGACGTTCCTGGTTTCTCTCTCTCTCTCTCTCTCTCTCTCTCTCTCTCTCTCTCTCTCTCTCTCTCTCTCTCTCTATATATATATATATATATATATATATATATATATATATATATATATATAATAAAATACAAAGAAAGCTATCGTGTGGCTCTCATTCCATAGGATTGTGATCAATGGTCCAGATCTAACCTCACAAAACATATTTTTCCGCCCAAAAGTTTCCTTCAAAACTCAAATTCAAATCCCAAAACAACTCCTTTATTTATTTATTTATTTATTTCTCTCTCTCTCTCTCTCTCTCTCTCTCTCTCCTTTTCTCATTCTCTCCCTATTTACTCATAAATTTATATTTTCAGATTTCATGTTTGTAAATTTTTAGATTTTTTATGCAATTTTTTATTGCTCATGTTACATTGAAAATAGCAAATATCTCATCAACAGTTAAATTTCATCATTTTCCACACTGAAAGTTCTAAGAAATTGGAATTTACACCCCAATTTATAATTATTTTTCAATATATACTAATGAAAACATTACTTTTATTTACAACTAATTATTGTTTACTATTCAAACTTGAGCTACATAATTGTTGTTTTACTGCTTCCAAGACTTTCATATGTTGTATCGTTCCGAAGACGTGCCGTAGGCACGTCCCCACGGGCAAATCTAGTATATATCTATATAATAAATTACAAAGAAAGTTATCAAGTGGCTCTCATTCAATCTCCCCTAAAATCAATGACCTAGATTGATTCTCACAAAACATATTTTCCCGCCCAAAATTTCAAACCCCAAAATTAAATTTTTCCATCCAAAACTAAAAAATCTATATAATAAATTACAAAGAAAGCTATCGAGTGGCACTCATTCAATCTCCCCTAAAATCAATGACCTAGATTGATTCTCACAAAACATATTTTCCCGCCCAAAATTTCAAACCCCAAAATTAAATTTTTCCCCCCAAAACAAAAAAACTCATTACTTTATTACTATCTCTCTCCTCTCTCTTCACTTTTTCATATTTCTCTCTTTCTCTCTCTCCCTCTCTCTCCCATTCTTTCTTTATTTTCATATTTAGATTTTAAGATTTTAGGTTTGTAAAATTTTCAGAATTTTTATGCTTTTTTTATTGCACATGTTATATTGAAAATAGCAAATATCTCTTCAACAGTTAAATTTCATCATTTTACTATACTTAAAGTTCTAAGAAGCTGGATTTTGCACCCTCATTTATAATTATTTTTCGACATATACTAATAGAAACACGGACTTTTATTTACAACTAATTATTATCATACTATTCAAACTTGAACTGCATAATTGTTGTTTTACTGTTTACAGAGTTTTTCGTGTGTTGTATCGTTCCGAAGACGTGCCGTAGGCACGTGCCCACGGGCAAATCTAGTATATATATATATATATATATATATATATATATTATTCCAACATCGACAATTTAAATAGTTAGGTTTTAATTTTCAAATAAAAATTACCTGGACGTTCCTAGTTTTTCTATATTCTATATATATATACTAGGTTTGCCCATTGACACGTGCCTACGGCACGTCTTCAGAACGGTGCATCTTGTTTGATCATATAAAATAGTTTTGCAGGTTCAGCAAATTAATTGAAGTAGCAAACATAGAGCAAAAAACATATTATATGATTTTTTTGATTTTTTTTAAATTATTTTGAAAGTTTTTAAATTTTAAATTTTTAAAATTTTTTAATATTTTAAAATTTTTAAAATTTTTATTTTCTTAATTTTTTAAATAGAGGGGGGGAGATAAAAAAAATTAAATAAATATAGGAGTTGTTTTGGGTGGGAGATTTGAATTTGATTTTTGGATGGAACTTTTGGGGGGAAAATGTGTTTTGTAAGGTTAGATCTGGGCCTTTGAATTTTTGGGGGATTGAAGGTGAGCCACTTGATAGCTTTCTTTGTGTTTTATTATATATATATATATATATATATATATATATATATATATATATATATATATATATATATATATATAATAAATTACAAAGAAAGCTATCAAGTGGCTCTCGTTCAATCTTCCCTAAAATCAATGGCCCAGATTGATTCTTACAAAACATATTTTTGACAATTTAAATAGTTAGGTTTTAATTTTCAAATAAAAATTACCTGGACGTTCCTGGTTTTTCTATCTTCATATATATATATATATATATATATATATATATATATATATATATAAATAAATTACAAAAAAAGCTATCAAGTGGCTCTCCTTCAATCTTCCCTAAAATCAATGGCTCAGATTGATTCTCACAAAATATATTTTTCCGCTCAAAATTTCAAATTCCACAATTTCAAACCCCTCTCTCTCTCTCTGCCTCCCATCTCTCTCTCTCTCTCACTGTCTCCCTCTCTCTTCCCACTCTCTCTCTTCCCCGCTCTCTCTATATCTCCAGCCGCCAAAACCCCCTTCACCTCCAGATGCTGCCAACGCTGCCTCCCAAGTCGATCCCGATGCTCTCTCTATATCTCTTTCTCAAAACCCAAGTCGATCCCGATGCTGCCTCCCGCTCACCCCCAGACTTCGAAACCCTCTTCACCTCCATCTGTCTCTCCCTGCTTTCTCTCTCTAACTCTTTCATCGATACTGTCTCTCTCTCTCTCTCTCTCATCGATCCGAACCACTTTCATCGATCACGCCTAAAAAAGAAAATCAAGTTTTTCTTATTTTATTGCCTATATTCCCTTCTCAAATCTCGCGAGTTCTTCACCAGATTCAAAGCACTCCCTGAATCTCCATTCTCCAACAACCAAAGGTATGAAAAAGAAATAATTGCTCTTTCTGCTTCTTCTCAGTGTGTAGCTTAAAAAGGTGATATTCTCTTCAATTTCGTTTCAGATCTGGTGTTGTTTGTTCCAGATCTTTGATGATATGTAGCTTAATCGTTCTTGGTTTTAGATGCATTGCGTGTATGTTTCGTTGCTCTTTTGAAAAATTGTAGGCTTTAAGATTTTGATGTTCTTCGTTTTGTTGGATGGTGATGGTGTCGGTTACAGAAACCATAATTTATCGTTTGTTCTTGGTATAAAGAAAGTGTCGTATAAATAGGCAAAGCAAAACAGAAGCAGTTTTACCATAAATTTTGTATATTTAAGGAGGGGTTGAGCAATTAACATGGAACATATTAAGACATTGATTAGAGGGGAATTTTGAATTTGAGTGTATGTCTTGGGTTAATTTGGTTTGATGTTACTTAGATAGAACTGACATAGTAGTTTTAGTACAATACCATTTTGTTTTTGGAGTTTAGTTGAAATGGGAGAATCAGATGTTAAGAATTTGAGTGTACGTCTTGGGTTCTTTGAAGAATGTTTATGTTATATATTAAATTAGAGTGTCGGATACTGAAATCATTGCTATATTATGACTATAGCTTAGAAGGGGTCATGTTGTTGCTACTTCTGATGGTGAAGAGGCTTAGTTAGGTTTCTTCAACACTTTGATAGAATTTGTTCTGAATGGTAGTCTTATTTTTCATTGGTTAGAATTTATAGTCTTAGTTAGAATGGTAGTCTTACAAAATTTTCAGGTTTTCAATTGAATTAGCAGCAAAAGTTCAAAATTGATGTTGCTTTAGCTTTATCCATAATGTGATGCGAAAGAGCGTAGCAATTTTAGTGGCAATGTATATGTATAGGTCCATAGGATATGAGACACTTTACACATTACCCGTTTATCCCTATGTGTCACTGTGTCCTTGAGAATTTTACTCGGTTATTGTAAATCGGATATAACTGTGTTGGTTACTAATATCTCAAAAATTTCTTGGTTTACAGGTAGCTCAAGTTAGCATGGTAGTAGGATCACAGGTTTGGCTGACTCTTCAAAAGTGGCTTAGATTGATAGAGAAGTACTGGAGGTTAATGGTGATGAAATTAAGATCAAATGTAGTTCAGAAGAGAAGGTGAGTGCAATAAATCAAATCAAATTGAAGCAAAAATTTAGTTTCATTGTTAAACAGATGAACAAAGTTGTCAAAATTTTATCATTATCAGGGAATGCTTTGCTAAGGATATATACATATGTTCCTCGCAATGCAGGTCACTGTTAAATTGTCGAGTGTGTATCCTAAGGATCCTGATGCAGCACCTTCTGGTGTCGAGGATATGACAAGGCTGGCATATCTCCAAGAACCAGCAGTGTTACAGATTTTAAGAGCAAGATTTGACGTCAATGAAGTTTATGTAAGTGTATCATAAAGATCTTAGGATGCCTACTTTTGAACGTAGTGCAAGCTACAGCCCTCCAGTTTTTTTTCTCCTTCGGGTATTTGTTAAGTAATAGTCAAATCTCTATGCTCTTGAAATGATGCAACAATATAAAGGGGCTGCACTTGGAGATCTAAACCCACATCCTTTTGCCATTGCTGATGTTGCATACAGGTATTTTTTCAGGTATTCATTTGTTAGAATTTGTTCTGATGATGCATACAGGTATTCAATTTAACCTTGCTGATGTTTCATTTGTTAGCATGGTAGTCTTATTTTTCATCTGAATGGTAGTCTTAGTTAGAATTTGTTATCTGCAATATTCATGTGTCTACATAGGAATGCTAAGATTTTAATCTTTTGTGATAGTGAGTTATAGTTAGTGTAATACCCCACAAAAATAGCATATGGCTATTTTGCATCATAATCTGTGCGCAATTGAGAATTGCACGCGGTTGTATATTTTCTAATAATAATTGATTGTTATTGAGAAATATCATATTTATTGTCTACTTTATTTTATAATTTTGAAGGATTATTAAGAGGTAGTTTTAATGTATTTTGTATTGTTTATAATCTTAAAGTAGAGATTTTTGGGTTTATTTGAAATGTATTTGAGACTAAGGGGCTTATATGTAATATTCGCTTTATATTATTTATTTATCTATTTATTTATTTCCTTCTTTTATAACCCCCCCCCCCCCCCCACCCCACCCCACCTTCTCCTTCCTTCTCCATTTTCCTTCTTTCTCCCGGTTCCTTCCCAGCCGAAAGAAACCCCACGACCGAACCCATCGGCTCTCTCTCTCTCCGCCCAAATCCCCTCCCTTTCTCCATAGTTTTCAAATTAAATTTGGGGATAGACTAATAAAAGGGTTCTCTACATCGTGGCGGTGTCCATTTTTCGAAAGGATTTCGGAAAGGTAAACCCTAGATTTTATTATTGTATGAAATTTGGTGTAGTTAATTTCTTTTGAGTAGGAGTAGTATGGTAGGAAGGTTAGGAGATGTTGGAAAGGGTAGATGTGAGAAATTAGCAAGTTGTTAGAGAATTTGTAAGTTGCTAATAAATTAGGGTTTTGGGTTTGTAAAAAAGAACTATATGTGTATAAATTAGTTCTCGTATGGTAGTAAAAATTGTAGTTGGATTATTAGAATAATTTGGCAGTGCTTTTAGTAATTGTTTGAAAATAGGAATCTTGTCGGAATTTGAATGTTACGTGCAAAGCACGTGTGTATCCCAGGCGTTCAATAAACGCTTGTGTGATATTTGGAATAGTGTTACTAGCTTTTGTGATTGGTTTGGATGAATTGAGTTTTAATTGCTTTGAAATTGATGATAGGATATATTAGTGACTTTGGATGCGGGGAGGCATGGTGGCGCTTTGAGTCTTCGCGGGATATTTTGTGAGTATGATATCTTTTATTTTACACACATGGTGCGTTGTGAAAATTTTTAATTACGATTTGCTGTGTATTTCCGTTTTTATATCTTAGTGTAGCATAGGTGTTTTGAGATAAGAATTTGTGTGGACACTCTTGTATGTGTCCACAACTATAGTTAAATTTCATAAACAATTGAGGTCGGTTGATACCTCAAATTTTGGAGAGTGCAGCTGGTCTGAAAGGGCAAAGCTGAAGCCGATTGCTTTTGAACTGAATTCCAAAAGGTCATAACCAATTGTATATGTATGATCTTGCTATGAACTTTTGAGAGTAGCTTTTGCTATGAGTTCATTTGATGATTCTCAAGTTTTAGGATTTTAAAGGATCGTTTGATGAGGTACCAATAATAAGCTGTATACAGTGGCAAGGAAGAGTCGTAACTCATTGTGTGAGATGAATCTAAATGTGAAATTTGGACACAATGAAATGGTATATGTGTAGAGTGAGAAGCTCAAATTTCATGAGCATTGGACTCAAGGTTGATTTATTATTGACTTTCAAGTGGGCTATGTTCAGCCTAGTATAAGTTGACTGGTTGGTGAAAATTAGAATTTGGGAACTATTGTTAAGAGTTTGGGAGATTGACCAACTAGAGAGTTGTAGTAGGGAGTCATAGCTTTCTAACCCATATAGAGTTTTGTAATTCCAGTTTATCGGTTGAGAGTTATGATTTTCCAAAGATGGAACTTGCATTTTCGAGAACTCGAATGACAAAGTCTGGAAGAGGTGTTCAACTAGGAAGTTGAAGTAGACACTCCCACCTTCCCATAGGACCCGGGATCGAGAATTTCTGATGAGTGAGCAAACCCTCATGATATTGGAAAGGGCAGCGAGTGCAAGAAGGATATACTATTGAGAGTATATGAGGTTTTCTAGTATCAAGAGGATTGGATTTGAGGAAATGGTTAGCTGGAGAGCTGTAGACTAGAGTCTTAGAGTTTCAGAATGGGTGGTGTCAAGAAAATCTGAGCTGTGTGTTGGAAGTTGTGGTTGTTGTAAGTTTGGCACCCTGTTGTTGAGATTGACTTCAAGATTAAGTTAGCTTGGGGACTTGAGCTCTTAAATATTTGAGAGAGTTGCCCACTAGGGGATTGCTGTGGATCTCCCTACCCTTCTAGAAGTCTAATTGGGTTGCATTCCGATGAGCGTAGCTTGGGTCACAGCTACTATTTTTTCTTGAACTATTTCATCGGACAATTGATGAGGAACCCTCTGCATGCCGCAGCGTGGTGATCAGGAGCTATCAGTTTTTTAATGATGTTTTAGCATCTCATGTGGAACTTAGATAAGTTCCTGTGTTTAGTACTCATGATGGACATGAGTGAGTCGAGATATAGCTCTGTTTGTGTTCGGTATCTCGATGCCTGAGTCTGTCAATGGTCAGGAATTGATGGTTATGTGTGTGCTTACCTTCATTTGAATTGTATTGCATCCTTGGGGCGCCGTTGGACCCCTCGCTGAGGGTCACGGGCCAGGATTGTTTGGTCGCGGACCTGTGAAGGTATTGGGAATAAGTGGATGTTATTCCTGTGGTGATTGTTGTCTGACAGACCGGACAGACTTGACATTGTTGATCGACACCGAATGTGATTTGAGTAACAACTTGTTTTCAGTAAACTGCATTGATTAGGTTTTCTTTTATTGTTTCGCTTGAAGACCGAATTGGTGTTAGGGGTGATTCCCTATAATCCAACTCGTTCTGAGAGTTAGCACTAAGTGGTGTTACTATGTCTCTTCCTGTCATTAGGGATACGTGTTGCGGCGCGTATCCTGCACTGTTGATTCTTGAAGTACCATGGTAAGAATGGGATGCTGATATCCTGGCGGATCGGGGGTTTTGGACCTTCGAGACCGTCATATTCTATGTTGGTGGACACGAACGGATCATAATGGATCTTCTACGCAATGGATATACTTGCAGTATATCTGTAAGTTCGTCACAGCTTTCGAGGAGGGTCTGATGCAATGATTATTGGTGACAACGGGGTAGCGCGCCAAAGTATTTCTGTTATTTATCTCCTCAACTATGTCTAACTATCAGGAACAGGAAGTAGACCAAATTAGAATGCATTGCATAGCGAGGGTTCAAATCCCTAAACTGGAGAAACGGCTTGATCTGGACCACATGTAGTATGGGATGCATGTGTGTCCAGAGTCTTGCTGACATTAGATTAAGTGCATTTGTTCTATACTCTGTATTATTGCATTAGACTCAGGTCATGGCATACACGAACACTAGAAAATCAGGATACACATTATTTTTCATTCAAGCTGAATTGTGAGTGTCATAGTTGAACTGTGTAATGAGTGTGAAAGTGATGTATTGCGAGACGTGATGATATATGTTGTAAGAAATGAATGAATGTGATGTTATGTGATACGAGATTGGGAAAGATTATAAGTCGTGAGTCTGTAATTACAAATGAATGGTAAATATGGTGCAATTAATGTGAGAGTAGAGTATTTGTGAATGTAAGGCTTTATGGGATAATAAAGCTATAGGAATGTTTGCATAAGGCATAAAGTGATGGGCCTTAAGCAACTAATTTGGAAATGGTTTCCAAACTAATGATAAGTATGTTGTGAGCGGGTATGGATATGCATACAGGAAATGACTTAGAGAGTATTTGATGTGAAATCCCATTTATGATGTTCACATGTTCAGATTTTAAGTAAAGTTTGATTATCTTGGTATTTATAAGTTCGTTTGGTTTTACTTATAAGTTTAACTTATTTGCTTAATTAATAGATTATACTCACACCAGAAATGGCTAACCCCTTAGTGTTTGGGGGGTTAGGGAGTTTCTGGACTACCCTAGATCCCCTATTGTTATAGGTTCTCAGCAGTGCAAAGGTGAGATGTAGATTCATGGTTCTGTGGAGTGGAGTTTCATTTTACAATTGATTGTTTAAGGTTTATTTATGTGAATAGTAAAATATATGATTTAAATTGTATTTTTGATGTATAAGTATGTGGATAATGATGATGAGTATAGTGTGGAGTGGCATGTTATGTTGTTGACCCGTACCCACCTCGTTGTGGAGTACCGGGCCCTGTGGTATGGTTTATAAGTTATTTTCTAAAAACCTTACTACGTTTTCAAAGGAATTTATGGTTTTTATTTGATATTTGATATTCTATTTTGAGTTTGGCCCCCAGAGCATATATATATATTGCCTGTGTGATTCTGCTCATTTTGGCCTGGGGAGCCCGTGATATTATTGCCTGTGATGTGAGTTATGGTATTTAGAGCAGAATTCCGTAAGCTTTTTGTGTTTCGGGACAGAAATTTCATGGGAAACTCTGCTGAAATTTTCTTAGAAATATAACTATCTTAGTTTATGTTTAAAGTGGCATAGAAATTGAAAGAATTGAAATTGGAGTCAAAAGGGGGATGTTACAGTTTGATATGATAAATTGATATTCGTAATTATTGATGTATTAACTCTGATGGCAATAAAGTGTTTTAAATTTATGTTCTATTTACTGTGTTAGATGCATTTGAAGGCAAAGATCTTGGTGATGTCACGGATATCCGGTAATGGGGATCCGGGCCGTTACAGTTAGACTGTTGCTCTTTCGCTTTGTTAAATCTATTGTGCAATTCTCTTACCTTTCCTACTACTTCAAAATTTTAATGCAGAGATAGTGTCTTTAACATGTTTGTTTTGATTTTATGTGAGTTTGAACTTTGAAGCTTATAAAAATTGACAGCAAATCATTAGTAATGTGCAATTTCATAATATTTCTTTGATTTGTGTTCATTAATTATTTTTTAAAACAATTTGATGGGGGAATAAAGCTCTATGTTGTTGGTTAGTTGATAAGGAAGTAAATGGAAATGAAAGAAGTGAACGTCGATGGGAAAGTGATACAGATTCTTCCTTCCATTTTCATTAGTTTTCAAGTAGGGACGATCAAATGAAAGAAGTGATTGCCAAGAACGTCTCATATAATTTTAATGGAATAGTTGCATTCTGTTATCTGATATTGACATATTGTACAATTCCCTTACACCACATAATTTCTTAGGAATACAAACGAACAATACAATGCTATTTGATAAAAATGTTTTGAACCTTTATACAAAATTACTCTACTTTGAGATGCAACACAATGTTATCAAGCCGGAAACAGTACAAATAGCTATTTATTTGTACAATTATAAAAAAATTATTCAGCAGATACAACATTGCCTATGAGAATTCTTCTAAATGATCAAGGGCTATATAGAATGTTGTCATAAGTAGCTACGATCCCCTCTCCTTGCATTTTTGTAGTCTATCATGATGTTGCATCCCTTATATACCTCGGAAGGACACTTTCTGTGTATGGTACTGCTCTAAAATAGGATTTTGCCGAAAAAAGTTAAACAGATTTCAAGTCGAAGGTAGAATGCTACACCATTGGCATTATGGGATAAGCCTCTTGACATGGGATATGGTGGACCATTATACAATGTCGTTCTTCTCTTTAGCCCGATCCCTGCAATTTCGTTAAATGTGGAGTACTAAGTAATTATAGGAAATTGACAAGTATTGAGAGTGTCTTCGCTATGGCTCTGATACGTAACTCATGTCCACTGCTTGCCTTGATTATAAGGAGTCACCCAAATCTGTTAGTTTTCCAGACAAAACTATGAGAAACTCCGTCGTTGTATGTTAATTGTTATACATGTTTAATGTAATTGAAATTACATGACTGATATTCATGTTTTCTGAACATTTATCAATTTGATCAAAACAAACATATAGTTTAGATTTTAAAATTCTTGATCCCAAGTTTTAGTCTGATATGAATCATCTTCTTCAAATTAAAGACATAGTGATAATTGGTGAAGGCACTTATATATTTAAAGTAATAATTGGATTTGTGTAAATCTTTTATCCTGAAGCTTACTAGCCCCTCATATGCAAATTTTAAAACTACTTGCACGATTGACAACTGTGCAACATTCAGAACATTCGAAACCTTGATATGCAAATTTTGATATTATTTGCAAAAAAAATATAAATGAAAATAAAAGGATATGTGGGCTATCGATCCTCATTACTCACTCACATGTTAAGCGACATCTCTGCCATCTGAGGAACACCCCCTACAGATGTTTTGGTCATCATATATTTTTTTAAAGTTAAGGGTGTGTTTTAATAATGTAGTTAAGGTAAGATAATTGGATTTTTGTTTTCTTAGCTTTGTATTGTTTAGAGTCCTTAAGTTATGTTGGGAATGGAGTTTTGTGGAGTTAATCTCCAAAATTATAATTTCTCAAATTTGGATAGTTTGGGAACTGACTTAGAATTTTTTCAACCCAAAAGTTGAGATAAATCCAATTGTCTAGGCTCTATTAAGACATCTTTTATCTTAATTTTGGAAACAACTCACAATTATGGAACTTCAGTAACTTCAATAGCTTGCCAAACACCCAAAATGAAGTTGATTTAAGATGACTTTTTAAGTAGAGGTAAAGGTTTGATAATTAATTGAGGTATTTGATGTAGGAATTGGAGCATTTCCCAAAATGTGAGTGTGAAAATCAAGATTTCCGAAAATATTGCATTACTATAATATATTGCAAATCTCTACTTTTACTTAAAATAAACGTCAGTTAGTCTAAATTCATTCTTAAGCGCACCCTTATAGGAGTTGACTTAACTATAGATATCTCCAATTTTTCTAATCCTACAAGTTGAGATAACTCTACTCAAATCTAAATCATCTAAATTTTGCAAGTCTTTCTCTAAAGTAATTAAATTAATTTAACTGTACTTGGCTTCCCAAACACCTTTAGAATAGTGGTGACTTTTTGAGTGCATGTAGATGAGTGATAATTGCTACCAAGTCTATTTGTAACAAGGAATCATTGAATGCATTCGGTGGTCGGGTTTGTTGGGTTTGTGTTACATTTAGTTGATCCCGATCACTGACTGCATTCATTTTGTTGAGTTTGTGTTAGATTTGGGTTTTCATATGTTACTTTTTTTATGTGTAACCTAATTCTCATCTAAAGATTGGATTGTGACCTAATTCTCATCTAAACAAAACTGACTGCATTGTATATTGGATTTTTAGGAGCATTGTAGATTGAATTTTAGGTAAATTGTAACTGTTAGAATTTTTAGTTTGCAAACCTTGAATTTTTAGAATTATTGCACACAGTAATATGATTACTTATTTTGCAAAAATTGGTATTTTGGGCAATTTTTAGATGGAATAAGGAAGATTAGGTGGAAAAGTGATGGATTGTAAATACTGTAGCAGTGATCAGGTTTACCCCTAAATGATACACTATTCGATGCGTTGATTTCTGATCACTTTCTCATTAATTAAGGTCACTTTTGTCTAGCTTGGAAGAGAAGGCAAGTTTAGATACTTTCTGTCAATTTTGATAGCAACTATTTGTATGATTATAGTGATCAATTGTTTGAATGGTATATTCCTCAATTGATCATATAACCTGCACAAAATTTCTTACAGTTCCTTAGAGGGTATTCTTAATATTGAATATAAAATATTATTCTGTCGTTAATTTAATATTTTTTCTTTTTTCCCAGATTTTCGTCTACACTCATAACCGTTATGTACAGTATTGACAGTTTAACTTTTGGTAGGGTGATGAAGAATATGTTGGGTTGAAACCAATGAGTTAAAAGGCATTGTCCTGTTTGAAAGGTAATGATTTCAAAACTCTTACTATTGTTTTAAAACTCATTATTTTAATTGATTATTGTATACTCTTACTATTTGTTTCAAATCTCTTACTGATTTTTTAGGCTCACTGTTTGGTCCCATTTTTGAAGACTTGAAGCCTTGTATTTTCCTACAACCCTGTAAAAAAATTTTCCATCATTCGGTTGGTTGGTGTATATTTTGGTGGAGGATATAATAGTTGTAATATTTAGCATTTTGGGAGATGATGTAAATATCTGTATATAATAATGATATAATATAGCTATGTTAATACCCATACACGCAAAGTTTTGGAGTATTGGGTTCTGCGTTTGGTTTTTGAAAGGTTTTTCAAGGGTTTTTCTAAAAATCCATTATGTTTTCAAACAAAATTTTGATTTTTAATTTGTATCTTGCATTATATTATGTTCACCTCCCCCCCCCCCCCCCCCCCGAGCCTTATATATATGATGCCTGTGTGATATTGCTTGGTTTGGCCTGGGGATGATTGATATTTATTACCTGTGATGTTATATTTTTAATTGTTAGCAGAATTCCGTAGGGAATTGCTGTAAGAGAGCTAATATTTTAGGGGGGGTTCTGTCGAAATTTTTACTAAATTTTATGAAATCTATTATGTTTTCAAATGATATCTTGGTTTTTATTTTATATCTTTAGTCATATGAAGATTATTTTTTCCCAGAGCCCTATATATATGATGTCTGTGTGATGTTGCTTGGATTTGCCTTGGGAAGATTCATATTTATTGCCTGTGATGTTAATTTTTTAACTGTGAGCAGAATTCCGAAAGGAATTACTCTAAAAGGGCTAATATTTATAAGGAGATTCTGTTGAAATTTTTTTGGTGCAATTCCTTAAAAAAATTACGTTTTCAAACAAAATCTTGGTTTTTATTTTGTATCTTGGCTAATATGAAAATTTTAGGGTATGATTAATATTAACTGCCTATAAAATTTTAGAGGAGACTGTCCAAATTTTTACTAAACAGCTTAATTAATTAATCATTCTTCGCAATGACGTGCTGTAGGAAATAATTTAAAGGTGATTGTATTAGCAAACAATTAGGAAACAACAAAATTTTGAAGGATGGCTGTATAGAGAAGATGATTGTATTACAAAGGTGGTTGTATTTGTTTATACTCAGAAAAAAATAAATCCTGGTAGATTGCATATTTTTAATCGATGTGCTCACATTTCTTGAAAAATAGATAGGTTTTGGGAGAATTGGATAAGTCAATATTGAGAAATTTAAGGGAAATAAAGATGGAATAACAAAAAAACTGTAACAATTTAACGAATAATTATTAAAAAGGTATAGTAAATGACTTTTGATCTTAGCATGTATAATGCATAAATTTATATGCAGTTCACACAATCAAATAACTCCAAATAAATTTATATGCAGTTCCGAATACGTGCCGTAGGCACGTGCCCACGGGCATACCTAGTATATATATATTATTCCAACATCGACAATTTAAATAGTTAGGTTTTAATTTTCAAATAAAAATTGAGACAGACACTACAAAAGAAATGGTCTTTCTCGACACTTTTTTGGGGCTTCACGGCGTTTATAAATGCCAGTGAATAACCTACCGGCGTTTGGAAAAGCGCCACAACAAGCGCCGGTGGAGTGCATGCCGGGAATTATTTGGCGGCCTACACCGGCACTTTTGAAAACGCTGGTGTTGGGGTAATATACCCCGGCGTTTAGGAGACGCTGATGTACACTTTTTTTATTTTGTTAATTTACTATTATTTTTGGGGTGAAAAAATTCCCCGGCGTTTTTCAAAATGCCAAGGAAAGTAAATATTTTTATAAAAAAACATTTAATTTAATTTAATTTTTTTTTTTTACATCACACTGAGGTGTTGGTGTCGCTGTTGCAGCTGTTCAAATAAGAAGATTTAGATACATGCATGTACTGCACATGTTTATCACCTCTCCATTGACCTACAGGGAAATGATGAACAATTTTAAATGTTCTATGCTTAATAATACTAACTAAATCCTTGTATGCTTACAGAATCAATAAGAAATTCTGAACACTTCCTATGAGTACACTAATTTCACAGAGGAATCAATAAGAAAATCACAGAGAGCTGTGTAGTCCATCACACTTAAAAGGTAGCTGCTGCAGCAGTCCTCTTCTTCGGAGCAGCTTCAGTTCCTATTAAAAAAAAGTTCAAATAAAATTTAAAAAATATTACTACAGTGTGGACCATATACCAACTCACAATGATGAAGCCCTTCAATTATGATGTATCGAGTCTAATTGTCAGGTGGTTTATGATAATTGTGTCACCTTTAAGTTGGTTAACAGATAAAATTAGATTTGATCACTGCTTTTTCCATGTGCGTGCATGGTTAAGGTGCAATGCGTGATAACAGTCTCGTTTAATTAACTATTAGATTGAGGTAATTGATTGATTGTTCTCTCTATAAAGAGTTTGGCAAATCAAACATTGAGGCAAATACAAGTCCAGTTACATTGCATTAAAATTTCACCAAGGCTATGCAATCGAAAAGCATGGAGTTTATGTAGAAAATATGAAAGAATGGAAGTAAATATAAATTTTAGGTTTTAGAGTACCTTCTCTGAAGTTGCTCTTGAACCTCCTAGGCAGATGCCGAAGGTACCTCATCCTGCCGGTGCCTGTGGTTTTCCTTCTAATAGCCTTCACACTTGTCTGTTCATGATTATGTTAGAGAAGCACTATGATTTTCATTCTCTAAACCATTGCAGACACATAAATGCAGTGACAGAGAATTGATATTAGTGATAATAGTGATAATAATAGTGAAGAAATTGAGCCTACCCACACAATTTATGAGCTATGAAAGTAACTTTTCAAACCAGGCAAAAGAGCATTCCATCTGAACCTCATAAAGAACAGATCTTCAAGATCAACACAAAATTGAATGATAGAAGTTCAGTCAAAATAAATTGATTCCATGTGAAATAATTGGACTTACATCCTCAACACTATGGAACAAAGGCCTCTAGAATCAAAACTAAAGCAAATCATCATATAGTATAGACTATAGAAAGTATGATAATAGTCATTTATCCATTTAACACAGGTCTATGCCAAAACCAAGAGGTTGCTTTCTTTTATTTCTCATTTCAGGAAAGCTTTTAGAGATGCTAGAGTGGTATAGATGACTTGAGAACCAATTAAAGAAGCTGGTTTCAATCCATAAAATGACTGAATTGGACTTAATATGCATGTCATTCAAGTGAGAAATTCTTATAGTTATATAATAAAGAGCAAGCAAACCTTAACAGTGGACTGCAAGTGCTGATTCAAAGTAAGAAATTTAGTTTGATAATTAATATGTACCTACTACTAGAATTTAACTTATAGGTACTGCAGATTTTTTAGTTGACCAAGTTGCTGGACCAATTGACCAGATAAATTCACATTTCCCAGATCACTGAAAGGAATTGCAGATGGTTTATGTCATCAAATATAACAGGGCCAAGAGCATACACTAAAGATAGATACCACCAATTAACGTGGAATAAATTGCATACCAGATCTGGGTATCCATGAAATAAACCTTCAAGTATTATGGCACAAATATTTTTTTAAAATATAGAAGGAAAACAACTACAAAGTTAAACATTGGGGCAGAAAGAGAGCATACAAGAATAATAGGAGCCCAAAGCGCAATTACAACACCTATATTGTTCTTGGCTGCAGGAAAAAACAAATCACATAATAATACTGATGAAGAGAGCAACAATTATTTTTTTTGTTTTGTCATCTCTTTACCTTTGGGGAAGAACTCATGCCACTGATAAGTTGTTATCGGTTGTCTCATAATATCTTTCGTTGGGCCCACAAAAGGCTTTATCTGCACTCCAAAGTGAGTGAGTCAATAACTAACAGTCATAATATATATAGATGCGCACACACTCACGGACATACATAAACACATACGGACAGTTGTAAAAGTTCGTTGTAGACATAAATGGCTAGCTAATCAAACACTTCATATAGGCACATAAACAATTTGAATTATATCAACATTATACTTTCAAACTAACTCCTAGAAAAATGACATTATAATAGTATTCAACTTATGATGAAAGGATAAATACCTCAATATAGAAACTAAATGCCAACTTAGTAGTGATAAGCAGCACCCAGAACATGGTATACCTGATTAGGCATTTGCAGAAAAATTGAAGGCTTATATTTTATTTTTGAAGATAAAGGCTTATATTGACAATCAAAGAAACTAAAAAAAGAGTTTAGACATACATGAAAAGAGAAAATGTGCCTTCATGCATTCCCCTTCCCACATAGAGGCCAGGCTGCCAAATTGTAAAGAGAACTTCAATAAATAAAAATGAATGAAAAATCACTAAAATTAAAATTTGAAAATATGAAGCAAACATGAACTAGACAGGTTAACAAAAGATTACTACGGTAAATAGTAGTGAGGATCAGGTTTTACAATACCTGAGACCACCACATCATAAGAGTGACAATCTTATAGTTCGACCTTTCAAGAAACCGCCTTAGAAATGGAAAAAGAAATAATAGAGCTCCAAGCATATTTGGTGAGAGATACACGGCCACAGCCAAAATATAGAGTGAAGGCTGATTCTGTCCATTTCCTATCCAACTTTTGACAGTTCTTGTTAAGCCAGTTGGATTTTCTGAAGTATATGCATAAGTTACTGGTAACACTATCACCCAAGTAGCAGCTGAGATAACCTTGAGAATGTATCGAAGCTTAACTGGAAAAGACATACTTCTCCTTGCTTTCCAACTCAAAACTACATCAATAGCTGCAAAAACATTGATTCAAATGCAAAGTGTAATATGAGAAAGAATTTGTCTACAACTATAAAAATGACAAAAACTTATATTTCTGATATAAAATATACATTTAATATTCCAGTGTTGCACCATCCAAATTATCAGAAAAAAGGAAAGGCAGAGAAACGAATAAACTATTTCTTTTAACAATGGGAAGAGTAGGAAGTAGAAAACATGGAAAAAAGCAGAAAGAGGTAAAAGAAATATCCATTAACCTCACCAAATAAAGCTAAACACACAAAAGAAATAGCAAATCTTACTGCCTCCACAAATCACCAATGGATAGGTGATTCAAATCCAAAATTTCTTAGACAAGAGTAGAAGGTTTCGTTACTGAAATACAATGGCATGTACTTGTTAAGGAAATAGAACTATAAAGAAAAGGAGTTCAAAAACATTAGACTAAAACTGAATATTAATCTCAAACCACAATTTTTTAGGTTGGTTATTACTAAACAGGAGTGCTCTAAGAATAGGCAATGTCACAGTGTGCTGCATGAAACAGTGTAGGAGGATCTACATTATGCTGCAAACATAGAACAGGTACCTGTAAACATAAGATATAGAAGCTCCATATTCTATCAAAACTCCAAAATATATGCCAAAAAGAACGAATGTCTACAAAATTTATCTTTCCAATCCAACGATCTCCATTATTTGGTTTGGTCTTCTAAACAAGTTAAAAGAAAATTTTGCATGAAATTCCAAATGCTTTTCTAAACAATATAAAGTAATTTCACATATCTACAATCTGAACTAATAGTATGGAAGTTTTTGCAAGGTCAAAGCAGAGCTAACTAAAATTCAACTTATAGAAACATATAATGAATTGCATAAAATATAATAATCAAAGCATGTGACAGTTTCAATTGTCATGATAGAACAAGAAAAATTTCCAAAAATTGTGTCTAAAATATACACAATAGAAGAGATATATTCGCCGTCTAAAATATAGTAATTAACTCTAACACCCCAAACAACAGGTCAGAAAGTAACCCCTACACTAATTTAAGCCTAAAATATACACAATAGAAGAAAATAACACCTGATTAAGGTTACAATGATGAGCAAAGCTGCTCTCTACCAAAAAGTTATTAATTTGAACAAAAAAATTCGATGGCAACTCCAAGATTGAACAATAATTTTTTCAATCCCAAACCCTAATTATTCTTCTCACAATCTCAAATTATCAAATACACAAATTAACAAATAACACAAACCCTAATTATTCCACAACCCAAAATCCTAATTATTCTTCTCCCAATCCCAAATTATCAAATTTACAAATTAACGAATTCTCAAATTCTCAAATTCATACCTAGGGTTTGAGAAAGGGAGGAAGATGACAGTGATCAGAGTGATGGCGCGAAAAAGGCGATGGGTACTGCAGCGGCATCGGCAACAGCGACGGTGAGATTGGGGGCACGGTGATCGGGGGATAGGGTTTGTGAGAGAAGTGGGGGTGTTGGGTTCGTGAGAGAGAGGGGGAGAGAGAGAGAGAAAGAGTGGGCGAGGGAGAAAGAAAAAAAAAATAGACCCCGGCGTTGAGGACTGGAGGTTGACGAGAGGGAGGGGGGTGTTGGGTTCGTGAGAGAGAGCCGGGGGAGAGAAAGAGATAGAGAGTGTGGGAGAATTTAAAAAAAAAATAAGTTGGATTGGAAAGCCAGCACATAATTACAGCCTATACCCAGCGTGTTTTAAGAAACGCCGGGGTACATAATTAGACCCCGGCATTTTATATGAAATGCCGGGGTAAAAAATTCTTTTTTATTTACTTTCCAAAAATTTATATTCTACTCCGGCACTTTCAGAAAGCGCCGGGATAAAAACGCCGGTGAAGATTTAGTTTGTTGTAGTGAAATGACATCTAGCATGCTATGCTAATATGTAGTACATTACCTGGACGTTCCTGGTTTCTCTATCTTCCTCATTTCAGGACACTCCATTATTGACTTGAAAAAACCCTAGAATGAAAAAGATAAAAAAGAGTTAATTACATTGACAGTGGTTTGATGATGATGATGATGATAATGATGATGATCATTAGCATCATTAATAGGCAGCTTCAGATCTGAATCACCATACAATTTCATATTCATCGTCACCTTGTTATCGGAGATCGAGAAGAAATCCATCTCATGAGGAACCCTGGAACTATTAGAGAAGAAATGATCGTTGATCGACATTTGATCCATAGAAGAAGTATCCAGGATGAACCCTCCTCCACCTCTCTGATCCATTATAAATCAATGTTGTGTATGCAATATTGTATTTATGTACACAAAGGAGAAGTAGATAAAGGAGAAGTAGATGGAAGGCTCAAATGATGATGAAGAAGAAGAAGAAGTGTCTCTAAAGCCCTTGCTGGGGTCCATGTAAGGTGGTTTTATAGATGGGCAAACTCTGTTTTGGCCTTTGTTTTGACCATGTCCTTTTGCCTTCTTTTAAACAAATTAATTAATTTAATACACTAGCCGTTGAGTGATAAAATGTGTGAAGATAGATAGAAAAGGAGAGAAGTAACTCAGAGAAAGCCTACTGTTTCGTCTCATCTCAATTCTCAAGCATATATTATTAGCTGCTATTCAGCTGGAAAAACTGTCAAAATTGATCATATAATTTCAGCAATCTCGACTTCTCTATAACTTTGACTGTAAATATTCTTCCATCGTAGTTCTCAAATAGGAAATCGTCAGAGAAATAAAGTGCGGAGAAAAGGAAAGGCCAGTGAACAAGACTTTGGCCCACAAACACATGTATAAACTGCTTAAAACTCTCTTTCGTCTTCCCCGTTTTAAAATTCTCAAAGCACATCTCCAGTCCTCGGATGCAAACAAGCTCACATCCCAAAGCACCCCTGTAGGATGTAGTATTAGAGATTATGAGAGATTATAATAATAGAAATTAGGGTTAATATCCTAATCTAAGGTGCTTGAGATATTTACCCTAGCTATCAAAATTGGAATACCTAGACTACTATCACAAGCCAGTATTTATAGGATAAATACTGGTTTGGGTACTGGGTTCTCAACCCACTCAACCCGCATTCCGATATTCATACAATTAGTACGTGTAACACACGTGTTATCCATAGAATAATATTACACATAATATTATTCATATAGTGAGAATATACATATATATCCAACAATCTCCTCCTATATTCTCAATATATAAACATACTAGATTATCTTATCAGTTCAACATGAAGCTGACTGGCTGATAGCAGTCTTAAAATAGAAGAAATACATCACTCAATGTACAGTTCATAAGGAGTAAATCAATTATAAATCCGAATAGTTCAAAAAGACTAAACCAAAATAATTAAATAGTACCCAAACCATATCACAACAGAATAGTTCACAATGACTAAACCAACTGGAATAATCTGTCATAGTTTCAAAATCAACCAAAGCAAATAAACTTCAAGAACAAAATATGAGTTTTAAGCTCATGAACAAAAGAGTCTTAAACTCAACAGAAGTTTTACTAAACAAGTGATAAATTTATTCTCAAGAGAAATAAACCAAAACTATATCCTTGCAAACTGCTTTATATTTACTCCTCCATTTTGAGCAAATCATTATTTTTGAAATCTTTGTTGATAGATTCAACTCCTCCATCTTTGCTAGCTTATTGAAAACAAGAATATCAAGAGACACATCTCTAAGAATTCCAACGAATTTCACAAAGCATCTAGTTTCACAAAAGAACTTAGTACAATTCATAATTAGTTTAGTAAAAATGTAACGCAAGCATCACAATCAAGTTTCTTTAACTAAATAAAGAACAAGAACTATTATTGTTTCTACACAAGAACTATACTATGTTTCATATTGGAATGATAGAACAGTTATATCAATTATGGTTAATTCTGAATCATCAAAATTGGAATGAAACAAGAATTCATAAAAGAGATATATCATCAAAATTGGAATGATATAACGACATTCTAAACATCATAAACACATCGACAAATTTTCATGTTTCGTATTGGAATAATATGATTATTCTAAGTAAATTTCCTAGATATATAATACCATCAAAATTGGAATGACATTATATATTTGTGAAATTTATGTGAAAACATCAAAATTATCTAAAACATGTCAACTGCCTAAAATTAATGCTTAAGTTTGAACTTCTCTATGGCTCCAATTGGATTCTAAATTTAAAAATAATTAGGATGTTAAAGCTTTGACTCAGTAGATTTTAACTCCATTTCTCCCACAGTTTTGATAATTAGATCACTTTCAAGTCTCTTAGCAAGAACATTAGCCATACTTGTCGCAATTGTATTTTATCTATGAGAAAGTTCAACTAGGCTTCTTTCAGCCTTAATATACTCCTCTTACTATTATAGAGTGAGTTATGAGCTACAGTGCATTGAATCTTGATAGTCGCATAACAGAATTAGAGAGTTACTTAAACTTCTTAGTGGATAACTAGCAATAATTTATTCAATCCATTCAGTCGTTTCCCTGCAAAGGATAACACATAGAGGTCTGATTTCATAGATGATAGCACAGTATCTGTTTGTCTTTTAATTTTCATAACATTTCTGTTCTTTCTAGTGTAAACACATATCCACTAGTTATCGACTTTCACTAAATTCTGAGTATCATAATGCATCAGATCAGCCATTCATTTCAAGAATGACTAGAGTAGCACAAAGCAAACTCTTAAGTACCACTCAGGTATCTCATTAGCCTCTTAAGGGCACTCAAATATGTATGGGATTATTAGTGAATCTGCAGATCATACCTACCTCAAAGGCTATGTTTATTCTAGTACAGATCTTTGTATACATGAGACTTTCAATTCTTTTAGAATGATCAGTGAATCTGCAGATCATACCTACCTCAAAGTCTATGTATATTCTAGTGCAGATCTTTGTATACATGAGACTTTCAATTCCTTTAGAATGATCTACCTGTCACATAGTTGCACCATCATTAGGTGTCAACCTTTTTTCATAATCATAAGGTATTTCAAAATACATTTTCAATCACTATATCCCTTACTTTTGAAACACATTTTGATTTGATGAGTTTAACTAAGAGTTATTATTCCTTGCCAACTGAAACTCACTCTTATACAAATGGTGTCCACAATACCTAGGTTTTTCATGTTGAATTTTTTGGATAGTACAATTTTAACTTCATTTGTAATAGAGAGGTCACTTCCAAGAATAGGCATGTCAACAGAATAAGTAAATAATAGCCACTATATTTGACACACCACAAAGTTGAAGGCACTGATATGAATTACTTGATTCATATACTAGTCTCTTTCAGAAATTTATCAAATTATTTATTCGTCGGCTATACATGTTTTAAGAACATACAATGATTTTACTAAATTGTAAATCTTGTTCACTAAACATATTAGTTCAAAACTTTCCAGTACAAAACTGTTCAGTACAAAACAATATGTACAAAACTTTTAGTACAAAACTGTTTAAATATCTCTTTATGAATAACAAAATTTTCAATAGATGTAAGGATAAGAAGAATACTTATTGTAGCAATATGACAAACATGTGAGTAGACATCAAATAAATCTACCTCATTTTTCTCAGATAATCTGTTAGCTACTAAAATACATTAAAATTGCGACTGAACAATCAAAATTAAGTTTCTCCTACAAAACTCCACTTACTTACTATAGTTTTAGCCCCTTTCGGTAGATCAACTAAATTAAAGTATTATTGTATGACACAAAATTCATCTCATTGTCTACTAAAGACTCTTCTTGGGTCATATGCCAATTATTTTTGATGAACGCATCCACAAAGAACTCTGCAAGTCAAGATTCATTCCAACACAAATTAGATAGATCTAACATCTGTCCACAGAACTACATTCTGCACTTTCTAAACACACACAAATATTTGTTGTAGGTCATACTTTAGGCCTTCTACGGTCATGTACTCTAACAAATGTATCACAACAAAAATTTGCACTTTAACAAAATTATTTGTGTTTTCATGCCATGATCTACAAAGTGTATTCAATTTAGAGTGTAGTAACACATTAGAGATATGATTAACAATACAACACCACTCATAATTACACAAGATAAACAACGGTCAATATTACAGAATTTAACATTTCACTAAGTGTTTGATTCTAACTTTTATCAATATGGTTTGACTGTTGTAAGTAGAGTGCAGTAGAGATTATGCCATATGCAAACTTCTCTAAAATCATTGAAACATATTCACTACCTCTATCAAATCTGAACCCTTAATTTTTAGCATTTAACTATATATATTTTTAATTCATTAAGAATAATAAGTGTTTCATTCTTCATATATATGTCAAACTTATAATAATCATCTACAAAAGTGATTAGATACTTCTGACCAACAATTATCTCGTCTAGTCACAAAGCTACTGAGATCACAAATATCAGAATGTATTGACTCAAGAAGTTGTGTGCTCCTAAAGACCATACTAAATAATTTTCTAGTGATCATAATCTGAGCACAACTTTTATATTTGTCATATTTAATGGAGTGTCATTAGCAGAGTTATGAGTTTTAACAAGAACAAATAATTTAATATGTAGTTATTAAATCCTAGCCAATTATGCTATGTTCAGGAACTATACACAATTAGAACTATTATTATTAATTGTCACATTTGTTAAACTCAACTTATACATGTATTGACAATATATGCGCATTATAAGAGTTAATACAAAATTACTCGACCACATTTTACAAAACTATTTGTTTTCTCTAGTGATTCTAACAATGTCCACTTGCTCAAACACATTGAGCGAAGAGTTCTTTTCTTTATTCATTCTTCATCATTTTCATAACGCTAAATGAGATGATGACTAAAATATTATAATTCAACTTTGCACACACGGTACAAAGAATGAGAAAGAACAAAACTTAATTAATAGAGTCATATCCTACATTAAGAGATGTTCTCTCCTAAGTTACAGATATTTGTTATACATCTTATAAATCAAAAAAAAAAATATTAGAGAAGCAAATATATAATCTCACACAAACTGCAAACAATAAATTTATCAAAATATCTATACACATAGTATGATAAAGCACTTCACAGTCCTAAATATGCTAGTTTTCCAAAGCGAGAATAACTATGATCTAAAACTTTCAATCATATGATCAAACGCACAAAACGTTAACATATTTATCACATGCAAATACTAAGAAAGATTATATTAGATCATACCGACACTTCAAGTTAGTAGTGTTTTCCAAATTCGATAGAGAAGGCTGCGTAGTGCAGACTTATTCAACCGTGATGCTCATCCATCGTCTCCAATATACACAATTTGTAAGTAACTTTGAAGATCCTACATTCATCAAATTATTAAAGATTAGCCAATTAAACAAATTATTAGCACTATCTAATTCTAGCAACAATTTAATTGGAGATCCGAACTTTATAGTCAACATACAGTTTAACTTATCAAAAACAGATATTTGATTTTAGCACATAGCCAAAACAACTGTTCAACTTGTATTTAATTAAACAAATAATTAATACAGTCTTGAACTTAACCACTTAGCATCATAGTAATTCTATAATTCAAAACAAAAACTTAAAACGAATGTTTTGAACTTCCAGCACATGGCAAAATATTTAACAAAAATTTAATATGAGGAAAGTAAAGAACTTATCTTTCACTGTCTCTTCCCCTTCAATTGATTAGAGTCAAGTCTATTTGGGAACAAATCCGATCTATTCCGTATTACACCCAAAACACCACACACCAATAGATAGACTCAATCTGCAAAACTTCTCTGCAAGGCTCTGTTCCGTAGCAGCTATCCTTAGCAGGTGTGGCATCTACCTCAGTTGGGATTAGACTCATTGAGGCCCCAACCACCAATAACAACTCCTGATTGCAGGCCTCTCAAGAAGTCCCCCAAAGCACTCAAAGTCAGTTACAGAAACACTATGTGGTCGAAACAATCCCGATTTCGTTGGCTTGCAATCAAAATTTTGTGTGCTTGTTGCCCATGGTGTTTCACCAAACAATGCTAGAACTAGAAGAACTTCCAAAAAAAATAGCAGACCCCATCATAAGTTATCAAAGATCTGCTCACCTCCTTACTGAATGGAAAAGGGCCTTAAAAACAAAATGGAATGCCAACAACCAACCCTCTTTCAATCAGAACCCACATCAAAGAAAGAGAACCCTAGACCAAGTGATTTGATTTGATGGCTCATCAAGCTCATGAGACCAACACCACCATCACTACTCAGAAAAGTAAAGGGAAATCATGAAAATGACATCTCTTGGCCTCTCTAAGAAGAAACAATTATGGCTTTCGAAATGACTGGGAGTTTTACACTCATCAGCCACCTCACACTGTCCTTAGATGAGGATGCCATCACCATTAGAGAATTCGATCTGATCCCTTAACCCGATCACCATCTGTCGGGATTTCATCGCTGTCGAACCCAGTAGTGATGTGGACCTACGGCACTGTAGCACCCAGTGACGTGGATCAGCTCCTTAGCCCAAACACGAAACACCCTTTTGTGCCACTGAAAAATCAGATCTACTCAGATCTGATTTGAGTGATCTGAGTCTGTAATCGGGTCACGCCCCGCTTCCCAAAAAGAATACGGAATACGGATACGCGACAAAAGTCCAGCGAATGATTTTCATCATCCATAAGCTGTGTAGCGCCCCGGATCCCCGTTACCGGACATCCGTGACACTCACCTGAATCTTTGCCTTCAAATACATCTCAACACAGTAATAACATGGAAATTTAAAAAAAATATTGCGAAATAAAGTCATTACATCATTGATTACAACTGATACCTTGTTCTTGGACAAGGAGTACAAATTACATCTGCTCATTACAACTTATTACAAATAATTACAGACTCCACTTGTAAAGCTATCGGCTGCCTCCTGGAATGGTAATCGACTGATTACTGCTGAACTTCGCTGGGTGACCCATCGGCTCCTCGGTGACTTGCTCCTCGGCTTAAGGCTTCAGCTGCGCGACTCTGATATCTTTGCACCTGCTCGAAAGGTAGGAGTCGATACCTAAAAGGTGGGGAACGTCAGTGCTTTGACTGACGCAAAGCTGATGATAACAGTGATCCTCTAAAATTCAATCACAACCATAATTTATGCAAAAGAGAAAAGTGATGTGCCAAAACAAGGGTTTAATGGATTCGGATTCTAGTGCAGTGATATGCCATGACCCTATGAATAGATGTAATAAATTACATGCATGATTCTAATGCAAGCAAGACTTTGGAGCACGAATGCATCCTATACTACATACGCCCCCAAATCTAGCCGTCTTTCTCTATAGTTCAGGGATTCGAACCCTCGCCATGCATCCTACTCTTGTACTCAACCAGTTCCCAATAGATTTATCCATTGCCCAAGGCGGTTGTAGTTGGTCAGTCTAATTCCGCCACTGCAGTGCCTAAGTGGTGGTCGAAGCCGCCACTTGGTACCCACGTACGGACCTCTTCAGAAAGCCGTGTTGAATCCAGTCACAAGACCATATGATTCCCATGTCCACCCCTACCCCGGGCTATGGACTGACGCATGCGTGTTCACCCCTGATCGGATTATGAACTTATATATAAACCAAAAAAACAACAAAACCCACGTGCATAGGGACGTGAGCGCCTCGGGAGGTCAAATCCTCCTAGCCTCCCGTACCTTACTCCGAAAAAACTTTGGGAATTAACAGATCGAGATATGAGCCGAGGACTCACTCATGAGTGCCAAAAAGTATCCCTACGACTGGAAGGTACAACACCGACTATGGTTTGCTAGGACTAATGTAATTTTCCAAATCCCTTATATGTCATTCTAATCCCAGCCTTACTCTAATCACTTTGGGTGAAAGATAAGATTTCTTCCAAACTTGCTTATCGACCTCTGGCCTTGGCGATACCGATCCGGTTCGCTACTTCTCCGGCTTGGAATTGTCCAGCATTACGGCCTACATTCGCCGCTATCCCGGCTGTGAATGTATGTTCACCCCTGATCGAAGTATGAACTTATCTCAATGGCACGGCTCGGATGTCCTACGCTTCGGCGGAAATTTATAGCTTAGGGTCGACAGTTGCAGGGTATCCCTTACCCTAGTGACTAACTCGAGTCACGCATCCCACTATGGGAGTCAACAACACCAACAACAGATACCAACCCGCTAGACAAGAGTTATCAACTTTAATAGTACACAAGGAAAAAGTCCTCACAATACCTAGTCAAAACCAAAGACTAGGCAATCTACGGGTTTCTATCCGAATCTTAAAAAGGTCATAACTCTCTCAATACAACTCCGATTGGGGTGTCCGAACCCAATCCAGAAAGGTAAGATCCTAAACTACAACTTTCTAGTTGATCATAAACTTAAATTCCACCATCTAGATCCCCAAAATAGTCTCTCAAGCCTCAGTCTGTGTACTTCCTGTACACAGGCTGCACCTTACAGGTAGCACAAAATACTACTCACTCATCAGAATGTTTCAAACCCAAGTTCTATAGAAGGGTGTGGGTGTCCTCAACAACTTTCTAGTTGTTCATGTGTCCAAAATATACCAATAAATCACCCTCACATACACATATCTCACCAATGTACCAAGTCACACACTAGGACTTCCTAATTCAGAGCACTCAGATCCATTCATGGTCTCTGTCCAGTATTACAAAAACCGCAGTAAATCAACCACTTACTAAAAATGCCTCAAATAGGTCTTGTTGGAAAGGTCTTGATATCTACTACAAATCTCTAATGAAACAGTTCCTCGAATTTTGCTCTTAAGGAGCCTCAAATGTACAATCTCTACAGTGTATCAAAATTGGCTGAAACCAGCACAGTACATGCTAAACAAATCATCATAAATTTCATACTCATCCAAATGACACAAAATTTACAGTGATGAAACTAGAGATCATAATAAACAACATGCAAAGATTTCATATCAAAACTTCAAGTATACACTAAGTTCTCCCTATTTCAAATTAGCACAGAAAGTCACCCTGTTCTTCATTTCAGCTCCAGCTACTGATTAAAGATCAATTTTTATCAAGCCTATAAATTCACCCAAAAATTTTCCTGATCTTTTATAGAATCTAGATGCATGTAGGAATACGGGGTAAAAATTTCAGATCAAGAAAATGCTCCAATAAATTATGAAAATTCTAACAATATCAGTCATCCTGTTAACCAACTGCTGATTCTGCCTTACGACACAGTTCTACTATTGGATTTTATTAAAATATCAAACCTCCACATAAAAATCCGAAATAAATCATGAACTACCTAAACATATATAGGAACAACCTTTGAAAATTTTATGGTCTAATTCCTTGTGGTGTGCTCTCGGAAAAATCTAGAAATTAGCATTCAGATCAAGTTCTAGTTCCAGTTTCTGATTTCATCTTTCAAACTTCTTAGATATTCATACTAGCACTTCCTACCGCACATGCATGCAAGAAAATCAATTAAAAGACATTAAAAAATTGTTTAGAGCAACTCCCCACCATGAGTTGATGAAGAGTAGTTGATCTCTTGAGCTTTCCTTCCCTTGAGAATCCTTCCTTGAGTTCCTTCTTCAATCTCTCTTTTTTCTCTCCTTCTCTTCTTTTTTTTCCTTAGTAGAGTTCTGAAATTTCAGAGCAAGGGAGGTGGGAAAGAGTGGTTTTTTATGGATAAATGAAGAAGAAAAGAGGGGGAGAAGTAGGCCGGTTTTGCTAGGGGGGTAGGATAGGTGGTAGGGTGGTTTTGGAGGCAAAACCATGGCTTTAGCCCATGGTTATGTGGTTGATTGTGTTGGCTATTCATTTTAGTTTAAATGGGTCCCTTCGAATGCGAGACGAGAGGTTTATCGAGCGTACGCAATATATATCCACCATAATATCATACTGTGTTATATTTGCATATGTATCGTACCGAAAACTAGTGTTTATATTAGTATCGGTCCTCCTCGTTCTCGTGCATTTTTTAGAACGCAATCCTCGCATGAACCGTCCCGCAACCCTAACCATATACCACGAAGGCAAAATCAAACAAAACACTACAATCATGTGCACGCATATAGATAATATACATACATACATATATATATACAAGCATCATACAATCCGGGGTGTTATAAGCTGTTCAAGAATCTTTACAACATCTCACGAAATAATCAGAGTCGAAAGCAAAAGAATCAACCAACATGCACATATGAACCAAAATACCAACAAGAATACTTGAAACCAAATATATAAATCTCAAATAGTCATATCTGAATAAGTCAACAAAATCTTGGGTCACATTGCCCAAATACAAGAATAAATCCAAGTGCAAAAATACAATATTGTTCAAGATAAGCAACAAGAATAATAATAGCAAAATTCCAGCATCTAGTATCTCATGTCGCCGATACCATCTGGAACCTGTTCTCCAAAATCTGTAATTTAACAATTGCAGGGATAGAAAAAAGAAAATAAGTACCCGTCAATTACAAGTTACGGGCCGCTTGTAATGCAGGATACAAGTATTGGGGAAAACCAACTAATCACATGGAATAAGCATGGTGTCAAGTATAACAACTAGCATGGTAAGGTGAACAAGTATAAATGGCATGAATCAAGTGTCAAGTAAACAAGTAACATGTAAACAAACATCAAGTGTCAAGTATCACGTAATCATGTATCAAGTGTCATGTATCAAGTCTCTTGTCTCATAGTCAAGTGTCAAGGAAGCATGTATCATGTTCAAGTATCATATTCAAGTATCATATTCAAGTCATGTAGTGATTACTATATAGGTAACACTTCATGCAGCCCACCTACATGGTTGTTACATTCGAACAGTTATGTTTAGGCCTAGTGGTAGGTATCTATAGAGCCGTGTACTCAGGCGTCAAGTCCAGTAACAAGTAACAGGTAAACAGGCACGAATCACGTAGTGAAATCGTGACAACAGAAACAGACATGAATCATGTAGTCATGAAATATGACAACAGGTAATAACAGGCATGAATCATGTAATCATAAAATATGGTAACAAATAATAATAACATACATGAATCATGCAGTCATGAGTTCATAGCATAATATAATAATAATAGGCATGAATCATGTAATCGTGAGTTCATGGCAGAATACAGTAATAACAGGCATGAATCATGCAAGCATGAAACATGGCAACAAGTAATGGGATCACGGGCCCCCTTCTGAGTACACATACCTATATTGTCCACTACTAAGGTCTTTTCCTTATTCCCGACTTGATTATTTATTATTAGTCTCAAACAAGCATGTATGTGTCACGAAACTAGAAAGTATATCATGGTATGATCAAGTAACAAGTTCAAGTTGCAAGATAAACATGTAGGGGTGTAAGATATCTCATAAAAGAATAAAATAACCAAATCTCAAGTTCAGGATAGCAAGACCATACTGTAGTAAAACAGTGATTCCAGTGTTACAAACATGTAAATCTGAATCCGTCAAAATATCTAGAAAATATACTCCCAACTGAATTCAGCGAGTATAAATAAGTCATATAGTAATTCACAAAATCATAACTCAAAACTGATTTGAATCCAGAAAACACATTCAGGCAGAAATCAGTAAAACCAATTTTCGGTCAGGAAAACAGCATCAAAACTCAATAAATAAATCTACAAAAAATTTGGGGTATTCCCCTATCTGTCTAGTATCATAATATAAAGTTTCATAATTTTTCAGTAAAATTAGTTTAGCCAATAAAAATCAGAATATATCAAACGATAGTTTAGCAAATCTGGAATTCCCAACACTGCTGTACGAAAACTGTAATATCTCGCAAACCGTGAAACGAAATTGAAATCCGCCAAAGGAAGATGAAAATAGACAAAATAATCTAACTTTCATATTTCATAATTATTTTCCATACAGTAGAATAAAATAGGGTGAAAATACGATTCTTTACAAAACAGCGAGCAAAATACAGCAAGTATAGTTTTTATAAACGAGCATGAAATGGCATATAAAACTCATCAATAAAATCCACAAAAATTTTGGGTAATCCCTAGATAGATAAAGAAATACTGACCAAAGTTTTGGATCAAAATAATATATGTAGCGCATGTATCAAAATGATTTAGTCATCAAAATCTCCCAAAAACGAAAGCTGGAAAATATCTACACCTCTGTAGTAAAATAGTCATATCTCATACATACGAAAACAAAATCGAGCAAGATCAAAGGGGTTGGAAAGCAGAAGAATTTCTCTACAAATCATTTTTTATACTGAAATTAAGATTCTGAACTTAATATGGTCTAAATTACTGATCAAGACAAAATATCGGCAAAACACAAAATTTTCTCAAAAACTAAAATCAACATAAATCCAACGAAACTTGATCCAAACACGATCAAACATGAAATCGAGTCTACCAAGTGTCCAAACAACATGAAATAGGGTATACAATATGTCCACAATAAGTATATCACATGGGTCTCACAAGCACACGAGTTCTCATAATTGCTTTACATATACATCATATTAAGAACGGGCGAAACCTATGGTTGTTTCATGTCAAATTTTGTGTCGTGAGTCAACTAAGGTCAAATGGCACTATAGAGACAAACTCATCAATCATACATCACACACGAGTTGTCTCTAGAACCCAACTATACTACAAGCAGAATTTATGACTTGTATCATACAAAGAAATTTGAGTACAAGTTACTTGCCTTAACCAAAGACGAAAACAAAGAGCACCAAGAATAACGGGGATGGATCCCAGCAACGAACAAAAACCACGAACGAAAAATCAACGAACCCACGAACGAAAAATCAACGAACCCACGAACGAAACCCGCGTACAAAACCACGAACAAACGAGAACCCACTCGCGAACAAAGAGGGATGAGGATCGGGATGGAGCCGGGGTGCAAGAGTGGACGGGATGAAGTTGATGTGGTGGAAGTGGGGATGTAAAAGGTAGTCGCTAAGGGGAAATAGGATATATATATATATATATATATATGCTAAATGAAGTTAGGGTTAGGGGAAATTTTGAAGCGGCTACAGGGGCTCCCGGTTGTCAGGATCATCGACCTGACCATCGGAGCTTAATGCCGGAGTACTCATCACAACCAAGCAACACCATGGGTTCAGCCATGGGTGTATTTGATTTTTTACGTGCTTTACGCACCTTTTCAACTAGCTTATGGCGGGAAGTGTAAGGACTGATTATAAAGTCCAATTGTTTCTTTTTACGTGTTGCACATGTGCCAGAGTAAATCTCCACTGCCTATAAGTAGTGAAATGTAATAGAGTTTTAATCAATGAAAAATTAATCTAGTTCTTCCCAAAATCTCTAATTTCTTCCCCTAAATCTTCTCTTTTTCAGCCCTAGTTCTTCCAACCTTCCCTCTAATGGCTACTTTCAGCACTGTCGGGAAGCGAATCCCTGACAAAGTGGTATCAGAACCAACCTTCACCGGAGGTACGTTGACGGTGAAGGAGGGTATTCGTTCAGTGAAGGAGGGGATTCGAGCGTTCCAATTGCAGTCGGATTTGTTGGAGAAGCGACTCGATTCTCTCAATGAAGAGTTTGAGGGAGGATGACCAAACTTGAAAAGAAATTGGATGCGATGATGTCGATATTGCAGCAATCCAATTGACAGCAACCACCTCCACCCCAGACTGTCAATGGTCTGCCACCTCCTCCTCTATTACACCAAAACCCACAACCACAACACTACCAATTATCTGACCTTAACCCTAGCTCAACCACTCTTTTCGGAGCTTGTCCACTCCACCCTCCACCCGCATCCTATCCTTCGCCACCGCTGAAGAAGCCGCCGCTGAATGCCTGTTGTGCTAATCTAGCTACCTAAATAAATAAACTAGACACAAATTATAAAACCTCGCAAGTGCACGAATCGAATCGTAGTAATAGCAAGGGTCGATCCCACAGAGATTGTAGATTTCAACTTACTAATCAATAAAACTAATAATAAGAATGAATAAGGGTTGTTGTAAAGATCTAAAAGAACTAAAAGATTAAAACTAAGATGAGAGGTGTTGAATCACAAATATCTCTTGAATAGTTGGGTTGTTGATCTCCACCAATAGTTAGTAATGCTAAGTTGCCTTCTGAATTTACTTCTAATTACTCATGTTTGTTCACTTCAAGGGCATGGTATCTACTCCTTAAAGTAATGTTTCCCTAAGCCAAGAATTAGGCATGGTATCTGCTCTAATTCGTTTCTTTCCGTAAGTATCTAGCATGTATCTACTAAGTTATACTTAGAGAAAACATAAGAACAGTGGAAACGAACAAACACTTAAAGTTCTAGAAATTGGTATCAGATCTAAATCCTCTAAGTTGATTGAACCAAGAACCCCTAAAGATTCCCTTGTTACAAATTATGAGCACGAGATTCGGTCGTCTCAATATGCTCATATAACAGATTCAGATAAATGACATCCAAACTTGAGCTTCCCAAGTTCTGTACGTCAGTCGACTGGCTCTCACCTCAGTCGACTGCTCTCAGTCTTGAGAACTAGTTTGACTATCATAAACCTATACCAATTCAATTAGATTCAATCAATAAGTAACATAGAAGAGTTCAGAAGAAAACAGCATTACATAACTACGGTTTCGATCTACCCAACCATGAAATTAGTTCCACATAATAATAACTTTATTGCTTAACAAGTTTGAATACATGATCAACATAAAAGAATAAAGAGAGAAGAAGAAATAAACTAATGGATTCCGGCAATATGGTCGACTGGCTGTCTCACAGTCGACTGCCTTCTGGTTGCTGGATCTTCTCTCTCCTTCTTCGATGTTGATGGAGTGATGCTCTCGATGTTTGTTCAGGAACTTGGTGATTGAGTCGCTTCCCAGAGATACATCTGATGATCCCCTCTCTAAGTTGACCTCTTCTGATATTTATAGAGTACGGCTGAGAATTAGGGTTTCCACTTTTTCAGGAAGATCCTTCTTTATTTGCTTTGATGATTAATATCTTTCTCTTTTCTCCTTTCCTTCCTTATCTGTTCACCACGTCCACTTGGAAATACCCTGTCTTTAGATTTGATTCGCTGCATAAAATCTTGATTCAAATAGATTTGAAATTAGATGCAGGTGTATCTTTGAAGATTTAATTTGTTTACTCCGCCGCAGACCAGTCGACTTATCTCTGGACCAGTCGACTGAGTCGAGACTTCTGTAGATTTCATCTTTGATCAGGCCAGTCGACTGCTCTTGGGAATAAGTCGACTGTTCCTCTGTGTATCATCTTTGAAGTCCTGAATCTGCTTCGTTTTGCTGTTATAAGCTGTTTCCTGTGGAAAAGAGAAAATAAGAGTTAAATACCATATATAGAGCTTTTAAATGTCTAATTATATTAAGATTATTGCTCTAAAAAAGTGAATAATAATGTGTTCATCAAATACCCCCACACTTAGCTTTTGCTTGTCCTCAAGCAAAGAGTGAATTTATGAACAAGGGAGTAATAATCAGAATAAACTCAACCATCAAGATTTCTTATTATGTGGACATCAAAATGAAAAATATAAAACTACAAACAATTTCAGATAAAGTAAAATTGAACATACCCACTTTCTCTAGTGCAATTGTTCAGTCATAATCCCCAAACTTAATCATATTTGTCATGCGATTAATGTAGTTATAGTATGCATCTACTCAGTCTGTGATTATCCCTTTTCTCTACTACAAATCCAGTAGCAAACTAGAGTTTTTTTTTTTTTTTTTTTTTTTTTTTTTTTTTTTTTTTTAGTCTCTTCTTTAAAGTTGTCACTTGTCTTTTGACGCGAATGCGAAACATTTGTGATGTATCCACCCGGTTACTCAACAAGTCACAAACATTAAAGTGCTTTGCATACTCATATTTCAAGTTGCCGTTTGACGTAAAGGTAAACATTGGTGATGAATACCCCTAGTTACTAAGCGCTCAAAACATTGGAGTAGACTGACTTTATTCAAATATATACATATATTGTATCACTCTATTTACTTAAACTCGATTTAGGACTAGATCTAAAGGGAATAATTATCAGAAAAAGCATCACATTTGTTTATTATGTATAATCGCATGACTCGCACAATTTTGTAGGGAATTATGAAACTCAACAATCCTAAAGTAAATAAGTATCCTTACTATTACTTTATAAGAAATTGTTTATCCTAAAAAAATTCACAAGATTCCAAATATAACTAACTAATACCCCCACACTTAGATGGAACATTGTCCTCAATGTTCGCACAAAACATAAGATATAGGCATGTGTTACCATCTAGTAAGGAGATACTGAAAATAAAAATAACTAAAACAAAAATAATAATGAATAACTGAAAGGAAATAAAGGAAAGTGTAAATACTCCCCTAAAAAGTTGGGTTGCCTCCCAATAAGCGCTGTGTTTCATGTCTTCAGCTAGACATGATGAGTTCATGCAATGTATTGAATGGTTTGAAGATTCACATCTTCCTCTTGCGGTTCTAGACTCATCTCTATGTATGGCTTCGCTCTCTGCCCGTTCACCTTGAATGTTTGATTTCGTTCATCGCTGTGAACTTCCAATGCACCATGTGGAAAGACTTTTGTGACAATATATGGTCCATACCATCGTGACTTAAGCTTGCCTGGAAAGAGTCTTAATCTTGAGTTGTAGATCAATACCTTTTGTCCTTCATAAAACTCCTTCCTTGCTAATTGTTTATCATGGTATAACTTAGTCCTTTCCTTGTATAGCTTGGCATTTTCATATGCATCGTGCCTCAATTCTTCAAGCTCATTTAGTTGCAATCTCCTTTTGTCACCTGCCTGTTTCATATCAAAATTGAACTTTTTGATAGCCCAATAAGCTTTGTGTTCCAATTCTACCGGCAGATGACATGCTTTTCCAAAGACCAAACGGTATGGTGACATGCCAATGGGTGTCTTGAAAGCGGTCCTGTAGGCCCATAAGGCATCGTTCAAGCGTAGCGACCAATCCTTCCTCCTTGTGTTGACTGTCTTTTCCAAGATGCTCTTGATCTCTCTGTTGCTAATCTCCACCTGCCCACTGGTTTGAGGATGATATGGAGTTCCCACTCTATGTGTAATCCCATATTTCTTCATCAAAGAAGCAAATGGGTAGTTATTGAAGTGGCTCCCTCCATCACTTATTATTGCTCGTGGTGTACCAAACCTAGTGAAAATGTTCTCCTGCAAAAACTTGACAACAACTTTGTGATCATTAGTTCGTGAGGGGACAGCCTCGACCCATTTAGACACATAATCCACACCAACAAGTATATATAAATAACCAAATGAGTTAGGAAATGGACCCATGAAGTCGATTCCCCAAACATCGAAAAGCTCGATTACTTGTATGTTGTGTAGTGGCATTTGATTTCTAGAAGAGATGTTGCCTGTCCTTTGGCATTTGTCGCAAGTCCTGCAAAAAGAAAAAAGCATCTTTGAATACTTTAGGTCAATAAAAACCAGATTGCAATACCTTAAGTGCTGTTCTCTTTGGCCCAAAATGTCCTCCACATGCATATTGGTGGCAATGTTGTAGAATACTCCTTTGTTCCTCGTCTGCCACACATCTTCTTATAATTTGATCAGAGCAAAATTTGAATAAATAAGGATCATCCCAATAATAGTGTTTGCTCAGATCCACCAATCTTTTCCTTTCCTGATGTGTCATACCTGGAGGAAAAACATGAGCAGTTAGAAAATTGACAATATCAGCAAACCAGGGGAACTGTTCAGAGAGTCCAGTCGACTGGTTGAAGGACCAGTCGACTGCCCCGAGAGTTTGAATATTTATTTCAAATAGATGTTCATCTGGGAAATTTTCATTCAGCGGGGGCACATTTCTTTCTTCCTCGTGCAGTAATCTGGACATGTGATCTGCCACAACATTGTCGCATCCTTTCTTGTCTCTAATCTCAAGATCAAATTCTTGAAGCAACAGCACCCATCTGATTAACCTAGGCTTAGCATCCTTTTTAGCAAACAAATATCTCAAGGCAGCATGGTCAGTAAAAACAATAACTTTAGAACCAATTAAGTATGATCTAAACTTCTCTACAGCAAAAATAACAGCTAACATTTCTTTTTCAGTAGTGGAATAATTTAGCTGTGCATCGTTTAAAGTTCGAGAAGCATAGTAGATAACATGAGGTTTCTTATTGATTCGTTGACCTAAAACAGCCCCTAAAGCATAATCACTTGCATCACACATAAGCTCGAAAGGATGGCTCCAATCTGGTGCCATGACTATAGGTGCAGAGATGAGAAGATTTTTTAATGTATTAAAAGCATTTGTACATTCTTTTGTCCATATACACTCAACATCCTTAGCTAACAAGTCACAAAGGGGTTTGGAGATTTTTGAAAAGTCTTTTATAAATCGTCTATAAAAACCTGCATGTCCTAGAAAACTCCTAACACCCTTAACTGTAGTGGGAGGGGGTAGCTTTGATTTGATGTCAATTTTTGCCTTGTCCACCTCTATTCCCCTTTTGGACACCACATGTCCCAACACAATACCTTGTTGTACCATGAAATGACACTTTTCCCAATTCAGCACTAAATTGCATTCTTCACATCTTTTAAGCACAAGCTGCAAATGGTTAAGGCATTCATCAAAACAAGATCCAAAAACACTAAAGTCATCCATAAATACCTCAATAAACCTTTCCACCATATCTGAAAATATGCTCATCATGCATCTTTGAAATGTAGCTGGAGCATTGCACAATCCAAAAGGCATCCTCCTGTAAGCAAAAGTACCAAAAGGGCATGTAAAAGTGGTCTTTTCTTGATCTTCTGGAGCAATAGCAATTTGATTATAGCCACTATAACCATCTAGAAAACAATAATGACTATATCCTGCTAATCTTTCTAACATTTGATCAATAAAAGGAAGAGGGAAGTGATCTTTCCTGGTTTCATTATTCAACTTCCTATAGTCGATGCATACCCTCCATCCTGTGGTTACTCTTGTTGGGATAAGTTCATTCTCTTCATTTGTTATCACTGTCACTCCACTTTTCTTAGGTACTACATGTATAGGACTTTCCCATTTGCTATCTGAGATAGGATAGATGATGCCAACATCTAGTAGCTTCAAAATTTCTGCTCTTACCACTTCCTTCATGTTGGGGTTGAGCCTTCTCTGTGCCTCTCTGCTAGGTTTTGCATCGTTCTCAAGGAGTATTCTATGCATGCACTTGGATGGACTTATTCCTTTAATGTCTGCAATGGTCCATCCTATTGCATTTTTGTGTTCTCGCAATACCTTCAGCAGCTTTTCTTCTTCCTGTGCATTTAAGTTTGCAGCAATTATCACCGGCAGTGTCTGGTTCTCGTCCAAAAATGCATGTTTCAAATGATCGGGCAGCTGCTTGAGTTCTATGTCTGGACGCTTCTGTACAGTCGACTGGTCCATGTCAGCAGTCGACTTGTTCTGGGTGTCTGGGTTTGGTCGACTGGTTAGAACACCAGTCGACTTACTCTGCTCATCAGTTGCCTGATCTGTAGAAGAACAATTTTTATCAGACACCAATTTTTCAAATAAAGGTGCAGGCTTACCTGAATATGACTGTGGAGTTTCAAGGTGATGTACTGTCTCTGCAATCTCCCAGTCATCGTATTCCTGTTCAACATGAGATAAAGTTAGAGATTGAGTGATTGTGGCTTGTAGTGATTCAACGCTATGTACCTAAAATGTTTGATCAACAATCTCCTGCACCACATCAATATTATAGCATTCATGATCATCTTGTGGTAATTTCAGTGTATCAAACATTTTAAATTCCATTTTTTCTCCGTTTATCTTCATACTTATAATGCCCTTTTTAACACAAATTTTTATATCAGCTGTACTCATAAAGGGCCTACCTAATATGATCGGTAGAGATGATGACATAGAAGATTCCTCCATATCTAACACAACAAAATCAGCAGGCAAAATAAAATCATTTACCTGAACTAGGACATCTTCTAAAATACCTCTAGGTCTTTTTATGCTGCGATCAGCCAATTGCAAAGTGATGGATGTTGGCTTGAGTTCCCCCAATCCAAGCTTTTCGTAAACAGAATAAGGAAGAAGGTTGATGCTTGCCCCCAAGTCTAGCAGTGCTTTTTCAAAGAAGTGCTCACCAACTTTGCAAGGAATGGTGAAACTACCTGGATCTTTCAGTTTAGGTGGTAATTTTCTTAATAAAACAGCACTCACTTCTTCTGTCAAGGCCACATCCTCCTTAACCTGAAATGTTCTTTTGTGAGTACAACAATCTTTCAAAAATTTGGCATACGAAGGAATTTGTTTAATAGCATCAAGTAGGGGAATATTAATTTCTACCTTTTTGAGAGTTTCAAAGACGTCAAATAAATGTTGTTCTTTCTTTTTATTGACTAACCTTTGAGGGAATGGTGGTGGAACTGTCCCTACTTTTTCACTTACCTTACTTGAACCCAAAGCTTTTGATGGTTGTGTATCTGGTTTGTCTGTGCAGTCGACTGGTTTGTAAAAACAGTCGACTGGTTTACTGACTGGCTTGTCTGTGTGTGTTTCAACCTTGTTATCAATTACCTTACCATTTCTTAAAGTAGTCACTGCTTGGAGTTGTTCTTGACCTCCTGGGTTTGGTATGGTTTGTGAAGGGAGTTCACCTGCCTTTCTTTCGCTTAGCTCTTTTGCAATCTGACCAATTTGGGTTTCCAACTTCTGAATTGCTTGCCCTTGTTGGTTGCTTGTTTGATGTTGTTGTTGGAGCAGTTGAAGAACAGTGGATTCAAAATCCAACTTCTTCTGTTCTGGAGCTGGTCTTTCAAACCCACTTCCCATCTGAGGGTTTCGTGCATGTCCTTGTGTGAATTGATTCCCTTGATTATTTTGATTATTGCTCCATGAGAAGTTTGGATGATTTCTCCATCCTGGGTTATATGTGTTCGAGTATGGATTGTTCTTTGGTGGAAACACTCCTCGACCCACATAATTCGCATGCTCCTGATCTGTGAAAGTAGACATGGGACATGTATCAGTTGTGTGATCTAAATGAGAACAAATTGCACACATTTCATTTGTTTGATTTTTAACTCCACCCATCGTCGACATTGCATTAACAAGCATATCAATTTTCTTATTCATGTTTGCCATTTCTAATTGAATGTTATTATTATTAGAGATCTCGTAAACTCCCTGTTTTTTCGTAGGTCCCCTTCTTGTTGAGAATTGTTGGGAGTTCTCGCTGAGTTCTTCAAAAAGTTCAATGGCTTCTTCTCCACTCTTCCTCATCAAAATTCCATTGCAAGCTGCATCAACAATTGCTTTGTTAGTGTCATTTAAACCTTCATAAAAAGCTTGTACCTGATCATCCTTAGGCAGATTGTGAGTAGGACACTTGAGAAGCTTGCTCTTGAAGTCCTTCCATGCTTCGAAGAATAGATCTCCATCTTTTTGCTGGAAGAGTTGAATCTCCCTTTTTAGCTGTTTGGTTTTCTGGGCTGGAAAGAACTCTTTCAAAAATTTCGTTGCCAATTGCTCCCATGAATTAATTGATCCTGGTTCCAAAGAATTATACCACAACTTAGCATTAAATTTTAAAGAAAAAGGAAACAAGATTAACCTGATTTGTTCAGCGGTAAGCCCTTGGACGCTTTGTGTCCTGCAAAGATCGAAAAAGTCTTGCAGATGAAGATGAGGCTCTTCATCTGGTTTGCCACTAAAGTGGGGAACCATACTAAGTAAATGAGGAGATAGGTGCATGTTCCCTGTAGCATTAGGTTGAAAAGCAATGCAGGAAGGTTGCTCAATATTCTTAGGAGTGAATTTGTCCTGCATTGGTACTCGATTTTGTATTTCTTCAGCCATTCTTCCCTGTGAAATCTGTCTCTGTGCAGTCGACTGGGTCCGTACAGCAGTCGACTGGTTGGCTGCAACTAGCTTACCTAGTCTGTGCAAAGTTCGTTCTGTTTCTGCGTCAATAGGTAGTAGCTCTGGTCGAAGTGATCGTCTACCGTGCATTCACCGAAGTCCTGTAACCTAAAAGAAAAATTATTAATAAAAGAAAAGAAAAACTAATAAAAATTCTACTGACTTGTAAGTTAAAATACTAAACAATCTCCGGCAACGGCGCCAAAAACTTGTTGTGCTAATCTAGCTACCTAAATAAATAAACTAGACACAAATTATAAAACCTCGCAAGTGCACGAATCGAATCGTAGTAATAGCAAGGGTCGATCCCACAGAGATTGTAGATTTCAACTTACTAATTAATAAAACTAATAATAAGAATGAATAAGGGTTGTTGTAAAGATCTAAAAGAACTAAAAGATTAAAACTAAGATGAGAGGTGTTGAATCACAAATATCTCTTGAATAGTTGGGTTGTTGATCTCCACCAATAGTTAGTAATGCTAAGTTGCCTTCTGAATTTACTTCTAATTACTCATGTTTGTTCACTTCAAGGGCATGGTATCTACTCCTTAAAGTAATGTTTCCCTAAGCCAAGAATTAGGCATGGTATCTGCTCTAATTCGTTTCTTTCCGTAAGTACCTAGCATGTATCTACTAAGTTATACTTAGAGAAAACATAAGAACAGTGGAAACGAACAAACACTTAAAGTTCTAGAAATTGGTATCAGATCTAGATCCTCTAAGTTGATTGAACCAAGAACCCCTAAAGATTCCCTTGTTACAAATTATGAGCACGAGATTCGGTCGTCTCAATATGCTCATATAACAGATTCAGATAAATGACATCCAAACTTGAGCTTCCCAAGTTCTGTACGTCAGTCGACTGGCTCTCACCTCAGTCGACTGCTCTCAGTCTTGAGAACTAGTTTGACTATCATAAACCTATACCAATTCAATTAGATTCAATCAATAAGTAACATAGAAGAGTTCAGAAGAAAACAGCATTACATAACTACGGTTTCGATCTACCCAACCATGAAATTAGTTCCACATAATAATAACTTTATTGCTTAACAAGTTTGAATACATGATCAACATAAAAGAATAAAGAGAGAAGAAGAAATAAACTAATGGATTCCGGCAATATGGTCGACTGGCTGTCACACAGTCGACTGCCTTCTGGTTGCTGGATCTTCTCTCTCCTTCTTCGATGTTGATGGAGTGATGCTCTCGATGTTTGTTCAGGAACTTGGTGATTGAGTCGCTTCCCAGAGATACATCTGATGATCCCCTCTCTAAGTTGACCTCTTCTGATATTTATAGAGTACGGCTGAGAATTAGGGTTTCCACTTTTTCAGGAAGATCCTTCTTTATTTGCTTTGATGATTAATATCTTTCTCTTTTCTCCTTTCCTTCCTTATCTGTTCACCACGTCCACTTGGAAATACCCTGTCTTTAGATTTGATTCGCTGCATAAAATCTTGATTCAAATAGATTTGAAATTAGATGCAGGTGTATCTTTGAAGATTTAATTTGTTTACTCCGCCGCAGACCAGTCGACTTATCTCTGGACCAGTCGACTGAGTCGAGACTTCTGTAGATTTCATCTTTGATCAGGCCAGTCGACTGCTCTTGGGAATAAGTCGACTGTTCCTCTGTGTATCATCTTTGAAGTCCTGAATCTGCTTCGTTTTGCTGTTATAAGCTGTTTCCTGTGGAAAAGAGAAAATAAGAGTTAAATACCATATATAGAGCTTTTAAATGTCTAATTATATTAAGATTATTGCTCTAAAAAAGTGAATAATAATGTGTTCATCAATGCCACGACCGCTGCCGCCTCCCTATGCATCTTCTCTCAGTCGATCAACCACCAAAATCCTCAATATTCGTGCTTTCAATGGGGATCCGATTCCCCCTACAAAATCCTTGACTACAAAGAAGCCCTCAGCTCCATCTTCCCCTTCTTCAGATTCCAACCTAATCACCCTCGACAACTACATCTACTCATCTTCCCACACCAACTATTCACTGCAACCACCACTTCTGCTGCCCTCTTCTCTATTTCTGACGCTCTCCTCCGCTATCACCTCTTCCACATCTTCAATGTTTGTTAGGTCTTTTCCGAAATTCAGCACCTCAGCATGTGTTCGACGAAATCTCCCAGAGAACCCGGTAGTGAACTCCTCAAACTTCAACCTTATTCTCTCAAGCTCCAACTGCTCACGAGGTATTCAACCAAATGTCATAGACTGTTACTTGAAGTTTTTTGTGAGGCATTGTCATATCTATGATCCCGGAGGAGAACACATGGAAGGAATATTGAAATGGATCACAATTAGATCATTCCCCCATAGCTATGCTAGATCTGTTTGTGCAATAGCTCTATCTATATCATTCCTATACTGGTCTGCCTTCGTGAAAGGGCCAAAGCAACTCAAACCTTGGCTCTTTAACAATGTTGAGAAAACAGTCAAAGCCTTGGTTGCTGAACTCAAGCAAATGTCGAAGGAGGTTGAAGATAGTGAACTAGTGGATGCAGCTCTTATTGCAACTAGTAGGGCTCCATTCACTAATGGGTTGGTGATTGGATTGGTTTTTGGGGTCGATTTCGTTTGGAGGCAGAGGTCTGATCTGGAAGCGGCTCAGCAATCAATATATGATACTATATTTTCCACAGATAGTGCACAGTTGAGCTTGAGCTCACATGAAGAGTTCATCAAAGCATTTTTAAAGGGTGCGGCAAAGGGAGTTAAAGGAATGTCTTTCGTGGATTTTAAAATTTGGTGTAGAACTTTGCCGTCAGTGAGAAAGTTCCTTGGGAGTTTGTTGACGCCTCCTGATTCAGGTAAACCAGGCTTTCAGGTTCCACATATGAGCTGTCCAGAAAATTTCAATCATGATTTGTTAGTTCTAAAGAAAGAATATGCTTGGCATATTGGAGGAGCCCTTTCTCAACGGGAGTTGGAGGAATGGAAACTTTTATACCACAGTGCAAGTAACGGACTCAGTTTCAACACTTTCATGGGCAGCATATCGAGTGGGGATGGACCTCCTATGCTTATTATAAAAGACACAGAAGGTTATATATATGGAGGATATGCTTCTCAACCTTGGGAAAGACAAAGTGATTTTTATGGTGACATGAAGTCTTTTCTCTTCCAGTTATATTCACAGGCATTCATATTCAGGCCTACGGGAACAAGTGATAACCTTACTGATGGAGATAAGGTAGTCCAAATTTACTATGTCCAGACACAGGCTATTCAGCTGTATGCACTGGACTTATCTTAGTGTTTGCCACCTCCAGTTGATGCTTTACTAGGAAGAGATTCTGGCATTCGGGTGTTTGAGGCACCGGGCTCTGAAGGATTTGGTCCTTTTAGTACTGTATGTGTATATGGAGGAGTTTCTTACAGTATTCAGCAAAATGCTTTAGCTCGTGGAGTTGATGTGGTGGTTGGAACTCCTGGTCGGATTATTGACCTGATTAATATCAACAATCTTCAATTGGGAGAGGTTCAGTTTCTGGTTCTTGATGAAGTGGATCAGATGCTTGCTGTTGGATTTGAGGAAGATGTGAAACTTATCTTGGGAAAGCTACCATCACAGCCCCAAGAACATGCAGTAACTTCTCTCTTAAACCTATCCATATATGACAACAACAAAGAACTGATAGTTTTCTCTGGGGCTATAATTCCAATAATTGAGGTACTAAGGAAAGGAAGCATGGAGGCAAGAGAGAATGCAGCAGCAGCCATTTTCAGTTTATCACTTATAGATGAGAATAAGATGACAATAGGAAGCACCCCGCGAGTGATAGAGTCCCTAGTTGAATTACTCCACAGTGGGAGCTCAAGAGGAAAGATAGATGCTGCCACTGCTCTCTTCAACTTATGTATATATCAGGGCAACAAAGTTCGTGCAGTGAGAGCGGGAATTTTAAGGCCCTTGCTACACATGCTGGGAGATTCATCGAGCAGTGGCATGGTGGATGAAGCATTAGCTATATTTTCGGTTCTTGTGAGCCATCAAGAGGGAAAGGTAGCTATTACTAAAGCTAACATGATTCCAGTTCTAATTGACCTTTTAAAGATAGGTCAGCTCCGAAACAAGGAGAAAGTAGCTGCTATATTGCTGGCATTATGTAAGAAGGACAGCAAGAACTTGGCTTGTATTGGGAGGTTGGGTGCAGTTATACCTATAACTGAGCTTTCAAAGAGTGGCATTAACTCTGATGTGGTAACTTATAATACATTCATTGAAGTTCATGCCAAGGCCAGAATGGTTAAAGAAGCTTACAAATACTTGAGAAAAATGTTGGCTGCAGTTAGTGCTGGAAACAACTATGAAATAGGAAATATGATAGCTGAGGCTATGAGCAAGGTTGGCAGGAAGGGAGTGGTGACACTTGAAGAAGAAAAGAAAAGTGACTCCAAGGTGATGCTGCTATTGAAGTTGAAACCATGGATGAAGCTTCTAACAGGGTACTTGTCCTATAATGAGAAATTTTCTGATATTGAGCTTGGGGACAAGCTCATTTTTAAGGGGGGTGGAGTTGTCAGGATCATCGACCTGACCATCGGAGCTTAATGCCGGAGTACTCATCACAACCAAGCAACACCATGGGTTCAGCCATGGGTTTAGTAGTTCAAGTCTGTAATTAATTTTTTACGTACTTTACGCACCTTTTCAACTAGCTTATGGCGGGAAGTGTAAGGACTGATTATAAAGTCCAATTGTTTCTTTTTACGTGTTGCACACGTGCCAGAGTAAATCTCCACTGCCTATAAGTAGTGAAATGTAATAGAGTTTTAATCAATGAAAATTCAATTTAGTTCTTCCCCAAATCTCTAATTTCTTCTCCTAAATCTTCTCTTTCTCAACCCTAGTTCTTCCAACCTTCCCTCTAATGGCTACTTTCAGCACTGTCGGGAAGCGAATCCCTGACACCGGTTGCATGCAGAGCGGGTATAGGGCTAAGACTTGAGTGGGTGCGGGTTAAAATGAAAACAGATGTATGAGGGTATTTGATTTCGGTAGGTAAGTAAATCAGGTAAGAAATTTTATGGGTGGGATATAAACATGCTGATTGGATTTGATGATAGGTGGGGTTTCTGTCAGGTAGGAAATGAAGGATTTGCATTAGGGGGTTAATAAAAGGGTATATGGTTTAATAAACAGGATCTGGGTGGATTTTATGTTATGTAGGATTTAATATTAGGTAGGTAATTAAATGGGTATATGGATTATTACTAAATAGGTAAACTGTGTATATGGCTTAGGGTGTTTCAGAGAATAGGATTTATATAGGTATTGATATCTATATAAACAGGGTATGGGTTATAAGGCAAATGGGTTTGGGTGTTTAAAATTAAAATAAAATAAAATAACAAATAAAAATATACAATTAGGATTTTATAGAAATACTACTAAAAAAAATGATAAAAATAATAATAGTACTAATAATAACAGTTGTAGTAATAAAAATAGAGATCAAAAATAAGATTTGTATTATGATGTCAAAATTCATAGAAAATAGTTACAATAAAAATTATTGATCGAAAACATATTTTAATATGAGATCCAATAATACAATTTGACAAAAAAAAAAAATTTGAAAACCGAAAAAAATAATTTGAGAAAATTTTTAAATACAGAAAATACACTAAAATATATTTTTGGGAAAACAGAGGTTACAACGCAGTTCGGGAACGTGGTGAAGAAGAAAGGGGAAAGTTGCTCGCTGGAGACGGGACCCCCTTTGGTCTGCGACGAAAGCGACGACATCGGCGATGCCGACGACGAGAGCGGCGTCATGTGGTGACGTGCAGCGTCGAGCAACGGCGAACGACGGGCGGTAAATGGGGGTGAGATTCCGACGAACAGAACTCAAACTCTCTTAATCTTACAAAATTAACTCAATAGCTCAAGAATGTTAGAGATTATGAGAGATTATAATAATAGAAATTTTGGTTAATATCCTAGACTAAGGTGCTTGCAATATTTACCCTAGCTATCAAAATTGGAATACTTAGACTACTATTACAATGCAGTATTTATAGGATAAATACGGTTTGGGTACTGGGTTCTCAACCTACTCAACCCGCATTTCGATATTCATACAATTAGTGTGTGTAGCACTCGTATTACCCATAGAATAATATTACACATAATATTTTTTATATAGTGAGAATATACCTATATATCCAATATGTAGGACATTGATACATAACCTCCTCATTCTTTTAGAAGAGCATATTCAATTTACCCCTTCAATTCAAATTTCCACGTTTGCTTCTTTCACATTATATTATTATTACTTTTTTTAAAAAAATTTGTGAAAAATCAAAATTATGGACTGTGGGTGCCAATGGAGATGAAGTCCATCACGATGTGAATTCATTTCTTAATGAAGTTTAATTAGGATTGACTGACTTGTGGGGATAGCCGTTAATTGCCCATTACAACTACTCATCAGCGTAGGGAACGCAGGAAGATTTTGTCTTACCGTCTTTTTACAATCAATAGAAAAAAATTCCATCAATGTAGGGGCCTACCCACCAATCACAACTCAGTGGATCAATTTGCGCACGTGGATTGATTGATAAATTTAGACTATGGAGTATCTGTGTAGCCAGCTTCCAACATTTAAGAAAGCGGAGATTGTTGAATATGATTGAGAGGTCGGAGATTGGACCGTTAGAAGACCAACTAAGTTCATAGCAAAGGATCTATGAACCATATAACCTCGTATGTGCTTGTTTGATCAACTCACAATCGATATAAAAACTATAAGCATCCACATAATTTTTGATATGGGTCAGATGGCGTGGTCCTTCCTGAGCCACAGGATGCCCTCATGAAGTGTGCACCACCGGATCATCCGGATCTGTCACGTCAGCACGAAAATCGTCCAGGCCTCTGTCACGTCAGCCTGGAAACCGTCCCGACCTCTGTCACGACAGTCCTATACCACTTGGGCTTCTACCACTTCAGGCCCACAGGCGACCGGGTCCAGACCCGGCCCCAAACGGATTCAGACCCGGTTGGCTTCTCCTATAAATACCAGACCCCCTACCCCTTATCCAGGTAATCAATCTTTTCTACTCAAAACCCTAGTTAGTGTTACTCTCTCTCAGTAGCTGACTAAATCGTCGGAGGGTCTGCCACCGGGACCAACCCCGGTGTTCCTAGACCGTCTGCAGGTACACAAGACCTCGGATCCGAGCATCCTGATCCGAACCGAGCATCCAGCCTCCACCTCACTCCCGCCTACATCCTTACCGTTTGCCCGGCTGAGGGTCGTCCGCACCAGAGCTTCCTCCACCAATACAAATCGAGAAGAACTCACACCTGGTGCATCCACACGCCTCCCAAAAACAAGCCGCATCAGGTTGGCACCGTCTGTGGAAAACTCTCCTAGTGCAGACGCCGACCCGAGCTCAGCCATCAACGGTACCCCGTCAACCCGAGCTCACATGGCGCCTAAAGCCACGAGAGCTGTTACCTCAGCGCGTCGGCAGGACGTGCCTTCACAGGGCGTCGACGCCGACGCTCATGCATCCAACAACCCGGGGGTCAGTCACGGACTCCAACCAGGTGCCTCCCGTCCGATCCAACCCGACCTGCGGGGGGTAATCCAGAATCGACAGGCAAGCCAGAGTAGGGGAGGGGCCGCTTCCAACTCGGCCCCGAACCATCCCAAACCTCTGTCCCAAGGGCGGGGGCCGACACTCAGCTGCGTCGGCTAGTGCCCACCAGCTCAGCAAAATCGGGCCGAGCGAGCCCCGGTCACCCACCAGGAGTTCCAAGACTTCCGAAAAAAATCATGGAGGCCATCCGGGGAACCCCCGTCGATGTAGACGTCCGCCGCTCTCACTCCCATTCGGATGCCGAGGCCAGCGTGTCTCGCGTCCCGACAGTCCAGTCGGAGTATGACAATGACATCTTGAAGCGCCTCCAAGAAATGGAAGACCACCTCGACCACTTCGGGGACGGCGGACCGAGGCCGGCCCAGGGATACAGGCCCATCCGACCTCCTTTCTCCACCACCATCTTGCGGGCGAAAATACCCCGGAACTTCCGCCCACCTCAATTCGAGACTTATGACGGGGAGGGCGATCCGGCTGATCACATAGAGGGCTTCAAAACCCTCATGATGGTTCACAGCGCATCAGATCCCCTTCTGTGCCGCGCCTTCCCCGCCACCCTCCGGGGTTCGGCTCGGGAATGGTTCTCCAAGCTCGCCCCCGGCTCCATCTATTCTTTCGACCAATTGGAGGGCAACTTCCTCGCCCACTTTGTGACCAGCCAAAAGGCAGAAGGAAGGGGAGTCGCTCCGGGTGTTCGTCCGAAGATTCACCACTGAGGCAAGATCGGTCTCCTCCCTCGACCCAGGGGTCGCCTCGGCAGCATTCCGGCACAACGTCCGTCATGGATAGCTGAAGGCCTCCCTGGCGAAGAAGCCTCATATAGATTTCCCTGACCTCCTCAATCGGGTCGAAAAGTACATCCGACCTGAGGAGGCCCTGAATCCAGAGGACTTGAAAGAAATCCCCAGGAAGGGAAAACGCAAGGCCGACGAGGTCGAGCCAGCGAAGAAAGTTCCAAGAGACGGGGGCACCATAAAAAGGGTTCCTCCGGTCCCTCGCTTCGAGAGATACACTCCGCTGACACAGAACATGTCAACCATTCTCTTAGCGATCGAAGATAGGGACCTCGTGCAATTCCCCCTCGGCCAAACAGCAACAACAGCAAGAAGAGGGATCAGCGGTTCTACTACCACTTCCACCGGGACAACGGGCACGACACGAATCATTGCCATGCCCTGAAGGATGAGATCGAGGTCCTCATCCAACGAGGGTACCTCCGAGAGTTCAAACGGGAAGACGCTCGGGACCAGAGGGATACGAGGAACAGGAGGGCTTCCCCTCCTCCTCGAGCACCTAGACAGCGCCCCGAGCGGGACCAGGAGCCTGAAGAACCCGAGGGTCAGGCCATCTTACATTGCGTCCACAGAGGGCCAATGGGAGGGGAGTCCAACACTTCCCGCAAGGCATTCGTCCGGGATGTCAACACCGTCCAGGGCCCCCTCTCCCCCTAGGTCCAGCAACTCTCTGTCTCCTTTTCGGGGGAAGACCTTGAAGGAGTTCGGCTCCCGCACTGTGATGCACTCGTTGTCAGCCTCAGCATGGCGAACTTCGAGGTCCGGCGCATCCTCGTTGACAACGGAAGCTCAGTAAACATCTTCTTCCTAGAAGCCTTCGAGAACTTGAAGCTTTCCCGAGATGAGCTAAAACTAGCCGGATATACATTGCATGGATTCTCCGGCATCTCGGTGGCAATAGAGGGGATCATCACTTTAGACGTCACAGCGGGTACGACCCTACATCGAAGGACCGAGTCAATGAACTTCATGATCGTGAACGTCAAGGCTGCCTACAATGCCATACTCGGCCGTCCCGGGCTCTGCTCCCTCCAGGCGGTTCCCTCGGCCTACCACTAGAAGATGAAGATCCCTACCAACACTGGTGTCAGAGTTGTCCGAGGAAACCAAGAAGCAGCCCGATCGTGCTACATGACAGCAATCGGGAGTGGGGTATTTCCCCTCGATGCTATCGAGCTACAGCCCGAGAGAACCCAGCCGGAACCAGAACCGGTAGACGAGCTAGAAGATGTCTTGTTCGAGGAGGGGGACGCATCAAGGTGTTTCCGAGTGAGCTGCTCCCTCGCTCCCAACCTCAAATCTGCCCCGATCAGCTGCATTCGCCGCAATGTCGACCTCTTCGCCTGGAAGCCCTCTGACATGCCCAGTATCTCCGAGGATCTCATCATGCACAAACTCAGCGTGATCCCCGGTTCGAAGCCAATCGTCCAGAAGCGACGTAAGTTCGCCCTGGAGCGACAGAAGGCGGTAAATGCGAAAGTGGACAAACTCTTGTCTGCTCGTTTCATACAAGAGGTCAGCTACCCTGAGTGGCTGACAAATGTCGTGATGGTCAAAAAGGCGAGCGGGAGCTGGAGGATCTACATAGATTTCACGGGCCTCAACAAGGCGCGCCGCAAAGATCCGTTCCCTCTCCCCAGCATCGACGCTCTGATCGACACCACATCGGGTCACGAACTCCTGTCCTTCATGGATGCCTTCTCTGGCTACAACCAGATCCAAATATTTTCTCCCGACATATCTAAGACATCTTTCGTCACAGACCAAGGGCTCTACTGCTACCGGATCATGCCCTTCGGACTGAAGAACGTCGGTGCTACTTATCAGAGGCTCGTTAACCAAGTCTTCAAGGATCAAATCGGGCATAACATGGAGGTGTACGTCGACGACATGCTCGTCAAAAGCCAACAGGAACAAGATCACGTTGCCGACCTGGAAGAAGCCTTTGGGGTCCTTCGAACCCACAACATGAGGCTCAATCCGGCGAAGTGTGCATTCGGCATCTCCTCGGGAAAGTTCCTCAGATTCATCGTCAGCCAGTGCGGCATCGAGTCAAACCCCGAAAAAATTCAGGCCATAATAGACATGGCCCCTCCCAGGAACATTAAAGAAGTCCAGAGTCTGACGGGAAAACTGGCGGCCATCGGCCATTTCCTCTCCAAATCCAGGGGTCCCTTCCATTCTTTAAGGCACTGCGTGGAACCGGAGGGTTCGAATGGGGTCCTCAGCAGTAAGAGGCGTTCGCCCAATTGAATGAGTACCTCGCTAACCCTCCTCTCTTGAGCAAGGCCGAATTAGGTGAGTCACTCTGGCTCTACCTTTCAACTTCGAAGACCGTGCTCAGCGCCGTCCTCGTTCGAGAAGAGGAAGGAGTCCAAAAGCCTCTGTACTATGTTAGCAAGGTCCTGCTCGATGCCACGACCAGATATTCCAGGATGGAGAAAATGGCATACGCCTTGATCATAGCCGCACGAAAGCTCCGTCCATATTTTCAGGTACATTCCGTCCAGGTGCTCACGGATCAACCTCTGAAGGCCGTGCTCTATAAGCCCGAAAGCTCGGGACGACTAGTCAAATGGTCATTCGAACTCAGTCAGTACAACATCGGCTATCAACCGAGGATGGCCATCAAAGGACAGGCCCTCGCCGAGTTCATCACAGAATGCACCATCTCCGAGCAACCGACAAGCAAGGAAGTCGTCCTGACGTGGGAAGTTTACGTCGACGGTTCCTCTTGCGAAGCGGGGAGTGGCGCGGGCATCATTATGCGGGGTCCTGACGATTTCCTCCTTCAATACTGCCTTCGCCTCAATTTTTAGGCCTCTAACAACGAGGCTGAGTACGAGGCCATGATCGCCGAGCTCACCCTGGCTCATCAGGCCGGCACCAGGCAGATCAGGGCCCTTAGTGACTCTCAGCTTGTGGTCAACCAGATCACTGGAGAGTATGAGGCCCGGAACAATCGAATGATCAGGTACCTGGCCGTGGTCCAACGGCTATTAACATCCTTCGACGAGTCAGCAGTCTTAAGGATCCCTAGGGAGCAGAACACCTAGGTCGATGCCCTGTCAAAGTTAGCTTCCTCATCCTTTGACGGCCTCGACCGCACCATCTTGATCGAAGTCCAGTTGTAATATTCCGGACGGATATTACCTTGTATAAATTATTATTTTATTATTATTTTAATACTATTTTGTTTTAATTCCAAAATTGAAATATTTTGGTGATTTTCACCCGGTTTGTTCACAAACATTGTCTGTGCGCATATATCGGTCTGTGTACCTCCGTAGTACATCAAATTGGTAGCGCAATCCTCCGAATTGATAATAAGATTTATTTTATTATTATTTTCAAAATTAAATTATTTTTATACGAATTATGCGAAGATTTACGGTATACGCATATATATACGTACATATGCGCGTTGTAGCAAATTGTACATTGTGCAAATTAGGTGTATGTTTGGACAAAGTGCTTATCCTTGTCATGACAAATTTAAGTTAATTATTAGGATTTTAGTAGGATTAAACTAGGATTAAGAATGCATGAGAAGATTAAGGTAAAACCCTTCTAGAAACCTTATCTTTTCACTATGCTTCCACCTCACCCTACACCCATACCTCCACCTCATCCTACACTCCTACAAGGCATGGCCGGCCCTTGAATTAGGGGAAGGGATTTTGTGCAATTGTTGAGTGCAATTTTGCACTCTCCACCCTCTCCTCCACCTATAATACCCCCTTCTTCTCCACTTGTCTCACTTCTTACAAAAACAAAGACAAAAGAAAGAAAAGAAAAAGAAAGAGAGAACCATTCTAACTTGAGAGTTTTTCTCTTGTAGGTTTCCATAGAAGTCCTAGAAGCTTAGGGGAAGGAGAAGTATAGCTAGTAAGTCCTTCCATCAAAGAAATTTTAGGTGGGGGTTTCTCCACTTGTGTTTTTGTTTGAGTTGTTGTTTTTGGTCCTTCTTCTTCTTATCTTCCTTGTTTTGTTTCCTTTTTGTTTTGGGGTGTTTTATTATGATGTGGTTGTGTGTTGTTTTGTTGTATATGTTGTAGCTTAAAAAGAAATAGAATAAATAGTAGTAAAGAACAAAAAGATTGAATCTTTATGGTTGTAGTTGTTGTTCCTGTGTTATAGATTGGACTAAAATGAACACATGCATATGGACTTTGTGTATACAACCATTTTGGGTTGTAGGACTTGAATGTGGACTCATACATAAGCATATGACTTGGTGCATACACCCATTTTGGGGTTGTAGAACATATACTTGAACTTTGGACTAAAAAGAATGCATATATTTGGTTGAACCAAAATGGAGGACTCTTTACTTTATTTTATTGTTGTTATTTTCTTTTATTAATCTTAAGTAAAAAGAACCCATTTTAGATGGTAATTCTAGTATGAAAAAGAAAAGAGACTAATCTAAGTTAGAATGATTAAAAAGATCTCTTTTATGTTTGACTAGTAATAAATAAGAAATAGATTCTTATGAAGTAGTAGTAGATGGTTATGTTGTTGTAAAGATGTAGTAGATGCTTATGTTTAAAATAAAGTAGCTATAGTAGATGTTATGTTAAATAAAGTAGCATTAGTAGATGTTTTTATAAAGTTGTAATAGATGTTCATGTTGAAATAAAGTTTTAGTAGAGGTTTGTGTTCAAATGAAATTGTAGTAAATGTTTATGTTGATATAAAGTTGTAGTGGATGTTTATGTTAAATAAAGTAGTTGTAGTAGATGTTTATGTTTTAAATAAAGTAGTAGTAGTAGATGTTATATAAAGTTGTAGTAGATGTTATGTCTAAATAAAGTTAGTAGATGTTCATGCTTAATGATATCCATGCTTAGGAATGTGTTGGATTAATGTTAAAATTACCTACCATGCTTAGTTTGTTGTAGATAAATATTGGAGTTGAATACCATGCTTAGGAATGTGTAGGATTAATGTTAAAATTACCTACCATGCTTAGCTTGTTATAGATAAATATTGGAGTTGAATACCATGCTTAGGAATGTGTAGGATTAATGTTAAAATTACCTACCATGCTTAGCTTGTTGTATAAATATTGGAGTTGAATACACTACAAGGAATTTGCCATATACCAACGGACACCTATAGTAACGGATCTCTAAAACTGTGGGTATAGGTATCATATACCTACAAATGAGATAAAACACTGTGGGTATAGTCTATAATTTATTTTCCCCTAAAATTTTTCATTTTCCCTCTCTCTTCCCCCAAAATATTTTATTTTATCCCTCTAAAACTTCTAAATCCCTCTCTCCCCAAACCCAATCTCTAAATCCTCCTCTTCCCGCTGCCGTCGCCCCCCTCTTCCCTGCTGCCGTCGCCTCTTCCCGCTACTGTCGCCCTCCTCTTCCCACTGCCGTCGCCTCTTCCCGCTGCCGTCGCCCCCCTCTTCCCGCTGTTGTCGCCCCATCTCCCTGGGCCACCAGCTCCTCTCTTCAAGATCCCACATCAACAACCTCCCCATCCTCCTCTCCATTCTTTCTTCGTCTTCTCCTCTCCATCTCTCACTCGAATCCCTCATCTCCCTCTAGTCCTTCTTCGTCCCTCTAGTTCCCGACATCCCTCCCAAATCTTCGGTGGGCACGGACCCCGAGTTGGTTTGTAGAGCCTGGCTTCGTGAGAGGTTCGATGAGTTTGTGAAGCTGCTCATTGAGATTGTCGTGGATTCGACGTCTGAAGACGCTCTTAAAGTAAGTGGGGAACTGGATTTCTTGATTTTGATTTTAGTGGATGTGTGTATTTTTAATTGGTTGATTGATTGGTTAATTGTTTTAGGATGTGGCTTTGGATGCGATTATGGATTTCGTGAAGCTGGGAAAGAATGGAAAGCTCAATTCTACTATATATAATCGGTTGCTTCGTACCATTGTATGTTTTTTGTTTTCCAAAATTTTATTTCGATATTGTTTTGGGGTTGTTATGTTTTACACATATTCTTATGGCTCTTGTAATTTCATTCTGGGTCCTCAGATGGACTGTCGTCAGAATTGCTTGCGAAGAAGTATTTCAACTACATAGATGTTTGGTGGGTGCCTTTTTTGTGTGTTTTTCGCATTAAAATATGTTATGCTTGATATATTGTGGTGGGTGATGTATAAATTAATAAATTTTGAGAATTTATGCCAGTCTAGTGTTCATCCCTATTGCAGTTTAGATGTGTTGTGGTGTTACGGCCTTGTGGCCATTAGAAGCTTAACCCTTTGATCCTACAGTGTTATCCTATGTTATATTCTTATACACATTTTTCTCCTTGTTATCCTATGTTATCCTACCGTCGCCCCCCTCTTCCCACTGCCGTCGCCTCTTCCCACTGCCATTGATGTGTGTATGGTTTTTCTTATAACCGCTAAAAGCTGATATTGTCGGTATCAATACTTTCCAGTTCCAAGCTTTGAGAGCAATGGTCCAGGCCAATCCACAAATTCTACAGGTTTGTTCTTTCCTTTGTCCAAGATAATGTTATTGTTGAATTGGAGACTTTAATTAGCTTCTCTCTTTTTACTCATTGTACCAGCCCATGCTTCAAGAACTAAACAAGCAGAACCCCTCAGCTCTTAAGATTGATTCAAGAGCATCATGTTGAGTTTCTACTGCTGATAAATGAGCCTGTAGAGGGAATGGAAGGGTGAGCATTGAACATGCCTTTTCTATAGGCTAATAAGCCATCGTGTAGAAATGTATATACTCTATGATTCATTGTTTATGGACTGTATAAGTAGTGAACTAATTATATCAGTCCTGGTGTTGAACTAATTATGCGATATTAATATATCAGTCCTGGTGTTGATTTAATTATGGCATTCCATATAATGTAATTTGAGATGTCACTATATGTTTATTTAAAATTTGTACTCTTATTAGTCTAACCTTGAGTTAATTGTATCATTCTTTTAGTGCCCAACAACCTTTTTGTTGATATATATATTGCTTCTATTTGACGCACACACAAACACACACACAGGTGGGACTCATTTGATTCATATCATTGATACTGAGTCAGATGTAATTCATATGGTTCGTACAATTTTCTATGATTATCTTCTGATATTAACGATTCAAACACAGACAATGATACACACATACACACAGAGATGGGATTCACATAGTTTGTATCATTTTCTATGATTGTCTTTTAAACACACAAACAAGCAGAGTTGGGATTTATAGGATTCGTATGATTTTCTGCGATTCCACTCTGATAGAGGGATTAACAATTTGGAGTTATGATACTATCTGTAAAACATTCATTACCCTTCTCCAGTCAATACATGTTGATGTATCATCATTTAACCATCATTTTTTTTCCCTTCCTTGTTTTGGGATTACCCTAATGTTTCAGGGATCTATTTGATCTGCCTGAGCAGGAGAAGGAGATCCCTCACCCCATCAATGTAACACCTACAGAGCAGGCAGCTATTGGCCGAGTGCGTACCTCCGTCCCCTTTTGTTTCATCTTTAGGTAATGTCACTTCTTTTTTCTTCCTTCTAATGAACTGATAATATTTATCATTTCCTCTACAGCTTGAAGCAATTGGATTTGATCGAGCACAAGTCATTGAGGCATTCCTAGCATGTGATAGGAATGAAGAGCTGGCTGCAAACTATTTATCGGAACATGCTGGAGATGAAGATTGATAGGTCTGGTCAATATATTAAATTATGGCTTAAAAGCTATGTGTTAATATTAGTCTTCCTTTTCTTTCTTTCTTTTTTCAACTTGTTACTCGTGCATCTTCTATATTGAGTGAACAGTCCACTTCACTGTCACATTGTTTTATCAAATCCTGAACTCTCATGCAGTCTTTACAATCAAAAGATGAGAGTGAGTTCATTTGTGCTCTTGGCATCACATACATTATACCACCTGAAGTCTTTAAGATTTTTGTTTTGTTTTCTTCTCATCAACTTGTTCTTCTTCTTGTTTTACTCTGGAAGCATTTCTGTATATTTTCTCGCTTTGTCCTTTTTATTAGATGCACAACTCATTTATTCATCACTTTATCACAATTGATATTCTTTTTGATAACGAGGATAGAATCAGCTGGAATACTTTATCACAATTGATATTCTTAGCTTATCATTCTTTACATTTATAGCTTGCAGTCCATGACTTTTTCACTTGAAGTTTTCTGTTTCACAGTGCATCCTTTTGCTACGTACTAATAGACTGGTTCCTATCAATCAGATCTAGAGTACACTGTTCTCTTTTTGACTATTTGTTGATGACCAAAGTTAGATCTTTTTGCTTTGTTTTGTTTGTGAAAGGCTCTCAACAAGCGAGAAATGATTGAACTCGCTCAAAATGCAGCCGAGTTTGTGTTTGCCAATGATGAAGTGAAGAAGGTTGTAAAGAAAATTTGCAGGATGCTAAAAGAAGATTACTGCAAAGAGAATCAAGATCAATCAAGATCTGGTTGCCGTAAAATAAGAAAATTGTTAGTGTCGTATCTCAAGTGAGGAGTTAATTGAATGTTATCTTATAATGTCATTGAATATGTTGATCGTAGTTTAAAGTATTGATTCTCATGTCTGCACACATGAATTCAATTGTGTATTTGGTTATTAACTATTTTGTAATTTGACATGCTTGTAATACTTCATTAATTTTTAATATGATTGAAGTTTTTTTTTTTTTAAATTTTGTTTCATAAACACATTTATCTATTTTATTGTGTATTTAGTTTATAATTGAATTAATATTATAAAAGAAAATATTAAATTATTATAAGCGTAATTAATAAGAAAAAATTGTGTATAGAGCGATGAGTACATATTCAAATAATTGGATGCGAAAACCATCGCTAAAACCTATAGCAATGGAGTTTCAACCGTGGGTATAGGAAAGCAAAAGGTGTCTTTAAAACCTATACCAACGGATACGAAACCGTGGGTATAACACCGAGGTTTTGTCCAACGGGTGAAAAAACCGTCGCTATAGGCTATAGTGACGGCATTTTGCCGTGGGTATAGCTAATTAAAAACGACGGAAAAAATATGTCCGTTGGTATAGGTTTTAAGGGCTATACCTACGATTTTTCGCCTTTTACCCACGGATTTTTTCTTTCACTATATGTCAAATTCCTTGTAGTGATACCATGCTTAGGAATGTATAGGATTAATGTTAAAATTATCTACCATGCTTATATTGTTGTAGGATTAATGTTGAATTAATCTACCATGCTTAGGAATGTTGTAGACTGATGCTAAGTACATATACCATGCTTATATTGTTGTAGGATTAATGTTGAATTAATCTACCATGCTTAGGAATGTTGTAGATTGATGCTAAGTACATATACATGCTTATATTGTTGTAGATAAATGTTGAAGTTGAATACCATGCTTAGGGAGGTTGTAGATTCATGATATGTCATATACCATGCTTAGGGACGTGTAGGATTGATGTTGAATTACCTACCATGCCTAGGATTATCGTAGGAATGGATAAGGTTGTATACCATGCGAAATTATTAGTACTCATGCTAAGTTGTAGCAATTAACCATGTTTAAAGTAGTATGAGACATCCATGCTTAAATCTAGTAGCTATTCGTGCCTTAACTTGTGGTAGCTTCTACTTAAGTTGTATCCATGTCGTGGTTATGGCGTAGTAAAGGACTAGCATGTCATGCTTGTAGCGTTAGTAAAGGACCAATCGTATGGTAGTAGCAGTATTGTGTGGAGAAGTATCTCTAGTTAATCCCTAGAAGGAATCCCGTGGTTGAGATTACCTAGCTAGAACCATGTATGCTTGAATAGGGTATTGTAGCTTTCTAGTTAAAGAACCATGTTTGATTGTATATGGTAATGAAAGATTGAAAAGGAACCATGAACCCATGCATCTAGCTCCTAGGTGATTCTAACTTAAAAGAGAAACCAAGAATCTCGTTGCATGTAGTTCTAGTTCGTTTGGAAAGGAAATCGTGAGTTCTAGTGTGTGAGGTTCAAATTGGAATTGGATCCTATCATGGGGGGCATTCCTTATCCTTATGGGTAATAAGGGTTGGATAGATCACTAGTAATAGGTTGTTCGATAAAAGTTGTTATGTCGCTTCCGGGCTTTCTCATTGGTAGAATGCCTATCATAGACTATTAGTAGATTCTTCTGTTGCTTCTAATAATAGAAGATCAAGTTGCTAGTAAGCTCGTCTGGTTGCTTCTAGGTTTGATTAGCTGTATGGTTGTTTGCATATGGTTGTGCTCGTGCGTGGCTCGACCGGCCCACGCGTAGCTGTTGGTCTCATACGCGGCTTATTTGGCTGGTATGTACGTTGTCATCTCATACGAGGCCCGCCTGGCTCGTAGGGAGTGGTTGGTTCATACGTAGCTTATTGGCTCGTATGTGGTTAGTTTACTCGTATATAGCTTATTAGCTAGTACACAGTTTGTTGTGCTCGTCTAGGGTGATATTATTACCCTAGGGGCTATCGACTATCAAGACATATGTTTTCTTACCCCTAAGGAACTGTGGAGGAGTCACTGCTTGTGTACCGTCGGATCTTAACCGGTGTAGGTTGATCGAGGACCGGAGTATAGACGGAATCCAAGTTCAGAGTAGTGGCATGCATGTATGTTCGCATGGCCGGGGTCTTGGACCGATGGGCCAGAAACCGGATCCTGAGGGGTTCTGGTAAGTCTAGGTTGAGCAGCCTGGTAGAGTTGTCTTGCGAAGTCTAATTTAAGCCCTAGCATGTTGTGTTTATAATATTGTCATCCCTAGGATGGTTCGGGTCAGGGACATCATTAGGGTAGTGACTTATAAAGATTGTTTACTTAAACCCTTTGCCGGGAAGAGAGGAGTTGGTTGTAGGGGGCGTCTTACGACCAACTTGTCCCTTGGAGCAGGCCTTAGGTGGTGTTATTGGGTTGTACCTTCCCGTCAAAGGGATACGTATGGTGGCTTCTCACGAGTTGGGAGCACGGCTTGCGTATCTCACACTGTTAATTCCTGAAGTGCCATGATAAGGCGGGCGGAGCTAGGGATGGACCCCGAAACTCCGTCGGGTCCTATGCCGGGGATACGAACAGGCCATGGACTACGGTCTGACTAGGGGGCAGAAGGGGGCTCTCCTGTTAGCGGAAACCCTGAGGGTTCGTCTGGTTTTTGAGTAAGGTCCGGTTAGCCGGGTAGTAGTGGCAAACATAGACACCACGAGCGGACTGCATTAGCGGGACATAGACACCATGAGCGTACTGCCTTGGTAGGACTTGAACATGTCTGCAACCTCATCAGTCACGTTGTATCTGTCAGGAACAGGTTGTGTACAATTAGAATTCATAACACGGGTTCAAATCCCTATATATGGAGAAACGGCTTGAGATGGGGCGCATGTAGTATGGGCTGCATATTGCTTTGGAGACTTGCTGACATTAGAATAGGAGCATCCTAGTTTTAGTTAATATTGCATTAGATTCTAGTCATAGAACTCACGAACACTTAAACTACACCGACACAATTGCCATGTTTCTGTATGTTGTTTTGGGAGATTCGCTGCTATGTTATCAGCCTTTAAGCGTCAGTGAATACTGACGTCCCCACTTCCATAGGTACTGGATCGCAGAAGTACAGGTGCGAGATTCAGGAGGACTCAAGGCAAGGAAAGCGATGAGTCAGTGTCATGTTTAGTTCCGCTGTAACATGTATATGGATTATCTGTTAGTTGAGAGGTACTCAAGTGAGAGTTACCAAGTGTTGTTCTTCACTCCTTGTACTCTGATGTAAGATGTTGAAGGTTGTAATACTTGGGAATGTAAAGGCATTATTGTAACACTAGTGTAATGTATTGTAGTTGTATAACATCCAGGCTTGTAATACATTGGGAGTGAATAAAAAGTTTTAAATTCTCCTGTCTTTCTGTGTATTGTGACTAATTGAAGAAAAGGTCCTGGCTCGTGTCTCGGTTTTCCAGTATATGGAAATCGGGGCGCTACACCAGTTGAAGCCAAGTGCAGACTTCCCTCAGGCTCTCTGCGTTGAAGACGGAGCTCCTCCCGACAACTGGACCACTCTTATCAAGAAATTTCTAATCAAGGGAGAGCTCCCCGAAGACCGGGCTGAAGCGAGGCGGGTCAGGGTCCTTTCAGAAAGGTTCGCCGTAATCGACGCAACCCTCCTTAAAAGGTCGTACACAACCACGGATGGCAGACCCTACCTCCGCTGCCTGACCCCCGATGAAGCAAAGTACGCCCTTAAGGAGCTACACGAAGGGATCGGCGGATTCCATATGGGAAGCCGCTCGCTCGCGCGGAAGGCTTTGAATCATGGGTACTACTGGCCCACTATGCCGCAAGACGCCCTCGCCCTAGTGAAGAAGTGCGGTCCCTGTCAACAGTTCTCTCCCGTGAAGAGGGCTCCGCAAGCAAACCTCCGTTCCATGGCCAGTCCGGACCCCTTTGCAATGTGGGGGATGGATCTGGTAGGCCCATTTCCAAAGGCAACTGACCAATAAAAGTTTTTCATAGTGACGATCGACTACTTCACGAAGTGGATCGAGGCAGAGCCATTAGCAACGATCACCGAGCAACAGACCCAACAGTTTTTCTGGAAACACATCGTCTGTCTGTTCGGGATCCCACAGGTGCTCATCACGAACAATGGAACTCAGTTTGTGGGTAAGCATTTCCGAAAGTTCTGCAAAGATCTCGGGATCCAGCAGTGCTTCTCCTCGGTATGCCATCCCCAGTCAAATGGTCAGGCCGAGAATGCAAACCGCCAAATCCTCGACGGCCTCAAGAAACGACTCGACAACTCTGCCAAGGGGTTATGGGTCGATGAGCTGCCAAGCGTTCTCTGGGCCCACCGGACGACAAAGAAAATCCCCACGGGGGAGTCGCCATTCAATCTGACATACGGCGCGGAGGCCATCATTCCACTGGAAATCGGGATCCCTTCGCCCCGAATCATGGCTTTCGACGAAGCAAGCAACTCTACACAGTTGCGAACCGACCTGGACCTCATAGACGAGGTCAGGGAGAAGTCCGCCATCAGAAGGAGCATCTACCAACAAAGGATCGAAAAGTTTTACAACAAGAAGGTGCGTCCCACCGACATCAAATTCGGAGATCTCGTCCTCCGGAGGTTGGCTGTATCCAGTCCCGGCCAGAAAAGGAAATTGGCCCCAAACTGGGAGGGCCCTTACAAAGTATCTGAGGTTGTGCATCCGGGAACGTACCGCTTAACCAACTCAGAAGGCAAGGACCTCAAGAGGCCCTGGAATGCGGAGCACCTCATCAAGTTCCTAGGAGGAGAGGACTAGCCTCCATCCCATGTAAATTATGAAGAATGTAATCGGCACGTCGTGCCTTGTTTTGTGTAAAGTTCAAATTTGTTGTAAATATGCCAGCTTTCTTAAAACAAGTTTGTGGCAGTATTGAGTCTCATCCAAAAAAAAAAACAAGCTTACGGCTCGGCGCTCGGATAGCATCGCGAGCCAGAAAAGCTTCCCTTACAAGCTTATAGGTCGGCGCTCGGATAGCATCGTGAGGTAGAAAAGCTTCCATTATAAGCTTACGGCTCGGCGCTCGGATAGCATCGCGAGCCAGAAAAGCTTTCCTTACAAGTTTACGGGCTGGCGCTCAGAGAGCATCGCGAGCCAGAAAAGCTTCCCTTACAAGCTTACGGCTCGGTGCTCGGATAGCATCGCGAGCCAGAAAAGCTTCCCTTACAAGCTTACGGCTCGGCGCTTGGATAGTGTCGCGAGCCAGAAAAGCTTCCCTTACAAGCTTACGGCTCGGCGCTCGAATACACCCATACCGTCTTCCTGAGAACAAGTGTGGGAGCTCGTCGTCACCCTCGAGCAAGGCTGAGGCTTTCTTCAATGCACCTCGACCGATATGCTCGGCGATGACCTTCAGCTACGCCCACTACTGGCTTTCTCCCTGGTGTGGGGGCTCGGTATCTGCCCCTAGCACGGTTTGGGCTTTCTTCAAGCCCATCAACCTATGCGCAAGGCGGTAACCGCCAGCCACACCCGTACCGTCTTCCTGAGAACAAGTGTGGGGGCTTGTCGTCGCCCTCGAGTAAGGCCGAGGCTTTCTTCAAAGCACCTCGACCAATACGCTCGGCGACGACCTTCAGCCACGCCCACTACTGGCTTTCTCCCCGGTGTGGGGGCTCGGCATCTACCGCTAGCATAGGTTGGGGCTTCTTCAAGCCCACCGACCTATGTGCGAGGTGGCAACCACTAGCCACACCCGTACCGTCTTCCAGAAAACAAGTGTGGAGGCTCGTCGTCGCTCTCGAGCAAGGCCGAGGCTTTCTTCAAAGCACCTCGACCGATACGCTCGGTGACGACCTTCAGCCACGCCCACTATTGGCTTTCTCTCCGGTGTGGGGGCTCGGCATCTGCCCCTAGCATGGTTTGGGCTTTCTTCAAGCCCATCAACCTATGTGCAAGACGATAACCGCCAGCCACACCCGTACCGTCTTCCTGAGAACAGGTGTGGGGGCTCATCATCGCCCTCGAGCAAGGCCGAGGCTTTCTTCAAAGCACCTTAAAAAATACGCTCGGCGATGACCTTCAGCCACACCCACTATTGGCTTTTTCCCAGTGTGGGGGCTCGGAATTTGCCCCTGGCATAGGTTGAGGCTTCTTCAAGCCCACCGATGTATGCGCGAGGCGGCAACCGCCAGCCACACCCGTACCGTCTTCCTGAAAACAAGTGTGGGGGGCTCGTCATTGCCCTCGAGCAAGGCTGAGGCTTTCTTCAAAGCACCCCGACCGATACGCTCGGTAACGACCTTCAGCTACGCCCGTTACTGGCTTTCTCCCCGGTATGGGGACTCGGCATCTGCCCCTAGCACGTTTTGGGCTTCTTCAAGTCCATCAACCTATGTGCAAGGCGGCAACCGCCAGCCACACCCGTACCGTCTTCCTAAGAACAAGTGTGGGGGCTCGTCGTCAACCCCGAGCAAGGCTGAGGCTTTCTTCAAAGCACATCGACCATTACGCTCGGCGATGACCTTCAGCCGCGCCCATTACTGGCTTTCTCCCCGGTGTGGGGGCTCAGCATCTGTCCCTGGCATAGGTTGGGGCTTCTTCAAGCTGATCAACCCATGCGCACGGTGGCAACCGCCAGCCACGCCCGTACCGTCTTCCTGAGAACAAGTGTGGGGGCTCGTCGTCGACCCCGAGAAAGGCCGAGGCTTTCTTCAAAGCACATCGACCATTACGCTTGGCGATGACCTTCAGCCACGACTACTTCAGCAAAATTTTCATTAAGGTTTAGAGCGTCCACCTTCGGTAGACGCCCTGAGCCTCAGGTCGATTGGTTAACCCTCCTCTCGCCTGCGAACAACTCGGGGTTTACAGCTTTCGCGAGCCAAAACTCCGAACTATTCGAGGACGGCAGGGGAGACACCGATCCTCGGCTCTCGCCGATCCTCCAAACCAATTGGTCGGCCCACCACTCACCAACGAACAAGCCGGGGTCTTACGGCCCTCAAGGCCAAAACTCCGAATTGTTCGAGGGTGATTAGTGTGCCTCCAATCTGGAACCCTCGGAAAAGTTTCAAGTTTGGGGCACCCACCTTCGGCAGGCACCCAAGTCGAGCGACAGATCAGCCACTCTCACTTCTTGACAACCAACAAGGGGAAGTGGGGTTATATAGCCCCTGAGGAGCGCAGTTATTGTGTCTGGGAATCCCAAACGGCGGAAGGCGAAACGTCGCCATTAATGCTTATTAAGAGACAAAACGTCACCATCAATGACTATCGAAAGGCAAAACGCCACCGCGTATGAGCCCGCGGCACCAGGTCACCTCGGCGGCGACCTCCTACGTGCCAAGTTCGGCAACAATTTTTGCCCAATGAGACTATCAAAGTTCAGAAAATCGAATGTTCTTATTATTACTCATCACTCACCAGTAACGGCGGTACAAATACAATGAACAGCTTACAATTCACTCACGCTCGGCTTAAAACTCGAATTCGGTGCTCCCTTCGGGGTTCCTCTCACGCTCAGCTGGACAGACCAGGGAAGTCAGCCCTGCCACCGAGCTTCCCGCATCATCAGGCTGGGCCCCCTCCAATAAAAAGGTCAGAGACCGCCCCGGTACCGAGTTGCTTGCCTCCTTGATCAAACCCGCGCCCAGCACCAGCTTCAGCCTGTGTATCTCCAACTCCTTCTCGACCACAGCCTCGCGAAGAGCAGACACCGAAGCTGACTGCCCTCTTGAGGCATCCGAGATCGACCAGTCCATCTCAATTACCCACCAGTCCCGGTCGGCTATGGCTTTTTTCAGACGAGCCACCTCCAGACCGAGCTCCCTAGACTTGTTCATGAAATAGTTCACGGCAGCCGCTTGATCCCGAGCCTATTTTCGCTGACGAGCCAGAGATGCCTCCATGGCCTCCTTCCCCGCTCGGACTGGGGATTCCTCAGTGGAAACAGGGTCGGCACCCAAGACCTCGTGCGTCTACCAAAAAGACGAGAGAAGACAACCAATCACAAAGGAGACTAAAAATTGTGCAAGTTACAAAGCCTCGGCCAAAAAACTATATTTCATTTTCAAAATTTTGCTACAAAATTGCGGTGGCCAGTCCGCTCAAGGCATGTACAAAAAAGGAAGAAAAACCTAATCTATGCTGGGGGGAGGTGGCACCTCTTCATCACCCATCTCCTCGCCACCCGGAGTCGGCGGAAGGTCCGGCTGCCAGTTGTAGTGGAGGTGGTCGACATTCTGGTCCGGATAGATCCTCCGAAAATGCTCCTTGGCAAGATCGTAGGCCTCGTCCTGCACCATGATGAGAGCATCCGCCGAGGCGATCTCCATCCGCTCCAGGGCCTTCCTCCCCTTCTTCACCTCATCCTCGATCTTCTGCTCAAGGCGCTCCACATCCTTCTTGTGGTGGTCCATGATCGAGGCCAACTGGGCCTCGTGGACGGCTGCCATGCTCTTCACCTCATTCAGCTCGTCCGTCGCTTTATTCAGCTCGTGGAGATACTTCTCCGCGTTCCTCTTCTCAATGAGGATCTCCATTTCCAAGCACTTCTGAAAGTGCTGCCCATGAAGCATCGCCTGTCCGAGGAAGAAAAAATCAAAAAAATTCTGGAACCCAAACCAAGTACAAAGTCTCAAACACTTACCGAGATCGACGCCTGAGAACAGTGCAAGAATGCCTGGTCAGACATCTGCGTCGCCAGCACCATCCAATCCCGCTCGGTGGCGACCTTCCTGACAAACTCGATGGCCACGGGACCCTCGAGCAAGGAGTCCTCCTGTACAATCGACCAATCAGGAGTGAAGGGCCACAGCCTCTATTGCCCCACCATCTCCTCGGCGGAGGGCCGAGGTGGGGGAATCCTCTGCCCCGGGGCCTCGACGGTCCTCTTGCTCCCAGAACTGCCCCCCGCATCCCCAGGCACCCTCGGCGTATGGGGGTGGTGCTTCCTGGTATTCTTCGTGGGAGAAGGCTCCTCGGCCGTCGGAGTTGGTCCCTTCTCGGACCCCGCACCCTGGGTGGCCAGCTTTTCCTGCTCTGCCTCCTTTGCCTTCTCCGTCCTCCTCTTCCTGGCAGCCGCAATCAAGGCACGCCTATCATCGACCTACTGGGACGTCATCTCTGCAAAAATAAAAGAAAAAAGGCTAACGTTAACACGAAGGCAGAAAGATACAAAAATTCAGAACGAAAACATACTAGGGTCGGCTGGGCTCGGTCCGGCCCGGGCCAGGTGCATCTCGTCACTCGAGGCCATGCTATGCTGTGCCCCCCAACAATTTTGTCAACCACCTTCCACTCCTTTTCTGACAAGTCACTCCGCTTCGGAGGTCTATGGTTCGGCTTGAAGAAATTCCAGCAGGTCGGAATCCCCCAAGACGTCTCGCTCCGGACCACGAAGTATTTCTCTTTCCACCCTTTGATGGAATCCGGATGGCTGTGCATCCCCTTTTATGGGGCCTAGGCGAGAAGTAAAAAATCCCCTCTGCATTGCCGAGCGAGCTGATCCCTAAGATGGCTCGGAAGTAGGTCAACCTTGGTTTCACGCCCTTCTCTTGGCACTTAAAGATGAAACAAATCAAGTGCTTCCAAGAGTTTGGGCCATACTGCATCGGGCTTAGCTTCACCTAATTTAAAACCCTCTTGACGAAGGGGCGCAGTGGTAGCCTCAGTCCCGAGACGAAGGCATCCTCGGGAAAGATGCAATAGCCCGGTGCAAGGGTTGTAGTGGGTCGAATGCCTGGGCTCGGAATAAAGACTTTGAAATCCCGAGGAATGAAGTAGGCTTCCCTCAAAATGTGAAGGTAATCCGCCTTCAAGACACACTGGATGCTGTCCATCCGAATCTTCACCCGGCTCTCCTCGCCCGATACGGGAGGAAGAGGGTCGGTATCTTTGACATCGTCAGGGTACATCCTGATCGACCCAGGATTTTTAAAGGAGACCAGGGGAAATTCGAACCCCGGTCTAGGGGCATACTTGTCCGGAGGAGGGGGACTATCCGGAAGGCTTAACTTCCTCTTCTTCCGACGAGGGCGAGCCTTCCTCTCGGGAGATGGCGTCGACAAAGGTGGCAGAGGCAGAAGGTCATCCTCCACACTGACTGCCCCTCCTGCTGTGCCTTCGCCAGAACCTTCCTGAGTGGGCTCCCCTTCATCTTCTTCATCTTCTTCATCCTCAACAGGCACTGTCACTCGACATCCTCCTTCTCATCCTCGACATCCTCCTCATCATCCTCGGCATCCTGATCCTCATCATCCTCATCATCCTTGACATCCCGACCATCCTCTTCCTCCTCCTCACCCTCATCCACGGGCTCCTTTCCCGGCCTTCGGGATCTCAGCGGCGACACGACAAAGACCACATCACCGTCGCCGTCTAATCTAGGGTCGGTCAGAACCTCCTCCTTAATCTTGTATTTGCTCAGGGACGAGGACGTATCTGATTCAGCTTCCTTCGCAGAGCGGCCTGACGAGCTAGCCTCGGATCCGGACTGAGAGCACAACATTACTAGACAGAAATACTAACATGAAATGTGCATCGTGCAATCACCAAAAAAAGTCGTCGACGGCAAGTAAGACCCTGTTCTTATGAAATTGGAAAGAAAGAGTAAAGAAATGAAGAAAACAAAAGTGGGAAGGGGGGATTTATAGCGGAGAAAGCGACTCCTCGATTTTCGCGATCAGATCTGGCCATTGGATCTTAATCATCAAGATCTAACGGCCACTAAGATCTAAAGTCGCTTCGATTCTTGCCCACATGATGTCAGCACTTAGCACTAAATTACCCTAATGCCCCCAGGCCTTATTCCAACAAACTTTTTCTCACTAATTACCCTAAGTCAGAAAGCTTAACGCTCGGATGGCACCGCGAGCCCCGATATCTTCTCCTATTTTCATAGGAGACTCGGAGCTCGAATGGCACCGTGAGCCCCAATATCTTCTCCTATTTTCATAGGAGGCTCGGAGCTCGGATGGCACCGCGAGCCCCGGTATCTTCTCCTATTTTCATAGGAGGCTCGGAGCTCGGATGGCACCGCGAGCCCCAGTATCTTCTTCTATTTTCATAGGAGGCTCGGAGCTCGGATGGCACAGCGAGCCTCAGTATCTTCTCCTATTTTCGTAGGTCGCTCGGAGCTTGGATAGCACCGCAAGCCCCCAAAATCTTCCCCTATCACACAGGAGGCTCGGAGCTCGGATGGCACCGCCAGCTCCGGAGGCTCAGAGCTCGGATGGCACCGCGAGCCCCAGTATCTTCTCCTATTTTCATAGGAGGCTCGAAGCTCGGATGGCACCACTAGCCCCAGTATCTTCTTCTATTTTCATAGGACGCTCGGAGCTCGGATTGCACCGCGAGCCCCAAAATCTTCCCTATCTCATAGGAGGCTCAGAGCTCGGATGGCACCACGAGCCCCGGAGACTCGGAGCTCGGATGGCACCACGAGCCCCACTATCTTCTCCTATTTTCATAGGAGGCTCAGAGCTTGGATGGCACCGTGAGCCCCGGTATCTTCTCCTATTCTCATAGGAGGCTCAGAGCTCAGATGGCACCGCGAGCCCCAGTATCTTCCCCTATCTCATAGGAGGCTCAGAGCTCGGATGGCACCGCGAGCCCCAGTACCTTCTCCTATACTCATAAGACGCTCGGAGCTCAGATGGCACCGCGAGCCCCAAAAACTTCCCCTATCTCATAGGAGACTCGGAGCTCGGATGGCACCGCGAGCCCCAGTATCTTCTCCTATTTTCATAGGAAGCTCGGAGCTCGGATGGCACCGCGAGCCCCAAAATCCTCCTCTACTCGAAAGGGGGCTCGGAGCTTGGATGATACCGCGAGCCCCAGAATCCCCCTCTATTCACAGGAGGTTCGAAGCTCGAATGGCACCGCGAGCCCCAAGACCCCCTCTATCCAACAAACGAGGGGTTCGTCTGTCGACCCCCCATGCTCAGCAAGAAGACCCTTGCTCAACCAACTTTGGCATCCCCTTGCTCTTCCAACTAGCGAGGGGATCGTCTGCCGACCCTCGAAGCTCGTCCACCAACCCTCAACACTCGCCTACTGACCCTCGACGCTCGGCGAGTCGAGTTCCAACTCAACAGACTTTGGCATCCCCTTGCTCTTCCAACTAGCGAGGGGATTGTCTACCGACCCTCGACGCTCATCGAGTCGAGCTCCAACTCAACAGACCTTGGCCTCCCCTTGCTCTTCCAATTAATGAGGAGATCGTCTGCCGACCCTCGAAGCTCGACTCTCGACCCTCAACGCTCGTCTGCCGACCCTAGGGGCTCGACAAGCATTGCTCCGACTATCCTGTGCCCAGCACCCTGCATGACTCCAATAGGGGATCCCTTCATCCTACCCCCCTTGCCTCTTCTGGATGGAACAGATCCTATTCCTTGCCGCACACGCCACCCCGCTTTTCCTACAGAGACAAAGAACCACTCCTACATGGCTGGATCACCTAGCCCTCCAGGAGTGGGGGGCTTCTGATATGGGTCAGATGATGTGGCCCCTCCCGGGCCACAGGATCCCCTCATGAAGTGTGCACCACCGGATCATCCGGATCTGCCATGTCAGCACGAAAACTACCCAGGCCTCTGCCACGTTAGCCTGGAAACCGCCCCGGCCTCTGCCACGTCAGCCCTATACCACTTGGGCTTCTACCGCTTCAAGCCCATAGGCGACCGGGTCTAGACCCGGTTGGCTTCTTCTATAAATACCAGACCCCCTACCCCTTATCCATATAATCAATATTTTCCACTCAAAATCCTAGTTACTGTTACTCTCTCTCGGTAGCTGACTAGATCGTCGAAGGATCTGCCACCGGGACCAACCCTGGTGTTCCTAAACCATCTGCAGGTACACAAGACCTCGGATCCGAGCCTCCTGATCCGAACCGAGCATCCAGCCTCCACCTCACTCCCGCCTACATCCTTACCGTTCGCCCGGCTAAGGGTCGTCCGCACCGGAGCTTCCTCCACCAATACAAATCTAGAAGAACTCACACCTGGTGCATCCACACGCCTCCCAAAAACAAGCTGCATCAATTTTCTTTTTCGGTTATCATTAATGTCGTTAGAGGAAACAACCTCGATCATTCACATGAAAGAACTAGGAATAGAGAATAGACCATGTTAAAATGCGCCTTGCAGGGATAATTGAATATGTTGGATAAGCTGATTAGGGCATGATCGTGATTCATAGTTTGTAAAAAGTAACCAAATAAGCGGGCATACAAAGTAGAATCATGCGAGGCATACCAGATCTAGGAGTTGAAAGTTCTGTCGGTCAGTCAAACAATGATACAAACAGGAAAGTGAAACTGCTTTTGTGGGCTAGTAGGAACACAGAAATACAATGCTCTGATTTTTTGAATTTTTTTCCTAAATTGTCCCACTTTTTGAAAAAAATTTCCAAACTGCCCTACTTTTTTTTATTCTGAAAATGCCGTACTTGCTTTCTGAAAAAGCGAGTTTGGCTAAATCCTCCTCGCTTTTTCAGAAAGCAAGTCTTAGTTGTGCGATTTGCACCTACCTAGACTCGCTTTCTCAAAAAGCGAGGGGATTTATCCCAAACTCGCTTTTTTGAAAAAGCGAGTGTCGTTTGGGTCTTAAATCCCCAAACTCGAAAACATGTCTCATTCTTCTCTATCTCCTTCTCCTCTTCGTCACGAAACCCTAACCCAATTAACTTTTGATCTGATTTCAGCCATTAACCCACCAAATTTCGTTGAATCACTCACGAAATTCTTCAATATCTTATCTCCGTTCGATTCGCCACTTCAAATTTGGGGGTGCTTTGATTTTGGGGGTAATTGCAGTGGAGTTCTTCGAATTTGGGGGTGAGGCTTGCGGTGGAGGTGTAGTGCTTCAAATTTGGGGTAAAGCTTGTAGTATATTTATCAAACTCTATCTTTTTTAATGTTGTATATAAATGTAGATATATGTAGTTAGAAATTGCTTGATAAAATGTGGATATATGTCGAAATTGGGGGTAAAAATTGGATATAGTTAATAACAATTGTATGTTCGTATGTGTTATATATATGTAGGTTATATATTTTGGTAAAGTTAATAACGATTGTTTTTAGTTGTAGGATACTCTATTTTATAAAAAATGGCACGGACGATAGGGAATGTGGAGGAAGGATCTAGTAGTAGACCTCCTCATGGCGATGGACCACGTACATCTTTTGGTCCACCTCCTCGCGGTGGACGTGGTGGTCGTCGTGGTGGTACCGTGTGTCTAATGTAAGCTTATAATTGTTTATATATGATTTGTTTCATTATCATACAAATAAATGTTATATCGGTCTTTTGATGTAAATGTTGTTTTTGTATAGGTTCTAAGTAATCCAAATGTGGCGGGTACTTCTTCTTCAGCCCCTTAATCTTCTTATATACCTCTCGGAGGTCCAGGTCCCCTCGACCCTACACTCCTTACTCTCCAGTCGCAGCACTATTCGAAGGATGTGTGGGAAGGTGAACGAGGGAATGTACATTTAGGGGGTCATCCACTACCTATGCACCCACGGATTCACGAGATCCTAAGGGACTGTGAATTATATGTATTGCACTGATGAGCTCCATCAAGTGTGATCGGCCTCTTCTTACAGCACTGCTTGAGAGATGGCGGCCTGAAACACACACCTTTCATCTGACAGTTGGGGAGATGACAGTGATACTGCAGGACGTCTTTGTACTCACTAACCTTCCAGTTGATGGGCAGGCAGTGACCGGCTCAATGGACTTCGACCCAATATATTTAGTGGAATAGTACCTCGGTGTCGAAGTGGAAGCCAGAGCAGTTAATGGAAAACAATTTTGGTTGGAGTGGTTGAAGGACACATTCAAGGACTGATTGAATGATGATTCCACTGATGAGGAGGTTCAGTGCTACTGCAGGGCCTACATTCTTACACTATTTGGAGGCATGATGTTCCCAAATTCGATCGGACACTCTATCTCCTTGATGTACCTCCCATTAATTGCAGATCTAGGACGAGTCAGTCAGTACAGTTGGGGTAGTGCCGCGTTATCGTCCCTCTACAGGAGTTTGTGTTTGTGCAGTCTTAGTTCGGTGCAAATGAATGGACCAATGATATTGCTACAAATGTGGAGTTGGGAGCGTATTCACGTGGGTCGGTCTGTAGTGCGGAGGCAATCACCCTACTGGGTCCATCTCCCCGAGGACCAGCACATGTTACCTCCACTCGGTGTGTACTGGTCTGGCAACCTTATATGGACTGCCAACCCCAACAGGTGCCTGACCTACTTCTGTGATTAGTTGGACAGGTTAGCAAATGATTGTGTCGTGTGGATGCCCTACACAGAGGCGCGTGTTGCTCGACTACCGCCTATTTCCTTGTTCAGGCGTGATCTGTGGTTGACCAAAGCACCATTAATCAACTTCGGCACAGTTGAGTTCTATTATGTGAATAGAGTGCTACGTCAGTTTGGTCTACATCAGATGATTCCTGTTGCTGAACCATTCAATGCCGATATGCATTTGATCACTGGAATGGGTCGACAATTCGGACATAATTGGGCCGTCAGCTTTTTGACATATGTTGAGAGATGGAATCAGCACCGGTTCGACGAAATCATTGGTAATATTCCTCTATTTGATTGAACGGTGCATGAGAATTACATGGACTGGTACGGGAGGATGACGAGACTATATATATCTCCGACAGGACAGACTTCTGTAGTTGTGGTGGTCCCGATTCGTCGATCGGCAGCCGAACCAGCAGATCAACATTCAATGAATTTGCCTATGTTTCAACCAAAGGCATCGGCTCTTCGTACAATTGTAAGTTTTTAAGTTGTTGTATTGATCAAAGTTATTCTAGTGTTTTGGTTTACATATACATTTACTATATTTAATATTTCAACTTCTCATATTTTGTAGATGATCCAGACTGGGGAGTATAGGCAAAAAATGTGCTGCTGTGTTGAGGAGCAACGTCGCGGATGCGGTTAAGGACTTTGCACGCGAGATGTTGATGTCTTGTTGTGCACAAGCTAATGCTGTGGGCGAGGGGGCAACCTTAGATGCTATTCTAAACACTCCTGCTCATCGAACAAGTGCACGTGCTCCTCGTATGAAGAAAATTGCCTGCAAACCACCACGTTGTCCTAGAAATAAGGCAGAAGAAGAAGATGAAGATGAAGAGGCTGAGATACAAGTTGAAGGGACACAACAACAAAAGGAAAAGGATCCGATTCCTATGTCCGGTGTGACACAAGCCACTCCACCACGGGGTAAACGGCAAAGGAGACCTCCCACCCTCTTCACCCCTGATCCGTGAAGCTTCTTTGTATTTTGTGAACATGTTTGTATTATTAATTTTTTAATGTTCTGTAATGTTTGTTTCGATCTTGTACTCACGATATAAATTTGGAATGTATGAAGAATGAAATGTTGGTATGCGGTGTGTGCGTGTGTGATGGTTTAATTTGGTGGATTTGTGTGAGTTAAGTTCAGTTTGGATTTGTGTGAGTTGGGTTCAGTTTGGATAATTTGGAATGTTTGAAATGTTTGAAATGTTTGAAATGTTTGAAATGTTTGAGGTGGGTGCAGTTGGGTTCAATTTGGATTTGTGTGAGGTGGATTTGATGCATTGGTGAATTTGAAATGTTCATATGTGTTATACAATGGTGAATTTGAATTGTTCATATGCATTGTTGAAGTTGGGTTAAGTTTGGAGAAGAGATTCAGCTCAAGTAGAAGCTAAAGTTGGGTTCAGTTGGGTAATGTATGTTCCACCTGAAGAGGTTCAGCTGTGGTTTTATGTATACAGACCCAAGATAAAGCGAGTCTAGGTGAAAACACATCGCTTTCTCAGAAAGCGAGTGTTGAGCTGTTAGTTTTCCAGAGCTGAAGCGAGTGTAGGTGAAACCACTTTGCTTTTCCGAAAAGCGAGTGTGGAGTAGTTTGTTTTCCAGAGAAGAGCTTCAGCTCTGGAAAACTATCTACTTAAGACTCACTTTCTGAGAAAGCGAGTGTAGGTGTAACCACCTCGTTTTCTCAGAAAGCGACTGTGGAGTAGTTACTTTTCCAGAGAAGAGCTTGATCTCTGGAAAACTATCTACTCAGCACTCGCTTTCTGAGAAAGCGAGAGAAAGCGAGTCTTGAGCTTGTATGTTTTTAAGAAGCAGACTCAAGACTCGCTTGTATGTTCTCTGGAAAAGCGAGTCTAGTTAATACTACCACGCTTTTTCGGAAAGCGACTGTGGAGTAGAGTCTTTTCCAGAGATCAGCTTGTAAAAAACATACAGGCTGAATACTCGCTTTCTCAGAAAGCAAGGAGCACTACAAGGAATTTGACATATAGTGACAGCAAAAATCCGTGGGTAAAAGGTAAAAAACCGTAGGTATAGCCCGTAAAACCTATACCAACAGACATATTTTTTCGTCGTTTTTAATTAGCTATACCCACGGCAAAATGCGGTCACTATAGCCTATAGCGACGGTTTTTTCACCCGTTGGACAAAACCTCAGTGTTATACCCACAGTTTCGTATTCGTTGGTATAGGTTTTAAAGACACCTTTTGCTTTCCTATACCCATGGTTGAAACTCCATTGCTATATGTTTTAGCGATAGTTTTCGCATCCAATTATTTGAATATATACCCACCGTGTTTATTCCGTTGGTATATTTCTTTTTGTGTATTTTAGGTGGATTGAGATGTTCCAGCCTCATTATTGTGTTTGTTTAGTTCTTCATCATCAGATATAATCATTACAAGAAATCAACATCGATCATGTTAATCACAGATTCATAACCATTACAGTTGTCAACTCAGAATTGGAAATATTGGGATATCGTTTCATACAGGTAATCAAATTTACAGCTTGTTACATTCTGATACTGATCGATCAACTAAAACTTTGACACAAATAAAGAATGCCAAATTTACAGCTTATTACATCTGAGACAGCTACAACACTTGTAATCATCCTGCCCAATTTTTTAGAAAAATCAAACAATTATTCGTTTTCCATGACCTTGCAGGTATTAGAGGAGCAAATTTTGAGGAACAATGTAGCATACTTAGATATCTACCTTTTCTCGACGTTTTGCACGATGTAGATGTCTGTCGTAAGTTACTCTCCATGGAAATCAACCATTCGCTGTAAGTCTTTATCATTAGATATTGTGATAAGAGTTCATTTGTTGTATGGAAGAAAGTACTTGATTGTAAATGTATCAGCACTGCAGTTGAACAGAGAAGATAACTCTGATTTGAGATCACTGAGAGGCATATCACGTTCAATATCAATTGCATGTGCTTCACCTCCAGAATAAGACATGTTTCCATCCTTCTATTTAGTAAAATCTCCACCTGACTGACAAACAGCCAAGATCTTTCCCCTCGCCATAGTCCAGTACAATCTCCTATTGTTGAGCCATTCAATGAAAAACTGATGAAAATACAAATACTAAAGAGCCTATTAATTTGCTTTAATTATTGAAACATATTGCATTGAAACGGATTTAATTATCAATTTAAAATTATCAAAGAAGGTGCCTTGCTGTGAATAACTTGAACTGGGCTATTTAAGTTACTTGAAGGTGCCTTGCACTATGATCGTATTTAAATAGTAAAATGATTAGACAACATACACTCGAGAGTTATATAAGTATAAAACAAGTTTACTGCATACCTGGAAATCTGATAAAAGGTTTCAGATTTGCTAGGATTGAAAAAAATATCATTCCTAAAACCATGTCCCTGCAATAGAAGAAAACAAATTGATTAATTTATGCATCCTTGTACAAATTAGACAAAGGCAAACCTCTGGCATCTCCCTTCAGACAATTTATATTATTACAAAAGAAAAGGTAATAGCTATTATTATACAAGGGACTTGTACAAATGAAAAGGTGGTTGTTATGCCATGAATCTACACAAAATTAGTTTCCCTCCTAATAAAGATAAAGAATCATATTACCAAGCTCTTAACTGATACTTCAACTAATAAGATTTCAATAAGTTCTATTTCAGTCGGTATTGTAAAAATCACATTGCAGAGATTCATGTTATGCAAAGATGCAACTGGTTCCTTGCCTCATTGTAAGGTTAGAGTCAGAGTAAGGATTGTAGAATTTGTTATATTCTACAACAATAAATATACCTCTTATTTTAGATATTAGCTGGAGCTCGATCTTTTGCCAGTTTGACATAGCAGACGCATCAGCTCTAAGGAACAATACATTTAGACATTCATTTATCAGTGATTATATATAAAAAATCCAAATGAATAAATCATCGAAAGCCTTACATGATATTAGAAGAAGCAAGGATTTTTAAACCATCTGAGCTTGTCAGTGAAGCTGTTATGTTCACCGAATGCAGTGACCTAATATACAGGATCACTTTATAGATCTTTCCTTGCTCAATATTCTGGGATCACAACAATTTAAGGAATATAAATTATTTAAATACCTCAAAAACTTGACGAGAAATATTAGGAAACAATGTAAGAAATTAGATCAGACGGCCAATTAAGGTGTATCAGGAGATTCAATCTAACTTATATCCAGTTCATAGGGCTTAAAGGATTCCTGTAATAGTTAGAAGAAAGTATTTGATCATGCAGAAATTTCTAAATTTGCATTACTCTTCATGAACATGAGCGAGCATTATAATTTAACTTTTATCATGTTACATGCCAAATGATTGAAGAGACTATTTGCCTCAAAGAGTTGAAAGAAGTAATAAATGAGCTTTTGTTGCACTAGATTATATTACAGATTCATTTTTTAAAATTTAATTTATCTTGTGGAATATATTCTAGGTTTCCAGTTTGTACTCTATAACATCTTAGTCAGTTAGTTGTTAGAGTTGGAGAACAAGAAAAGAGATTGAGACCCAATATATTAAAGTAGACACCTCTCCTAAGTTACCGAATACGGGAATAAACTAAATCAATGGACTACTTAAAAAGACTGATAGACTCAAATAAGTTGAAGCATAGAGATGATAAATCAAGATATCAATCCATTGATCAAATTCAGAAGTGCATACCATGCCCCAGTATCTAGGGTACAAATAAATGGTTTCAATTAAATCTAATAAGGGTTATAAGAGGCAAAAAAAAAAGAACAATACCTTAGCTTGTGAATGTAACACGACGGGTAAAACGAAAGCCTAGTCACTATTGGGGGTCTGGTAGTAGTTCCTCCATTTTTTAAACCTCAACTGAAAGCCTAGGCTCTAGTCTCTGGTCTCAGCTGCTACTTCTGACCTTATTCTGAAATCTCTGGCTTTAAATATGTCAAGTAAAATTGCTCTCTATAATAGAATGATGGCCAGAATTGTTTGATTTGCAAGTCAGTCAGGATTACAAGGGATTTACAGAGGTTGATACTTCGACATAGTGTCTTCATGAAGTCTTGCATTCAGTAGTATAGCTTATTATGCAGTTAATAAATGCAGTTGGGAGATAATACAATACGTCATTAAATTTTTGGTTTCTTTCTATGTTTCTGCGGATGCCTTCATGATCTTGTTTGGTTTTGCTAGTAATCTCGTTTTGTTCCTACTGTAAAATTGAAGTAAAACTCAAGAAGCCAGTACGGCAATTGTTCACCTGCAAATTGGATTATTAAAATTGTCATTTATGTTTTTTGTTTTGTTTTGTTTGAATATGGTTGTAGCCACATTCACAATAATCTCATAATAAAAGGGATTATGCAAGCGGAATTAAACGTCTGGCTTCTTGTTCACTAGCTAAGAGGTTTACCAGTAGCACTTGCGAATTGTCTAGGAAGTTTGGGTCATCTCTTAGCAATTATTGTGTTTCTATCTATCTTTGAGATGAATTTATAAAAAAGTTTGACAAGAATACTGCTAAATTAGATAGTTCACTTGTGGGGAATTAGTGAGCTTAAAATAGCATGGAATGGACTCCAAAGTCTATATTCAGCTCCTTATTTATAATTTTTCTTTTTATGTGCATTTGAGAGGGTCCACTAATAAGCTAATCGCTCAAGAATGAAAAAATTATGTTGTATTTGTAGTTTTGTACATTTTAAAATGAAAGCATGTTTACTATATACTGTGCTCATGACTATACATCTGTATGTACAACCAACTACCAGAAGCAATAGAACATTCAACTATATGACGGAATGCACAACTAACCAACATATCCTTTTCATCTCAAATATATTCCCTCAAAATATCTTATAAAAGCCATCCTCTAAAGAGGATCCAATCAGTTCCTACCAAGTGCGGGACTCAAAATAAGATGTATAGTAATAGCTTCAGGAAATCTTACCAAACCATTGTTGCCACTGCCATATTTGCTCTGCATCTGGAACAAATGCCCATTGATTGTGTCAGAATAATCAAAGGAAAAAAAAACACAAACAAATAAATATACAAATAATTGAATTACAAACCTTGAGAGAAAAGTCAGTTACATCTAGCAACAACAATTTGGCCTCGAATTGATGGGCTATAGCCTTCGCGAGCATCTGCTGGTATAGCTCTTCAAGTATGAATCTCTAGAATCCGTATCAAAAAACTAGAAATTCAATCACCAAAAAAATACATGCTAATTACCAAACCTTAGCAGTTAATTACACAAAAATTAGGCGTTGCAATGTGGTATTTGAAAGTTATTCGATTAGGGCATTCTTCAAAAAAAATCCCCTTTTTGAATTTTTGAAATTGCGGAAAATGGGGGAGAAATTACCAGGTGTTGAGGGGTGAAGATCCACTTATGGCGGTGAGTGGAGGTCTTAAAATCCGCCATTGATGACGTCGAAAACCGTAGAAGGAGGAAGGAGCTAGGGTTTTAGAACTAAGACGAGGGATGACGACGGGGGAGGGAGACAGCAAGGGCGATGGTGGTGTCCGGGGTTCGGGAATGAGAGGGTCGGAGAGAGATTAAGGGAGGTCGGATGTGGAAGACGGCAGGGGACAACGGCGATAGGGTTTCGGTGGAGGAGGAGGTGGGCGACGGCGGTGGGTAGCGGCAGAGGAAGACGATGACGGTGGAAATGAAGACGGCGGCGGCGGTGGCGAGGGAGGAGCAACGGCGATGGTGGAAGGGGGACGACGACGGCGATTCAGGTGTGAGAGAGAGGAGAGAAAGAGAGAGAAAGATGGGTGTGAGTGTGTGACCGTGTGAGAGAGAGAGGGTATAAATTGGGGGATTTGGAATTTTGGGGGGAAAATAAATTATGGAATATATAATGCCTATACCCACAGTTTACTATACGTCTGTAGGTATATAATGCCTATACCCACGGTTTTAGTGATCCGTCACTATAGATGTCCGTTGGTATATGGCAAATTTCTTGTAGTGGAGATCTTTATCAGACTCGCTTTTCGAAAAAGCAAGTGTACGCTTTAAAAATGACATCTTCATATTTGCTTACAATATTCATCACGCAACAATCACACTCATACATAAGAAATGGAGAATAACGCTTCTTCAAAATTAAACTCATACGAATTAGTACAATTACAAAGTTCAAATTACATAGTACAATTACAAACATACAACGATTAAATGTTTTGAGTTCCACTATTAATACATCGCCGCTTATTCCCACATTTTGAACATTTCATCCCTGTACCCCTGCTAGACCTATCTCTCACATCCATGTCGTTGCGAATTCTCGTAGATCTAGGCCTGCCTTTCCTTGAACGTCGCAAACTAGCATCAGGTACGAGTCGTGGTCCATCAAAATAAGGCCAATATGCTGGATCTGGAGTAGGATGAAAGATAGAAGCCCATGTTTGTGCTAATGAAGTGACAAGGTAAAATTTATCAACAAAAGGCTTGTGATCGATTGAACGATATGCACAAGCTGTCAATACATGAGAACATGGAATATGATATAGTTGAAATTTCATATATGTACATGTTTTGGTACCCAAGTTAACAGTGTGCAAGTTCCCACCCTTGTTTTCTCCACTTACCAAGCGTAGACCCGTTTTGACGGAAAAAACTTCAGGTTGATGATGAAACATTGTAACCTCATGTCGGTTTGCTCTCTCATGGCGACTATCGATCAATTCATGTACTCTTCGAGCAAAAATCTTCCCTTCAGATAAAGCTTATTGGCTTCCTGTCGACGAGTAGTAAAGTAAGAGTTTAGACGATAGAAGATCATCGCAACAATCGCAGTTACCGATAAACTACGGACACCTTTCAAGACTGAATTGAAGACTTCTGACAGGTTCGTAGTCATTATGCCATATCTTTGATCTTCATCTGTATAAAATGCTCATTTCTCAATCAGTTTCTCTTTCAACCAATGATCCGCCTCGACATTGATGGTTTCAAGTTCAGTGAGTTTGGCCATGAACTTTTTGGGTTGGTTTTGACATGCTGTAATTTTGGCCTTTTTCTGCAATGCCTTGCTGCCAAATTTACTGAAGAAATTTGTAGCGAAATGACGCATACAATAACGATTATATGCATTAGGTTCATTCCAAGCTACATTTTGCAATTCCATAGCAGACAATATACTAGCATGACGTTCAGAGATAACACACAACTCAGTGCGATCGGTGATAAAATACCGAATGCAACTCATGAACCATGTCCACGTATTTATACTCTCTCCATCAACTAATGCAAATACAACTGGAAATAAGAAATCATTCGCAACTGAGAAAATAGCAATTAGCAAACAACTCTTGTCCTTACCGTACAAGTGAATTCCGTCAACATTAATAACAGGTCTGTAAGACTTGAAACCTTCAATCGAATGACCAAATGCCCAAAATACTCCCTTGAATGCTTCCTCGCTAGGACTAGACTGATATTTATCCCAGTGGACAACAGTTCTTGGATTTACTACTTGAATTGCTAATAGTAGAAAAGGCAACTTCGTGTATGCTTCTTCGAAGGTACCGAACAACCTCTCAATTGCCTTTTGTTTTGCAATCCAAGCTTTCTTATATGAAATCTGATAATTATATTGTACTTTCACTATCTCAGTAATGGCCCGTGGTGTTAAAGTTATCTCAGACTTCACCACACTCACAATCAAATTGCAAACAAGGTTAGAATCAACTTTACAGTGGTCCTGATTCAACGTGGAATTCATACAAGTATGAAGCCCAAATATCTTCTTCACCACGAAATTTGTCTCGTCTTTTGGAATAATTGCTCGTAATCTCCAAGGGCATCCACCATCACTTACTACTGGGGAACTTTGCACCATCTCCTCAATTGTATATTTTCTAGGTGTCATTTTGCATTTAATAGTGTACAGTGACGATGAAGATTTTAATGTGACGAATTCACGATGTTTCTTGATAGAATACAGCTTCACAGCCTGCTGAATCGACTCTTTACTTACAAACTCATGTCCAATGTACAATTCGTCTACATTGGATGAACCAGACGACTCTTGTGGAACTTGATGTACTCTAGCACCTTGTGTCATCTCCTCGGTAAAATGAGCGTTATTATTGGCATAGCTATCAGTACCTCTTACTTCATTAGAACTACTGTTTGTAGGATTTACATTTGCTACATCATCATCTTCGTCCCCATCATCATTTTCTACACTCTCATCAACTTCATCGTCTGTTTCTTCCTCTTCTTCATCATCGTCTAATAAGTTGTTGTTAATGGTAGCATTTTGAAATAATTCAAATAAAGTGTCATTTGGAACATAGTTGTTGCCGCTGAAATCGGTGTGGGGCAAACAAATAGAATTTGTGGATTCTTGGGACGTTGAATAGTCAAACCTGAAACCTTTCTGCCAGAGTTTGACTGTGATCTCCCGCCATTGACCTGCAAAAAGTGCGAAACACCTGAGTTGATCCCGGCGACGCACCCTCCGACGCTCAAGTCAGTAATCAGAAAGATTATGAATGAGCTTTGATTGGGAAAAGATTGATTACCTCGTAACAGTGGGGCATAGGGGGTATTTATAGCCGTCTTAGGGACCAGTTTCGGGATGAGATCAAATCCCTACTTTCCAGTGAAGGGATAGAAGGAATCAGGGTCGTTGATTAATCATAACCATAAACCCTAATTCTATCCAGCTGGACCGGGTTTCATACGGATTGGAACCCGCACCCAGTTGAGATGGATCCGTTCGTGGGTTATTGGGCCTTCGGAAAAAAGATCTGGTACCCATTTCAGACTCGTTTGTAGGTGAAATTACCATTTTACCCCCGATCTTTAAGATTCGTGCCCGATTTGGACGGTTCCGATTTAACTCTATTTTTAGCCATATCAATAGTCATGAACCAGACTAGGTTGGCGTGGCAACTCAACATCTGTAGAATCCGGGTTTGTTGTATTTGTGAAGGTGTCTTCTTGTGAGGACAGTGGGATTGGTTGTGAAGTTTGAATGGGATTAGACCTCATCTGCTGTGTCGGTACTACCCGTACGAAGCTTGAACTAGGAATATCATGTGGCTAAGCATTCAAAATTTAAATTTGCTGAATATATAATTCTAATGCAGACCAAGTACAATTGGGATCAAGTGTCCTAGCAATCATTGACTTCATAGCATTATCAGTAGATACGGGCACTGTCATAAAATACTGACCATCTCCTCTTCTTGTTGCATATCGAGCTAAAATTTTCACATTCCATTGATCCCTATCCCAATTAGTAACTTCATAAATTTTCTCAACTAATTCTGCCAAAGTAATGGTACGAGGTACACAAACTATTTCAGGATCCACCGCACTATAACAACAACCAATCTTTGGATCACGAATTATTTCACCACCAAAGTATAACCAAATAGGAATTTCGTAATCCATACCTACGTATATTTATACGAATATACGAGTTATTATCTACCCAAAAACAAAACCTATGAAAATGAACAAAATAATAGGCCTTCACAAGCTTATTTGAAAGAATATAGCCGTAGTTATTTGGATAAAAGAGTTGAAGTTGCTTTCCTCTTCAAGTATATCAAAATTCCAAAATTTGGATCTTTCGGAAGATGAGTTTAGGATTTTCAGAGCAATTTTATGGGTTAATCAACGAATTTTTGTTGTTCTTTGACGAAAATGAGATGAGAGATGGGATAGGGTTTCGGGGTTACAAGAGGAGGAAGATAGAGAATTTAAGAAAAGTGAGATCTGATTTCGAGTTTGGCGGTTAAAGACCCAATCGACACTCGCTTTTTTAAAAAGTAAGTTTGGGATAAATCCCATCGCTTTTTGAAAAAGCGAATGCAGGCTGGTGCAAAACGTCGACATTCGCTTTTTCAAAAAACGAGTTTGGAAAAAATTTCCTCGTTTTTTGAGAAAGCGAGTCTAGGTAGGTGCAAATCCTACAACTAAGACTCGCTTTCTGAAAAAGCGAGGAGGATTTAGCCAAACTCGCTTTTTCAGAAAGGGAGTAGGGCGTTTTGGGGATTTATAAAAAGTAGGGCAATTTGGGAAAAACTTGTAAAAAGTGGGACAGTTTGGAAAAAAAATTCTGATTTTTTTCGGCAGTTGTGGGATTTCACGAAGAAAATACCTTCTCTCAAATGTCAAATGGATGCAGCCATCTTCCATTAATGCAGCAACCCTTTGTCACAAATAGTTGGCATGTTTGAGAAAATACCTTCTCTCAAATGTCAAATAGATGCAGCCATCTTTCATGAATGCAGCAACCCTTTGTCACAAATAGCTGGCATGTTTGAACGATGAACCCGCTTATGTCGAGAATTGTTAAAAACTGCGTTTCACTTCCTTGCAAACCTCTTCTCCGTTCTCACTATATGTAAAATTCACACGAGGAATATAGCTGGAAATAAACCAATCACCGAAATCCTACTAAGTCTACAAAGTTCGGATATACAATGAACACCAACAAATGGAAAACCAGGGACAAGTATCAAGTATCAATATTTGTGCAAATTGCAGACATCCCGGTGAAAATTAAAATACGATTAGAGTTTAGCGAAAGGAAAAAGCTTTGCTGTATTTGTTCTTAGGTAGTACAAAGCACAATCTTTTAATTCAAAATATATACATATACTTGTAACTACTTTCTATACAGCACAATATCCACTAATAAGGCTTCCAGTATTTGGGATATCATCAGGCCCTGAACATCTTATTTTAAGCTGCCTCTGCAAATCCAACTTGCATATTGCCATAATCAAACACGGTGTGATAGACTCCCATGAAAACATCACCCAATATCCTGCAGCCAAGACAGTCGAATTAGAATCTGAAGTAGATATACAAAAATGAATTTGAATGAGTTGGAACAGAAGCATGACAATGAAGAAGTACCAGAGTGGACCACGAGGAGGCGGCACATCCAAGGCAGTGAATCCACTGATGCATTGGGCCGCAGGTCCTTCACCAACCTTCAAAATATACTGCAAAATCAAAGAGACCGCCACGATTAGTCTTGTTGATTTAGAGAAAAACTATCAAATTTTGTGTACAACTAAACAAATACGGAGTTATTAGGTTCGGATACTTCCTTAATACCTGCTCTGCTGTAAGCTCAAACTGCTTGCTACCAATAGTGAAAGAGATGCTAGGCATGGTAGAAAGGATGTTACAGTCAACGGCTGATTCTCCCATGGGACTAGGCAATCGCTCACATAACTACAATGCAAGGAACAAGCATCAGCTCAAAACCTCAATCCAACGGACACGTTTAATTATGGAGATTCACCTGATTTATGTAGTTTAGAATAAGATCCTGTGTCTTGTTCTGCTTAATTTGATTTTGCATCCACACAACTGCCATCTCACAAGCAGTGCACATTGCATCGCTAGCAACAGACTTGTCCACATTGTCATTCACCACACTCTCGATACCCATGCTAGAGATGGGTAAAGATAAAGAATGCATTGAAATAACAGTCAAGATGGTATGCTAATCAACATATAACATGAAAGAATAAAATATATTAAATTATATTTTTAATCTTGAAATCAACCTGACTCCATGAGTCCCATCAAACGTACACAGACCAATCTGAGAGCAAATTTTCATCGGTTGTGTCTGCAAGGGAAAAAACCATCATAGTTAAAAGGGATTTTGTCTCCATCACAACTAATAAATTAAAAGGAAAAATATTAAACATATAAAATGAAAAGAAATGCAAAGCCAAGTTTATACCTGGGCAATCAGCATATCCAAAATCTGCTGCCCATACTGTTGAACCACAGCTTTGCACTCTTGGCTGACAACACCAGCAGCTCCAATCTTTTGATTAATTTCTGCGATGACAGGCTGCAGCGAATATGATGGGTTGAAATATATATATTTTTTTTTTAAAAAAGCAAGATATACTGATCAAAGTTGTAAATAATTTCATGGTGATAAAAGCGTTAAGTATCAAATTCACCTAAAAATATGACAAAGAAAATAATGTGAGACAAATTTATAATATACTGTTGAGTAATAATACATACTGTTGGACCAGCAATCAAAGAGGTCCCAGAATCAGCAATTGCTGCGCAACCTCCCCCACAAAATCCTAGAGACAAGAGATTACAATAGAAACCAATATCAATTGAGAAAATAGTAATTGAACTTATCAAGAAGAAAAGGTACCAGAAGAAATAATACCCGTTGACTGCCCACCAACAAGGACATCTCCCATGTCAAACTGCAGTAATAATTTCACAATAAGGACAGTAATGAGCATTAAAAATACAGATAATCACTGCAAAAATTGATTGAAAATAAATTGTCAGAGCTCACCTGCCAGTAACCTTTCTGGGTCACAGGGACATATACATGTTCACCCTTGTGATGACTTGAGTCAACCCCTCCAAATACAATTTCTCCACCCTCCCCATCTTCTGATTTCCGATTCAACCAGAAAGAGAAAACGGGCTCATTAACAAGACCTTGTTCAACCATATTGTACCTAAAACAAATAGTAGGTCAGGCAGGGCCTGTCCTGAGTTTATGGGGGCCCGAGGCTCACCCGAAATGGGCCCCCAGACAAAATTAATTTCTAAAAAAGTCATTTAAAAAAATTTTGAAATTTTTTTGCTACAATTCTTAAAAACCGATATATATAAAAAGAAATAATGGAGATTTAGGGATTTGAGAAAAAAAATCTCCATGCAAATCCAAACCCATCTAAAATATTTTAGCCGGTCCACGTACTAATTTTAAAAACAAAAGCCCAAAAAATTAAATTTGGGGGCCCCTAAACAAACATTATGCGCAAAATATGTATATGTAAATACAAGGAAAATTTTTTGGGGGCCCCTAAAATTGCAAAATATTCGATGGCCCGAGGCAGCCGCCTCCCCGGCCTCCATTGGGGGGTTGGGCCTGCAGTCAGGTTATTCATAGCATGTTTCCTACTGAAGTTCATTTTAGAGATCCTTATACAGAAATGACGAACAAAACACAAAATGATTTAATCCTATTAGATCACCTTGATCCTTCATGACAAGTCAACTACCATGTGAGAGTCACCTTGTTCCTTCATGACAAGTCAACTAGCATGTGAGCCTATGATTAACACTGTTGGATTAGAAATATTATATGTATGCAAAAGCAAGTTTCATTCCACCATGCTTAACAATAAATTAGCCTTTCTGTTATAAGCCAGGTACAAAGAAGCAGCCCAATAACACTTAGGCCTTGACACCTTGTCACCTTGTTCATTCATGAATGAATAACATATTTCCATTTGAATATAAATATTTTAACTCTTTTTTACTCAACCAACCTTCATTTATGATCCAGATGTTAAACTTCATTTTGTATTTACACTGCTATTGAATTTTTGGCAATCATTTGGATGTAAGCCTCTACTGTTGGTATAATTAAATTTGTGAAACAAAGAAAAATAAATAAAATAATAGAATACATTACAAAAAAAAACCTTTTGAGTGAATGTCGCATCCAATGATGACAAGCTTACCACACCGGCATTGCACCGCCAACTGAGATTTCTTTAAATCCTAGTCCAAGTATGCCATCAAACTTTGCAACCAAGAAAGTGACTCCAGGCTCCTTTGTCGCTTCAATAAACTCCTGGAGAAGTCTCTACAATGAGTTGCACTTCATAGAATGCGGGATGTGTATGTATATGTATATGTATGTGTATACAATGAGTTCCACTTCATAGAATGTGGCGTGTATGCATATGCAGATGCATAGGTTATGTATATGTATATACATATGTATATGCTTAAGTATGTGTATGTGTATGTGTATGTGTATATGTATGCGGGGTAGGTATACTAAAGAAACAATTCAAGAAAAAATCTTCTAAGTACAACAGACCTGGCCTTCGACAACAAAATCGCCAAGCTCAACATGGTCTTCACTAAAGTAACCAGCAATTGCTCCAGTTCCATACTGAATTGCTGCAGGTTTTCCTGCTCAAAAGATAGAAAAAAACAATCACACAAGTCACCTTAAGAGAATCCCATATCATGTTTACCAGGTAATGAATCCATCAGAAGAGACGAAAATGTCCCAACTGAAGTGTCAAATGTAGGCCATATTTATCAAGAATCAGAGAAGCAAAATATAACCCTCACAAAAGAAATTTGTGAAAACACTGCCAACTAAATGAAGATTAGACAGTTAAAATAAAAGATACTTTTAGATGTATAGAAACATGTATAAATAGGTCCAAATGATGATTCTTGTCTTGGAAGTACAAAGGTGGAAAATCATTTAGCGCTCCACAAAAAAGATCCTATTCATTTGTAAATTTAAAATAATTCATCAACCAAATACTTATTAAATCTACAAATTGAAAAACATAAAATACAGCAGCAATTTCTCGGTAAGGTAGACTAGTCTTACAAAACCATACACAAGTCTAAAGATGAAGAAGGCCTAGGATAATTGTAAATAAAAACTAAAGAGGAAACTATATAATAGATAGTACTGCAGCGCCAACACATTCTTGAACAGTGTGAAAGACATAAATTCCAATTTTCAGTACCAAAATCAATCCAGCACACAACACATACATAACCATTGAAGAAAAAGAAAAAAAGAATTTACATCATACACTAAGGGTAGTACAAAAGATTGAAATTATCCCACGTGTTAACCCCAAATATCAAACATCTCACATTTAAATAAATCCATCTCTTGTTACAACTATCCAGTATTTATCTTAATATAATTCATGAGATAACACAACAACAAACTCATTAACAATCAACTAATTCAAGCTGAAAGAAACAAAAATAAATAATCAAAGAAGACACGACCAAAGAGAAGTAAAAACTAAAAATAAAATGGGAATAGGATAGACTAACCATTCTTATGGTATGTGCTGGATCGACTTGACTTATATTTAGCATGGAGCAGGCACGCAATCTGCATAACAATCGAAAAACTAAGTTGAAAGAAATCAATGTAAAATTAGAGTAGAATCCAACTGGTCTAAAACTCACCGAAAAGTAGCACTTGGCAGATGGAACCCACAAGTTTGAACTGCCAGTGTCAAATATCACAGTGAATTTTTGCGGGGGTGTGCCAATACCTATCTCCCCAAAGTACTGAGCATTCAAGTAGTTCTTCAGGGAGATGATGTCAGTGTTGTCTGCCCCATCATTGAGACCACCTCGAAGTCCATACCGAGCTTCGAGGTCTCGTTTACATCGGCAGATAGACGAGATGCAACCCTACTCTTCTCATCCAAAGGCTTCTTCTTAAGGTTGATTCTAACTAGCCCTTCAGAAGAGGCTGAAAAAGCCATCTGAAAGACAAGCATAGAGAGGAGAAGAACTGGTACGATGCCTCCTTGTTTGTTTCCCATGTTGAACTGCCTAATAATAACCCAAATTAAAACATGGAATCAATCCATTGATACCGTAGTATCATATCAGGATCGGCTTTGAGGCCTAACTGCGAGTTAGTAAATGAGCACTGATAATGAAACTTTAGGAGATAATAAAAACAAGTGCAGGGGCAAGTTATTAAGCTAGCAGCTTCGCAAGGCCGAACTAAGCAATAGCTATGATTACCCTAAATCTCAGTGCTCCCTCCTACTTGAACATTCATTGATTCTATGAGTTGTGTAATACCCAACTGACAACTGGCATGATGATAATGGGCTTAGATTTTGCAATTACTTGCTAATCATGTTAAAAAATACTTAAAAGTTATTTCATGTCATCAACCAGATAATTATTCGGGAAATAAGTATTAGGTCATACAAAACAACCAACTATGCTCGTCCCTTAGGTGAATTTTTGACTTAATTAAACAAAAACAGTCAAAATCACAATATACAATCAATACTGAACAAAATATAAACCTCAAAACAAGGACAATCTAAGCAGCATATCTCAAAGTAAACATCAAAAACCCCTAACAGCCTATTTGGAAACAAAGTGAGGATAACCCAGGTTAACTTTTAGTTGAGGTAGAGGTGTCCTAACTTTGGTTAACATATGTTTCCAGATTAAAGTTATCTTCCAACTAAGTGTTTGGCAACACAACCAAAGAGAGATGCACTGCCAAAAGCTTAGATAAGCAAAGATCAGATTGAAGTTTAAATAACTTTCAGTTATCTCAACTCCAAAAAGGGTTCCAAACATATCAGAGTTAGGAAAACTACAATTTGTAGAGTTATGCAAGATAACTCCACTTATCCTTACTTAACACAACCTAGATTTATAATTTTAATCGAACATCAAACATCTCTACAAGAAAACTAAGACCCTGTTTGGGAACAAAGTTAAGTTTAGATAAGTGGAGTTATGTCCCTTAACATTAAAAGACCACAGTTATCCCAACTTGACCCATTTGGCACCCATTCTGAAGTTAAGATAACAGAAGTTATCTCACCCCAAATATTAAAATAACTGCAGTTATCTAAACTCCTGTAACCTCTTTTCTCTTTTTTCTTAACTGAGCAGCGCTCTCTTTCTTTCTCCCTATCAAGGGTGAAATTTTCGGTCTTCTCAAACACCAAGTTGAAGTTGAAGTTGAAGTTAACTTTAGGTTGGAGGTAAAGGGATAGTAACTAAAGTTAGCAACTTAGCATATCTTTAGTTATCTTAACTGCCTGAACTGTTCACTCGACAAAGGAAAAAAGTTTCATCATCTCTAAAACCCTATATAAATCAACTCCACGAGAAAAGCATGGATACTGGTCAGAAATTTTAGTAAATAATAAAAACTAATAAAAATAAATTAATGAAACTTCCATAAAAAGCCTCAATCACCCTAAATAAAAACACAAAAAAACACATAAAAAAGTCGGCGATATCCAAACAAAACCTACCCCCCCCCCCCCCCCCCCCCCCCCAAAAAAAAAATAAATAAATAAATAAATAAAAATAAAAGTAGAAAATTATAAAATTACATCAAAATGATTAAATGACACAGGAAAGTAGTATAATCTGGAAAAAAAACCGAATTAATTACGCTAATTAAATATTCAGAACTAATAATCAAAAAACCCTAAATCGAATAATTATTACATAGGCTTAAATTATGTGATAAGTACATAAGAATCATCTGGATACATAATTAGGTACAAATAAACATAAATCCTACAAAATTAACAGAATTAATATTATCAAATTATCCATCAAAATCAAAAACCCTAAATCGCGATAAGAGAGATTGAGTTACCGATGAGCCGAGAATCGACCGAGAATTAGATGAGAATTGAAGCAAGCGATGATCAAAGTTATTATAGTGAACTCAACTCAATTTGGGGTCCTACAATTTCCCCAATTTTATTTACAGCGGTCAGACTTCACAAGCAATTCCCTTTTGATCCTCACATCTCAGCCGTTGGATCAAGATTCCTTACCCTATGCAGCATTATCTTGCACGATGAGAAGAGGGACCTGAAAAACAAAATTTTCCTATGGGTCGTACTTTGTATGATTTCTTACTAGTGTACCCTTGTGCAATATTGTACAAACTTATATAATATAATATAATATAATATGTAGTATAATCAGTACAATACTGTATATATATATATTTTTTTATGAGAACGGATAGTCTCTCGACTCCAGCCACATCAGAGAACATATATTAACACAATAAAGTAATGTACAGGATAGGATTTTACAAGAGGTAAAACCCGAAATAAAAACGCTAAATTACAAGAGGAAAGACCCAAAACATCACAGATATATAACAAAACATATAACAACCGAAATCAGAAATAAAAAAGAGAAGACTGGAGCAAAACTCCAAGAGCCGGACCGGAGAGGAGTAGAAAGTAGGCCACCACGCACTGAACAAAAGCCGCAGGCAACATTATAAACTGAGCCGCTCGAGGAGGCAGACGCCCGAACGAGGCTCCGCCAAGGAAACCGCTCGATGAGGGAGACGCCTGAACAGGCCTCGACCTAAGATGACACCACAAAAGAAGCAAACAAAGGCATCGAAGACTGAAGCTGACAGGGAGAGAAAAAAGCCAAAGCGAGATGGCCTCATACAACCAAACAAAATGGCATGGATGCTCAGCAAGCCCAACGGACACAAGCACCCAACGCTAAATCCAGGCAAAGAAGAGAGAAACATTCCACACTAACCTGCAGCAGCCTGAGAGTAGAATCACTCTCTAGTAACAGGAACAAAAGCAGGAAAGCAGAACCGTAAACCAACAGCAGGGAAGCAAACTAAATTATGCATCACAGAAAAAAGAAAAGAGCAGGAAGTAGCTACCAAATAAACCGCTACGAAATGCTAAAGAAAAGCAAACCAGAAAAAGATGCAAGCTCTGAGTATAGCTATATTCACAAAATAACGGCAAGCCAGGGATCAGTCGCAAAACACCTCCAGTCCATTAGACTAGAGGGTAAAGAAAAGTTACCACAACCCCAAAATGATGCTAATAGAAAGTAAGACCAGAAATAAAGCATACAAACAAAACTAAAACCCTGGAAACACAAAAGATAAGAGATGCCATTTCAGAGCCTAAGGCATGAAAGCCAGGTCCACTGGTATAGCCGGATCAAGCCTGCAAGAGAGACAGAGAAAAGGAGCAAAACATCAATATCGAAAGGAGAATAGATAGTTAGAAAAGAAAACATAAAGAAGGCTAAGGCATTAAAGCATGTAAATTATTAAGACATTGAAAAGAGTCAATAAGAAATTGCCGATCCAAAGGCACTCTGCCTTTATAAGAAGGGCCAGAGCTCCATAGATTGAATAAAGACAAAAAACTGTCAATAAGAGCCGAAGGGGAGGAGCAGCGATGCTCAAACAAACGCTGGTTCCTTTCCTTCCAAATAATCCAAATGATAATTTGGATAGACAAAAGCCAAGCACTGATGAGCAGAGGATTCGATGGTTTAAATGACCAAACATCTGCTAAAGAGAGAGGAGTAGTACCGGTAGACCACGCAAGAGTGCAAATCCTCCACAAAGGGAGAGAGATAGGGCAGTGGACAAAAAGGTGATTTACGTCTTCCGAGTGAGAAGCACAGAGCGGACAAAGTTGTCCCCAAGCTAAATTCTTCTATTGAGGACATCAACAGTGAGAAGTTTGCCATGGTATGGTATGCTAGCCAAAAGTTAATCTTCACTTTAAGGGGAGCCGCGGAGTCCCAAATGAGGTTCGCAATAGAAGCTCGAGTACCTCTAAAATTAAGAAAGTTGTAGAAAGATTTGACTGAAAAGGATCCCGATACATTCCAGCGCCAAACTATCCCCTCGTTCGGGGACCAATCGAAGTTTTCGAGAAGAGAGATGAGCTCGTTGAAAGATTGTAAGAGAAGGGGGGGTAAATCGATAATAAAAGTGATATGCCAATGTCGCGAACTGTCGACGAGATTAAAAGACTCTGCCACCATAGCAGAGGGATCGGAGGCTAAATGAAATAAGGAGGGAAAGCCAGATGAGAGTTTGATGTTGCCGATCCACAGATCGGTCCAAAATTTAACTCTCGACCCATCTGCGCAGGTATGAAAGATACTACAGTGGAACGCTGCTGAGGCTTTCCAGACACCTTTCCAGAAGGGAGAAGCAAGACGAAAAGCAGGAACAGAAAAATCCCACCACCGGCGCTCGCGAGAGCTATAATCTTTGATACATTGAATCCAAGGAAGATTATCGCGGTGGTGGAGGTTCCATAGCTATTTACCTAAAAGAGCGATGTTGTGATCTCTGAGATCCAGAACACCTAGACCCTCTTCCGCTTTGGAAGTACAAATCATTTTCCAATGGCAAAGATGGGAGCCAGGTCTAAAGGATGAAGAACCCGACCAAAAGAAATTGCTTCTGATTTGATCAATTCTTTTAATAACCCAAGTTGGAAGGTAAAAGAAGGACATATAATAAAGAGGCATGGCTGATAACACCGAATTAACGAGGATTAATCTACCACCTCTAGATAAACGATTGCCGGCCCACACACTAAGCCTGGATTCCACTTTATCAATCAGTGGGTTCCAGTCTGATCTGTGTAATTTACCCCATCTAAGTGGAATGCCCAGGTAGGTGATCGGAAAAGACGCAGAGGGGCAATTAAAAAAGTTAGCGATCTCTACCTGGCGGTTGGGTGATCCACCCAACCAGAGAACCGACGATTTTTGAAAATTGATCGACAAACCCGACGCGGATTCAAAACAGTAAAGGAGAAGTTTGAGATTCCTAAGGGAGTGGGCATTCAGCTTAATGAAGATAATAGTATCATCAGCATATTGCAAATTGAGAACCCCTTCGAAATGGGGGGAATGACCGAGACCCTCAATCATATGCGCATTCCTAGCATGATTAAGAAGCCTACTAAAGACATCAGCAACAAGGGCAAATAGTAGGGAGGAAAGGGGATCTCCTTGACGAAGACCACATCTAATTTTGAATTTGTGACCCTCAGAACCATTAATAAATAAAGATGAAGTTCCGGAGCACAAGCTTGATTTAACCCAAGCAATCCATTTGGGGCCGAAACCCCGGAATGAAAGAATGTCAAGAAGGAAATCCCAACTCACATTGTCATAAGCTTTTTGAAAGTCGAGTTTAAGGAGGATACCCTCAGATTGAGACCTATGGCAATGGGAAATGATTTCTTGCGCCGAAGCCACGCAATCGAGGATGAAACGGTCCTTGATGAAACCTGATTGAGCTGAGTCAATCAAAGGGGAGATGATCTCACCCAGTCTAGAAGAAAGAACTTTCATAACTATTTTGAAAGTGGTGTTGATAAGACTAATGGGTCTGAATTGAGACAATAGGTGAGCACCCATCAGCTTGGGAATAAGCACAATAGTATATATTTTTTTTAAAATAAGAAAATAATAAAACTTTTTTAAAAAAAACCACCTAATAACATCTTATATAATAATGAAGATTCCAATTCCAATTTGGATAGGGTAAGAGTGTAGAGTTATCTCCTATATTTACCCTCTTTTTTTTATTTTTAAAAGGAAACATGAGAAAAATTCTAGACAAAAGTCGTTTAGCATAATATATTGTGTAGATTCCAAAATTTTAATTATTTTTTCAGAATTTCTAATTAATTTTCTGTATTTAATAATAATTTTTGGAATTTTTATTTAACTTCCTAATTTTATTGATTTATAGAGCTGGAGCAATTTTTGGAGCAATCTGGATCGCCCATCAAGCATGTGCTCGCCCACTGAGTAGAATAAGGTGGTAGGGTGATGTAATAACGTAGCGCAACCTGGGACGTTGATCACATGATGGGCTCGGCAACTGAGTGAATTGGACATGCGTGATTGGGTGGAGACGTGGCGCAATCGGGAGCCTCGATTACGCACGTCTTCGCGCATCTGGACGATCAGACGATCGAAAATTGAGCGGAGGCGGTGGCTGAGTATGTGCACGTGTTACGGTATGTGTGAATTCCTACTTTTGCTCCCCTTTCTTTATTTTAAAATAGAGAATGGACAGAGGGATACATTCTCTCTCCTATTAGCATAACATATAGATATAATTAAGAAACTATTTAATAGTGTGAAACCATATGTAGTTACTAACTATTCTTACTTCTCGTGGGCTTTTCATCTTCATCTATTATAATTGCAACTTAATGATCATTCTGATCGGAACATGCTGCAGAATCAATTTTATAATGAATTATAAAAATGAGATAATTAATTATGTCATGAATTATAGGAAAGAGACTTCATACTATTAATTATTTGGGCATTATAGTGCAGTACACCTTACTTACCATCATCATTTGTATCTTCATTGACAGTCGATGTAGATGATGATCTTCCGTTTGATGGTTCCCCTACACAGCAATTGTCACTACTGCTCACATCATCTGATACCAAAGATGATATTCTCCGTGATGATTCACCAACAAACCAAGTACTGTATGTCGCTGAATTTATTTCATGGCTCCCATTGTCAGAATCACCAATTGTAGACATGTTTTCTTAATGGACATTTCTAATTAACTCATCTAAGATGCTCAAATTAAAGGTCACCATCCTTTCATATGTATGGGTAGGAAATTCATTTGTCATAATACTTCACAAATGTTTCTGTCTTAACTTAAGAATTCTTCTCATACGTGCAATTTTGTGTGGATTGGAAGTAAGAAGTGTCCGCAATGAACGATGTCATTTCCGCCGCAATATTTCAAATCTTTGATGTCGTGCATATGTAGAAAGTGCTTTATTGAGTTGGAAAGACAACATATTATTTTGGTCTCCCATCCTACATTAATAAATGTTTATTTTTGTGCAATTACTTAGATATGAATAATAATATTACTTTTATTATTAACCTAATTCAACACAGTGAAGAAAAAATAGAAAGAAACATTACATACCGAGAAAAATAACAATAGGGATTAAATCAGAAAAATGTATAAAACATACCTGATATAATAAAACAGTTCTTGTCTGCCTCAAAATAACTTAAAATCTCCCTATATCTTTGATTCTTCACACATACTGTTGCAAACAAAATAGTTGAAAATTTGTCAATAACATCAATCTCTTGATTATTCAATATTCAAATTTAACAGTAGGCCTTTGAAATAGCATAATATATATAGAAATAATGTTATGGTCTCGCATGGTATAACATATAAACACAACGAAAAAAAACACATATAAACATAGATTCATCCATGGACATATAAACACATATAAACATATAAACATAGATAAAAAAAACATATATAAACAAAGATAAACATATAAACATATTATTTTGGTCTCGCATCCTACATTAATAAATACCCTTGTGCAATTTTTTTTATAGTAATGATGATCTTTCGGTGATGTCACAGTATTGCATAACAAATACCCTTGTGCAATATTGGTATAGGGAAGTAAAAGGAGTATATAGGTTTAATAGATTAAATTGTAAATGAGATTAGGCTTTTCATGTGCAATACCCGATCTTCGCCTTTAGCCCCCCCCCTCCCCCCCCCCCCCCCCCCCCCCCCCCCCCGCGCCGCGTCCCCATTGCTGACTTCTCGTCCACGTTGTAAGAACACTCTGCCGCCCCTTCATGTTTCTTTCTAATGATGAAACATGTTTATACTTAGAGATGAAACATGTTCGGTTTATAATTAGAGTTGAAACATGTTTATAATTAGAGATGAAACGTCCAGTACTGCAACCTCTAACTAGAGATGAAACATGTTTCTTTCATGTTCTCTTTGTTGATACTTCTTTGTTGATACATGTTTATAATTAATTATAATTATAAACATAGTTAATTATGTTTACATATAGTTAGTCAAGTAGAAATAACCTGTCATTATTTGGTCTCATTGAATTGATTATCAAAAAATTTGGTCTCATTGAATGCACTTATTAGTTTAGTTTTCTTCTTGGAAGAGAATAGACTGTGTTCGTGTATTCGGAACTTCAGCTCTTCGTTAGTAATACATCATGCAAACCAAACCAAAAAATAAGAACGGAAAAAATTTAACAGAAAATGTATGAATTTAGAATGATCTTTATGTTAGATGTAATCAACAAACATAAAACTGCAACGACAAAAGGGCCAGATGAAGACTATGAATTAATAGAAAAACTGACAAATGCCCACACCTAGACCAATGCATCCTCTCAAGTGAGGAATTAGTATCTAAAATTTGGTACATCCACAGTTTTGAAACTAAACTAAACTTATTAGTTTAGTTTTCTTTGTGAAGGGACTTTGTTTGTTGCAACCTACCCTCTTTTATTCAATGATTTATCTTTGTCTGCGAAACATAAATATCGAAGTTGATCGGTCCTAGGAGGAGAGATAATGTAGGTAGACTATAGTTGTAGCGCCCCGAATTTCTAATATAATAACTTAGAAAATACGTGGCACAATCCCAGCATCAACTTCAATGTAACAGTACACATAGCCCAAAAACACAAATAATTTTATTCCAAATTCTTATTACAACAATCTTTTTCAAACACAGCGGAATTACAAACACCTTGAATTACATCTTTCTTTTCACAACACTTCTTTTACTAAAATTTTACACCAAGCTCTATTACATCAGTTTGTCTCCAAATCTATCTCAAACATCCAACCTCCAAACTCTAAGCAACAACCTGTAACATATGAGGCTAGAGATGATCCCTAACCCCCAAAACTAAAGGGGTCAGCCATAAATGGTGTGAGTGACATAAAAACAAACAACATAATTTAATCGTAAAACATAAGGTCATCAACAACATATATTAACCACAATGATAAATGAATGAGAAATAACAAAGATGTAAAGCATGAAAACATCATAGAATGAAAACAACAAGTGCATCTAGTCTAAGTGTCAAGTGTAGGAAAACTGGAAAAACACATGCACGAAACCAAGTCAAGACAACACAAAGTCTATATGCGGACTCTCTAATGCATACTTGTCGAAGTCTATGCATCCCATTCTACATAGGTTCGGTGCAAGCCCTTAACGTCTCCACATCATAGGGTTCAATCCCCCGCTATGCAACTAATCCTATCACGATGACTACTACGAGATAAAGATAAACTGTGAGAATTAGCCCATGCTTGATAATTCCGAAAATAGATCCCACATCTCAGATAATTTTCCTGGATAATTCCGGAGATCATCCCACATCTAAACATTGACACATCATCACATGAATACCCCATGTGCGTCGCCTCGACTTTGATAATTCGGAGATCAATCCCACATCTCACGCAAATCACTTGGATAATTCCGGAGATATATCTCACATCGCAGGTAATTTACCTGGATAATTCCGAGATAAATCTCACATCTCAAGTAAGTTACTTGGATAATTCCGGAGATTAATTCCCACATCTAAAGCCATACTGAGGTGCATAACCCATGTTCCCGTTCATCATATCACCACTAGTGCCTGTCCTTATCATTTGGGTTATTTAATTACTTAGATACAGACGAATCACAATCATGCAAAGAATTCAGAAAATCAAACTTCCGCTGCGCAACTCTGATAACTGCCACCGGAAGCCATGCTGCAACAACTACTGAACTCCTTCATCCAACTCTGACCTTCCACATTTGTTCCAAGAATCAGTGGCCACTCCCTCCTTAGAAAGGACATGACTAAGGATAGCCACCTCAAGACCTTACCTGGAAACACCTTAAGCTCCACACTAAGGCTAACAAGAATTGGGCGACACAATTGCATGCAAGAAATCAGTATCAAATAAAACTTTTGTTTTTATTCCACTAATCCAAATAAATCTGGTTACATGAAGAAAAATACTCAATCTTCAATTATTCCCTAAATAAAAGTTTTACTTAATATAAAAGAATAAATTTCCAAGTTCTTGCCTACACGAGTCATATTCCTGAGTATCCTCATCAGTCAATGTAGGCTCTCGCCCCTCTTCAGATCCTTGCCCTTCCCGGCACCATCTTTCTCCCGCTGCGGACAGTTTGACCGAATGTGTCCTTCACGATCACAATGATAGCATGCCTTCCCAGGTTTGGTGCATGCTGCTCGATGATGTCCTGTCTCACCACAATTGAAACAGGTTTGCTTCGCCGACTTCGGACACGTTGACCTGTAATGACATGCCTCCTTGCAGAAATAACAGGTCACTTCCCGGGTTGCAGGTGCCTTCTGCACTGGGTCACTGAACTTGACTTGCTTCGCTGGGAACTCCTTCCCACTCTGATCTGACGCTGGCCTCCTCCTCTTGAGAGACTCGTCCTGCTTGATGGGATCAGCGTTAGTAAACACTGGTCCAATCCTATGATTCCGATTCTGGTTCCGAATCTGTACCAAATTAACTGCCATCAGCGCATCCAGAGTCTGATGCACCTTGGCGAATTCAGCCTCAAGTTCAATTCCAGTTCCTCGAGAACTACCAGATCCGTCCTCATTGTTGTCCTTGTTCCTGGGTCTGGGCACAACCATTCTGATCACTACAAAACGAGGGTAAACGTAGAGCATCACCACCCAATTCACATTCACATCAATACCCTATGACAAAACCTCAACCATACCCCAAACCATAACATCATGTTTCAAACGGAATGAAATATATGCCTAAGCACAAATACAAATGTGAATGAGTAGATACATATGTAGTATAGCAAATTTACATAATAAATGTATCATAAAATATACAATAATGTAGGAATTAAACAAATGTAAAATGATATGCATGGTAAGTATGTTGAAATATGTGATACAATATATAGAAAGTTGTCGGGAGTACATGTAGAAATCAAGAATGTAATGATAATAAAATTTAAGTAAAATATAAGTAGTGGGTGCACATAGTACATTCGAAAAGTATGAAGCAACACATTTAATAAGTAGCTTTTAAATAGTGGAAAGAAATTATAACAAAAGCGGTCAACTGTAAGTAATAATAAGGGTATCGAATATAAGGCGCAAAAACATAATTAATAATAAAGATTTAAATGTGCAGAAACATATCATATTTATATGAGTAAAATATTGCAATCAAGTTTAAATGCTCCAAAGTAAATAAGACAATACAAAATAATGAAAAATATAGTATTGAAAAACCCAAGTACATATAATAAAATGGAAGTAAATATGCAAAACAAAATTTATAGTATAGCAAAACAATAATGAAAGGAAATAAAAGTAGCAACAATAACTTAACACGTAGTAATTCAAAAATTTAAGGTAATATGTAAAAGTAATATCAAAGTATACGAGTGACAAAAATGCACATGAAAGTAAGATAAATAAGATGTCAAGAAAGAAATGGGTAAGAGTCGCAAAATAAAATGAGCTTGTGAAACGCTAAAGGATGCACTATTGAATTACAGCAAAAGTTGCCAAATAATAACTTGGACAAAAGAATAGGAAGTAAAAACCAATAGTAAAGTCAAAGAAACAGTTTTTAAAAGAAAACAAGACGATTAGTAAAAGTTTAATCTTTGCACTCATGAATAGAAATAATATAAGCTCGGTTGGAGTTATAGATAAAAAGAAATAAATTCGGTTGCTGACAATAAAAGAAACTGAATAAAAGTAAAATAAGTTAATTGCACAAAAGTTATTTAGTAAGCAAACAAATATAAACCAGTAAGAGTGATAGGATACAAGAGTGAGCACAAAATTGAGGTGCACAAAATATACAAGAGAGCAAATAATTAAAAGAATCTAACGGAAGATAATTAAATTTTATAACTAGGAATAAATAAATAAATGAAAATTACTTTGGCGAAAATCATATAATCCAGAAATTATATGCAGTGGGTAAGATAGCAAAACATATAGTAGATCAAGAATAAGTAAAATAGAGATTGTATAAGTTGAAAGGGTAACACCTCACATGAATAAATATCGAATACACAAAGCGAACAAAGATGTCAAAAATAGCTAGTGAGAAAATATTTGCTTTATGCAAAAATAATCAATACACTTGCGATAAAGAGATTTCATTCAACTCTAAGCATACAAACAGCCTAAATCTAATTACAGGTCTTCATGACCAAACAATCAAATCACACAGATCAGATGTCCACCAGGGTACTCACACTTCTAATGTCCACCTAGGTACTCACGCTCTAGTGTCCACACCTAGGTTGGTTTTCATACTATGTCTATTATTACTATTGAAGCATGCTCTGATACCAATCTGTAGCGCCCCAAATTTCTAATATAATAACTTAGAAAATACGTGGCACAATCCCAGCATCAACTTCAATGTAACAGTACACATAGCCCAAAAACACAAATAATTTTATTCAAAATTCTTATTACAACAATCTTTTTCAAACACAGTGGAATTACAAACACCTTGAATTACATCTTTCTTTTCACAACACTTCTTTTACTAAAATTTTACACCAAGCTCTATTACATCAGTTTGTCTCCAAATCTATCTCAAACATCCAACCTCCAAACTCTAAGCAACAACCTGTAACATATGAGGCTAGAGATGATCCCTAACCCCCAAAACTAAAGGGATCAGCCATAAATGGTGTGAGTGACATAAAAACAAACAACATAATTTAATCGTAAAACATAAGGTCATCAACAACATGTATTAACCACAATGATAAATGAATGAGAAATAACAAAGATGTAAAGCATGAAAACATCATAGAATGAAAACAACAAGTGCATCTAGTCTAAGTGTCAAGTGTAGGAAAACTGGAAAACACATGCACGAAACCAAGTCAAGACAACACAAAGTCTATATGCGGACTCTCTAATGCATACTTGTCGAAGTCTAAGCATCCCATTCTACATAGGTTCGGTGCAAGCCCTTAACGTCTCCACATCATAGGGTTCAATCCCCCGCTATGCAACTAATCCTATCACGATGACTACTACGAGATAAAGATAAACTGTGAGAATTAGCCCATGCTTGATAATTCCGGAGATAGATCCCACATCTCAGGTAATTTTCCTGGATAATTCCGGAGATCATCCCACATCTAAATATTGACACATCATCACATGAATATGTAACGTCCCGAATCCCAAATACACTGAATTCGAGATGTTCTACAGGATCTTTTCACTTTCTTCAGTACAATTTTACAAGGAAATTTAAACTTTTCACTTTACATCAGAGTTTACATCATATTAAACTTTTCATTTGCACATCGGAAGTAAAAATACAACAATTAAATAAATGTACAACAACATGGAACAATCTTTAGGCATCCATTCCTCTTTAACATGTCATTTACCTGCATATAAGACTGTGGGTACGTCAGTTTATTCAACCGACGATCATTATACACGGCCATCCTCTCTATGCCGGAAATAGTATAACTTAATTTTCCATATTTAGCAAACACAAACTTGTCACATTACAATTTAAAGGGGCTACCCTATTGATGTCGTGTTGTGATTGTGCACTTAATCCTTAATGCAATTATTTATATTAGATGACACTAATGCGCACTTGTTCGGAGTCTATGCATCCCATACTACATAGGTCCGAGGGCAAGCCTCTTAATCGTTCTTCATCCTTGTAGGGTTCAATCCCTTGCCATGACTTAATCTACTACTGTAACTACGGTAGTGTCTTGGATGATCTATGAGTGCAAGCACGTGTACAGAAACTGGAGGGGAATTCCACGTCATGTCACGACTCATCGTGAAGAACCTATGGACAATTCAGCCTCCTTCATGGCACACGATCCTCATGCAGTCACCAAACATCCCACAGGTGTCACCACAGGGACGGTACCCTGGAGCAATATCCACGTCATGTCACGATGCATCGTGAAGAACCTGTGAAATACTCTCCGTCGCCACGGCACCCTGGAGCCGTATCCACGTCATGTCACGACTCATCGTGAAGAACCTGTGAAATACTCTCCGCCGCAAATCCGAAGGCTCTCACTCGTGTTTTTCTCCTACTTTCATCACGTCTCCACTATGTACTAATTATTAGAATCATGAATAAAAATCAAAGCTCTAGAGTTAGCCTCTCCACTCAACCGGACTTATTCATTTCATGTTCACATGACCAACCTTGGTCTTCTTTTTCAATTTCATTTCATTTCCACTGTCGGGGGAGACTTAGCTACTCTTTTGTTCAATTTCTAATTCACAACTTCCAATTTGAGCGTTTCCAACTCATGAATTCATTTTTCATTGCCTCAGCATATCATGTTCTTAATTTTCATATTCATGTAATTCTTCATTCAAGGTATGACTCATTTCATGTAAATTTCTCAATTCAAACTATGATTCATTTCATATAAATTCATACAGCAATAGAAAGAGTTCATCAACATCAGTCATAAAGTTCACAATCTTTAACAGTAATCAGAATGAAACCTCTGACATATCAAAATCTACTCTGTACAGTCGACTTGGAAAAGGACCAGTCGACTTGTACAGTCAATACAAGTTCTTCATAATCAACCGGGAGAGTCGACTGCTGCATACGGCAGTCGGCTGTTCCGCAGCGTTCCAATTTCAATTATCAATCACAAGACAGTCGACTGTCGTTCAACACAGTCACCTGTTTTGCGGAGTTCAATTATGTAATTTCTCAGGTTCTATACAGTCGACTGCTACACACATTCGGTCGACTGAACAGTTTAAAATCTCAATTTAAGGAATCACACATCATATTTTGTCACGCTATTCTTCGACAAGAATAATTCACATTTCATGGTTATCACATTGTTCTCAAAATGAGAAGTACTAACGAGTATTCATAATTCATATTTTCATACATCTATAATGTCACTTCAATCTTTACTATACTAATCTTCCTCATTTCTAGTTCTTTTGCAAGGTATAATTTCCCAAAAATACATATATCAAAATCATAGTTCTGATTACACATTTTATTCTCAAATCACATTTTATTCCATGCAACAATTCCCAAATTATCCATATAAGGTCTCATGTATTTTCAAAAGAGTAGAACATTCGAGTTTATAAAAATGCATCAGTACCAGTCGACTTATACTATAGTAAGTCGACTGTTCAGGGGAAAACATCCATGATTTTAAGTAAATAGTTGACTTATAACAGCACCAGTCGACTTAGATGAGCATATAAGTCGACTTACAAGGTCCTAAGTCGACTTACCCGAAAGATTCCTTCTCGACATTTCCCAACAATTAATACCACTAGTCTCTTTATTAGCCAATTACTCATTCATGGTTGTAATTAATCCATACCAACTTAGATTTTTACTAATCCAATCACATAAAATTGCATAATCACATTCCAATCAATTTATAGGTCAATTCTCCAATTAAGAGTGTACTCTTATTAATATTTTTCATGCATCATTCTCAATATAATACTAGCATCATTTCTAATTAGAAATAAGGAAGATCAAACCCACTATCATTCATTCATTCTAACAAGCATTTCTACTTTAGAAATATAGAGAATTTTACCCACCTTGTATGGAGAGAACAAACACAATAGCAACTAAGTCCTTTGCGAATGAATGCACCTCCTCCTAGATGATGCACGCCCAAGCTCCTCAACACCACCGAAAGCTCCTAGCCGGCCCTTCTCCTCCTTGGTAGAAAGCGAGCACAAACCACTCACCACTCAATCTTTTTAACTCACAACTTACTACTAAATTAGACTATAGTTTTAGAAAGATATAATTGCATATGAATATAGCCATGGGAGGGGGTATTTATACTAGAAACCAAGTAGAATGAAGGGCTAGGATTAGTTGGTTGGTTGTAGGATGGAAGGCTAGGATGAGAGTAGGAGTTACCACAACTACCCACATCTACATAACCACCTCCATGATCTCCATTCAAAATTTGGGTTTCCCTCCCAAAAGAATGCAACCGGCCACCACAGAGAAATGTGCATTGCACGTGTACGTGTAGTGCACGTGCATGCAACTAGGTCCAAAATTGTGCATTTGATTTTTACATAAAATAGACTTTTTAAATAAATTAATCCATGGGCTTTAGTTTTATGGGCCAAAATAGTTATTTTAAAATAAATAAATAAAAATACATTTTGGGCTTTAAGAAAAGGCTTTAAAATATGGCTTCCTATCCATTTAAAGAAAAGACTTTTGTATAAAAATAATTTGAAAACATATATTTAAATATTTATACACATCACAACAAAAATAATTATAAGATTTAATTCAACCAAAATATTGCACGTGCACACTACGTGCAAAATAAATAATTTTTCATTAAATGAAAAATCAGGGTATTACAGAATACCCCATGTGCGTCGCCTCGACTTTGATAATTCCGGAGATCAATCCCACATCTCAAGCAAATCACTTGGATAATTCCGGAGATATATCTCACATCGCAGGTAATTTACCTGGATAATTCCGGAGATAAATCCCACATCTCAAGTAAGTTACTTGGATAATTCCGGAGATTAAATCCCACATCTAAAGCCATACTGAGGTGCATAACCCATGTTCCCGTTCATCATATCACCACTAGTGCTTGTCCTTATCATTTGGGTTATTTAATTACTTAAAGAATCTCCTAGAGTTGGTGTACCCTACCGGCCTAAATTCAAAACTGACTAACTGAAATGCCTCACGGGCCTCATCAAAATAACTCAACACCGGTATACTAGGGTCACTCACCTCTAGGGACTCAAACTCAAAAGTCTTAATCAACTTTCCACTAAACAAAATTAGTTCAACTGAATATCTCAAACAAAGTGCTTAACTGAAGACAAAGTATAGACTGAATTATCTGAAAGCCAATCATTTCAAAGAACACTCAAGTTACAAAAATTCATCAGTACCAGTCGACTCATACTGTGGTAGTCGACTGTCCAGAGGACAAATATATCCAAATTTTACAAAAATAAACTAAGTCATACCAGTCGACTTGAAAGCCATCAGTCGACTTAATCGTGACAAAATTCCAATAATTCTCAAGAAAATATTCTAAGTACATAAGTCGACTAAAAGAGGTCATGGCCGACTGTCCAGAAAGGACTGAAATAATTTTACAAAATAAAGATCTCAGGACACCAGTCGACTGCATAAGAGTCTAGTCAACTGTCCAGGGGAGATTTCAAAAGATCTGAAGAAACGACAGCAGGGTCGTACCAGTCGACTGAGTAGTAGACCAGTCGACCGTCGGCCTACAGTTTTCATAATTTAGGTCTGAATACAAAGATCAAAACTGGAGTTTTCTAAAGATTCTTTGTTTATGAAAATAACTCGTATTCATATAAAAGTGACAAATCTCCAAATATCTCAGATTGAATTCAATACTCAATCATCCCATATCTCAAAACTCAATTCTCATGTTCTCAATTCCTAATTCTTTCATTAGGGTTTTTCAATACTAAATTTCTTCACAACTGATAGCATGATCTGATTTATAAACACAAGATCCAGATGCTCACTATCCGATCATAACCATACTCAAATCTTAACATGCTTTTAGCAACACAATTTTATAAATCAAGATCTACTAGTCATTCATAGATTTCACATACATGGTCCAAACAACAACAATTGTTCACATGAATCATACCACAATACAAGATCCATATCATTCTCAAATCAAAACAACATTGTCACTCGCATACATATATCAAAACAACAAAATAATTTTATATCACTCACCTTTGAATTGAAAAGATCCAACGAAAAGCCTTCCTTTTTGCGAGATCCAAAAATTCTCCTCTTGATCACCAAGAAAATAATAATATAATAAATCTTGAGTTGTGCAGCGAATGACGGCTGCATGTCCTCTTTTATACAGGCCGGGATTGAAAGGAATTAGGGTTTTGAAGTACTTTTGCAAAATAGTCCTTTTTCAATTTATTACTTCACATATATAACCTTTCTTAGTTAAAATAAGTTAAATAAATCAAAACTAAATAAAATACTTTTACCACTAAGTTTTCCAACAACCCAGCACAGCCCAGAGATAAGAAAATTTCGGATTTACACTCAGGGTGGCAATTTTGCACAAAAGCCCTCCCTTTTGTAATATTTGCAATTACATCATAAAATATTCGTAAAAATTCAGAAAAATCCGAAATAATATCTAATAATACATATTATATTTTTCAATCAAAATATTTAACTTTTACTCTCCAGAAAACATTTGTACAAGATTCTGCATGAATTCCATATTTACAAAAACACCCTTTTTGTTTAAACCTTCACCAAATCGACTTTAAATAAAATCTAAATATATTGAAATTCAAATGATAACCATGGATAACCAAAATTTCAGTAAAAATAAATTTTCATATTTTATTCAAGATCCAAACGACTTTTTACATAAAAGCCCCTCCCTTTCGAGGTATTTATAAAAAAAAATAGTTTCTCTACTCAGAAAAATCCCAAATTTTAGAATATACTCCATTATAATTAGGAGAATCTACTAAAAATACAAAATTGGTTATTTACACCAAAAATTATTTGCACGTGTTTCGCACGTGTAAAAAGATAAATTTCTAGAAAATATTTATTAATTCTTCAGAAAATCATTTTAATTTATTTTCAAATCCTTAAAATAATATTTGAAAATACGGGGTTCTACAATAGTAGATCTATTGAGTAATGCAATAGTTAGTCCTTAATACCATTTGTCCGGAACATGCGCTCCACTACATGATGTGGTATTATGCTGTAACACCTTGGATTTTAAAATACCGAAAATATTTGTTTTTATATTTTGTAGGGGTGAGAATTATTTTTAAGAGATATCTTATTTTATTTATTTTTAATATTGATGTTGGTATGGATATTTGTGGTAGATGGGTATTATTGATATATTAGGGCCATAAGTTGAGATTTTATGTGAATAAATATTGTTTATTTTATTTTATAATTTTGGGGGATTATTATAAGTTAATTTTAATGTATTTTGTATTGTTCGTATTATGATAGAAAAGAGTTGGGGTTTATTTGTAATATTTTGGACTTGGAGGGCTTATAGGTAAATATACCTTACTATTATTATTAATATATGGTTAGGGAGTCCCTGGACTACCCTAGATCCCCTACTATTACAGGTCCTCAGCAGCGCAGAGGTGAGGCATAAATTTATAGGGTGGAGTTTTTATTTTAGAATTTTTGTATAAAATTAGTTAGGTGACTAGTGAAATTTGTAGTTTAAATTGTAATTTGAATGTAACAATACCTGGATGTCGATGATGAGTATAGTGTGGGGTAGTATGGTATGTTCTTGACCCGTACCCATCTCGTTGTGGTGTACCGAGCCCTGTGGTATGTTTTACAAAGGTTTTTCTAAAATTTTTACCTCGTTTTCAAAGAAATTTATGGTTTTTATCTAGTATTTGATATTCTATTATGAGTTTGGCCCTCAGAGCAAGATATTATATTGCCTGTGTGATGTTGCTCATTTTGGCCTGGGGAGCCCATGATATTATTGCTTGTAATGTGAGCTACGGAATTTAGAGCAGAATTCCGTAAGCTTTTTGTGTTTCGGGGCAGAAATTTCAGGGGAGACTCTGCCAAAATTTTATTTGAACTATACCTATCTTAGTTTATGTTTAAAGTAATATAGAAATTGAAAGAATTGAATTTAGAGGTTTAGTTTTCAAAAAAAAATAGGGTGTTACAGTTTGGTATCAGAGCTTAGGTTAACTAGGAATTTTTGTTAATCCTAGTGATCTTGTCATGTGAGTATGGGTTCATTATTGCTTAGTCGGAGATAGAGAGTGTATTTTATGCGGGTGTTTTGTTAAGTATAGATTATATCATGGAATGGTGCGATCCTCATTAGACTTTTGTCTGACTTTGAGTCAGCATTACCTTTCATAGCCCTGCATATGTTTTGTCCTCATTCGAAACCCCGGTGTGATTTGTGTACTATTGGAGTATTCTATTATATTGATTGTTGTGTACCGTAAGGGGCTATTCCCTGGAGATCTTGTGTAGGTCCTATGGGTGTATGTCCTCTAGGTGTATGTCTTATAGACTGTGGAGTGATGTGTGGTTGTGGTTATTATTCTTTATTGGGGTTTGATGTAGGGAGGATTCGGGTGAGACAGCCCGATTAAATCCAGTTTCTGATTGTATGTAATGTCTTGGACGATGAAATTATGCCCGTTGGAGTTCAGTAGAAATATCTAAGGCAAAGATTGAGATTGTTGATGTGGGTTGCAAAGTCTTTGATATATTCGAAGAGGTTTTTGGTCCCCCACCTTGGTGAACTCTGGAGTTCAAGATCGATTTGATACTTGGTATGACTCCTATTTCTAATCAGCTTGTGGTATAGCACTTTAGGAATGGGAAGAGATGAAAGAGAATTTGAGATGATGTTTTGGAAAAGGTTATCGGTTCAAGTGATACGCCGTAGGGCGCTTCGGTAGTTTTGTAACAAAGAAGGTAGTTCACCGAGAAGGTGTACTGAGTAAGGATACTATTAAGTATTTGTTGTAAAGAATAGATAATTTGTTGGATTAGTTGCGGGAGGCGCCACTAATTTTACGGCTAGAGTTGCATACCGAGCACCGTCAGATAATCCTTGAAGAGGGAAAATATCTCAGGAATTGTTTTTCGTACTCGGTAGGAATTGTATGAGTTCTCAGTGATGTCTGTTGGGCTGGTGAACATCCTTGCAGTTTTCATGAATTTGATGAATTGGATCTGTCACCCTTATATTAACAGGGTGTGATTGTATTTGTATATGATATTTGGTGTATTTTCGCAGTATGGAGGGGCATAGATGGCACCTCAGAACTGAGTTGTAAACTCATTAGGACTAAAAGTGGTATGATAAGTCGGTAAATTACTATTTTTGGGGGCGAGAAGTGTGAATTTTGGGACACATTGTGTCTGTTGAAGGCATATTTGTGGATCCGAGGGAAATTACAAAGGGTGAAAAGACGGGGAATAACCCTCGGATGTGTTGGAAATTCCTAGTTTCTTGGTTTTAATTGGCTATTATCGGAGGTCCATTCCTCGATTTTCTATTATTGCTGTACCGATGACTCATTTTATCATAAAGAATGAGCCATTGGTATGACCTGAACAACGTGGAAAGATATTTTCAAGAGTTAGAGGAAGATTAACGACAGCTCATGTTTTGATCATCCCGAGAAGGGAGTGCATGTAGTACAGGATCAGGTGCAGTTTGATACATGAAGGCAAGCTTGTGGCTTATATATTGAGGTAGTTGTGGTTATACGGGGTGCGTGAATTACGCAAATTTGAAATTAGTGACAGTGGATATGTATTGAAGGTGTTGAGAAATTAGTTTTTCAGAAAATAGTTTTAGCGTTTTCTGTGATCGTAAGAGTTTGAACACTTGTTCTTGCAAATGGTTTTAGCAGGAGGCAATAAACGTGGCTTGAGTACCTTAGTAGCTTGGTATGGAAATAAAATACCACCCGAGGAAGAAATAAGGTGATGAATGCTGCAAATGGAAAGAAGGGTTCTGTCTTAATGACGTCCCAGGAGTGGACGGTGTTAAATTCATTAGATCAATTTGATTTTATTCCAGTAGTAGAGGTTGACCCGACCTTATATATTGGTAGTTTATCAATATAGCTGTCTATCCTCCAGTTGATCAGTCAAACTTAAATTCAAAATTTCTGCTTGCGACAGAGGATGCATGGTCGAATTCTGGATGGGATTAATGAATGTACTGCAGATTGGTCAGTAGGCAGTGGGGAAAATTCTTGTTATTACCGTAGATTTGGTGTTCTTGAGGAGGATGGCTTGTGGTAACGGGTGATGGAGAATGCTCCTTGTACTCAATATATTGTCTATCCCGGTGGCATGACGATGAATCAAGATTCCAAGAGAATATTTTAGTGGTCCGGAACGAGGAAGAATATTAATTATCAGGTGAGCATGGATAAGCCTCTTTTGAGGTGTGTAGTCGACAAAAGAAAATGATTATGCAAATCAGTGGCGAAAGTCTTTAGAAGATTAAAAGTTGAAGATTGGGTATTCTTAAAGGTATCCTTTATTCATGGAGTACGCTGTTATAGGAACCGGAAAAAGTTGGACCTGGGGGTTTGTCGGCCCCTTCAGAGTTATAGAAAGAATTGGAACTGTGGTATATTGTTTGAAGCTTACCTCAGAGATGTTAGGCATTCTCGATGTATTTCTTGTTTTATGTTGAGAAAGTGTGAGAAATCTATCTCAAGTTATGGAGCCACCGTAGATTAAAGTCCAGCTGGATATGGTATTGGATGTGATATCCTATGAAACTAGTGGTTTTGGTAGGTCGATAGTGCGGCGGACCAGACAACGAGTTGTTCAGTTGTTAATGGTGCAATGAAGTAGTGATACTGATAATGTACCTGGAAATCCTAGGTAATGGTGTGGAGGGGGTATCTTGAAAACGTTCGAGGAGTTTTCTTAAACCCCATAGCTCGAGGACGAGCTTCTTTTGAGGTGTGTAGAATGTAACACCTCGGATTTTAAAATACCGAAAATATTCGTTTTTATATTTTGTAGGGGTGAGAATTATTTTTAAGAGATATCTTATTTTATTTATTTTTAATATTGATATTGGTATGGATATTTGTGGTAGATGGGTATTATTGATATATTGGAGCCATAAGTTGAGATTTTATGTGAATAAATATTGTTTATTTTATTTTATAATTTTGGGGGATTATTATAAGTTAATTTTAATGTATTTTGTATTGTTCGGATTATGATAGAAAAGAGTTGGGGTTTATTTGTAATATTTTGGACTTGGAGGGCTTATAGGTAAATATACCTTACTATTATTATTTATATATATAATATATTTTAACCCCCCCCCCCCCATTTCCTTCTTTCTTTCTTTCTTTTCCCTTCCCGTTTCTTCCTCCCGGCCAAACCGAACCCAATTTCGGCCGACCTCTTCCCCACCCAAATCCACCCCATCTCTTCATCGTTTTCAAATTTATTTGAGGGGATGGCTAATTGGAGGGTTCTCTACATCGTGGTAGCATCGGATTTTCGAAAGGATTTCGAAAAGGTAAACCCTAAATTATTTATCGTATAAAATTAAGTATAGGTAGTTTTATTGAGTAGAAATATTATGATAGGGAGGTTTGGAGAAGTTAGGAGTAGTAGAGGTGAGAAATTGTGAAACCCTATTTTATGTGATTCTCTGATTTTGAGTTCTAGTGCTAGAAAATGATACAATAGGGTAATTAGGTGATGCTGGTAATTATAGAGAAGAAATATTGTTAAGAAATTGATTAGTTTGTAAGTTGTTAATTAATTAGTGTGTTGGCTTTAGAATTGGGATAATAAATAGAATAATTGATAAGTATGAGTTATAGAAATTGTTGTGTATTGAGGGGAAACAATTTAGAATGAGTTTAGTGAAAATTTTATGGAGTTAGAAACCCGTCGGAATCTCAAAAATACGGGTATACCATATATGTACGTCGGGTGTTCGGTGAAATGCCCGAGCGAGATTTAGGTGAGAGTTTGATGAATTCGGAGGTGTAACTGGGTTTTATTATTGTTATTAACCCTAATTTGAGAAATTAGGAAGAAGGGATTAAAGAAATTAGGAGATAGGGAATTTTCTTATTAGCAAGCCTCCGATCAATATGTGAGTTCTTGTATTGGGGTTCGAATTTGAAATTCGTCGATGTAGCTCGCCTACTTATGTCATTTGTGACATGTGAGTGAAGACAGATTTGAATTTGGAGGTCCGTAGGTCGAGTTTTGAGTTTTATGCTGATCGATCCTATAATTTTCCAATTAGGTGGAAAAAGTTGAACTTCGACTGGCTACCGGGCGGACGTGGGACATCGTTTGCTCGATCCGTCAGGTGAGTATGTTGTATCTATATATATTTTATATTGTGGCCAAATTTCGTGGCTTTCTGATATATTTTATAGAAGTTATGCTAAAAATTGATTTTCAATGAAAATACGGATTTTTGGGCCCGAAAATGGGTTTTTGAGATATTTGGTGAAATTAACTATTTTAAGTATATAAAACTAATATTATGGGTTAATGTGATGTGTTGATATATAAAAACTAAATATATTAAATTGTTTATGCATATTTTTATCCTGTGCATGTTTCGTGCATGTTTTTGGGTATAAAGGCCGATATAGGTAATTTGGTATATGCGGAGCCTTGTGTATGGGCTAGCATGCTATGGATAGACGTTATAAGATGTAATTAGATGAAATTAGTGATTGTGATCATGTTTTGAAAACCCGTGTAATTATAGTGCATGTTTTGTGCATGTTTTGGGGCATATAGGCCCTTATAGGTGATTTTACTTACATGGAACATGGTGTATGAGCTAGTATGCTATAATTGGATATTATGAGATTTAATTAGAGGAAATAAGTGATTTTGGCCCCTTTTCTTGGAAACCTGCATGTGTAGTGTATGTTTGTTTTATATATATATCATGATATTGACTCGGGATGTGATAATTGATGAAATTAGTAAGTGGGTATATGTTTACATTTTAATTATGTTCGAAGTGAATTAATGAGTAATAATATGATATTATAATGTGATGAAGTATACATTTTGACACTTTTACGATATGGAATAACATGATGTAGTTCTTTTATTAATATTATAATCTTGGCATAGGCCTATATATGATACAATGAGGTAATGAATAATATGGTATTATTAATGTGGGTTGTTATGGCAAAATAAATATCGTGGCGCATTAATATTATGCAATAATATGATGTGATGGTTTTAATTGTGGAATGACAGGTTGTATGCATAGTATGGTATAATGATACGATGATTAATATTGTGGACAACGGATATGTATCAAATGTTAAGATAAAAGATAAGATGGTACGTGCTAATAAAATGTGTTATTAATTCACGTGGTTAAAGTCAAAGACATGACTAGTTTGTGAATCATAAGTGAAATGCTTGTGTGATAAAGTAAGCTGAAAAGATGAAATGATTAATGCTAATAACAGAAGGTTTTATTGACCAGTACCTATAGCAATCCTGGGGGTTTGGGCTAGACCTCCTAACACCCAAACTATGTTTGGGGTAAGTGATTCCCTCGCTAGTTCGGCTAGGAGGAAGACGTAGCCTCGGACGAGTAAGACTCTGTGTGAGCATCGGACCGCATGTTTACTGGGATGTCGGCTTTCAGTATGTTGGGATACTGTGGCTCACTGGTCGATGGTTTTGTTGACCAGTACCTACAGCAATCCTGGGGGTTTCGGCTAGACCTCCTAACACCCAAGGACCGGCTTTGGGTAAGTGGACCCAAACTATGTTTGGGGTAAGTGGTTTTTATCGCCCAAGCTATCGGCTTGAGGCCCAGTTGTTCCCTCGATGACAGCTGTCGCGAGGCAGTACCCAGTTTATCTGGGGTCAGTGTTTTTTCCTCTTGGCTTAGGCTGGGAGGAAGTACCGAAGTTCTACTTGGGGTTAGTGGTTCCCTCGCTAGTTCGCATAGGAGGAAGACGTAGCCTCGGATGAGTAAGACTCTGTGTGAGCATCGGGCCGCGTGTTTACTGGGCTGTCAGCTTTCAGTATGTTGGGATACTGTGGCTCACTGGTCGACAAACTAATAAAATAACTAAGTGTAAATAAAAATGTGAGAGTAAAGAAAGTGAATTGTGAATGTGAAAGAAAGTGGTTGTGAATGAAATGAATACGAAGAGATACGAGTTATGAGTTGTGTATGAAAAGAAATGATAATTGCAGTATGTGGTTAATTTAAAATGAAAAGAGTAAAAGAGACGTGTGTTATTATGAACAGTATGAAGTAATTATATTCTGTAAATGATTAAAGTAAAATACAGTATGGTATGAGTTGTTACACCTTGGAATTGTGTCAAGAAACTACCTGCCCGCTATTTCTGTGGAAATGGTGGGAACTACCTGCCTTGGCATAATTCGTAGGGTGAGTTGGCATGATAGTGGTAATGATTAATGGAAATGAAGAATTAAGTAAAGTGAAGATGAAAAGTAATTGAAGTGAATTAATAACCAAGCTATCGGCTTGAGATGTGATGTGATATTACCCAAACTGTGTGTTTGGGGTGCGGTGATTATTACTCAAGCTATCGACTTTGGGGTGTGATATGTTGTGGCCCAAATTGTGTTTGGGGATATGGAGTATATTGTGATGAGAATGAAAGTGAAGCTAATGGCAATTTGTGTTATAAGTGAAAATGATAATAAGATATATTACTTATAAGAATGAGAAATTACTAAAGTGGTATAATGAGATGAAAATGAGCTATAAAACATGTTTTTGATGCAATGATAATAAGCATTCTAATTAGTGATGTGTTAATGATGTGATGAAATGTGAGTAAATTGCAATAGGTGATGAGATATTATATTTATGTCATAAGACAAGAAGGAATGTGGTATTATGAGAATAGATGCATATGTTTATGATGTGATACTCGTTATAACACAATAAAATAAATACCCGTATTATGAGATTGGTTATGAAAATGGTTATTAAAGAAAGTATGTTGTATTTTTGTATTCATATAAATGGTTATTAAAGAAAGGTGTAATAACAGCATGTAGTTATATTCATATAAATAGTGAAATGCTGCTATGACGATAATTGAGGAAAGATGAATATTCGTGTTAGGGAATTCAAATTGAAAAGTAATGGATTGTATGCGAATTCGAATTATGTGAATGTAAAATAAGGATATATACGAGGTTGATGTGAAGCATATAGTGAAATGTGTGAAGTTATGGATAATTATATAGTTGGATGCAGATTGGAAGAGTATTTTGATATAACCTCGTATTGGTGATGTTTTTATGTTCAGAATTTAGGTTGCATCTTCTGATTTGGATGTTTGTAAGTTAAATTTATTTTCTTTATACTATTTAATGATTTATTAGATTAATAACTATACTCACACCAGCAATGACTGACCCCTTAGTGTTTGGGGGGTTAGGGAGTCCCTGGACTACCCTAGATCCCCTACTGTTACAGGTCCTCCGCAGCGCAGAAGTGAGGCGTAAATTTATAGGGTGGAGTTTTTATTTTAGAATTTTTGTATAAAATTAGTTAGGTGACTAGTGAAATTTTGTAGTTTAAATTGTAATTTGAATGTAATAGTACCTGGATGTCGATGATGAGTATAGTGTGGGGTAGTATGGTATGTTCTTGACCCGTATCCATCTCGTTGTGGTGTACCGGGCCCTGTGGTAGGTTTTACAAAGGTTTTTCTAAAATTTTTACCTCGTTTTCAAAGAAATTTATGGTTTTTATTTAGTATTTGATATTCTATTATGAGTTTGGCCCCCAGAGCAAGATATTATATTGCCTGTGTGATGTTGCTCATTTTGGCCTGGGGAGCCCATGATATTATTGCTTGTAATGTGAGCTACGGAATTTAGAGCAGAATTCCGTAAGTTTTTTGTGTTTCGGGGCATAAATTTCAGGGGAGACTCTGCCAAAATTTTATTTGAACTATACCTATCTTAGTTTATGTTTCAAGTAATACAGAAATTGAAAGAATTGAATTTAGAGGTTTAGTTTTCAAAAAAAAATGGGGTGTTACATATGCAATGTTGCACAAACTAACAGTAGATTCTTGCAGCCTAGAAAACAATGATAAAATGTTGTAGGTGGAGCAGTGGATGTGGATGGACAAGTGAAAATGGTTGCATCAGGAATGTTGGGTTTTGCAATGTTGGGTTTTGCAATTGTATCTTCTCCAATTGTATTATTCTTGCGGGTGCCTCTGTTATAAACGTTTCAAATAGTACAAGAATATTACTACAAGGATCGACAAATTTGCGATATGAGAGTGGAGGAAACAATATTTGTCCAAACCAAACTATTGATTATGGGTGGTAATGTTGAAAGGTATCTTATATATCTAATATATCATGACAGACTGATTAGCCTAGCATGGTTTTTTGCGGTTCATGATAAGGAAAAATTATCGTTTGAATTAGTTAATTTATTAGTCGTAAAAGCAAAATCTTCCTCATTTTGGCTCCAGAGTCTAGTGATGAATGTGGTTCATTTTATATCTTCTTTTTGTCTTATACCTCTTTGCTGAAGAATCAAAGATATATGATCTGATGAATATTTACACTGTGTAATTAATTTTTTTTCTTCAGGATTAACTATGCCCTTTACGAAGAACTTGATGCCCAGGACAGGAAGCATACAAGGGATGTCTACAGGTAAATATTCTTTGTCTTCAGTTTAAATTGCAAGTATGCAAAAGCTTTGAAAAGCCTAATCTCATTTACAATTTAATCTATTAAACCTATATACTCCTTCTACTTCCCTGTACCAATATTGCACAAGAGTATTTGTTATGCAATACTGTGACATCACCGTAAGATCATCATTACTATAAAAAAAATTGCACAAGGGTATTTATTAATGTAGGATGTGAGACCAAAATAATATGTTTATATGTTTATCTTTGTTTATGTATGTTTTTTTTTATCTATGTTTATATGTTTATATGTGTTTATATGTCCATGGATGTATCTATGTTTATAAGTGTTTTTTTTTCGTTGTGTTTATATGTTATACCATGCGAGACCATAACATTATTTCTATATATATTATGCTATTTCAAAGGCCTATTGTTAAATTTGAATATTGAATAATCAAGAGATTGATGTTATTGACAAATTTTCAACTATTTTGTTTGCAACAGTATGTGTGAAGAATCAAAGATATAGGGAGATTTTAAGTTATTTTGAGGCAAACAAGAACTGTTTTATTATATCAGGTATGTTTTATATATTTTTCTGATTTAATCCCTATTGTTATTTTTCTCGGTATGTAATGTTTCTTTCTATTTTTTCTTCACTATGTTGAATTAGGTTAATAATAAAAGTAATATTATTATTCATATCTAAGTAATTGCACAAAAATAAACATTTATTAATGTAGGATGGGAGACCAAAATAATATGTTGTCTTTCCAACTCAATAAAGCACTTTCTACATATGCACGACATCAAAGATTTGAAATATTGCGGCGGAAATGGCATCGTTCTTTGCGGACACTTCTTACTTCCAATCCACACAAAATTGCACGTATGAGAAGAATTCTTAAGTTAAGACAGAAACATTTGTGAAGTATTATGACAAATGAATTTCCTACCCATACATATGAAAGGATGGTGACCTTTAATTTGAGCATCTTAGATGAGTTAATTAGAAATGTCCATTAAGAAAACATGTCTACAGTTGGTGATTCTGACATTGGGAGCCATGAAATAAATTCAGCGACATACAGTACTTGGTTTGTTGGTGAATCATCACGGAGAATATCATCTTTGGTATCAGATGATGTGAGCAGTAGTGACGATTGCTGTGTAGGGGAACCATCAAACGGAAGATCATCATCTACATCGACTGTCAATGAAGATACAAATGATGATGGTAAGTAAGGTGTACTGCACTATAATGCCCAAATAATTAATAGTATGAAGTCTCTTTCCTATAATTCATGACATAATTAATTATCTCCTTTTTATAATTCATTATAAAATTGATTCTGCAGCATGTTCCGATCAGAATGATCATTAAGTTGCAATTATAATAGATGAAGATGAAAAGCCCACGAGAAGTAAGAATAGTTAGTAACTATATATGGTTTCACACTATTAAATAGTTTCTTAATTATATCTATATGTTATGCTAATAGGAGAGATAATGTATCCCTCTGTCCATTCTCCATTTTAAAATAAAGAAAGGGGAGCAAAAGTAGGAATTCACACATACCGTAACACGTGCACATACCCAGCCACCACCTCCGCTCAATTTTCGATCGTCTGATCGTCCAGATGCGCGAAGACGTGCGTAATCGAGGCTCCCGATTGCGCCACGTCTCCACCCAATCACGCATGTCCAATTCACTCAGTTGCCGAGCCCATCATGTGATCAACGTCCCAGGTTGCGCCACGTCATTACATCACCCTAGCACCTTATTCTACTCAGTGGGCGAGCGCATGCTTGATGGGCGATCCAGATCGCTCCAAAAATTGCTCCAGCTCGATAAATCAATAAAATTAGGAAGTTAAATAAAAATTCCAAAAATTATTATTAAATACAGAAAATTAATTAGAAATTCTGAAAAAATAATTAAAATTTTGGAATCTATACAATATATTATGCTAAACGACTTTTGTCTAGAATTTTTCTCATTTTTCCTTTTAAAAATAAAAAAAAGAGGGTAAATATAGGAGATAACTCTACACTCTTACCCTATCCAAATTGGAATTGGAATCTTCATTATTATATAGATGTTATTAGGTGATTTTTTTAAAAAAAGTTTTATTATTTTCTTATTTTAAAAAAATATATGTACAGTATTGTACTGGTTATACTACATATTATATTATATTATATTATACTAGTATTATACACGTGCGTTGCACGTGGGAAAAATGGGGAGGGGGAATGAAAAGGACAAAAAAATCCACCAACACGTGCGCTGCACGTATTGACAAAATGACACACATTTACAAATGACACTAAGGTACTGTTCTTTTTTTTCATCTTATAAGAGGTTACCTCTTATAAGAGATTTACAGTAAGAGCCTCTTTTTGAGGTGTTCTTTTTATATAAAAATAACCTCTTATAAGAACCTGTTATAAGAGATTTCTGTTCTTTTTTCACATCTTACAAGAGCCTATATTACCCCAAAGTCTACATTACCCCAAAGTATAAAAATAGTGAGATATGGACAAGAAAAGATAAGTTCAAATTACTAATAGATTAACTAGTTTAATGGCAAGTTAAATTCACAAATCAGTGTAAATCATCAATTATAATTCTGGGCTACTATAAACTTTTAATTAGTATGAAAAGTAGTATGTATAAATATAAATAATAATAATTTGTTTCAAAGAAGTTGGATTTAAAAAATTTAAGGTCGATGGGCTAATATAAATTCTCCCTTAGCTGTAAATAAATTTTAAAAAAATTTTTAAAAAAATTTATAAAAAAAAAACCCTGACCGGCTGCAGGATTTGGACATGGTGGCATCACAACAGGATAAATCAACTAGCCACAACTCAAGTAATGTACTTACTGGACGTAAATATATATCTCTTTAGATAAATCAGTGTTTCGACAGCATCCCTAACATAATTGTTCAAGATTGTGAAGAATGAATTCCCACACTTTTTCTAGGATAGCATATTACAGTCAACTACGTATATGATTACACTTTTTCTAGGATAGCATATTCTGGGCTACTATAGACTAATATATAAACTAGTTTAATTAGTAACAATTATAATATAGACTTTGGGGTAATATAGACTTTTTAAGTGATAGAAGTCTTATAAGAATTTGAAAGAGGCTACTAGAAGTCTTTTAGGCTTATAAGATATTTTGAGAAAAATGTCTTATAAGAGGTAAAAAAAAGAACACTAAAAAAACTCTTGTAAGAGGGGGACCACCTCTTACAAGAGGTAAATCTCTTATAAGAGGAGAAAAAGAACACTACCTAAGCCCTTCTCCCATTATAATATTAGAGATTAGAGATTATATAAGTTTGTGCAATATTGCACAAGGGTACACTAGTTTATATAATTACAAATTAGATTTTGTTTGTTACAAATTTTCATTAAAATAGTAGAGATAAGTTAAGATATAGATTAAAGTCGCAACTTTGCACCTAAAAAAATTAGTGGGGAATCATATACTCTTTACCGCACAGTGCGACAGTAAGATCAGCCGTTAGATCGAGAGGGTAGCGCATCTCAAAGCCACAATTGAATGGTAAATGATGCAACAATATGTATATCACTTTTTTGCTGAAGTTAAAACGTAATGAATTTAGGGGGCGTTTGGTACGCGGATTGGAGAATTCCCAGGAATTGGTGGATTCCCAGGAATATGAGGGTGGGAATAAAGATTCCCAGGAATGTTGCAATACTATGTTTGGTATACGACATTACATGTCTGGGAATACTTTATTACCGTGTTTGGTATAGAACAATTTATTCCTATCAATCTATCTCTATAGTAGACATTACCGAAAACACCCTTTTGGCTTTATTTAAAAATAAATAAATATAAAAGTTATTTAAAAACTAAACTAGCCCATCTTTCAAATTATACTCTCAAAAAATACTTTCTCATGGATGCTTTTCGTTGTGTAGATCTTTCTGTAATGAAAGATCACCTGATCAGTCTTAGATTCACATCAAAGGATGTTCCATCCATCAAGAACAAACACAACGTTCTTGATATCCTCAATGCGAGGATCTACTTAAAGAATTGAGTCCACTAGGTTTGGTTATGTAATTTCAAAAGTTTTTATTTTTGAGAAAATGATGTACTTCAAGAGTTGAGGCCTCCAGAATTTGTCGTGAATCAAGATGACACTCCTACGGTCGCTGTCAACAAGATTTTTGAATTTTTGGCTGGAATGATAAGGAATCTTATGAGGACTTGTACAACATTAACGATCAATTTATTTTTCTTTTTTTTTTTGGCGGTAGCAAATGTCAATTTTGATCAGCTTGCAAATTTGGGATGCCATGGTTCATGTGAGGACTTACAGAGCGTTAAAGATAGATTTGTGGTGATTAGTATTGTTCATCAATGGAGATTTTAGTTAGGTGTCCATGGATCTTTAAAACGAAGAGATGAACGCGGTAATGGGTGAATTTGGTTGAAGGGAATAAGAGCGAGTTATATGATAAGCCAGAAATCTGGAGGGTGTTTTGCGTATGCAATAATCTCACTCATTTTTTATGCAGAGGAATCCACAAATCCCACCCTTTTCAAGGGGAATGTTTATCCTTCCAAACTAACTATTTTGATAACCCTGAAAATTTAAAATTATTTACAAAAATATACCTATGTTTTACCAAACCAGGTAATCAAGAGAGTAATCCTAGATTCCCTTTATAATTATCGCGTACCAAACGCCCCCTTAAGAGATATTAGCTTAATGATTACTTGCCGTCGAAGCGATGTCAATTCTTGGTTACGGAAAAAGTACTAAGCTGTGCTTGCTTAGAATAAAAATATAGGGGAAAGCTGATTAGAGGCGCGAATCTTAAACCATACTTAAACCTTTTCTCCCGATTTTGACGGTCAAGATACTCTCCTATAGGATGATCTTACGATCTTATTCTATAAAATAATATTTCGTCCCATGCCTGAACGGTTGATCGAGCCAAGCAACGTGTGAAATGAGATGACCCACGTCACGTGCTCTGCTCTCCTCCTTATCTCTAGCTTTGATTGCTCACGTGCTACGTGTTGCTTAGACGCCATTCAAAGGTGGAGAGTTTATGTGCGTTTTTGGAGAAGTTTGAGTTCTCTCTTCTTTCTTTCTAATTTCTTGGACTCATTAGTCATTATCGTTGCTACCTAGGTTTTCGTCCTTATAATTGTCATTACTCTCAAGAACAGTATAGATTATAGACATAAAACAAAGTCTTACATAGTTACGTGCAAAAAACACTAAAGATAGAAAAAAGAAACTTCATATTTTTCTTGGTTTTTCTGATTCTAGCTACAAAATAACGTCCAGGAGTTGGTTATCATCTTCATGATCCAAAATTGAGACAGGGAAAGGCACCACTTCCTTAATTAGTATGAACTATATTTATATTCTAAGACGTGCTTGCATATTTGAAAACTATTTTTGTGCGTCAAGACTCGATCCATGTGCATGGATATTTTTTTATTTTAATCTGCATTTAATATTGTGCAGCCGGTAAATTTTGAATTAGGATTACTCTCATATTATATGAAAGGCTGTGAAAGATCCTACCGATTGATGAGGGTTCAGAAATTATGGTTTGATGAGGATTTTAAACTATATATATATATATATATATATATATATATATATATATATATATATATATATATATGTATATACTAGTATCATGCACGTGCGATGCACGTGAATGGGGGGTGAAAAGGACAAAAATAACTACCAACACGTGCGCTGCACGTGTTTGCACACATACACAAAACAATAAAAAATTGTTTATTTGTTTCCAACCCCATCTCTCCTATTATAATAGTTATATATATATATATATATATATATATATATATATATATATATATATATATATATATATATATATATAAAATTATAATAAAATACAAAGAAAGCTATCAAGTGGCTCTGTTTCAATCCCCAAAAATTAAAGGCCCAGATATAATCTCACAAAATACTTTTTCCCTCCAAAACTCAAATTCAAATCCCCAAAATAACTCATTTATTTATTTAATTCTCTCTCTCTCTCCTCTCTCTCTCTCTCTCTCTCTCTCTCTCTCTATATATATATATATATATATATATATATATATATATATATATATATATATGGAAAAAGTGGTATGGGCAACTTGCTTATTTAGTAAATAAGCAATTGATGATGTGGCATACATGTGATTGGAAAAGTCTTAAAAGGGTTAGTTGTCCAATGTATCATATGCATGCCACATAATCAATTGCTCATTTACTAAATGAGCAAGTTGCTCATATCCCTTTTACCCACCCACACCCACACCCACACCCACCCCCACCCCCCCCACCCCACCCACCCACCCACCCACCCACCCACACACACACACACACACACACACACACATATATATATATATGTGGTTATATCATTCTAAAGACGTGCCTGCGCTGACGGGAAAAACTACTGTGTGTGTGTGTGTCGTTTTGAGGACGTGCCTGTGCTGACGGGAAAAACTAGTGTGTGTGTGTGTATATATATATATGCGCTTAGGCTCATGTTTAGGGAAGGATATTGATTTTGGAACTTCTCATAAAGGACATACAAATGAAAATCAATAAAATGCAGCATAGTTATTGAAAAGTAGCACATCTTAGTTTGGATTGTTATAAATACATGATAGTGCATGACCCCACCATAAACACTCATTTATATCCTTCATATGAAGAGTTTTGTAACATAAGATCTAAATTGAAGTTTTGTAATATCTGGTGTAAGTGATATAATTATTTAGATTATAATTGCTGTATTCGATTACTTATATCATGTAAGCCTATACATAGAGGACTTATGAATATGAATGATATATAAGTTTTGGGATAATTATTTTCTCTGTTCTCTCAATTTTTCTCTCAATTTTGTAATAAGTTATTAGCACGAAAGTTCTAATTTCTAGCTGAAGTTTGTAGGATTTCAATTTGGTATTGTATTATATATTATACTATAGTTCCTAGTTTGTTTGATTGTTTCGTTTCCCTGTGCTTACAAATAATTTTAATTATATAAGTTAAAATGAACCGGCATTTTAGATTATTTAAACAGGATGTTTAAGTCGAACAAATCTACAAATAATAGAACTTGAGGTTCTAAATCATATATATATATATATATATATATATATATATATATATATATATATATATATATATATATATATATATATATATATATATATATGGTAAAAGGGATATGAACAACTTGCTCATTTAGTAAATGAGCAATTGATTATGTGGCATGCATGTAATACATTGGACAACTAACCCTTCTAAGGATTTTCCAATCACATGCATGCCACATCATCAATTGCTCATTTACTAAATGAGCAAGTTGCCCATACCCATTTTTCCCATATATATATATATATATATATATATATATATATATATATATATATATATATATATATATATGAGGTTACTTTCATTGCAAATGCAAATATAGCGTTTGCAATTTGCAATCCACTTAACCCGTCATTGCCAATGACGGGTTAAGTGGTTTGCATGCATTTGCACAACATTTGCGTTTGTAATGGAAGAAACCCCTATATATATCTATCTATTTCTATTATAAAAGCTACAGTAAATCTGTCCATAGGCGATCTCAACCATCAATTTTGACAAGTTGATCTTAACCATTCATTTAAACATCAAAGTGAATCTGTCTACAGAGAATCTCAGCCATCGATCTTATCAGTATATTCAAACTCCACATACTAACCACTGATTTGCTTGATTAGATGACAACCGTTAAATTCTTAAAAATAGTCTCCCTCATCCATCTGATCTAAACCCAAATTGTACGCGTTTCTAGAAACCCGGATCCCCCGTCGTCCTCCTCTAATTTTCCCCCGCATCTCCCGATCATGTAACCACTTCCAATTTCCCTTCGTTGACGTTGCCCTCTTCTTCCTCCAAACCTCGGGCCAAAAATTTTAGGTCACTTATCTTTCCGAACAAAGGTACGATTTGGGTCTAATTTCTTGTCTTATATATATGGGTAAAAATCGAATCTTAGAAAGAACACGATAAAGCGGTGACGGCGAGATGAGCTTCCCGGACTACGATCCCCACCACGAAGAAGGAAAAGGAGAAGGAGAGGAAGTCTTCTTGAACGACGATGACACCATCCAAGACATCCCCATCGACGATAAAGATCTCCCCGATCGAGACGACGATGACGAGGAGATGAACACCAATGCTAAAAATGGTAATCTCTAATTATTGCCCTTTTTTCAATTTTTTTGATGAATTTCTATCTCATGATTTTTTATGGTTTATTCTTTTTATAATCATTGTTAAATGCCTTTCATGTTTTATTTACTTAATTTCCTGTATTTGTTTGGTAAAAATACCAAGGACATGAGAAAAGCTATTACATTTTGTAAACATTCACCTTTTATTCACATTTTCATGCATGTGGTAAACTGAGAATACATAGACACAAACATACATGATGTTGTTTGTTTTTGAGGTGTGGGGGCAACAGGTGTGAGTCCTTGTAATTTGTGTAGCGGAAGATGTGGTACTGGCATTGATCCAATCTTAGGCTATAGGACCGGCTCGGGAGTAACAGCAGAGAAATAGAGGCCGGGTGCTCGGCTCGGATCTAGTAGCTCGGCTCGGATCTTTGAGGCTCAGCTCGGTCTTTTGTACCTGCACATTGCCTAGAAACATCAGGAGAAGTCCCAGCGACAGGCCCTCCGACGGTCTAGTCAGTCACTGAGAAAGCAACAGTAGCTAGGGTTCAGGTGGGGAAAAGTTTCTTACCTTGGGCAAGGAGGGGAGGTCTGGTATTTATAGGCAGGGGTAAACGTGTCGAGTCGGGCCTGTTTGCATGTGGGCCTGAGTTGGCGAAGCCCATTGGACTTCAGTTGGCTTGATGATCATGGAGGAGCAGAATTTGAGGGGATCCGATTGCCCTGATGAGGCCATGTCATCTACACCATATCAGGAGCCCCCCACTCCTGGAGGGCTGTATAAGGCAGCCATGGAGGAGTAGTTTGTCTCTGCATGAAGAGTGGAGCGGTGTGTTTTGTGAATATGATTTGCAGTTTTTGGGAGAGGCAAGTGGGGTAGGACGAAGGTGATCCCCTGGAGAAAAAGGGACGCCGAGGGTTAAGTACTAAGGGTCGAGGGCCGAGCATCGAGCATCGAACCTTGGCTTGTGACAGAGCTAGGAATTAGCTTAAAGATCATGACGGGCATTCAAGGGTCGAGCCTCGACGGTCAAGCCTCCATGCTTGTGTGCCGAGCGTCGACCCCCTTACTCGTGAGAAAGCTAGGGAGTGGCTCAAGGTAACTGCCGAGCATCGAGACCGTATAGCTTGTGAGGAAGTTAGGACATGGCTCGAGGTCAATGCCGAGCGTCGAGCCCGTATAGCTTGTGAGCAAGCTAGGGCGTGGCTCGAGGTCACTGCCGAGTGTCGAGCCCATAAAGTTTGTGAGAAATCTAGGGCATGGCTCGAGGTCAATCCCAAGGTTCGAGCCACCCTGCCTGTGAGAATGCTAGGGTGTGGCTTGAGGTCACTGCCGAGCATCGAGCCCGTATAGCTTGTGAGAAAGTTAGGGCATGGCTCGAGGTCAATGCTAAGTGTCGAGCCCGTATAGCTTGTGAGCAAGCTAGGGTGTAACTCGAGGTCACTGCCGAGCGTCGAGCCCATATAGCTTGTGAGAAAGCTAGGGTGTGGCTCGATGTCAATGTCGAGCTTCGAGCCACCCTGCTTGTGAGAATGCTAGGGTGTAGCTTGAGGTCACTGCTGAGTGTCGAGCCCCCTGCTTGTGAGAAAGCTAGGGTGTGGCTCGAGGTCACTGCCGAGCGTCGAGCCCCCTGCTTGTGAGAAAGGTAGGGTGTGCCTCGAGGTCACTGCCTAGATTCGAGCCCCTCTGCTTGTGTGAAAGCTAGGGTGTGGCTCAAAGTCAGTGCCGATCATCAAGTCCATACAGCTCGTGAGAAAGCTAGGGCGTAGCTTGAGGTCACTACCGATCGTCAAGCCCATATAGCTTGTGTGAAAGCTAGGGTGTGGCTCAAGGTCACTACCAAGCGTCGAGCCCCCCTGCTTGTGAGAAAGATAGGGTGTGGCTCGAGATCACTGCCGAGCATCGAGCCCCCTCGGCTTATGAGAAAGCTAGGGTGTGGCTCGAGGTTAGTGCCGAGCGTCGAGCCCCCTTGCTCGTGTGAAAGCTAGGGTGTGGCTCGAGGTCGCTACCGAGCATCGAGCCCCCCTACTTATAAGAAAGCTAGGATGCGGCTCGAGGTCACTGCCGAGCGTCGATCCTCCTTGCTTGTGAGAAAGCTAGGGTGTGGCTTGAGGTCACTGCCTAGCTTCGAGCCCCCTGCTTGTGTGAAAGCTAGGGGTGGCTCGAGGTCAATGCTGAGCTTCGAGTCCATACAGCTTGTAAGAAGCTAGGGCATGGCTTAAGGTCACTATCGAGCGTCGAGCTCATATAGCTTGTGTGAAAACTAAGGCGTTGCATGTGATGCTGACAACATGGGGGTGGAATTTGAGGCATCGAAATCTTATTAGCCATTAGATCTTGATGATCAAGATTGAATCGATCAGGATTCCAACGTAGAATTCGAAGCATCGAAATCTCATCAGCCGTTAGATCTTAATGATCAAGATTGAACGGTTAGGATTCTAACGTGGACTTCGAGGCGTCGTTAGTCACTCTATAAATCCTCCACCCCCTCTCCATTTCTTTACTTTGCTTTCTCTTTCTAAAAACAGGAGCTTCTCTCTCTACCCATCGGCGACGACTTTTCCATGATCTCTCCATTCAAAAAATTCAGGTTAGTACTTTTTGTTATGTTGCGCTCTTATTCTGGTTCTGAAGCGAGTGCCTCCGGCTGAGATGAGGTGGATCTTCAGTCGGACTCCCTGTCCCGGGACCTTGATGACCAGGTTTTGGACGTGGTGCCGCTCCGAAGCCGCAAGCCACACATGGTAGAGTCCAGCACTTCTACCAGCGAGGTCCGAGGTATTAGGTAAGGAGGTGGAGGAAAGAGTGGTGGATCAGGAAGGTAGTGAGGAAGGGGTCGAGGGAGAGGTGGATGTGGAAGGTAGTGAGGAAGGAGAGGCTCTCACCCCTCTCCCGCCTTTGGCGACACCATCTCTTCCAAAGGCTCCTCGAATTCGGAAGAAGAAGAGGAAGTGGTGCCTACTGGACAGTCCGAGGACACCAAATGAGTTCGAGCCAGCGCACGGGCTCGACGTTCCATACTACAAGAACCCCCAGTCGATCAGTTGTATCCTGACGATGTCGAAAACTTGGTTCAATTTGGTGTGGAGGTATCTTCACCGAGCCGGACCCAAATACAGATGGACAGGGTTCAGTGTATCCTGAAGACCGACTATCTACCCGTGACAAGGGCCAGCTACTTCTTTGGGCGGGAGTACGAGCTGATGATCTTGAGCCCTGGTCTTCTCCCTACCACCTAGTTAGCCCCCGGCTTCTATATGTTTCCCGCGGATGCCTTCGTCTCAGGGCTAAGGCTGTCATTGCACCCGTTCATCAAGTGGGTGCTGAGGTGGGGGAGCTCTATTCAATACAGTATGGCCCCAACTCGTGGAAGCAGTTAGTCTGCTTCATTCTGAAGTGTGAAGAGAAGAAGGTGCCTCTAAAGCTGAAGTATTTTCGGGCCGTCTTAGGGGTGAGCTCGCTCAGAGATCAGGAGAGCATATACTATATATAGCCTTGCCCCTACAAGAAAGTGGTGCACGGGCATCTGGATTCGATCAAGGGGTGGAAGGCCAAGTACTTCGTGGTCCGAAGCGAGGCACCTTGGGAAATTCCTACAGCTTGGAATTTCTACAAGCCAAACCACAAACCCCCGAGGCGGAGGGACTTGAATGAGGCAGAGTGGGCTGATGTTGATAGGATTGTCGAGGGACACAGCATCGGTTGGCCGAATGTGAAAAAATTGCACTTAGCTCAGATCGAACTGAGCTTAGCCGACCCTTGTATGTTTTCGTTTTACTTTTGTTTAACTTTCTACCTTCGCGTTAACATTCTCTCTTCTTTCTTACAGTGATGGACTAGGCAAAGCTCGATGCTCGGAAGGCCCTGAAGGATCTGGCCCAAAAGAGGAGGGCCGAGAAGGCAGCACCGAAGGCGGGGTCTGCCCAAGGGGGCTCGGAAGGTCCTTCGGAGCGGCCCCATAAGAGAGCGAAGACCCTCTCTGTCAGGGAAGCGCCAGAGTCGGTGCCAAGCTCTAGCAACCACAAGGTTGTGGAGGTCTTGAAGGCAGGGACCCCTTCCTTGCGACTCAATGCCCAGGAAATGGTAGGCAAAAGGGGGCTAAGGCCTTTCGCCCATGACTGATAAGTGAAGGAGCGTAACTCACTGGCAGAGGGCCAGATCTCGTTCGAGGTTGTAGGTAACCTCGCCACGGCGTGCAACCGATCCATCTTGGCGGCCGAGGCGATCGAGACGTGCTACATGAAGTGGACTCGAGCCCACATGGTGGTAAGTGTTGGTTTGCCTGTTTTTAGCTTTTTGTACTTGGCATTGTTTTCTGATTTTTGTATCTCCAATTAGGCATCAATGGTCGGGGCGCAGCTGAAGAGGTGCTTCGATAAAGAATTCAAGGCCAAGAAGCAGAACGCCGACAGGTACATGCGTGAAGCGAAGGACCTGAAGCTCGAGCTGACGGCAGCTCAGGGGGCGGTGCAGGCCCTTCAAGCCGACCTCGCCTCCCAACAGGACCAGCACCTTTGTGCTTTGGCAGAGGTTCGAGGCAAGGCATCTGCGGAGTACGAGGAGCTGCAGGCCGCAGCAGGGGAGGAGTTGATAAACGCTCAAGACGAGGCATATGATCAGGCGAAGGAGCACTTTCTGCTCCTTTACCCTCAAGCAAAAATTGACCACTTCCACTACGGCTGGCAGCCGCCCATGCTTCCACTGACCCCGGAGGTGAGGGTGACGAGGCGCCGAGAGACCCGAGCGTAGAGAGAGAGGCAGGGGGGCGACGGTTGACGAAGAGGTGCAGATCCCCCCTAAGATGTAGTTTTTTTATATTTTCTTCTTTTTCTTTGTATTTGCCGAGCGTGGACTGGCCACCGCTTTTTTGTAACTATCTTTTTTATTGGATTAATATAATCATGTGTTTTTGGCTGACCTGTTATGACTTGTCATTTTTGAAAAGCTTGGAGTGAAATCTTGTTTCCTCTCCTTTTTGTCAGATGACGAGACCCTAGGAGCCGACCTCAGTTCTGCTGAGGTCCGACAACTTCGAAGCAGGCTAGAGTCCAAGGAGAGTGTCTTGATTTGCTATCACAAATAGGCCCGCAATCGGGAAGCTGCGGTAAGCTATTTCATGAACAAGTCCAAGGAGCTCAGTTTAGAGACGACGCACCTGAAGAAGGCTATAGCCAATCGGGACTGGGGGAGTGTTGAGACAAACTGGTCGATGTCTGATGCCTCCACCAGGCGACCGACCTCTGATCCCGTTCTCTGTGAGGTCGTGGTGGAGAAGGAGCTGGAGATTCAGAGGTTGAAGGTCATGCTCGGTATAGGTGGATCCCGGTTTGGCCCTTTTTGGGGAGGCGGTCCATCTGTCTTGGGATCCTCACCGATCCTGTATCTGGAAATGGCAAGGCCAGCTGATGCGCAAAGCTCCGTTTCTGGGAAGTCTAGACGGGCAATGCCGGTGGTGCCGAACGAGCTCACTGGAGGACGAACCCGCTCGGTGGGGCTCGAGATGGTCTGTGTTAGCCAAAAAAGCCACACGATAAACACTTAGGTTGCGGTAAAAAGAATCTTTGTAATAATCTCTATCGTTCTGTGGCCATTCAAGGTGTTATGATGAATGAAATTTGATTTTTCAGTCCCTTCAACTTGTAAGAAAGCTTAGGACGCTGCTTGCAGCGTAAGCTGAATGTCGAGCCCCCATGCTTTGTAGAAAACTAGGGTGTGGCTCGAGGTCATTGCCGAGCGCCTAGCTCATACAGCTTGAGAAAGCTAGGGCGTTGCTCGAGGTCACTGCCGAATTTCGAGCCCCTATTCTTGTGAGAAAGCTAGGGTCTGGCTCGAGGTCATTGCCGAGTGCCTAGCTCATACAGCTTGAGAAAGCTAGGGTGTTGCTTGAGGTTAATGCCGAATGTCGAGCCCCCATGCTTGTGAGAAAGCTAAGGTGTGGCTCGAGGTCATTTCCAAGCGTCGTACCCATACTGTAACCCCTGTTTTTCGTTTTTTGTATTCTTAGTGTATTTTTCTTTTTTCTGTAGTATTTGTACTTTCTTTGTATTTTGGACCGTATATTGGAATTGTTTTCAATATATATTCATTTTTTTTCATTTTTGATCTTCTTGTGATTTATTTTTTTTCTGTCCCTTGATTTGTTCTTGACCATTATTATTATTTCGCTTTTCATTGGTTTTTGTTCTCTTTATTTTGTTCTTGGGTGCTCGTGGTGATTTGATTGCTTATCCCTAATTAACTACCAAAGCCAAATTATTCTAAATCCTATTTCAAATCCTATTAAACCCAATTAATAATTAATCCCCAACCCATTCTAATTACCCCATTAAACTAATCCTATACCCTGTCATTTCCTAACTACCCACTCAATTTAAACCCTATCCGAAACCCACCTAAGCCTATGGGTGGCCCACCTAAGCCTTTCTCAAAAATTTAGACAACTGTCCCCTCTGAATGAGGGCCTCGATTTCATTCTTAGGGCCCGACAATCATTGGTGTCGTGGCCGTGGTCCCGGTGATATCGACACCACCTCTCTTTGTCCCTCTTCTTGCCGGGGGTATTCATCGTCGGGGCAGGCGGCAGGATCCCTTCCTTCTCAACCTCCATGAGAATAGTGGAAATATTGGCGTTAAGAGGGATGAACTTCTCAAATCTGGGAGGTGGCGGCGCTGGCCCCTATTATCCTTCTGGAGCTTCTTGGCTCCCTCTTCTTCAGTCGCCTTTCTTTTGGTTCCGGAGGAAGGCCCCTCAAAGGTGGGGCGATGCTCAGCTTCCTTAGCCCGAATATACTTCTCGCTTCTGAGAAGGAGGTCGTAAAAGTTTTGCGGGGGCTTCTTGGCTAGGGAGGACCGAAGGCTGGAGTTAAGGACATTCGATTGGAAGGCTGCTGCAGCGACTGACTGGTCTAGGGAAGCAATGGACCTGGCTTCCACGGTGAACCTTTCCACATAGTCCCTGAGCTTCTCACCCTTCTTCTGGTTGAGGTAGAGTAGCGAAATTCTGGTCTTCTCTGTGCGACAGCTACTTACGAAGTGGGTGACGAAGAGGGTCTTAAATTGTTCAAAGGAGAATATGGAGGATGGGGCAAGGCTAGAGTACCATTCCCGGGCCGGACCCTTGAGAGTAGCTGGGAAGGTCTTGCACAGTAGGGCATCGAAGCTTGGTGGATGAACATAAGGGTCTTGAAGCTCTCGATATGGTCCACGGGGTCTGACTCCCCAGAGTAAGTCTCGAACTGTGGGAGCTTGAAGCCTATTGGAATGGGCGCCTCCATAATTGTTCGAGAGAAGGGAGGTCGGCTTGGACAGAGGGTCCTTCCTCTAAGCTCCTCTTCCTTGTCTAGATGACCCAGACGCCTCTCCATCTCGTGGAGACGACGGTAGACGGTGTCATCCCTTCGACGGTAGCCAAACGATCCTCTAGATTCACCTTCGTACGAAGGGGAGCGGGGGCTACGACGACGGTAGCTCAGGGAGCAATGAGGACTAGGGTCATGGTGGCAGTTGCTAGGAGCTGGAGGAGGAGTTAGGGACCGATGGCGAGGACTTTGGACCGGAGGAGGAGTGGGGACCCTCTGAGCATTGTTGTTGTTGGGTCGGAGATTGAGGGCTTGCAGGATGGTTGCTTGGAATTGCTGGATTACGGCACGGGTGATAGGAGCATTATCATCCCTCGGGGGTTGCCGACCAGTAGGGGAGCGTGGCCTTCTTCTATGGTGCTCAGGAGACTCTCTCCGTCTTCGGTGAGGAGGGGACCTCCTATGTTCTCGGCAATGAAGAGATCGCTCATTTGGACGTTGTTGGCGGGAGGCTCCCTCTCGGGTCTGCCTTTCATCCAAACGGCGGCGAAGATCCTCTTCTTTATGCCGATTGTTGAGGGTGTTGCGGAGGTCATCAGAGGCCCGGGGATTGTGAGATGCCTTGGAGTCGGTAGAGGGGTTGTGCACGGAGACGTGGTCATGTTGGAGAGGTTGTTTCTGAGGATTGGGATGGGAGCCCCTCGCACCGGCATTCTGAGGCTCGATTTGACCCCGAGGGGCTGAAGATTCTGAAGAGGAGGTTGGTCCTACAGCGGGGCTTGGTCGGACTGAGGAGGGAGGCCCTGTGGCTGGACTGTTTGGAGGGGGAACTCCTGCTGTTGAGGAAGAGTGGGTCCACGGTTGGACCCCCTGGATTTAAGTTTCCTTGGAGGCATGGCTGGAGCTGATCTGATCGATGGGAAGAGGAAGGATCGCTATTCGGGGATTTCCACAGACGGTGCCAATCTGTTACCGCTAAATCTGGTGTGGGGGCAAACAGATAGAATTTGTGGATTCTTAGGAAAATCGAATAGCGAACCTGGAACCTTTCCACCGGAGTTTGACCGTTGGCTCCCGCCGTTCACCTGCAAAAAGTGCGAGACACCGGGGTTGATCCCGGTGACGCACCCTCCGATGCTCAAGTCAATAACCAGAAAAGATTATGAGAGAGCGTAAACTGGCAAAAGATTGATTACCACTTAATGGTGGTGGATGGGGGGTATTTATAGCCACCTTTGGGATCATTTTAGGAAGGAAATCCCTAATTCCCAGTGAGAGGATAGAGCGAATCAGGGCCGTTGATTAAGCATAATCAGAAACCCTAATTCCATCCTGCTGGACCGAGTTTGCTGCGGGTTAGAACCCACACCCAGTTGAAGTGGATCCGCTCACAGGTCATTGGGCCTTAGGAGAGAAGACCCAGTACCCGTCTTAGACCAATTTGTAAGTGAAATTACCATTTTACCCCCAAGCTTTGAGATTCGCATCTGATTTGGACGGTTCTGATTTAACCCCTTTTTAGCCATATCAGGGATGTTTTCATAAACTTGTAAGACCTTAAAAACTCCAGATTTCGGTCTATAAAAGAGCCCCTACAGCTGTCCCTCTCCTATGCAAAAATAATATTTTTTTACTATTAATTTCTTGGAGTTTTGAAGCGATGATCTTGGACTTTTTGCAAAAGAAGGGCTTTTTCTTATTCTTTATTAATTCAGTTGATTTCTTCAATGAGGTGAGTGACATATGTTGGTTTTTCTATTGTTCTAAGCATGTTGTATGTGGTGATTTGTGTATTAGAAAGCATGTTAGGGATTATATGAAGATATAAGGAAGTTTGATGAGTAGATGAATTAAAAATTTAATCATTCATGAAAACTATACTAGTGATGATCTAAAACCCTAATTGATGACTTGAGATTGTTAAAGAACTTAATAAAAATCATGAGCATATTGTTTTCCTTCATATATTTGTTGTTTTGATTGACTATAATGAGATTTTATGTTGCTTAATGCAAAAGTGAACAAAAACTTCACCTTCACTGTTGAACATATGTGTACACCCTGTTTTGATAATTTTGACAAATATAACTTGACTATAACATGTTATAATTACATATATTCATGGGTTAACTATTGTAAGTGAATGTGTATGAGTTTATTGGACTACAAGATGAGTTAGTAAACCAAAAGATCAAGTTTTGAGTGAAAAGGGGTTTAGTTCTTTTTGGGTCTGAAGCTTAATGGCCGAAATTGAGTTTTGTGTAATTTTGTGAAGTTTTCAATGGGATTTGAGTTGTTCTGATATTGAGTTGTTTTGAACATTGTACTTTTGCTATTTGGTGAATTTTGATGCTATATCTGATGTAGGAACACTTATATATATATATATATATATATATATATATATATATATATACTAGATTTATATATATATATATATATATATACTAGATTTTCCCGTGGGCACGTGCCTACGGCACGTCTTCGGAACGATACAAAATACAAAAAGCCATGTAAACAGTAAAACAATAATTATGTATCTCAAGTTTGAATAGTATAACAATAATTAGTTATAAATAAAAGTCTATATTGAAAAATAATTATAAATGGGGGTATAAAATCTAACTTCTTATAATTTTAAGTGTGGAAAACAATGAAATTTAATTATTGAAGAGATATTTGCTGTTAAAAATTCTGAAATTTTACAAAACCGAAATCTTAAAATCAAAATTTCTAAGTAAATAAAGAAAGAATGGGAGAGAGATATATATAGAGAGAGAGAGAGAAAGAGAGAAATATGAAAAAGTAAAGAGAGGAGAGAGATAGTAATAAAGTAATGAGTTTTTTAGGGGGAAAATTTGGTTTTGGAGTTATGCCACATCATCAATTGCTTATTTACTAAATGAGCAAGTCGCTCATACCCCTTTTTCCTATATATATATATATATATATATATATATATATATATATATATATATATACTTTACTGTTTTGAAGAATTGTCGAAAATTGAAGTTTTGATGTTTTGAGAAGTTTTCAATTGGATATGATTGGTTTTAGTACTGAGATTAAATCTAAACATTACACTACTTCTAATTGATGGATTTTGATGTTTTCTTAATGTATAAACATACACACATACACTTATATATATATATATATATATATATATATATATATATATATATATATTCTATTTCACTGTTTTGAAGAAATTGAGTTTTTGTGTGTTTTGTGAATTTTTAAATTGAATCTTGATTATTTCCATACTGAGATTGAATTAGACATTATACTACTTCCTATTGATGAGATTTTGAAGTTTTAACTAAAGCAAATATACACATACACATTTACATATACATATGCACTGTTTTGAAGAATTTTGTGAAAAAATTACTCTTTTGAGATCTTGATGTGTTTTCGATTTGTTTTATAAACTCTTATATGTTATATAAGTCATATTTTATCATCTCAGGAATTTGGTTTTACAAAATTGCAATTTTATCAAGTGTAATTGATGTATCAGTCGAAACATGCGCAAACTTCAAACCTGGCTGTATGCCAGCTAGCGGTCGACTGTCCATATTTTGAACTAAAATGGAGGTCGACTGTCCCCGGCGGTCGACTGCAAGGTCGACTGCACCTACTGTTATGGGTTGTTTTATTGATTTTTTCGTCATTTCTTTAAACGGTTAATTCTTCGAACTTATGGATTATTGATCTACTATTTTAATTTATGTTTTTACTACAAATTACAGTATTTTACAGAAAGTTATATTTTGTTTATAATAGAATTTAAATTACATTCCTATGACTTTATGAAGAGAGATATTTGTAGTTTCGAAGGAATTGATGTTTCGTAATATTGTAAGACTTCTAAATGTGATTTTTTGCTATTTAATAGTTTAATTCTTATTTCAAATTCTGGAATTTTATGAGACATTAAATGGATTTGGATTTTGTCGTTTTCTTATTATAAACGTTTTGACGATGGAATTATGAGCTTTATTGAAAGATTTGGTATTGATGGTTGAGTTATGAGTCTCTAGAGGGTGGGTGGGACCCTAATTACCGGCAGTCGAGATTTTGTGATTTGGTTAGTTGAGGCCTTGTTGTTGATTAGTTGAGTTAAGTCCGGTAGGGTACACCAAACTCTAGGAGATTCGTAATCAACTAATTAACTTAATAAGATAAGGACATGCACTAGATGGTGATATAATAAAATGATAAAAAATTTGAGTTATGGACTCCAGGATGATCTAAGGAGTCAGATATTCCCCAGTATTCCGGGACGATAGACATAAGGGCTACAGAGTGATCTGCGGAGTGGGATTGATCTCCAGTATTCCGAGGATGAGAGCGACGCTCATGAGATATTTGTGCAATGAGGGTTCCAGGATGACCTGCGGAGTGAGGCAATCCCCAGTTTTCCGGGACGATGGGCGTAACGGCCACAGAATGATCTGCGGAGTGGGATTGGCCTCCAGTATTCTGAAGGCGAGAACCGATACTTACAAAATGTCTAAATCTCGTAGTAGTCATCGTAGTAGGATTTGTTGCATAACGAGAGATTAAACCCTATCAAGTGGAGAACGATAAGGGCTTGCACCTGATCTATGTAGAGTGGGATGCATAGAATCTGACAAGTATGCATTAGAGAGGTAGCATATAGCATTGTGTTTTCTTGACTTGGTTTTATGCATGTTTGTTTTCTGTTTTCCTACACTTGACACTTAGTCGAGCTTCACTTGATGTTTTCATATTTTATTTATTGTTATTTCTTATTCCATTCGCTACTACTATTAATATATGTTGTTTATGACTTTATTCTTTATGTTTTATTTATGTTGCATTTCTTTTACGTCACTTACACCGTTATGGCTGACCATGTAGTTTTGGGGGTTAGGGTTATCTATAGCCTCATGTTTTACAGGTAGGTACCTATAGCTTGGGATTTGGATTCTTGTGGTAGAATGATAATGTGGCTTATGTAAATTGTAAAAGATTGTATTGTAAAAGAAAGATATTGTAATTCAAGGTGTTTAATTTTCCGTTGTGCTTTGTAGACAAATGATATAATAAAAAATTTTAAATTTCCCTGTATTTGGTTGCTATATTTATGATTACATTGAAGTTGATTCTGGAATCGTGCCACGTATTTCTTAGATATTATATTGGAAATTTGGGGCGCTACAGTATGTGCCGAGGCGTACCACTTCGGAGACCTTATACGAGCCCTCCCAATTAGGGGCCAACTTTCTCTTTCTGTTGGGGTCGGATACCACTAACTTTCTGAGCACGAGGTCACCTAGCTTGATGTCGATGGGCAGACCTTCTTGTTATAAAACCTATCGATCTGTTGTTGGTATATGCTTCTTCTGATGGCAGATTTTTCCCTGACCTCGTCGATTAGATCCAAGTTGGCTCTGAGGTTCGTTGAGTTGTTCTCCTCGTCGAAGGGCATGATCCCGGGCGAAGGGAAACCGATCTCCAAGGGGATAACCGCCTCTGTGCCGTAGGTTAGGTTGAACGGTGACTCACCCATGGGGGTTCTCTTCGTCATCCACTGCACCCATAGTACGCTCAGCAACTCGTCGACCCACAGCGAATGAATTATCCAACTGCTTCTTAAGGCCGTTAAGGATTTGACGGTTCGCATTTTTGGCCTGGCCATTTGACTGAGGATGGCATATTAATAAGAAGCGCTGCTGGACATCGATGTCTTCGCAGAACTTTCGAAAGTTCTTGCCTGCAAATTGGGTCCCATTGTCTGTAATGAGTACCTGCGGGATCCCGAACCGACAGATGATGTACTTCCAGAAAAATTACTGAGTTTGGTGTTCTGTGATCGTGGCCAGGGGCTCTGCATCGATCCATTTGGTGAAGTAGTCGATGGCCACCACCAGGAGCTTCCTTTGGCCCGTCGCTTATGGAAACGGGCCGACCAAGTCCATTCCCCACATAGCAAAGGGGGTCGGGCTAGCTAGGGAGCGAAGGTTGGCTTGTGGAAGAATTTTCACCGAGGAGAATCTTTGACAAGGGCCGCACCTTTTAACGAGGTATTGGGCGTCTTATAACATGGTCAGCCAGTAGTACCTGTGGTTTAGGAATTTTCTGGCAAGCGACCTGCTCCCCATGTGACACCCCCAGATTCTTTTATGTAGTTCCTTCAGAGTGTACTTGGCCTCATCAGGGGTCAGGCAGCAAAGGTAGGGTATGCCGTCCGTTGTTATGTAAGAGCGCTTGAAGATTGTCTCGTTAATTATGATGAACCTTTCTGAACGGACCCTGGTCCTTCTCGCCTCTCCCAATCTTGAGGAAGCTCGCCCTCCACAAGGAACTTCCGGATAGGAGTCGTCCAGTTTTCTGGTTGAGGTTAGGTGGTAAGGTAGAAGGCTTCGGGGAGGTTGATGTTGGGCTTGAGGAGGACTTTGATTAGGACGGTGTGGTCGAAGCCTTCGAAGGATGATGAGGCGAGTTTTGACAAGGAATCAGCCTGGATATTTTTCTCCCTAGGGATCCGTTGCACCGAGGAGAAATCGAAGGACGTCAAGAGCTGCTGGGCTACTGCTAAGTATCGGACCATCCGAGCGTCACGAGCCTCATACTCCCTGATGATCTGGTTGACCACGAGCTGGGAGTCGCTAAAGGCCCTAATCTTCCTGGCCCCAGCCTTGTGTGCTAGGGTGAGCCCCACGATCATAGCCTCATATTCCGCCTCGTTGTTAGAGGCTAGGAAGTTCAGGTGAAGAGAATACTGGAGAATGAAGTTGTCGGGACCTTTGATGGTGACACCCGTGCTGCTTTCCACCTCACAAGACAAGCCGTCGACATTAACTTTCCAAACCACATCTGCCTCTTGAATGTCGAACGGCTCGGAGATAATGCACTCCGTGATGAATTTGGCGAGGTCCTGTTCCTTAATGGCTGTCCTGGGCTGGTAGCTGATGTCGTAGTGGCTCAGCTCAATCGACCACTTGAATAAGCATCCGGAACTCTTAGGCTTGTGGAGGATGGCCTTGAGAGGCTGGTCCGTAAGGACCTGGATCGAGTGGGCCTGGAAATAAGGACGGAGCTTTCGAGCGGCCATGACCAGGGCGTAGGCAACCTTTTCATCTTTGCGTATCGGGTCTCAGCCGAGAGAAAGACTTTGCTGACATAGTAGAGAGGCTTCTGAATTCTGTCGTCTTCTCGGACGAGCACGACACTGAGTGCATTTTCTGAGGCTGAGAGGTATAGCAGGAGGGGTTCGCCCAGTTCGGGTTTGCTCAGAAGTAGGGGGTTGGCGAGGTAGGACTTTAACTGGTCGAACGCTTGTTGCTGGGGGTCATCCCATTCGAAGCCTTTCGCTCCCCGCAGAGCCTTGAAGAAGGGGAGGGACTTCTCTCCAAACTTGGAGAGGAAGCGGCCGATGGCTGCCAGTCTTCCCGTGAGCCGTTGAACCTTCTTAATGTTTCTGGGAGGGGCCATGTTGATTATGACCTGGATCTTCTCAGGATTTGCCTCAATGCCGCGCTGGTTAACGATGAACCCAAGAAATTTCCCTAAGGAGACGCCGAAGGCACACTTGGCGGGATTGAGCCTCATGTTGTGGGACCAAAGGACACCAAAGGCTTCCTCGAGGTCGACGACATGGTCCTGCACTTGTCGGCTTTTGACGAGTATGTCGTCGACGTATACCTCCATGTTATGATCGATCTGATCTTTGAAAACTCGGTTGACAAGTCTCTGGTAGGTGGCTCCGGCGTTCTTAAGCCGAAGGGCATGACCCGATAACTGTAAAAACCCTGGTCGGTAACGAAGGACGTTTTGGCGATATCCGGAGGGAACATCTGGATTTGATTATAGTCTGAAAAGGCATCCATGAAGGTCAGTAGCTCATGACCCAACGTTGCGTTGATCAGAGCATCGATGCTTGGGAGGGGGAAAGGATCTTTGGGGCACGCCCTGTTCAGGTCCGTGAAGTCTATGCAGATCCTCCAGTTCTCGCTGGACTTCTTCACCATTACGAAGTTAGCCAGCCACTCGGGATAGCTGACCTCTTGAACGAACCGGGCAGACAACAGTTTTTCCACCTCCACTTTTACCACTTGTTACCTCTTCGGGGCGAACTTGCGTCGCTTCTAATGGATCGGCTTGGAGCCCGGGGCGACGCTTAGCCTGTGCATGATCAGGTCTTCCGAAATCCTGGGCATGTCGGACGGGGTCCAAGCGAAGAAGTCGATATTGCAGCAGACACAATCAATTAGGCATGGCCTCAGATCAGGGGAAAGGGTGCGGCTCACGCAGAACCACTTAGACTTGTCTTCTACCTCGAATGAGACCTCCTCGAATTTTTCCTCGAGTTCCGACTTGGGCTGGCTTCTTTCAGGTTGGACCTCGACTGCGTCAAAGGGAAACACCCCGCCTCCTACCGCAGTCATGTAGCAAGAACATGCAGACTCCTAATTCCCTCGGACAACACCGACCCCAAGGTCAGTGGGGAACTTCAACTTCAAGTGGTAGACCGAGGGGACGACCTGAAACGAGCAGAGCCCGAGTCGGCCGAGAATGTCGTTGTACGCTGCCTTGACGTTGACCACCATGAAGTCCATTGATTCGGTCCGTATGATGAGGGTCGTGCCGGCGGTTACATCTAGTGTCACAATCCCTTCGATTTGTACGAGGATGCCCGAGAACCCGTGAAGGATGTACCCAACCGGCTTTAGCTTATCTCGGGGGAGCTTGAGGTTCTCAAATGCTTCGAAGAAGAGGATGTTAACTGAGTTTCCGTTGTCCACGAGAATTTGGCGGACTTCGAAGTTTGCCATGATGAGGCTGATAACGAGGGCATCGTAGTGCGGGAGCCGTACTCCCTCCAGGTCCTCTACTGAAAGGGAGATTGGCCACTGCTGAATCTGGGGGGATGGATGGTCTCGAACAGAGTTAACCTCTCTGATGAAGGTCTTATGGGAGGTATTGGATTCCCCTCCCATGGGTCCACCATGAACGCAGTGTAGGATGGCCTGCTCTCCAGTCTCATCGGGCTCGGGGTCCCGCTCGAGTCGCCGGTTGATCGTTCTAGGGGGAGGCGAAGGCCTCGGATTCCTCGGATCCCTCCGATCTCTTGGGCTATCCCGGGTGAACTCCCTCAAGTATCCTCATTGGATGAGGGCCTTGATATCGTCTTTGAGGGCCCGGCAGTTGTCCGTCTCGTGCCCATTGTCTCGGTGGAAGCGGCAGTAGAATCTCTGGTCTCGCTTCTTGTTGTTGCTCGGTCAGGGAGGGAGTCAGACGATCCCTTTATCCTCGATCTCCATTAGGATTGCCGACACGGTCTGGGTTAGCAGTGTATACCTTTCAAAATGGGGGACTGGAGGAATTCTTTTCAGACTAGCCGCCTCCTTAGTGACTTTCTTGACGGGCTCAGCATCGTCTGCCTTGCGCTTCCCCTTAAATGTGGCTTCTTTGGTGCCCTCAGGGTGTAGGGCCTCTTCCGCCCGAATGTACTTCTCGACCCTATTGAGTAAGGTCGGGAAAGTCGATGGGTGGTTTTTTGGCTAAGGAAGCCTTAAGCTGGCCGTGGCGAACATTGTGTCAAAAATTTGCAAAAGCGACGCTCGCATCGAGAGAGGAAATAGACCTCGCCTCGGAACCTCCGAACGAACTCGCGAAGTGACTCCCCTTCCTTCTATCTGAGGTCTAGAAGAGACGCGATTGTCTTCTCGACCTTCCTACTGGTCACGAAGTGGGCCAGGAAGTTTGCTTCTAACTAGTTAGCGAGAAGATCAAGCCAGGGGTGAGTCGAGAACCATTCCCGAGCTGGACCTCACAGGGTGGCAGGGAAAGTGCGGCATGGGAGGGGATCTGAAGCGCTGTGAATCATCATGAGGGTTTTAAACCCTTCCATGTGATCAGCGGGATCACCATCGCCGTTATACATCTCGAATTGGGGAGGCCTAAAATTTCTAGGGATCTCGGCTTCCAAGATTTGAGTAGAGAATGGGGGTTGGGTTGGCCATAACCATGCCTGGCATTGGCTCGCCCTCGTCGAGATGGGCGAGGCAGTTCTCCATCTCCTGGAGGCATTGAAGGATGGCGTCTTCCCGTTCTATGGGGTGGGTCGATCCGTGAGATTCGCAGCCTTTGGCTTATGACCGGGGGTAGGAGTTATCGCGCGCCTCGGTTCCAGGTTCACCTCGAATTGCCTGAAGGACCTCGTTCCGAAAATTTTGGAACTCGGCCCTTGTGATTGGGGCTTGCTCCACTGGGTCACGCAAGGGTGGAGGTTCCCGGGACATGTGGCCTGGTTCCCGTTCTAGGGACGACTGCCTGCGATGGTTCGGGACCGAGTTGGAATCGGGACCGAGCCTTGTTCTATTGGCCTGCCGATTCAGGATGACGCACCGTAAATCAGTCACGACTGAATGAGAAGCGCCCGGCCCGGGTCTGGCCTCGCCATCGACCCACAGTTGGTTAGAGCCCTAGGCGTTAGTGCGGCTATGAAGAGGAGGAGGGCCTGGACGACGTCTAGAGGTGACGGCTCTGCTGGCTTTGGGAGCCATGTAAGAGCTCAAATTTGGGATGACGTCCCTGGCTGGGATCGGATGGCCTCAATACCGGATGTTCCTACAGACGGTGCCAACCTGATGCTGTTTGTTTTTGGGGTGTGGGGGCAGCAGGTGTGAGTTCTTGTAATTTTTGTAGCGGAAGATGTGGTACTGGCATTGATCCGATCTGAGGCTGTGGGACCGGCTCGGGAGTACCAACAGAGAGGTAGAGACCAGGGTGCTCGGCTTGGATTTAATAGCTTGGCTCGGATCTAGTAGCTCAGCTCGGTCTTTTGTACTTGCACACTGCCTAGAAACACCGGGAGAAGTCCCGGCAATAGGCCCTCCGACGATCTAGTCAGTCACTGCGAAAGCAACAGTAGTTAGGGTTCAGGTGGGGAAAAGTTTCTTACCTTGGGAAAGGAGGGGGGTCTGGTATTTATAGGCAGGGGTAAACGGGTCTGACCTGTTTGCCTGTAGGCCTGAGTTGGCAGAAGCCCGTTGGACTTCAGTTGACTTGATGGTCATGGAGGAGCAGAATTTAAGGGGGTCTGATGACCCTGATGGGGCCACATCATCTACACCATATCAATACACTTGCTTGATCCAGTGTCGTGAGCTTCTTGACAAGAAAAAAAATTACGTCAAGATGGCCACCAAAACTTTTTGCTATATATGCTTGGACTTAACTTTTTCCCTTTACTAAACCTGCAAGTAATGAAGAAAACTATTAGAATTTGCTACTTGCATTGAACAATGTTAAGAAAAATTCATTACTTACAATCAAAACCTTTGTGGTCCATGCCTGCAAATCGAACAGGATCTTCTTCGCGAGTACGCTTGATAGGCATTTGCATAACTATTTCAAACACGATACAAATAAAAGTGAGAAAATGGTTTAGTTTTCAGTTTTCACTACTGAATGAGAGTCTAGGTTCTCTGCTGTTGTATCACAGAGTTAGAGTGCATGTAAACTGTAGAGTACATACTTTGTGTTGTATGTAGCATAAACACATCCAATTTATAATGATCTTCTATCATGACACTTCTTTTTCATGTCTCACGAAATAAAAATGAATCGCGCAAAATATATTATTCTCTAATAGTGTTACTTTTGTGTTTCATTTTCATTTATCTTCCAAAGGTTTTTTATGTATCAAATAGTTTGGTATTAGTATCTTCATAATAGATAGTGTCAAGAATAATTTTCTCTTAGGGGAAACTAAACAAAATGTGCTCGATTTTTTTTTTTTTTTAGAATTAAGTTTATGGGAGAAAGGCTTTTTCTTTTTACCTCTTTGAATATTGTTATATCTCCTGCAAGTTTTGATGCTTCAACCATGCAGTGGGCTGGAGTGACCTCAATCACCTGCAAAATTTGAATTTTTATGTGTATATTATGTACTCTTACAGCACTACTACATAACGTTTCTTAGCGAAAGAGCAAATATTTTTACATCAGTTGATAGAATCACATGGGACCTACTTCCTGTTAGCTTCCTCTCTTCAGGGACCTACTTCCTGTTAACTCCATGAAATAGGTTTTACCTGAAGTTTTACCTCTCTTCATGGAGGTTTACCTGTTAACTTCCTCTCTTCATGGAGTTTTACAGGGACCTATTTCATGGAGTTCAAATAGTGAATGATTGATTCCAAGTTTAAAAACATATTTATTGAGACACTGGGATTTTTTTTTTTTGAGGTTAAAGATGGAATAACGCCACCCTGTTTCATTAATAAGAAATTAATAAAACAACCCTGGTGTACCGGGAGAAAAAAAGTACAGTGCAGGAAATAAAACATAATCTCCCAACAAAACCCTGGGGGGTGGGTCTAATCATCCATACATCATACGACCAAAAGTACAGTAGGTCGATACAAAATACAAAGCAGCGGAGACTGCGGCAAATGAAACTCCGATGAGAATGGAGGGCGCCTACCCCTTAGTCCAGTGTTGGCCCTGAACTCTATCTCCTCATCATCAAAATCCTCCACCTAGAAGACTCTGGCAATCCTCCTTCTCGCTCCTGTGGCAGCAGGTATAGCCCAAAAAGAAATAAGATGCATGATATGATTAAGGTTACCAGAAATACTATTATATGAAGCACGAAAATAGAAATTATTTCTGTCTAGCCATAACACCCATGTCGTTGCCGCAATGGCAACATACCACACGTCCTTCATTTCGTGGCGAATCGAGGCAAATTTGGGGCCAATCCACAAATCCTCATATTCGCTGGGGTAGTCACCTGTTCCTAAGGCTCGTAATACCTCTACCATAGTTGCCTTACTCCTTGGGCAGTGAATAAAAAGGTGATTCAGATTTTCTGCATGCATGTTGCACAATCCACAGTTGGTCGCTATCTGGGGTTATCTTTTGGCAAGGTTCTCTCTGGTGAGGATTGCATTATTGAGCACTAGCCAGAGGAAGACCCTGACTTTAAGGGGGTTTTCGCCTTCCACAACACATGTGCCCAGCAAGGTCTGCATCCTCGATAGTGAATTCGATGATACAGAGATCTAACCATGAAAGCTCCCTTGGACTCGAGTCCCCAGTGCATCTGATCTGGGCCTTAAGTACACCTCGCACCTGTCCGAGTGATGTGTGCTTGCAATTCAAGCAATTACTGATATAATTCTGGGGTAAGAGTTCCTCGGAACGACGGCCTCCAATTGCCCCTCTTCCAAGTCTCGGCCACAGATATATTTAGTCGATTCGCTTTCTCATACAGCTCTGGGAAGTTTTCCTTAAGGGTATGGCACCACACCATTTGTCCTACCAGAATCTGGTGGACCGTCCATTACCGATAGTGTAACGCCCCGAATCCCAAATCACTGAATTCGAGATGTTCTACAGGATCTTTTCACTTTCTTTGAGTACAATTTTACAAGGAAATAAAACTTCTCATCATACATCAGAGTTACATCATATTACATTTACATTTACACAGCGAAAGCAAAATATACAACATTTACATAAATGAACAACAGTATGATAAGATCTTTATGCATCCATTCCTCTTTACATGTAATTTAGCCTGCATACAAAACTTTGGGTACGTCAGTTTATTCAACCGACGATAATTATACATGGCCATCCTCTCTATGCCAGAAACAGTATAACGAATCTCATTTCTTAACAATCACAAACTTGTTCAATATAAGCATATAAATCAAAGGGAACTCTTAAAGATGTCGTGTCGTGATTGTGCACTTAATCCTTAATGCAATTATTTAATTTACGTGACACTAATGCACACTTGTTCGGATTCTATGCATCTCATACTACATAGGTCCGAGGGCAAGCCTCTTAACCGTTCTTCATTTTTGTAGGGTTCAATCCCTCGCCATGACTTACTCTACTTCTGTAATTACGGTGAGTATCTTAGATGATTCTATGAGTACAAGCATGTATCCTGGCCCCTGGAGTAGAATTCCGCGCCATGTCTTGACTCATCAAGCATGCATTCTGCGACAATTCAACCTCCTCCCTGAACACAATCCTCTTGCAGTCACCAAAACATCCCATGAGCGTGACTAAGGTCCGATCATTCTGAGTTGTGCCCGCGCCATGTCTTGACTCATCAAGCATGCATTCTGCGGCTCACACACCCGCACCGTAAACCCTAGTTCTCATACTTATGTTTTTCTCTCACTTTCATCACCTCTTCATTATGCACTAAATATTAGAATCATGAATATAAATCAAGCTCTAGAGTTAGCCTCTCCACCAAACCGGACTTATCATTTCATTTCAATACATGACCAACCTTGGTCTTTTAATTCTCATTTCATTTCATTCATTTCACTGCCGAGGGGAGACTTAGCTACTCTCGGTTTCAATTTACAATTCACAACTTCCAATTGAGCACTTCAGCCCACAATTCATTTAGAGTCTCGCAGATTTTCTTATCATGATCTTAGCCTTTCATATTCATTCTATTCTCAATTCCCATTTATGATTCATTTTACATAATCCGCACAGTCATAACAAGAGTTCATAGAATTCAATCATAAGGTTCACAACTTCCAATCAGCAAATAAAATGAAATTCATATACATCAAGGTTCATTCTGTACAGTCGACTTGGAAGAACACCAGTCGACTCATACAGTCAAATACAGGTTCATCATAATTACTCGGGATAGTCGACTGCTGTACATAACCAGTCGCCTGTCTCGCAACTTTTCATATTCACAGTGTCATCCGCATGACAGTCGACTGTTCATCCATCAGTCGTCTGTTCTGGGATTCTCAACAACATAATTCTAAGTCCAGCTCAGTCGACTGGCTACACGCACTAAGTCGACTGATCAATTCCATAATTCAAATTAAGGGATTATCTAATGGCTTTTATATGTTCTTGCATCATGATATCAATGTATAATACCCATATATTCATGTTTCATAAGCACAGAGTCTCTGATTGTTCAGGAACATCACAAACATGGAATTTCAAGTTACTAATATACTCTTTTCTTTGAAGAAAATACTTTAAACATGCATACATACTGCTCATAACTTTCTTACGAAGGTGAAGATATAACTTCTCAAATCCTCATACTGGGTCAGCATAATAGAACATCTCACTACATGGAATTCTCAAATAATCATAATTAGATTGAAGCACCAGTCGGCTGAACACAGTGTCAGTCGACTGCTTCGACAGTTCTTAATTTGTTTAATCATCGCTAGTTCTTTTTCATTCATTTTACCTTCCCTCCATCATATGTGTCATAGGAAAATTACAACTCAGTAATCACACCATTTTGTCTATTTGCATACAGTTTATCACCACATCACAGATCAACGGTCTCGTACCAGTCGACTTATCTACACGACAGTCGACTGTACCGACCCAATTTATCTTATTATCAACAGCATGTTCATGGCAATTCTACTACATTGAATTCACATTTCACAATATGGTAGCAATCATAATCATTATAGTATATTTCCTACATTAGAAGTCCTGAGAAACACCCACCTTATATGGAGAAATAATCGAAATCCCGCAAAAGCTCCTCAATAGAGTGAACGCCTCCTTGCTCCTTGCACCTTGCTCCTTTGCTCCACACCGAACCTTCAGAATGCTACTCTTCGGCCTCCACAGCAAAGCACACACACAACTCACAAATACCTCTCTTAAAATATTAATCTAGTGTAAAAGAAATAGAGAATAGGAGGGGGTATTTATACTAGATTATAGGTGGAATGGAGGGTTAGGATGCATTAGGGAGTTGGATGATCAAGGGCTAAGATTGATAAGGGGGTTATGGAACTACCCACTCCTTAAAAAACTACCCACATCTCATCTCCACTACTCTCCCATCCGGCCAAGCTTGTGCCTTGTGCACGTGTACATCGAGTGCACGTGTACACACAACCACTCTACAAAATTGTACATCAAAATACCCGGTAATTAAAAGAGACAAGATGCTACACATACAAGTTGTAAAAATATAATTAAATTCATGGGCTAAAATTAGTTGGGCCAAAATAATCATCTTGTAGAAAATATGTAAATTAACCTTTGGGCTTAGGGGAAAATGTTTATAAAACAATGATCTTATTCATTATGTTGAAAATAATAATCAAAATATTACACGTGCATACCATCTATGAAAATAAATAACCTTCATATATATTAGGGAAATCGGGGTATTACAGATAGTCGATGTAACTGCTGAGTTGAACGGTCCGCTTGCTTTGGTAATTCCTTTCCAGAATCGAGAAACTCTAGACCCTACTCGGAAGCCTAAACTTCTCGTACCTTTTCTCCGAAGGTATGGTTGAATGTAATCCTGCCATCCTTCCCCGCTGTGGTGAAATACCTTCCACCACCATTTCTCCAAAAGGGCCAGGTTCATATCTCTAAGGTCGATGATGCCGAGCCCTCCATGCTTCTTCTTCATGCAATCAATACTCCATTTGATCAGGTGCTATCCTCCCCTATTAGAGTCTGCCCCTTTCCAAAGAAATCTTTTTCGGATTCGGTCAATCCTTTGGATTACCATTTAGGAAGCTCAAAAAATGATATGTAATAAATGGGCAGATTAGACAACACTGAGTTGATGAGAACCACTCTGCCGCCGATGGAAAGCGATTTTCCTTTCCAACCTGACAGCCTGTCCTCCACCCTGTCTATAATAGGTAGCCAGTCTATCTTAGTAAGCTTCCCTGGCTTGAGTGGAAGCCCTAAATATTTGATTGGGAACTTGTCTGTCACACAGTTTAGAATGGTCGCATGGTCCTGAGCCTCTACATCGGAAAGTGCAATTGGAATCAAAGCACTTTTGTGGAAATTAATCCTGAGACCTGACCAGGCTTCAAAACAGTAGAGGGCCCCTTTAAAGCAGATGTCTCTGACCTATTCCCGTTACCAAAGAGCAGGGTGTCATTGGCATACTGAAGAATCGTGCACCCTTGGTTAGAGTGACTGCTAGCCACGGGCGCAATCCAGCCTTTCCTCCTACAGTTTTCTAGCATGCCCCTCAGTACATCTGAAACGATGGTGAATAGCAGTGGAGACAACGGATCCCCCTGCCGAAGCCCCTTCTTGCACGAAAATGGTGGACCCTGGCCGCCCATTCACCGAGATTGCCGTTTTACTAGTGTATAAACACTGTTTGATCCACCTAATCCATTTATCCCCGAAGCCTCTCCCTCTGAGAGCTTCCAGCAAGCACTCCCAGTCGATGGAGTCATATGCTTTCTCGAAGTCTAGTTTGAGGAGGAAATTCTTAGAATGGCCCGTATGGCAGTGGTGAATGACTTGTTCTGCAGTAGACACACAATCCAGGATACATCTGCCCTTGATGAAACCAGTCTAGGTTTTTGAAATTAAACTGTCCATTATGCTTCCCAGGTGGATGGCCAGGACCTTTGTGATGATCTTAGCCGAGCAGTTTATGAGGCTGATCGGTCTAAAATCCCCCACCCACGAAGATTCTGCTCTCTTAGAAATCAGCACTACTTCTGCAAAGTTGAATATGCCCAATCTGAGATTATTGTGTAAGAATTCATCCATCAACGCCATAATATCCCCTTTTATTTCTTCCCAGAATACCTTAAAGAACAGCATTGGGAAACCGTCTGGTCCAGGCGACTTGTCTGCTCCCATTTGTTTGATGGCATTTTCCACTTCCGTTACCGAGAAGGGTGCTTCCAAGTTAGAGGGCATTTGCGCTAACTCGTTCTGACAGCCCTGCTAGAAGTCTTCCCTGAGTGGGACCCTAAAATCATTCTTCTTTCCAAAGAGGCCCTTGTAGTAATCTTGAAAAGTTTTGGAAATCACAGTTTCGTCTTGCGAGGTTCCCGTATCCGTTTGTATTGACAAAATTAGGTTGGACCTGCGTCTTGCGCTTGCTATTCGGTGGAAGTAGGCCGTGTTCGCGTCTCCCTCTTTGAGCCACGAAAGCCTCGACCTTTGCTACCATTTGATCTCCTCCAGCTTATAAAGATAGGCGATATTTTCTCTGAGGGCTAGCAGCCTGTTTCTTTCATCTTGTGATAGGACTCTCGTTTCTTCCAGTCTTTCTAGCTCATCAATGCCTTCCAAAAAGAAGTTTTTTACATGCCATATGGTCGAAAATCTAGACCGGTTCCACCTACGCAGCCGCTTTCTCAATCTGCAGAGTTTTTCACACCATCGGGATGCTGCATCTGTACCAGAATTTTTCACACCTATCCCCCAGTCCCCTAACATTCCAGAATAGTGTATTCATTGGGCGACTGTGTTAAGGTTGATCGTGGGTGTGGGGCGGGTGTCTTCCTCCCCGACCTCCATTGAATCAGAGTCAGACCATATGTCTGTATGAGAGTTTGTCTTAGCCCGGACAATTTCCCACCCCTTAATTTTGTTGAGTAGAAGAGCATTACGCTCTCTGTCACAAACTTCTAAACCACATGTATGAGCAAGGTAAAAAATTTCTGAATCAGACATGAAATTTAAAACAGAAGCTAAAAAACTTCTCGTAGTCATCCAGGGACTCCGCATAATCCCTCTTAGGTGACCGCTGTACCCTGAACCCAACTGTTCTGCTAGGCGCTCTGCAACCCAAGTCAGGCGCTGATTCTGGGAAGGTGGATAAGACCATCTCTAGTGAAATCTCACACTATGTATCAGCCACAAACTCAAGATCCTCTGACTCCTCATTCGTAAATGAGAATTCTTCGTCTAAGTTTAAGCACTCTGCTAAGTCCTCATCACTATCTGCCTGCAGAGTAACCAGTTGTAAAGCAGTCTCTCTCATTACGGACTCCTCAATGAGCCCACAAGTTGATGGCAATTTTGTCAGAATGGCGGTGCTACCTGTCGCGAACCCCTCAATGGGCCCACTTATGGACCCCTCAGATACAATAAATTGTACTTTGGACCCCTCTCTGGGCCCACCAACTTCTATAAAAGTGTCCCCCTATTTGAACTTCTTTTTGAAAATCCACCGGCTCACGCGAAGCTAGTTCTCCTCCACGAGACAGGTTACCGCCTATCTCGAATCCTCCAACCGCTGTCAGCTGAAGTGGGGCGCGTGTCCTTCGATCCGCGTTCCCCTCTCCACATGTCTTATTGAGATAGGTGGGCGGTGCGATCGAAGAGACAGTATTGGAAGTCGATATGGTTTTTTTGTGGAGCATGTCTTTGCTGCTTCTTTCATTTCTTTTTTCTCTACCAACTTTCCCTTCCTTTTCAGGGTTTCGTTGAGCTTGTCCCATGGTATCCTTCAGATCTGAGCTTGGCTTCTTTCCCAAAGGGGAAAGCTCCTCTCTTGGCTTACGACTCAATTCCACCCACTCTTGCACAGCTGCGCTACGATTACGCCTGTCGTTAGTGCAGTCTGTCTCCACACCCCTTTTGCCCATGTTGATGAGCAAATCTTTGCTTGTCTTCACCCCCAAAATAGACCCTGCGCTCTGGAGTCCTTTATCCGCTGCTTCCCCCTTTTCCTTTTCTGGTGACCTACTGCGCTTTGGTACCCGCTCCCTGGCTACAAGCGCAGCTTTGCATACCAACTCCTGTCCTAAAGCTGGGTCCTTTCTCCTTTTTGGAGGGCTACCTTGCTCTTTTCCAGCACCTTTAGTCCCTATGAAGTGTAGGTTACCATTTTGGGGTTTCTTTTGAGCCTCTTTTCGTTGGTACGCTTGCACCGATCTACCTAACTCTGGAAAAGATTGAGGCTTGGCACTAATGCCATCTGGGCCATTAGATCTGTTGGTCTCTCCATATCGGCGACCACCTTTGGTCGGAGATTATGTTCGAGGTTCTGATCCCTCCACCCTCTGTTCCTGGCTTCACTCCTTGCTTCTCGCCTCTTTGATGAGCTCTCTATGTGCTCTTTCTACCTCGTGGGCCCCATCGATAGTCACGTCCCAATGTGGTGAAGCAACCTGTTTATATGAGCATCCGTCTCTGAGAGCAGTTGATGGGTTGGGGGAGATGATGGTCAATTTTTCCTCTGGTGCTACTCGCTTGTCGAGCACAAAGTGGATAAGGTATAAGTCAACAAAAGAGTAGACTTTGGCGAAGCGAGGCATCAACGAGATGTCCACGCTTCGGATAAGGATCCTTGCCGACACTATATCGGAGCGACGAACCGTCTTCTCGTCGATCTCCTCAACTGATCCAAAATCTGCTACAATTTCTTGAGTGCCTCCTTTTTCCAAAAGTGAAGCGGCACATTATGTATCCAAATCCAGAATAGATCGCCTTGGGGGAGCTTCGCTCCGAAGCTTGGTGTCCAGGCAGAAAATTCCACCTTGAAGTGGCCGAAGTCCACAATGCCCATATCTGTAACCTCACTCACCTTCTTCGTCGAGGGGAACGAAACTAAGAATTGAAGGTGACACAATTTCTTAACCATCCAGTCTCTGTGAGCCTTCATAGACCATTTATTGCTCAGAACTTGGAGTAGGTGGGTCTCGGAGGGACACCCTGCTCTCAGTTTGGCGATAGCACACCACTGCCGGAGCCATTTTTCCTCATTCATAATAGTTTCGAGACTTTTTGCCAGTCAGATGACTGTGGGGCTTTCAGGCGATCTGCCTCGACTCACGAGGCGATCGTCATCATTGTGTGTTTCAACCACATTGGTGCAGACGTATTAAAGGTGACCCCATTTCATGCATTTGAGGCAGCGAACTTCTTTGGTGCAATCTTTACGGTAGTGACCTAGTTCGCCGCAATTAAAACAAGGTACCGGCTTTTCGTTTGCCTCTCCGTTGCCTTTTACTGGTGTCGATTGGGGGGGGGGGAGTAACACTGTGTTTTCTTTTTGATTTGTTGGCAACTACCATCCACTGCTCTTCATCCTCATTTGCTCCTAAGGTCATGGAAACCGCGTTTGGTGGGACCCCATCTTTGGTCCGCACCACGCAGGATTTTAGTGGCGTCTTAGGCAGCATTTGCGGCGGTGGGGCAGGGTTGGAGTTGGGGTTGGGTTCCATCGCTGGGGCTTGGGCATAGGAGCTAGCCCCCGCAGGGAGGCAGTGGGGAGGGAAGGCATTGGTTTGTGGGTGCCGTGAATGTTGAGGGTAAGAATACTTTGGGTAATGATGAGTAGGCTGCTGGTACCTCTTGTGATTCACGTACTGGCCTTCGTAGGGACGATGTAGGCCCCATTGGTGGTCACTCTTACGCTCGCCTGAGCTAGTAGGAGGACCCCCTCTGTGGGCCCATCCTCTCGCCGAAGTTCTTGCGTGGTGGTGACGATGATGACCAACTTCAGAGTTCCCCGATCGCTTGTGTGCATCCTTGCATGGCTCAGGTCTGAGTCTCTGCCTCTCTTCCTCCTCCCTGTGTTTTTGAGGGTTCTGGGGTTGGGGTGGGGGGATTGCGATTGTGGTTGCATCTGTGTTTGTTAGGTGGGGTGATTGTAGAGTTTGAGGGTGCTGCTCTTGACGAAGAGTTAGTGTAGAGTTGGCGATGATGACCACTATCAACTCTCACCCGCTGCTTGTGTGCTTCCTGTGTACGCGCGGAGTGTTGTGTCGGTCTGAGCCTCCTAATCTCTTCCTCCGTCATTGGTGCTTGTGGGTGCTGAGGTGGGGGTGGGGGTGGGGGTGGGGGTGGAGAGGTTGCTGAGGGGGTTTCTGAGGAGGTCGGGGTTCTGTTGGGGGTGTTAGCGAGGATTTGAGGGGGGGGGGGGGGAATGGTGTAACCGCTCGAAGGGAGGGGATTGAGGGACGCTAGGTTGTTGTTGGGGGACCTCCACCGTAGGCTCACCGTTACAACGCATTAGCTCACTGCCACAAAGCTCGAGAATGGTGAGCTCCATCGCTGAATGTGGGTTTAGCAGAAGAAATGACAGGGAGGGAGGGGGAAGTTCTTAGAAAGGAGAGGATTGGGAGAGGTTGTTGTCAGTTGGTTTGTGGTGAAGGAGGGGAGAGAGAGGGGGGGGGGGGGGGAAGGGGAGGGGAGTTGGTAGGAGCAACATGTTGCTCAATGCTGGTAGTTGGAACCGAGACATTGGGATATTTACAATAGTGGAATGCGTATACAATTTTTGATGAATTAAGTAACTCTGATGATAAAAATGACAGCTTTGAATCATAATTCATGACCGAGAAAGCCGATGTGTAACTAAGACATTTTCATTTTGTTGTTTTTTATTATTTTGTTAGGCTTTTTGAGATTGTTAAAATTGGGATTAAGATGTAGATGACATTGATGAAACGGCCAATTTATGAGATGTGGGTCTCTATTTTGGACGGAGAACCTACCTAGAGCTTCTTCATTGAAACGATAACGTTTGAACTATAGAGGCTTTATGCTCTTAGAGTACTGCTATTAGTTTTCTTCAATTCATTTTTTAAAAATGTAATTGTGTCTTATTTTGATAGTTAAGCCTGTGATTTTGTTAATCAACAAATGTCAGAAGTTTTGATGTTACGACGAAATTTTGTGCCTGTGATAAAACTGTGAACTAATCATTTGGTCTAAGATAATCACTTTTATTGAAAATTTTCCATGACTAACTCAAAAAATTTCTTGTATTTTGTTTTGTTTCTCTTTTTTTTTTAATTTTTATTGTAAACGGTGGGTTGAATCCCCAGCGTTTCATTAAAAAGCTTTTAATCAAACATACAGTTAAACAAAAGGTAATGATGATCATGGATCCCCACAGGTGGGTTATGATACTCATTACCTGACAAAAAAGAAAACCCATCCCATACAAGATAGACCCTCAACCAAAAAAATGAACTAATTACAGATGATACAAAAAGGTTGTGTAACTGGGTTCAGCCATCGCAACCACGGGAGTTGAGGGCCTCCTATCGATCGCTCCCCTCCCTGTGTCCCTTCCCTTTCCTTTGATTCAGCATCGTCGGTTGAGTCATTGATATCTACGTATATCTCCTTGATTTTCTTTGTCGAGTCTAAATGTAACCCCCATTCCCGCAAATACGTATTTTCTGAATATTTTCTGTATTTCAATATTTATAAATTCGTTATTTGTTAAAATCATTTTGGATTTTATATTAAAGTGTTTTTATATCGATAATTATATTTATTTCGAATAATTGTGTATTTTAATCTACTTCTATGTCTTATTGATCAACTATTTTTATTTGAGTCTAAATCAAATATATTATTATTAGGTGATTTTAATAAAAATTGTTTTTTTTAGGAACAGGATAGTGCCTTGCGGCACCAGCCAACGAATTATATATTAACAAAAGAAACTTAGAATACAAAACACTCATTTTACAAGAGGTAAAACAAGGCACAAACGCTACTCTATTAACAAAGTACAAAGACGAAACGATCGAGACCAGATTCAAGAAACTAAAAACACCAAGGCCAGAAGCTGCCCAAAAATCAACGAAAATAGCCGACGGTTGCCTAAATCCCCGCAGGAAGACACCAAATGGTGGATGAAGAGCAAAAAACCGCAAGCTATAGGTGACCATCCAGGTAGCGAGATGGACCTCGCGAAGGGGAAGGGGGGGATAGTCACACTGGATCAGCCTAAGGAGACAGCACACTCGCCAAACGGGCAACCGTCCCAGACTCCAAACCAAATAGAGCAGCAGGTAGTTCCGGTGCAACTGACGCAGGGAAAGAGGAAACAGGGAAAGAGGAATCCAAACCTGGATGATAATGAAAAAAAATAGATAGCCCAAAAGCATACCCATCTCGCTGCAACTCAAACTTCGGAAATCGGAGAAAAAGAAAAGACCAAACAACTCTTGTAGGTCAAAATCCATAGTGGCCGCAGCAAGAAAACGAGATGACAACAAAATCCTCAGCAAAAGAGGGTACTGCACAAGCGCACCGCAAACAGACCAAAATCGAACAGTAACATCAGTGAGAAAACGATGATCAACCACATCAGATCCACACAATGGAGCTTAACACCAGAGCTCGACACCAAACTCTAGATAACGAGCAAAATGGTTAAAACCTTGAAACCCACACCTCGAACGAGGATCAAACCAAAACGACAGAAAAAACCTTGCTACAAGCGATCATCACAACCAAAAGAAACTAAGCAGTACAATAAACCCTTGAAAAAGGGGTCAGGAAAAAAAACAGCGCGCACACAATGCCAGATGCAACACCATAATCAAACGCAACCAAATACCATATAAGAAATAGAGGGGACCATAACAACTTAAACATAAGAGTTTAATAGTAACATGCACCCAAGGAAAAGAGTTAGCATGCTGGAAGTACGATAAGAACAAACAGATATCAGGCCTCCCAAGGAGTGCCTGCCTGCAACCAAAAGGAGCCACCAAAGACCACCAAACAAAATACAACACATCTCAGATAAAAGATTAGTAAGGGGTGGCTGCCAAATTACCAAAGGGGCAAAACACACCGCCTCAAAAATGCCAAGGAGCTGATCCTACAAAAGAGACTCCACCGAGCTTGCCCGTAACTTCAGCTCTGCAAGGCAAGGGAAAAAAATAAATTAAGAGAGAAGAAGTTACTATAAAGAATTATTAGCACGAAGAAAATAAAAAGCATCGTCTAGGTGATGTAAATGCAGAGCTACCACTTTTTCTACCGATAAAGTGGAAGGCCAAAATTTAAAATAAAAAAAGAACTCATCGATGATGTTATCAATCGTAGAAGTAGTATGTTTGAAGATACGTTTGTTCCGCTCTGCCCAAATAACCCAGATAATAACCATAACAGAAAGAAACCACGAATTACTAAACTCCTTCCTGGGGGTAGGAAATTTCCAGCACGAAGAGAAAACTTCCGGCAGGCTCTGAGCTTGCCAGGCCCTGACCACAATCAACCACAGAGGTTGTATAAAGACACACTTAAGGAAAAAGTGCTCCGCGTCTTCGAGGTTGCTAGCACAGAAAACACATAGCTGACCAACGGCTAGATTCCTCTTATTAAGGACTTCAACAGTCAAAAGCTTATTATTCAGAGAGAGATAAGATTTTCGATTTGAGCGGCGCACAGTTGCTCCATAAGGCTTTGGCATACGGGGCCTCTGTGCCCCCAAAATTGAGAAACTTATAAAGGGATTTGACAGAGAAATTACCATCTGTGTTCCATCTCCATTTGAAATCATCAGCCAGGAACCATTGGTAAAGGTTAATACTATTAAACAACTCTTGCAGTTCAATCTGAAGGTTCGGGGGAAGAACGATTGAGAACGGAATGGACCAAATTTTTGGTTATTGCTAATGATCACGTAATCCACCACCCTAGCAGTAGGGTTGGTCACTTTTTGGAAAAGGTTAGGGAACGCATGGGATAGTTTGATGTTCCCAAACCACAAATCGAGCCAGAACCTAGTCCCAGTTCCGATAGCGCAAAGGTGAACTAAGCCACACTGGAATGGTTTGGCAACCTTCCACACTCTTTTCCAGAATGCAGATGATTTACGAGGAAGACTGGCGCTAAAATCAGTCATGAAGTTTCAGGAAAAACAATTGGAGGTGATCATGCGCACCCAAGGCAGTTGCTCCTTTTTAAGAAATCTCCAAAGCCATTTGCCTAAAAGCGCTAAATTCTGGTGTCTAAGATTAAGGACCCCTAGACCACCAGCTGCCTTGGAAGTGCAGATAAGCTTCCAGTTGCAAAGATGAGAGCCTGCCTTATACTCTTTCGAACCAGACCATAAGAAATACCTTCTGATACGGTCAATTTTTTTAATGACCCAAGTAGGGAGGAAATAGAAAGACATCATGTAGAGAGGGATAGAAGAGATAATGGAGTTGACGAGAACAAGTCTGCCACCTCGAGACAGTTGTTTTCCAGACCATCTATTCAGCCTGGACTCGACCTTTTTGATAAGCGTCATCCAATCCGCTTTGAGAAGTTTACCGCATCTCAACGGGATCCCAAGATAATTGATAGGAAAGGTGGTAGAGCTACAATTAAATAACTGAGCAATCTCCGATTGCCTGTTTTGGGAACCCCCAGCCAAATGACAGAAGACTTTTGGAAATTGATTGCGAGTCCCGACGCATGTTCAAAGACATAAAAGAGAAGCTTCAGGTTGCGTAATGTGCACCCATTCGGTTTTGCAAAGATAATAGTATCATCAGCATATTGAAGGTTCAAAACACCAGCAAAAATACGAGAGCTACCCAGGCCTTCAATGATACCCACGTCCCAAGCGTTGCGAAGGATTTTACTAAAGACATCCGCTACCAGAGCGAAAAGCAAGGAGGAAATAGGATCCCCCTTGTTGACAAATCTCTCAAATTCCCTACAGAGCTCAAGTCCCCTGAGTTAACATAAGCTTGACGTCGATCAAGACCGCAGGTTTCTGAACTTGTAACCTTCATAACTTCCAATATATAATTCGGATTTGCTTGATATTACCCATTCTGGGAAGCTAAGAACCTATACTACCAAGCTATAGTTAACCATTTCCTCATATTCAATCATCTTGATAATATAAAATGTTGGATCCTGTAGGCAAGGCAAGAAACACTGGGGGGGGGGGGGGTGAATAGTGTTCTATAAAAAATTAATTGCGGAATTGAACTTTTCTTTAGACCGGTCAAATTGAAAAGAAACACCAGTCGACAGGTAAGAAGAGTATTTTAAGACGAGTCTGTTCAGTCAACTTATAGAAGAACCAGTCGACTTACCAGACAAGTTTCGGAGAGTAAGTAGTACAAGTCTGACTAGTCGACTTAAAAGGTGACGCAGTCGACTGTCCAGACAAGTTTCACAGATAACTTTAAAAAAATAAGTAAATGAAATGCAAGTTCCAAGAGATACAACCACAGAGTACACACGATGTATTCTGGTTCAGTCTTTCCGACCTACATCCAGTCCCCAAGCATCCCGCTTGAGATTTTCTACTATTCTTGAAAAAAATACAAAAATACCTTACGGCGTTAGACAACAACCTTGTCCAACCCGTAGTCCTCTCTCACCACTAGAAAGAGCAACCCACTCTTCCACCAAGAGTGAAAACCTGACTCTACACCCTAGAGCCCTACTTTCCAACCGAGAAGAAAATAAAACAATAAAATTGTTTACAATCAACCTATAGCCTTGTTGTGGTTGTTATTTTGTACGTGGCTATTTGGTCGACTTCTGAATTCAGTCCAAAACGAAATCGATGTTATGCTGGACTGAAACAGAGAATCAAGACTTAGTGAATTTGAAAACTTTTCTTTCTTGAAAGCACAATACTTGAAATTTTTCTCAAAAATGCTTAGAACTCTTCCTTGGTGATTCTTAGGCTCTATTTATAGAGTAAAATCCCTGGACGTTGTAAAAACAGTTCCACAACTGTTTAACAACGGATAATAACGGATAAAAGTTTTAAATTTGAAAATACAAATTTTGAAATTAGTAAACTGTCGAAACGACTTGAACAGTCGACTGGGTTGCCGTTATGAGTTGACTGGTCAGAGTTTGAAGAAGATCAGATAGTTTTGTACAGATTCAGTCGACTGATCTTTAACGGCAGTCGCTGGTACTCAACAGCTGATCTAGTTCAAGCTGTTTCGACCTTTAGAGTTTGTAAAACACACAGCTATAAAAAATATGTGTGTGTGTGTGTGTGTGACAAGGCTGTACATCAATCTAAGACTCAACAAAGAGAAAAAATTACATTTTACAAGGCATACAAACTATAAGACATTGAAGCTTTGGTCTTGACTTGAGTCTTGAGTCTTGAGTAAAGCTGTAACCATTGTCTTTATATGAAGCTTTGCTTGATCATTCTTCAGCTTTAGAACATGGTGACTTGCTTGATCAATTTGCTTTGAGGTCTTTGTGTATCATACATGATAAACTTTGATACAACTTGCAATATATGAGAAACATCAAAATCAAGAATCAACATTCTCCCCCCTTTTGATGATGACAACACAATAGCTTACAACAATAGCTTACAATAATGGAAATAGATGTTACACATGCTTCCCCTATCAAATGTACAATATGCATAGGTTTAAAAAACATGCACAAAGATATGCTACTCAAAACATGCACAAAATAACACAAAGCAACACAAAGAGCTATATTTCTCCCCTTTTGTCATCAACAAAAAATGGAGGGAAAAAACCACAAAAAGTACGTAGTAAAATTACAAACAAAGACAAATTTATACATAGAAAGGGAATATTCTTAGTTCAAACGGTTACATAACGAATAGAAAATTCAACAATAAGTAGGAAATACATAGAAAAATATAAAAATAGTAGCTCATCAATCTTCATCATCTTCATCTTGGCCACCATAAGAGGGAGGAGGAAACTGAGTGGTGAACAGGTAGGTAAGATGAGAAATATTTGACTTAAGAACATCTTAACGATCCATTATATAATTGACAGCATGATAAATACTGCGAGGATCATCAAAATCTGCTCGAGGACGAGAGGAACTAGAGGCTGAAGACGGACGGGCTGAAGTAGCTAAAGGAACAAGAGGGGAAGTCCTAGAAGGAGACCTAGGTGGAAAAGAGAGAAGCTTTATGCATGCTAAACTTGCATAATCAAAAGAGTCATAGTGCTTTACTACATTTGTCTCAACATCAAGGTCAACGCCATAAACACAAAAGACTAGAGTAAGAAAGGCACCAAAAGGAAGAAATGAAGTATTAGCCTTATGAAGCCTAGAGAAAATGACACGACACAATTGATATTAATTTTGCCGAATATTGCATAAACTGCTTGTTGCAACTCCATGGAATACTGATCATAACTCCCTGTTTTGGGAATGATATTGTATGATAGTATGCGTGCAACAAGTTTTGCAATAGGGGTAATGGACCTATTGGACATAGGGGGTTCATGATTTGGAAAATAAATTTTAGATAAAGTGGTGGCATCATCCATCTCAATTTCTCCTAAGTCAAGCCCTTCATCATCTAAACCCAAAATAAGATTGATTCTTTCGGAGGTGAGTTTCATCTTCTTATTTTTGACAGAAGTATAGATGAAAATCTCACTACCATCATTCGATTGAACAACCTTCATATTTGTATAAAACAAATAGATAAGTTGAGGGTAGTAGTATGGTTGATTTGCTAAGGACAAAAACTCATAAAGACCACAATGTTGAAACAAAGGCATGAGATTAAACCTATCAAGATCGGAAAAATTTACAAACCGACCCGGAAAAATCATAATGGAACATATTATGTACCATTTTTCAACAAGGTAAGGTCGGGACTTCTAAGATATTAGGATATAGTCCCTAGAAGATGAACCTTCCTCTACATGAGATGTTTTTGATCTCTTATGAGCCATGAAATACAAAACTCTCAAACAAAAAGAGGGAAGGAAGTATACCAACAAAGAGACTCTAGAAGAATCAAACGAGTTTCAAGTGGACTTGAACACCACAAGAAATCAGAGGAGTTGGAGCTTCAAATGACTGGAAATTGACAGCAGCAGCAACAGCAGCAGCAGCCGAACCATTCGACTTATCTTCTTCAGATCTGGGAGATAAAGATAAGGTAAAAGTGAAAGAAAGGGGGTAGGTTTAGGGTTTTTACACAGAAATGTATGGCTGAGATTAAGGAGATGGATAGCAACGACTCAGATATGGTCAAAGAACAGTTAAACAAAAAAAAGGTGAACATTCGCTTCAAAAGATGTGCCAAAATTCGAATTTGAAGAAAAACTGATTCATGACAATCGACTGGTATTAAGGGACAGTCGACTTAGTCAAGAGTCATAATAGAAAATTGAACATAGCATTAATACAACTGGTCAGTCGACTGGGTACTGTGTACAGTCGACTGTCCAGAGCATAAAACTCAGACAAAAATTAGAAAAATAAAAGATACTTGGCAGTCAACCGAACAATACTTGTAAGTCGACTTACCAGAGAAAAAATTCAAGAAACATCATGAAAACTACAAATCCCTAGTTCTCTTCTTAAGATGATAAAGGTGTCTTCCTTAAGAGGTTTGGTAAAAATGTCAGCTACCTGTTTATCAGTAGAAATAAAGTCTAAAGAAATGTCTCTCTTTAAAACATGATCATGTAAAAATGATGTCAAATATCCATATGTTTCGTACGTGAGTGTTGAACCGGATTTTTAGATAAGTTAATGGCACTGGTATTATCACACATTATTGAAGGTTTTTCAAATGAAATACCATAGTCTAATAGGGTTTGTTTCATCTACAAAATTTGGGCACAGGCCAAACTTGCAGCGGTATATTCAGCTTCTGTAGTAGATAGAGATACCGAATTTTGCTTTTTACTGCACCAAGAGACTAGTGAATGTTCCAAATAGTGACATGTCTCACTAGTGCTCTTGCGGTCAGTTTTACTATCGGCAAAATCTGCATCACTATATGACAAAAGTTGAAAGTTATCGGTGCGTGGATAAAATAGACCATAATCATTCATGCCTTTAATATATCTTAAAATGCGTTTCACAACTTTTAAGTGAGACTTTTTAGGACTTGACTGATATCTAGCACACAAACATATACTAAACATAATGTCCTGTCTACTAGCAGTTATATATAAGAGTGAGCCAATCATACCTCGATAGAGTTTCTGATCGATACTCTTACCTAATTCATCTTTGTCAAGGGTAGTGGTTGTAGCCATAGGTGTGGTCTTACTACTCGTGCTATCCATGTTAAACCGTTTGAGTAATTCCTTAGAATATTTTTCTTGATTAATAAATGTGCCATTATGTGATTGCTTAATTTGTAGTCCAAGGAAATAGTTGAGTTCACCCATGTGACTCATCTCAAACTCGTTTTTCATGATGTTAGCAAACTCTTGACATAGATTACTATTAGTAGAACCAAAAATTATGTCATCAACATATATTTGTATGATTAAAATATCATTCTTAATTCTTCTAATGAACAAAGTAGTATCTACTTTACCTATTTTCAGAACCTGTTTCTAAAAGAAAAGTCTTCAATCGATCATACCAAGCACGAGGTACTTGTTTAAGACCGTATAAAGCCTTTTTCAATTTAAAAACGTGGTTTGGAAATTGTTCATGTTCAAAACCTGGTGGTTGTTTAACATAAACATCTTCCTTTATAAAACCATTTAGGAACGCACTTTTAACATCCATTTGAAAGAGTGTAAAATTCATAAAACAAGCAAAAAATAATAAAATACGAATTGATTCTAATCTAGCAACAGGAGCAAATGTTTCATCAAAATCTATGCCTTCTTCTTGATTATACCATTGAACAACTAGTCTAGCTTTGTTCCTAACAACTTGTCCTGATTCATCTATCTTATTCTTTAAAACCCATTTGGTACCTGTTGCCGCTAAATTTGGTGTGGGGGCAAACAATAGTATTTGTGGATTCTTAGGGAAACTAAATAGTAAACCTGTATACCTGTTCCGTCAGGCTTTGATCGTCGCTCCCACCGTACACCTGCAAAAAGTGCGAGACACCGGGATTGTTCCCGGCGACGCACCCTCCGATGCTCAAGTCAGTAATCAGAGAGATTATGAAAGAGCGCAAAAACTGGAGAAAGATTGATTACCTCTTAATGGAGATGGATGAGGGGGTATTTATAGGCGTCTTAGGGAACAGATTAGGCATGTAATTCCTGTGTATAGATAAGGAATGTAATCCCTAATCTCCAGTGAAAGGATAGATATGAATCAGGGCCGTTGATTAATATTAATCAGAAACCCTAATTCTATCTTGCTGGACCGGGTTTGTTGCGGGTTGAAACCCGCACCCAGTTGAGGTGGATCCGTTCGCGGGTTAATGGCTCTTTGGGGGGGAAGACCCAGTACCTTGCTTCAGACCCGTTTGTAGGTGAAATTACCGTTTTACCCCTGGGCTTCAGGATTCGGGTCCAATTTGGACGGTCTCGATTACACCCCCATTTTTAGCCATATCACGAGCCCCCCACTCCTAAAGGCTGAGAATGATCAGTCTTTGAGGAGTAGTTTGACTGTTTTAGTGGCTAGTGGAGTCGTATCGGAGTCCGAACGGGGGATTTTGAATCTTGAAGTGGGTAGTAAGGTAACTTCTTCTTTTTTGAAGCCATATGATGTTCTGAAGCCGTATCGAGTTTTTATCTATTTTTTCGGGCTATTTATTTTATTTTGCGATGTGTTAACTAATCGTTCAGGGGGCTTAACAGTACATTCTAGGCAATAATTGTTCGTTCAGGGGCTCAAAAATATCCCCCCGAATTTTTAATTATTTTCTAGAATTTTTAGCTAATTTTCCCGATTTTTTAGCATTTTTTCGCAATTTTTAAATAAATAAAACGATTTTAATAAATAAAAATCGATTTTTAAATACCAATTTATGACGTGGCGTAATCTGGACCCTCGATCAGCACGGAGCGCGAATTTCTGAGTGATCGGACGACTCCCGTTCCTCGGCAGGCATTTTTGCCGTATACCAGGGTCGGTTCCTCGGTTCCTCGGCTCGGAACCCTCCGAAGTACGTGGCATCATCTGGGCCGTTCATCTCAGTGCGGATCCCCATAAAAAGCTATCTTGTCATGTAGTGGACGTGGCAAGATCTGAACCGTCCATCATGACGAACGCGCTTTTCGACAAGATCCAATGGCTGATATGGGTCGGAGCGTTTTTTTGCCATATACGAGGGTCGGTTCCTCATCCTCTCGGCTCGGCAGACTCTTCCGCGGCATAAGAGGATCGGTTCCTCATCCACTCGGCTCGGCAGAGTCTTCCGCGGCATAAGAGGATCGGTTCCTCGTCCTCTCGGCTCGGCAGAGTCTTCCGCGGCATAAGAGGATCGGTTCCTCGTCCTCTCGGCTCGGCAGAGTCTTCCGCGGCATAAGAGGATCGGTTTCTCATCCTCTCGGCTCGGCACATTTAGTTCGGAGTTAGCCGAAGTACGTGGCATGATCCTGAGCGTCCATCTCAGCGCGGATCCCCAAAAAACACTATCTTATCGTTTAGTGGGCGTGGCAAGATCTGAACCGTCCATCACACCCTAGCACGAATTTTGTGACGATCTGACGGTGGTTTCGCCTCGGAAGGTTTTTTCGCCATATACGAGGGTCGGCACCTCGTCCGCTCGGCTCGAGGATCGTGGGGGCAGTTCGGAATGGCCGTCTACTTCAGGCTCGCCTGAGGGCGAGCGGGGGAAGTAAAGTCGAGCCATAGGACTCCGATCCATCGTTAGGTTAGTTCGACGGCTGTGGGAGCAATTCCGAATGGCGATCTACTTCCGGCTCGCCTATGGGCGAGCCGGGGAAGTAAAGTCGAGCCGAGTGTTGGACTTCGAACCATCATTAGATTGGTTCAACGGCTGTGGGAGCAATTCCGAATGGCGAACTACTTCTAGCTCGCTTAGAGGCGAACTTGCGAAGCAGAATCGAGCCAAGTGTTGGACTCCGAACCATCGTTAGATTAGTTCAACGGTTGTGGGAGCAATTCCGAATGGCGAACTACTTCTAGCTCGCTTAGAAGCGAACTTGCGAAGCAGAATCGAGCCAAGTGTTGGACTCCGAACCATCGTTAGATTAGTTCAATGGTTGTGGGAGCAATTCCGAATGGCGAACTACTTCTAGCTCGCTTAGAAGCGAACTTGCGAAGCAGAATCGAGCCAAGTGTTGGACTCTGAACCATCGTTAGATTGGTTCAACGGTTGTGGGAGCAGTTCCGAACGGTGATCTACTTTCGGCTCGCCTATGGGCGAGCCGGGGAAGTAAAGTCGAGCCGAGTGTTGGACTCCGAACCATCGTTAGATTGGTTCAACGGTTGTGGAAGCAATTCCGAATGGCGAACTACTTCTAGCTCGCTTAGAGGCGAACTTGCGAAGCAGAATCGAGCCAAGTGGACTCCGAACCATCGTTAGATTAGTTCAACGGTTGTGGGAGCAATTCCGAATGGCGAACTACTTCTAGCTCGCTTAGAAGCGAACTTGCAAAGCAGAATCGAGCCAAGTGTTGGACTCCGAACCATCGTTAGATTAGTTCAACGGTTGTGGGAGCAATTCCGAATGGCGAACTACTTCTAGCTCGCTTAGAAGCGAACTTGCGAAGCAGAATCGAGCCAAGTGTTGGACTCCGAACCATCGTTAGATTGAAGAGTAAAAAGCAGAGAGATGTAAACAATAGCAAAAATATGAAAAGACTTTATTCATTAATAACCAATGATCGACTGCTTCTAAAGTTGTTAGCCGTTATTACAAGGAAAAAATGAAAGAAAATCACTACAAGTAACAGGAAAAGAACGGTTCGACATCTCGAATTACTTAGAAAGGCATTGTTGTTCTCTCTTGGTATTTAGCGGCAACAGATTGGCGCCGTCTGTGGGAAACTAACGAATAGAAACCTCTCCTCTTCCCGGTGAACAGATCTTCTCCAGCCATGCCTCCTAGGAAAGTCAGATCAAGAGGGTCTAACAGAGGACCCAACCCCGATCAGCAGCAAGAAGTTCCCATCTAGCCTACCCAACAGCAGGGACAGCTTCCTCCTCAAGTGGAGGACCCGCTCTAACAGGACCTTCCTCCTCCAAATCAACCACCTCCAAAGGGTCCTAATCCTAAAAAACAGCCTCTTCACCAGGACCACGTCTCCATCCACAACGCCTCTTCGGACTCTATGGCCTCCCATCATCCCCGAGCCTCTGGTCTCCACAACACCGCCCTCAATCGCCAGAAAGATGATGACCTTCGCCGCCATCTGGATGAGAAGCGGGCCCGAGAGGGAACCTCCCGCCAGCACCATCCGGACGAGCGGTCTCCTCACCCCCGAGAATATAGAAGGTCCCCTAACCGAAGGGGTTGCAAAGAGTCCCCCGAGCACTACCAAAGAAGGCCGCACTCCCCTGCAGGTCGGCAACAGCCTAGGAACAATGAGGCACCCATCACACGTGCCGAGTTCCAGCAGTTCCAAGCGACCGTCCTACAAGCTCTCAATCTCCGTCCCAACGCCAACGCACCCAAGATTCCATCTCCTCCTCCGGTCCGAAGCCCTCGCCGACGATCCCCATCTCCTCGTCCCGTTCATAGCAACTCCCGGCGTGCCCCAAGTCCTCGTCGCTCCCAAAGTTACCGTCGCCGTAGCCCTCGCTCTCCCTCGTACGAAGACGAGTCTAGAGGCTCGGATGATTACCATCGGAGGGGCGACACTATGTACCGCCGTCTTATGAGGTTGAGAGGCGCCTGGGCTAGATAGACCGAGAAGAAGAGCTTAGGGGGAGGACCCTACGTCCTAGCCGACCCCCTTTCTCCCGAACCATAGTGGATGCACCTGTGCCGTTCGGTTTCAAACCTCCCCAATTTGAGACTTACACCGGGAAGACCGACCCCGTTGATCACATCGAAAGCTTTAAGACCTTGATGCTCCTCCATCAAGCTTCCGATGCCCTCCTCTGCAAAACCTTCCCCACAACTCTTAAGGGCCCAGCTCGAGAATGGTACTCTCGCCTTGCCCCTCCTCAATATTCTCCTTCGAGCAGTTCGAGACCCTTTTCGTCACCCATTTCGTAAGCAGCCGTAGAGCTAAGAAGACCAGCATCTCACTATTGCACCTCCACCAGAAGAAGGGGGAGGTTCACAGCTGAAGCCAGGTCCATAGCATCCCTTGACCAGTCGGTCGCTGCGGCCGCATTTCAATCTAATGTCCTCAATTCTAACCTCCGCTCCTTCCTCACCAAGAAGCCTCCACAGAACTTTTCCGACCTCCTCCTTCGCAGTGAAAAGTACATCCGGGCCGAAGAGGCCGAGCATCGACCCAACTGGGAAGGGTCTTCCTCCGGGTTTAAGAGAAAGGGAACAGAAGAGGAAGGAGCCAAGAAGCTCCAGAAGGATAATGCCGGCCAGCACTGACCTCCCCCCAGATTCGAGAAGTTCACTCCCTTCACCACTAATGTCTCAACCATTCTGATGGAAGTCGAAAAGGAAGGGATCTTAGCTCCTGCTCCGAGGATGAACACCCCCGCCAAGAAAAGAGATAAAGAGAAATGGTGTCGTTATCACCGGGACCATGGGCATGACACCAATGATTGTCGCGCCTTAAAGAACGAGATCGAAGCCCTTATCCAGAGAGGGCAGCTGACCAGGTTTGTAAGAAAGGACCGAGCCGAACTTTCTCCCCCACCTCGGGGGGCTAACAAGCGTCCGGAACGAGAAGAGACGCCTGACTTCGAGGAAGAGCGAGTCCTCCACCTCATTCATGGGGGCCCAATGGGGGGCTCCTCAAACTCCTCTCGGAAGGCATTTATAAGAGAAGTCAACTCGGTCCGAACCACCCCTCCTCCCAAAGCCCTCGGAGTGCCTGTCACATTCTCAGACGAAGATCTTGAAGGGGTTCGCACCCCACATTGTGACGCACTCGTCATTAGCCTCCACATGGTGAATTTCAAAGTGGAGAGGATACTAGTGGATAATGGCAGCTCCGTAAACATCCTCTTCCTCGCCGCTTTCAAAGGCCTAAAGCTCTCCCGAGATAGACTCAAGCCCGTGGGCTGCACGCTCCATGGGTTCACGGGAGTGCCAGTGACTATTGAAGGGGTAATTACCCTCGACGTAACTGCTGGCAAAACTCCTACTACCCGAACGGAGTCGATGGACTTCATGGTCGTAGATGTCCCAGCAGCCTACAATATCATTTTGGGTCGGCCCGGCCTGGCCGCCCTTGAAGCCGTCCCTTCCGCCTACCATCTCAAAATGAAATTTCCCACAGACGGCGCCAATCTGTTGTCGCTAAATTTGGTGTGAGGGCAAACAGATAGTATTTGTGGATTCTTAGGGAAACTGAATAGTAAACCTGTATACCTGTTCCGTCGGGCTTTGATCGTCGCTCCCGCAGTACACCTGCAAAAAGTGCGAGACACCGGGGTTGTTCCCGGCGACGCACCCTCCGACGCTCAAGTCAGTAATTAGAGAGATTATGAAAAAAGTGCAAAAACTGGAGAAAGATTGATTACCTCTTAATGGAGATGGATGGGGGGATATTTATAGGCGTCTTAGGAAACAAATTAGGCATGTAATTCCTGTGTATAGATAAGGAATGTAATCCCTAATCCCCAGTGAAAGGATAGATATGAATCAGGGCCGTTGATTAATATTAATCAGAAACCCTAATTCTATCTTGCTGGACCGAGTTTGTTGCGGGTTGAAACCCGCACCCAGTTGAGGTGGATCCGTTCGCGCGGTTAATGGCTCTTTGGGGGGGAAGACCCAGTACCCGCTTCTGACCCGTTTGTAGGTGAAATTACCGTTTTACCCCTGGGCTTCAGGATTTGTGTCCAATTTGGACGGTCTCGATTACACCCCCATTTTTAGCCATATCAGTACCAATTATAGTATGATCAGGAGGTCGTGGAACTAAATCCCATACATCATTCCTTATGAATTGGTTTAACTCATCTTGCATGGCATTCATCCAAAATTCATTCTCACACGCTTCTTGTATATTCTTCGGTTTAAAATCTGACAAGAAGGCTGTGTGAGATATCATGTTAACATGTGATCTCGTCTGAATACCATGTGAAATGTCACCAATTATTAAGTCATAAGGATGATCTCTAACTTCAACAAAAGACTTTGGTAAAGTTGGAGACATCACAACAGGATCAGTCGACTTGATAAGTCCATCGGTCGACTGATTTACAGTAGTCGACTTGACTTCCTTATCGGTCAACATATTCATAAGACTAGTTTGTTCTAAAGATGTAATTACTTTATTTAAAGGCGATGAATTAGTTTCATCATCTTCAATTAAAGTCGATGAAGACAGAGATTCATCAAATGCAACATGCATGGATTCTTCAATAGTCATTGTTGACTTGTTGAAGATTCTATATGTCTTGCTCCTATTTGAGTATCCTACAAGGATACCTTTATTAGATCTAGGATCAAACTTATCTAAATTATCCTTAGTGTTCAGAATAAAACACTTACATCCAAATATTTTAAAGTAAGAGTCCTTAGAAATTCTATCAAAAAATAGCTCATAACATGTTTTCTTTAGCTTAGGCCTAATCAAAATTCTATTTAAAACATAACAAGCTATAGCAACGGCTTCAGCCCAAAAATACTTAGGTAAATTGCTTTCAACAAGCATGGTACGTGCACATTCTTGCAAAGTCCTATTCTTCCTTTCAACCACTCCATTTTTGTGGTGAAGCTCCAGGAAATGCAAACGAATGAGTTATACCATTCTTGTTGCAATATTCTGCAAACGTTTCATTTTCAAATTCTCCACCATGATCACTTCTAATAGTGACTATGGTTAGAGACTTTTGATTTTGAATTCGTTTACAAAAATTAGCAAATTCTCCAAAAGCATCATTCTTATGTTTTAAAAAGAAAGTTCATGTGAATCGTGAAAAAATTGTCTACTAAAACAAATACATACCTACTTTTATTTAAAGAAGCAACTCTAGTAGGGCCAAATAAATCCATGTGAATTAATTTGAGCGGCCTACTAGTAGAAATTACTTCTTTCGTTTTAAAAGTAGATTTAATTTATTTACCTAGTTGACATGCATCACATAACTTATCCTTTTTAAAGGATAGTCTTGGCAGCCCTTTAACTAGGTTGTATTTAGACAATTTAGAAAGATTTTTCATATTCACATGGCCAAAACGTCTATGCCAAAGCAAAGAATCATTATTAGAAGCTACTAAGTGAAAATCATTCGAAAACTCATATGCTTTTAAACACAATTCATAAATGTTATTTTTCCTAAAACCTTGAAAAATTATATTTTGCATGGTAGAATCATAAATTAAACATGCATCTTTTTCAAACACGAATTTATAACCCTTATCACAAAGTTGGCTAATAGTTAACAGGTTATGCTTAAGTCCACTAACTAATAAGACATCTTCTATAGAAGGGTTAGTATGCTTACCGACCATACCCATTCCTATGACCTTTCCTTTATTGTTGTCACCAAATGTGACTGTTCCTCCATCAATGTCTTGTATGGAAGATAGGAAGTTGGCATGACTAGTCATGTACTTCGAGCATCCGCTGTCAAGTATCCAACGATCTCTCTTAGGTACCTATAAAATATTCAATGTGAATATGATACCATTTTCATTGGGTCCAAAATAGATTAGTTTGTGGGAAACCAAACCTATGATGAGTTTGATTTTCCACCATAAGCAGAAATATAATTAGCAGAATTACACACAGTAATCATATATGAACTAATATAAGCAATTCTATCTTTTAAACTCAGGTTGACTGGAACACATACATATTTGCTCTGTCCAGTCGACTTTACAACACCTTTCAGTCGACTTTTACTATTATTCAGTCGACTGGGAGGTAGTATAGGTCGACTTATCTGAGGTATTTGTCTCGTTGAATGAGACTCAGTACCTCTGGACAGGCGACTGGTGGCTGGGTGCAGTCGACTTGTCTAAACTTTAGATTTGCCTTTATCATGAAAACTTACAGTTTTAGGCTTTTCAAAAAACTTTTAAAGTTTATGCTTAACACTGGAAATAGATACAGGTTTATTTATACTAGTGTTCTTAGAAGGATGAGATTTTTCAAGGGACTTTTTAAAACCAAATCCAAACTTTTGACTAGTTTGCACTTGATTTTGAAGAACATCATTTAAATTTTCTTTTCCTTTATTAAATTTAGATACGTTCTTGGATATCTCTTCATAATTTTTTTTTAGAGAATCAAGATCCATATCTAAACTAGAAAGACGAGAATTTAAGGATTTTACTTCTTTATCAAGGTTAAGATTCTCTTGAGAAAGTGTTTGATTAACTTTCTCTAAGTTCTTAACTCTAGTCTTTTCTTTTTTAAGTTCTTGAAAAATTTTATTGAAAGTATCAAGTAAATCATTAGAATCATACTCATTACTTACTTGATTTTGAGAGGCCATAAAACACACATTTGTAACCTCGTTTGTCTCATCAAGTTCTTCTTCCGACGAAGAATCACTGTCATCCCAAGTTGCTTGGTATGGCTTTTTGTTCTTCACGAACTTGTTCTTTGTGTACTTGTCCTTCTTGAAGTTGGACGCATTTTCCTTAGATTTTGCGTTCTCTAGTGGGCAATCCTTCTTCATATGGTCTGTCTTGTTACACCTGAAACAAGTTGGAGGTTCATTAGATTCCTTAAATTTTGAATTAAACTTACCTTTTCTTAGGAACTATTTGAACTTTCTCATGAACATGGCAATCTCTTCCTCATCTTCTTCTTCATCCTCGGAGTCCGACATGGCTTTGAATGCTAATGTATTCTTCTTTGATTGTTGTGGTTCGGCATCCTTCTTGCGCTCTTCAAGTTGTACCTCATAACCCATAAGATTTCCCACAAGATTCTCAAGAGAAAGTTGTGTTAAATCATTGGCATCTTCTATGACGGTGGTCTTCTTCTCCCATTCGAAGGTTAGTGCACGAAGTACCTTCCTCACCATCTCGGCTTGAGTGTACGTCTTTCCAAGTGCCACAAGTGAATTAGTAATGTCTGTGAACCTTGTAATCATCTCGGACACATTCTCATTCTCCTTCATGCGGAACATTTCAAACCTGTGAACAAGAACAGATATTTTAGATTCTTTTACTTTATTTGTTCCTTCATGAGTTACCTCGAGTGTGTACCAAATTTGATGTGCGGTTGTTGCATTGGACACACGGTTGAACTCCTCCTTTGTAAGGGCACAAAATATCGCGTTCATCGCCTTTGCATTGTTCATTGTTTGGTTCTTCATGTCGTCGTTTCATTGTGCATATGGAATGGTAGGAGCGGTGTACTCGGTCTCCGTCATGTTCCATATTTCATAGTTGATGGACTAAAGGTAGATCTCCATTCTACACTTCCAATAGTTGTAATTGGTTCCATCGAAGAGGAGTGGCCTTTGTGTAGATCGGCCTTCATGGTATTGATTTGCATTAGAAGTAGTTGCCATTGCACTCAACCAGGCTTTGATACCAAGTGTTGGATCCTGTAGGCAAGGCAAGAAATACTATGGGGGGGGGGGGGGTGAATAGTGTTCTATAAAAAATTAATTACAGAATTGAACTTTTCTTCTGACCGGTCGACTTGAAAAGAAACACCAGTCGATTGGGGCGATAGTTAAGAAGCGTATTTTAAGATGAGTCTGTTCAGTCGACTTATAGAAGAACCAGTTGACTTACAAAACAAGTTTTCAGAGAGTAAGTAGTACAAGTCTGACCAGTCGACTTAAAAGGAGACGCAATCGACTGTCCAGACAAGTTTCATAGATAACTTAAAAAATAAGTAAATGAAATGCAAGTTCCAAAAGATACAACCACAGAGTACACACGATGTATCCTGGTTCGGTCCTCCCGACCTACATCCAGTTTCCAAACAACCCACTTGAGATTTTCCACTATTCTTGAAAAAATACAAGAATACCCTATGGCGTTAGACAACAACCTTGTCTAACCCGTAGTCCTCTCTCACCACAAGAGAGAGCAACCCACTTCCCACCAAGAGTGAAAACCTGACTCTATACCCTAGAGTCCTACTCTCCAACCGAGAGGAAAAGAAAACAATAAAATTGTTTATAATCAACCTATAGCCTTGTTGTGATTGTGATTTTGTACGTGGCTATTTGGTCAACTTCTGAATTCAGTCCTAAACGAAATCGATGTTATGCTGGACTAAAAATAGAGAACCAAGACTTAGTGAATTTGAAAACTTTTCTTTCTTGAAAGCACAATACTTGATCTTTTTCTCAAAAATGCTTGGAACTCTTCCATGGTGATTCTAAGGCTCTATTTATAGAGTAGAATCCCTGGACGTTGTAAAAACAGTTCCTACAACTGTTTAACAACGGATAAAAGTTTTAAATTCGAAAATACAAGTTTTGAAATCAGTAAACTGTTGAAACGACTTGAACAGTCGACTGGGTTGCTGTTATGAGTCGACTGGTCAGAGTTTGAAGAAGATCAGACAGTTTTGTACAGATTCAGTAGACTGATCTTTAACGGCAGTCGACTGGTACTCAACAGCTGATCTAGTTCAAGCTGTTTCGACCTTTAGATTTTGTAAAACACACAGTTATAAAAAATATGTATGAGTGTGTGAGTGTGTGACAAGGCTGTACATCAATCTAAGACTCAACAAAGAGAAAAATTACATTTTACAAGACACAAACTATAAGACATTGAAGCTTTGGTCTTGACATGAGTCTTGAGTCTTGAGTGAAGCTTTAGACATTGTCTTTATATGAAGCTTTGCTTGATTATTCTTCATCTTTAGAACATTATGACTTGCTTGATCAATTTGCTTTGAGGCCTTTGTGTATCATACATAATAAAATTTGATACAACTTGCAATATATGAGAAATTGCACAACAAACTTTGCATTGTATTGTAATCATCAAAATCAAGAATCAACATAAAAGTCCCATATACTCTCAGCTGCACATTCTTAAATGCAAATGCTGCACTTTTCCAATAGCATAAAAGTTTGCTCACTCATTGGAATTACTCGATTCCGGATTTTATGGAAAGGTAGGAGTGTCTACTACAACTTACTACTTGAACACATCCTCAGATTCATCCATTAAGGTCCTCAAAAACACCAATCTCTAACAGGTGCACATTCAGGGAAAGAATTGATTTATTCAACAGATAGGGTCTCGACAAGACTGGGTCTGCCTCAGTCTTAGGGAAATCATAACTTTCAATCTACAAACTGGAATTACATAATTCTAGATGTTTTGGAAAGCTATGACTCCCTACAACAAATCTCTAGTTGATCAATCTTCCAAATTCTTAACCCAAAATTCCAGATTGACACATCTTCACAGATCAGTCAATCTGTACTCAGCTGAACCTGGTCTACTTTGAAATTCTATAAAAAATCAACCCTATGTCCAAAGCTCATAAAATTTAAGATTCTGAAACTAAACATATATCATTCCATTTCGTCCAAAATTTGTATCTAGATTCATAATCCACCAAGATTTATAACTCCTCAAACATAGCATAAAAATTCAGTTGCTTTCCAAACACGGTCTTTACCACTTCACACTATTTATTTTTTGAAACCTCATCAAATGTCATCTAAAAATTCTAAAATTTAAGAATTATGAATTAGGCTCATACCACAAGCTACTGCAAAAATTTCAAAGGCAATATCATGCACACACATGTAGCCATGACTAGATGAACTTCAATCTAAAAACAGACAACTTCAGCTCATCCACACCATTTGTAACTTAAAAATTCTTCGAGGTATCAAATAATCTCAGAAAATTATGAAATTTGAAACTATGGTCCTAGACACATACAAGAGAGTCCATAAAAATTTTCAGCTCAAAATAACCCACCAATACTGAGTTACAATTTTGGAAAGACATATCAAGTTTCACCAACAGCAGCTTTTTTAGCTGCTCTCTGTCCGAAATTGAGAGGAATGTTTGGGCTACTAAATGACTTCCAAATATTATGAAAAAAATTCATGGGAGCTCTAGATACATAGAATAACAAGCCCTACAAATTTGAGTCCAAAATTTGAAGCCGTTTGTGAGCTAGAAATTTCCAAACTTACACACTCATACATGTTTCTTTCAACCAAAATCATATTAAGAGTTGCTCTACCATACAAACTATTTGCTTAACATGTCAATTTTAATTCATGGCAACCAGGCTACCCTTAGCTACTACCACATGCTAAAAAAATCACACACACATAAAAAAACTATTTTTTAGAGTTTAAGAGAATAACCCTTTTTTTTTTCTTTCCAAGAAGACTTCTTGTAGCTTGCTCACTTCCTTTTCTTGTTGTTCTTGTAGAAGCTCCACAACTCTTTCTCCTTCTCTACTATACTTTCTTCTACTACAATTACAAAAAGAATCTCTATTGCTATGGGTTCTTGATAAAATAGAAGAAGATGGAGAGCAGAAGAAGTAGAAGAAGATGGATGTGGAGATTTTGGATGAAAAATGAGATGGGGATGAAGAGCTTGGATTTCGGCCATGGAAGAATTGGGTTTCAGTGGTTTGAGAGAAGGGGAAGGGGTTTGGTCGGTGGAAATGAGGAGAAGAAAATTAATGGGGAAGGGAAATAGAGTTGGAGAATTTTATTTGATTTGGTGTGTCTTATACACCCCCTACAATACAATGTATATATATATATATACACACATACACACACACACTCCAATTATACATATGTATGTATTTGTACAATCCTCTTCAATACAATTCAATTACATATGTATACATACAAATATATATTTATAAATATACACATATACATTTACATGTAAAATGCATACAAGTATACATGTAATCATATCATATACAGTCAAATCACAGTATACATATATTCATATATGTATATGTACCTCCATATACAAACAAAATATTTATTTGTAAAATAAAATATAAGAATATATGTTATAAAAACATTATTTCCCCAAAGATTGTCTCGTTTAAACAATCGGGACAATGCACGCAGTTTAATTGAGAAGATATCCCGAATATACTCTATCGGGTTCAGAATATGTAATATATCTGAAATTTCTCAATTAAAACCAATAATTATTAGGACATATGTAATCGTGCGCAATTCTCAACTGTGTACGGATTATGATGCAACATAGCCATATGCTATTTTGCGGTGTATTACAGGGTGGCTCTCCTTTCTCCCACTATTCTCACTTAATGTTTTTTTTTTGGATAAAAGATGACCGTAGTCATCGTTTCATTAATGATCATTAAGGAAACAAAGTATTACAACATCCACTAAACAACAACAAAACAACAACAAGACCGAACGACAAACGACTGAAAAGAAGCAAACAACAGACGAACCAACTACAGAGCCTCCTCAACAACCTACCTTACAGAAGTACAAACAAAATAGATAACCTTCCCACTTTGGACAACCTGAAATATTCTCACTTAATGTTGATGGTAGTTTGTTCATTTTAAAGCATCCATAGTCGTGAATGTCAAAAAATAGCAAAATGCATATATACATATAGCATATATAGCTTTTGTTGCAGTCGTCCAATGCTATATTATAGCAATTTATAATAAAAAAATTATAAGACAGACTTTGTAGATCCGTCAGAGTGCGAAATGTATATAAAATTAATTACTTAATAAAAAAAAATTGTTAGACGGATGTTGAAGATCTGTCGGAAGTGCGAAATGTATATAAAATGAATTATTTAATAAAAAAAATTCGTTAGACGAATGTTGAAGATCTGTCGAAAGGAAGAAAAAAAATCAAAAGTGACAGACGAATTTAGAAGATCCATCCCACGATTTTTAAATATTTTTTTCGAATTTTAAAATAACTAAACCGATTTTATAGTTAAATGCCCCCCCCCCCCCCCCCCCCCCCCCCCCCCCCCCCCCCCACACACACACACACACACACACACACACACACACACACACACACACACTGGATGAAGATCCGTCGGGGTGGGGGGGGGGGGTTGAGTTTTATGGGTTTTTTTATTACTATTTGATATAAAATAATTAAGCGACGGACTGCGAATATCCGTCTGACAATTAAAAAATTATTATTTTTAGTTGGACGGATCATGAAGATCCGTCTTGTATAATATGCATAATTGCTATATCCGCTCTCATATATAGCAATCTACTGTAGCAAAATATGTAAAGTATACATAAATAGCAAACGATTGCAGTGTTTTTTTTAGCGAAAATATGCATATTATGCATATTTAGCAAAAAGACCAGATGCTCTTATGCTTATCTCTCCTTCTATCTCGTTTTCTATCTCTCAAAAACCCCACGAAGAATTCCTCCCCAAATCCGCTCAAACCCAAGCTCCAAATCTTGTTTCTCTCTCCAAATCCCCAACCCCGCTCAAACCCTAGCTCCAAATCGCTAAAACCTTAGCTCCAAAGCCGTCGCCCGACACCCAACCTCCGTCTCCAATGTTTCTGTTGCCCCTCACCCCTCGCCCGTCGCCCCTTTCCCCCGACCGCTCGACGCCCCTCTCAAGCACCACCTGGAAACACCCCCCTAGAACTCCATCACGTAGCTCTACCCAGCAACCCCGCTACCCTCAAATCCGACGAAACCCTAGCTCTACCTTCTCTATGGTATTTTTCGATCTCTCTCTCTAACTTAGGGTTTGGATTGATGTTTGGACATGGGATCTGTGGATTTTTGTAGGTTTTGCATATGGCAGTTGATTTGGGTTCTGATTGGTGAATTATGTGTGTTAAAGAGATTAGCTCAATGTCGCTTCCTCCTTGAGTTATTCTTCCACTGCTCGACACTTGTCTTTATGGTTGATTGTTAATTGTTGGTGATCTTGATTATTGGGTTTGAGATTGGGTATGAAGTTTGCACTTGATGGTTGAGTTTAGATTAACAATTATTTGAAAATAGAAATTGGTTTGGGTTAGTTGCTATATTGCTTAAATTTGGAAATGAGATGGAAATGAGACTGTTTTTTTCTCATTGGTTTTAAGTGATGACGAGATGGAATATGTAACTGAAGTAGCACACTTTGATTTATAGAAGAGTGACTAGTGATGAAATAATCTTGTCTGAACTTATAATGTGCCTTCAATTGATAGTTATCTCATCAGTATTAGTTTGAGCGGGTTTGGGGATTTGGAGAGAGAATCGAAATTTGGAGCTAGGGTTTGGGCGGGTTTGGGGAGGAATTCTTCATCGGATTTCTGAGAGAGAGAGATGGAGATAGAAGGAGAGGGATATGCATAAAATGATCAAACTACCTTCAACATTAATTGAGAAGAGCAGGAGAAAGGAGAGCCGCCCGATTAAGTAGGGCGGCTATGGGAGAGTGCGCACGGGGGTGCGCACAAAAGGAGTGCGCAACTAAAGAGTTTCCTTCTCTCTCAATTCTCTTTTCTCCATGATTATAAGTTAATGAGTAGCTTTTTCAGGTAATGTAGTTGCTTCTTGCCTGGGTTTGAAAATAAGATTGTTTTTTCTTATTGTTTTTAAGTAACGATGAGATGGAGTTGCACACCATGATTTATAGAGGAGTGACTAGTGATGAAATAATCTTGTCTGGACTTATAATGTGGCTTCAATTGACAGTTATCTCATGAGCATTATAGGAGTATTAGTTTCATCTAAGTTAGTTGCTTTTTCACCTAAATTTGACAATGAGATTATTCTCTGTCACTGTTTGTAACTGATGAAGTTGCACATTATGGAGGACATCCGATCAAGACTCCAATTATGATCTTCATCGGGTGGTTGTAGTTTCTCCTGCTCTTCTTCATTATTACAAAGGGTATAATGGACATTTCCCTCCTTTAATGTTGAGGATAGTTTGGACATTTTCTGCATTCTCGCTCATCTTTCTCTCTCAATTCTCTCTCATTTGAAAATGAGATTGTTTTTCCTCATTGTTTTTAAGTAATGATTGTATGAATTATGTAACTGAAGTTGTACACAATGATTTATAGAGAAGTGACTAGTAATGAAATAATCATGTCTGAACTTATAATGTGGTTTCAATTGACAGTTACTTTATGAGTATTAGTTTCATCTAAGTTAGTTACTTTTTTTGCGTCAAGACTCTTATTGAACAGTTAGGGGGATATTTTGATTGAGATGGAAATAGATTATGAGAAGCCTCTTATTCACCTTTTTTAGATTATTTTCTCAGGTGCTCCTGTAAGTATTTCCTAGATTTGTTTTCCCGTATTATGGAGAAAGATGGTATAGGCTTACTGTATATTTGGTGTTAGTGTTGCAGCAAACAATGTTAAAGTGATCTTTCCACGTCAATTTTAATGCCTCATGAGATGGAAACCCATTAATGTCTTCTGCTTATACCTCCATATAAAACCCATCATACATGAACTAACAATGCACCAGAAAAGAACAATGGAGGCTTCATCCAAGTACTACATGTATTTGTTTGCTCTGTTCTTGGTTTTGATTTTGAGAATGTTAAATGGTGCTGGGGAATGTGGGAATGTTCTAGTGCAGAGAATGGCCATCAGACTGGTACCATGTGTTTCAGCTTCGGAAGAGGTATCTGCCCAGTGTTACTCAGCAGTGAAGCAACCCCAGCTGTCTGTGTGCTGTTTCGCTAACAAATATGGCGAAGTGTGCAGGGGTGAAACCTGAGGTGGCCATAACTATTCCCAAAAGGTGCCACATTGCTGGCGACCTGTAGGCTACAAGTGCGGAGGTGAGTTTGATATGATCAGGCGATGCTTGTTTTAATTCGACTAGGAGGATTTGCACATGTCTCTCTTTTTTTAAATTATTCTGATACTCAGGCATAGATTTAGGTGAACAAAGTCATGAAATTTATGCAGGAACAATCTTTTTAAAGTAATTTCAAATTTAGTCTTCTATTAGTTTGTCACAACAATTTGGGATATTTTTTTGTTTTGAAAATTTGAACAACTACAGAACCAAATTGCTGCTTAGGTTCTTAAATTTGCAATACTGGACTGGACTTTTCTGATGTTAGAACATTATTTTGATGTTGCAGTTTCATCTATGCACGCATTATCGCTCTGCAATACTTTTGGATTAGTTTTCTAAATAAGGCACATATCCACGAAAACAAAACACTGCTTATGTTGTTTACATACTGCATTTGATCCTTTTGTTAAATTCTTGAACTTATCTTCGTGGACTATAATCTCTCTCTTTTCTATTTTCGGCTTATACTTTGCCTTGAGTGTGAAAAAATGAAGACTAATATGTATAGCATGAATGAAATGGTTGTGATGCTTGTCGGGGTGCCATGTATAGCCCGAAATAAGACTCTAAAATTAATATGCATGTGCGATCGATATGCCATGAATCTGTATGAATTGTGACTGGTTTGAAATAATTGGATGTTGCTTTGTTGAATAACTTTCTATGAAAAGAATGTGAAAATACAATGAGACGACACTACATCTCATTCAGACATACAAATGATGTTTGCAATTCTCATTGTATGCTTGATTAGAATAGGTCAAAAACACGAAATGCACATGCAAATTTGCTTCATACACAATGAGAATCAGAAACTGATACAAAATATTATCTATTGAGATATGATAACGCAGTAAATAGTTAAGTACACAGAGTTCCCATACAGTTAAAACTGGGAATCGGGGTGATACAGAGACCTTTGTTTTCACTAATAATACATTGTATTATTACTAATGATACATCGTATCTCTGAATGGAGAATGTCTCCATCTATTGGGGCATCTGGGTTATCGTTCTAGGTCTTAACTCCGATATATTTTGTTGTCTTGACGAGCTCTACGGACAATTTTCACTCTTGGTCTTGCTACAACGTAAAGTCGATATATGGACTCAATCAATTACGGTGGTCTATGGTCCGTACACTTTTGCTTCTAGAATGACTTTCTGGATAGAACTAAGAGTAATACAAGCACACTGGCTACATCCCTGGGTTGTGGGGGGGGCGAATTTAACATCACTAGATTCGCCTCAGAACACATAGGCAGAGGGCCCAGTGACTGTGATAGGGAAGCGTTTAATGAGGTTATTACGGATCTGGAACTGGTTGACATCTCTATCTCTGATAGGCTTTTCATTTGGTCAAACATGCAATCGTCGCCCATTCTAGCGAAACTAGATATGATTTTGGTCTCCACTGACCGGGAGACCAAATTTTCGTTGTCTGCGGCTAAATCACTTCCTAAATCCATCTCGGACCATGTCCTTATTTTCCTATCCTCCGGGGAAGTTCAACCCTGGAAATTACCAAAGTTTAGATTCGAGAAGGCATTGTTAGAAATTCAAGGCTTCCACATCATGGTCTACGAGAGTTGGTCTCGCCGCACTATGGGGATTGAAGCTACCGCAATATGATGTGAAAAAATCAAAAGACTTAGGGGCAGGCTCAGGAAATGGAACCGGACCAGATTTGCACTGATTTGGAGGGCAAAAGACTCCATTCTTGAAGGCATTGAGGAATTGGAGAAAACTGAAGTAACTAGAGATCTGCTACAGGAAGAACGAAATAGGTTGCTCTAATTCCGACAGGAAATTGACCAACTTTATAGGCTTGAGGAAATTAAATGGCAACAACGGTCTAGAATTTTGTGGCTCAAAGAAGGAGACGCGAACACAACATTCTTCCATCGAGTAGCCATTGTTCGGCGTAGATCTAACCTTATTCACTCGATCCATTGAGATTTTAGAATGGTCCAAGGCGACAAGGATATCAGAATGGCATTCCAGTCCCATTTCAAACTACTCTTTGGACACAAAGCAACCTAAGAGCCCCTCCGTCATGATTTCTGGCAGGAGTCGACGGGTGATTTCGGAATTATGCTGCAACCCCTAGAAGCTTCCTTATGTGAAAAAGAAGTCTGGGAGGCAATCTAACAACTTGGCAAAGACAAAACCCCAGGTCCAGATGATTTTTCGATGATCTTCTATCAGATATTCTGGGAGGAAATCAAAGGCGATTTGCTGAGGATGTTCGCTGATTTCTATGACCATAAGCTCAAACTAGGGAGAATTAATTTTGCGGAGGTTGTGCTGATTCCTAAGAAAGAAGACTCCCGGCGAGTGGGAGATTACCGTCCTATTAGTCTCCTTAACTGTTCTGTCAAGATCATCACCAAGACGCTCGCTAATAGACTGGAAAAGGTAATGGATGACCTAATTAACCACGACCAGATGGGGTTCATTCAAGGGCGATGTATTCAGGACAGTATGGCTACGGCTGAAGAAACTATCCATTAATGCCACACTTCGAATTCTAAGAGCTATCTCCTGAAACTGGATTTCAAGAAAGCTTATGATTCGGTCGAATGGGACTGTCTCCTGGAAGCGCTCGCTGGAAGAAGCTTTAGGGTTAGATGGATCAGATGGATCCACACGTCTTTCCACCAGCAGAACTGCAATTTTGGTAAATGGGGTGTCAGGCCACCCATTTTCGTGCAAACGGGGCATCAGACAAGGAGATCCGCTCTCACCCCTTCTCTTCACCATTGTGGCAGACGTACTTCGGTCCATGATGTCTAATTGCAGTAGAGCAGGTTGGATTGTACCGGTGGCCAAGGGAGTAAACCGCAAATGTTGCTCAATCCTCCAATATTGAGATGATACTCTCCTATTTGGTAATGGCAACCTCGGGGAAACTACCGCCTTCAAAGGTATATTATATAGCTTTGAAGCTTGGTCTGGACTCAGGGTAAACTTCCACAAAAGTGTTATCATCCCTATTTGCCCTGACAATGGAGGAGGCACTAGAACATGCCACAGTTCTTAATTGCGCCACAGAGAGCTTCCACATTCAGTACCTGGGATTGCCACTAAGACTCGGGAAACTCAAAAAGGTTGATTGGCTACCCATTATTGACCGGGTTGAGAACCGTCTTGCAGGTTGGAAAGGTAAAGCCCTATCATTGGGTGGGAGAGTCACGCTTATTAATGCAGTCCTATCAAATATTCCAACCTATTACCTGTCCTTTTTTGAAATGCCGCTATGGGTAATTCAGAGAATTGACCGGACCAGCAAACGGTTTTTATGGAAAGGAGCAGACTCGAATCGAGGCGGCTACCATCTTATCAGATGGGAGAAAGCATACATGAAAAAGATACATGGAGGACTAGGTATCATTAACCTTCGAGATATAAATCTTGCTCTACTGGGTAAATGGTGGTGGAAGGTTTTCCACCCGAATGGAGAAGGGTGACAAGATTTTGTTCAGGGATATCTGCATGGCAATGAGACGAGAAATTTGGGCTTCAGGGTAGGCCAACGTGTTTCCTGGTTTTGGAAAGGCATCGCTAAGGCCTACAATCCCTTCATTAGCTGTGTTAAATCAGTTATCGGTAACGGCAGACTAACCAGATTCTGGTGGGATAAGTGGTGTGGTGATCACACTCTTACAGCCCTGTTCCTCGATTTATATGGTCTGGCGTCACAATCACACTGCACGGTCGTCGCAACTTGGAAAAGAGGAGCCTGGAAACTGCCATTTAAACAATCACTCTATCTGGGCTCTCTGGCTAGACTCTTAGAACTTAAGACCTACATCACCAATGCTGGAATTAGTTGCTCTCAAGGTCCAGATAAGAAATCTTGGGACCTGAAAAAGAAAGACACGTTCACCGTCCGCTCCCTATATAACTGCATTCACTTTAGGGGATGTACTCCAAAGTGGGCATGCGTCGTGTGGAGGACGAAAGCGCCGTTGAAAATCAAAGTGTTCTTATGGCTGGTGCTGAATAATGCGATTTTGACCAGAGAAAATTTTGCTAAACGACAACCGAATGTGGACTCTCGCTGCGGGTTCTGCCGCGATAACCTAGAAACTAGGGATGTAGCACCCCACAAAATTGAAAATGACAATTTTGCCTTTATGTGTTATGCACGTGTATTTTGTACCGTTACTAGTAATATTTGTAATGCGTTTTCGCTATGCATTTTGATTTAAAATACTTTTGTACGTTTAATGCACGTGTTTTCTACGTACGTAGCAATTACATCGTGAAATATATAAAATTAATAAAAATATTTTCTTATATTGTATTTTCATTATTTCTAACATTTTCCGTTGATAGAACCGAATTTCGTATTTTTGATGTTTTACATGCGGCGCACGTGTTTGTTTCGATGCGCGCATTTGGGGCGTATCCTTTCTCGAAATGAATTTCCTAAAATGTGTGCGCATTTATTTTATTTGTGCATAAAACATTATAGATTTTAATTAAACTTTTTTTTCCATATTACGTATATATATAAGTTGAAATAATTAGTTGGCGTTTGTAAGTCTAACGATGGTTATTTGGTATAGGTAATTGGTATAAGTAAAATGGTTTGATAGAAGTAAGTGCAATATGTGTATAATGTGATGGTATTTTTGGTTAAAGTGAGATGGTGTAAATGGGTTAATAGGAAATAAAATTGATTTATAGTTGGGGCCCACGGATTGTGTATAACAACTAAGGAGTGGGCTGTTAGAGCATCCACAATGGTGTTTCTCATTTTGTCAAAAATGGCTGCTACAGTAATAGCAAATAGCGACGAATACTGCAGTGATTGTTTGCTATATTTTGTTTTTTTTTTTTTTTTTAAATTTCGTGGGACGGTATAACATATACCGTCGCGCGTGAGACGGTATAACATATACCGTCTCTCTATATTTAAAAAAAAATTAAAAAATTTAATTGCTGATTAACTGTTAAAATATATTAATTAAATAAAATAAATAATATCTTAATACCTAAACCTAATTAAATAACTAACTAAATATAATTAATAAACCTAAACCTACCACCATCTAACTAATCCCAGAATTCAAGGACGGGATAACATATCCCGTCTGAGAATTTTTCATTTTTTTTTTTTCCGATCGGACGAATCGTGACCGTTCTTTTTTTAAAAAAAATTAAAAAAAGAAGGGAAAAATCCTGGGACGGGATAACATATCCCGTCCGATGTATGTTATCCCGTCTGACGAGATATATATATATTTTTTCTTTTCTTTTTCCGATCGGACGAATCTTGACCGTTCATTTAAAAAAAATTAAAATAAAAAGGAAAACTCCTGGGACGGGATAACATATCCCGTCCGATGTATATTATACTGTCTGACGGGAAAAATTAATTTAATTAGGGAAGGACGGTATATGTTATACCGTCTGACGGGATTGAAATATATTAAAATCGGAGGGACGGTATATATTATATCGTCCTTCATAATTTGGCAATTGCTATTTCGTTTCTCATATATGAGAAACAGATATAGCGAATTTGCCAAAAAATGGCAAAATAGAAAACCGTTGCAGACCATCGTTTGCTATAAAATGGCAATTTGCCAATTTTAACAAACCACTGTGGATGCTCTTATGGCTTTGGGATTGTGATATGGTGTTTAAATATATATGAATGAATGTGTAATGATTTTAAAATGGGTATAAGATGAGAATAGGGGCCCACGGTTGTATAACAACAACAAAGAAGTGCGGTTGTTGAAATGCATGCTGGTGACATGGACACGTATGGGATGGGGGGGGGACCGGTTTTGGGAGTGACAAGGAGAGAGATTGAATGAGAGGTAGTGTTTTGGAGAGTGGGGAGATGAAAAATTGGGGGTTTTAGGGGTTAGGAAAGTGTAATTAAAAAGAGGAATTATTAGGGTGAAAATTTTGCAAATGAGATCCTAACCTAGACCTATAAATAGCACCCATTGTCTTCTCATTTCTTCATACCAAAAGCAAATCAAGAATATAAGAGAGAAAGAAAAGAAAGAGAGAAGAGAGTTTTGTGCTTGGAGGCTATTGTTAGGAAGAGAAGATCTAGGAGGACACTTTGGAGCTAGAAGTGGTGCTCTTCCCTTCATTAGTCAAGCTTCAATTGAGGTGGGTGTTCTCATGCTTTCTAATTTTTAGGACTGCATGTTAAAGATAACAAAATGAGAAATTTTGATTGTGTAGTATGAATAATAGTAAGAATTGTCATGTTAAGTGAAATGATTCATATCATGCTAATTAGCAATGAGAAAAGAACAGATTGATAGTTTGTCATAAATTGATATGCATAAAGAAATAATAGATTGTATGAAAATGTTGGAAACACTTCTTTGATAAGTAAATAAAGTTTTATACAGTAAGGTTGATGTTATGAAACTCATTGGATTGTTATAAAGAAATATAATATGCTATCTTTGATTAAAAGGAATAAATGCAATTTGTGTCTATTAATAAAAAGAAACGATTTTGAAAGTTGTATTCTTTAAAAATGCGATTTATAAATCTATATTTTACTGTTGAAAAGTAAACTCAGATTTTATGAATTCAATCTAATGAAAGAATAGAACAAATAAAGAAAACGAGCTTTTATCAAAGAACAAAGAATAACAGAAAGCGAATTAAAGGCATGTGAATGACCTTGTGACGTCCAGCGCCCTTGGTCTAGTGGTCGGCGGTGGCGCTGCCTTTTTTGTTGACCTGGGTTCGAAACTCGATAGGTTCACATTTTTTTTTTGTTTTTTTTTATTTATCCAAGACCCTAGACTCTTTGTAAAAGGAGTTTTATGGAGACTTTAGAACAACCAGTCCATATGGACTAGTGGTTGGCGCTGGGTGCTTTGGCCGCTGGCTTTGTTGGCTCGGGTTCGAAACCCCTGGCTATCATTTCTTTTTTTGGAGTGTTTTAATAACTTTAATGAGTCCCAATGCAATTAAAAAATTTGGGAAAAAATCCTAGTGTTTATAAATTATAATGAAAAATTTATTAAAATAGTTTTAAAGATTTTCTATGTATATTTGAGAAATAAAAGAGACATTTGAGATAAAATGAGGTTTTGTTCTCAAGTTAATTATTTTTAGATCATGATTTTATTGTTCGAAGAAAAGTAAAGATTTTGATTAGTTCTCTTGTTGAGAATATGCAATTTATGTTGAAGATGAAATTCTAGAATTCTATTTGTGCTTAAATTGATAATGAGTTTTATGAATGTATGAATAGAACCATTGATTGTAAAGAACTAAGAGTGGGGAAATTAGAACATGAATAGTGCTAAAATGAGATAAATGAGACCTTGATTAGTGTTAAATTGAGACATCGTAAGAGCTTGGATTTATGATGAAATTGTGTACGTGAAAGGAATTTTTTTTGCTTATAAAGATTTTGAATAAATAACTAGATCATGAACAATGACGAGGATTTGATCTTTTGTTCTAAGTTTAAGACATGGTTATTAAAGGGTATGTGTACCCATGATTCTTGTGTATGAATTGTTTGAGTTTTGGAGTTAGTAAAACCTCGTTACCGGCAATGTTGAAATAAGAAGAATTGAGATATAATTTTGAGATATGGTATTTGTGATTAAGACCGGTGGGAGGTAAGACTAATTTTAGGCTTGGAAATCTATTCATGTCTTGAACTAAATTAGGCACATAAGTGAAGATATAGTAAACTTGGGCAAACGTAAGTGGGTTGTCTCTATATAGTCGGGCGGTGGATTGGTTGTGGCGATTCATTGGGACTATAGACCCAGTCGGGCGGACTGTGGTTGCTCCATGGGAGACGGGCTTTTATTTTTAAATCCGGAATTATGAGGACGGGTCAGCGGTGGATTCGGGATCTTGAGTAATCGGGTGGATAGTTTTTGTTTTGCCGTACTTCAATGTATATACGTATACCGGGGCTAGAGAGGCATTTGCGGGATGATTCACACGATGTGTGATCTGTGATAACAGTCAGCGGTGGACTCTGGGGCTGGGATTCAAATTCGTGGAATGATCTAAACCTTATCTTATTACTGGGTAGTTTCATAGCGAGGGATCAAACCCTTTATTGTGGAGAACGTAGACGCTTGCCCTCGGACCGATGTAGTATGGGATGCATAGAATCCGAACAAGTGTGCATTAGTGTCATCCAAGTATAAAAATGCGTGCATTAGGCATTAAGGCATGATATACACTTACATGTTTAGTATAGTCACAATTTCTACACTTTATTTCATTTCAAAATGTTTGTGGTTTGTTAAAGTATGGAGATCGTTATACTATTTCCGGTATAGAGAGGATAACCGTGTATAACATTTCGTCGGTTGTAAGCAACTGACGTGCCCACAGTCTTATATGCAGGTATTGGATTTCAAAGTGGATGTGCTGATGCTGGTTTAAGTTAAAAGATGTTGTAATTGTATTGTTGTAATTTATTTCGTCTTCCGTTGTGTAATCATTTGTAATGAACTTTGATGTATTATTGAAATGTTTTAATTTTCTTGTAAAATTGTACGAAAGTGAAGTAAAGATTCTGTGGAATCTCGAATTCAGTCTTATTTGGAATTCGGGATGTTACAAGGGACCACCTCTTCTTACAGTGTCCTAGGAGCAAAGCGGTTCTCGTTGAGGTACTCAGCGCACTAGGTACGAGTCGGTATCCTAGTATGTACGAGGATCTGTGGGTAGGGCCAGAATTTGCTTCTGAGAGAAGTTCTATAAGAGAAGCGTGGTACATCGCTATTGCCGCTACGTCATGAGTTCTTTGGCTAGATAGGAATAATTTTTATTTCTGCAGATCTTGTAATAATATTTCTGATAACTTGACTCACATTATTCATTTTATTTTATTTTGGGCTAATGTGGCAGCAGCAGGTCTCAGAGGGAGGATATCGAGCGTATTCCAGGTTGAGGATTTTGATGATGAGGAAGTCGAGATCGGTCCGACGATCGACTGACAGCCGGAGCAGACGTTACTGTTGTTAGACACCCACTGCTCCAGGGTTTATTGGGGGGATGTGATGTATTTTGGCTAGTCGCATGTTTGTTGCGACCTCTTTGGTTTTCTTTCGTCCCACCATGTTTGGGGTGGAGGTTATGTACTTTCGTTTTGTTTGTAGGACCTTGTAATTTTCTCAGTACTCTGAGTTTGTTTTATTAACTCCTTATTAATGAAACAGGGTGGCCATACTCCACATTTTCTTCAAAAAAATAATACATTGTAGAGTCAGTTTCGACTATGGCTACATACAGTATAACAGAAACAAGATCGGGGAAAAAAAGAACATAAAACTAGCATTTAGATGTTCACTTGTGCTCCATTTTCTTCGATTACCAAACAAAACACTATCTTCACCTAATTCTTCCCGTACCTACTTCTTCCTGTAGTAGCGGTTAACGGTATCATGATACGTATATATTAGTATGCATAACTTAAATCACATTATGAACAATTCCTGATCATACAACTGAACAATTCCTGAAAATAAACTTGAACATACAACTGACCAAACATGATACTATATGTTTATGTTATCTAAAATAATGCATCGGAAATTTTGCAAAGTTAAAATGGTGTACATACAATGTTTCAACCAACACAGCTTCTCATAATCTCCATATAGATTAAAATGGTGTACACTTTACATCATAATTTGAACACCTTTACTCCTTATTCTTCTACCACAAAATACAAAGAAAGCTTCAACCACAAAATACTACAAAATTGTTAATCTTGCTATTTTGAAGAATTATTAATCTAAACACAATCATCAAGTGCAAACATTAGACCCTATCTCAAACTCAATAATAAAGATCACCAATAATTAATAGTTAACAATTAAACATCAATTAACAATTAACCAAATCAGAACAAAAAAAAATAATTAAAACCCCAATCAATAGCCATATGCAAAACCCACAAATCCCATGTTCAAACATCAATCCAAACCCTAAGTTAGAGAGAGAGCGTCGGGCCATCGGGGGAGAGGGGCGAGGGGTATCGAAAACTTTGGAGATAGAGGTCGGGCATCGGGCGTCGAGAGTCGGGTTTGGAGCTAGGGTTTCATCGATTTGGAGCTACAGTTTGAGCGGGTTTATGGATTTGGATAGAGAAGCGAGATTTGGAGCTAGAGTATAACCAGGTTTGGGGAGGAATTCTTCATTAGGGTTTCTGAAAGAGAGAAAGAAGGAGATAGAAAGAGAGTGATATGCATAAAATGACCAACCTGATACTCAACATTAACTGAGAAGAGCAAGAGAAAGGAGAGCCACCTGATTAAGATCATAATCAAGATCAAGATCGGGCGGCTATGGGAGAGTGTGCACGGGGATGCGCACAAAAGGAGTGTGCAACTGAAGAGTTCCTATATATATATATATATATATATATATATATATATATATATATATATATATATATATAGGGTTTTGCTCCATTGAAAATGGGTTCGTTTTCAATGTGTTGGAAAACACTAATCTCCACAGTCCGATCGATCTTGATCTTGATCAGCGGATCAGATCAAGATCCGCTTAAGTCTCCCACTAACGTTCCCAAAAGCGGAGGGGTATTTTCATCACTTCACGCCAAAAAACGTTTGAGACTTAGCGTTTTTTGGCGTGGAGTTTTTTTTGGTCGAAAAATTCACTTAGGCCGTTGTTGGAAACAACGGCCTAGGTTGTTTTTTTTATAAAAACAACATACCTTGGCCGTTGTTTCCAACAACGGCCTAGGTATGTACAAGTGTTTTTCCAAACACTTGTACATACTCAGATCTTCATCTCCCTGTTTTCGTTACAAACACTATCTCTCTTTCTCTCGAGCTCCCGAAACCCATCCCCAAACCCTAGTTCACTCTCCCAACTCCTTGGCATCGATTTCTTTGTCTTCTCGATCTCTGCCCCTTGTGGAAAGCTCCCTATCTCTCTCTTCCTCTCCCGAATACAGCAAACCCTAACTTCACATCCAAATTCCCAAATCATCTAAACCCTAGCACAAATTGTTTTCCTTTGTCTACAACGGCGCCAAAAACTTGATGTGAAATATTTGCAAGTGTACAAAATTGCACAGGTAATATAGATAGATGAGTAGAGTGTCGAACCCACAGGGACTAGATATTTTATTGAGTACCGATATCGCTAGATGAATCACTATTTGGAAGATCGAATTTTATAAATAATAAAACAACTAAATTGCCTTAATCTGATTAAATCTAACTAAATTGGTGAAGAGGGAGAGGGCTGTGAAACTATGAAGCTCTTGTACTTTGTTTAAGGGTAAAATTTGTTCTAGGGCTCTTGGTTCACCTCGTTTATCACACACACAAATTATAACTCCTTATGAATTAAAGATATTATCTTTCCCAATTGTAGACCAAAATCCTAAAGATATTAACCACTCTATCCACGTAGTCTAAAAATTATTCTCAACTAATTCTTTGCCTATCCATCAAATTATTAATTGAGAAATGGGATTTCTTAACGGTCACGTCCTCCAATATACGGTGTTAATCTTTATTAATCACAAATAACCTGTTCGGTCTCTTTATGATTTGAAAAATCATACAAATGTCTATCCACCATGTTGTACGCATAAATAATAAAAATTAAAACACAACTAGAAAAAATAGAGTAATAATAAGGAATTAAAATTTGTGTTCTACAAAACTCAGCTACATCTTAGCCTCCAGAACAATAAATTCAGTTCATGTTCATTTTGCAATTAATAAGAATGTTTGGATTGCATCTAAAAATATAGAGAAGAAAAGGTACAAAAAGAAATACAAAAATTAATTCAAACCAGTCCTTTCTCTCTTCTCTGCCTCGAAAAACGTTACCAACTGCTGCCTCGAAAACCGCGCGTCAAAAACAGTCTGCGCCGAACCCTGACTGGCTGTCACCCAGTCGCCAAGTCACCTGCTTTGGAAACCGCGCCGAGTCAGAAGCTGTCACCCACGTCGCCACGTCAGCGTCGTCTTGGATGTCGCGCCTGCTGCTTCTCCTTGTTTGATTCGCTGCACACGCCAGGTGAAGCTCCAAAGTCAGCGCGTGGGTCCACACCAGCACGCAGAAGATATGAAGAAAGAAGCCTTCTCACGTGCCTTCTTCTCTCTCCCTTTTCCCTTTGTTTCTTGAACCCAGCGTCAAAACAGAGAAGAGAAGTTTTCTCTCTCTCTGTTTTTCTTTATTTGTTTTTTTATTTTATATAATTTTTTTAATGATTGTTCAGCCGTCACCTCTTAGTCATCTCTCACTTCTTTGCTTCTTCTTATAGAGAACGGGAAAGAGAATTAGGGTTTTCACTTTTTGCAGAAAAGTCCTCTTCTTTCATTTATTTTCCTTCCTTATTTGATCTGAATTTTATTTCTCTCTCTTTTCTTCTTTTCTTCCTTTTTTTTGCTAACCACGTGCTCCTGCATACACAAAATAATATCTGAAATTAGGATTTTTAAATAAAATAAAATTAATTAGTTTAAAATTAATTAAACTAACTTTATATCATATTAGCTATAAAAATCCTTTTAAAATTTATTTGTCGCACTTTTAAGTCAACAAAACAATAAAAATTGATAAATCTATTATTTTACTCTGTTTGTTGATTTTTTCCACAAATCTTTACTTTTTGCATCAAAAATATTATTTCTTCAAAAATTATTAATTAAATGAAATCTTATAGAAATATGATGAATTATAGACAATATCAGCGAAAACAAGCCATTTTAATAGGTAAATGAGTACAAATATTTGTATATAAATTAGACACATCAGTTGGAAAACACTAATCTCCACAGTCCGATCGATCTTGATCTTGATCAGCGGATCAGATCAAGATCCGCTTAAGTCTCCCACAAAGCGGAGGGGTATTTTCGTCACTTCACGCCAAAAAACGTTTGGGACTTAGCGTTTTTTGGCGTGGAGTTTTTTTTGGTCGAAAAATTCACTTAGGCCGTTGTTGGAAACAACGGCCTAGGTTGTTTTTTTTATAAAATCAACATACCTTGGCCGTTGTTGGAAACAACGGCCTAGGTATGTACAAGTGTTTTTCTAAACACTTGTACATACTCAGATCTTCATCTCCCTGTTTTCATCACAAACACTATCTCTCTTTCTCTCGAGCTCCCGAAACCCATCCCCAAACCCTAGTTCACTCTCCCAACTCCTTGGCATCGATTTCTTTGTCTTCTCGATCTCTGCCCTTTGTGGAAAGCTCCCTATCTCCCTCTTCCTCTCCCGAATACAGCAAACCCTAACTTCACATCCAAATTCCCAAATCATCTAAACCCTAGCACAAATTGTTTTCCTTTGTCTACAACAGCGTGCAGCGGCTTCTCACATCTTCGCCCACTCTCTATCGCTCTCTTTGGACCAGGTATTTTCTTAATCCCAATTTACTATAATGAACTCTTTGAATTTATTGATTTTTTTTTCCAATTTTGGAGTTGGGTTTTTTGAATTATGCATAGTAGTCTAGTCTATAATTTAGAGAGTATATAATTAGCTCTGATCATGTATGTTGTATACATTTTGTTGACATTTTCGTAGATGTAGTGCTAGTTGTAGTGGTGGAATATAGGAGAAGAAAAAAAACGAGATGAAAAAATTCGGAGTTGTACGAGTAGGTCGGACTCGCCGCGTAGAAGGTAACGGATCTTGTAGAGGCGATTTCTGTCTCACGATTTGTGAGATACGTCCGTTTATCATTTTAATTCAATACAACGGATATAAAGTGATACACGGCCGTATCTTTCAAACCGAGAGTCAAAACTCACATCTGCAAGTTCCGCTGGCTCGTGTTTGGTGTGCCAGAGCTGACGCCTAAATTTAGGGAATTTTTCTTCTCATTTTTGTTGTTTTGATGCGTATATAAAAAACCTTTAATCCACATCGGAATTTGTGGAATACGTTATGAGGTGAAAATAGCTTAAACGAAGTCCAAATAAAACGAAACTTTGCGAGTAGGTTGGTCTCGCCACTCACAAGTCATACCAACCTGTACATGCGAGTTCCGACCCGCGGTTTGCGAGATATGTCAATGTATCGCTTTCCGCTCAGTTTTCAATAGTGAAACCGATATACGGCCGTATCTTTCAAACCGTGGTTCGGAACTCCCATGTACCAGTTGTGTTGGCTTGTGTGCGGGGAGCCCGACCCAAAGTCCAATTTTTGGATTTTTTGCATCTCGTTTATGTTGTTTTTACGCGTATATGAAAAAATTTCAATATATCTCGAAATTTTTTTAGTACGGTCGCAATACAAAAATGCTTAAACGAAGTCGAAAAAATTCAAAATGGTGCACGTAGGTTCGGTTAACCATTCACAATGCAACGGAACTTGTATTTGCGAGTTCCGACTCACGGTTTGCAAGATACGTCAATGTATCGCTTCCCGCTAATTTTAAAGAGTGAAAGTGATACACGGGCGTATATTTCAAACCGTGGGTCGGAACTCATTTCTACAAGTTGCGTTGGCTTGTGTTTAGTGTGCCCTAGTTGACGGCGAAATTTAGAAGTTTTTGCATCTCGTTTGTGTTGTTTTGACGCGTATAAGCCAACTCTTGGAATTTTTTTAACTCGTTGGTTTGTGTTTGCTAATTTTTGGCGAGTAATTAGTTTCATATATACAAACTCTGTTACAGAGAAATGGCTAGAACGAGGGAAACCGGAAGGGAAAGGACATCCCAGGAAGCACGCGGGGAACATTCCACAGAGAATGTGAGAACTAATAATTTGTATTGTCCCTAATTTTGTATTTAGTGATATTGATTTTAGACTAATAATAATTATGTTTTTTGGTTCGTGTAGGTTGGTGCATCATCTTCGACGACAGGAAGTCGTGGTCCAGGACCAATATATCCCGACGAACTGACCTTGCAAGATCGCCACAGATCCGCGGAAGTGTGGGGTGGGACGACGCATAAGTATAATTTCCGCACCCACGAGACCATGAAGGTGCATCCACGTATTGTCGAGTACCTAGAAGCAGCCGGTTTCTATGGAATCAGCATGATGGAGAATGTTAAACTCGACCGAGCACTTCTCTTGGCACTCGTGGAGCGCTGGAGGCCAGAGTCGCACACGTTCCATCTACCGGTCGGAGAGATGACGGTGTCGCTACAGGATATAGCGATGATATCCGGTCTTCCAATAGATGGGTTGGCCGTGACGGGTAATATTAACTTTGATAAAATAGAGATGTGCAATGAACTGCTCGGTACAGAGTTTGATGAGTCGGCTGCGGAAGATGATGACATTTTCCAAGGATAATCAATCTGACTATCTTGGTTGAAGGGACGTTTTGATGGGATGCTGACCAACGAATCGTCCGACGACTATGTACAGTCTTACACCAGAGCCTACATTCTAACGGTGATCGGAGGGGTTCTATTGCCTAACTCATCGGACGATACGATGCACCTCATGTACCTACGATTGCTCGCCGACCTAGGCTTAGCTGGCCAGTACAGCTGGGGAAGCTGCGTGTTGGCAACGCTATACAGGGCGTTGTGTCATGTAGCGCTAGAATCATCAGAAATGACCGGACCGATGGTTTTGTTACAAATTTGGTCCTGGGAGCGACTGCACCTGGGTCGTCCCCGCATTAGGAGACCGGCAGCCGGTTGGATGGCCCAACCAGAAGATCCTGCTATGTTAGCACCCTTAGGGGTATATTGGGTTGGTAGTCGGAGTTACAAAGACAACCCCAATGGTGTAATAACGTACTACAGAGACGAGCTCGACCAACTACGTGAAGAGTTCGTGATTTGGGCACCGTATCCACCCGAGCGGGTGGGAAGACTACCGCCAAAGTGCACCACCGGGTCGCAGTTGTGGCTGACGACGGCTCCCCTCATCAACTTCGGTATAGTGGAGCATCCACAACCGGAGCGAGTCCTTCGTCAGTTCAATCTTCAACAAGATAGTCCCCCAAGCTGTGCAAACCTATACGATCATGAGTTACACGCCATTAGGGGTACCGACCGCATGCCTACTCATGATTGGGCAAATTTCCATCGTATTCACGTTGCAGAATGGAACGAGCGACGGTTTAAACTTGTACTCATTAATGTTCCAGAGTACGATGGAAGAGTGCAAGGAAAGTACATGACTTGGTTCCAATCATATACACGTTTGTATATCTCTCCCGATACAGTACTACCTGCTGGTGTTCAACGAGAAATTCAGGAGAGAGAGATTGAACCACCACCCGCATATTCCAGTTCACAACCCATGTTCCAACCGAAGGCCACAGCTATACGTATAGTGATAACTTCAATCTTCATATTTATTTTAATGTTCGTTACGTGAATTTCATGAATTCTTTAAATTATTGAATTTGTGTAATTATTTTTGTTGGTTTTTTCTGATTTAGATTGATAATACGATGGACATGGCAAAAGAATGTGCGGAGGTAATAAAAAGTAATATGGGTACGACTATGAAGAAGTTCGCTCAGAGAATGCTCTCTTCATGCCGTACCAATTTGGATGTTTTGGGAGAGGCCGAACGTTTGGATCAAGCATTAAGCGGACCGAGGGTCCGACGTAAAAGTGTGAGGGGTAGGCCAGCTGCATTGATGGGGCGACAACGGAAACGTGAGATGAGAGAACAACAAGCTTCAACTTCACATCCGTCTCACGAACAAGCGCAGGAAGAAGAGACTGAGGAGAGGGATTGTTGGAGACGTACGACAAGAGGAGGGTGGATCTGAACAAATCTCCGAGTTGCCAACCACGATCCGGCGCCGAAACCTTGCTCGGAAGAGGCGAGCACCACAGGCATACACGCCCGGTACTTAGCCAATACATTTTGTTTGTTGTAATTTATTTTTTATTTATTTTTTGGATTTTATCCTGTTGTAATTAAACTAGTGGAAAGTGTGGTTCGTAAGTTTAAGTGTAGTTGATGTTGTTGTTATTAATTTCTAATAGTCAATTATGGTTGGTGATTTTGGTGGTTGTAGATATGAATTTATTCGGAGAGTGAATGTGATGGCAAAGTGTTTGGAATTTGGTTAAATTTTCAAGTGTAGTAGCTTCAGCTGCTTCGTACAAATGTTGATTATTTTTTTTCTTTTAAACCTAGGCCGTTGTCTCCAACAACGACCGTCTCCAACAACGGCCTAGGTAACAGGACTAAGGTTGGAGGATTTGTCTTGCTATCTGACTTGTTGGCTTTAAAAATAGGAACAAGTCAGAGAGCAGCTCCACTTTATTGTTTATACCCTAGGCCGTTGTCTCGGACAACGGCCTAAGTTGTAGGACAAAAATATAGACAATTTGTCTTGCTCTCTGACTTGTTGGCTTTAAAAATAGCAACAAGTCAGAGAGCAGCTCCACTTTATTGTTTATACCCTAGGCCGTTGTCTCGGACAATGGCCTAAGTTGTAGGATAAAAATATAGATAATTTATCTTGCTCTCTGACTTGTTGGCTTTAAAAATAGCAACAAGTCAGAGAGCCGCTCCACTTTATTGTTTATACCCTAGGCCGTCGGCCTAAGTTGTAGAACAAAAATATAGACAATTTGTCTTGCTCTTTGACTTGTTGGCTTTAAAAATAGCAACAAGTCAGAGAGCAGCTCAACTTTCTTGTTTATACCCTAGGCCGTTGTCTCGGACAACGACCTAAGTTGTAGGACAAAAATATAGACAATTTGTCTTGCTCTCTGACTTGTTGGCTTTAAAAATAGCAACAAGTCAGAGAATAGCTCCACTTTATTGTTTATACCCTAGGCCGTTGTCTGCAACAACGGCCTAAGTTGTAGGACAAAAATATAGACAATTTGTCTTGCTCTCTGACCCCTTAGGCCGTTGTCTCCAACAACGGCCTAGGTAGTGGACCAAAAAGATACACAATTTGGGATGCTCTCGACTTGTTAGTATAAAAAATAGCAGCTGGTCAGCCCCCCCCCCCCCCCCCCCCCCCCCCCCCCCCCCCCCCCCCCCCCCCAAATATAATGTTTATAGACAACGGCCTAGGAAGTAGGCCAAAAATTAATTGGTTGTTTGCTTTTTTCAATTTTCTCTTTACTCTTTACGAACAATCTCTGTGGAACTTTATACAAAAGACAGATGAGAACTTGGCTTGTATAACAATTTTATATTTTTTTATTTTTTAATTTGACTTCACCTAACTAACCACTACATAATCATGATGTTTTAATATGTACAGAACACCCCAGAAAATATTAAGCTAAACTATATCATTCGTTAGGGTTAGGGTTAGGGTTAGGGTTAGTGCTAACGGGGGTTAAGGGTAGGGTTAGGGTACGCGGGGGTTAGTGGTTTGGTTAGGGTTATTGTAGGAGTTTGGTCAGGATTATTTATAGTTGGGAGTTGATAGGTAGTAAGTTTCCAGTAAGGAGTTTATAGATATTTAAGTTCTATCATTAATCACATGTGTCTCTCCACTCTTTACGTATATTGTCTTCTGAACTCTACAAAATAGACGTTCATATTTATGTTTTTTTTGTTTATATTTTTTATTTATTTCCATTTCTAGCCACGTAACTAACGAATATAAAATCGATACCCACAAACGAATATAAAAACTAACCCAAATTAATTGGTATTTTGTTTCTTTTGTCTTTATTGAATAATAATATATAATCTTCAAAATCTTCGTACGTTGTTTACAATGAAGACGTTACTGAAGACATTCTCCAGACATGCAACTGGGAAGAATTCCACAAGATTGGGAAGAAGAGGTGTGATCACATGTAGTAGAACAAGTTCATTATGGAAAAAATCAATGAGGTAAAACCCCACATGTATGGGAAAAACCACATGTAGCTCCCTAACTTGTAGATAATTATTGCAGGCACTTCAATATGGGAAAAACCTAAACTACATCACCACATGTACCTCCCCACATGTACCCTATATATGGGAAAAACCACATGTGAAAACCCACATGTAGTTTTCCCATCTATTGCACTCTTCCGGAAACACCCTCCTAAAATACAAAAACCCATCTCCGAATATCAAAAATATCCAATAATTATGATGGACAAGAAGAAATCAAAAATAAAAAAGATTTGGTTTGCTTTTGAGCGGAGAGTAATCAGATCAAACTACTTGGCCATCAAGAACTGAATCTGATTATTTTCGGGAAAAACGGTCTAAATAGGGACCATCATGTATTGAGAAACCGTAACAGAAAACCACATGTATATTTGACCACATGTATAAACTAATGTGACTAGTATTCCAAAAAGGTTCAAAGATTACTCTAAAACACTACCGCCAACTATTGCTTCTGTGGGAATTTTGGATGTGGAATCTCGTCGTGAAGTAATTGTGTGCAGTTTTTTGAGACACTTTGAAAGGTGGAAGTAATGGGCAAATAAAAAAATATACCTATACGATATACAAGTGTAGATTATCTATTTTTGGTATAAATTTCCACAGAGACTGTGCGTAAAGAGTAAAGAGAATATTGTAAAAATCCCAAAAATTTCATACCTAGGCCGTTATTAAAGACAACGGCTTAAGGCATTCATATAAAGAGGTCCTTCATGACTTTTTGCTTTTTAAAAGTATTAAGCTAAAACCTAGGCCATTGTTGGAGACAACGGCCTAAGGTATTTACTAGGTAGTAGGCCAAAAAGAGATAAATTGGGGTGTTCTCGACATGGCTAGGGTTAGGGTTAGGGTTAGGGTTAGGGTTAGTGTATTTAGTTTGGTAATTAGTGTTAACGGGGGTTAAGGGTAGGATTAGGTTTAGCGGGGGTTAGGGGTTTGGTTAGGGTTATTGTAGAGTTAAGGTTATTGCAAGAAGACATTTGCGGTAAGATCTTGTTTTGGTTTATCATTAATTTGCGGTAGTTGGGAGTTGACAGGTAATAAGTTTCCAGTAAAGAGTTTATAGATATTCTGTATATAACCAATAAAAATCAATAAAACATGATATGTAGGTTAGGGTTAGGGTTAATGTAGGGTTGGGGTTATTGTAAGGTTAGCAGAGTAGGGTTAAGAAATAGGGTTAGGGTTATCGTAGGGTTAGCACAACGCAAGACTAGGCACATTGGTAATGTAGCTCGGAGTAAGACTAGGCACATTTAGCTGCTTGAATCATCTGATTCTTCTTTGATTTAGGATAACACCCGTCTACTATTATTGAAACAAAAAAACCCCTAACCTTAACCTTAACCTTGACCTTATACTTTTAAACCTACCCCTTTATATTTTTTGGAATATTTTTTAAGCATATTACCTTTTATAATTTTATGTTGGTTAGATAGAGCGAAAAAGTTGTAACGTAATTATAAACAAATATATACGCGTATATCATCTGTCTTTCGTGTAGAGTTCCAGAGAGACTGTTCGTTAAGACAGATAGTTCTTATTTTTATTTTTTTTAAAATTTTCCACAATCTAGGGTGTAGGCCGTTGTCTCCATCAAAGAAGTGGTGTTGTCCTCTAAGCCAAGTGACCACCAGAAGCCAGCAGACTTTCAACATACACCTAAGTGGGAAAAAGCACCAAGCTAAACAAGCAGAACTCAATCTCAAAGCAGAACTCAACACCCGCCTACTATTATTGTAGACACTTCAATATGGGAAATACCTAAAGTATATAACCACATGTAGATCCCCACATGTAGCCCATATATGGGAAAAACCATATGTACATCCCCACATGTAAACCCATATAACAAAAAACCCCTAACCCTAACCTTAACCCTAACCTTATACATGTAAACGTACTCCTTTATATATTTTTGAATAATTTCTAAGCATATTACCATTATAATTTTATATTGTTTAGATAGATTGGAAAAATTGTAACGTAATAAAAAATTATAAACAATATATACACGTAAATCATCTGTCTTTCGTGTAGAGTTCCAGAGAGACTGTTCGTAAAGACAGATAAAATTTATTTTATTTTTTGTAAAAAAAATTTCCCAAAATGGATGATTATGAATTATTTTTTATCATTTTTTTTACATATTTAACCACCATGATTATATATTGGTTTGAAAGGTGGCAGTAATCGGCACTTTAAAAAAATATAGCAGAAAGATAGACAAGTGTAGATCATCTGTCTTTGGTATAAATTTCCACAGAGACTGTACGTAAAGAGTAAAGAGAAAATTATAGGCATTGAATTAAAGGGGTCCTCCATGACTTTTTCCTCTTTTCAAGTATTAAGCTACAACTTAGGCCGTTGTCTCCAACAACGGTCTAAGGTATTTATAATAAATGGGGTTGTTCTCTGACTTGTTGCTCCTTTTGTCTTCAACAAGTCAGAGAGCACCCCCAAAATCACAACTTTTTGACTATAACTTAGGCCGTTGAAGACAACGGCCTAAGGTATATATAAGAAATGGGGTTGCTCTCTGACTTGTTGCTCCATTTGTCTTCTCCAAGTCATAGAGCACCCCCAAAATCATAACTTTTTGACTATAACCTAGGCCGTTATCTCCAACAACGGCCTAAGGTATTTATAAGAAATGGGGTTGCTCTCTGATTTGTTGCTCCTTTTGTCTTCAACAAGTCAGAGAGCACCCCCAAAATCACAACTTTTTGACTATAACTTAGGCCGTTGTCTTCAACAATGGTCTAAGGTATATATAAGAAATAGGGTTGCTCTCTGACTTGTTGCTCCTTTTCTCTTCTCCAAGTCAGAGAGCACCCCCCAAATTACCACTTTTTTTAAGGTTATCTTAGGCCATTGTCTCCAACAACGGCCTAAGTTTATCATGTACATATTGTTTTGCTCTGTGGCTTGTTGCTCTTTTTAAACTAGTTATATTGAATAAAAAACCAAATTCATGAAATAACTGAGGCCGTTGTCTCCAATAACGGCCTTGGTTTAAAAAAATATATACATTTACAGATACAGGTACAGCTACAGCTAATACAATTGAGTTACAAACCAACATTTGCGTACAACAACAATATTAACTAACGACACAAACAAACGACACTTAAGTCTCGAGAACATTTACAATTACCAATCAAAGGTAATTAACCAAGTTGCATAAAGAGTTATAAATATACTGAACAATTATATTTTAAAAATTACAATTCACAGTGGATCGTCATATCTCGACTCAGAACTGTCTTCTTCGGAAGGAATTACTTCTTGCCTTCATTGAAAGATTAGGTTTAGTTAGTAAGAAACTCATTTGCCACAAATAAAGTATAATAAATTTAAACGAGTGACAAACATAAAAATTACGAGTCATACCCCTCAAATAAAGTTGGACAATTTCTTGAATCATGATTCATTTGGACAATGCCGCATCTTCGGCACCTTCTCGGTTTTTTTATGCGGAGTTGCTCTCTAATCGGCCTCAATTTGGCGCGAGGCCTTCCCTTTGTCGTGCACTGCTGTGGGTCACTAATGCGTGTAGGTATGTGTCCACTCCCTTGATCATGAGGTTGTGCACTACCATGCGGTTGTGAACTACCTCCAGGTTCGACACTATCATGTGGTTGTGAGGCCTGTTCCGGTTGTTCACCTAATCCGGGTTGTAGCCGAGAAACCCCGTCAATGATCTTCTGCAAATTCTCCAACGTGTATTTGTAAGTCTCATTGGAGGAACAATCGAGATCGACAATTTGTTTTGCATGGTAGCTCAACTCACAATATCGAGAAGCAAAATTCTCGGTATTGGGTTCGGTTGGAACTGATGTGTAACTTCTTCTCATAACATCCCTAGTCCATCTTCTTTTAATATATACATCCGGGAGGGATGTGTGATGGCAGAAACGAAGTACAACTAAAATATGCTTGTAAGGAATGGCAACGAATTTGAACAAGTGACATGCACATGTAATAATTCCATTGATTTTGGATAATTGAAGAAGGCGAGCCGGTTCTGATTCTCCACAGAGTATCACATAAAAGGTTGAACTATCCGGTGTCTCAAGATCGGCAACAAATGTCACATTGTACATGAAGCTTTTTGTGACTTCATCTTGGAATTTGTAAAATATTTTCAAAGTATTTGTTTTTGCCATTTGTGCCTCCAAAGCCTATTTGCTCTTCAACTTCGGTCTCTTCTCACGGTTACGATGATTTTCTTTCAATTCATCGTGTCTTTGCCTTCCCAAGAAACGGTCGAAGATGACGGCAAATTCATGCAGGAAATATTTTTTTTTCTGTATGATGCTTCAGGGCAGAATGTGCGGACTCAACCCGTTGGCTACTCAACATGCCGGCCCAAAAAGAATCTTTAGTGTAGATGGGTGCCCAACTTTCACGGATATTGAATATATCGTTCAACCATTTGTTACTCTCTAATCCGTATTGCGAAATTAAAATATTCCACTTTTCTACAAATTCATGTGTATATTCGGAATTGTAGATTACATTCTTCAAGGACTCCCTAAACTTGTCGATATCAAAACCAAGACGAACCTCCTGGGGTAACTTATCCAAAATGTGCCAAATACAAAAACGATGCCGAGTTTGGAGGAAAATTTTCTTAATTGTGGCGCGATCCCATGGTCTTGATCGGTGACAATACCGGATGGAGCACGATTCATTACCCCTAACCACTTTTCAAAGAACCATTCAAACGAAGAGACCGTCTCATTTGGAATGAAACCACCTCCTAAGAAAGTCGATTGCCAATGTTGATTCACTCTAACAAACGGAACAAATAACATTCCGTAACGGTTCGTATTGTACGTGGCATCAAAGCAAACTACATCGCCAAATTCTTCATAATTCATCCTACAAATACCATCTACCCACATACAATGTGACAACCGCCCTTCGGGATCGACTTGAATGTCATAAAAAAATGAAGGATCCGTCTGTTTCTTAGATTCGAAAAAATCAATTAGCAATGTAGAATCGTGTCCTTTCAATGCTTCTTGCGAATCTCTAACTAAATTTCTAACATCTTTTTCTGTGAATCCTACTTGATCATGACCACCACTAGCACTTTCGAAGAAGAACATTTGTCGACATGTTTGGATATTAGCTTGGTTCATTTGATCTATAATCCTTTTGTCCGTATTTGACACGGACCTGTTCCGGGGCAAAAGGTGCCTTCTTCCGGGTGAGGTGAATTCGTGATTGTGTTCTTCGTGAAATGAATAAACCACCCACGTATTGCTTGTTTCGTTCAATTTTACACGAATGCAAGCCTTGCAACCCGTTCTACTGGTTGTTTCACGTCTACCATCACTATGTTGACCCGGCGACGACCCAACTTTATTACAAAGATATGACTTATCTACTTCCATTCCGCCCTTTAATTTATTCCCACCCTTACGCATTGCAAAACCCCCACAACGAGCATATGAAGAATAAAAATTCTCGGCCTCAACTAAAGTGGGGAATATCATACCTAACTTTGGTTTTAGATGGTCTTCGACTATCGGCATGGAATCAGTGATTGGTTCTACCCGCACAAAATTATCGCCGACAGCAGAACTCTCAGTATCGTTGTTCATCTGCAGTAAAAATATATTATTGGTCAATTAATAACACATTATATATAAAACAGCTTGTTAACAAACGATTGCGATATATATACATATGAAGCAAATTAAGTCACAACACGTCGAAAACGACGTCATATAAATAAAAAACTCTTCTAATGTCTCCGGCTTGCCGCACACAAGGTAACGGAACTTCTACAAGTAAGTTCCGATCCACGGTTTGCAAAATAAGGTCGTGTCTCGCTCGCATTCCCCTCATTCTTGAACTGAGGTTGTTGTTTGATATACGGTACAAATTTGCACAAACGAGATCAAAAAATTCCTAAACTTTCGGAGTTGGACGGCGGCAAAACAGATGAGCCAACTAAATTTGTAGAGGTCGATTTCGACTCACGGATTGCAAAATACACCGATGTATCGCTTTCACTCACAGAAATGAATTGAAAGCGATATACGGCCGTACACTGCAAACCGTGAATCCGAACACACTTCTACGAATTGTGTTGGGTTGTGTATGGCGTGCCCGACGTACTCGCAATGTTGCATAATTTTTTTTCCGCTTTGTGCGCTATTACTAACATCGAACAACAAACAACAACAACTAATACAACATCTACTTTCCCAATCAAACCAGAATTACCTACTCTATAAAAACCTACGCATAATATTGCAATTGTACACTGAAACATGGGTAAAAAATTTCCAATGAATTAGCCTAGTTAGAACTACTCAAGTGGTAACAAATTAGTACCTTCAACACTATCGGTGTTCGGGAGGCCGCAAAGTTGCTGCTGTAGAGAAAGGAAGGGGAGTAGGGTTTGGCTAATTTAGGGGGATTAAGGTTTTAGGGTTGGATAGATTTTGTATGGGTTAGGGTTTGTTTGTAATTGGGATCTCCAAAGGAAGAGGTCTAGAGACTGAGAATAGGGGAGATTCGGTGAAAAGCAACGATCAAGAGAGATTTAGGGTTTTCAGTTCGATAGAGAGACAACTCCGGTTGGGAAATTGGGTTTATTGAACTCAACTAGCGAGAGAGAGTTGTGAGGGAGATGAAGATCTGAGTATGTACAAGTGTTTGGAAAAATACATGTACATAGTTAAGCCGTTGTTCCATACAACGGCCTAAGTTGAATTTATTTTTAAAAAAAACAACCTACAACGGCCTAAGTACAATTTTTTTCAAAAAAAAAAATTCAAACAACCTAGGCCGTTGTTGGAAACAACGGCCTAAGTGAATTTTTCGACAAAAAAAACTCCACGTCAAAAAAATGCTAAGTCCCAAACGTTTTTTGGCGTGAAGTGACGAAAATATCCCTCCGCTTTTGGGAACGTTAGTGAGAGACTTAAGCGGATCTTGATCTGATCTGCTGATCAAGATCAAGATCGATCGGACGGTGGAGATTGGTGTTTTCCAACCCATTGAAAACGGATCCGTTTTCAATGGAGCAAAACCCATATATATATATAGTGGGTGTTCAATTGCAAAACGGTTTGCAATTGATCACCGTGCAAACGCCACCCGTGTTGTTTGATCAAGATCAAGATGATCGAACAACCATGCTTCATCCCCCCTCTTCACTTAAGTGAAGGGGTATTATGGGAAGTTCACACAAAACCCATTCACTTAAATCCACTCTCCCTCTCTTTCTTGCTTTCTTTCCCTCCCTCTCCTAAAACTCTCCAACAAAACCCAAACCCCCGACCTCTCTCTCCTGAAACCCTCCTACAAAATCCAAACCCCCGGGCTCCTTCTCCTCCCCAAGCTCCTCCCTCGGGCTTAAGATCTTCAAACCCGAAGCCTCCTCCTCCCCCCGAAAACCAACTCTCTCGAATTCCAAACGCAACAGCTCCGACACCCGACGACATCTTCCCCCTCTTCACTCACTCACTCTCCCCTCCTCCATCGCAAGCACATCATGCCACTGGTTCAAGCTCTTCAAACCTGAAGCCTTCTCGTCTTCCTCCTCCTCCCGAAACCCAACTCTCCCAAATTCCAAACACAGCATCTCCGACACCTGGAGACATCTTCCTCCTCTTCCCCCCCCACACACACACTCACTCATTCACTCACTCACTCTCTATCCCATGAAACCCCTCTATCTCTCTCCCGATGACACCGAGACACTCCGACCAGGTATGAATTGTTTCCCTTTTTTGGTTTTTTTTAAAAATTATTTTTGTGGTGTGTATTATAAATGTAGGTATTTGATGTATAGAAATAGTTGTTTGATGTGTATAGATGGTAGAATTATAAATGTTGTTGTTGTTGTTTGATATTTGTAAAATTACTAGGTTTGCACGTTGACACGTGCCTACGACACGTCTTCGGAACCGTGCACCTTGTTTGATCATACAAAATAGTTTTGGAGGTCCAGCAAATTAATTGAAGTAGCAAATGTATTATATGAGAAACTTTTTGGAGTCCCGCAAAAAACATATTATATGATTTTTTTGAATTATTTTAAAAGTTTTTAAATTTTAAAATTTTAAATTTTTTTTATTTTTTAAAAATTTTAAATTTTAAATTTTTTTATTTTTTTTGAATAGAAGAGGGAGGGAGAGAGAGGAAAAATAAATAAATAAATATAGGAGTTGTTTTGGATAGAGGATTTGAATTTGAGTTTTGGGGGAAAACTTTTGGGGGAAAAAATATGTTGTGTGAGGTTAGATCTGGGCATTTAATATTTGGGGGGATTGAAGGAGAGACACTTGATAGCTTTCTTTGTATTTTATTATATAGATAGATGTAGTTGTAGTTTTAGTTGTAGTTGTTGTTTAATGTTATAAAATTATAGATGTAGTTGTTTGATGTATAAAATGTAGTTGTTTGATATTTATAGATGGTAGAATTATAGATGTAGTTGTTGTGGTTTGATATTTGTAAAAGTATAGATCTAGTTGTGGTTGTTGTTGTTTGATGTTTATAAAATTATACATGTAGTTGTTTGATGTTTATAGAAGACTACCAATATATAGATGGTAGATAGTTGATACCTTTACATTCAATATAATTGAGACTCATTTGAATTGTTGTTACATTATAGGACGTATTGTTGGATGTATAGATAGTTGATGTATCAAATTTGATTGTAATGGTCGAATAGTCATGTTGAATGTATAGGTAGTGTTCTATGTTCAGATTTGGAATGTTAGTTTGCAATGGTCGGATAATCATGTTGTGATATTACATTCGTATTACAATTAGCATTCTCCTACTGTGGAGGTTATGAATGAAAGAACTGTGTGATTTAGAACAATTATGGAATTGGCAATTAACACTACACTCATATTACAATTAGCATTCTCCTATTAGGCATTGTAAATGATGTTTAATGAAACATGTAAGGTATGGAGATTGATGAAGGTAGCTCTTTTGGTTGCAACAATTTTTTGAATGTACAAGAAGGTGGATTGACGCTGCTAGTTGAAGAGCACCTAAAAAGAAATAAATGTATGACGTTTGATACTCTAAATCAAGCAGATAATTTTTATTTCAATTATGCTAGATGTGGGGATTTCCAATTGCGTAACAAAGTCGGGTCGTCGCCTAGTTAGCCTAATGGTGTAAGGTGGGAAACTACTAGTAGAAAAAATTGCAAAGCTTTCGTCAAACTAAACAAAGAAACTAATTCATGGTTTTTTTTATTCATTTCGTGAATTACACAATTATGTATTTACTTCATCCGGTAGAAGACATTTGCTGCCCCAAAATCTTAGTGTGTCAGAATCGAATAAAATAATAATGGATCAACTTTCGTAAGCTTCCTACTTGCAAAAAAAATGTTTTTCTTCAAAAGTTCTTGTAGAGGGCACAGTAAAATGGGAATCACCGAAACCGATGCTAAATATCATAAGAGAGACTTGAATGAAGCTATGAAAGGTCACGATGGGAAAATGTTGATTGATTTTTTCACATCGCAAAAACAAAAGGATCATTTATTTTTTTATGATTTCGAGCAAGATGACGATGGCCGATTTTCTCAATGTATTTGTGTGGATGGTATTGCTAGAATGAATTATGAAGAGTTTGGTGATGTAGTTTTCTTTGATGCCTCATATAGTACGAACCGCTTTGGAATGCTATTTGTTCCATTTGTTGGAATAAATTATCATAGGCAATTAGTTTTCCTAGGATGTGGATTCATTCCAAATGAGAAGGCTTCATCATTTGTATGGTTATTTGAAAAATGGCTAGGAGTAATGAAACGTGCTCCGTCGGGCATGGTGACGGATAAAGATCGTGGGATAGGTGTTGCAATCCAAAAAGTTTTCCCTCGAACTCTCCAGATTTATTGCATTTGGCATATTTTGGATAAGTTACCGCAAGAGGTGCATATAACGAATCAACCCGATAAGTTTAGTAAAGCTTTTAAGAGTAATATTTGAAACTCTTATTTTATGGATGATTTTGAATCGAGATGGAAATCATTGCAAATGGAATATGAAGTTGAAAATAATAAATGGTTGAATGATCTATCTCAAATTCGTAAGAAATGGGCCCCCATTTATGCAAGATCTGAATTTTGGGCCGACATGTTGAGTAGTCAACGAAGCAAGGGGATGCATTCTTTCTTGAAGCTTTATACTCAAAAGAAGTACTTGTACATGAATTTCCTGTAATCTTCGATAGAGTCTTAGCAGGGCAAAGAGAAGATGAACTTAAATAAAAGCATCGTAATCGTGAGAAGCGACCAAAATTGAAGACTCAATGGCCTATGGAGGAACAAATGACACGAGTGTACACATTGATGATAATCTATAAATTCCAAGAGGAAATACATTCAAGTTTATTATATAATGTGAATTTGTTGGGAGAAATTGAGACAAAGGCACATGCATAATATTTTGTGAAGTTTTGTGGAAATTAAGAAAGGGAGAATGTGGTTACTTATTCTAAAAGCGAACAAATGGCTATTTGTAGCCCCTCGAATTTCAAATACAAGAAATCTGTGACTCATCCAGAATATTTACTTCAATGTAATATGAACACAGTACAAAATACAGGGAAAATAAAAAAACTCTCATTACATCAGTTCTCATTACAAAGCACAATGAAAATTAATATACATTTAATATAACTGATTCAACACTTGAAACTCCAGTCTTCACCCAAATCCAAGCTTTAACTCTTGTTCAAACCACTCAGTTTCAAATCCTACAAACGGTTAAAACTGTGGGCACGTCAGTTGAATACAACTGACGCAATGCTGATAAAGCAGTGATCCTCCAAAGTCTCACAACCACAAACTTGTTGCACAAAATAAAATAAAGCAATCATCGAAAGGTTCATAATTCAACAAGTGAAGTTAAACTAAATGAGTAAGTGTGTGTTAAGAAAATAAAGAAAAATACATAAAACAATGTCCAAGAAAAATACAATGCACATAATGCTCATTAATGCACACTTGTTCAAATTCTATGCATCTCATACTACATAAGTCTGAGGGCAAGCCCTTAGCATTCTCCTCACTAGCTATTTGCACGCGTGCGATGCACGCCCTAATATTTAAAGGTGTGTAGGATTTTGAGGAAGGGACAGGTCATCGAATAGGTTGCATGCATGCATACAGACAGGCATGCACAATTTATTCATTTTGATATTTGCTATTTGCATGTATGTGTTAGACCTACTGGCTTTGATATGAGGAAACTTTCTTATGAATAAATTGTTCATGCAAGTCATGCTGTTGTCAAAACCGAAAAAGTCATGTTGTGTTAATTTGTTCATTTTGATATTTGCATGCATGTGTTAATTATTTTCCCAATACATGCAAATTACATTTCTGACCTCCGATATTAACCCTATATTTTTTTTAGCCTTTTATTTTTACAGGGGCATGATAGTAAAAAGCCGCCAAAATGGGGCTTTGCTTAATAATAGTATAGATTTTGATATTTGCATGCATGTGTTAATTATTTTTCCAATACATGCAAATTACATTTCTGACCTTCGATATTAACCCTATATTTTTTTAGCCTTTTATTTTTACAGGTGCATGATAGTAAAAAACCGCAAAAATGGGGCTTTGCTTAATAATAGTATAGATATTTTGATATTTGCATGCATGTGTTAATTATTTTTTCAATACATGCAAATTACATTTCTGACCTCCGATATTAACCCTATATTTTTTTTAGCCTTTTATTTTTACAGGGGCATGATAGTAAAAAGCCGCCAAAATGGAGCTTTGCTTAATAATAGTATAGATATAGATATTTTGATATTTGCATGCATGTGTTAATTATTTTTTCAATACATGCAAATTACATTTCTGACCTCCGATATTAACCCTATATTTTTTTTTGCCTTTTATTTTTATAGGGGCATGATAGTAAAAAGCCGCCAAAATGGGGCTTTGCTTAATAATAGTATAGATTATAGGGTTTAATCCCTCGTTATGCAAAATATACACCTGTAACTAATATGAAATTTAGACATTTTGTGAGTATCTGGCCCACGCCTCGGTAATTCCGGAGATCAATTGCACACTGCAAATGATCTGGAGACACTTCCACTCACATCTCGATAATTCTGGGGATCGTCTTACACCGCAAGCCTTCATGGTACCTCATCACACAAACATCCCATGAGCGTCGCCTCGATCCCGATAATTCTGGAAATCAATCCCACTCCGCAGATGATCTGGAGATACTTTCACTCACATCTCGATAAATTCGGGGATTCAATCCCATACTGCAGATAGAGGCCCCACTACTCATGTTTGCTCTTACTTTATCACATTTCCAACTAGTTCTTGTCCTTAAGTTCAACCATAGACAACCACAGCCACGTAGAGCTAGCTCACCCTATCATACTTAACTCAACCAATCAGGAACACTAGCCAACACTGGCTAATTCCCAAAATCAAACCACTCAGGAACTCTAGCGGACATTGGCTAATTTCCAAAATCAACCAATCAGGAACATCAGCCAACACTGGCTAATTTCCAAAATCAAACCACTTAGGAACACTAGCCGACACTGGCTAATTTCCAAAATTAAATAATTTCAACTGTCGGTACCTAGGGTCTTACTCAGCCTTTAGAGCTCACACACTCAACAATATCCACAAAATCATCTTCTAGGGTTCTTTCCAACAACCCAGTTTCTCAAATAAAACCACCACTTGGTTCATTAATCAAATATTCATTCTTTTACTCATTTCCAAAATATATCACCTTTCGGCAAAACTTGAATATATAAATCAATACGCTAATCACATTCAACTCATCAAAATATAAAATTTAAGTAAACAAAAAAAAATGCTATGAGCAATCTCACTTCTCAAAGTAAATGGAAATCCACTTCCATAATTGATAATTTCCTTTTATAGAAACAAACTAATTCAACACTGCATACATAACTCAATTCCCAATGTTTCTTTCCATATATGAAAATTCATTAATCCAGGGATTTAAATCTAATTAAAACTTAACCAACCTCACTTTAAAAATGGAATTCATCATCCAAAATATGAAAATTTATAGTTCAAAAATCTTAAACTACATTGATCTTGTAATATCCCAGAGTAATTTTAGAATAAAATACATTTTTTCATTTTTTGCACATGAAACGCACGTACAATTTTATTTCATTTTTGGATATAAAAATTCTTTCTAAGTTATGCACAAATTTTTCCTTTATTTATTTTGTCTCTTTTATCATTTTTCCCTAATAAAAGATCCATAGGCCTAAGAGATTCATTTGAGCCCACTAGAAAAGGAAGCCCATAAATGAATCCTTTATTGATACACAATTAAAGTGAGAGAAAAGTGCAACCATACATGTCATGTAACAAACTAATAAAAACTAATAAATAAAAATATTAATTGAATAAAAAAGAGTGTACACATGGGGTGCACGTGCACGGGTTGGGCATCCCACATGAGTGGCCGGCCTTGGAGAGAAGAAGGAGAAAGTGGGGGTGTGTGTGTGTGAGTGGGTGGTAATTTCATTCTCCACCACACAAATGTCCTATAAATACATACACCTATTCATTAACATTTCCACTAAAAATAATCAAAACAAAAGAGAGAAAAAGAAAGAGAGCAAGAGAAGGCCGGTTTCTTGAACCTTGGAGTTGGAGTTGTAGTTTTGTGCAAGGAGGAGAAGAGGAGCAATTTGTGAGGAGCTAGGAGTATTCTTTCTAGAAGTTTTTCTACATTTTGCAACATAAGAGGTGGGTATCTATTCTTACTTTCTAGATAATGTAGAAATCATGTTTAGATGTTTTGTGAATTATTTTGCTAGTTCAATGAAGTTCTACTAGTTAATTTGATGCATGTTTTAGTGATAAAGATTGCTAATGGTAGAAATTTGTAGAATTTATTGTATGTTAATGAGAAGTTACATCATTTAATTGATAGATTATGATTGGGAAAAATTAATTAGAGGCATGTGTCTAATTAATTAGTTAGGCACAAACACGCAATATGATTATATTGCATGAAATTTTGTCTCTTACAAATTGGTTGAATATGTGTATAAAATGTGAATGAATAGAAATAAAAAATTAGCGAATCATTTTGGGGAAGAAATAGTTGTAGTGGTACAAAAGAAAAGCTGCATTAAAATTAGTAGGACAATTAACTAATTGCATTTTATGTTATGAATTTTATAAGAGAAAGAAATGAGTAATTTGAAAAATTGAAGTTAATTCTCCATTAATGTGAATGAAATCAGTAAGATAATAATTTTTGGGTATGTATAGATACAAATTAATAGTATTAATTTGAAGAAAAGAGTTAGTTGCTAATAAATCAAATCTTTATGTTTATATGTTTCAAAAGAATAAATTTGTACATAAAGTGGCATAAATACTCCTAAATATAATTAAAATCAGCAAAAGAGGAATTCTGGAGTCTAGAACTTTATTTTTATAATATTGATTTTGGGAAAAAGAATGGAAATAAAAAATAGTTGAAAAGATAGAAAATGAGATTTTACAGATAGTTGATACTTAACGAATACAACCCCATACTATATCAGTTATGGCATTGGCCTTAGTGGCTAGGGTGTGCGCGCGTGCTGTGGTGCTGCCACGTGGTGCAAGTGCTGGGGTTTGGGGTTGGGGGTCTGGGGTTCAAACCCTCTCATATATGCCCAAAATGTGTAATTTTGCATTTTTTTGAGTTTTGGGACTTTTAAAAATCCAGAAAAAGTTGTATAAATATTTTAAAATAATATGAGAACATCTAAAAATATTTCTCACTATTTTGGTGTATATTTGGGAGTTTTAAAGACATTTTCATCAATGTATTAAGTTGAGTCCAAATTGAAAATAAAGAAGATGTGGATATAATTAAAGATTTTGTAAATTGTTTATAAAAAAAGCAAAATGCAAGTTGAGAATGAAGGAAAGTTAGGAATAAATTGTTAATAAAATTGTGCATTAGAAAGTGATGAAATTGATTAAAGAAATTTAACAAATTGAAGTCTAATATGAGAAAAGATTGTGTAGACCTAGTATCATGAAAGTGACTAGTTGATTGATTAATTAATGAGTTTTATTTATAAAAAATTTGATTGAGAAATTTATGTAGAATGCGAATATAAGATATGGAATGTCTTGGAAAGAGATTGAATAAAAGAAGTTTAAATGTGAAAAGATGAATGGCTGATAAAGATGTTTATGTTGAGGTTAAATATAACCAAATTAATCTCTAGAGTGAGATAGTTGTTGGAATCTAGAGTCTAGGTGAGACCTTTAGAAACCGACATTTATGATTAATGAAATTTGAGAGCTAACCAGTGTGGGTTGAGCATCTCTTGAGAAGTAGCCACGTTGGGCTGACTGTCTCTCTTGTTGGTTTAAGTTCAGTAAGATAAGCTAGCTCTAGGTTGTGATGATTCTTCTAAAACTAAAATTTAAGGACAGGCACTAAGGGGAGACGTGATGAAGTATGGGCAAACATGGGTATGAGGGCCTCAGTTGATCTATGGTGTAAGATGGTTTCGTCAAAATTATCGAGGTGTTATTGGGAGTTGTTCCCAGTGCATCGGCGGTATGAGATTCATCTTTGGAATTATCGGGATCGAAGCGACGTCTATGGGGTGTTTTGGGACTATGGAAGTGCCATAGCTTGCAGTGTGAGATGGTTTCCCTAGAATTATCGATGTGTGATTGGGAGTTGTCCCCAACTCATCGACGGTGTGGGATTCGTCTCCGGAATTATCGGGGCGTAGGCTTAATACTCACAGAACATCTAAACCTTACCTTAGTCACCGTAGTAGTAATTCATGGCGAGGGATTCAACCATTTAATATGGAGTTTATAGTTGAATGCCCTTGGACCTATGTAGTATGGGATGCATAGAATCCGAACAAGTTTGAATTAGTGTCATCTTAGCGTAAACATCTGCATTAGGCATTCAGACATTGCATACACCAACATGTTTAGGATAGTCACTCTTTACACTTTATGTTGTGTTCAAGTGTGTGGTTGCTAAAGTAAGTGAGTCGCTATATTACGGCATAGCGAGGATCATCGTGTATAGTATTGCGTCAGTTGTATGTAACTGACGTGCTCACAGTGTTCAATGCAGGGCTTAGATTGACAAAGACTTAAAGATGAATTTGAAGCTATAGACTGTTTTAATGTTGATGTTCAAAATTGTACATGTGATATATTATAATCTTTATTTTCTGCTGCATTGATGTTGTTGCCGCTAAATTCGGTGTGGGGGCAAACAGATGAATTTGTGAGTTCTTGGGGAAACTGAATAGGAGGACCTGTATACCTGTTCCGTTGAACTCTGATCGTCGCTCCCGCCGTGCACCTGCAAAAAGTGCGAGACACCGGGGTTGATCCCGGCGACGCACCCTCCGACGCTCAAGTCAGTAATCTAGAGAAGATTATGAAAGAGCGTTTAACTAGGAAAAGATTGATTACCTCTTAATGGAGATGGGTGAGGGGTATTTATAGGCGTCTTAGGGACTGGTTTTAGGAATGTAATCCCCGTGATTAGATAAGGAATATTCCCCGTAATCAGATAAGGCATGTAATCTGATAAGGTATATCCCCTATAATCAGTTAAGGAATTTAATCCCTAATTCCCAGTGAAAAGATAGCTGTGAATCATGGCCGTTGATTTAGATCTAATCAGGGACCTTGATGGTATCTTGTCGGATCGGGTTGGTAGCGGGTTGAAACCCGTACCCAGCTGAGGTGGATCCGTTTGCGGGTTAGTGGATCTATGAGAAGGAGACCCAGTACCCGCTTCGGACCTATCTGCGTGTGAAATTACCGTTTTACCCCCGTGCCTCAAGATTCGTGATCTATCTGGACGGTTCCGATTTAACCCCATTTTTAGCCATATCACGAGCCCCCCACTCCTAAAGACTGAGTTCGATCAGCCTTTGAGGAGTAGTTTAACTGTTCTAATGGCTGGTGGAGCTGTATCGGAGTCCAAATGGAGGGTTTCGAATCTTAAAGGGGGTAGTAGTGTGTTTTTGGGAGTTGTACTTTGTTTTTAAGCATCTTTGAGTGCCCAACGGTCTTTATCTACTTTTTTCGGATTATTTATTTAATTTTGCGATGTGTTAACCAGTCGTCCGGGGGCCCTCACGATACATTCTAGGCAATAATTGTTCGTTCAGGGGTTCGAAAATATTACCCTGAATTTATAATTATTTTCTAGATTTTCCCGTGAATTTTCCCAAATTTTTGGTGATTTTTTCGCAATTTTTAAGTAAATAAAACGATTAAAATAAATTAAAATTGATTTTATATACCCATTTATGACGTGGCGTCATCAGAGCCTTTGATCAGAGCGCAGCGCGATTTTCGGAGAGATCGAGTGGCTCCTGTTCTTCGGCTCGCTCTTTCGCCGTATGTGAGGTTCGGTACTCCGGCACTCCGGCTCGGCGTCTCGGCACTTCGGTTCGAATGGCTCGGTGCTTCGGCTCGACGATTCCGAAGTACGTGGCATCATTTGGGCCGTCTATCTCAGCGCAGATCCCCGTAAAGCGCTATCTTGTCGTTTAGTGGACGTGGCCAAATCTGGACCGTCCATCATGACGAGCGCGCTTTTTGACGAGATTCAACGGCTGATATGGGTCGGAACGATTTTTTGCCATATACGAGGGTCGGTACCCCGGTACCTCGGCTCGGCGCCTCGGCACCTCGGTTCGTATGGCTCGGTGTTTCGGCTCGGCGGTTCCGAAGTACGTGGCATCATCTGAGCCGTCCATCATGACGAGCGCGCTTTTTGGCAAGATCCAACGGCTGACATGCCTCGGAGCGGATTTTTGCCATATACAAGGGTCGGTACCCCGGTGCCTCGACTCGGCGCCTCGGCACCTCGGTTCGGTGGGTCGGTGCTTCGACTTGTTGGATCGGTGCTTCGGCTCGGCGGTTCCGAAGTACGTGGCATAATCTGGGCCGTCCATCATGACGAGCGCGCTTTTTGGCAAGATCCAACGGCTGACATGCCTCGGAGCGGATTTTTGCCATATACAAGGGTCGGTACCCCGGTGCCTCGACTCGGCGCCTCGGCACCTCGGTTCGGTGGGTCGGTGCTTCGACTTGTTGGATCGGTGCTTCGGCTCGGCGGTTCCGAAGTACGTGGCATAATCTGGGCCGTCCATCTCAGCATGGATCCCCAAAAAACGTTATCTTGTCGTTTAGTGGACGTGGCCAAATCTGGACCGTTCATCACGACGAGCGCGTTTTTTGACAAGATCCAACGGCTGATATGCCCCGGGGCGGTTTTTTGCCATATACGAGGGTCGGTACCCCGGTACTTCGGCTCGGCACTTCGAAGTTGTCTGGCCGAGGCGCGCATCTCGAGGATGGGGTTCAGATCACGAGAAAACGCTATCTTGTCGTTTTGTGGGCGTGGCACAATCTGAACCGTCCATCAGATTTCGTCGTGAGTTTTAAGGAGATCCGACGGTGACTTCGCTTCGGAGCGATTTTTTGCCATATACGAGGGTCGGTACCCCGGTATCTCGGCTCGGCGCATTCGAAGTTGACTGGTTGAGCCACAGAGTTGTGTGTTTTGGAGCTCCTTTCCTGAGGGGTCGCCTCCTCGGCTCTTAGTGGCTCGGTGGCTCGGCTGAGCTGTTCGGTAGCTCGGTCCGGGCGAACCGAGGGCAGTCGGCGAGGAGGGACGCGTGGCTGGATCTGGGCGGTCCATCTTGACGCGCACTCGAGGATGGGGTTCAGATCATGAGAAAACGCTATCTTGTCGTTTTGTGGGCATGGCACAATCTGAACCGTCCATCAGATTTCGTCGTGAGTTTTAAGGAGATCCGACGGTGACTTCGCTTCGGAGCGATTTTTTGCCATATACGAGGGTCGGTACCCCGGTATCTCGGCTCGGCGCATTCGAAGTTGACTGGTCGAGCCACAGAGTTGTGTGTTTTGGAGCTCCTTTCCTGAGGGGTCGCCTCCTCGGCTCTTAGTGGCTCGGTGGCTCGGCTGAGCTGTTCGGTAGCTCGGTCCGGGCGAACCGAGGGCAGTCGGCGAGGAGGGACGCGTGGCTGGATCTGGGCGGTCCATCTTGACGCGCATCTCGAGGATGGGGTTCAGATCACGAGAAAACGCTATCTTGTCGTTTTGTGGGCGTGGCACAATCTGAACCGTCCATCAGATTTCGTCGTGAGTTTTAAGGAGATCCGACGGTGACTTCGCTTCGGAGCGATTTTTTGCCATATACGAGGGTCGGTACCCCGGTATCTCGGCTCGGCGCATTCGAAGTTGACTGGTCGAGCCACAGAGTTGTGTAACCGGGGCGTTGACTTGGCGCTTTGAAGAGTTTCTTGCTTTGAGTGAGCTACGTATCTTTTCCGCCTGTCGCTTTCGCTCCCTATTGGGCTTTTTGCGTTTCCCAAGGAGGCCCAACTTGCTAGGGGTTAAAAACTCTCACCCTTACTCTCGAAGCTCATTTCTCACTTTTTTACTCAAGATCTTTACTTTCGATCTCTAAGTTCTCTGCTAGCGGCGATTTTCTCTCTGAGGCGTTTCCGTTAGCTGTCGCGTGGGCCAGGCAATTTCCGGCAGAGCATTCTGACCGTAGACGTCACTTCAAAAGGTCAGTTTACTCAGTCTGAATAATTTTCCTTGAGATGTCTCGAGTAGATTCGGGGAGTGGGGCCTCGTCTTCGGGCGACGAGAGTGCCGAGGAGAGGAGGTTGTCGGAGATTAGGAGGAAGGGTAAGCAAGCCGCCGAACCGTCCGTAGTCGAGACGGAGAAGGGGAGGAAGAAGAGGAGGGTAGAGAGCCAGTCCCCCATTGTGGAGATGATTGTGGAGAATCCGAAGCAGGCACCCGAGATAGGACGGTACCCTTCCGTTCTGTCCGGTCACTCAGGGGTTAGGCAGTACGAGGGCGACTTGCTGGAGAAGGCGATCTATGGGAAGTCCAAAATCGTCGAAGAACCTAATCCCGAACTCGCCACCGAAGCGGATGAGCTCATCACTTTGGTATCCGAGGAGGACCTGCTCCGGGTTAGAAGGGCTTTCGCCATTCCTCCGGAGTACAAACTGATTGTTCTAGGTCCGGGGATGCGAGCGAACTCTGGGTTGCCGTCTTCGGACATGTGTATGTTCGACGTTGATTCTTTTCATGCCGGGTTGCGTTTCCCTCTGCACCCATTCATCCTCGAGATCCTCGGCTGGTATTGCCTCGCGCCGACCCAGTTCACGCCGAACACATGGCGCCACGTGAACGCCTTTATGCTCCAGTGCTATCGAGCCGAGGTGAAGCCGGATCTTACGGTCTTCCGAGGATTGTATCGAGTAAACCGTCAGCACAAGACGGAGTACCGATACTTTTTGGGGCCGAGGAGGGGAGTTAAGATTGTCGAGAATCCTGACTCGATTAAGGGTTGGAAGGAGAAGTATTTTATAGTAAGGGGCGAGGCGATTAGGCCCATTCCGACCCGTTGGAAGGTGGAGGTGCCGAATTTCGCGCGTGCCGACCCTGTTCTATCTGATGCCGAGGAAGAGGTGGCGAGGAAGATAATGGCCCTTCCGATACTGAGTTGGAGGGATTTGTCGGAGGAGGTGTTGTTCGGGTCCGGCCTAAGCCCCATCGACCCGAGTATGCTCCTGACATCTCGTTTTTAATTGTTATTATTTTTTAAGTTTTTGGTTTGGCCCGCTAACTTGTCCTCCCCCTCACTCTCCCCCCCTTTTTTTTGATCCGCTGCAGAAAGCATGAAGATCGACTTCAACGCCATGATGGCGGACAGATCTAAGCTGGCCGGGGGGAAGAAGAGGAAGAGGGCGGCCGCGACTGTTTCGTCAGCCCCGGCACCTGCCGTCGCTTCATCCATCCCCCCGCCTCCTCCGACCATGGAGGCGCCCTCGGAGTTGGTCGTCGCCGAGGTGCCCCCGTCTTCTTCGGTTCCTGGCGTGATCGAGGGAGCCTTTGATGTGAACGCGGCGTTGTCGATCGAGGCACCGCCCCTAACCCAGGCCGCCGAAGAGATCTTGACAGAGCAGCACAAGCAGCTGTTCGTGCCGAATTGGCGAGTGAAGAACCATGATGGGTTCCTCGGCAATTCGCAGATGTCAGTGCAGGTTGTCAAACATTTGGCGACCCCGAAGGACGTTGCTGCGCTGAAGGCGGGGACGGTCGGTGACGATACCTTCGAAATCGCGCGGTCACTCGTTTCGGTAAGTGCATTGCCAATTTCTCTAAGTCTGCAGCTCGGCATGTGTTTTACTGGTTGTTATCTTTGTAGGCCACTTGCCACTTCGGCCACCTCCTCGAGACGTTCGCCGCGCAGGAGAAGGATCTGAAGTCTGCCAGCGATAAGGACAGGCTGGCGAAGGTCAGGGCGATCAAAGAGCTTGAGGCCGAGCAGAGGAGGGTTGAGGCCTTGGAGGTACGGGTCGCGGATCTCGGGTCGGATTTGGAGAAGGCCAAGGAGCGGCTCGATGCGGAGTCTGCCAAGGCCGCCAAGGCTGCCGAAGACTTAGCAGCGGCGCTGAAGTCCTTGGCCGAGGAGAGAGCAGAGAAGGAGGCTCTGGCGACGAAGATCCGAGCCGAGGTGGAGAAGGAGGTCGAGGAGGAGGCGAAGAGGCATATGGCCGAAAACATGGAGAAGTCTTATCAGTTGGCCCTCGACCACGTGCAGGAACGCGTCCCCGGCTTCGAGCGGGTCGGCTACCAATTGTTTCCAACGCCGACCTCGGATGATGAAGGGGAGGAAGGCGAGGATGACGAGGCCGAAGGCGAAGGCGAGGAAGGACGGGGTGGAGAGACTGCGGCGGACGGGCAGGTCAACGGGCCCCCCGCCGATGCGCCCGTGGCCGACGCGGCGACGAAGGTGGACCCTTGATCCCCTCACTAAGTTTTTGTAGTTTTTTGGTGTTTCTTCTTCCGATCATTGTAATGCCTTTTTGCGGACTGGCCACCGCCTTTTAATGAATGAAAAGTATTTTGACTCCGGAATTTGTCTAAGTGTTTGGCTCGGTGGTATTCCAATGCTATCTCTTTCTAATTTCAGATTGCCGAGCCGACTTGTAACACCTCGGCCGAACAGCGCCGAGCGGAGTTGTTTAAGCAATCTCGGGAGGATCGCCTCGAGGGTGAGGTTGACCTGACGAGGAGAATGCTTCACAACTTGGAGATTAGGCACGGCGAGACTTTAGTTGAACTGCACGACCTACGGATAGTCGAGGCTGAGCTATCTGCTAGGGAAGAAGAGCTTGCTCGAGTTTTGGCCGAACGGGATGGCTTAGCGAGGAAGGTGGAAGAGTTGCAGAGGGTGACTGTAGACAAGAGTATCGAAGTGACTCACTTGCGCCGCGTTATCTCCGACAGCGCCGAATATCCCGGTTCGGCGAAACTTCCTCGGTTTAAGGTGATAGTAAAGGATGACACTTTGAAAGACCGCATCGTCGAACTGGAGGAAGAAGTTGCGCGGCTCAAGCCTCAGCCGGTGAGGCCAAACGTCCGGAGCACCTCGTGCACCCGCGAAGAGATCGAGCGAGGGATCACGTTCTATCAAGCGGCGAGCCGGACTCCTATCGTAGGCAGGTCGGCCGCCGATGCCCAAAGCGGTGTGGCGGTGTCTTCAAGCGGTGCTTCGGTAGGAGCGACCGTCAGGGCTAGTGATGAGGAGGCGTCCCGGTTCGTCGGCTTGGATTCGAGCTCGGAGGTGAAGAAGCGTCGACCCAAAGTGTCTCTAAAACGGAGTATTCCTCTTCCTCGGAAGTAACGGGCTGATCGTGTTACTGTGTTGTAATCTTGCTTGCAAGTTCGGGTTGTAGTCCTATTTGCAAGTTTTTGCTGGTGTAATCCGCTTTGTATCTTTTATCCAACTTGTTAATGGCATTGGTGTTGTTTTATGCGAATTGTCTTTGGCTGTCTTCTTATTTGTGCTATGGTTGCCAGCTAGAGTAGGTTTAAGACGAACCATGAGGTTGGTGTTCGCTTCGCCGAACTCCTCATCCTCGAATTTTCCTTTTTCGCTGCGTTTGTGAACCATAGGGTTGGTTTGGCTGCTTAAGGCGTTGTTGTTTCCCGACCCCGCCTACGTGGCCTAATCAGGGACGTCTGATGTTTGCACGGATCTTGAGGTGGGTCCAGTCTCCAAGAAAACACTATCTTGTCGTTTTGTGGACACGTGGCTGAACGAGCTCCGCCCATCAGGTCCTGGCGCACTTTCTGAGGCAATCTGACGGTGGCTTCGCCTCGGAACGATCTTTCGCCATATACGAGGGTCGGTAACCCGGTTCCTCAGTTCGGCAGGCGAGGGCTGTGATTTGTACCTAATTCCGACCCGATTGAGGGTGACTCGGCGAGATTACGCAGAGGCGTCGGAGAGATCCGAGCGTTATACTGTTTTTAGGGATGCAGGAGCAGTTTCGAATGGCGAGCTACTTCTAGTCCGCTTAGGAGCGAACTTGCGAAGCAGAATCGAGCCAAGTGTTGGACTCCGATCCATTCAACGGCTGCAGGAGCGATTTCGAACGGCAATCTTCCCCCGGCTCGGCTATAGACGTGCCGAGGAGGGAGAGTCGAGCCGAGTGCTGGACTCCGAACCATTGTGTGGGAAGTTTAAGGGATGCAGGAGCAGTTTCGAATGGCGAGCTACTTCTAGTCCGCTAAGGAGCGGACTTGCGAAGCAAAATCGAGCCAAGTGTTGGACTCCGATCCATTCAACGGCTGTAGGAGCAATTTCGAACGGCGATCTGCCACCGGCCCGTCTGAAGACGGGCCGAGTAGGAAGAGTCGAGCCGAGTGCTGGACTCCGAACCATTGTGTGATTAGTTTAAGAGATGCAGGAGCAGTTTCGAATGGCGAGCTACTTCTAGTCCGCTTAGGAGCGGACTTGCGAAGCAAAATCGAGCCAAGTGTTGGACTCCGATCCATTCAACGGCTGCAGGAGCAATTTCGAACGGCGATCTGCCACCGGCCCGTCTGAAGACGGGCCGAGTAGGAAGAGTCGAGCCGAGTGCTGGACTCCGAACCATCGTGTGATAAGGGAGTTAGAGGCGGAAGTACGCGATAATGTAAAAAAACTTTATTTATTTATTAATATCTAATGGTCGGCTGCTTCTAAAGTTGCTAGCCGTTATTACAATGAGAAAAGAACAAAGGAAAAATTACTAGTAGCAGGAGTGGTGGCCCGACATCTCGAGTTACTTAGATAGGCGGGGTTGCCTTCTCTTGGTATTTCAAAAGATGGTCGGCGTTCCAAGTCCTGGGAATTTCTCTACCCTTAAGGTCTTCTAGCTTGTACGCACCGGGGCGGATCACTTTGGATACTTTGTACGGTCCCTCCCAATTTGGGGCCAGTTTGCTCTTCTGTCCGGGGAACGAAATGGCCAGCTTTCGGAGGACCAGATCCCCCTCTTTCAGGTCGGTTGGGCGGACCCGTTTGTTGTAGGCGAGTTCGATCCTTCTTCGGTAACCTTGCTGCCGTATGGCTGCTCTTTCCCGAATTTCGTCTATCAAATCTAGGCTCGTTCTGAGCTCCCTGGCATTCTGTTCTTCTTCGAAGGCTATCAGGCGAGGAGAGGGTATTCCAACTTCTAGTGGGATGAGGGCCTCGGACCCATAGGTGAGATTGAACGGACTCTCGCCTGTCGGGGTCCGCTTCGTGGTTCGGTAATTCCACAACACATTGGGCAGCTGATCGACCCACAATCCCTTGGAGCACTTGTCGAGTCTCTTCTTGATGCCGGAGAGGATCTGTCGGTTGGCATTCTCGGCTTGGCCATTTGACTGGGGATGAGAGACTGAGGAGAAGCGGTGCTGTATGGCTAGGTCTTCACATAAGGCTCGGAAGGCAGCTCCAGCGAACTGCGTACCGTTATCTGTAACTATGACTCGGGGAACACCGAACCGGCAGATTACATTTTTCCAGAAGAATTGAACGACTCTATGTTCGGTAATCGTAGCCAAGGGTTCGGCCTCTACCCATTTCGAGAAATAGTCGACTGCCACGACTAGAAACTTCAATTGCCCGGGGGCCGGTGGAAATGGCCCAAGTAAGTCCATCCCCCACATTGCAAAGGGGATCGGACTTGATAGGGAGGAGAGTGGTGCTTGTGGAAGGCGTCGGACGTCGGAATACTTCTGGCAGGAGGTGCATTGCCGAACATGTCGTTCGGCATCCCGTAGGAGAGTGGGCCAGTAATACCCGTAGTTTAACACTTTTCGTGCCAAGGCTCTGGAGCCGGAGTGGGCTCCGCCGATGCCCTCATGGAGCTCTTGTAGGGCGTAATCAGCTTGTCCGGGTGAGAGGCATCTTAGGTAGGGCCGACCATCTACCTGGGTGAAGGAGCGCTTATACAGAATGCCTTCGATCAGTATGTGACGCTCGGCTCGGGTCCTTATCTTTCGGGCTTCCTTCGGATCCCTTGGGAGGAGTCCGTCTCTTAAAAACTCGATGAGGGGCTTCATCCAATTATCTTCGAGGGGAAGTGGCAGTGTTTCGACGGAGTTGAAAGCCTCGTCCTCTATGCTTGGCTTGAGGAGGACTTCTATCAGAACAGTTTGTTCAAGGCCTTGCAGGGATGAGGAAGCTAATTTGGACAGGGCGTCGGCCTGGGCATTTTCCTCCCAGGGGATTCTTCGGATGTGGGCCTCCTCGAAGTGCACCATGAGGCTCTTCACTTTAGCCAGGTACTTTACCATCCTGTCATCGCGGGCTTCATATTCGCCGAGGACCTGGTTGACGACCAACTGAGAGTCGCTGAAGATCTGCAGGCATCGCGCCCCTGCGTTTCGGGCCATCCCGAGGCCGGCTATGAGTGCCTCGTATTCGGCTTCGTTATTCGAGGCTTTAAAGTTTATCCGGAGGGAATATTGAAGGACAAAGTCGTCTGGGCCCGCAAGGATGACTCCAGCCCCGCTCCCCTCGTTGCAAGAGGATCCATCGACATATACCGACCAGATAGGCGGGCCCTTCGTTGTCTGCTCAGGGTCGGGGATAGTCGTTTCCACTATGAATTCGGCCAGCGCCTGCGCCTTGATGGCGGTTCGAGGCTGATAAGTAATATCGTGTTGGCTCAGCTCGATCGACCACTTCATGAGGCGGCCGGAAGTCTCTGGCTTGTGAAGGATCTGTTTCAACGGCTGGTCGGTAAGAACGACCACCGAATGAGACTGGAAGTATGGCCGAAGCTTTCTTGCAGCCATTATCAGGGCGTAGGCTATTTTCTCAATTTTCGGGTACCGGAGCTCGGCGTCCCGGAGCACTTTGCTGACGTAGTAAATGGGCTTCTGAGTTCTTTCTTCTTCCCTGACTAAGACCGCACTTAGTGTCTGTTCCGAGGCTGCCAAGTAGAGGTAGAGGGGTTCGCCCGGTATGGGTTTGCTGAGAAGGGGCGGATTGACGAGGTAAGCTTTAAGCTGGTCGAAGGAATCTTGTTGTGGCTGTCCCCACTCGAACCCCTTAGTCCCCCTCAGGGCTTTGAAGAACGGGAGGCATTTCTCCTCGGACTTCGACAAAAAGCGCCCAATGGCGGCTAAACGACCTGTCAATTTCTGAACTTCTTTGACGTTTCTAGGCGGGGCCATGTCCAGTATGGCCCTGATCTTCTCCGGATTTGCCTCTATTCCTCGTTGGCTAACCATAAAGCCGAGGAACTTGCCTGATGAGACGCCGAACGCACACTTGTTCGGGTTGAGTCTCATATTGTGCTTTCTCAAAACATCGAACGCTTCTTGGAGGTCGGCCTCATGATCAACGCCTCGGATGCTTTTCACAAGCATGTCGTCCACGTAGACTTCCATGTTCCGACCAATCTGGGCCTGGAATACCTTGTTGACGAGACGTTGATACGTTGCCCCTGCGTTCTTCAGGCCGAACGGCATGACTCGGTAACAATAGAGTCCTTGGTCTGTTACAAAAGACGTCTTCGGAATATCCGGGGGAAACATCCTTATCTGATTGTAACCCGAGAAAGCGTCCATGAAGCTGAGGAGCTCATGTCCCGAGGTTGCGTCAATCAGAGTGTCAATGCTCGGCAGAGGGAAGGGATCTTTAGGGCAGGCCTTGTTGAGGTCAGTGAAATCAATACAGATTCTCCATGTTCCATTGGATTTCTTCACCATGACTACGTTTGACAACCACTCCGGATAATTCACCTCCTGTATGAATCGGGCTTTGAGCAATTTGTCTACCTCCTCTTTGATGGCGAGCTGGCGCTCGGGGGCAAACTTGCGCCTCTTCTGCTGGACCGGTTTGGACCCCGGATCAACGCTGAGGCGGTGGACCAAGAGTTCTTCGGAGATACCGGGCATGTCCGTCGCTGACCATGCGAAGAGGTCTTGGTTGGCTCGGATGCATTTCACAATATTTGAATGTAGGGCGGACGGAAGGGCCTTGCTGACATAAAACTTACGGGTCGGCTCCTGCTCCGAGAAGAGTATTTCCTCCAGCTCATCTACCGGCTCGGGAGTCGGCCGAGCAGCATCCTGTGGGATCTCGAGTGTTTCTAAGGAGAGGACAGGTCCGAGTGTGGAAGTCATGTAACACTTGCGGGCCTGTTCCTGATTGCCCTTAACTTCTCCCACTCCAGCCTGAGTGGGGAATTTCATTTTGAGATGATAGGCAGAAGGGACGGCCTCAAGGGCGGCTAGGCCGGGCCGACCCAAAATGACGTTGTAGGCCGCTGGGACATCCACGACCATGAAATCCATTGACTCCGTGCGGGTAGTAGGAGTTTTGCCTGCTGTGACATCGAGGGTAATCACCCCTTCGATCGTCACCGGCACTCCCGTGAACCCATGGAGTGTATACCCGGCGGGCTTCAGTCTGTCTCGGGAGAGCTTCAGCCCCTTAAAAGCATCGAGGAATAGGATGTTTACGGAGGAGCCGTTATCTACTAGGATTCTTTCGACTTTGAAATTGGCCATGTGAAGGTTGATGACGAGTGCGTCACAATGCGGGGTGCGGACGCCCTCGAGATCTTCGTCAGAGAAGGTGACGGGCACTCCGAGTCCTTTGGGGGGAGGGGTGGCTCGGACAGAATTCACTTCTCTAATAAAGGCTTTCCGAGAAGAGTTCGAGGAGCCCCCCATTGGACCCCCATGGATAAGGTGGAGGACTCGCTCTTCCTCGAACTCTGGCGTCTCTTCCCGTTCTGGACGTTTGTTAGCCCCCCGAGGCTGGGGAGGAAGTTCGGCTCCATCCTTTCTCACAAACTTCGCCAGCTGCCCCCTCTGGATAAGGGCTTCGATCTCGTTTCTCAGAGCCCGACAGTCGTTGGTGTCATGCCCATGGTCCCGGTGATAACGGCACCATTTGTCTTTATCCCTCCTTTTGGCTGGGGTGTTCATCTTTGGAGCTGGAGGTAGGACCCCTTCTTTTTCGACTTCCATGAAAATGGCGGAGATGTTTGTAGTGAGGGGAGTAAACTTTTCAAATCTAGGGGGAGGCCGGCGCTGGCCAGCATTATCCTTCTGAAACTTTTTGGGTCCCTCTTCTTCCGTTCCCTTCCTCTTAGACCCGGAGGCGGTTGCTTCCCAGTTGGGCGGTTCCTCGGCCTCTTCAGCTCGGATGTACTTTTCAGTGCGGAGGAGGAGGTCAGAAAAGTCATGCGGCGGTTTCTTGGCGAGGGAGGAGCGGAGGTTGGAATTTAGGATGTTGGATTGGAACGCCGCGGTAGCGACGGATTGGTCGAGGGATGCGATGGTTCTGGCCTCGGCTGTGAACCTCTTCACGTAGTCCCTCAATTTCTCCCCCTTCTGCTGACGGAGGTGCAATAGGGAAATGCTGGTCTTCTCGGCCCTTCGGCTGCTGACGAGCTGGGCCTTTCAGAGTTGCAGGGAATGTTTTGCAGAGGAGGGCATCGGACGCTTGGTGGAGGAGCATCAAAGTTTTAAAGCCTTCGATGTGGTCAACTGGATCGGTCTCCCCAGTGTAGTTCTCGAACTGGGGAGGTTTGAAACCGAAGGGAACAGGAGTATCTACTATGGTCCGGGAGAACGGGGGTCGGCTAGGACGGAGGGTCCTTCCCCTGAGTTCTTCTTCTCGGTTTATCTGTCCCAAGAGTTTTTCCACCTCGTTCAGGCGGCGGTTCATGGTGTCCTCTCTCCGACGGTGATCTGCCGAACCACGGGACTCGTCTTCGTATGAGGGGGAACGAGGGCTGCGGCGATGGTAGCTTCGAGAACGTCGAGGACTCGGGGTGCGTCTGGAATTGGTAGGAGCGGGTCGAGGAGAAGGGGATCGTCGGCGAGGGCTCCGGACCGGAGGAGGGGATGGGGCCCTTTGCCCATTGGGGTTCTGACGGAGGTTGAGGGCCTGTTGTACCATTGCTTGGAGTTGTTGGAACTCGGCACGGGTGATGGGTGCCTCATTGTTCCTGTGCTGCTGCCGACCCGCTGGAGAGTGCCTCCTTCGGTAGTGATCGGGGGAGTCCTTCCTCCCTCTTCGGACGGGGGACCTCCTGCACTCTCGGTGTCGGGGGGATTGCTCTCGCTGGCGGGAGGCTTCCCCCCGAGCCCGCTTCTCATCCAGATGGCGACGAAGGTCGTCATCTTCCGGGCGTTTGGGAGGGGTATCGCGGCGACCAGAGGCTCGGGGATGATGGGAGGCCATGGAGGCACTGGAGGCAGTGTGGTTGGGTATGTTCTCTTGGTGAAGAGGCTGTTTCTGGGGGTTAGGCCCCTTCGGATCAGGATGTGGAGGGTTCCGCTGGAGCGGCTCTTCCACGGTAGGAGGGAGCTGCCCTTGTTGCTGAGCGGGATCAGGAAGGACTTCTTGCTGGTCAGGGTTGGGCGCTCGGTTGGAGCCCCTAGATCTGACTTTGCGAGGCGGCATGGCTGGAGAAAACCTGTCCACCGGGAAGAGGAGAGGTCTCTATTCGTTAGTTTCCCACAGACGGCGCCAATCTGTTGCCGCTAAATTCGGTGTGGGGGCAAACAGATGAATTTGTGAGTTCTTGGGGAAACTGAATAGGAGGACCTGTATACCTGTTCCGTTGAACTCTGATCGTCGCTCCCGCCGTGCACCTGCAAAAAGTGCGAGACACCGGGGTTGATCCCGGCGACGCACCCTCCGACGCTCAAGTCAGTAATCTAAAGAAGATTATGAAAGAGCGTTTAACTAGGAAAAGATTGATTACCTCTTAATGGAGATGGGTGAGGGGTATTTATAGGCGTCTTAGGGACTGGTTTTAGGAATGTAATCCCCGTGATTAGATAAGGAATATTCCCCGTAATCAGATAAGGCATGTAATCTGATAAGGTATATCCCCTATAATCAGTTAAGGAATTTAATCCCTAATCCCCAGTGAAAAGATAGCTGTGAATCATGGCCGTTGATTTAGATCTAATCAGGGACCTTGATGGTATCTTGTCGGATCGGGTTGGTAGCGGGTTGAAACCCGTACCCAGCTGAGGTGGATCCGTTTGCGGGTTAGTGGATCTATGAGAAGGAGACCCAGTACCCGCTTCGGACCTATCTGCGTGTGAAATTACCGTTTTACCCCCGTGCCTCAAGATTCGTGATCTATCTGGACGGTTCCGATTTAACCCCATTTTTAGCCATATCAGATGTAAAATGAACAGTGTTGTACAAAGAAAAGTTTTTAAATTCCTTGTAAAATTGTACGAAATGAAGTAAATATCATGTTGTGCTACGAATTACCGTATTTTGGAATTCAGGGATTTACAGATCTAGCCTGAAACTTAAAACTCATAAATTCTGAAATTTATCACAATCAATATCTGAAATATAAACTATTGAAATCTGAAACATAAAATTTCGAAGTCTGCAATTTATAATAGTCAAAACTATAAAATAATGTGTTCCCAAAATCTGAAATGACATTCAATAAAAATATAAAATCATTTATTTGTAGAACTCAAACCTGTCCCTTAAAAATCTGAACAATAATATTTACATACTCAAATCTAAAACTTTTAATATACAATTTCCAAGCCCATTAGCATATGAAACTTACAATAATAAAATCTAGAATTTATTCAATTCTGAAACATTAGTAATAAAAATTGGAAGTTATTAATAACAGAAGTCCGAAAGTAATATGATTTAAACAACTAGTTAAATTGAATTGATTATCTACATCTCAATGCAAAATACTCTACTTTAAGTAAAACTCCAAACACTAATCAAATTAGGATTTCAACTCTTAGTTAAATTAGATCAATATTAATCTAAGAATTAATTAAAAATGAAATATGAAATAACTTCATCTCCATTTAGAAAGGAAACCCAAATCCATATTTAATTAAAACCCAAAATTAATCCCAAAAAAAAATAAAAAAACTAATTTACTAAACACATCCCAAAAACTCAACAAAATAAACTAGTTGGTGTTGAACCCATGACTCACCAAGCCAACAACCCGCACCAATCAACCAGAAAGCCAAACGCTTTCCCTGTCACAACAGTGAACAAAATTCCTTCATAACTCGAGCCCTGTGCACTGTGCAACTTGAGAGTTCCCCCCCTTTCCTCCCTGTTCAAACACCAAAGTTTCTAACCCTATATCCGAAACCTTCTAGTTCAAACCTATATCCATTCATGATACATATAACTCAAGTCCATGCATAAAAAATTTAGGATTCAATCATAAAATTTTATAAATTAAAACATTAAATAGACATCAAGATCTAATCTTTTTAATTAAACAACAAAGGTCCATGATCATACAATAAGTTTTAATCAACTACAATAATATTCATGATCATTCAATCAAATCTATATGTTAAAATTTCAATCTTTCAAGCCCTAGCATTATATAACATTCAAGAATCAAATACTCATGATCAACTCTTATAAAAATTCAATTTTTATCTCATGAAAATTTACCATCATCATCTATCATTCACGACAATTATTAATCATGCATTCACGTTACAAAACTAACATAGATCTACAAACAAACACTAGCATGATACTATATATTTTCATTACCATCATAAACATCATAAACATATCAAAAGAGATGAAGAAACACCCACCTCTTGAAGAAGATTAACACAAAAGCCAATAGTTCTTCTCCTTAATCTAGATGATCTCCAACTCCAAAGCCACCAAACAAAGCAGACAAAATTGAAACCCTTTCTACCCTCTGTGTATATTTCCGGTATTCAATTAGGGTTTGGTGATTTTTTGCCCAAAATCCCTCAAAAATTGATAATTTGCAAATTAATGTATACATAAAAATCAAATGAATTTCTTTCCTTATCTAAATGAATCAAATAAAATATTTGATCTTATCCTATGATTGATCCTACCCTTGGCCGGCCCCAAATCAGATTAGAATGTTTTTAATCAATATTTTCGTGTTTTATTGCCAAGAGTCAAATCTTTATCATACCTCCAATTATATTATCATAATGTCCAAAAATAAGTTCCTTCATTCAAATAAATTTGCAAAATGAAAATATTAGAAATTAATGAGAGAAAATAATTATTGACAACAAAATTTTAAGAATTCAAATTTTCATGGCATTGCACGTGTTTTGCATGTGCAAAAACAATAATGAAGGAAAACAGTCAAATTTGTCAGATACATTAATTTAATATTATTTAATAATTAAAAATAATTCATTTGAATTTAAGGGGTGTTACACTAGTTGTGCATGCTACTTGTTTGAATTCATAAGCATTCCTTGCAAACATGTTTGGCATATCTTAGGCACAACAATCATAATGAACTACCGAAGTAATATATTACAAGAAGATGGACCCGGAATGACATGAAAAGAAGCTATACCTGCAATGATAATGGCACTAATGGGAATTATGCTTTTCGCTATTGTGAGTTGAGTAATTACGCAAAACAAATGGTTGATCTTACATTAGCTTCTAATGAAAGATACAAATACATGCTTGACCACATGATCAAGGGCATTGAAGGCCTTCATCTTGTGCAACCTGAATGTAGTGGAAAACCCAAAGGTAGTAGTTGAATTCAAACCGAAGGAAGTGCACAACCCTGAAGGTAGTGGACATGGATATGGAAAAGGCATGGATATATCTCAATTTTCCGTGGGCGATCAATGCCAATGCATCATAAAAGGGAGACCTAGTGGGAAGAGATTGAAGCCAATAAGAGAAAAGTTGTAACGAAAACCTAGACGGTGCAACACTTGCGGTATGCGGGGACAAAACCACAATTCAAGAAATTGCACAAACAAAGTTTCTAGGTAAAATCTTTCTTTTTTAGTTTCAATGTTTATAACTTGACTAAGTGAATATTGACTAACTCAATCTTGCTTTTTTTAGTAAAAGTTGATAGGTAAAACATGACTAACTCAATATTTTCATTTATTTAGCGCTACCATTGTACAAGAACTGGATCCAATCGGTGAATAAAGTTCTGCAGATATTTCTTATGATATGAACTCAGGTATGGAGATAAAATTGTAGTAAACCATACTTGTAATTTTTATTGTGTATATAAAATTGTGTAAATAAACTTATAATAACTTTTTCCTTTGTTTGGGATTAATTTTAAGTGTATGTTGCAGGTTTTGATTGATAGAAGCTTGATTGTGGTCTTCAACATAATTTAAAATGCTAAATGTGTATATTGTGTATGTAATTGTTTTTGAACATTGATATGGCTAGAAATATAACCAAATCCGAATCGTTCAAATCGGGCACAAGTCTCAAAGTTCTCAGGGGCAAAACAATAATTTTCCCTACAGACAGGTCCAAAAACGGGAACTAGGTCGTTTCCAAGGCCCAATAACTCAAAACGGATCTGCATTACTCGGTTATAAAGGCAGCTCATTATAAATAAACCCAGATCATTTAAAGAGTTATTTAAATTCATGATTATCCCTAAGAGGCGGTTTAAACCAAATCTTTTATCATGATGGAATTTAAACTATATTTCTTATGCAAGAACACTGGGAAGTATAGATAAATGATTATCTCGTAACTGATCCCAAAGGCGACTATAAATACCCTTCTACCCCCACCATAAAAAGGTAATCAGTATCTTTATCCAAAAAAGCTCTTTCATAATCTTTCAGGTTACTGACTTGAGCGTCGAAGGGTTCATTGTCGAGATCAATCCCGGTGTTTCGAACATTTTTGCAAGTCAGCAACGACGTTGAAAACAGTCAACATTGGCATGTAATGAAAAGGTTAGCTCTTATTAGTTCTAGAAGAATTCAAAAATTATCTGTTTGCTCCCACACCAAAATTAGCAGAAACAGAATGGAGCCATCTGTGGAAATCAGAAAAAAGCAATCTGACCATACTTGTCGGTAAAAGCAGTTTTCAGCTATGCCTCCAAAAGGAAGAGGGAAGGCAGCGACATCAAGCCGAAGTTTCACCCATTTTCCTCCACCTCCCCCACTTGAGGATATTCCCCCTCAATAAGATCAACAAGTTCAACAGCCTCAACCTGAACAGTCGTTTTCCCAACAGGCTCTCCCCATGTACAGAGGGGTTGTACCGGGGGGCTCCCGTCGAAGCCATCAAGAACAGCAACCTCTCCATGACCATGTCTCAGTCCACAATCCTTCCACCGACTCGATGGCCTTGCGAGGTCCTTAGGGCTCAAGAGACCTCCGTCAAATCATCGTCAACTGCCAACAAGGGATTAACCTCCAAACTCGCTTGAATGAAAGACGAACCTGTGACAAGGTCCCTCATCAAGAACACCAGAGAAGACGGAGGAGCCATTCTCCCCAAAGGCCCGCCTCCCCAAGAGGGCGAAGGGGGTCTCCTCCCCGTCGACAGCGAAGAAGCTGCACTACGGCGAGCGATCAGCATCGAGGGTCCGTTAGGATGGAGGGGCACCGGTCACCTAGGTAGAATTTCGTAATTTCAAAGAAGACATCCTGCGAGAACTTAACATTGCCCCAAATCGCGACCGACAAGCACACAACCCTCACCATGCCACCACTCATGAAGGAGAGTCCTGAGGGTCGATCAGATCCGACCAGAAGGACGACTCGGTTCATTACCGCCTTCGGAAGATTGAGAATCGCCTCAGCAAGATCAACCTCGAAGAAGGTCAACAGACCAAGAACTTCCGCCCGAGTAGACCTCCTTTCTCCAGGACCATCATTGAAGCCTCTGTCCCTGAGACCTTCAAGCCGCCTCATTTTGAATCCTACAACAGGGAGTCTGACCTGGCTGATCATATTGAGAATTTTAAAACCCTCATGATGATCCATCAAGCTTCGGACGCGCTCCTCTGCAAGACCTTCCCAGCAACGTTGAATGTACCAACGAGAGAATGGTACTCCCGTTTACCCTCAGCCTCCATCTTCTTATTTGACCAGTTCGATAAGCTCTTCCTCACTTACTTCATTGGCAGTCGCCGAGCAAACAAAACAAGTGCATCCTTGTTATCCTTCAGCCAGAGGAAAGGTGAATGCCTGAGAGATTAAGTTCATCGCTTTACTACCGAAGCTCGGTATATTGCCTTTCTCGACCAATCAGTGGCCTTTGTGGCATTTAGACATAACATCAACCATGCCAACCTAAAGGCATCTCTTGCTAAGAAACCTTCTTAGAACTTCTCAGAACTCCTACTGAGGAGTGAGAAGTACATCTGGGCAGAAGAGGCTCTGCATCCCTATGATCAGAAAGAGCCCACATCTGGGAACAAACGGAAAGGTGCGGATGAAGAAGGTCCCAAGAAGCTCCAGAAAGACAATAACGGCTAGCGTCGCTCTCCTCTTCGTTTTGAAAAGTTCACCCCCTTCAATGTCAGCATCTCGGCTGTCCTTATGGAAGTAGACAAGGAATGACTGCTCCAACCTCCCTCGATGATGAATATCCCTGGTAAGAGAAGGAACAGAGACAAGTGGTGCCGCTTTTACAGGGACCACAGACATAACACGGATGATTTTTGGACCCTTAAGGAGAATGAAACCCTCATTCAGTGAGGAAAATTGGCCAAGTTCGTCAGGAAGGACATGGCTGATCCTCCTCCACCCCAGGGAGATAACAAGCGAACCGAAAGGCTCGCCGAGTCCCAAGACTCTAAACCTGGGGCCATCCTCTACCTTATCCATGGAGGTCTGATGGGGGGAGAGTCAAATTCCTCCCAAAAGGCCTTCATCCGAGAAGTTAATTCGGTACAGAATTTCCTACTACCCAAGAGCCTCGGGATTTTGGTGACATTCTCGGACAGGGATCTAGGGCGTCTAAACGCCCCACTATGATGCCCTTGTCATTAGTCTCAGCATGGTCTGTCACACTGTGCTTCTCACTATATGGAAGTACGGGCATGTAACCGAGGCCCAGCGAATGATATAAGTAAAGCAACTCATATCATCCATAAGATGTACAATACCAGTAAGCTCAACAACACGGGTAACAATAATAATCACATGAACAATTCTAGAATACAATAACCAATATCTGAAATATAAGAAATTCGGGCAGAAAAATAGTTGTAGAAATTTCGTTTAGAGAGTCTGATCATCAAGTTCCTTCTGTAATCATCACATGTACAGTTAACTCAAAGCAAATGGGAAAGTACCCGTTAGAGCAAGCTTCGGACAGTAGGTAGCAACAAGCTGTAAAATGGTAAGATAACAAGATATAACATGGAAGGAACAAGAAGTAGCAGTGCAATTACTGAAAAATAGTACAATACAATATGGAAGAAAGAAAGAAACTGGAACAATATGATCATGGAAGCAACAACTATAAACAAGTGTATTCAAGACTTCAAAGTATAATCAATTGGAAACCCAGGATCAGTTAATCAATATTCATGTAATCAAGAATCAAGAATCATGTAATCAAAAATCAAGAATCATGTAATCAAGAATCATGCTTAGTGTCAATCTCGAGTTTATCGGTTTTATTAACTTGTCTATTGCATGCAATCATGTGTCCCATACCACAAGTTCGGGTGCATATCAATCATGTGACGTTTAGACTTAAGTAGTAAATTCTATCGGATTATGTACTCGGGTCTTCCAGTGATGGTATCAATAAACCAGACATGTAATCAAGAATTAAGAATCACTATTCCGGAAAATACGGGCCCCTTTCCGAGTATACTCCCCTATATTGTCCACTACTTAGCCGTACCCTTATAACCCTGACTTGTTATTCTTTTATAATAATTAATCAGGAACATGCAGTCGGTACGATTAGTGGAACGGTAGTATCAAGACAGTTAATTAAGAATCAAGGAAAATATCAACGGTAGTAATCATGGGTATGAGAAGTGAAACAAGTACATGTATCGAGGGTAGTTGTCATAGAATTATCAAGTGGTATAAAATGCATTATATGAGAAAATTTATGAACCTATTATATGGGTACAAGTTATTATTACAAGAACAACAATATATATGGTTAAATTCATTAAATAAGGAAAATAACAGGTTTATATGCAAAAACATATAAATGAATTTTTAGACAGCAGCACCTATCTGCGTTCAAATTCACTTTCCTGTTACTACAGGAAAGCAAACCTGATTTCGTCAGAGATTCTAGCAAATAGACTTCCTTCCGGTTCTAACGCATATTCACATGATACATTATAGGAACAGTAGATATGCGTAAAAGTTCATTCTTTACTGGTTTCGATGTTTCGTGCACAGTTCTGTTCTGGAAATCCATGAGTCACTGTATTAAAACAGCGATATCGTAGAAACTATAAAACGGATTGAGAAACCGTAAGATGTTCTGGATTCTATACTTGATGGGCTAGAATTTTCATGTATAAAGTTATTGGATCCAGTCGGGATCATGTTCTAATTCTCTGTACAAGAGACATGACAGTAGGTTTTGTGCACAGTTTCGGTGTTCTGGAATTTACAACATGACAGTACTAAAATCGTGATATCTCACAATCTATAAATCAAATTATGAAACCGTAAGATGTTATGGATTCTTAAAATCGATGGGATACAATTTTCATGTATATACTTCTTGGACCAGTATCGGGAACATGGTCTAATTCTCTGTTCTTTACGGATTTGTATATAGTTTTGGTGTTGTGGAAATTACAATATGACAGTACTAAAATCGTGATATCTCACAATCTATAAATCAGATTGTAAAACCGTAAAATGTTCTGGATTCTAAACTTGAAGGGCTACAAGATTCATGTATAAAGTTCTTTGATTTAGTATCAAGAACTGGGTCATATTCTCTGTATAAATTTGGGCAATTGATAGGATAGAGTTAATCGATATTCGATAACACGATTCGAAGTGTGTTAACGGTTCAAGATTTGAATCAATAGCATGGAATAAGTAATTAGAACTGAATTTGACAAGAAAACATGATGATAACTAGGCTACTTGCTGAGAGTTCAAGAAAAATGCTTGCCTTATAACGATGATTTTGCTTGCAACGAAAATCACAGGATGAAGATGGAGATTACACAAGCTCGATAACGTGAAATAGAAGGCCAAAAGTTTGAACTTACAACCGCAACGATGGAGTTCGGCTTTGAGCACCAGGATGCAACTCAATGGTAATAAGAGCAACGACGACTACGGTGGTGAGCAAAGGTTGTAACAATAGCAACACGGTGAGTGGGACAGCACCTTCGGCGAGCAACGACAATAACAGTGCGGAAATGGTAAGAGTGCGGAAATGGAGTAGAGCTCGGGAAAGAAGAAGATGGTGGAGGGCTTCGGTGGTGGAGATGAGGAGCTTCGGGGGAGGGATGAAGAAGATGCAGTGGAGCTTGGGTCTGGTTGGAGAACGAAGAAGAAGAAGAGAATGAGGTGGTGTGTGTTGAGTTGGAAAATGAGAGAGAGAGTTGGCTGATGAATGTGTGCATGTATATAGTTATGTAGTAGAGAGACAGTATGCATGTGTCTATTATATATATATATATATATAGGGGTAGAGGCCGTAGTAGAAGTAGTAGGAAAAGGTGTGAATTAAGGCTGTAAAAGAGGTTGAGAGTTGTGGAGTTGGCTGAGAAGGGGTTCGGGGTTGTGAATAGGGTTAGGGATATTAATTAGGATTAGGATTATGATTACTCAGGGTTTAAATTTAAACAAAAAATTATACGTACAACTGGAACAGGGGGTTACATGGTCAATCACGAAGTGCACCGGATCTTGTTTGACAATGGTAGTTCTGTCAATATCCTCTTTCTAGAGGCTTTCAAAGGTCTCAAGCTCTCCTGAAATCGCCTAAAACCTGCTAGATACACTTTCCACAGGTTCTCAGGAGTGCCAGTAACAATCGAAGGAGTAGTCACTTTTGATGCGACTGCTGGAAAAGCTCTGACAACCCGAACAGAGCCAATGGACTTCATGGTCGTCCATGTGAAAACTGCTTATAATGTCATCCTTGGCCGACCCGACCTAGCTGCACTTCATGCCGTACCCTCGGCCTTTCGCATGAAGATGAAATTCCCAACCTCAGTAGGGGTGGGAGAAGTCAAGAGAAGCCAAGTTACTGCTCGGAAATGCTATATGACTTCGATGGGAGGTCCGGTCCTTTTACTTGAAGCACTAGAACTCCCCCAAGGGAACAGCCATGCCATCTCAGAGTCAGTGGATGAACTAGAAGAAATTCTCTTTTCTAAGGAGGACCCGACCAAGACATTCCAGGTAAGCAAAGTCCTCCCCCACCAGGTCAAGGAAGAGATCATCAAATGCATTAGGGGGAACCAAGACCAATTCACCTGGACCGCTGCCGATATGCCTGGTATTTCAGGAGAATTACTTATGCACCACTTCAGCATAGACCCTGAAACCAAGCTAGTCCAGCAAAAATGTCGCAAATTTGCCCCTGATCGACAACAAGCCATCAAAGAAGAAGTAGATAAACTCCTAGCCACCTGGTTCATCCAAGAAGTCAGTTACCCTGAATGGCTCACAAACGTAGTAATGGTAAAGAAGGTCAATGGTAAGTGGAGAATTTGATTCGACTTCACAGACTTGAACAAAGCATGTCTAAAAGACCTGTTTCCCCTTCCCAACATCGATGCCTTGATCGATGCCATGTCCGGTCATGAGCTCTTAAGTTTTATGGACGCTTTCTCAAGGTACAATCAGATCAGAATATCCCTCCCTGACATTTCAAAGACCTTATTCACCACTGATCAAGGCCTTTATTGTTACCACATCATGCCCTTTGGGCTAAAGAATGCCGGAGCTACTTATCAACACTTCGTTAACAAGCTCTTCAAGGAACAGATCGGCAGGCACATGGAAGTGTATGTAGACGATATTTTGGTGAAGTGCCTGGGTAAAAAAAACCATGTGACCGACCTTTAGGAAGCCTTCGACGTCTTACGGAAGCACAGCATGAGACTCAATCCATCTAAATGTGCCTACGGCGTATCGTCAGGCAAATTCCTAAGGTTTATGGTCAGCCAGAGAGGGATAGAGGTTAACCCGGAGAAGATCAGACCTATTTTGGATATGGCTCCCCCATCCAGCATTAAAGAAGTCCAAAGACTTACAGGGCACCTCGCCGCCATTGGACGCTTCCTCTCCAAGTCCGGGAAGAAATGTCTCCTGTTCTTTAAGGCCCTAAGAGGGGCAAAAGGCTTTGAGTGGGGACGACCACATCAGCAGTCCTTTAAGTAACTCAAGGTGTATCTAGTCAATCCCCGGCTCCTGAGCAAGCTCAAGCCAGGAGAGGTGATCTACCTCTACTTTGCCACTTCAGATCAGACCCTTAGTGCCATCTTGGTAAGGGAGGAGGACAAGGCCCAAAGATCGATTTACTACGTAAGTAAAGTCCTCTGGAATGCCGAACTCTATTACTCAAAATGGAGAAGATGGTCTACGCACTGATCATGGCTGCTCGCAAGCTCCACCCGTACTTCCAGCCCCACTCAGTGGTCGTTCTTACCGACCAACCCTCAAGCAAGTGTTGCACAGGCCAGAGAGCTCGAGGCAACTTATGAAGTGGTCTATCGAATTAAGCCAACATGACATAAATTATCAACCGAGGACCGCCATCAAAGCTCAAGCTTTAGCAGAATTCATTGTGGAAAGCACCATCCCTTACCCCCACGAGGAAGGCAAAGACCGTCCATTTTGGAGCGTCTACGTCGATGGATCCTCATGCATCGAGGGGAGTGGAGTGGGTGTTATCCTGACGGGTCTAGATTTCATTCTCAGTCTGCATCAACTTACGAGCTTCCAACAATGAAGCAGAGTATGAAGCACTCATAGCCGGCTTACTCTTTGTAGCGCCCCGAATTTCTAAATATAAAACTTAGAAAAGACGCGGCACTTTCCCAGCGATCCACTTCAATGTAACAATATACATAGACCAAAACTCAAATCGTTTTATTCCAAAATCTTATTACAATAATCTTTAACATTGCAGCGGAAATACAAACACCTTGAATTAAACAATTCTTTTTTTTTACAACACTTTTCTTACAACAATTACACAAGGCTCTATTATAATCACTCATACTCTCTAAAGCTAACCCAAGCATCCAAGCCTCCAATTCTAAGCAACCTGCAACATGTGAGGCTAGAGTTGAACCCTAACCCCCAAAAACTACGGGGTCAGCCATAAATGGTGTGAGTGACATAAACAACAAACATAAACAAACAAATAAACATAAGCAACATGTACTGAACAAAATACATAAACTGAACATGCAATCTGAAACAAGAACGATAGGCCAGTACATGCGTGAAACCAAGTCGAGAAACAATACCAACGATCAAGTGTCCATCAATCAATTACTCTCAAAATATGTACAGCTCAACTGTACGGTACAGTCGACTGTCTTAGGAACCAGTTGACTGATCCGAGCAAACAATAATCCTCACATCTCAGAGTATGTCCAACTGTCAACAATTCCCAGTACCACAATGTGTGTCCAACAATCGATCACCAATAATGCCATAGATCGGATATCCATATATCCATCTACAAAACTAGAGATAAGGTATAGATCGAATACGAACCCGGTATGCCAAGATACCGACGAACATATCCATCTACAAACAAACTAAGAGGGTATAGATCGAATACGAACCCGGTATGCCAAGACACCGACGAACATATCCATCTATAAACAAACTAAGAGGGTATAGATCGAATACGAACCCGGTATGCCAAGACACCGACGAACATATCCATCTACAAACAACTAAGAGGGTATAGATCGAATACGAACCCGGTATGCCAAGACACCAACGAACATATCCATCTACAAACAAACTAAGAGGGTATAGATCGAATACGAACCCGGTATGCCAAGACACCGACGAACATATCCATCTACAAACAAACTAAGATAACAAGAACCCTCAAGATCATGAAATCCCATCAGAACCAGTCGACTTATGCTATAATAGGTCGACTTCCCCGAGAACCAATATCCAAGATTATAACAAGTGCAGTAAGTCGGCTTAATCAACCATCAGTCGACTTACCCGAAACAATTATCAATAATTCTCAAGAAACAATCCAAGTGCTAATCAGTCAACTTAACAAATCATCGGTCGACTATCCCAACGAGAAACTCAATACTTTACAAACAAAATACTCAGCAGACCAGTCGACTGAATAGGGTCTCAATCGACTGTCCCGAGCAAATCCTCAAAAGACTGAATGTACAAGAGTAGAGTCGTACCAGTCGACTGATACATAGCCCCAGTCGACTGTCGGCCTACAGATCTCACAAATTAGGTTTGAAATCAATAATCAATACTGGAGCCTATCTCACTACCAAATCTCTTCCTCAACTCCAATCTAATCCGATCCGTAATCTCAAGATCCAGGGATTCATCCATCCAATTCCTTATTTTCATAAACATAATCAAATCTTAACATGTTTCAAGCAATCAAGAATTGTCAATCGAGATCTACTAATCTATCATGGATCTCACATGTATATTACGAATAACAACCATGGCATCAATTTCATACAAAATACGAAAATATCAAACAAAACAGCATGCAAATCATTCACATAAACAAAACAAGTCTATATCACTCACCTTTTAGAATCAAGAAGAATCCACAAAAAGCCTTCCTTTGCTAGATCCAAGAACTTCTTCTCCAATCACCAAGAAAATAGTAATATATTAAATCTGGAGTTGTGCAGCGAATGATTGTAGAACCCCGTATTTTCAAATATTATTTTAATTATTTGAAAATGAATTTTAAATGATTTTGAGTATTTAATAAATATTTTCCAAAAGATTTATCTTTTGTACGCGTGCAAAACACGTGCAAATGACTTTTTAGAAGTTTGGAAAATTAAGTTTTCTTTATGAAAAATCATTGTTTATTATTTGAGAATTATTTAGTATTTTTCCAGATTTTTTCTGAAATTAATTAGTACTATTTGCAATTTTTGGGAAAAGAAGGACTTATTTGCAAAATTGACAATTTTGAGGGTTGAAGTGCAAAGTGTATTTGCTGGACTTTCCGATCAGTACTTGTTGAGGTTTGAGAATATACTTTTCTATTAGATCCTAATTTAAATGATATTTGGTTTATTTTTCAAAGAAAGGAATTATATATGCAAGATGTATTTTGAAAAGGAGTATTTTGCAAATTGGGTGAAAACCCTAATATTTTAATCCGGCATATATAAGGGATTTTCCTATTCCCAGCCGTCATTGAGTATACACAGGATTTTTGAGGTTATTTTGAGGAGCAAAAGAAGAGGCTTCTTGGATCTAGCAAGGAGGAGAACTATTTCGTGGATTTTCTTCAAAACAAAGTGAGTGGTTGTTTTGTTTTGGTTTGTTTGTTTGTTTGTTTACTTTGTTTGTTTGATTAATGAAGGACATGAGACCTTTGTTATGATGGTTGTGATCGCCATGCTATTGTTTGGTTAATCACATTGTATATATGATATGGATCTTTTATTTGATATGGATGATTAGAACTTTTAATTGATATTTGGACCATGATGAGAAAAGATTTAGATTTGTTGAGGATACGTTGATTTATGAGACCATGTTGTTAGAAAGCAAATTAAGAACAGACTATGTTGTGATCAGATATTAAACATCTGGATCTATTGATTACAAACCAATCTTAATTATGTGTTGAGGAAGACATTTAGTTTTGTTGAGAAAAACCCTAATGGGAGAATTAAAGAGTTTAAATCATGAGGAGATGAGATTTGAGTATTTGTTTGATTGAGAAATGTATCCATGATGAAGATTATTGGGAGTTGTTTATTTGCCTGGATACAAGTTAATTTTATGATCAGTGAATCTTTAGAAAACTTCAGTATGATTTTGTGTTCAGATCTGTAGCCGACAGTCGACTGGTCTACAGAGCAGTCGACTGGTACGTGCCTACTGTGTATTTTCAGTCTTTGAGATTGTTCGGGACAGTCAACCTAGGCTGAGGTCAGTCGACTGGTCCTCTGGTTGTATTCTTGTTCAGTTCTTTCGGGACGGTCGACTGATGACTTGTCAAGTCGACTGGCCAAGCCTTAGATTATTTTGTAAAATGTTGGGATATGTCCTCTGGACAGTCGACTGGTCCATCATGCAGTCGACTGGTCCTGTAGGAACTTTGTATTTGATTTGAGATATTTTGTTTAGTGTTTGATTTTGAGACATTTGTTCAGTACTTGATTCTGAGATATTGTTCAGTACTTGATGTTGAGATATTTGTTCAGTGTTTGATTTTAAGATGTTCAGTTAAGTATTGGTTTTTGAGATGTTCAGTTAAGAACATGATTTTGAGATATTTTGTTGAGCCACTTGTTAAGTGGAATTTGTTCAGATATTTGTTTTTGAGTCTCTAGAGGTAGGTGACCCTAGTATACCGGTGTTTGTTCAGTTATTTGTTGAGGCCCATTGAGGCAAATTTTCAGTTATTCAGATTTTTAGTCCGGTAGGGTACACTACTCTAGGAGATTTGTTCAGTAACCCAAACTAATAAGGACAGGCATTAGTAGTGTCATGACGAATGGGAACTTGAGTTATGCACCTCAGTATGGCTTTTGATGTAGGATTTAATCTCCTGAATTATCCAAGTAGTTAACTTGAGATGTGTGATTTATCTCCGGAATTATCCAGGTAGTTAACCTGAGATGTGAGGTATTTCTCCGGAATTATCCAAGTAATTATCTTGAGATGTGGGATTGAACTACGGAATGATCGGAGTCGAGGCGACGCTTTTGGGGTATTCTTGTGATTATGAGTCTATGTTTAGATGTGGGATGATCTCCTGAATTATCCAGGGAAAATACCTGTGATGTGGGATCAATCTCCGGAATGATCAAGCATGGGCAAATTATCATAGTTTATCTTCATCTCTTAGTAGTCATCGTTGTCAGCATGTAGTCATGATGTTTTCTTGAATCACTTTTATGCATTTGGATTTCCTGTTTTCAGCACACACTTGGCTTTTGGTTTTGGTATCACCTCTTATTCTTTTGTTGTACTTCATACTTTAGTGTTTGATTATTATTCTTGTTGGATATTATGTTTTAAGTTCATTTATGTTATTTGTTTTGATTTGTTACCACTCACACCATTTATGGCTGACCCCGTAGTTTGGGGGTTAGGGTTCAACTCTAGCCTCACTTGTTGCAGGTTATTGCTTAGATTGGAGGTTGGACGCTTGAGTGGGCAATTTGAGATAATTGGATTATTTAGTGTTTGGTGTAAAATTGTAAAGACTTATTTGAGATCATTTTGAGTTGTAAATGAAGAGATTAATTTGTGTTGAGATGATTAGACTTCCGCTGTAATTGTAATAATTGTTGTAATAAAGAAGAAAAATTTTAGTGGTGTTGTTGGTGTTTATTGTTGTATTGAAGTGGATTGCTGGGATTTCGCCACTTATTTTCTAAGCTCTCATATTAGAAATTTGGGGCGCTACAATGATGGCTGCACACCCTCTTTTATACAGGCCGGGATTGAAGAAATTAGGGTTTTGATGTACTTTTGCAAAATAGTCCCTTTTCCAATTTATTACTTCACATATATAACCTTCCTTAGTCAAAATAGGTTAAATAAATCAAAACTAAATAAAATCCTTTTACCACAAAGTTTTCCAACAATCCAGCACGGTCCAGAGATAAGAAAATCCCGGATTTACACTCAGGGTGGCGATTTTGCACAAAAGCCCTCCCTTTTGTAATATTTGCAAATACCTCATAAAATATTTATAAAAATCTAGAAAAATCAGAAATAATATCTAGTAATACATATTCTATTTCCAATAAAAATATTTGACTTTTACCTTCCAGAAAAACCTTTGCACAAAGATCCAACATAAATCCTACATTTGCAAAAACACCCTTTTTGTTTAAATCTTCGCCAAATCGACTTTAATAAATTTCAAATATATTTAAATTCAAATGATGACCATGGAGAACCAAAATATCAGTAAAAACGAATTTTCATAGTTTATTTAAGATCCAAACGACTTTTTACATAAAAGCCTCTCTCTTTCGAGATATTTGTAAAAATAGTTTCTTTATTCAGAAAAATCCCAAAATTTAGAATACACTCCATAATAAGTATGAAAACTTATTAAAAATATCAAATTGTATATTTACACCAAAATTATTTGCACGTGTTCCGCACGTGTTCCAAAGATAAATCTTTTAGAAAATATCAATTGGTTCCTCAAAATTCATTTAAATCCATTTTCAAATAATTAAAATAATATTTGAAAATACGGGGTTCTACATTACTCCCTCCTTAGAAGAGTTCTGTCCTCAGAACTACGGCTAATGAGGTCCAAAACAAACCCACTAGTAAAGGTTGAAAACTCAAGAATAGAAACACCATTTTGGAAATAAAGTCACACCAAAGAATGCATTCTAACAAAACAAATTCATCACACAAAATAAGCACAATCATGCAAGGAATTCAGAAAAGACAATCTTCCGCTGCGCGACTCTGATAACGCCACACTGCAACAACCTCTGAACTTCTGCATCCAACTCTGACCTTCTGCTTCATCCCTCCAAGAATCAGTGGCCACTCCCTCCTTAGAAAGGACATGACTAAGGATAGCCACCTCAAGACCTTGCTTGGAAACACCTTAAGCTCCACACTTAAGACTAGCAACAAATGAGCGACACAATTGTATGCAAGAAAACAGTATCAAATAAAACTTTGTCTTTATTCCATTAATCCAAATAAACTTGTTACATGAAGAAAATACTCAATCTTCAATTATTCCAAAAATAAAGTTTTACTTAATACAAGGAATAAATTCTAAAATTCTCGCACACGCAGATCATACTTCTGGGTTGCCCGCATCCTCTTCAGTCAATGCGAACACTCGCCCCTGCTTCGGATCCTTGTCCTTCCCTGCATTCTCTTTCTTCAGCTGTGGACATCGTGGTCAAATATGCCCTTCTTGACCACAATGAAAGCAAGTCTGTTTTGCCAACTTCGGACATTCCCTCCTTTTATGTCCTGCCTGCTTGCAGTAAAAACAAGTCACCTCTTGAGTTGCCGGTGCCTTCTGCACTGGATCACTGGGCTTGCTCTGCTTCGCTGGGAATTCCTCCCCTTCCTGATCTTCTGCTGGTCTCTTCTTCTTGTTCCAAGTCTCTTGCTTTACCCGGGACTGATCCATATCCTCTTCGGTCATAGCTGCTCTCCTGACCAGCTTGTCGAATCTTCTGATGCCTAATGGAACCATCCTTGACCTCAAGTTTGGCCTCAAGCCCTGCTCAAACTTTTTGGCCTTCTTTGCTTCGTCCACTACCAACTCCGGCGCATACCTTGAAAGTTGAGCGAACTTTGTCTCATACTCCCGAACAGTCATGCTGCCCTGCTGAAAGTTCAAGAACTCAGTCGCCTTCTTCTCCTGAACGTCGAGTGGAAAGAAGCGATCTCTGAACTCCTCCAGAAAAGCTTCCCATGTCAGCTGCTGATCTCCCAAATTCCTCTTCAGTGACTCCCACCAGATTCCTGCATCTTTCTCCAGCTGCATCGAAGCTAACTTCACCTTGCTAGCTTCAGGAGTCTCCGACACTTCGAAGATCGTCTGCATCTTCCTAATCCAATCATCTGCTGCAGTTGGATCAGCTTGCCCCTCAAAGACTGGCGGCCTCATCCTCTTAAAGGATTCAATCTGCTTGATGGGGTCGGCATTTACCAATCCATGCCCAGCTCCATGATTTGGCTGCGGATTCTGCTGTTGCGCTTGCTGCTGCGCCACATTGAATGCCATCAGTGTGTTCAAGGTTTGATACACCTTAGCGAATTCAGCCTCTAGGTCAATTCCCGTTCCTCGAGAATTACCCGATCCATCTTCATTGTTGCCACCGTTCCTGGTTCTGGCTCCTGTCATTCTACTGAATACTGCAAAACGAGGGTAGAGTTAGAGCATCACACACACATTTCAAACTCACATCAATATCCTATGGCAAAACCATAACCATACCATAACCTCAAACCAAACATCATGTTCTAACTCTATGTGATACTCACACTCTAATGTCCACACCTAGGTACTCACTCTCTAGTGTCCACACCTAGGTTGGTTTTCATACTATGTCTATTATTACCATTGAAGCACGCTCTGATACCAATCTGTAGCGCCCCGAATTTCTAAATATAAAACTTAGAAAAGACGCGGCACTTTCCCAGCGATCCACTTCAATGTAACAATATACATAGACCAAAACTCAAATCGTTTTATTCCAAAATCTTATTACAATAATCTTTAACATTGCAGCGGAAATACAAACACCTTGAATTAAACAATTCTTTTTTTTTTACAACACTTTTCTTACAACAATTACACAAGGCTCTATTATAATCACTCATACTCTCTAAAGCTAACCCAAGCATCCAAGCCTCCAATTCTAAGCAACCTGCAACATGTGAGGCTAGAGTTGAACCCTAACCCCCAAAAACTACGGGGTCAGCCATAAATGGTGTGAGTGACATAAACAACAAACATAAACAAACAAATAAACATAAGCAACATGTACTGAACAAAATACATAAACTGAACATGCAATCTGAAACAAGAACGATAGGCCAGTACATGCGTGAAACCAAGTCGAGAAACAATACCAACGATCAAGTGTCCATCAATCAATTACTCTCAAAATATGTACAGCTCAACTGTACGGTACAGTCGACTGTCTTAGGAACCAGTCGACTGATCCGAGCAAACAATAATCCTCACATCTCAGAGTATGTCCAACTGTCAACAATTCCCAGTACCACAATGTGTGTCCAACAATCGATCACCAATAATGCCATAGATCGGATATCCATATATCCATCTACAAAACTAGAGATAAGGTATAGATCGAATACGAACCCGGTATGCCAAGATACCGACGAACATATCCATCTACAAACAAACTAAGAGGGTATAGATCGAATACGAACCCGGTATGCCAAGACACCGACGAACATATCCATCTACAAACAAACTAAGAGGGTATAGATCGAATACGAACCCGGTATGCCAAGACACCGACGAACATATCCATCTACAAACAACTAAGAGGGTATAGATCGAATACGAACCCGGTATGCCAAGACACCAACGAACATATCCATCTACAAACAAACTAAGAGGGTATAGATCGAATACGAACCCGGTATGCCAAGACACCGACGAACATATCCATCTACAAACAAACTAAGATAACAAGAACCCTCAAGATCATGAAATCCCATCAGAACTAGTCGATTTATGCTATAATAGGTCGACTTCCCCGAGTACCAATATCCAAGATTATAACAAGTGTAGTAAGTCGGCTTAATCAACCATCAGTCGACTTACCCGAAACAATTATCAATAATTCTCAAGAAACAATCCAAGTGCTAATCAGTCAACTTAACAAATCATCGGTCGACTATCCCAACGAGAAACTCAATACTTTACAAACAAAATACTCAGCAGACCAGTCGACTGAATAGGGTCTCAGTCGACTATCCCGAGCAAATCCTCAAAAGACTGAATGTACAAGAGTAGAGTCGTACCAGTCGACTGATACATAGCCCCAGTCGACTGTCGGCCTACAGATCTCACAAATTAGGTTTGAAATCAATAATCAATACTGGAGCCTATCTCACTACCAAATCTCTTCCTCAACTCCAATCTAATCCGATCCGTAATCTCAAGATCCAGGGATTCATCCATCCAATTCCTTATTTTCATAAACATAATCAAATCTTAACATGTTTCAAGCAATCAAGAATTGTCAATCGAGATCTACTAATCTATCATGGATCTCACATGTATATTACGAATAACAACCATGGCATCAATTTCATACAAAATACGAAAATATCAAACAAAACAGCATGCAAATCATTCACATAAACAAAACAAGTCTATATCACTCACCTTTTAGAATCAAGAAGAATCCACAAAAAGCCTTCCTTTGCTAGATCCAAGAACTTCTTCTCCAATCACCAAGAAAATAGTAATATATTAAATCTGGAGTTGTGCAGCGAATGATGGCTGCACACCCTCTTTTATACAGGCCGGGATTGAAGAAATTAGGGTTTTGAAGTACTTTTGCAAAATAGTCCCTTTTCCAATTTATTACTTCACATATATAACCTTCCTTAGTCAAAATAGGTTAAATAAATCAAAACTAAATAAAATCCTTTTACCACAAAGTTTTCCAACAATCCAGCACGGTCCAGAGATAAGAAAATCCCGGATTTACACTCAGGGTGGCGATTTTGCACAAAAGCCCTCCCTTTTGTAATATTTGCAAATACCTCATAAAATATTTATAAAAATCTAGAAAAATCAGAAATAATAACTAGTAATACATATTCTATTTCCAATAAAAATATTTGACTTTTACCTTCCAGAAAAACCTTTGCACAAAGATCCAACATAAATCCTACATTTGCAAAAACACCCTTTTTGTTTAAATCTTCGCCAAATCGACTTTAAATAAATTTCAAATATATTTAAATTCAAATGATGACCATGGAGAACCAAAATATCAGTAAAAACGAATTTTCATAGTTTATTTAAGATCCAAACGACTTTTTACATAAAAGCCCCTCTCTTTCGAGATATTTGTAAAAATAGTTTCTTTATTCAGAAAAATCCCAAAATTTAGAATACACTCCATAATAAGTATGAAAACTTATTAAAAATATCAAATTGTATATTTACACCAAAATTATTTGCACGTGTTCCGCACGTGTTCCAAAGATAAATCTTTTAGAAAATATCAATTGGTTCCTCAAAATTCATTTAAATCCATTTTCAAATAATTAAAATAATATTTGAAAATACGGGGTTCTACACTCTTGGCCCGTAAAGCTAGAGCTCGACGTGTCAAAGTATTTAGTGACTCTCAATTAGAGGTGAACCAAGTCCTAAGAGACTACGAGGCCAGAGATGACCGCATGATTAAGTATCTGGCCCAAACAGAGATGACCGCTACTAGACACCTTCCAAGATGCGGAAGTCATCTGTATCCCTCGCGAAGAGAACGGGCAAGCAGGCGACCTATCAAAGTTGGCTTCCTCCTCCCTTGAAGGGCTTGACCACACCGTCTTAATTGAAGTCCTCCTTAGGCCCATCATCGAAGTAGAAGGCCTCGAGCTCAGGTGATACTGCCCCCGGCACACGGGGAGAACTGGATGAAGCCTCTGTTCGAGTTCCTTGATAAAGGAACCCTCCCCCTAGACCCTAAAGAAGATAAAAAAAATGAACAAGAGCAAAGCGATACACACTTATTGAGGGAGTCATGTACAAGTGCTCCTGCACTACGGTAGATGGCAGGCCCTATCTGCAATGTCTATCTCCCGAAGAAGCATAGTACACCCTTAGGGAATCCATAAAGGGATCAGGGGCGCTCATATGGGAGCCAGATCCTTCGCCCGCAAGATCTTGAATCATGGTTACTTCTGGCCTAAGCACCTAAGAGATGCTAACAACATGTTCTTCTGCGTACTTCCTAGCAACATTTCTCATCCATTCGACGGACACCACAAGTCCTGCTCTCCACCATGTCAAGTCCAATCCCCTTCACTATGTGGGGGATGGACTTGCTCAGACTTTTCCCTCCAGCAACCGGTCAAAGAAAATTCTTTGTGGTGGCTATCGACTACTTTTCCAAATGGATTAAAGCTGAGTCATTTGCAACAATCACGAAGAATAGGGTCTAGCAGTTCTTTTGGAAGAACATTATTTTTCGGTTCAGCATACCCAGACGTTTTGCCAGTTCTGTGCCAACCTCGGCATCCAACAACGATTCTCCTCAGTTTCCCACCGACAGTCCAATGGTCAAACAGAGAACGCAAACTGAAAAATTCTCAACAGCCTCAAGAAAAGACTTGACAAATCCTCAAAAGGACTGTGGGTTGAACTGCTCCCAAATGTACTATGGTCCTACTGAACCACAAAAGAGAACCCCAACAGGAGAATCCCCCTTTAGTCTTACATATGGTTTCGACGCCCTCATACACCTTAAGGACGGACAACCGTCTCCCCGCCTACTAGCCTTCAGCGAAGAACAGAACTCCAACAACCTCTGAGGCAACCTCGACCTCATTGATGAGATTAGAGAGAAAGCATCCATGCGATAAAAGAGCTATCAACAAAGAGTCGAACAGTCCTACAATAAGAGGGTACGACCCACGAATCTCAAAGAAGGAGACCTAGTTCTACGCAAGCTATAAATCTCCTATCGTCGCAAGAAAGAAAAACTAGCTCCGAACTGGGAGGGACCGTACAAGATCTCCAAAGTTGTCCGCTCTGGAGCATATAAACTTCAAGATCTGGAGGGGGGGGGGGAGATACCAAGGACCTTGAATTCTGAACGCTTGATGAAATATCAAGAAAGTGCCTAAACACCCCTTAGAGCTTGTTTTCCTATTCTTTAGTTCTTTTATTTTCCTTTCAATAAGGCCGATACTTGTGACATGGCCAAAACATGTAATAAAGGCTTGCAACATAGAAGCAATCACTTAGTTTCTCCTTCATAAAAACTTAGTTCATTTTCTGCAAAAATTGTTGTAAAATTGTTGTTCTAGGCTAGTGCATATGTGCCTAAGTCACAATGACCACAAAATTTTATAACAACAAGTTCGAAGTCCAACACTTGGTTCGACGCAGCTTTAGTCACTTGCGAACAAACAAGTGTAGGGTAGCTTACCATTCGGAATTGCTCCTACAACTGTTGAAACTCTAAAACAACAAGTTCAAAGTCCAACACTTGGTTCGATGCTGCTTTAGTCACTTGCGAACAAGCAAGTGCGGAGCAGCTCACCATTCAGAATTGCTCCCACAACTGTTGATACTCTTAAACAACACGTTCAGAGTCGCACACTTGGTTTGATGTCGCTTTTGTAACGCCCCACAAAATTGAGTTATGACAATTTTTCCCTTCGTGTTACACACATGTATTTTGTACTGTTATGAGTAATATCCATAACGTATTTTTATATAAATGTCAAACATATTTTATATTCTGATTATTTATATGTTTTCCGTTCTCTCAAAATTCATTTTTATCCTATTTTGAGCCAACTCAAATATAAATTTCAATCTTTGTGATTTTATGTGCATTGCATGTACTTTCAATACATGTGTCGATTACGTATGTTTGACTGTTACGTCAAATATCCGTAACATTATTAATATACATGTTCTATGTATTTTGTATTTTGACTATTTTTTTGTTTCAAATTTATTTTGTATTGATACGTGCAACACACATGTTTGCAGTACACATGTTGGTTCCTAAAATTTTCTTGACTTCTGAAAATTTTTCCTCTCACAATTGTGTGATTTATTTTTAATTAAATCCATTAGACCTAAATCCATTTTGTAGCCCACTAAAATTAATTTAAAGCCCATACTTGATTTTGTATGCACTAAAGTGTACATTTAAAATATAGTTAGTTTGGTAAACTTGCCATGTATAACACACACATCTAACTTAATAAAAACTAATTTGTATGAAGAGTGTGCACACACATTGACTACACGTGCACGTGTTTCTTACCATGGTTAAGAATGAGGGAGAGTGGTGCGAGTTAGTGAGAAGTGGGGAGCTATTTTGACCACACAATTTTCCTATAAACAGTCCCTACTTTAGTCATGAACAACACAACTCATTACAAAAAAAAAAAAAAAAAAAAAGAAAAGAGGGAGAAGAGCTTGCGGGTTGTGCTACGAAGAGGCCAGCCATTTTTTATGGAGCTTGGAGCTTTGGAGCATTATTTTCTAGAAGTTCTACTATTAGGAATTCTATATTTGAGGTTGGTGTTTCTTCAACTTTTTAATATAGTTTTATTAGTAGAATGTTTGACATGTGTGAATTTTTAGATGCATGATAACTTATATAGATTGAACATTCATGTTTAGATTATTTATTGTTTGATTGAATGTGTGAAATTATGATATGTTTCATTTGGGGGCATTTTCATAAGGTTCTGTTTTGAGTTCTAGTTGCACTTCAAAAAAATCATAACTATTAAACTAGATGGAATCTAGAGTTAAATTTTTTATAGGAGTACCTCGTATATGTTAAGAACATCTCTTAAAATTTCATAATATTTGGATGCCATTTACTATTTTAATAAAATCTAAACTTACGACTGGTTGGCAGTTGGCTAGTTGCTGGAAATTTGTACACATTTCGGGTTTTGATCATTTCAACATCTTAGATGAAGTATTTTGAGAAAAGTCAAAATTAAGAAATTGAAGTAGACTCATTATTCTTTGTTTTGAGTCTAATAAGTCAATTTTTCATGAAGATTTTAATTTATAATGAGTTTTTCAAGATTGAACAGTGGCAGTCTGTATAATATTTCGACCCTACTGTAGATTTCGAAGAATTCAGGGTTATATACATAATATTTTGGGGAAACTTATAACTACAAAGTTATAGTAGACTTGTATACCTTTAATCTGATCTAAAGAACACAAAGTTTCATGAAGTATATAATTTTCTATGATTTTTACAAGTAGCATGAGCTATAGTTTTCGGATTTTGAACTTACTGTTTTGCAAATGAATTTAGACGAAGTAATTGAGGAAGAATTTAGATGATGTTAACTAAAAAGTTGTAGTAGACTCATTTATGATTACTATGAAACTAATAAATCTATTTTTGGAGTAGTATTGGGATTGATATGATTTTTTTCAACACTATTGGATTGATGTCTTTTATCTAGTTGTCCCAAAAACTTTTACAGCGTATAAAATTGAATTTAAAATTGGATAGTTAGTAAGATGTACCTCATGATTAATTAAGAGATAAGTAAAGGATGAAGTTGGAATATTAAACATGTGATGTTTATAAGGGTTTTAACTCATCAAGTGTTATTGGATGTTGCTATAAGAAGTTGGTTACTTCTTGATTGATATTAGTAAAGAGAATAATTGGATATGTGAATAAAATTTCAAAATGTAAATAATGAGGGTATGAATAACCCATGATGTTGTGAACATGAATTATGTTGATTCTAGAGGCCATGAGGCTCAGGTACCGGCAAAGTGATGAAAGTGATTATTGAGATCCGAGAAGTGGCCAATATGGGCTATCGTTCTCGGTATATTATTTAAGACTGGTAGGAGGATTAGCTAGCTCTAGGTGGTATTATTATTTATGTGTAAATTTAAGGATAGACACTAGAAGAAGATGTGATGAAACTTGGCAAACGTAAGTGGGGCACCTTTATATAGTCTGACGGTGTACTCCAGGACTACAGACCCAGTTTGACAGTGGACTCTAGGACCGTGGTTGATTGCGGGGTGAGACTAGCCTCAATTAAACCCAGGACTACGATTGATTTGACGGTGGATTCCAGGTTCATGAATAGTCCGGCGGATGGAAGACATATCTTCAATGTATATATATATACCAGGGCTAGAGGGGCACTTACGGGATGTACGCATGACGAGGATTCTGTATAGTTTGACGGTGAACTCCGGGACTGGAATCCATACCCGTGGAATGTCTAAACCTTGCTTTTGTTAACATAGTAGAATTTCATAACAAGCAATTGAACCCTATAATGAGGAGTATGATAAGGGATTGCCCTCGGACCTATGTAGTATGTGATGCATAGAATCCGAACAAGTATGCATTAGTGTCATCGTAGTGTGAATATCTGCATTAGGCATTAAGTTCATATCATACACTGACACGACTAGGATAGTCACTTTTCCTGTGTGCATTCACGTTTGTGTTTGCTAAAGTAGAAGAATTACTGTATTATAGCCTTGCGTCAGTTGTATGCAACTGACGTGCCTATAGTTTTCCAGTTACAGGATTGAACTTGGCATGGACTTGAAGTCACTATGATGAACTGTTACAAGATTGAAGAATTTTCATTATTGTAGATTGTATTGTATTCATTTAATTCCGCTGTGCTATTGTAAAGAACGTGTTGTAAATAAAAAAGTTTTAAATTTCCTAGTAAATTTGTATAAATTTGAAGTAAAAGGTTCTGTATTTGCTACAAATTACCTGTGTTTGGAATTCAGGGCATTACAGCTTTAGTCACTTGAGAACAAGCAAGTGCGGAGCATCTCACCATTCGAAATTGCTCCCACAGATGTTGAAACTTTTAAACAACAAGTTTGGAGTCCAACACTTGGTTCGACGCCGCTTTAGCCACTTGTGAAAAAGCAAGTGTAGGGTAGCTCATCATTCAGAATTGCTCCCATAACTGTTGAAACTCTCAAACGATACTCATAATACAAAGGGGATACAATGAAACTAAACAATGTTTCAACACTTAATGATTTTTTTCATTCAAATCCAAAACCTCGATACAAGTTCAAGAAACATGAACTAAATTACAACTCCCTACAATCTTAGACATCCCCCTCAGAGCCACCTTTACCCCATCGTGGCAGAGGGGTGTTCCTTTTAAGAGACACTTGAGGTCTCCGGCTCCCTTCAGCGCCCGAAGTGCTTCCCCGCTCCCTCGGACCACCTGAAGAGGACTCAAGCACAACATATCGAGTCTGAGCCGTATGATCTACGCTATGTGCTGCCTCCCCGATCGAAGAGGTACTCGAATCACCAGCCACACCACTTTGGGCAACTCCCGGATTCTTCAAAGTTCCGTGCGAGCGAAGAGCCAATTCGTGGAACACCGCCCTTGCTTGTACTCTTCGAGGGAACACAGGAGGTACTCCTAGTTTTGGCTCCCTCGAGAAGCCGCTTCAGTCGGTTAATCTCTCTCTCTCTCGCTCGGTAAGGATTTCCTTAAGAGTACCGTTATTCACCCTAAACTTTAAATGACCAAATCGAGTACGTGCTAGACTAGCCTGGCATGTGTCCCCCGAAGTCTAAAAGATGGCCCTCTTCAAAAAAGTGACCTATAAGCTCTTTTAGAGCACCACGTTCTTCAACTCATCACTTTCGATGATGACCGGGAGGAAAGAACGTCGAAGAAATTCAACTATTGAATCATCTCCTGCTACAGCCTCGGTAGGGGGTCTTTGCCTTCAGTGCAATAATCCTCCACTTCAGTTGGGAATTGATCCCAAAGAACTTCATCGCGACGCCTCGCCTCGGTTTCCCTGCGGGCTAACACATTTCTTAAGTGACCCAGCTCTGTCTATGCCTTACAAAGCCTATCCTAGGAGCAACCAAGCCCAGCTCCACCACTCGGAGTTTAGTATGAAGGCTCCGTCTCTGCCTTAAAAAGCATATCCCGTGAGCGACCAAGCCCCAACTTCACCACTCGGAGTTTAGTACGAAGGTGGGTGATTTCGCTTGAGTGATATCTTCCCCCGTTGTACACGACAATCTGCCATGGCAAAAGTGCGAAGAGTCACTTTAACAAAAACAATCATGGTCACAGAAAAGGCGAAGACTTAAATACTCAACTTTAAAACTTTCAACACAAGTTAGGAGAGCCAAAATGGGATCTTCTTTGATTCAAAATAAAGATACATCAAGCGGTGTCTAGTACTCTATAAGGAAAATATAAAAAGAAAACACAGACAAAGAGCTAAAGAAAAGGGAATTAGAGGTTCACCTCACTCGGTGGCACCACGGGGGAAGAAGACTCACCTCCAGCGTAATCACTAACCCCCGTACTCCCTACATCCATGGAAAGAGGATCCACCTCCGCTTCCTTCTCCTCTTCCTATTCCTCCTCCTCCTCCTGTGCATCCTGCGCCACCTCAGTGGCAGGCGGAAACAATGACTACCCCGAGCTATCGAAACCAGGGATCCACACACTAACATGCTCTAGAGTCCTGGCATATGCTTTCTCCATGTTGGTGGCCAGGTACCCTATTGCCACGGGCTTCGCCTTCGCCATAGTGGCCTCCACGGCAACCTCTACTGCGGCATCCCTCTTTTTTGCCGCACTCCCCCTCCCGGGCCAGCTGCTCCAAGGCCCGAGCAGCCTGCTCCTTCTCCTTGGCCAGAGCCACCTCCAACTGCACTATCTGTGCCTCCTAGGACTTTGCCCTAATCATGGCCGCCTCTACCTTCTTAGAGCATCTGTAGTTGTTGAGACTCAAAATTCCTATATCTGGGGTATAGAAATAGGAAATTTGAGTTTACGCTGCAGCCGTTTCTACTAAAAAAATCCCAATTTAAAAAAAAAACGAGAGAATGAATATGATCTAGCGTTCCATTCAAAATTTCCCAAATTCTTGACTTAAAAAGAATTGGGACGCAAGAACATATTGCGTCTGTAATAAATTTAATTTTAAAATGGGAAAAAAAATTCATCGCATGCTAGATCTTATTGCATCCGAGAATAGATGAATATTTTTTTTTCAATCAGACGCACGATGAACTTGCGTTCGATAGAAAAAAATAAATTATTTTTTTTAAATCGGGCGCAGAATCATCTAGTGTCCGATCATATTTTAAAAATTTTAAAAAAAATTAAAGCCGAAAATTTGGGACGCAAGATGATCTTGCGTCAGAAAGATGCAATAAAAAAAATTGCCAGATGCAGAATCATATTCCGTCCGAAACAAATCAGATGCAAAATTTTTGATGGACGCAAGAACATATTTCGATTCCTATATTTGAGAATTTCCTATATCTTCTCTCAAATATAGGAGCCTAATGTTCCTCAAAATTCATGTTTGGGAAATAGAGGGAACGACTACAACTTTTTGTCAAAATTTCCAAAATTTGGAAATTAAGAGAACGACTACAGATGCTCTTAGCGGCCCTCAACCGCTCTGCCCTGGACCTATCAACAGCCAACCTCGACTCCTTCTCCCGATCCGCTGTTCGCTCAAATAGGTAGGCAAAGTCGCAAGCAATCTGTAAGCACGAAACAGATCCATGTTACCTTTTGCTATGACTGAAGGAAATAAACTAAAGGGGAAAAAAATAAACTCACCAAAGCAGAGTCGCCAACTGTCCGGCTCTCCAACATGGCTCAATCCTTCGGGTTCGCGAGATGGCGAATCACATCCAAATTGCTAGCCGAATCCCTAAGGAAGTCGTCGTGCTTCCTCACCTGCCAGTCTCGAATGAAGATCTTCTTGTGGTCATCAGTGAGAATGGAAGCAGCTTCCGCTATAAGAGGAGGGGCCTTGAAGGCTAAGGACACAGGCAAGCCAAATCCACCCTCAGAGGGGTAGTAAAGGACGCAGGTGGAGATCCCAAATTCACCACCGAACTCTTCGTAACCTTTGCCGGTGGAGGCTTCGTAGCGGTTCTCTTCCTCTTCTTCTCAGCAGGAGCTTTGTTGCTCAGCCCCAAGGGCATAGAGACAATCGCGTCGAATCCATCCCGAACGCCCCTGTGATAAAAGACATGAAATCTTGTTCAGAGAAGAAAAAAAAGATTAGCACATAAGCAATCTAAAAAAGTAAGGTGCGTAGTAGGGTTGATCGGGCTCTAACACCCCTTAAAAGCACCCCCTCGGTCAAATCCCTCCACTCCATCATCGGTCGCTTAAGAAGGGCATCTAGCTTACTCCGTTCTTCAACAATCAAGCTCGGCTCCATCCTAACCCTCTTCGGAACACTCTCCCTCCAGACAGTAGGGTTCCCCCATGGCTCACGACTACGGATCAGGAAGTACTTATCCCTCCAATGCTTGTTCGTATCGAGGTTGTCGATGAACCTTACACCAGTAGGGGGCTGAGGTAGTATCTAAACTCCGCCTTGTTCTTTTGGTGGAGCTTATAAAGCCTCCTGACACATCCAATTGGAGCTCGATCTCCACCACCTAGTAGTGCAAAAAAAATCTATTTGTGTGCCTCCACATGTTCGCACAAACTGAGCGGGACTCAAAGTGAACCACCTCAAGACCTCTTTAATAAAGGGACGTGGGGGGAGACGGAGACATGCATGAAAGGAATCGAAAGGAAAGATGCACAAATCTGGAGAGATCAAAGAGCGAGCTCTAACTCCGGGGCCTGGTAGCAATAGAACAAACTGTTGCGGTATCCTATAGCACTCTCGTATAGGACTCAAGTCCTCTTCGGATAGAATAGATTTTCATTGGCCTCCGTAGACTCTCGATACTCATTTCCTCGTAGAAACTCCCCGTTCCATGCTAAACTGTCGCTCCCAAATCGGCGGGGTAATCCCTAATGCTAGTAATACGCGTTAAAGAACACGGATATCTCCCGAACTCACCCAGAGCTCTATATGCCTCTATAATAATCTCCACAACAACGAATGGCTTGAAAACCCCTTTGCCCCGATCTACTCTAAAAGGAAGAACCTGCGACGACTCTTCACCTCGGCTTGTTGGGGAGGTCCTCTGCCTAAAGAAACCCTAGACATCTCTAATAAGATATATAAAATAATTTACCTTCGATGTGACGACTACGGTTGGAATTGCTCACTGGAGATCGGAAAAATCCGTCGGAGCTTCTCTAGAGTCAATTCTCACCGGAATTTTTTTTTAGGAAGGGATGAAATGAAGAGAGTGAAGGAGAAAAGGAGAAAAGGGGAGGGATTTATAGCTGAGGTGGGAGACTCTTAAGCTTCTATGTTCGGGGGACCCCAAAATTTGGGAAAGCCCAGTCGGCGCGAAAGCCCAAGCGACGAAAATAAAAAGAAAGAAGAAAAGAAGAGGTGTTGACTGGTCAAACATTGACCCGTCAATGCCATTGTCACGCCCAGATCAACTCAAAAATATAATCAATACAGATCAATTGCGCAGGCAATAATGATAATCTCATGAACAATAATACTTGGAATGAAGCAATAGAAATATCCAAATACAATAATAATCCAACATCTGGAAACAATAATAAAATTCGGGACATAAGCCCAATACAATAATAAATCTCAAACACAAAAGTAATAAGTCTCAATACAATAGTTCAATAAAATAATATTTTATTATTAAAGCAATTATTCTTCAAAAAGTTTGTTATCCAATTTCAGCAGGCAATTCACCTTCATAACCTGTGTACACTTCATCTAAAAAAAGAAGAAAAAATGTTCTTATAGCAAGTCATGGACGGCAAGTAGAGAAAGCAGTGAACAATGGAATAACGGTATAACAATGAATCAATGGAGCAATAGGAATCAATAACACAGGACAATAACAATAATCGATACCATAATAATCGGTACAATGACTATAAACAATGATGCAATATTCAGTAACGGTAATCAATGATCAATAACGGTAACACTTAGCCAATATTCGGTATCAATAGAAACAGTGATGAACAATATGCAATGCCGGTGATGTATCAATCCTTATATCTATTAATCATTTTAAATCCTAACTAATGCATGTACTACTGCATCCCATTCTACAGGTTCGATGCATACAATCAATTTCGTTTAGACTTAAGTGGTAGATTCTATAGTTCATGTACTTGGTATGATGACGATAACAGTAATAACATGGGCCATGTGTAATTTCTTACACGATGATGATAACGGTAATAACACGGGTCATGTGTAATTTCTTACACAATGACGATAACGGTAATAACACGAGCCATGTGTAATTTCTTACACGATGAAGATAATGGTAATAATCACGGGCCATCATCCGAGTACAGTCCCTATATCATCAACTACTCTAGTCAACCCTTTAAACCCCGGCTTATTAACTATTTATCAATGCAATAATACAATATGAAATCAATGGACATTTCGGTGAACAATAGTATCAATAGGGGAACAATAGGTTAGAAACATGAAGTGGGACAATTACAATGGTGACAATAACTTATTGGGATCATGCAATACAACATACATACATTAATTCATGCAATAGAACGATATAGGAATAATTAATCTATTAAAATCTGAACTATGAAATTCTGGACAGTAAGAGTAGTCTATACCAAAATACAGTTTCCCACTGTTTAAGAACTCAAAAAGTGAATCTGTCGAAAATTCTAGAAACTAGACTTCCACACTGTTCCAACGCATATTTAAAGTTCAAAATCCGACAACAGTAGCTAGGTCAATCACAGTGTTCTTTACAAATTTCATGTTCAGGAAGAATTTCGACATTATGTTATTATAAATTTAGAATCAGCAAAAACTCCATGATAAATTCATTAAAAATATTTTCTGGACTCCTAAAGATGATTACTAACAATCTGGAAGTTTTCAGAGCAAAATTTTAACATTTGACCAACCTTTTTACTATTTAAACATGCAAGATACAAGAATTTGAAAATCTGGAATTAAAAACACAGCTGCAATAAAATGGGCATAACTTTTGCTACACAACTCGGAATTCAGAAATTCAAGATTTTATGGAAACTAGAACGATAAGGCTACTTTTCATATTGAGAAAGTAATTCATTTTAAGATCATTTACTGGTTCAAAAACAGCAGTCAATATACAGGTCAGCAAGCAATATACAACTTTTAGGGTATTTTTCTTGAAAATAAATTAATTAGCATGATGGGCATCGATTATTTAGTCAATAAATTGTGTAATCAACATGATGGGTACAATAACATGGTGAATAAAATTAGAACACGCTCATACATCAATTTATCATCAATCAATCATCAATCCATCAAACAACATACAACCTAGCAATTGTCTCTACAATAATTTATTTGTGTGACGATTATATGAAAAACCCTATTATCCATTCTATATACACTCATTAAAGATCCAAACTTTAGAGTCAAAAGTGGTACGATGTCAAGAATATTGGGTTTAGCTCGTGTAAACCCTCAATAGACCCAACGAAGAGATGAACAAAGTATAATACGATAACAAGGTATCTACTTGTAAGAATTTTAACAAAACTTGAATTTGATACAATTAAAAATTCAAGAGGACAGTGACTTTCCTGGTAGACGGTTAAGTTAAATACCAAGAATAACGGGATAAGAATTCCGAAGCAACGAACCTACGAACTAGCAATTTGTAACACGTGCGATATACGTGTAATAAAGATCCAAAGCAAAATCAGCACAAGAGAGCTCAGCAACTCAAAGAGACAGCAATTGCAGTAACTACAACCATGGCCAAGGGGGCCGACGGCATCGCTGGCTAAGGGCGGCAACAGAGGTCGGCACGACGATGTGGGCGATGGCACGACGGAACAGGGAAAGGCATCGAGGTTTGGGGTTCTAGCTGTAAATGTCGAGGAGGGCGGAAAAGGAGGAGGTGCAGGGTTCGGTGTGGTGGCGACATCGACAGGAGGGTGGAGACAAGAGGGGGGGGGGGTGGTCGCCGGAGGTGAGGGTTCGCCAGAGAAGATAAACGGTGATGGAGCAGTAGTGGGTTAGGGGTTTTGGGCAGGAACTCAGTCGGGAGAGAGAGAACGACGAGGAGAGAGGAGAGAGGAGAGAGAATAAGCAGCTATGGATTCAGAATTGTGCAATTTTTAGAGTTTGTAGTAGAGTCGTATTTATAGGGTACAATTAGGCTACTGGATTGGTGATTTAGGGTCCAATAATAGCGGATTTGGGTCAAGAACAATTGTAATTGGGTTTTAGGATTCAATAAGAGATAGATCCAAATCAACATGGTTCAAATAAGAATACCCACAATTAAATAGAAGAAAGTAGACTCAATAAAAATAGCTTAATCACGAAGAACGAAGAATTTCATGAACAAGATTAAATTAAAATAATGAAGAAGCAAAAATAGAGTATTTTATTCAATTTCAAATAAAATGTAACAAAAGAGGAAAAATGAAATATAGCGGGAACGATAGTTACAACCATGTAGCAATATCTCATTGGTCCACGATATTTTAGAGGCACATGAGCTCGGAACGAATCTGAGCAACCTTCGATCCGACCATGATGAAAGCATTTACCGTTCGATCTACTAAAAAATCGTGCCATCAAGATCAACGGCCAAGATCTGAGGAGAACGACTTCGGTCAACGGTCAACATTGATTGGTCAAATGTTGACCAGTCAACGCCACGTGGCACTATCTCATTGGTCCACGACAATTCGGGGACACATCAGCTCGGAATGAATCCAAGCAACCTCCGATCCAACCATGACGAAAGCATTTACCGTTTGATATGCTAAAAAATCGTGCCATCAAGATCAACAGACAAGATGTAAGGAGAATGACTTCGATCAACGGTCAATGTTGACTGGTCAAATGTTGACCAGTCAATGCCACGTGGCGCTATCTCATTGGTCCATGACAGTTTGGGGACACATTAGCTCAGAATGAATTCGAGCAACCCCCGATCCGACAATGTCAAAAGCATTTACCGTTCGATCTCCTAAAAAATTGTGCCATCAAGATCAACGGCAAAGATTTGAGGAGAATGATTTCGATCAATAGTCAATGTTGACTAGTCAAACATTGACCAGTAAACACCACATGGCGCTCTCATTGGTCCACGATAGTTCGGGGACACATCAGCTGGGAACGAATCCTAGCAACCCCTGATCTGACTAGGTTGAAAGCGTTTATCGTTCGATCTCCTCAAAAATTGTACCATCAAGATCAACGACCACGATCTAAGGAGAATGACTTCGGCTAGCGGTCAACGTTGATCAGTCGCCTCGTGGTGCTATCTCATTGGTCCATGACAGTTCGGGGACACATCAGCTCGGAACGAATCAGAGCAACCCCCGATTCGACCATGTCGAAAGCATTGACCAGTTCGATCTCCTAAAAAATCGTGCCATCAAGATCAACGGCCAAGATCTGAGAAAAATGACTTCGGTCAATGGTCAATGTTTACCAGTCAATGTCACATGGCATTATCTCATTGGTCCACAACAATTCGAGGACACATCAACTCGGAACAAATCCAAGTAACCCCTGATCCGACCATGTCGAAAGCATTTACCATTCAATATCCTAAAAAATTGCTCCATCAAAGCAGCACCACTTCAGACAAACGGTCAACATTTGACCAGTGAAAGCCACGTGACACGCTCGTATTGGACCACGTCAACTTGGGACCAAAGTAGCTCGGATTCGATACGAGCAGGTGCCAAATCGACCTGATCGACCGCGACATCCACACGATCTCTTATATTTTCGCGCATGCTCGTGATGAACGGATCATATTCGATCTGGGTATTCCTTTTCAATTAAGGTCCTTCTTTAATTATTAATTCAAATTCATTATTTAAAAAAATTCTGAAAAAGAGTAAAAATTCGAAATAATTAGTTAAAGAATTCTAAAAATAATTATTAATTCAGGCAAAAAAATTTATTCCGAAAAAAATAATTATATTTTTAGAATAATTAATTTAAAAAAAATTCAAAAATCGATTATTAAAATCCGGAGATTGAATAAAAAATTCTAAAAATGATTTAGAAATCTGGAAAAGTCCGAAAAAATTCAGAAAATTCTAAAAATAATTCTAAGTATTTTACAAATGCAGAAAAGCATCGTTACACCCTGAGCGAGATCTAAACTTCCCTGAAAACTTCGATAAATTCTTTAAGCCATTAAAAATGGGCGAACTACTCCTCAAAAGCTGTGAAACTCAGTCTATGGAAGTGGGGGGCTTGTGATATAGCTAGAAATAGAACCAAACCGGGACCGTTTAAATCAGGTACTAATCTCATAGCTCTTAGGGGCAAAACGGTAAATTTTCCTACAAACGGGTCCAAAAATGGGAACTGGGTCTTTTCCAAGGCCCAATAACCGAAAACGGATCTGCATTACTGAGTTATGATGACAGCCCATTATATATAAACCCAAATCATTCAACTATTTAAATTCATGATTATCCATAAGAAGCAGTTTAATCCAAATCTCTTATCATGAAGGTATTTAAACTCTATTTCTTATCCAAGGCACTGGGAAGTAGAGATAAATGATTATCTCAAAATTGGTCCCAAAGGCAGTCATAAATACGCCTCTATCCAAACCATAAAAAAACTTAATCAATATCTTTCTCAAAAAAATATCTTTCATAATCTTTCAGACAACTGACTTGTAATTGAAGTATTTGGCGTTGATATTTTGATTCCATGATTGTGAGTTGGTTGTGAGTTGATTGGAAGTTGAATTAATGAATGCATGAAGTTGAAGATAAATTATGCTTCAATGAGAAGATTGAACGAGCGATTGTATGAGAATGTGAAGATTGTTGGTTATGGAAATTGCTTGAATGAGATGAGAATGTGTTGATTGAATGAGACTATACGAAGTTGTTGAAATTGTTGTTGTTATTATTGTTGCGGCTGTTTATGCTTCTGAATGTGTATTTGAATTTTTTTATTCAATTCTACACCTAACCCGCTATTGGAGATAACAGGTTATGTTAACTTAACCCGTTATCCCCAATAACGGGGTTAAGTTGAAGAATTCAAACATCGAACATGAATTTCTTCCAAAAATCCACATAACCTAGCCCGTTATTGGGGATAACAGGTTAGGATAACTAAAGTTGTTATCTCCTACAACGGGTTAAGTTGAAGAATTCAAACAGAGAACTTGAATTTCTTCAAAAAATCCACATAACCTAATCCGTTATTGGAGATAAAGGGTTACGTTAAATAAACTCGTTATCTCCTACAATGGGTTAAGTTGAAGAATTCAAACAGATAACTTGAATTTCTTCAAAAAGTCCACATAACCTAATACATTATTGGAGATAACTGATTAGGTTAACTAAACCAATTATCTCCTACAACAGGTTAAGTCGAAGAATTCAAACACATAACTTGAATTTGTTCAAAAAGTCCACATAACCTCACCATTTATTGAACATAACGGGTTACGTTAACTAAACCCGTTATCTCCTACAGTGGGTTAAGTTGAACACATAGAACTTGAGTTTTTTCAAAAAGAATCCACATAACTAACTCGTTATTGGAGATAATGGGTTAGGTTAACTAAACTCGTTATCTCCTACAAGGGGTTAAGTTGAAGAATTCAAATAGAGAACTTGAATTTCTTCAAAAAAAATCGACATAACGGGTTAGGTTAACTAAACTCGTTATCTCCTACAACGGGTTAAGTTGAGGAATTCAAATAGAGAACTTGAATTTCTTCAAAAAATCCACATAACCTAACCCTGTTATTGGAGAAAATGGGTTACGTTAACTAAACCTGTTATCCTCTACAACGGGTTAAGTTGAATTTTTTCAAGCAAAGAACTTGAACTTCTCCTTCCCAACACCTACTACACCTCCCTAACCCTACAACTACCCCTACTCTTAACCCTTGCATCTTAATGTTAACAAACTCAACTACGATTTAACTCTCTCTGAATTTCACTTTAACGAGCACAACTTATCTTTAACCCTCCCAACTCATACTCCACTTCCAACCCTAACCCTACCCCCTAACCCTTGCATTCTAACTTTAACGAACACAAGTTTGCTCTAACTCTCTGAATTTTACTTTAACGAACACTACTTTGCTTTAACCCTTCCAACTCATCCTCCTGCAATATAAAGTTCACATGAAAGTAGCTATACTGGTGTTATTGGACTCTAAGTAACACTCTTTTAATACATTTTTTAAGCTGTACGTGACTCTCTTGTCACTCTATAACACTTTCTTCACTGTTAACTTAACCCGTTGTCTCCAAACCCGAGAAGGTTGATTATTTTTATATTTTGTTATTATCTATATAACTATCTCCTCTCTATAGCTTTTTTTAATTTTTGGTTATTATGTTTATAACTATAACTTTCCTATAACTTTTTTTTTATTTTTTACTTTTATTATTATCACTATAACTATCTCTTCCCTGTATATTTTTATTTTATGTATTTCAATTTTTTATATATTTCAATTTTTAAATTTTGTTGTATATTTAATTAAAAATTATAACAGGTTTAGTATAATAAATAAAATATATAAGTTGAAAATTTTTAATAAAAAGTTGAAATTTCTTTTATAAACGGTAAATATAAAATTTACAAATTTACAAATTTAAAAAATTAAAAAATTAAAAAATTTTATAAGTCATTATATATATATATATATATATATATATATATATATATATATATATATATATATATATATATATATATATATATATATATATATATATATATATATGGGAAATGCTCCATTGAAAACGTACTGTAGCGTGGAAAACGTACTGTAGGTTGTTTTCACGGGTTTTCACTACATTTGCGTTTTCAATGGAGCATTTCCGTATATATATATATATATATATATATATATATATATATATATATATATATATATATATATATATATATATATATATATATATATATATATATATATATATATATATAATTTGTTGAAATATATAAAATAGAAATATACAGGGAAAAGATAGTTATAAAGATAATAATAAAAAATAAAAAATAAAAAAGTTGAAGGGAGGTTATAGTTATAGAGATAATAACTAAAAATAAAAAATAAAAAAGTTATAGAGGAGATAGTTATAGAGATAATAATAAAAAATAAAAATAATTAACCTTCTCTGGTTTGGGGACAATAGATAAAGTTAATAGCGAAGAGAGTGTTGTAGAGAGATAGAGTCACTTGCAGAATAAAAAAGTATAAAAGAGTGTTACAAAGAGTTCACAGTCAAATAACGTCACTATAGCTACTTTCATGTAAACTTTCTATTGCAGGAGGATGAGTTGGAAGGGGTAAGGCGAAGTTGTGTTTGGTAAGTGAAATTCTAAGAGTTGGAACGAATTTGTGTTCATTAAAGTTAAGATGCAAGGGTTGGGGTATCGTTAGGGTTAGGGTTAGGTTAGAGTTGGAGGTGGAGTATGAGTTGTGAGGGTCAAAGATAAATTGTTTATTAAAGTGAAATTAAAATAGAGTTAAATCGAAGTTCTGTTCGTTAAAGTTAAGATGCAAGGTTTAGGGGTAGGGGTAGGGTTAGGGTTGGAGGTGGAGTATGTTATTGGGAGGGAGAAATTCAAGTTTTCTGTTTGAAAAAATTCAACTTAACCTGTGGTAGTGGACAACGGTTTTAGTTAGCCTAACTTGTTATCTCCAATAACGGATTAGGTTATGTGGATTTTTTGAAGAAATATAACTTCTTTGCTTGAATTCTTCAACTTAACCAGTTGAAGGAGATAACGGGTTTAGTTACTGTAACCCGTTATCTCCAATAACATGTTAGGTTATGTGGACTTTTTGAAGAAATTCAAGTTCTGTGTTTGAATTCTTCAACTTAACTCGTTGTAGGAGATAACATGTTTAGTTAACCTAATCGATTATCTCCAATAACTTGTTAGGTTATGTGGATTTTTTGAAGAAATTCAAGTTCTCTGTTTGAACAAATTCAACTTACCTGTTGTAAGGGATAACAGGTTTAGTTAACCTAACCCGTTATTGGAGAAATTCAATAACGAGATAATGAGTTAGGTTATGTGGAATTTTTGAAGAAATTCAAGTTCTCTGTTTGAATTCTTCAACTTAACCCGTTATTTCGGATAACGTGTCATGTTAACTTAACCCGTTATTTCCAATAACGGGTTAAGTAGAATATGAATTTGTTCAAGTTTGTTAAAAACAATCAAGTCTCTGTTTGAATTCTTCAAATTAACCCGTTGATGGAGATAACAGGTTAATTTAACTTAATCTGTTATTGGGGATAACAGATTAAGTTGAAGATGAATTTATTCAAATTAGTTGAAAATAATCAAGTTTCCGTTTCAAATCTTCTACTTAACCCGTTATCAGAGACAACTTAGCACGTTGTCTTCGATAACGTGTTGTGTTGATGATGAATTTGTTCAAATTTGTTGAAAAGAATCAAGTCTCTGTTTGAATTTTTCAACTTAACCCGTTAACGGGTTAAATTAATATAACTCGTTATATCCAATAACGGGTTAGGTTGAGAATTGTACTAAACAAATTCAAACACAGATTCAGCCGCATAAACAGCTACATACATACACTTCATATACTTTCCCATTCCCAATAACAACAACAATGACGACAACTTCATATACATTCTCATTCAATCATCACATTCTCATCTCATTCAAGAAATTTTCATAACTAACAATCATCACATTCTCATACAATCACCAAACTAACAACAATAACAACAATAACTACAATAATCTACAACAACAACAATACACAAACAACCTCCAATCAACTAACACCAACCTACACCAACATACATACATTTCTCACACAAAAATACATACACCGACCAAGGGACACCACTGCACCGTCTTCCTCACATGACCTCCAATCAACTACAAAATTTGTTAAGTTAAAAAACAAGATGTATTAGTCAACTAGGAGATGAAATAATTTATAGAAACTTCAACTTAACTACTAAATAATTCGCATAAAGTGAACTTCAAACAAAATTGATCTAGTATTAGCTACTACCTCTTCCGACGGGGCGGTTTGCGTCCACTCAGTGAGAGTTGATTGGGCTTCTTCTTCTTTCGAGGAGAATTTCTATGTCTACCGGGACCTTGTGTCAATGTGATACCGGTTCATCCGGATCTTTTTCGTCTTTATGTATATCTTCTTCTTCCGATACCTCCAGTTCTTGTTGTGGCAATTGTTGTGGCTGGGATATGAAAAGTGGTCCCGTAGTCATGCTCTTACGTCTTGATACACGTACCGTTGAATTTAGAAAAGCTTCAAGTCTCGCCCCATCACCTGCCTCTCTAAGACAGTAGTGGTATGGTTTAAGGATCTCCCGCATAACCTCCTTGAAGCTCTCAGGCACGGTACTTGATAACATACAAGCAACTATTTCTGCAATCTCTCATGTGTTATCAATCTACAATGATAATAAATATATAAATTACACAACATAGCTATGAAATCATATACACATCAAATGTTCATTTAACAATACATCCCTATGATAAATATCTAAGAGATCGAATTGATATGAGATAAGTCATGCATTCATGAAAATGAAATTTGTTAACATGTCAACTCAAAACTTCTTAGTACATTAATCTTGGCTTGATACAACGACACATTCAGCTGATACATCTGTTGAGAAGACGAATACGCTGGTGGTGGTTCCTCTTCTATCACGGGCATCGGTATCTGGATCCCCGCTGGTACAATGGTACGCGGAGACACATATAATCTTGTAATGTGCTTGTACCGTGTCATATAAACATCCTGCCTTGAGCCACCATAAAATGCCTAAAGTCCTAGTACCATATGAAATCTTCGATTCCAATTTTTCACATGTAATCGATGAAAATCTGCTCAGTCAAAATTAGGCACGTGACTAGTCCCTTTCAATTTATGTAATTTATGGTAGTACGAGCGAGATTTGGGAATCTTCTGTTGCAATCTAAACTGACGAAGTCTATTCAGATAGCAAAACTTCACAACACCGAAGTTGACGAGCAGGGCTGTCATCAACCAAAGCTCGCTAGCGGCCGTACACGCGGGTAGGAGTCGTTCCAATTAATCTGGGGGGTATGAAACCCAATTGACACACTCGTCGCACAAAGCATCCAACTCGTCTTTATAATGCGTAGGTTATTGACCCACGTGTGTTGCCCTGCCCAATACACTCTTAAAGGAGCCGACATCTATGGAATTGGCAAAGCGGCCAACCAAGCCGGTGATGGCCCAACCATCCTGGGACGACCGATGTATGTACGTTCCCAACTCCAAATCTGTAACAACACTATCGGCTCGGCCATCTGCCGAGAATTCAATGCACATGCGCACAAAGACCTGTACAATGAAGCTAACTGAAGTCGCCCAACAACCGTAAATACATAAGTGATATGAGATCACCAGAGGAGTTTGGGACTTACAATGTAGACATGTGTGTAGTACATGACGTCTTAGTTAGTGGAGCTTTCTTTCAAGTACATTGTGAACTTTTCTTGGGTCATGCCAATCGGAGTGATTTACCATCAAAAACTTATTTATAAAATTTACCTTCTTCTTCATCTTCAGCTCCATCTTCAATTTCAGCTTCAACCGCAACTTCAGCTTTCTTTGCAACTCATTCAACTTCTAAATCGATAACGAGGTAATCACATTCAACTGATACTTAGTCGAAATTCATATTTTCCATCACAGCAACCCCATTTATAGGAAGCCCGAAAATCATCACTACATCTTGGAGAGTGACCATCATTTCTCTTATCGATAGATGGAATGTATGTCTCCGGCCTCCATCGCTCAAAGAGTTGTAAGTAAGTGTCGATCTTCACCCCCCCCCCCCCCCAACATCAATCTGACTCTGCAGAAACCAGTTTGGACCAAGTATGCATGGGTACGGGGGTCCATAGGAAGAGTTGCGTGCGTCCAAAAGTTATATTTCTTTGCTGCCCATCCCACACAGCTTGAGATCTGTGTCTGTGCTGCAACGTGAGTAGGCTTGGGTCTTTCAGTCCTAGAGGTGTACATCCAATAAAAAATGATGCACCGGCATCGGCGGAAGAAGATGGTGACCACCAATCTACACGAACGTATAAAAATTTTGTTATTATTGATACATTGTTACATATTCATATTCAAAACTAACACTAATAAAAAATTCTTGTGTAAATGGTTGGCCAATACCACTACCAGACAACCCTGACGATCCCCTCGTTTTGCCTATTTCTCTATCAACAATAATACCGCAATTCTCAGTAATGAACATCTATTCATATAGATCAAACAAAATTTACATAATGTAATAAACATCTATCAACAATAATAAAGAAATTACGTATTTATATCTTTTTTATTCTTTTCTTTCCTATTGTATTGCTAGTTATCATTTATGAATGTCTCCACTAAAAACAATATTATAATCAACATTCAGTTGCAAACCCCATATAGAACTGTATAAGATTTGATAACTACCTACATTACACAAAGCACTGCTTGGTGTCTTCCTACAACTCAAAGATAGGAAGTAAATAGAGCTATGGAGTTGTCAAGACATTAATTAGATAAGCCAAATAATACCCATGATTCATTTATCAAATCCATGATTCAATCACTAACCATTCCAACAACAATAACATTCACCAACAAACTATTGATTCATTTAGTCAATTCATCAAATCAATTATCCTCCAAAATCAAGTCCAAATAATTTTAGTGTATCAAGAATTTTTGAAATTGGATGTATAGGTAGTCTTCTATAAACATCAAACAACTACATCTATAATTTAATAAACTTCAAACCTCAAACAGCAACTAAAACTAAATCTATAATTTACAAATATAAAACGACCACAACTACTTCTAAAATTCTACCATTTATAAACATTAAACAACTACATTCTATACATCAAACAACTACATCTATAATTTTATAAACATCAAACAACAACAACGACATCTATAATTCTACCATCTATACACCTCAAACAACTATATTCTATACATCAAACAACTACATTCATACTACACATCACCAAAAATAATTTTAAAAAAAACAAAGAAAGAGAAAAAAAATTCATACATGGTCGGAGTGTCGGGTGTCGGATGTCGGGTGTCGCCGAGAGAGAGATGGAGGGGTTTCGGGAGAGAGATAGAAAGAGAAAGAGAGAGCGAGAGAGAGTGAGTGAAGAGGGGGAAGATGTCATCGGGTGTTAGAGATGATGCGTTTGGAATTCGAGAGAGTTAGGTTTCGGGAGGTGGAAGAGGAGGCTTCGGGTTTGAAGAGCTTCAGCCCAAGGCAGGAGGAGCTTGAGGAGGAGGAGGAGGAGGAGCCTGGGGGTTTGTAACATCTCTTTGTTTTTAATAATTTCAAAATAATTATTGTATTTATTTTATAGCTATTAAATATTATTGTTATTACTATTATGTATAAATATACAATTTTATCTCATATATATTCCTTAATTTATTTATTTATTGGGTGGAGCGGATTTCATTGAAATTTATTACAAAAAGAGAACTAGAAGGACCTAAAAGTAATAAAAGAGTCAAGGAGGGGCTTAGTTAATTTTCCATTTTCTTCTTCTTCTTCTTCCCCTCTATTTTGTCAGGTCACATTTTTTCCTCCATTTTCTTTTCAAACCGAACCCGAACTTCGGCCAAATTTCCCCACGCCAAATCCCCTCCATTTCTTCATAAAATTTCAATTGAATCGTGGAGTAAGCTAAGTGAAGGGTGCTCTAGCTAGTGGTGGAGTCAATTTGGAGAAAGGATTTAGTGGAGGTATTTCTCTTTTAATTATTTGTGTACTTTCTTATGCTTTTGATTTCGTTTGCTTAGAAATGGAGTATAGGGTTGGTTAGAGGTCTATTTTGAAGTTAGAGTCAAGAAATTAGCAAATTGAATAAAGATTGTGTAAGTTGCTTATAAATTAGGGTTTTGGGTTTATACAAGGGAAGCGAATAATATTAGCTAGAATTATTCCCTTAAAAATTGTAGAAACTGTAGTAGACCATTTAGATTAATATGGGGTGATTTTTAGTAATTTTATGGAGATAAAATTCTGTAGGAATTCGAATATTACGTGCATTGCACGTGTGCATGCCAGACGTTCAAGAAAATACCTAAGTGACATTAGGATTAGTATTATTATTATCTGTGACTGGTTTGGATGTTTTGAGCCCTAATTGGTTTTGAAATATGATAATAGGATATGTTAGCGACTTCGAATGCGTGATGGAGAAGTGGTGCTTCAAGTCTTCGTGGGATATCAAGTGAGTATGATTCCTTTTATTTTAATGTATATGATGTGCTATGAAAATTTTAAATTATGGTTGTCATGTGTGATGTGTAAGGTGTATGGAGTAAAGAAATTCATATGAATGATACGGAATAAGTTATGTATATATGTTATGGGATTGTAAGATAAAAATTTGAGGAGTTATACTGATATGGATATATGTACGTGTATGTATCTAATGTGATGAGCTGAAAGGCATGGTGTGCGTGCGATGCGTGATCAATGTGATGTGTTAAGACAATGAAATTAATGGCTTGTGTATGCTTATAAAATTAATGAGTTATATGCATTCGTGATATATTATAAATGAGTTATATAATAAAGGAGATATATTTATATGTGGAGATATGTTATAAAGGGGATATATGGAGATATATATTATAAAGGTGATACTTTCATGTTATCTTATAAAGGAGACATATATTTATATAAGGTGTTACATGAGAATTTTTAAAAGATAAGGTGAATAACATGGTGTATGTTGGTTAGGTGATATATATTGAGATAAAACAATGAGATGATATGTGATGCATAAGACCTATATGACAGCGATGTGATGTGTTTTTGATGCGTAAGACCTATATGGCAGCGATGTGTATTTGATGTGTAAGACCTATATGGCAACGATGTGTATTTAATGCGTAAGACCTATGTGACAGCGATGTGATGTGTATTTGATATGTACAACCTATATGGTAGTGATGTGATGTGTACTTGATGCATAAGACCTATATGGCAGCAATGTAATGTGTACTTGATGCGTAAGATCTATACGGCAGCGATGTGATGTGTATGTGATGCGTAAGACCCTTGGTGGATAGCGATGTGATGCGTATGACCCTTGGTGGGCAGCGATCTGTGTTTAGACGAAGCTGTCGGCTCTAGTCTTGATGGAGGCGTAAGACCCTTAATGGGCAGCGATCTGTGTTTTGACTGAGCTATCGGCTTCAGTTGTGTGATGACATGAGCACTGGTTGACAAATTAATAAAATGAATAAATGTGAAATGAAAGAAAAGATAAGAAAGTAAAGAAAGAGTATAAAGAGAAGGAAAAGCAAATTATTATCCAAGCTATCGGCTTTGGGGTGTGGTGTATTATCTGAAGAGAATGAGAGTTAAAGTGAATTGTATTATGAGATGAAAAATGATAAGTATAATACATTGTATTTTGAAATGAAAATGAGAAAGTAAAGAAGGCGTACCATATGAAATAAATATGAGAAAATGGAGAAAGCATATGATGTGAAATGAGAATGGGAAATTAATGTAAGTGTATTATGAGTTGAGAATAAAAAGTAAAATAAGTTAAATTATAAGATGAGATTATGAAAGTAAATAAAGTGAATTAATATGAGTAAAATGAGGAAATTGTATTATGGGAATGAATACGAGAAGTAAAGAAAATGTATTATGCCTTATATAAATGATAGTGAAAAAGATGTAATATGAGAATGGTTATTAAAGAAAAATATGATGTGATATGAGTTTGTTGTATCTTGGAAGTGTGTTGAGGAACTACTTGCCCGCTATTTCCATGGAAATGGTGGGAACTACCTGCCTTGACACAACTTGCAGGGTGAATTGGTGGGTTGTTAATATGACGGGGAAAATAAAGTAAATTGTAAGATGAAAATGAAAATAAAGTAAAGTAATAACCGAGCTATTGGCTTGGGATGTGATGTGATATTACCGAAGCTCTACTTGGGGTGCGGTGATTATTACCCAAGTTATCGGCTTTGGGGTGCGGTGTAATATTACTCAAACTATGTTTGGGCTGCAAAGTATTATCTGATAAGAATGAAAGTGAAGTAAATATGTGATGTAAATGAAAATAAAAGTAAGATATATTATCGATAAGAATGAGAAGTAGCATAAGTTGTATGATGGGAAGAAAATGAATTATAAAGTAAAATATATGATAGAAGGAGAATGAGTATTAAAATAATCTGTATGATGAAATCAGAATGAAAAGAAGATAAATTGTAATTTAGAATGAGAATGAAAGTTAATGTAGAGATGTTATGATATGTGTTATAAGAAATGAATGAATGTGATATTATGGCATTGAATGCATATGAATAAGGTGCGATGAAAACGGATGAATGTAATGATATGCAATAAAATAAATACATGTAATGGACACTATGAAAATGTATGTGATATTATATGATTGAATGAATTTGAAGGTATGTGATGAGAATAAATATTAGTATGTTGTAAGATTGATGAGTGTGATGTTATGTAGTATAAGTCATGAGTATGTAAATGGAAATAAATGGTAAATGAAGTATATGGTTAAATAAGTATGAAAAATGAGGTTATTGCATTATGTGATCATATATGAAAATAAAGAAGTGGTGATGTGAAGATAATTATAAAAAGAGGAATATTTGTGTCATGGGATTAAGAATGAAAAGTAATTGAGTTATATGTGAATTAATATGGTGTTTTGTATTTGAGTGTAAAGTGAAGGAGTTACCTATACAAAATAATATGATGTGGTATATATGAGATTAATCATGAAGGATTATGTAGATATGTAGATTGGTGCAGATTTAGAAGAGTACTTTGATATAAAGTCGCATTCAGGTTTTTTTTTTATGTTCAGATTTCAGGTTGAATTTTATTATGTAATATCCTGATTCTTTATTTTAATTAAATGAAAGGCTTGTGAATTTTACATGTATTGCACATATTAATTCATGTGCATTTTCTATAAAAATTATTTATTTTTGTAGCATGAATAAACATTTTCCTATCTCTCTTTTATTTTTTAAAGCCTAATTAGATTCTAAAAAGCCTAATTGTTTATTTTAAGCCCATCCCAATTATTTGATTATTTTAATTAGCCCATGAAGTTTGAGCCCACTAATTGGAAGCCCACTAGTTTATTTCCCTTTTAAATACCATGACTTGTAGTGTAGATCATTTTGGTAGACAATTAATTAAAGAAAAACTCCTAGAATCAGGATGTTTTTCTTCAAATAGGTGGGTGTTTTTTTTTACTTATAATCTTAGACATCATGCTAGGGATTTTTGACATATAAGAATGCTAAAAGAACTATTAAGATAACCACTTGTTGGCTCTAAAAAGGACTTGCTAGATGATTGAGTAAATGCTTGATGAATTGCATGCTATTGGTTATAATTCATGTTTAATGAAGTCAAATTGACTTATTGTTATGAAATTGTGAAATTAGAACCATGTTGATTGTAGGAAAATGCTTATGAATGGTTAGTAGATGAAATTATTAATTTTGTGCTTATTGAACCATTGTAACCATTGTAACACTTGTTCAAGGAATGCAACTATGTTTATGAGTATTGCGGATAAAAGAGGGGAAAACAGGAACTAATACTTCTTTAATAAAGTTATAATGCAAAATTTGGTGGAGGGTTTGTTAAATTGAAATTTTGCAATTGTAGGCATAGAATGCAAATTAGATTGAAAAATACATGTTTTAATGTCAAAAAATGTTTTTAAAACACTGTTTTGTTAATTAAATATAAACTCAGTATTCTGGAATTTTTTAGGGCTTTTGTGAAGAAGAAAAAAAGTTATGATCTTTTGAAAAATGAAATAATTTTAATAAACAGAGACTCGAAATAAACCTATTTTAATCTAATCCTATATCAGTTAGACACTATGGTCATACTGGTTATAGGGGGAGCGAAAGTTGTATTACTGTAGCTATGCGGTATCCCTTGTGTGTGGGTTCGAGTCTCGGCAGAGGCTTTTTACTTTTAAAATTTGATTTTTCCCAAATTCCGAGAACTGAACTCAAACCCCAATCAACCTCCCCTTGTAACAGTTGGGCACTTTGTCCCTTTTGGCTAGCGTGTGGGGTTGGTTTCGGTGATTGTGCACCTTTGCTATGTGTGTGCGGTTTCGAAACTGGCTAATGCCAAGAAAATTTTTTGAAAAAAAAAAATTGATTTTTTTTATACACTTGATTATTTTTTTGGGTTTTAAAATAAATAAATACTGAGAAAAATATTAGAAAATTTCTGAAAATACATAGACTTCATAAAATTATTTTATTTCATATGGACCTTTAAAATGGGAAATAAGAGTACAAAAATTTAAGAGTGAAGGATTCATCTTAGTTTTGATCTTTTTGAAATTCTAAAACAAACTAATGAAATTTACTATTATAGAAAGAATTGAAAAGAGATAAATTGAGATTTTTCACTCACAAGTGTTGAGTAGAATTAAATGAGATTTTGAATATGCAAGTTGTACATGGAAGTATGAGAAAAAGAGAACTTGTCGAAATGTGCAATTTGTGTGAACAAATATGTTTTTCTTCTATAAATGTGAAAGGAGGACTTAGACTAGAATTTTTAGCTATAACTCTACGTCGGCAAGAATGAAAAATATGGAAAAGAGGATTTTGATATTTTGACCAAATTTGGGTCGTTGATAATGATTGATGTTGAAAAGACCGATGTAGGAGTAATGCTAGATTCTAGATTATTGACCTTCAATTATACATAAGGATTAGATACATAGTGAAGATGTGATGAACGTAAGAGAAAAACATGAGTATGATGGCCATTGGATTGGCGGCATGAGAGTATTCACAGGATGTCCCATGATGTGCCATAATTAGGGCATGAATACTACTCCAGAGTACCGTCCCGGTGGCGACGCTTATGGGGTGATCTAATGACTACGGGTGGTGCCATGTCTATGGTAGGAGGAAAATTGACCACAGGATGCCTGCATGATGAGTCATGTGTCAGTGCGTGGGGTTCACTCCATGGCACCTAGACGTGAGCTCGTAACTCATAGAACGCCTAGGATACTTACCGTAATTACAGTAATAGATTAAGTCATGGCGAGGGATCGAACCCTACAAGTTGAAGAATGGTTAAGGGCTTGCCCTCGGACCTATGTAGTATGGGCTGCATAGACTCTGAACAAGTGCACATTAGTGTCATATAATGTAAACAATTGCATTAAGGACTAAGAGTACAACACAACACGACATCAATAGGATAGTCCCTCTGTAGCTTTGTCTGTGATCAAGTTTGTGGTTTGTTTAAGTATTGAAAATCGTTATACTGTTCGGCATAGTAAGGATGGCCGCATATAATATTTTGTCGGTTGTAAGCAACTGACGTGCCCACAGTTTTCTATGCATGGTAAAGAGATTAGCAAGATTAAAGTATGCATGCTGCTTAAAGATTGATTCAAATGTTGTATATTTTTATTCATGTAATTATTGTAAATTGCTTCTGTTGTATAAATGTAAATGTAAATGTAACTCTGATATAACAAAAGTGTTTATTTCCTTGTAAAATTATACGAAAAGAAGTGTAAAGATCCTGTGGAACTTCGAATTCAGTATGTTTTGGAATTCGGGGTGTTACATATTATTTAGATATTCGTAAGTTTATTCTATTTTCTTTATACAGTTTAATTTATTTGCTAAACTAGTAAATTATACTCACACCAAACATGGCTAACCACTATTATTTTCTGGGGGTTAGGGAAGTCCCTCCTTGAGGGTGGACAACCCTAACTCTCCTGTAGGTTTTGATAGCAGCGAGATGAGATAATTGTTGAGGCTTGGTAGTTTTATTTTGCTCAAAATAGAATGGATTATATACATGTGTCTATATTGTATGCGGATAGGGGGATAGTATGATGTATTAATTTGTGTTACGGGAGATTATGTGTATAATTGTAAGGTATAATGATATATATAGTGTTGTGATGAAGTTGAAAGCCCGTACCCACCTCGTTGTGGAGTACTGGGTTCTGTGGTTGGTTTTTGAAAGGTTTTTCTAAAGTTTTTCTAAAAACCATATAGTTTTCAAAAGAATCTTTGGTTTTTAATTTGTATCTTGCATGTTATGAAGTATTATGTAACACCCCGCAAAATTTAAATGACAATTTTGCCCTCGGGTATTACGCACGTGCATTTTGTATTGTTATTGATTATATCCATAACGCATTTTGATATGTATTTTGAATTCCAATTATTTATGCAATCCCGTATTCTTAAAATCACATTTGAGACAACTCGAATGCTAAATTTCAATCTTTGAGTTTTTACGTGCTTTTTACGTATTCTCGATGCACGTGTCGATTTTGGGTATTCCACCGTTACGTACAAAGTTTTCAATGGATTTCAATCATTTATTTTTATAAACATGTTTGAATTTGTTTTGTAAACAAAAATTCAATTTTTGACTACCTTTATTAAAATAAATTTTCTACGTGCAATACACGTGTTTTCTGTACGTTTGAGTACATTATCATATATGTATACTAAATATATAATTTATGTTGCATTCCAATTAATTATAAATATTTTTCGGTTCATAAAGTCAATTTTTGTATTTTTAAGATTTTACGGGCGACGCACGTGTTTAAGCACGTTCTTCCTTCAAAATAAATTTTTGTGAAATGTTTCTTTCTATTTTAATTGTGCATGAAAAGTATAATTTAAAGTTAATTTGTATATTTATTACATATTTAAATAAGTTTTTTTAAAGAGATTAAATAAATAAATTATTTTGTACACAAAGCACGTGCACGTGCACACGTGCGATGTGCACATCTTTGGGGACCGGGCTGTTTAGAGAGGAGGGAAATTCTGGAGTTTTGATTTTGAAAAGAGGAGGGCAAGCAAGTTACAAATTTAAATTAATGGGGTTAGTGGTGTTCATGTGTAGGGTGGTTGCTATAACTACCTATTAGTTAATCTATAAAATACCACCTAAGCCTCTCATTCTCTCATCTCTTCTCCTCCCTCTCTCCTGCCATTTCCGAAAAGAAACCCCTCAAAACTAGCAAAGACTTTGTCCATTCTCCACCTACTCATCTATCCCACATGCCTATATACATATACTAATGTATATATATGTACATACATAGTATGTGTATATGAAAGAAGATGGGAGTTGTTCTTGATGTTGCCAAATGGAGATGGAGATACTCACTATTGCTGACCGGAAGGATGTGGGAGGCTTGCTTGGAGGCACAGATTTCGAGGAGGTTGCAATTGGAGCTTTCTTTAGGAGCTCCTAATTCTAGGAGTTCATGTGAGTGCAATCTTCAATTTAGGTCGGTGTTTCTTAAATGCTTTCTAATTTAGGAGTAGAAATGCATGATAGATGATATATAATTTATTTGGTTGAAATTGAATTGATTGCATGCAAATTAATGTAGAAATGAATCGTTAAATTTTGATTGATTGTGGTAAATGCAATTTGCTATGCTATTCCTTAAATTGTTATGATTGCTAGTTGAAATGCTAGAAATGAAGTGATTGCATGAAATTGATGTATGTTGAGACATTGGTTAAAATAATGCAAATGTGTATAAAAGAAGTTTTTATTGTTAACATGGCAAAGAAGTGTGGTTCCAACTTCAAAATATCTATTTTTGAGTATAGAGATTTTTATAAGTGAATTTTGATAAAAGAAAACAGTTCGATTGAATATGTGTTTTGATGCATTGTAAGGATTTCATTTGAAAAATGAGTAACTTGAGAATTTGATAATATATACGATAATGTTTTAAAAGGAATATAGTTTGGAAATAATTTATATTTTGTATATGGAAGTACAAATCGATTAAAAGGTCGAAAAATACATGCAGGCTGCAATTTATGTGATTGACAGTCGACTGGTTACTTTCCACAGTCGACTGGTAAGTATAAGAAATTGGTTTTTTCGGCAGGACAGTCGAAAGTCCACTTCCACAGTCGACTGCTGCTGGTGTTTGGGGTTTTCAAAGTATTCGCGGAACAGTCGACTGATTCCTGGTCGACAGTCGACTGAACCGACTGTGTTGTTATTGATGTTTTAAAGTTTCAGAAGATAGTCGACTGATTCTTTGTCGACAGTCGACTGAACAGACTGAGATGTTTTGATGTTCGCTGAACAGTCGACTGATAGTGTCACCAGTCGACTGAACCGAACTATTTTCTGGTTTTTGAGTTGGATTTGATTCTTGACAAATGAAAGTTAATTAAGTTTGAATACGAGATTTTATGATTTGATTGAGTTTTATTGTGGATTGCACACAAGGTTATGAAAGATGAAATTGATAAAGTTATCGAATTGAATGGTTCTTATGTTATGAGATTATAAAAGAAATGTTTTGAGAAAGAACTTGTGAATAAAAGAAATGGAAATGATTATTTGAGATTGATTATGAAATATTGTTGATCTCTAGAAAGAGATAGTTGTTGGAATCTAGAGGCTAGGCGAGACCCTAGTGACCGGCAGTTTATTTATGATTTTGAGAGCTAACCGCTGAGGGTTGAGCGTCTCTTGAGAAGTAGCCAGGTAGGCTAACTGTCTCTGTTGTTTTGATTTGAGTCCGGTAGGGTAAGCTAGCTCTAGGTTGTGATGATTTTCTTTTAAAACAAACTTTGTAAGGCTGTGATGGAAGTGAGAGAAAAACATGAGTATGAGGGCCATTGGATGGGTGTTGTTGAGGGTATGCACAGGCTGTCTTCACGATGCGTCGTGACATGACGTGGATACTACTCCAGAGTACCATCCCGGTAGTAATGCTTGTGGGATGTTTGGTGGCTGCAAGAGGATCGTGTGCCATGAAGGAGGCTGAATTACCGCAGAATGCATGCTTGATGAGTCAAGACATGGCACGGGATTCCCCTCCAGGTTTTCTGTACACGTGCTTGTAATCATAGAACATCTATGATACTTACCGAAATTACAGATAGATACATAGTGGAGACGTGATGAAAGTAGGAGAAAAACACGAGTATGAGAACTAGGGTTTACGGTGTGGGTGTGTGAGCCACAGAATGCATGCTTGATGAGTCAAGACATGGCGTGGGCACAACTCAGTAATGATCGGACTTTAGCCACGCTTGTGGCATGTTTGGTGACTACAAGAGGATCGTGTTTAGGGAGGAGGCTGAATTGCCACAGAATGCATGCTTGTTGAGTCAAGACATGGCGTGGGGTTCCCCTCCAGGGTCCAGTGCATGTGCTTGTACTCAGATCATCTAAGATACCTACCGTAGTTACAGTAGTAGATTAAGGCATGGCGAGGGATTGAACCCTATAAAGATGAAGAACGAATAAGGGACTTGCCCTCGGACCTATATAGTATGGGATGCATAGAATCCGAACAAGTGTGCATTAGTGTCATGTAATATAAATAACTGCATTAAGGACTAAGTGCACCGCACGACACGACATCTATAGGATAATCCCTTTATAGCATTGTTTGTGATCAAGTTTGTGTTTGCTAAAGTATTTAAGAATCGTTATACTGTTTCTGGCATAGAGAGGATGGCCGTGTATAACATTTTGTCAGTTGTAAGCAACTGACGCGCCCACAGTTTTATATGCAGGATTTGGAGTCACATGAAGATATAAAGAGAATTGATGCTGTTGATTATTTAAATGTTAAAGTTGTAACAATTGTACATTTATTATTGTTGTATTTTATTGATTCCACTGCGTATTGTTGTAAAAGACTCTGATGTAATCATTGTTGAAATAAAAGTTTTAAATTCCTTGTAAAATTGTACGAAAGAAGTGTAAAGATCCTTGTAGAACATCTCGAATTCAGTGTATTTGGGATTCGGGGCGTTACATATTATGTCCCCAGAGCCGTACTTATTATTGCCTGTGTGATGTTGAATGACTTGGCCTGGGGAGGATTGAAAAATATTATAGGTACATTGTTTTGTGTGATTGTTTGCAGATTTTCGTAAGGAAACTCTGTTAAAGGGCTAATATTTCAGGGGAAACTCTGCCAAAATTTTTAATAAATATCTATGAGTGTTTTTCTAAATAAGAATTGGTGTAGATAAGTAATAGGTTATGTTATAAGTCATTTGAAAATAAAAAATAAAAAATAAATAAATTGGGGCGTTACAGGGTTTGGGTTTTGTATGATGGTTTTGGGAGAAAGAGGCCTGGGGTTTAGGTTTTATGGGAGGGTTTTGAGAGAGAGAGGAAGAGTGAGTTTGAGTGAAAGGGTACTGGGAGAGTGAGTTTGAGTGAGGGGGTATTGTGTGAAATTCCCACAAGACCCCTTCACTTAAGTGAAGAGGAGGGGATGAAGCATGGCCGTCCGATCATCTTGATCTTGACCGAACCGCGGGGGTGCGCTTACATTGTGATCAATTGCAAATTGTTTGCAATTGAACACCCCTCTATATATATAATTTTGTTCTGTTTTGAAACCTAAAGCATTAAACTAATAACTCGAACATGTGGTTTCATGAAAATGAGTATTATTTATTATTTTTCATTGGTTTGCATGTTTATCATCTTGTTTCACGTTATATTATTATATTTTAAAGTTTCCTAGTTTTGTGTCATAGAGTTATTCAACATGTCAAATCTCACGAAACTTGAATTCATCGAACTTGACATTTCCGACAACAACGATTTGAGTTGGTTGCTTGATGCTGAATTCAACTTGAATGCAATGAACCTTGGAAACACCATCAAGGAAGGGAATAAATCATCGAGGCAGGATCGTGCAAAGCAATGAAATTCTGGGGGTGAAAGACCATGCTGAGCTGTGGAAAGATTTAAAGGACAGTGGATGACCAACAAAAAACTATGATACTCCCAAAGACTCGCTATGTTTGGATACATTTGCATTTGCAACATTTCAAAACTGTGAATGAGTATAATTCATCAATGTTCAAAATTGTCTCCTAAGTGAGGTTGTGTGGAGATAATTTTACTGAAAATTATATGCTAGAAAAAACATTCACAGCCTTTCATGCATCAAATATGTAACATCGCGTAATTTATAATATATATATATATATATATATATATATATATATATATATATATATATATATGGGAAAATGGAATTATGGTAAATATAATTGGTGGAAAGTTGTAAATAAATGATGGGGATTGTTTGGCTTGGCTGATGCCATCACGTCGGTGATGGCAGAGGGGGCCCACGTGCGGGAGAAGGGGATGCTCTTTGCTTCTCTTTGTGTGTTGTTGCGGTGTGGGGGCCCGCTCAAGGTAGTAGGGTTGCTGACGTCACATGCACGGGATAAAAGGCCAACATAAATGGTTTGAGAATAGTCCCATATCGGGAGTATACAATAAAATATATAACTATAAATAATATAGCCTATGATCTAGAGTCACCAATCCGGTTAACCACCTTTTGAGAGGCAGCCTGTGGTGGGCCGTTGTATTATACTATAAATAATTTGTCTTCTAAATTGTATAAATTGTCTGGGCTAGGGGCAGGTGCGTTGCAAATGGTATCAGAGACGACTTTCGACACCGAGTGTGAGACATGTCTATATAGTCGAGCGGTAGATTCCAGGACTGTGGTGAGCCCTCATTTAAATTCAGGACTGTGATTTATCGGGCGGCGGGTTTCGGGATCATGATTTCTAAAGGGGGGGGGTGTATGTAATATCCCGTAATTTCTAAAGATATATATATATATATATATATATATATATATATATATATATATATATATATATATATATAATAATAATAATAATAATAAGGGGGAAATGGCATTATGGTAAATATAATTGGTGGAAAGTTGTAATTAAATGATGGGGATTGTTTTCCTTGGCTGATGCCATCACGTGGGTGATGGCAGAGGGGGGCCCACGTGTGGGAGAAGGGGATGCTCTTTGCTTCTCTTTGTGTTCTGTTGTGGCGGGGGGGCCGCCCAAGGTAGTGGGGTTGCTGATGTCACATGCACGGGATAAGAAGACAGAGGAAATGGTTTGAGAATAGTCCCATATCGGATGTATACAATAAAAAATATAACTATAAATAATATAGCCTATGATCAAGAGTCTCCTTTTGAGAGGCACCCCGTGGTGGGCAGTTGTAATAATTTGTCTTCTAAATTGTATAAACTGTCTGAGCTAGGGGCACGGACGTTACAAAATATGCTCTTGTAGTAGCAATACCGTAAAAGGGGTTTTGAAAAATATTCATAGCTTAATTCATGTCTCCTTTTTGCAGAACAAAACAAAGAGCTTTTGCTAAAAAAACCATCATTCCTACTCAACTGGCTTAAAACCATTCCTTAAAGTGAATGCAAATAAGACATTTCCTGAAGCAAATGCTAGCACTTATAGACGTGGCCTGATCGTGGTCGTGGTTGTGGTCGTCATAATCCCAAAAATTGAGGTGGGCACAACCAATATGGCTCAAATAAAAAAAAAGTGTACTCTCATTAGAAGTGGAGCAATGATGGCGGAAAGCATGGAAAAGAAAAGGTTTGCAAATTAATTCTGAAAATAGAAATGATGAATCTTGTTATAAGTGAGATATGAAAGGTCACTGGTCCCGTACCTTGCGTAGGTCAAACATCTAATTGATCTTTATCAAGTATATTAAGGAAAAAGGAAAAGAGAAATAAACCAACTTTACTGATTTTGATGATCTCTACGATAATAATTTTGAATAACTTATTGTGAACACTCATTTGGATGTTTCTGATTTCTTTGCAGAACCAAGTGAAGTTGAATATCCAACGGGAAATGGAAATGGGGGTGATGAGAATGGCAATGGTGGTGATGAGAACATCAAGTATGGATATATCATGTTAACCAGTTCAATCATTTGTTATTTAAAATTACTATTGTCTTTTGATTTTAGTATTAATTGTCACATTTTCTTTAACTTTTAGTCGTTACTTTTTTTAATTCAATAAGTGATCATGATTTAATAAATAAATATATTTTTAGATATTTATTTTCTTGGTTTAATTTGATTATCAACTTATGCATTTTTATTTATATGAAGATACATAGCAAATTCAAATCCTTTGAGCAATTCCAATATGAAATATGCAGAATTATGTCTAGCAGATAGTGGAATGACAAATACAACTTTTTTTTTACAAGCAAAATGTAGGATAATCTCCTACCTCACATTATATATATATATATATATATATATATATATATATATATATATATATATATATAAAATAAATTACAAAGAAAGCTAAGTGGCTCACAATCAATCCCCCCAAAATGAAGGGCCCTTATCAAACCTCACAAAACATATTTTCCCTCCAAAATTTCAAACCCAAAAACCAAATTCCCCCCCCCCCCCTCTAAAAAATTCATTACCTTATTACTATCTATCTCCTCTCTCTTTACTTTTTCATATTTCTCTCTTTCTCTCTCTCTATCCCATTCTTTCTTTATTTACTTAGAAATTTAGATTTTAAGATTTCGGTTTTGTCAATTTTCGGATTTTTTAATAGCAAATATCTCTTCAACAATTAAATTTCATTATTTTTCACATTTAAAGTTCTAATAAGTTAGATTTTATACCCCCAATTATAATTATTTTTCAACATATACTAATGGAAACATAGACTTTTATTTATAACTAATTATTGTCATACTATTCAAACTTGAGCTACATAATTATTGTTTTACTGTTTACATGGCTTTTCGTGTTTTGTATCGTTCCGAAGACGTGCCGTAGGCACGTGCCCACGGGCAAATCTAGTGTATATATATATATATATATATATATATATATATATATATATATATATATATAGAGAGAGAGAGAGAGAGAGAGAGAGAGAGAGAGAGAGAGAGAGTCCCCTTCCGTTGTGCACTAGCTTTCCGTATGCACTCCGCCTCCCCGCATTCATATTGACGATCTGAACCGTTCACATTGATCTACACATCTAAATTAGTCTAAATATGTAAAATAAAATCATTCGAAATTCATTTGCCCATCCATCATGTGACTATAAAAAAACAACGATTTTCAACCATACAATTTTGTAACACTTCAATGGTGGGCAAATGCATTTTAAATGATTTGATTTACATATTTAGAATAATTTAGATGTGTAGATTAAAGTGAATGGTTCGGATCGTCAATACGAAGGCGGGAAGGTCGAGTGCACACGAGTGCATATAGAGGGCTAGTGCACAACACGGATGCCTAGTGCACAACAGAACATTTCGATATATCAGTAATGTTTCGTTGTGCACTAGGCCTCTGTATGCACTCGTGTGCACTCGACCTTCCCGCCTTCATATCGATGATCCGAACCATTCACATTGATCTACACATCTAAATTAGTCTAAATATGTAAAATCAATCATTTGAAATTCATTTGCCTATCCATTGAAGTGTTACAAAATTGTATGGCTGAAAATTATTGTTTTTTATAGTCACATGATGGATGGACAAATAAATTTTAAATAATTTGATTTTACATATTTAGACTAATTTATACGTGTAGATCAATGTGATCGGTTCGGATCGTCAATACGAAGGCGGGAAGGCCGAGTGCACATGAGTGCACACTGAGGCCTACTGCACAACAGAACATATATATATATATATATATATATATATATATATATATATATAAAGCAAAAGCTACAAGTTAGTACATAATAAAAAATACATTGGTTTGGTTGATAAAATGGGACTAAAATGTTGTAATCTGATTAGTGGATTATAATACCTCAAATTAGGTCGAAGAGAGGCTAGCAGAAATCTGTCTTACACCTCAACTTGCCCTAACCCGAGGCATTTGGCCCATCATCCAATTACAACCAGGCTACCCCAAAGGAACAATCAACCAAGCACCATCATCCAAGTTCACTTATAGGTTCTGATACAAAAAAAATACAGCCTCAGGCTCAAAACAAAAGCAAAAGACAGGAGCACTACGCAGGGTATCAATCAGTATCACCCAGAGGTACTATCGTCTCCACTTCATGCGTGATCTCCTGTTTGGCTAGCTCCACATAAAAGGACTGCCCAAGCTCCCACACTTTCCACACCTTGCATGAGCTGCTTACTCTTCATCCCGTTGTCACATCCATCTAGCCAGTAGCCAAACCAAAATTTTTCATTAGAAATTAGTGTTTCTGCAAAATGAGTTATAGCTGAAAAACTACTATCATTTCTAACTAGCCAGATACTCCAACAAATTGCAATTGTGAGAAAGTGCCAAGTGTATCTGTGTGAGTGTGAAACCAAACACCATAATGAGAAGCATTCGTGAATAGACTGTGACAATGTGTGAATGTTGAAGAGGCTGGTGAAATAATTACAGATGGTGACTGCAATAGGGCATTCAAAGAAGATATGAAAAGTTGTTTCAACCTGGCATGCACAAGATTTGCATGTCGGATCGCCCAACCATCCTTTGGAGAGGAGCGAAGCATTGGAATTAATCTTCTCCCAACTCAGCTGCCAAATGAAGACTTTGCATTTCAGCGGCGCTAATTACTTCTAGGTTGCATTATGATAAGGGGACTTGAGTCCAGAGTAACTAAAGAGGTTGTAGGCTGACTTGACAGTAAATGTACCAGTTGCATTGTGTCTCTATGATGGTCGGTCTACATCTTCTATTGGGTGTAAGTGTGCTTGAGCTCTAGCAGTCTACTCTTCTCTTCTCTAAGTATAAGGGTAAAGATGTTGTTGAGCCTAGGTCTCTAACGCCAACTGTTGTCTATCCACTCCACTTGAGAGAAGATATCAACTTCAGGATTCAATGCAGTTGCTGGTAAAGCAAGGCACATTGAGGATATGTTGCACCCCTCAATCCATCTCGAAGTCCAAAACTTGATCTCATTACCAAGTTTCCAGTCTACATTTAGCAATAATTGTTCCTTGAGGTGGAAGAACCCTTTCCAGAAGTTTGAGGCTTGAGAAGGGCAGACAAAACAATGAGAGCTGGCATTATAGTACAGTGATTGCAGGGTTTGACTTACTAAAGAAGCAGATGATACAATTTTCCACCACCATTTGAGGAGCAATGCCTCATTAAAGATCTTCAAGTTTAATATGCTAAGACCTCCTTGTTGTTTAGGCTAACAGATCCTCTTCCATTGCATACAAGTAGTACCCCGTACATATGTATCAGTCCCCGACCAAAAGAATTAACTCCTAATCTGGTCGATTCTTCTAATCACCCAAATAGGCAGTTTGAAGAATGAGGTGTAGTACAAAGGCAATGCACTCAGAACTGGATTGATAAGCACCAGTCTCCTCCCTTCGACAACATCTTTCCTTGACACACCGAAAGCCATCTTTCTATCTTGAGGATGAGAGGCTGCCAGACTCTTTTCTGCCGCTTCCCTCTAGTCAGAGGCATACAAATATAGCTTATGGGGAGCTTCTCTTGTTTACAGCCCGAGATATTGGAGAAAGCAAGAAGTTCTGCTTTAGACTTTCTAAAATATACAATAGAAGACTTTTTGAAGTTGATTGCCAAACCTGACACATTTGCAAAAATGTGAAGTACCACCTTGAGGTTGAGGACTTCCTGTAGCGTCCCAAATTTCCAATAAATAAAATTAGAAATACGTGACACAATTTCCAGAATCAACTTCAATGTAATCATAAACATAGCAACCAAATACAGGAAAATTTAGAACTTTTTATTACATCAATTGTTTACAAAGCACAACGGATAATTAAACACCTTGAATTACAATTTCTTTCTTTTACAACACATTCTTTTATAATTTGCCTAAGCCACATTATCATTCTACCACATGCATCCAATCCCAAGCTAATGGTACCTACCTATAATACATGAGGCTAGAGATAACCCTAACCCCCAAAACTACATGGGTCAGCCATAATGGTGTGAGTGACATCAAAAGAAATAAAATTTAAATAAAACATGAAGAATGAAGTTATAAACAACTCATACCAACAGTAGTAACAGATGGAATATGAAACTACAGTAAATAAAACATGAAAACATCAAGTGAAACTAAGAATAAGTGTCTAGTGTAGGAAAACAGAAAAACATCATGCATAAAACCAAGTCAAGAAAACACAAATGCAATATGATGACTCTCTAATGCATACTTGTCGGATTCTATGCATTCCATACTACATAGGTCCGATGCAAGCCCTTATCGTTCTCCACTTTATAGAGTTAAATCCCTCGTTATGCAACTAATCCTATTACGGTGATAGAAATAAGATCCAGAATACTTCGCGAATAGGCATCACAACCCTCGACGCGCAAGCATCATGTAAGAATAGCTCTGACCCCCAGGAAGAAATCACCTCCCTGGCGTGTACCCCATGAATAGGTTTGAGAGACCCTCGACATGCAGATACACTAGTACATCACGTGAATAGTCCTGCCGACCCTCGACACGCGAATGCACCCGTATGCTCCGTGAATAGGCCTGCACACCCTCGACACACGAACATACCAAATGTCCTCTCGAAACCGAACAACACACAGTCCTGGAATGCATCTGTTGGACTAAACCCCTAGAGCATATACTTATGTTTCCCAAGTTCTATCACATCTCTATTAGTGCCTGTCTTTAAGTTGATTATTATTAAAACACAAATTTCCCCTCTCTAGAGTTAGTGCATCCTGCAGGACTTAATTCCACAACAGAAACCCCAAGACCCAACTGGTCATAATCCACAAAATCTCATTTGTTGGTTCACAGGACTTCCACTCAACTCCTAGAGATTCACAAATCGAATATCAACACCAAAATTTTCAATAAAACTCTTCATTTCATCATCAAAACGTTTATATCAATAAGAACTTCTCAAATCATCAAAACCAAATACATTCGATTTACTCACAAATTTCCAAATTGAAATAAAGTATTAAATCCATTAAATAACCGAGAATCATGATTTGAAGTCATAGAAAGTCACAAAACATCAATTTCTTCAAAATCCATATATATTTTACTTTATAAAATTATAGAAATGCAATTTAAATTCTATCATAATCAAAATATAACTCTCTGTAAAATACTGTAATCTGTAGCAAAAACATCATCTAAAACAGTAGATCAATAATACATAAGTTCGAAGAAATAATCGTTCAAGAAAACGAAGAAAACTCAACAAAATAGCTAGAAACAATGATTTCGATCGACCTTCAAAAGTCACATTCGACCGACATGACAGTTGACCTTCATTTTAGTTCAAAAAATGGACAATCGACCTTCATGTCAAAAACAACCCATACAGCAGCTTTAAATTTTATGCACTTCTCAACTGGTACTTAATTTAAACTTTTTAAAAGCAGGAATTTAAAAGATTAAAACCCTGAGATGATCAAATACAACTTGTCTAATATACTGGAGTTCATAAATCAAATCAAAATCTCATCAAGTTCATAAACGAGCAATTTTTCATAAAATCTTCAAAACAATAAAACATAGATATATAAGTGTGTATGTGTGTGGGTTTGCATCAGTAAAAGCATCAAGAAAACATCGTATATAGGTAATATATTGTTCAAATCAATCTCAGTATCAAAACAATCAAGATTCAATTGAAAACTTCGCAAAAACTCACAAAAACTCACAAAAACACAATTTCGGCTGAAAGCATCAGACCCGAAAACTTCAACCCCTATTTTCACTTCAAGAATTGATCTTTTTGATCCAAAATTCCTTCCACAACTTGATTAAACACAAACCCCACTGATTACATAAATTTACTCATGAATATATGCACTTACAATATATATATAATCAAGTTATACCTCATCAAATTACCAAAACTGTACATATATATACACACACAGTGAAGCATAGCTTTTTGTTCACTTTTATGCAATATCATCATACAATTTCATAATATATTTTCAAATCAGGAACAATGTGAACGAAAGCAACATACCCATGATTTCTTTTAGGTTCTTAACAATCTCAAGTCATCTATTTAGAGTTTTAATCATCAATAGTATAGTTTTCATAAAAGATTCAGCTTTATTCATCCATCCATCAATAATTCATTAGATCATCATAAAATCCCTAACATGCTTTCTAATAGACAAATCATCACATACATCATGCTTAGAACAATAAGAAAAAAACATATGTCACTCACTTTATTGAAGAATCAACTGAAATAATAAAGAGAATAAGAAAAGTCCTTCCTTTCGCAAGAAATCCAAGATCCTTGCTTCAAAACTCCAAGAAAACCAATAGTAAAATAATGTTTTGTTTTTTTTTTTACAGAGGAGGGGGACGACTGTAGTGGCTGTTTAATAGACCGAAATCTGGGTTTTTAGGGTTTTACAAGTTATATGGAAACATCTCTTAACAAATTATTACTTTACAAATATAAACCTTTCTTTAATAAAGTAGTTAAATATGTTACATAAATTAAAATAAAACAAAATCCCTTTACTACTAAGTTACCCAGCCATCTAGTATAGCCAAGAAATTTTAAAAAAATCGGATTTGTACTCCAAGTGGTAATTTTGCACAAAAGTCTCTCTCTTTGTAATATTTGCAAATATTTCAAATAAATATCAGAAAAATCCAGAAAGTTCATAAATAATACCTACTAATAAATATTAGATTTCCCAAACAAAATTTCTGAATTTTAGTTTGCAAGAAAAATATTTGCATAGGTCCAACTTAAATTCCATATTTGCAAAAATACCATATATGTTTAAATCTTTACAAAATAAACTCTAAATAAATTTTATCTTTAATAATGACCATGGAAAACCCAAAAAAGCAGCAAAAATAAATTTTCATTATTTCTTTGAGATCCAATCAGCTTTTTACATAAAAGCCCCTCTCTTTCGAAGTATTTATAAAAATAGTTTCTTTATTCAGAAAAATCCCAAAATTTAGGATATACTTAATTATAAATAGAAAAATTTATTCAAAAATTTAAAAGTGAAGATTTGCACCCAAAAAAATATTTGCATATGTTTTGCACGTATAAAATCGACAATTCATAAAATAGCCTAATTAATTCAAATAAACCTGAAAATTAAAATATCATAAATAAATGCGGAAAATAAATCATTAACCATAAAACTTTAAGAATTCAAAATTTTCTATCTTTGAACGTGTGTTGCACATGCAAAATTGCGATTTCAAGAAAATAGTCAAAATACTCATCTTTACTGATTTAATATTATTTAACAATGCAAAATAAATTATTTTATTTTGCGGGGTGTTACACTTCTTGTTCATTTCCCCTGCAGAATAGGAGGGTGTCGTCAGCAAATTGGAGAACATTAAGAGAAGACAATGATCCTCTGAGTTGAAGGGGGGAGAAAGAATCATTTCTTCTACCACAAGACAACATCTAGGATAAGACTTCAACTACTAGGATAAATAGAATTGGTGAGAGGGGGTCTCCTTGCTTAAGTCCTCTTTTGGAATTAATAATTCTGCCTCCCACCCCATTGATTAGCACTGAAGATTTAGCAGTGCGGAGAATCATGTGGATCCATCTGCACCAGCCAGCTCCGAAGCCTCTGGCAACCAACATCTGATCAAGAAACTCCAAACAGATTGTATCAAAAGCCTTCTTGAAATCTATCTTCAACATGAGGGTGTCTGAGTGACTGTTGCTACAAAGGTTGATTGCTTCATGAGCCACCAAGAAGCAATCAACTGTGGACTTACTCTTGAGGAAAGCACTCTCATAAGATGAGACAAGAGAGTCTAGAATTGGACCGACTCTGTTGGCTAAAACTTTGATGAATATATTGACTGAACAATTCAGTAGTCTTATAAGCCTAAACTTAGTGACTGAATTGGCCCCCTCACATTTCGGAATCAACATGATATTGGAGTAGTTGAGTCCGCTCAAGTCAGAATCTCCCCTCTAGATGGACAGAAGCATTTGAAATAAGTCTGCTTTGATTTTATCCAAAAAATTTTGATAGAAGCGCATAGAGAATCTGTCGGGCATAGGTGTTTTATCTCCACTCATGTCAAAGACAGCTCTGTGGACCTATTCTATTGTGAATGGAGCATCCAAATGTACTAAGTTTACATCTTGGATTGGATAAAGAGTTCTCCAGTCAATATTGAAATCAGCCTGAGTGCTAGTACCACAGATATCTTCAAAATGATCATCAAAGCTTGATCTAATAATAGGTGGGGAGGTGCTGAGGCTTTCGTTCATGAGGAGTGAGTAGATGAACTTTCTGCATCTCCTGCCATTTGCAATTGAATGAAAGAATTTTGAATTTGCATCACCCTCCTGATCCATTGCAGTCATGATCTCTGTCTCCAGTACACAACCTCAGTTTTGATGAGGTCATGATACTCTTTCTCGGCAATTTTGAGTGCATCATCATGTAACCCCTGTTTCCCCAAATACGTATTTTCAGTGTATTTTCTGTATTTAAAATTTTGTAAATTATTTTTTTCCACTTTCAAATTCTTTTGTTAAAATGTGTTATTGGATGTTCTGTTAAAATCTATTTTTAATCAATAATTCTAATCGTGGCTATTTATCCAATGATTTTTATATTGAAATACAAGCCCTATTAGTATTGTTGTTATTATTATTATTATTATTATTATTATTATTATTATTATTATTGTTATTATTATTATTATTATTATTATTATTATTATTATTATTATTATTATTATTATTATTATTATTATTATTATTATTATTATTATTATTATTATTATTATTATTATTATTATTATTATTATTATTATTATTATTATTATTATTATTATTATTATTATTATTATTATTATTATTATTATTATTATTATTATTATTATTATTATTATTATTATTATTATTATTATTATTATTATTATTATTATTATTATTATTATTATTATTATTATTATTATTATTATTATTATTATTATTATTATTATTATTATTATTATTATTATTATTATTATTATTATTATTATTATTATTATTATTATTATTATTATTATTATTATTATTATTATTATTATTATTATTATTATTATTATTATTATTATTATTATTATTATTATTATTATTATTATTATTATTATTATTATTATTATTATTATTATTATTATTATTATTATTATTATTATTATTATTATTATTATTATTATTATTATTATTATTATTATTATTATTATTATTATTATTATTATTATTATTATTATTATTATTATTATTATTATTATTATTATTATTATTATTATTATTATTATTATTATTATTATTATTATTATTATTATTATTATTATTATTATTATTATTATTATTATTATTATTATTATTATTATTATTATTATTATTATTATTATTATTATTATTATTATTATTATTATTATTATTATTATTATTATTATTATTATTATTATTATTATTATTATTATTATTATTATTATTATTATTATTATTATTATTATTATTATTATTATTATTATTATTATTATTATTATTATTATTATTATTATTATTATTATTATTATTATTATTATTATTATTATTATTATTATTATTATTATTATTATTATTATTATTATTATTATTATTATTATTATTATTATTGTTATTATTGTTATTATTATAACTTTGATTGTCTATTTGAAAATCCATTTATATTGTTAATTGTATTAGTAGTTATTTCAAATTATTTCCATATTGTGGTACAAAAAATATTTTTTTGTTATATATTCCTACCTTTTATTGATTATTTATTTTTCTATTAGTTTTTAAAAACCTTTACAACCCGAAACCCGTTTACCCTCAAACCCAATAACCTATTCTATATAACCCCACAAAATCCCCTACCCTACCTGTTACCTGCATTCACCCAATACCCATATGAACCCTATACCTTTTATACACCCGTTACCCATCAGCCGTTCACACCTAGCCCTAATTTACCCATCCATATATATATACCCAATGTTCTGTTCACCCTATCAGCAAAACCCTAGCTATCCCTAACATCCATCTTCAACCCATTCCTCTGCTCTCCCTCTCATCTCCCGACCTCCCGTCCTCTACCCCTATCCTCTCTCTCCTGTCCTGTCCCTTGTGCCGCCCCTGTCCAGTCGTCGCGCCATCCTGCAGTGCTAAAAAACCACCCTCCCCTGTGCTTCGCCCCGCCACTGCTCCTGGGCACCCCCTGCCGTCCTCCACTAGCAACAACAGCGACGACACCTCGCCGTCCCTTTGTGTGCTCCTCTCGATGACGCTGCAACAATAGTAATAGTCCCGACTCCACATCTCCCGTCGCGCCGCAAGCAGCCGTGCTGCACCACAGCGCGACACCAGCCTCTGCCTCTCATCGTCAGTCACCCGCAGCCCAGTCGCTGACGCATCCCTCGCTCCCAACGTGCCTCCAAGTCTCTTGGTGTCTCTCCCCCTCCTGTCGCGCCTCCGCGACGCAGCAGCGCAACACCTAGCGCCATGCTCCTCCTTCCTGTCGAGCGATGCCAGCATCCTGAGCGCCGCACGACAGCAGCCACCGGCCACTCTCCCTGTGTCGCGACCCCAGTAGCCCGACGCACCAACCTCCTTCCCTTCTCCTCTCCTACAGCCAGCGGTGACACACAGCCACACCCCTGTGCTGTGCTTCTCCCGACAGTGCCGTCGTCCCTGTCACCGTTGCCTTTCACCGTGACCCCGGTGCTCCTCGCCGCACCACCAGTCCACCACTGTTCATGCCGCTGTCAGAGCCGAAGACCTTGGGTTGCTGTTTGATTGGGTTTGATCGCTTTCGAATCCTGGCCGTCCGATCTCCTCTTGACCATCATCATCTTCTTCACCATCAGATCATCATGATCTCCATCATCATCAGTCTTGATCTGGCCATCCGATCTAATCAGATCATCTTGATCATGATCTCTTGGATCTAGCCGTTTGACTGTGTTCGTGAGTTCGTTCGCTCTTAGTCGTTCGTTGTGTTCGTTCCCGGGAATCCATCCCCTTTATTCTCTTTCTCTTCATCATTTTCATCGTCTCTCAGGTAAGTAACTTGTATTCTTTTCTTTGTGTAATACAAGTACTAAATACCGCATGTAGTGTAGGTTTGTTCTAGAGACAATTCTTATGCAAAACCCTTGTTATACCTTGTCTCTACTGTGTTGACTCGCCGTAGTTGCCTCATTACACACATGACATGAAATAACTTAGGGATGACCACTTCTTGATGTATGCCTGTATGTTGTTCGTATGATATCGTGTGCTTGGTTGTGCTAGTTGTAGTATACTTGTTGTAGACGTGTTAAATACCCTATACCATATTGCTTGGATATCTGATACACTCTATTTCTTGTTTGGTTATGTTTTGGATGAGTTTCATATGAACTAGTTGATTTTGTGCATAAATGATATTTTCAATTTTGCCGGTTCCCCGTGTTTGATCAGTATTTAGACCCTATTAAGTTCAGTATATGAAAATTATTTGTAAATATGAATTATAGAGAATTCTGTCTACTTTCCATATTTTCTGAAAGATCTCAGTTTCGATTTGTGAGTTGCGAGTTATGACTATTTTACTACAGATGTGTTTAAAATTTCAGATCCAGTTTTATACAAATTTTGTATGGTAATCTATTTTTATACTGATGCTAAAGATAATATTTTGATCCAATATTTTGTTGATTACAACTAGACCTGATTGGAATTAATTCCTAATTTTTGTGGATTTAATTGATAACTTTTACAACTATTCTATGCCTGCAAACAACTACTATACTTGAAGAATTTTCATGCTGTTCAGTAAAGAACCTTAATTTCAACATGATTCCATTTACTTTCTATGAAAACTTTGTGAATATGAATTGTAGCATACTGTATCTATTTTATCAACCTTTTAACGGATCTGGATTCTGATCTATATTTTGTAATCTATTGTTGTTTTCGTACTGTTGTGTTTATGATTCCAGATTTACAAATTTGCTGTATCTTGCTGTTTCTGATTTTATTTGACTATACTATCTATGTTAGAAAATTATGAAACTTTATTTTCTGATACTAGAAATACTAGGGAATACCCCAGATTTTTCGTAGATTTAATTTGTAAGTTTTCATGCCATTTTCCTGTTTATGAATACAAACTTCTGATTTCTGGCTGAACATGTTTTCTGGATTCAAATCTATTTTGAGACTTGTTTTTGTGAAATACCATATGACTTATATATATTTCTTGGATTCGGCCGGAGTCTATTTTTCAGATTTTCTAATAGATCCAGATTTGCACTTTTGTAGCAACGGAAATTTCAGTTTTAGTGCAGTACTGTCTTGCTATCCTGAACTACAATTTTCGCTGTTCTATCCTTTCGTGTGTTATCTATCACCTGAATATGTTTTTCTTTAATACTGAACCGGTTACCTGTTCATGCCATGTTATTCTTGCTCTGTTTTGTGACACGTGTATGCCTGTTTATTAATAATAACAAGAAATCAAGCAGGAGTTAAGGGAAAGACCTTAGTAGTGGACACTATAGGTATGTGTACTCAAAAGGGGGCCCGTATTTTCCCTTTTATATTTGATTCATGTTAATACATGAACCTGTTGATGCATGGACCTGTTGGTTCATGTACCTATTACCTGTTACCTGTTGGTTCATGTACCTGATACCTGTTGATGCATGAGTCGGTTGATTTGTGTACCTGTTTGATTCATGAACCCGTTGATGCATGAACCCGTTGGTTCATGTACCTGTTTACTATTTAATTCATGAACCTGTTCCTGTTACTTGTTACATGATGCCTGAGTATACTGCCCTATAGAAACCCACCACTAGGCCTAAACGAAATTTGCATGTACGTAGCAACCATGTGGTAAAAGTTTGGGACGCATGAAGTGCTACCTACATAATAATAAGTACAAAACTTGACATAACATGATTACCTGTACATGCCACTTGATACCTGATACATGTTACCTGTACCCTTTTAGCACATTATATTATTTAATTCTATTCATGATTTATGCTAGTTGTTCTTTTCTTTATCATGTATATTCCATGCTATGCTTGCTTCCGCTGTTACCCTTTATCTGTTTAGCTTTCCCTGTACTTGTGCCTGCACTACAAGTGTCTCATAACTTGCATTGAAGGGCTTATTGTTTTCTTTTTCCTCTTCCTACAATTTATTAAAATGCAGATTTTGGTAATCAGCTGCTAGATGGAGTAGGTGATATGAGATTTTAGATGCTGGAGTTTTGCTATTATTATTATTATTTCCTGTTGCTTATTTGATTAAATGTATCTGCTACTTGGATTATTTTTATTGGGCAGTGTGACCCAGAATTATTGACTTGTTCAGATCTGGTTTATTTGAGATTATTAAATTTTGTTTTAAGTAAATTCTGTTGGTATTGATTTAGTTATGCATGCGTGGTTGACTTCTCTTGCTTCCTACTCTGGTTATTCCTGTGAAATATTGTAAAGATTCTGACAGCTTATGGATGATGAAAATCATTTGCTGGGCTTAGTCACGTATCCGTATTCAGTATTCTCTTTTTGGGAAGTGGGGCGTGACACATCATCTTGTGGGCTTTGTTCTGCTTCAACCTCAAGGCGCAACATCTTATCTAGCAGCATTTTCTTTTTCACTGGGATGTGACCAAATACCTCATTTCTCCATTGCCAGATTCTTCTCTTAAGTAATGCCAACTTCTTTGCAAAAATATCCACTGCTGAGCCAGTGCAAGTAAAGTTTTGCTGCCAGTCAATAACTATTGGAATGAAGTTATCATGTGTTAGCAAAACCTTCTCAAACTTGAAATAGTGGATTATTGGGGAGATTGCTTGCATGTCTAGGAGTAGTGGACAGTGATCAAAGGAAATTCTTAGCAGTGAATGTTGAATACAGTTATGGTGCATTGCCTCCCAAGTCGCTGAGATAAAAAATCTGTCAAGTCTTGTCATAGTCGGATTAGCTCAAAGATTAGACCAAGTGTATTTCCTGTCTGTTAGTGGTAAATCAATTAGAGCAATGTCTTGGATGAATTCTCTGAAGATCTTCATATCTCTACTGGAGCCGCGGCCACAAGAACGTTCAAAATAAAAAATAGTAACATTGAAATCCCCACATAAACCCAAGCATTCTTTAACAAGTTTCAGTCAACGCCACTATTCCTGAATAACTTGGTGCCGGGTCTTCTTTTCGACAGAGCTATTATTGGTGTACGCCCTAGAGGCCAGCCGTATATTGAACATGCTAGTTTACATTGTATCATGACATTTATTTCATATGTAAGGCATTTTATTTATTGTGTTTTTGTTGTGATTAAATGAACATAATAAAGTCCTTAGAATAGCAGGTTCAATACCATGGGACATCAAGTGCATGACTTGATTGTGAGATCCTATTGGTTGAAATCAGAACACTATTCTTAAATGTCCCTAGTCAAGTATTATTTTGAATTAGGACAACAATAATACATAGAGACAATTATGTGCATAGACTGATGACCAGATCGCATGGGTCATTGATATGAGATATCAAGTCTTCACATGGATACATATTAGAGTAATAATATACTGGACAAACCCACCATGAGAACGTTGCATGAATTATTACGTAAGTGTCACGAGCAATTCTCACAGTGACCATGGTGTGCGTAGTGCTTTGACTTGAAGTCACTACGGTTACCGACATGAGAAGTTATATGTTTTAATACCGTCAAACGTCACATGTTATAAAAGAATTATAAAGTCGGTTATTGGACATACTATGAATCATGCAGAGAGATGTGAGTGACTTAGATAGGATTTGTCCCTCTTACATAACATGAGAGATATCTTCGGGCCACTTGATTGAGTGAGACTACAAAATGCATGGCCGTGCTCAAATGAGTCAATATAAGATATTGATCTCATTTATTTTAATAAGTCTACTCAGACATCAAGAAACCAAATATTGAACTATACAAGGGTGACACGCTCAATGCCTAGTGGTCAATTAAAATATCTGGACAAAAGGACTAGACTACATGGTAACATTGGTCGCGGATAGGTTATGTCATATCTCTGGCATTCCCATTACTTGAGTAGCAGTGATGTATTGCTAGATACCGTTTACTGTTTGTAACACTAAAATATGATTTTAGTATTACTGTCAACGTAATGGGAACCTACAGGGTCACACATTTAGAATGGATCAAAATTAGAATTTAAATTCATAAGATGAATTTAATTGAAAATCTAAGTATGACTTGGACTCCCAAGATTTGTTGGAAATTAATTAGATTAAATGGGCTAATGAAAATTAGAAGGTCATATGGCTAAAAATGGGATTAAATCAGGACCGTTCAAGTCGAGCACGAATCGTAAAGCTCTCAGGGGTAAAATGGTAATTTCACTTACAAACGGATCTGAAATGGGAACTGGGTCTTTCTACAAAGCCCAATAACCCAAAAATGGATCTGTCCTATTGGATTTGGGTGGCAACCCACTTCAAACCATCCCAGATATTTAAAGAGTAATTCAAATTCGTGATTATCTCTAAGAGGCAATTTAAAACACTTCTCTTATCATGAAACGAGTTTAAACTCTACATCTTATCCAAAAACATGGGAACATAGCGATAAACGATTATCTCTGAACTGTCTCTTAAGGCGACTATAAATACCCCTCTCCCCCACCATAACGAGGTAATAAATATTTTTCCACAAATCGCTCTTTCATAATCTTCCAGATTACTGACTTGAGTGTCGGAGGGTTCATCGTAGGGATCCATCCCGGTGTATTGAACTTTTTGCAGGTTAACGGCAGCAGCAAAAAACAGTCAAACGCCGGCCAAAAGTCAACAGGTTTGCCTTATTTGTTTTCAAAAGAATCCATAAATACATTTGTTTGCTCTCACACCTCAATTAGTAGCAACAGATTGGCACCGTCAGTGAGAAACAAAAAGGCAATCCGGCCACATATCACCAGTAAAGGCAGTTTCCAAGTCATGCCTCCTAAAGGAAAAGGGAAGGCAGCGACATCCAGCCGTAGAGCCACTCCTCTTCCTCTTCCTCCACAACCCTAAGATCTTCCTCTTCAACTCGACCAGCAAGTTCAGCAACTGCAGCCTGAACGGCCTCCTCCCAGGTCCACAGGGGCTGCCCCGGGGGGCTCCCATCGGAACCGTCAGGGAAAACACTCCCACCATGATCGCATCTCAGTCCACAACCCTTTTACTGACTCCATGGCTTCTCAAAGCCCTCTCGGCCAGGATCTCCATCAAGTGATCGTTAATCGACAGGAGGGGGTCGACCTCCGAACCCGCTTGAATGAAAGGAGGGCCATTGAGGAAGTCCCTCAACCCGAGCTCCAAAGGGCTACCAGAGGTTGGTCTCCCCAGCAGATCAAGGCCTAGAAGAACCCCCTCCCCAAGGAGGTGAAGAGAGTCCCCTCCACGTCGTCGGTGGAGAAGCCATACTCTGATAAGCCGAGCCGCACCCAGGGACCGTCGGGCTAGAGGAGCACCAGTCACTCAGGCCAAGTTCCAGAATTTCAAGGATGATATCTTGCAAGCTCTTAATATCACCACAAGTCAGGAACGGCGTGCGCCTAGCCCTCCCCATGCCCCGACTCATGACCAGTGCATGCCTAGCTCTCGCCGTACCGCCACTTATGAAAGAGAATCCCAAGGGTCAACAAGATCCGACTGTAGGGATGACTCTATCCACCGCCATTTCCACGAGATGGAGAGGTGCCACAACAGGCTCAACCAAGAAGATGAGCAGTGGGCAAGGAATTTCTGCCCAAGCAGGCCTCCATTCTCCCGAACCATCATGGAAGCCTCGGTCCCAGAAAACTTCAAACCCCATCACTTTGAGTCCTGAATGAGGAGTCAGACCCCGCTGACCACATCAAGGGTTTCAAAACTCTCATGATGATTCACCAGGCTTTGGATGCGCTCCTTTGCAAAACCTTCCCAGCCACACTGAAGGGGCCCGCGAGAGAATGGTACTTCTGACTTACCCGTGCCTCCATCTTCTCCTTCGATCAGTTCGATGAGCTCTTCCTACCCATTTTGTGAGTAGCCGCCGGGCCAAGAAGATAAGCACATCTTTGTTGGCACTCAGTTAAAGGAAGGGTGAGCGATTAAGGGACTATGTCAAGCGCTTTACCACCGAGGCTCGGTCTATCGTCTCCCTTGATCAGTCGGTGGCCTCTGCCGCGTTCCGACACAACATTAACCATGCCAACTTGAAGCCATCTCTCGCTAAAAAGCCGCCCAGGGACTTCTCGGAACTCCTGCTGAGGAGCGAGATATATATTAGGGCGGAGGAGTGTTGTTGGATTCTAGCTACCTAAATAAAGAGATAAAACTAGACACAAATTATAAACCTCGCAAGTGCACGAATCGTTTGGAAAAGCGTAGCAATAGCAAGGGTCGATCCCACAGAGATTGTAGACTTTAACTTACCAACCAATAAAAAGAATAAGAATCATAAGGAGTTGTTCTAAAGGTCTAAAACAAATGAAAAGATCAAAACTGAATTAAGAAGTGTTGAATCACAAGTATTTATGAAGTAGTTGGGTTTAGATCTCCACCAATAGTCAGTAATGCTAAGTCACATTCTGAACTTCTTCTTATTACTCATGTTTGTTCCCTTCAAGGGCATGGTATCTACTCCTTAAAGTACTGTTTTCCTAAGCCAAGAATTAGGCATGGTATCTACTCTAATTCGTTTCTTTCATTAAGTGTTCAGCATGGTATCTACTAAGTTGTAATTAAAGAAAACATAAGATCAGTGGAAACGAACAAACACTCAAGGTTCTAGAAATTGGTATCAGATCTAGATCCCTTAAGTTGATTGAACCAAGAACCCCAAAGGATTCCCTTGTTACAATTTATGGGCACGAGATTCGGGTCGTCTCAATATGCTCATATAACAGATTCAGATAAATGGTAATGCAAACTTGATATTCTCAAGCTCTGTATGTCAGTCGACTGGCTCTCACCTCAGTCGACTGCTCTCAGAGCTTCGAGAACAAGTTTGATTATCATCAATCTATATCACTTCAATCAGATTCAATCAATAAGTAAAATAGAAGAATTCAGAAGAACATAGCACTACATAACTACGGCTTCAATCTACTCAACTATGAAATTAGTTCCACATAATAATACTTTTATTAATCAACAAGTTCGAATACATGACCAACATAAAAGAATAGAAGAAGAAGAAATAAACTAATGAAGTCCGGCAATGAGGTCGACTGGCTGTCACACAGTCGGCTGCCTTCGAATACTTGATCTCCTATCTCCTTCCTTGATGCTGATAGAATAATGCCCCTGTTGTTGACATGAACGCTCAGAAACTCTTGTGATTCGGTGGTGGGTGTTTGTGGAAGATGATGATCAGAAGATGATCGCCCTCATTCATGCGTCTTGGTTGGTATTTATAGAACACGGCTGAGGAATTAGGGTTTCCCCTTTTTCAGGAAAGTCCTTCTTTACTTGATTTGATGATTTATTTCTTTCTCGTTTCTTCTTCCTTTCCTTACCTGTTAACCACGCCTTTTGCTAATTCCCAGTCTCTAGATTTGGTTTGTTGGAGAATTCGCATAAAATCTGGATTCAAATAGATTTGGTATTAGATGCGGGTGTATCTTCGAATATCTTATCTGTTAACTCCGCCGCAGACCAGTCGACTTGTCTTCGAACCAGTCGACTGTGTCGAGACTTCTGAGGATTTCTCAATTGATCAGCCCAGTCGACTGGTGTTGGAGTAAGTCGACTGTGCCGAAACTTCTGTGTAAACTTGATTTCTCTGTTCAGTCGCTTGTGTGGAAGACTCAGTCGACTGATGCTCTGTAATATTCTGTGTATCATCCTTGAAGTCCTGGATCTGCTTTGTTTTGCTGTTATAGGCTGTTTCCTATGGAAAAGAGAAAATAAGAGTTAAATACCACATATAGAGCTTTTAAATGTGCATTTACAATAAGATTATTGCTTCTAAATGTGAATAATAATGTGTTCATCAAATACCCCCAAACTTAGATTTTTGCTTGTCCTCAAGCAAACTAAAATTATGAACAAGGGGAAAATAATAGTATTCAACCACCAAGATTTCTTATTATGTGGGCATCAACATATTAAACTAAAAACAATTTCAGATAAAGTAAAATTACGCATACCCACTTTCTCTAGTGCAATTGTTTAGTCATAATCCCTAGACTCAATCATATTTGTCATGCAATTAATGTAGTTATAGTATGCGACTACTCAATCTGTGGTTATCCCCTTTTCTCCACTACAAACCGAGTAGCAAACTAGAGTTTTTTTTTTTTTTTTTTTTTCATATAGTCTCTTCTTTAAAGTTGTCACTTGCCTTTTTACGCGAATGCAAAACATTTGTGATGAATCCACCCGGTTACTCAGCAAGTCACAAACTCTAAAGTGCTTTGCATACTCATATTTCAAGTTGCCGTTTGACGTAAAGGTAAACATTGGTGATGAATACCCCTAGTTACTAAGCAACTCAAAACATTGGAGTAGATTGACTTTATTCAATTATATATATATATATATTATCACTCTATTTACTTAAACTCAATTTAGGACTAGATTTAAAGGGAATGATCACCAGAAAAAGCATCACATTCGTTTATTATGTATAATTGCATGACTCATATAATCTTGTAGGGAATTTATGAAACTCCACAATTCTAAAGTAATTAAGTATCCTTCTTCTTACTTTATAAGAAATTGTTTATCCTAAAAAAAATTTCAAAAAGACTCTAAATATAAATAACCCTAATACCCCCAAACTTAGATGGAACATTGTCCTCAATGTTCGGAAGGAAATTTAAAAATAGGCATGTGTCACCATCTAGGAAGGAGAGACTGAAAATAGAAGATGAAAATAAAAGATGAAGAAATAAAAGAAAATAGAGGGAAAGTGTAAATACTCCCCTGAAAATTGGGTTGCCTCCCAATAAGCGCTGTGTTTTCTGTCTTCAGCTAGACTTGATGGGGTCATGCCATGTATTGAATGGTTTGAAGATTCACATCTTCCTCTTGCGGTTCTATGCTCATCTCTATGTATGGCTTCGCTCTATGCCCGTTCACCTTAAATGTTTGATTCTTTTCTTTGCTATGAACCTCCAAAGCACCATGTGGGAAGACTCTCGTGACAGTGTATGGCCCATACCATCTTGACATAAGCTTGCCTGGAAAAAGTCTTAATCTTGAGTTGTATATCAATACCTTCTGTCCTTCATGAAACTCCTTTCGTGCTAGCTGTTTGTCATGGTACAACTTGGTCCTTTCCTTGTACAATTTTGCATTCTCATATGCGTCATGCCTCAACTCTTCAAGCTCATTTAGTTGCAATCTTCGTTTGTCGCCTGCCTGTTTCATATCAAAATTGAACCTTTTAATAGCCCAATAAGCTTTGTGCTCCAACTCAACTGGCAGATGACAGGCTTTTCCAAACACCAAACGGTATGGTGACATGCCAATGGGTGTTTTGTATGCTGTTCGGTAGGCCCATAATGCATCATTCAAGCGCAGCGACCAATCCTTCCTCCTTGTGTTGACTGTCTTTTCCAAAATGCTCTTGATTTCTCTGTTGCTAATCTCCACCTGCCCACTAGTTTGGGGAATGATATGGGGTGCCCACTCTATGTGTGATACCATATTTCTTCATCAAAGAAGCAAATGGAAAGTTATTGAAGTGGCTTCCTCCATCACTTATTATTGCTCGTGGTGTCCCAAACCTAGTAAAAATGTTCTCCTGCAAAAACTTGACAACAACTTTGTGATCATTAGTTTTTGAGGGGACAGCCTCGACCCATTTAGACACATAATCCACACCAACAAGTATATATAAATAACCAAATGAGTTAGGAAAGGGACCCATGAAATCGATTCCCCAAACATCAAAAAGCTCGATCACTTGGATGGTTTGCAGTGGCATTTGATTTCTAGAAGAGATGTTGCCTGTCCTTTGGCATTTGTCACAAGACCTGCACAAAGAAAAAGCATCCTTGAATACTTTAGGCCAATAAAATCCAGATTGCAATACCTTGAGTGTTGTTCTTTTTGGTCCAAAATGTCCTCCACATGCATAGTGGTGGCAATGTTGTAGAATGCTCAATTGCTCTTCTTCTGCCACACATCTTCTTATAATTTGATCAGGGCAAAATTTGAACAAATAAGGATCATCCCAATAATAGTGCTTGCACATAGCCACCAGTCTCTTTCTTTCCTGACTTGTAATACCTGGAGGGAAAACACGAGCAGTGAGATAATTTACAATGTCAGCATACCATGGAAAATTTGAACAGTGAGATACCAGTCGACTGGTCCTGCTACCAGTCGACTGTCCCGAGGATAAGTTTATTTCAAAGAGATGTTCATCTGGGAAATTTTCATTAAGGGACGGCACAGTTCTTTCGTCCTCCTGCAGTAGCCTGGACATGTGATCTGCAACAACATTGTCGCTTCCTTTTTTGTCTCTAATCTCAAGATCGAATTCTTGAAGCAACAGCACCCATCTGATCAACCTAGGCTTAGCATCCTTTTTAGCAAACAAATATCTCAAAGCAGCATGGTTAGTGAAAATAATAACTTTAGAGCCAATTAAATATGATCTAAACTTCTCTACAGCAAATATAACAGCTAACATTTCTTTTTCAGTAGTGGAATAATTTAGCTGTGCATCGTTTAGAGTTCGAGAAGCATAGTAAATAACATGGGGTTTCTTATTGACCCTTTGACCTAACACAGCCCCTAAAGCATAATCACTTGCATCACACATTAGCTCAAAAGGGTGGCTCCAATCTGGTGCCATGACAATAGGTGCAGAAGTGAGAAGATTTTTTAATGTAATAAAAGCATTTGTGCACTCTTCTGTCCATACAAACTCAACATCCTTAGCCAACAAATCACAAAGGGGTTTGGAGATTTTTGAAAAATCTTTTATAAACCTTCTATAGAACCCTACATGTCCAAGAAAACTCCTTACACCCTTAACTGTAGTGGGAGGGGGTAGTTTTGATATTATATCGATTTTCGCTTTGTCTACCTCTATACCTCTTTTTGATACTACATGTCCCAATACAATACCTTGTTGTACCATGAAGTGGCACTTTTCCCAATTCAGCACTAAATTGCATTCTTCACATCTCTTAAGCACAAGTTGCAAATGGTTAAGGCATTCATCAAAACAAGATCCAAAAACACTAAAGTCATCCATAAATACCTCGATGAACCTTTCCACCATGTCTAAAAATATACTCATCATGCATCTTTGAAATGTTGCTGGTGCATTGCACAATCCAAAGGGCATCCTCCTGTATGCAAAAGTACCAAAAGGACATGTAAAAGTGGTTTTTTCTTGATCTTCTGGAGCAATAGCAATTTGATTATAGCCAATATAACCATCTAAAAAACAATAATGACTATATCCTGCTAATCTTTCTAACATTTGATCAATAAAAGGAAGAGGGAAGTGATCTTTCCTGGTTTCGTTATTCAGTTTCCTGTAATCAATGCAAACCCTCCATCCTGTAGTCACTCTTGTCACGATAAGTTCATTTTCTTCATTCTTCACCACTGTGACTCCGCTTTTCTTAGGCACTACATGTATAGGACTTACCCATTTGCTATCTGAGATGGGGTAGATGATGCCAACATCTAGTAGCTTCAGAATCTCTGCTCTTACCACTTCCTTCATGTTTGGTTTAAGCCTTCTCTGTGCCTCCCTGCTTGGTTTTGCGTTGTCTTCAAGAAGTATTCTGTGCATGCATTTGGATGGACTTATTCCTTTGATGTCTGCAATGGTCCATCCTATTGCATTCTTGTGTTCTCGTAGTACCCTTAGCAACTTATCTTCTTTCTGTGCACTCAAATTTGCAGCAATTATCACTGGTAGCGTCTGGTTCTCACCCAAATATGCATGCTTCAAATGGTCGGGCAACTGCTTAAGCTCTAAGTCTGGAGGTCTCGGTGCAGTCGACTCATCCTGTCCATCAGTCGACTTGTCTGATCCACCAGTCGACTTGTCCAGTCCACCAGTCGACTTATCTGCAGAAACAAAAATGTCATCAGTCACTAATTTTTCAAACACAGGTGCAAACTTACCTGAGTGTGACTTTGGAGTTTCAAGGTGATGTACTGTCTCTGCAATCCCCCAGTCATCGTATTCCTGTTCATCATTAGATAAAGTTAGAGATTGTGTAATTGTGGCTTGTAGTGGTTCAACGCTATGTACCTGAAATGTTTGATCAACAATATCCTGCACCACATCAACATTATAGCATTCATGATCATCATGTGGTAATTTCAGTGTATCAAACATTTTAAATTCAACCTTCTCTCCATTTATTTTCATGCTTATAGTACCCTTTTTAACACAAATTTTTATATCAGCTGTACTCATAAAGGGCCTACCTAAGATGATTGGTAGAGAAGATGGCATGGAGGAGTCTTCCATATCCAGCACAACAAAATCAGCAGGTAAAATGAAATCGTTTACCTGAACTAGGACATCTTCCAAAATACCTCTAGGTCTTTTGATACTGCGATCCGCCAACTGCAATGTGATGGATGTTGGTTGGAGTTCCCCCAATCCTAGCTTTCCATAGACGGTGTATGGGAGAAGATTGATGCTTGCCCCCAAGTCTAGTAGTGCTTTCTCAAAGAAATGCTCACCAATCCTGCAAGGAATGGTAAAACTACCTGGGTCTTTTAGTTTGGGAGGTAATTTTCTTAATAAGACAGCGCTCACTTCTTCTGTCAAAGCCACATCCTCCCTAACCTGAAATGTTCTTTTGTGAGTGCAACATTCTTTCAAAAATTTAGCATAAGAAGGAATTTGTTTAATAGCATCCAGTAGGGGGATATTAATTTCTACCTTCCTGAGAGTTTCAAAGATGTCAAATAAATGTTGTTCTTTCTTTTGCTTGACTAATCTTTGAGGGAATGGTGGCAGAATTGTTCCTTCTTTTTCACTTACCTTGTTGGATCCCACAATTTTTTATGGTTGTGTTTCTGCTTCTTCTGTGTGTGCTCCAACCTTGTTGTCAATTGTCTTACCACTTCTAAGAGTTGTTACTGATTTGAGCTGTTCTTGGTCTCCAGGGTTTGGTATAGTTTGTGATGGAAGTTCCCCTGCCTTTCGTTCACTTAATTCCTTAGCAATTTGGCCAATCTGTGTTTCCAACTTCTAAATTGCTTGCCCTTGTTGGTTGCTTGTTTGATGTTGTTGTTGGAGCAATTGAAGAACCGTGGATTCAAAATCCAACTTCTTCTGTTCTTGGACTGGTCGATCAAACCCACTTCCCATTTGGGAATTCCGTGCATGTCCTTGTGTGAATTGAGTCCCTTGATTATTCTGATTATTGCTCCAGGAGAAGTTTGGATGGTTCCTCCACCCTGGATTGTATGTGTTCGAGAAGGGATTGTTCTTTGGTGGAAACACTCCTCGACCTACATAGTTTGCATGCTCCTGATCTGTGAAAGAAGACATGGGACATGTATCAGTGGTATGATCTACATGAGAACAAATTGCACATATTTCGTTTGTTTGATTTTTAACTCCACCCATCATCGACATTGCATTAACAAGCATATCAATTTTCTTATTCATGTTTACCATTTCTAGTTGAATGTTATTGCTATTAGAAATTTCGTAAACTCCCTGTTTTTTGGAAGGGCCCCTCCTTGTTGAGAATTGTTGTGAATTCTCGCTGAGTTCTTCAAATAGTTCAATGGCCTCTTCACCGCTTTTCCTCATTAAGATCCCGTTGCAAGCTGAATCCACAATTGCCTTGTTAGTATCATTTAAACCTTCATAAAAAGCTTGTACCTGATCATCTTTAGGCATATTGTGCGTAGGGCATTTGAGAAGTTTGTTCTTGAAATCTTTCCATGTTTCGAAAAATAAGTCTCCATCCTTTTGTTGGAAGAGTTGAATCTCCCTTTTCAGTTGTTTGGTCATTTGGGCTGGAAAGAATTCTTTTAAGAATTTTGTCGCCAATTGCTCCCATGAGTTGATTGATCCTGGTTCCAAAGAATTATACCATAGTTTAGCATTAAGTTTTAAGGAAAAAGGAAACAAAATTAACCTGATTTGTTCAGGGGTGAGCCCTTGGACGCTTTGTGTCCTGCAAAGATCGAAAAAGTCTTGCAGATGGAGATGAGGCTCTTCATCTGGTCTGCCACTAAAGTGGGGAACCATACTAAGTAACTGAGGAGATAGATGCATGTTCCCTGTGACATTAGGTTGATACGCAATGCAGGAAGGTTGCTCGATATTCTTAGGTGTGAACTTGTCCTGCATTGGCACTCGATTGGTTATTTCTTCTGCCATTATTACTCGTGAATTGATTCTCTGAGCAGTCGACTGGTTTCGTGCAGCAGTCGACTGGTTGGTCGCAGTCAGTCGACCTAATCTATGCAAGGTGCGTTCTGTTTCTGCGTCAATTGGTAGTAGCTCTGGACGAAGTGATCTCCTTCCGTGCATCCACCAAAATCCTGTATCCTAAAAGAAAAATACTTAATAATAAAATTAAAAAAAAGAAAGAGAAATAAAAACTTTCTACTGATCTGTAAGTTAAAATACTAGACAATTCCCCGGCAGCGGCGCCAAAAACTTGTTGTTGGATTCTAGCTACCTAAATAAAGAGATAAAACTAGACACAAATTATAAACCTCGCAAGTGCACGAATCGTTTGGAAAAGCGTAGCAATAGCAAGGGTCGATCCCACAGAGATTGTAGACTTTAACTGACCAACCAATAAAAAGAATAAGAATCATAAGGAGTTGATCTAAAGGTCTAAAAGAAATGAAAAGATCAAAACTGAATTAAGAAGTGTTGAATCACAAGTATTTATGAAGTAGTTGGGTTTAGATCTCCACCAATAGTCAGTAATGCTAAGTCACATTCTGAACTTCTTCTTATTACTCATGTTTGTTCCCTTCAAGGGCATGGTATCTACTCCTTAAAGTACTGTTTCCCTAAGCCAAGAATTAGGCATGGTATCTACTCTAATTCGTTTCTTTCATTAAGTGTTCAGCATGGTATCTACTAAGTTGTACTTAAAGAAAACATAAAATCAGTGGAAACGAACAAACACTCAAGGTTCTAGAAATTGGTATCAGATCTAGATCCCTTAAGTTGATTGAACCAAGAACCCCAAAGGATTCCCTTGTTACAATTTACAGGCACGAGATTCGGGTCGTCTCAATATGCTCATATAACAGATTCAGATAAATGGTAATGCAAACTTGATATTCTCAAGCTCTGTATGTCAGTCGACTGGCTCTCACCTCAGTCGACTGCTCTCAGAGCTTCGAGAACAAGTTTGATTATCATCAATCTATATCACTTCAATCAGATTCAATCAATAAGTAAAATAGAAGAATTCAGAAGAACATAGCACTACATAACTACGGCTTCAATCTACCCAACTATGAAATTAGTTCCACATAATAATACTTTTATTTATCAACAAGTTCGAATACATGACCAACATAAAAGAATAGAAGAAGAAGAAATAACTAATGAAGTCCGGCAATGAGGTCGACTGGCTGTCACACAGTCGGCTGCCTTCGAATACTTGATCTCCTATCTCCTTCCTTGATGCTGATAGAATAATGCCCCTGTTGTTGACTTGAACGCTCAGAAACTCTTGTGATTCGGTGGTGGGTGTTTGTGGAAGATGATGATCAGAAGATGATCGCCCTCATTCATGCTTCTTGGTTGGTATTTATAGAACACGGCTGAGGAATTAGGGTTTCCCCTTTTTCAGGAAAGTCCTTCTTTACTTGATTTGATGATTTATTTCTTTCTCGTTTCTTCTTCCTTTCCTTACCTGTTAACCACGCCTTTTGCTAATTCCCAGTCTCTAGATTTGGTTTGTTGGAGAATTCGCATAAAATCTGGATTCAAATAGATTTGGTATTAGATGCGGGTGTATCTTCGAATATCTTATCTGTTAACTCCGCCGCAGACCAGTCGACTTGTCTTCGAACCAGTCGACTGTGTCGAGACTTCTGAGGATTTCTCAATTGATCAGCCCAGTCGACTGGTGTTGGAGTAAGTCGACTGTGCCGAAACTTCTGTGTAAACTTGATTTCTCTGTTCAGTCGCTTGTGTGGAAGACTCAGTCGACTGATGCTCTGTAATATTCTGTGTATCATCCTTGAAGTCCTGGATCTGCTTTGTTTTGCTGTTATAGGCTGTTTCCTATGGAAAAGAGAAAATAAGAGTTAATACCACATATAGAGCTTTTAAATGTGCATTTACAATAAGATTATTGCTTCTAAATGTGAATAATAATGTGTTCATCAAGGAGGCCCTCCTCCCATTTGATAAGAAAGATCCCCTGTCCGGGAACAAACGGAAGGGTGCAGACGAAGAAGGGGCTAAGAAGCTTGATGTGAATTATTTGCAAGTGTACAAAATCGCAACAAGTAGTATAGTTAAGTGAAAAGAGTGTCGAACCCACAAGGACTAATTATTTTATCGAGTACCGAAATTACTAGATTAACTACTATTTGGAAGACTGAAAAGATGATAAAAAAATAGCAACTAAATTAAATTAATCTATATGAAAGAAGTAACCCATGTTTTCCTAAAAACGTATTTTTGATATTTTCTGTATTTAAAATTTTTGTAAATTATTTTTTTCGTTTTCAAAATTCTTTTGTTAAAATGTAATATTGGATCTTCTATTTAAAATCTATTTTTGATCAATAAATTTATTCGTAACTATTTTCTGTGATTTTTATATTATAATTCAAATCCTATTATTTATGATATTATTATTATTATCAGTATTATTATTATTATTACTGTTATTTTTATACTATTATTATTATTATGGTTATTGTTATTGTTATTGTTATTGTTATTGTTATTGTTAATATTTTTATAAAGTCCTAATTGCATTTTTTATTATTGTTTATTTTATTTTTCCCTATATTCCATTAAAACCCTTATATCCTAAAACCCTATTGGATCCACAACCCTATAACTACCCAAACCCAATAACCCGGTTGTCAACCCACCCATTAAAACCCTAACTACCCAGTTAATAACCCCAATACCCATTTAAAACCCATTAAAATACCTTACCTGTTAACTTAAACTACCCATTTTCCTATACTACACCTAACCCGTTAACCTAACTACGCAAACCCCATTTATATATCCTACCCGAAACCCACCCTAATAATCTCTGTCCCTACCTATATATACACATAACCCATCGCTTATTCACCTTCCCTACCACCCACCTGCCAACCTCTCCCTGCACCCATCCTACATTACCCATGGTCGCCCCTTCCTCCCGATCGTCTCTCCCACCCTTCCTTCTCTCATCCCTCCTGCTCTTCCGTTCACCCCCAGTCGTCTCCTGACCTCTGCGGTGCCCACGTCGACAACAGCGTCGACCGCAGCGCCACTGCACCGACCTCCCCCCGTTCTCTCTCCGCTGCACCCTTCCCATCTCCCCCTATCGCGCAGCCAGGCAACAGAAAGCCGATGCCAGTCTCCCCTGCAGCGCTGCAGCAACAGCAGCAACTTCCTTTAGCCAGCGCGACGCCCCCCTTGGCCGCGCCGCCGTGCTGCCCAGTGCCGCCACCAGTTCCCCTGGCCATCGGCGTCCTCATTTTAGTGCAAACCCCCATTGTTGCGCATGCTTTTGATCATGGGTTGCTGTTGTTATGGGTTTGATCATTGCTTGATTGGTGGCCGTCCGATCCCCATCGCGATCATGATCATCATGTCTCCTTGGTTTGATCAAGTGCATTGTGAGCCATCTGTTTGATTGTGATCATGATCTTGATGGATTGATTCTTGGCCGTTCGATCTTGATCTTGATCTCTTGGATCTAGTCGTTGGATCTCTTGATCATCCTCTTAATCATCGAGATTCATGCTTGGGGTTTGTGATTTCGATTGTGATCATGTGTTCGTGATTGTGTTCGTGACTCGTTTGTTTGAGATCGTTCCCGGAAATCCGTTCCCGTTATTCTTGATTTTCGTGCTTTCATCTCCAGTTAAGGCAAGTAACTTGTACTCCAATTCCTTTGTTTGATACAAGTCAAAAATACCGCCTGTAGTGTAGTTGGGTCTAGAGACGACTCTTGTTTGTGTTATCTTTGATGGGTTTTGTCTCTACTGTGAAAACTTGACCATAGTTGCCTTATGACACAATCTTGACATGAATTAACTTAGGTTTTGCCCGTTCTTAATTTGATCATGTATGTGGGATTTTTGGTGAGAACTTGGGTATTTGTTGGGATCCATGTGATAACCTTGCTTTGGATATGTTAATTACCCTATTTCATGTTGTTTGGACACTTGGTAGACTAGATTTCAGGTTTGGAAGTGTTTGGATCAAGTTTCGTTTGAATGATGTTGATTTTGGTTTTTGAGAAAAATCTGTATTTTGTTGATGTTCTGTTTTAAATTGTTTTTTAGACCATATTAAAGTCAAAATCTTAATTTCAGTATAAAACATGAGTTTTAGAGAATTTCGTCTATTTTCAAACCCCTCTAACCTTGCTCGATTTTATTTTTGTATGAGTGACTTATGACTGTTTTACTACAGAGGTGTATTATGTTTCCAGATTTCGTTTCTCGGTGATTTTGTTGTTAAATTATTTCGTTACTTGTGCTACACATATTATTTTAATATTAAACTTTGGTCAGTTTTTCTATACCTATCTAGAAATTACCCAGAATTTTGGTAGATTTTATTGATGGGTTTTATATGTCGTTTCCTGCATATTTACAATAGTCATACTTGCTGTATTTTGCTCGCTGTCCTGTAAAGAATTGTGTTTTCACCCTGATTCCTTTTACGGTATGGAAAATGTTTGTGAAACATGAAAGTTATTTTATTTTATTTATTTTCATATCCCTTTGGAGGATTTGGATTTTGTTTCACGACTTGCGAGATATTTCAATTTTCGTACAGCAGTGTTGGGAATTCCAGATTTTCCAAAGTATCGTTTCTTGATGTTTTTTTATTTTTGATGACTAAACTAATTTTACTGGAATATTATGAAAATTTATATTCTGATTCTAGACATATAGGGGAATACCCTAGATTTTTCCTAAATTTATTTGAGAGGTTTTGATGCGGTTTTCCTGACTGAGAATTCGTTTTACTGATTTCTGATTTAACATGTTTTCTGGATTCAAATCTGTTTTGAGTTATGATGTTGTCAATTACTATATAACTTATTTATATTCTCTGAATTCGTGTGGAAGTCTATTTTCCAGATCCATTGACGAATCTAGATTTGGATGTTTGTAGTAGCGGGAATCAATGTTTTAGTACAACACTGTCTTGTTGTCCTAAATTAGAAAACTAGTTGTTTTACCCTGTTATGTGTTATCTTGTACCTGCACTTGTTTATCTTGCACCCTGAACCTTATACATGCTTATACCCTGTTATCCTTGCTTTGTTTTGCGATACATAAATGCATGCCTGATTATAATAATAAATGACCAAGCCGAGATTTTAAAGGAAAGATCTAATAGTGGATAATTCAGAAACGTGTACTCGGAAGGGGGCCCGTGTTTCCCATTTTGATTCATGTTGATACATGAACCTGTTGATACATGTATCTGTTGATTCATGTACCTGTTACTTGTTGATGCATGAACCCGTTGGTTCATGTACCTGTTACCTGTTGATGCATGGACCTGTTGGTTGTGTACCTGTTACTTGTTGATGCACGGACTTGTTGGTCGTGTACCTGTTGATTCATGAACCCGTTGATGCATGAATCGGATAATTCGTGTACCTGTTTTGATTCATGAACCTATTTCCTGTTTCTGTTCTGATCCCTGAGTACACTGCCCTCTATGGTCCACTATGAAATCTAAAGTGAAACTGTTTTTATGTAGCAACCATGTCGTATGGGATGCATGAAGTGCTACCTAGTTAGCAATAACTACAAGACCTGACATGACATAATCTGATTTCTTGGACTTGATACCTGATTATGTTGTTACATGATTACCTGTTTATCTGTATACCTGTTACCTGATACCTGTTACATGTTTACCTGTTTACTTGACACTTGATACATGTTACATGTACCTGTTAGTATACCATGCTACTTGTTTCTATTTTCCTTATTCATGTTAGATATTATATTTCTGTTGACACACTTATACCATGCTATGCTTGTTACTTAGAATTATCTATCCCCTGTACTTGTATCCTACATTATAAGTGGCCCGTAACTTGCAATTGACGGATACTTGTTTTTCTCTTTTCCTCTTTCCTGCATTCGTTGAATTGCAGATTTTGGAGAACAGGTTTCAGACGGTATTGGTGACATGAAGTATTAGTGCTGGATCTTGTTATTATTATTTATTGTAGTTTGCTTGAACAATAATTGTATTCATGTATTTAGATTTATTCTTGTATTTGGGCACTGTGACCCAGGATTATTTGTGTTATTCAGATCATGACTATTTGAGATTAATATATTCTATTTCAAGTATTCTTGTTGGTATTTGGTTCATATGTGCATGTGGTTGACTTTTCTGGCTTCCGACTCTGATTATATTGTGATATGTTGTAAAGATTCCTGAACAGCTTATGGATGATGAAAATCATTCGCTGGGCTTTGTCGCGTATCCGTATTCCGTATTCTCTTTTGGGAAGCAAGGCATGACAAAAGAAAAAAACTAATTAAAAGTAATTGAATCCGAAATTTGGTTGTTTGTTAATGGCAAAACAAATTTTAGGTCTTTCGATTTCACCTAGTTAATCCCACACAATTTATAACTCTATGTGAATAAAAATATTATTTTTCCAATTTGTACACCAAAATCCCCAATATATTCAATATTTTCTCTCAAGCAATATCAAAAATATTCTCAACTAATTATTTGTCATAGTTCATGCACAAATTACTAATTGAAAATTTATTAAGATCTATGAATTTCTTAACGGTTACATTAACAATGGTTCGCTATTGTAACAGTGTATAATTTTATTAATTCAAAATCACAAATTACCAAAAGTTGGACAAACAATTGTAAGCATTAAGAACAAAAATCAAACACACAACCGTGGAAAAACAAAAAAATAATATAGAATTAAAAATTGTGTTATCAAAACTAGGCTACATCAAAGCCCAAGAAAAATAAAATTAGTTCATAATAAATTTGTAACTAACAAACATGTTCTTTGATTGCATAATAAAAATTAGAAGAGAAGAAGAAAAACTCGTTTTTGAGAAAATCCACGTATGGAAATCCATGCCTTCTTCTTTTTTCTTCCATTTCTCTCTCTGTTTCTTTTTTTTTGCCTCGTGGCTCGTGGAGCAACCCAAACAGAGCCGCCTTTTTTCTTTTTTTTCTTTTTTTTTCCCTGGGTTCCACGCCGCCCCCTGTAGCCACCTACGTCCCTCTTGTGCTGCTTTGAATCCCGTCCTCTCTCCTTTGGTTTTCGAGCCACCAACTCAGCCCCTGTCTCTCTCTCTCCTCCTTCGATTTTAGTGCTCCACAGACCCATGCTTTCCTCTGTCCGTCGTTTATTTTATTTTAAATTTTTTTATTGAGGTCAGCCGTCGCTCTCCCTCTCTCGTTGAGCGTTCTTCTTTTTGCTTTTGGCTGCTGTGTTTATAGGGCCTGAACCAGTACTATTAGGGTTTATTTTTTCATAAAACCCCACATCTTCCTTTGTTTCTTTCTTTTCTGATCTGCTCTTTATTTCTTACTTCTTTTTCTTCTCTTTCTCTTTCTTGAAGCACATGCTGCACACACACAAAAAATAAAATCAGAATTTAGTATTTAAAAATAAAAATAAAATTAAGTAGTTAAATTAATTAAATTAACTAATAATCACATTAGCTCAATTAAACCCTTTTAAATTTGTTTATTTCATTTTCACCCTCTATTGGGCAATTAAAATTTCTATTTTGCTTTTCACATGGCCAAATTGTAAAATTTAAAATTCAACAAATCAATAAAAATTTAACGATCATTCTCCTTTTTTTGTTTTATAGTTTTTACTGAAAACCTTCACCTTTTGCATCAAAAAATCTTATTCCTTCAAAAATAATTAATTAACTGAAATTTATGGAAATAAGATAAATTATTAACAAGATAGACGAATACAAACAATTTTTATGGGTAAATGGTACAAATATTTATATAAAAATTAGACACATCAAATACCCCCCCCCCCCCCAAAACATAAGATTTTTCTTGTCCTTGAGCAAAAATAAAAACCAAGAATAAAGGAAAAGCAATCATAATTAGTCTCAAGTAGTCTCACGAAGAGATCTTATCATGCAAGCATCAAAATTTTAGCTTAAAACATAAACAATAGCAAATAAAGGAAAATTAAGCATACTCACTTTCTCCGATGCAATTATTCATACATAATTCCCAACTCAATCATATTTGTCATGCAATTAATGTAATTATATCATGCAACAACTCTAGCTGTGATTACCTCTTCTTACTACTACAAACCGAGTAGCAAACTAGAGTTTTTTTTTAATCGTCTCTCTCTAAGTAGTCACTTGCCTTTTGATGCCAATGCAAACATTTGTGATGAATTTACCCGGTTACTCAACAAGTCACAAACTTAGAGTGCTTTTGCATACTCATATGTCAAGTTGTCGTTTGACGTAAAAGTAAACATAGGTGATGAATACCGCTAGTTACCAAGCAACTCAAAACATTGGAGTAGATAGAATTTTATTCATTCAACTTTTTTTATCATTATTACTCTATTTACCTTAAACTCTATTTAGGACTAGATCAAAGGGGATAATCACAAGAAAAAGCATCACATTTTTCTTTTATGTATAATCACATGACTGTCACAATTTTGTAAGGAATTTTTAAATTCAATAATCCTAAAGTAAATATGTATGCTTGATCTTGATTTATAAGATATTGTCTATCCTAAAAAAATTATTTCAATACTTTAGCACAATAAAGAACTCAAAAGTGTAATGGTAAGCCTAATTGAAATTCCTTTTGTTTTGTTTTTCTTTTCAAATATATATAAAATATAAAAAAATGTACCCCTTCCCCCAAACATGAATATCGCATTGTTCTCAATGGAAAAGGAAAAAGAAAAACAAAAAGAATGCGAAAAGTTCAAAATTGCTCCCCTGATTCGTGTTAAAATTCTGGACGCACGATGTTCATTGATTCAGTGATATCTGGAGCTATAGATGTCCAAATTTCCTGATTCTTTTTGTTCTGGAATGCTAAGACAATTTTCTACGATCCCTCTTTGAAACACTTTTCCAGATTCTGACTCCATTCTGCTAAAAAACAGCCATCAGTGTAGGTGTAGAAAACAGCTCCACCCGGCGGCTTCCAAACTCATGCAATCCAATAAAATAAAATCAAAAATTAAAATTAAAATAAAGTAAAGGGAAAATATTATCTGAATGCAGTAAAAGAAAGCATGGGTTGCCTCTCAAGAAGCGCTAAGTTTTAAGTCTTCAGCCGGACATGGTGGCTGATATGGTTATGTAACGCCAAGATCCAACAACATAAGAACATCTTTTCTAATACTTCTCTTCAGGTGGTGATTGGGTTCAAGCTCGAGTTTGAGACATTTCTTTCTTGAAGATGGTGTCTTTGATATCCCTACCTCTTTTGAATTTTTGCTGAGAAAATGGATGAACCGATGGTGCAGCATCCAAATACATAACATATTTCAAAATCTTTTCTTTCTCAGATTCAAGAGTTGCTGAATTTTTTAGACATATTTTTACAGGTAACTTTTCCACTTCAGCGTTATGTTCCTCGCCCAAAATTAAATTAGTTTCACTTACTTGAAAACACGACTGTTCTTCAATAGAAAAATTAATGGATTTAAAAACATCAAACGCTACTTACCCATCCTCTACTCTCAAAATAAGTTTTCTTTGTTGGACATCAATCAAAGCTCTCCCCGTAGCTAGAAAAGGTCACCCCAAAATCAATGGAATTTGTTCATCTTCATCCATGTCAAGCTCTACAAAATCAGCTGAAAATATGAACTTGTCTACCTTTACCAAAACATCTTCAATTATTCCTCTTGGGTACTTGATACATCTATCCGGCAATTGCAAAGAAATTGTAGTAGGCTTTACTTCTCCAATACCAAGTTCCCTAAAAATAGAATAGGGCATAAGATTAATACTTGCTCCTAAATCACATAATGCTTTATGAAAATAAGAATTTTCAATAGTGCAAGAAATTGTAAAACTCCCTGGATCTTTAAGTTTAGGAGGTTGCTTCTTTTGTAAAATTGCACTACTCTTTTCGGTTAGCATTACCATTTCATGCTCTTCCAACTTCCGCTTGTTTGATAAAATATCCTTAAAAAATTTAGCATATTTAGGCATTTGTTCTAAAGCTTCAATAAGAGGAATATTAATATGCAATTTCTTAAAAATATTCAAAAATTTTGAAAACTGATTATCAAGCTTGTTCTTTTTAAGTCTTTGTAGAAAAGGAATAGGTGGATCATAAGATGAATTAGGATAAGTGTCAGAATTAAACTCTCCTGAAATTGTTTGGTTTGAAACTCCTTTATTCTTCTCAGAATGGTGATTGGCCACCTGCTGCGTTTGTTCCTCCACAATTTGCTCGATCTCTCTTTGCTTTTCAACCACATTTTGTTCGACAGTTTGGGATTGTGGCTGCTCAGTTGTTGTCTCACTTCTAAGTGTTATTGCTTTGACATGCTCCTTGGGATTGACAAATGTGTTACTAGGTAATGTTCCTGCCGTTCTTTCTGTAATAATATTTAAAATTTGACCAATTTGAGCCTCAATATTGGGAATTGAAGCCGTATTATTTTGTATCGCGAAATCTATCTTTTGCATGTATTGCATGAACATCTTCTCAAGTGTTAGCTTCTTTTCTTGTTGTTAAAAATTTTGTTGTGGTATAGCTCCTCCTTGATTGTTGCTCCAAGAAAAGTTGGGGTGATTTCTCCATCCTGGATTGCATGTGTTTGCATAAGGATTGTTTTGCTTTTGAAAGTTTGACACAAAATTTGTTAGTTCGGCATTTGATTGAGAAAAAAGGGTTGTCCACTTGCCAATCTATACTTGAGTGATTTCCTACACAATGATCACAAATTATATTAGTTTGAATAGCATTAACATTCATATTACCTATTTGTTTAGATAAAATATTATTTTTTACAGTTAAAGTAGGAATAAGACCAAGTTTAAAAACTCCAGCCACTTTTCTTGGCATTGTTCTCTCTGAAGACCATTGGTAATTGTTGGATGCCATCTCCTCTAGAAGTTCATAGGCTGCTTCGGGAGTTTTTCTCATTAGTGCACATCCAGCTGCTGCATCAACCATAGATCAGTTGGTAAATCCTAAACTGTTATAGAATATTTGAATTTGCAGCCATTTCAGTAGTTCATGATTAGGACACTTTCTCAATAACTCTTTATACCTCTCCCATGCATCATACAAAGACTCAGTCTCAAAATGAGCGAATGTTGTAATGTTATTCTTTAGCTTTGTTGTCTTTGCCGGTGGAAAATACTTGGCTAAAAATTTTTGTGCAACTCCTAAGTAGTAATACTACTAGGTGGTAGAAAATCTAGCCAAGCCTTAGCCTTATCTCTTAGAGAAAAAGGAAAGAGTCTCAATCGAATTGCAACATCTGATACTCCATTGTGTTTGAAAGTATCACAAATTTCTAGAAAGTTTGCAATGTGAACATTAGGATCCTCGTGCGATAGTCCCCCAAATTGAACAATCTGTTGAATAATTTGAATGATCGCCGGTTTAATTTCAAAATTGTTAACTTGTATAACCGGCCTCTTTATGCTTGATGTTGCTCCATTATGTGAGGACACAGCATAATCTCTCAAAGTCTTGTTTTCCTCATTGTTTGCCATTGTGATACACATTTATCCCCTGAAATATGACTTTTAAAGAACAAAAAACTAAAAATAAAAAGTAAAAAGTAAAAAATAAGAATAATAAGAAAAATCCAAATTAGTAACAATCTAGCTATTATCAATATCAATAAAAGAATAATTAGTCCCCGGCAACGGTGCCAAAAACTTGATGTGAATTATTTGCAAGTGTACAAAATTGCAACAAGTAGTATAGTTAAGTAAAAAGAGTGTCAAACCCACAAGGACTAATTATTTTATCGAGTACCGAAATTACTAGATTAACTACTATTTGGAAGAGTGAAAAGATGATTAAAAAATAGCAACTAAATTAAATTAATCTACATGAAAGAAATAAACTAATTAAAAGGAACTGAATCCGAAATTTGGTTGTTTGATAATGGCAAAACAAATTCTAGGGCTTTCAATTTCACCTTGTTAATCCCACACAATTTATAACTCCATGTGAATAAAAATATTATTTTTCCAAGTTGTACACCAAAACCCCCTAATTATTCAATATTCTCTCTCAAGCAATATCAAAAAATATTCTCAACTAATTATTTGTCATAGTTCATGCACAAATTACTAATTGAAAATTCATTAAGATCTATGGATTTCTTAACGGTTACATTAACAGCGGTTCGCTCTTGTAACGGTATTTAATTTTATTAATTCAAAATCACAAATTACCAGTTCGGTCTCTCCATGATTTAATAAATCATACAAAAGTTGGCCACAATTGTAAGCGTTAAGAACAAAAATCAAACACACAACCATGGAAAAATAGAAAAATAATATGAAATTAAAAATTGTATTCTCAAAACTAGGCTACATCAAAGACCTAGAAAAATAAAATTATTTCATAATAAATTTGCAACTAACAAACATGTTCTTTGATTGCATAATAAAAATTAGATGCGAAGAAGAAAAACTCATTTTTGAGAAAATCCACGTATCGAAATCCGCGCCTTCTTCTTCTTTCTTCCTTTTCTCTCTCTGTTTCTTTTTTTCGCCTCGTGGCTCGCGCAGCAACCCAAGCGGAGCCGCCTTTTTTTCTCTCTTTTTTTCCCTGGAGTTCCACGCCGCCCCTTGTAGCCACCTACCTCCCTCTTCTGCTGCTTTGAATCCCGTCCTTTCTCCCTTGGTTTTCGAGCCACCAACTCACCCCCGATCTCTCTCTCCTCCTTCGATTTCAGCGCTCCACAGACCCATGCTTTCCTCTGTTCGTCGTTTGTTTTATTTTAATTTTTTTTATATTGAGGTCAGCCGTCGCTCACCCTCTCTCGTTATGCGTTCTTCTTTTTGCTTTTGGATGATGTATTTATAGGGCTCGAACCAGTGCTATTAGGGTTTATTTTTGCATAAAACCCAACATCTTCCTTTATTTCTTTCCTTTTTCTGATTTGCTCTTTATTTCTTACTTCTTTTTCTTCTCTTTCTCTTTCTTGAAGCATGTGCTGCACACACACAAAAAATAAAATCAGAATTTAGGATTTAAAAATAAAAATAAAATTAATTAGTTTAAATTAATTAAACTAACTTATAATCACATTAGCTCAATTAAACCCTTTTAAATTTGTTTATTTCATTTTCACCCTCTATTGGCAATTAAAATTTCTATTTTTCTTTTCAGATGGCCAAATTGTAAAATTCAAAATTCAACAAATCAATAAAGAATTAACAATCATTCTCCTTGTTTTGTTTGTTAGTTTTTACTGAAAATCTTCACCTTTTGTATATAAAAAAACTGATTCCTTAAAAAAGAATTAATTAACTGAAATTTATGAAAATAAGATAAATTATTAACAAGATAGACGAATACAAGCAATTTTTATGGGTAAATGAGTGCAAATATTTATATAAAAATTAGACACATCAAAGCTTCAGAAGGATAATGGTGGCCAGCGCCGCCCTCCTCCCCATTTTGAGAAGTTTACCCGGCTTAATGCCAGTGTCTATGCCATCCTAATGGAGGTCGGGAAAGAAGGGTTGCTCCAACCACCTCGGAAGATGAATACACCGCTGTAAGAAAAAGACCGGGACAAATGGTGCTGCTTTCATAGGGACCATGGCCACGACAAAGATGACTGTCGGGCCCTTGAAGATGTGATCGAGGCCTTCATTCAGTGGGGGCAACTCGCCAGATTCGTAAGGAAGGACAGAGTAGATCCTCCGCCTCCCTGAGGGGCTAATAAGCAAACTAAGAGACCTTTTGAGACCCCAAACTCCGAAGTTGAAGCTGTCTTACACGTCTTTCATGGAGGCCCAATGGGGGGAGATTCGAACTCCTCCCAAAAAGCCTTCGTCTGAGAGGTAAACTCAGTGCAGAATCATCCTCCCCACAAGGGCCTTGGGGTTCCCATCACCTTTTCACACAAGGATTTGGAAGGCATCCGAACGCCTCATTGTGATGCTCTTGTGATAAACCTCCATATGGCTAACTTCGAAGTGCGCCGAGTCCTGGTCGACAACGGCAGTTCGGCCAATATCCTTTTCCTAGAAGCCTTCCAGGGCCTCAAGATGTCTAGATACCGCCACAAACCCTTCGGCTGCACTCTCCACGGATTCTCTAGGGTGCCAGTGACGATCGAGGGAGTTATAACTCTCGACGTAACCACTGGCAAAACCCCAACCACCCGAACCGAACCGATGGACTTTATGGTTGTTGACGTAAAGGCCGCTTACAATGTCTTCATGGGCCAACCGGCCTAGCCGCTCTTCAAGCTGTACTCTCAGCCTACCATATGAAGATGAAATTCTCCACTACAGCTGAGGTGGGAGAGGTCGGAGGGAGCCAGGAGACGGCCCGCAAATGTTACATGATTTCAGTAGGAGGGCCGGTCCTCTTCTTGAAGCCCTCGAGCTCCCCCAACGGAGTAGCCAAGCTATCTCAGAACCGGTCGATGAGGTGAAAGAAATAGACTTCTCAGAAGAAGACCCGAACAAGACATTCCAAATTAGTAAGGTCCTTCCCCCTCCTGTCAAAGCCGACATTATCTAATGTATAAAGGGAAATCGCGACCTATTTGCTTGGACCGTGACAGACATGCCTGGAATCTCGGAAGAACTTCTCATGTGTCACCTCAGTGTTGCTCCCGAAGCTAAACCTTTCCAGCAAAAACGTCGCAAGTTTGCACCAGAACGCCAGCAGGCAATCAAAGAAGAAGTAGAAAAACTCTTGAGCGCTCGGTTCATATGGGAGGTTAACTACCCCGAGTGGATGTCCAATGTTGTGATGGTCAAAAAGGCCACGGAAGCTGGAGGATTTGTATTGATTTCACAGATCTGAACAAAGCTTGTCTGAAAGATCCGTTCCTGCTCCCTTGCATTGATGCTCTGATCGATGCAACCTCCGATCACGAACTCTTGAGTTTCATGAACGCCTTTCTCCGGGTATAACCAGATAGGATGTTCCCCCTGATATTCCGAAGACTTCGTTCGTAAAATACCAAGGCCTATATTGCTAACGGGTCATGCCCTTCGGGCTAAAGAATGCCGGTGCGACTTATCAGTGCCTTGTCAACAAGTCTTTAGAGAACAGATCGGTCGGAACATGGAAGTCTATGTGGATGACATGTTAGTTAAAAGCATCAGCAAGCTGAACCATGTGAATGACCTTCAGGAGGCCTTTGATGTATTGCAGAGTCACAACATGAGACTTAACCTGACTAAATGTGCTTTCAGTGTCTCATCCGGTAAATTCCTAGGGTTCATGATTAGCCAAAGAGGAATTGAAGCCAACCCAGAGAAGATCCAGGTCATTCTGAACATAGCACCCCTTTCCAATGTCAAAGACGTACAAAGACTCACTGGACGCCTTGCGGCCATAGGGCGCTTCCTCTCCAAGTCAGGAGAGAAGTTTCTCCCGTTCTTCAAGGCCCTTAGAGGAATGAAAGGCTTCGAGTGGGGGCAACAGCAGCAGGAGTCCTTCGACCAACTCAAAGCCTATCTGGTCAATCCCCCACTCTTGAGCAAGCCAAAGGCTGGGGAAATCCTCTACATTTACCTCGCCACCTCATACTAGATGTAACGCCCCGAATCCCAAATACAACTGAATTCGAGAGTTCTACAGGATCTTTCCACTTCATTTAGTACAATTTTGCAAGGAAATTTGAACTTTTCACTTTACATCAGAGTTACAAGTAAAACATTACAATTTACACTGCACAGCGGAAGTAAAAATTACAACATATAAATAAATGTACAACAACATTGAATAATCTTTAAGCATCTGTTCCTCTTTAATCTTTATCTTGTCACTTACCTGCATATAAGACTGTGGGTACGTCAGTTTATTCAACCGACGAACATTATACACGGCCATCCTCTCTATGCCGGAAATAGTATAACTTATTTTCCATATTTAACACACACAAACTTGTCACATATCAAACTAAAGGGACTACCTTATTGATGTCGTGTTGTGATCTTGCACTTAGTCCTTAATGCAGTTATTTATATTATATGACACTAATGCGCACTTGTTCGGATTCTATGCATCCCATACTACATAGGTCCGAGGGCAAGCCTCTTAATCGTTCTTCATCTTTGTAGGGTTCAATCCCTCGTCATGTTTTACTCTACTACTGTAACTACGGTGCGTATCCTAGATGATCTATGAGTACAAGCTCGTGTACAGAAAACCTGGAGGGGAATCCCACGCCATGTCTTGACTCGTCAAGCATGCATTCTGTGGCAATTCAGCCTCCTTCATGGCACACGATCCTCTTACAGTTGCCAAACATCCCACAAGCGTGGCTAAAGTTCGATCATTACTGAGTAGTGCCCACGCCATGTCTTGACTCATCAAGCATGCATTCTGTGGCTCACACACCCGCACCATAAACTCTAACTCTCATACTTGTGTTTTTCTCTCACTTTCATCACGTCTTCACTATGCACTAATCCTTAGTTTTTATTAGAATCATGAACAAAATCAAAGCTCTAGAGTTAGCCTCTCCACTAAACCGAACTTATTTATTTATTCAAACATGACCAATCTTGGTCTTTCATTTCAAATTTCATTTCATTTCTTTCCAATTGCCGGGGAGACTTAGCTACTCTTTTGTTTCAATTTCAATTCACAATTTCCAAATTGAACATTTCCAACTCATAAATTTATTTTCATAATCATAACAGATTTCTTTTTCAATAGCATGATCTCTAAATTGTTCAATAGTCCATAATCATACATGGAATTTTATACTTCATCAAATATCAATTTCACATTGAAATCACATCACCAAATGAATATTCACATTTCATATTTTTCACCCTATTCTCCAATGAGAATAATTCACATCCATCACACAATATAATTTCTTTCTTTGCTATATTAATTTTCTAATCCTTCATTTCATGTTCTTTTTGCAAGATATAATTTTCACCAATATATAGATGTAGAACCATAGTTCTATTTACACATTTGTTCTCAAATCATATTTTATTCTATGTAAATAATTCCCAAATTATTTTTCATAAGTCCCATATATTTTTAGAAGAATAATCATATTTTTTCCATAATTTTTCAATCATCCAAACACTCAAAAAAAATATTTTTTTCAAACTGCCGAAGCCAAGATTCGAACCCAGGACCACAGGGAAAACCGCCCAAGGCACATGCCACTAGGCCAGATGCTACATGCGTTATAAGGAGGGCTGAGAGCGTTATATGCTCTCGGCTGCTGTTTTTATAATTTTTGAAAAAAAAGAAACAAAAGTATGGTACCACAGGGATTCGAACCAGCGACCTGGGGCTCCGAACACCCACTGTAGCAAACAGAGCCGTCCCAACCACTTGAGCTATGTGCTCGGGTTGTCAATGGTACAACTCTAAGTTTACTTAAATCAATCATTTCTGTTATCAAAACGTTTCGATGTTCAACTAGTCCTCATTTCATTTTTCCTTTATAAAAATTACTGTAAAATTCCAGATTGGTTCTTCCTTACATAATTTACACACCAGTATGTAAAAATAATTTTTTTAACAATAAAAACATATTTTTCATACAATTAAATTTGAATTCTACATTATAACTACCACATTTCTTCTTTTCGACATTTCTTAACAATTAACATCTTAAATCTCTTTACTAGCAATTCTTCATATTAATTTCTGTTTTTAATCGTTTACCAAACATACAAATCTATATTTTAATTCATTTCAATAAAACACAAAGATTCATTTAACACATAAAGTAGCATTGCTAATCTACTAACTTTTGTGTACATAATTTGTGATGTAGATAATGAAACTTTGCCATAATTAATTCACACAAAATTTAGACTTTTACTAATCAAATTACATACAATTTTACATCCATATATCAATCAATCAATAAGTCATTTTCCAATTAAATGTGTACTCTTATTAATCTTTTTCATGCTTCATTCATGTAATTTAATCTAGCATGCATTCCTAATTAGAAACATGAAAAATTTACCCACCTTATTGAAGAAAAGAACAATTAGCAACCTCCTAAACGAATGTCCTTGCAACGAGAACGATTCCCCTCCTCGTCGACGCGCACAAGCCAACTCGAGCACTCCACAAAGCCAAACCGAGAGCACCTTCCCTTGATAGCCGGCCTCTCCCCTTCTTGATGATGCAAGCACAATCCCACACAATCTCTCAATCTTTTACTCTCTTACTAACTACTAGATACTTGTATTTTAACTATAGGTTTGGAAGAATTAATTTGCACAAGAATACTAGCCAAAGGGGGGGTATTTATACTAAAAAAAAAGGAGAATGGATGGCTAGGATTGAAGTAGGAGTTAGGAACAAATGGCTTAGATTTAAGGAGGAGTTACACTAACTACCCATGATCAAGTAACCATCTCCACCATGATCCCACTCAAATTTTCCCATTCCCTCCAAAAGCCACAACCGGCCATGCTTTGTGTGCACTTGCACCTGTACGTGCAATACACGTGCATGCAATTGCCTCCAAAAATTTGTTCATTAGATTTTGTATAAAAATAATCTTTAAATTGTATTCTACATTACAAGTTGTATTTAAAAATAAATTAACTCATGGGCTTTAGTTTATGGGCCAAAATAATAAGCTTTAAAAGGATAATAAATAAAATTAATTTGGGCTTTAAGAAAAAAGCTTTTTGTCTAATTGAAAGAAGGCTTTGTATAAAATAGTTAAAAGCACATATTTAAATATCTATACTCATCACAATGAAAAATAATTACCAAAAATATTGCACGTGCACACTACGTGCAAAAATAAATAATTTTTATAAATGAAAATCGGAGTATTACAATAGACCTTCAACGTCGTCCTGGTAAAAGAAGAAGATAAGACTCAAAGACCGATCTACTATGTGAGTAAGGTTCTCAGAGACGCCGAACTCCGTTATCCAAAGATAGAAAAGATGGCCTATGTATTAGTCATGGATGCTCGAAAGCTCCGCCCTTACTTCCAATCCCACTCGGTGGTCTTTCTTACCGACCAGCCCCTCAAGCAGGTACTTCACAAGCCCAAAAGTTCGGGGTGCCTCATGAAGTGGTCCATAAGCTGAGCCAACATGATATCAGCTATCAGCCAAGAACCGCTATCAAGGCAAGCCCTAACAGAGTTCATAGTAGAGTGAACTATCCCTGGCGAGAGCGGAGCAGGGTCAACCTGACTGGCCCTGATGACTTCGTTCTTCAGTACTCACTCCGCATTAATTTTTGAGCATCAAACAATGAAGCAGAATATGAGGCTATTAGAGCCGGTCTATGCCTGGCGTGCAAGGTCGGAGCCCAGCGCGTCAAAGTATTCAGTGACTCACAACTGGTGGTGAACCAGGTATCGGGAGAGTATGAGGCAAGAGATGATCGCATTGTCAAATATTTGGCCAAGGTCAAAGAGCTGCTAACTACTTTCAAAGAAGCAAAACTCCAAAGAATCCCCCGAGAGGAGAATGGGCAGGCAGATGCCCTCTCAAAGTTGGCCTCCTCTTCCTTCCAAGGGCTCGAACGTACCATTTTGATAGAAGTCCTCTTAAGACCTAACATCGAGGAAGAAGGCCAGGAACTAATGAAGATACTGCCCCTTGTACTCGGGGAGAATTGGATGATGCCCCTGCTCGATTTTCTCAAAGACGGAATCCTCCCTCCAGACCCTAAAGAAGCTAGAAAAGTCAGAACTAGAGCCGAGCGATACACGCTCATCGAAGGGGTCATATACAAGCGCTCTTATACTCAAGTAGACGGCAGACCCTACTTGAGATGTTTTTTCCCCGAGGAGGCCCAGTACGCTCTGAAGAAGGTCCATGAAGGGATAGGTGGTGCTCATTTGGGAGCAAGGTCCCCCGCCCATAAAATCCTAAATCATGGCTATTTCTAGCCTACACTCCTTAGCGACGCCGAACAGCACCTTTTCCAATGCACCCCCTGCCAAAAGTTCTCAACAATTCGGTGCTTACCACAAGCCCAGCTATCCTCCTTATCCAGTCCGATCCCTTTTGCAATGTGGGGGATGGACTTGCTCGGGCCATTCCCTCCAATGCCTGGCTAGCTGAAGTTCCTTGTCGTTGTGATTGACTACTTCTCCAAATGGATTGAGGCCGAGCCTTTAGCAACAATCATTGAGATCAGAGTCCAAGGCCTTTAGCAACAATCACTGAGAATAGAGTCCAACAGTTCTTTTGGAAGAGCATCGTCTACAGATTCGGTATACCTCGAATCTTAGTAACGGACAATGGGACCCAATTCATGGGGGCAGCCTTCCATAATTTCTGTACGGACCTCAGTATCCAGCAAAGATTCTCTCAATATCCCACCCGCAATCCAACGGTCAAGCAGAGAATGCCAATCGGCAAATTCTCTCCAGCCTAAAGAAGAGACTCGACAAGTCTGCCATGGGATTATGAGTCGAGCAACTCCCCACTGTGCTCTGGAGCTACCACAATTAAGAGGAACCCAATAGGAGAATCTCCCTTCAACCTTACTTACGGCAAAGAAGATGTCATCCTGCTTGAAGTTGGCCTACCCTCTCCCCGCTTGATTGCTTTCAGTGAAGAGCAAAATTTGAACTAACTTCGGGGCACCCTGGACCTCATTGATGAGAATTAAGAAAGATCCTCCATTCTTCAAGAGATCTATTGGCGCAGGATCGAGAAATCCTACAACAAGAGATTCCACCCCACAAATCTCAAAGAGGGAGATTTGGTTTTGAGAAAACTATCAATTTCTTTCCCGGCTAAGAAAGGGAAACTATCTCCCAATTGGGAAGGACCGTACAAGATCTCCAAAGTTGTCCGTCCTGGTTCTTATCAACTTGAAGACCCAGGGGGCAAAAGAGTACCAAGAACATGAAATGCGGAACACTTGTTGAAGTACCAAGAGGGTGTTCCAACACCGTTCCAAGCAACTTCTACCCAAAGCATTTCTAAGTTTACTTTTCTTCTTATCACTTAGTTGATTTTTTCAAATGTAATAAAGGCTTGCAACTTAAAAGCAGCCACCTAGTTCTCTTTAATAAAAGCAATTTATTTCTCAAAAAACGTATTTTCTAAATGTTCTGGTTGTCTCAGCCCAAAGCGTACACTCTAAGTACGAAAACTCTCTAAAACAACAAGTTTAGAGTCCAACACTTGGTTGATGCCACTTTAGCTGCTTGCGAACAAGCAAGTGCGAAGTAGCTCACCATTCAAAATTTCTCTCATAGCTATTGAAACTCTCTTAAACGACAAGTTCAGAGTCCAACACTTGGTTTGATGCCACTTTAACTGCTTGAGAACAAGCAAGTGCGAAGTAGCTCACCATTCAAAATTACTCCCACAACTGTTGAAACTCTCTTAAAACAACAAGTTCGGATTCCAACACTTGGTTCGATGCCACTTTAGCTGCTTGCGAACAAGCAAGTGCGAAGTAGCTCACCATTCGAAATTGCTCCCATAACTGTTGAAACTCTCTTAAACGACAAGTTTGGAGTCCAACACTTGGTTCGACGCCACTTTAGCCGCTTGCGAACGAGCAAGTGCGAAGTAACTCACCATTCGATATTGCTCCTGCAACTGTTGAAACTCTCTTGAACACAAGTGTTAGCGAACACTTAGAGAAATGACAAACTCTTATGCCAAAAATAGCCATGTTCCACAAGAAATGAATAATTACAAGTGTTATTAGGTGAAAGAGGCTCGTTACAAGATCAAACGATGCAATCAACAAAAACATTGCTCGAATTGGGATACAAGTCTTATTCATACTACAAATATTTTATTTCGCTAAAGATGGGGATACAAGTCCTATTCAAGACTAAAGACTCCTACGAAACTACGAAGTGTTGCCCTAACTCCTAGGAAGTGGGACACTCCTAGTAAGCGACACACGAAGACGACGAGCGCTTTTCCGCTCCCTCGTTGCTTCCGAAGAAATCTCTAGGCCCGCAAACTGAGTCGTACCATCCGAACCCATGGACCTAGCCACTGCCCTAAAGATGCTCCGCTCGACGAGCCGGCTACTCCGCTTTGAGCATCCCCAGGGTTCCGCAGAGCATGGGGCATCCGTAGAGCCAAGTCATGGAATGATCTCCCATGGGCGTACTCCCCATGCGGGCAAGAGGTGATCCTGACGTTGCTTCCCTCGGAGAGTTGCTTTAAGTGAAGATTCTCCGCCTCCAATTCAACGAGCCTCTCTTTAAAGGAGTCGTCTGTCACTCTGAACTTCAAATGTGGTACCCCACTCGTGCTCTCCCCTCATGAAAACTCCGAGATGGTCCTCTGTAGATGAGCTACCTCTAAACTCTTCTCGAGCACAACGTTCTTCAGCTCATCCCTTTCCGACGTCATCTCGAACAAAGAGTTCTTCAGCTCGTCCCTCTCGGTCGTCACCGCGAATAAAGAGTGCCGGAGTAACTTTAGCCTTGAATCTTTGCTGGCAGCCATCGAGGGGCCGATCTCTCTTCCCTCGGGGGGTACTTCTCGGAGAGTCTCCTGAAGACACCTCGTCTCGATATCTTGGCGAGCCAAGACCAATCTTAATTGGCAGAGCTCCAACTCCGTCTTTGAGAGTCTCTCCCGAGATTCAGCAAGTCCCAACTTAGTAACTCAGAGTTGGCGTGAAGATGTGATGCTTCACTACCCTGGGAGGTCAACCAAAGATAAAAGCGTAAACCACTTTAAGTCTAAAAGAGCTACAAGATAGTTTTATGGCTAAATAGAGCTACTTCAAGATGTTTCTAGGGTAAAGCAGGCCCACAAGAAGTTCAAAGTCTCACAAATACTTGTTCTAAAAAAGGATATTTCATTAACTCCCACGAAAATACAAGAGCGGTGGCCAGTCCGCTATTAGGCACCGGTCCAAAATACCTAGACTAAAAAGGAAATGAAAATACAACTAAGTCAGGGGTCGACCTCTTTCGAATGATCTGCAGTCACAGAAGCCCTGACCTCTTGAGCTTTGGTGGCAATCACTAAGGGAAAAGAGTCTGGAGCTGCATCTTCCTCCGTCTCGCCTCCCTCGACCTCTTCCTCTTGGCCTTCTTCTTCGTCTTCTTTGCCTCGTTCCAAAAGGTCGTTGAACCCGGGGATAGGATTGGGAACAGATGCCACTCAGCGCATTCGACGTTGGGGAACTTCTCCATGACCTCGTCTATGGCTCGAGCGTAGGCCTTCGCCATGTTCATGCAGAGAAACCCCTTGGCCTTCTGCATCACTTGCTCCTCGACATCCTTCCCGCAGCCATCTTCGCAGCCGCGATCGCCTCCTCCTTATCCTTTGTGGTGAGCTCCTGCTCCTTCAACAACTGAGTGTTGTCCTTCTCTAGCTTGGCAACAACGGCCTTGAGGTGCTCCACCCCTCGAAGTCTTCATCTCAGCCTGAATCCTCGACTACTTGAGGTCTTTGGCGATCCTAGCTTTGTCAGCACGAGCTCTATCAAACTCGAGCTTCAGCTTCTTCTCCTGCTCGGTCATCTTCTCCATCAAATGCCCGAAGTGGCAAGTGATCTGCAAGAAAAGCATAACCTGGTAATTCTAGCTAGAAGAACACCCACCCTTAGCAAAAAAGAAAAGTTCGAAGATGATAGAAGACTCGCCTACATGGTAGCTTGAGCTATTTCGAGCGCATCGTCGCCAACGGTCCCCGCCTCCATGGCGGCCTTGTCCTTCGGCGTGGCAAGATGATGAACCACCTGCATGCAAGAAGACGAATTGCCAAGGAATCCGTTGAGCTTCCTGACTTGCCAGTCAGGGACGAAAATCTTCTTATGCTCCTCGGTCAGGAACTTCTCGGCTTCAGCTGTTGGGGGGAGGGGGGATTCCAAGGCCAAGGCTGCCGACGTGGGGAAGGCCTCTGCATCAACAGAGGGTGCCGCAGCCGCCAAAGTCGCCGGCTGCGAAACCACCGTGTCACGTCCCGCTTCCCAAAAAGGAATACGGAATACGGATACGTAACAAAAGCCCAGCGAATGATTATCATTATCCTTAAGCTGTTTCAGAATCTTTACAACACATCACAGAATTTATCAGAGTCGGAAGCAAAAGGCACAACGAACATGCAATATTGAAACAAATTTACCAACAGAAATTTACTTGGAACCCAATACAATGTTCTCAAATAAAATCAGAGTCTGGACAAAACAAATATCCTGGGTCACATCGCCCAAATACAAATAATATCCAATAAACCAAATACACTTTATTCAATGTTCAAGCAACAACTAATAATAATAATAAAGCAGAATTTTCCAACTTAATACATCCTTTCGCCATTACCACCTGGCAGCTGACCAACCTGATCTGCAATTAGTAAATTTGCAGAAAAAGGGGAAAAGAAGAAAACAAGTACCCATCAATTTCAAGTCGCGGGTCACAAATAACGTAGGATGCAAGCACATGGGGAAAACTAAACAGATTTAACTAATAGTAGAATCAGACCTAACATGGTATGCTAACATATGTCAAGTGTAAAGTGTCAAGTGTCAGATATTATGCAGACAGATTATTCAGATAGTGTCAAGTAATGTGTCGCATGGTAGTGTCAGACAGTTAACAGATAATCAGATATTCAGATAATCAGATAATAGAAATAACAGATAGCAGAAATCACAGATTCAGATTTTATTACGTCTTGTGTGATTACTATCTAGGTAGCACTTCATGCAGCCTACCTACATGGTTGCTACAACACAAAAGTTCCGTTTGTAGATTTCGTAGGGGATCATATAGGGTCGTGTACTCAGGATCAGACAGATATCAGATAACAGACATATAGAACCTAGTGGTTCTCTTCTTCTCTACACCTTCCTATAAGAAGTAATGTAGACAGGGTCAGACAGACAGATAGAACCTAGTGGTTCTATTCTACTCTACACCTTCTTACATAAGAAGCAATATAGACGGGTCAGAAACAGATAATCATATGGAAACACGGGCCCCCTTCTAAGTACACATTTCTATGCTTTCCCACTACTAGATCTCTACCATAAACCCCGGCTTGGTTACTTTTATTATGGTTATCAAACAGACGTGAATATGTGCGAAATAGTGTCAAATTAACATGATACAATCAGTATTAGGTTTAGGAAAACAAATCAGCGTGCTTAGATAATATAGAGTCACATAATCAAGTAAAATGGTGTAAGTTCATAATAAGGACAACATGACAGATCCGTACTAAAACAGTAATTCTGGTCTCTACAGAAATGCAAATATGGATCCGTCAAAGGGTTTGGAAACTAGACATCCACACGAATCGAATGCATATAAATAAGTCACATACTAGTTCACAACAAGACAGCTCAAAACTGATTTGAATACAGAATTTAGGTTCAGCCAGAAATCAGAAAAACAACTTCAAGAACAAGAAAACTGCATGAAAACACATCGAATAAATCCACAAAAAATCTGGGGTATTCCCCTATAAGTCTAGAGTCAAAATAACAAGTTTCATAATATTCCATTAAGTATAGATCAGTCATCAAAAATACCAAAGCAACAAGAAAACAGAGTTTAATGAATCTGGAAATCTCAACACTACTGTACGAAAACTAAGATATCTCGCAATCAGTAAATCGAAATCCAACTCCACCAGAGGGATATGAAAATAGGTGAAATTTACTAACTTTCATATTACACAAAGAATTTTCATACAGTATAAGGAATTATATTGAAAATAGGATTCTTTACTGAACAGTAAGCAAAATACATCATGAGAGGATTTTAGAAAAGAGCATGAAACACCACATAAAACTTGTCTTTAAAATTCATCAAAAATCTGGATAGTCCCTAACTTCATATAGATACACTGACCAAAATATTAGATCAAGATATTATGTATAGTATTGTTCTTGAAAATGGTTTGTTAACAAAATTAACCCAAAACAGAATCTGGAATTGGTCGACATCTCTGTACTAAAACAGTCATAACTCAGTCATACGAAATCCAATTCAAGCAAAACCAGTGGGCTTTGAAAATAGACGAAATTATCTAAAATTCATCTTTTATTTTGGAATCAAGATTCTGACTGTAGCATAGACGAAAATAGCAAACAACACAGAACATGCAGACAATACAGATTTCACACTTCTAATCAAGAACATCATAACTTCAAGAATATTGATCCAAACACATCCATACTTGAAATACAACCTACCAAACATCTAAAGATCATGTTTTAGGGTTACTAACATGTCCACTCCTATTATTTCACATGGGTATTCAATCAAACACAATTCATACAAACATTCACATACATGACTAAAAATCATGTTTTGGGTAAATCTTAGGTTATCTCCTATCAAAATTGGTGTCATAAGTCATCTATGGCAAAATTAACACAATAGAGAAAAAACCCATCAAGGAAAAATAAGTTTTTGGTTGTCTCTAGACCCAACTACACTAGATGTGAACTTTTTGACTTGTATCAACCTAATGAATTGTAGTACAAGTTACTTGCCTTATTATGGAGATGAACACGATCCTAATGCGAAGAGAACCAAAACCCACGAACGAAATTCTTTCCAAGCGCGAATCCAAGCAACAACGAATAAGAACTCCTCTCACGAACAATCTCCTTGATGCAATGCACAAAGTGGAGAATACCCACTTCGAGAAACACAAAGAGAAGAGGTTTGTGATGATGTTGATGGTGCTTGTGGTGATGGTGGGTGTCAGCTAGGATATCAATGGGAGAGAGTGGTCGGGTTGTATGGTTGTAGGGGTAGTATATGGATGTCGGATGCTTGGATGGTGTGGTGGTCGGCTATGGATGTAGGGCTCGGGTTGGGGAGTAGCACAGGCCGGGAGCAACAATAGGGAGGGGCCGGGATGAATAGGAAAGGGAGAGAGATAATAAAGATTAGGGTTAGGATTTAAGGAATTAGGGGTTTAAATATAGGATTAAAGTGGGCTAATAGGTTGTGGGTATTGGTATGTAGTAATAGGTATACAAATGGGTAATGGGTATTGGGTAAATAACAAATGGGAATACAAATTATAGTGAAATTTATGGCTCTTGAAAAATCTAATTAGGAGTTAAAAATCATGGGTTTGGGAAAACACCAGCAAAATACCATCACATCACCATGGAAAATAAAATAAAGAGAACGAGTCCAAAAATGAGGAAAAGAATCAAAATGATGAAAAAAGAGACCAAAGAGACAATCAAACAACACAAGGAGCTCAAAATGAAATAAAATGAATATATATTGAAAATAAATCCAATATACGGTTCAGAAAAATACAAAAGAGATAAAATACACAAAAATAAAAAATACACTCCAAAATACATAAACTGAAAAGCAGGGGTTACACACCGCAACCTCCTTTGAGGAGTGCTCCGCGGCGGCAGCAACTGTCTTCACCTTCGGTGAAGAAGAAATCTTCGTGGCCACCCTCTTCCTCTTCTTATTGGTAGGGGCCTTGCTAGTCAGAACCCCACACTCCACAAGCATCTTGTCGAAGTCCATCGATTCTGCAAAGACGAAAATGTGCCGAGGATAAGAGCAAATAAAGATTCGACTAAGTCAAAAGGGAGGGGGGGATGTTGAACTAAAAGAATAAAGGCATAATGGGGTTTATTAGGCTGAGTCCCCCCTGAAGAGCACCTCCTCTGTCAACTCCTTCCAATCGAACTTCGGTTGATCAAGAAGCGTCTGAACCATCTCTGTTTCCTCAGGGCTAAGAACAGGGATCACTTTTGCCCACTTCGGAATCTCCTCGACCCAAGTAGTTGGAATGTTCCACGTCTCTGGACTTTGGATCAGAAATAATTTGACCCTCGAGTTCTTCATCGATTCTGGACAGCTGACGAGCTTTGCCCCATGCCTCAGAGACAAATAGTACCTGAACTCCGTCTTGTGCTGCTGATGTATCCGGTACACCATCCGCAGCACACTCAACCATGGCTCAAAGTTTGCTGCTTGACAATGGAGGATGAATCCGTTGATAAGCCTCCACACATTCGGCATATATTGGACTGGGCTGACCCGGTACCATCGCAACACCTCGGCAACAAAAGGGTGAAGCGGTAGTCGAACGCTAGCTAAGAAAGCATCGACGAGCCAAAAACACATGTCCACAGGCATAGACAAATTGGCCCTCACCCTGGGTCCATGCAGCATCAGCTCGAATTCGCTCAGGATCAGAAAACACTCCCGAATTGACTTCAAGTCCTTTCGTTGAGTATGGAGATGGTGTCGTCGGCCTCTGAAGTTTCCCGAGCAACGTTCTCCTCGAAGTCCCACCCCTGACCGTACACGATACGTTCAGCTAGATTATTCGGAAGCTCTCAAACTTGATGAAGCCCCATCAGGGGTCGAAGCAGTCTGCCAAACTCCTCCATTCTCTGTTCCTTCTCTAAGATTTTCTCCATAACAGCCGAAGTGGCCCCTACCATGGCCTTGCCCTTGTCGAGTGTAGGAGCTTGACTAGAGGTCGGCTTAATGGTGACGATGGGGGAGGTCTCTTGCCCCGGAGCAACGCTAGACATTCTCTAAAAGTAAATTAACTTATCTGAGAATTACCTTGATTTGACAGCAACGGTCGGAAAAGATCACCAGAAATAGAAAAGCTTTGCCAGAAGCTCTCGCTAGAATGTAAAAATCGCCTGAGTAAAAACTTAGAGAATGAGCAAATGAAGGGGGGTGAAGTTTTATAGAGAGAAGGGTTATTGGCAGATTCACCAAGGTTAAAAGGCCCCCAAAAAATGCAAAGGTCTGGCCCATTTAGCGCAAAACGACAAAAAGCATGGAAAACCCAAAAGACTCTTAACTGGTCAACGGTCAATGACTCCACGTGTCGCCTCCTCGAAGTCCCTCCAGACTTCAGTAGGTCATTCCGAGCATTCTTGTCCCCGACATCAAAAATGGAGAAATGGCGTTGACTTGTCAACGGTCAATGGTCAAACATCTCCACGTGGCACCTTCTCGAAGCCTCTTCAGACTTCGGTAAGTTGCTCTGAGCATTCTTATCACCGACGTCGAAATTGGAGAAATGGCATTGACTGGTCAATGGTCAATGGTCAGCGACTCCACATGTCGCCTCCTCGAAGTCCCTCCAGACTTCGGCAGCTCATTCCGAGCGTTCTTGTCACCAACGTTGAAAATGGAGAAATGGTGTTGACTAGTCAACGGTCAATGGTCAAACATCTCCACGTGTCGCCTTCTCGAAGTATCTCCAAACTTCGGCAGCTCATTCCTCTTGTCACCAATGTCGAAAGTGAAGAAATTGCGTTGACTAGTCAACCGTCAACAGTCAACGACTTCACGTGTCGACTCCACGAAGTCCCTCTAGACTTCGGCAGCTCTCGCCGAAGCCTTCTTGACATAGACGAAAATCCCGCCACGTGTCAGCCTGTCGAAGTGTCGCTGGGGTTCGGCGCCTGAAGCCGACCCCCGTTTGAACGAAAAGTCGCTGACCAGTCAGATGCCTATAGCCATCTGATCGTTAAGAAAAGTGTGCTGGGGCATGATCAACACTCCAGATTGTGCCACGTCAATAATTAATTGATTAATTCTTTTAATTTAATTATTAAATTGAATTAATTATTTAAAAATGGCGAAAAATAATTAAAAATTCAAAGAATTAAATTAAAAATTCTAAAAAAATAATTACACATTCGGTAAAAATATTTTGGAACTCCTGGAAAAATAATTATTAATTAGAATGATTAATTGATACTTTTTGAAAGTAGATTGTTACTTCGCAAAATTGAATAAATGTTTCAAAAAATGATTTAAAAAATAGAAAAAATCATTGGAAGATCAAGAAAATCCCACAAACACATCTGAGTACAAGGCAAGCTCAATTAAACGTTGTTAAGCCCCGTGTGTGATTCTGAAGCTCTTAAAGAACTTCGATAAAATCCCGTACGCCATTAAAACAAGAAGACTACTCCCCAAAGGTTGTTACACTCAATTTTCGGGAGTAGGGGGCTCGTGATATGGCTAAAAATGGGATTAAATCGGGACCGTTCAAGTTAAGCATGAATCTTAAAGCTCTCAGGGGTAAAATAGTAATTCACCGAGGGTCTGAAATGGGAACTGGGTCTTTCTACAAAGCCCAATAACCCAAAAACGGATCTGTCCTATTTGATATGGGTGGCAACCCGCTTCAAACCAGTCCAGATATTTAAAGAGTAATTCAAATTCGGGATTATCTCTAAGAGGCGGTTTAAACTGCCTAGGGGTGGCATTCGGTCCGGGCTGGTTCGGGACCAGCCCGGCCCGACTCGACCCAACTCGCTCTATCATAGGCCCAGCCCAGCCCGCTTAAACCCGGGCTAAACCCGGGTCAGACCGCCCCAAACGTGGGGGACGGTCCGGTTCAAGAAAATGCAAAAAATAACCGGTAGCAGGCCGGCCCGCACTAGCCCCTGGACCGGATTGAATCGGCCCGAGCTGGCCCGCAGGCCGACTGTTGGCTGCTGCAATTTTTTTTCCATAAATTTCTTTATTATAAAGGATATGTAAAATTACCAAAATACCCCACAACAGATTTATACTAGCTAGTTTTGGAGGTATTTTGTGAAATTGAAGAAATACATATTCTATATACACAACCTCATTTCATTCAATTCTTTTCACAAATTCACTCAACTCTCTCACTATCTCTCAACTTTCTCAGCAAATCAACAACATTCAATCACTCTCTTTCAAGATTCAACATCAACCACGTCAACAACATTCAACTACTCTCCTTCAAGATTCAACATCAACAACATTCAACTACTCTCTTTCAAAATTCAACATCAACAACATCCAACAACAATCAACAACAATAATACAAGCTCTCAACTCTCTCTACCTACTTTCTTTAATCTACATTCTACACTCATACGGTATTTTCGTATTTATATAATTTTTAGAATTATCATTGTTGTTTGTTATCATTTATTTCTCATAATAAAATTGGGTTTTCTTGTTCTTGTTCTTCTTCTTCTTTTTAGATTTTTTTAGTAAATTGGTAAACATACACTAGAATAATAATTTTATAGTTGTTGGTTTATTTGCTTTGTAGAATAATTTTATACAACATACACTAGTTTATCTATCTTTTCTTGTTTTGTAGAATTAAAATTTTATAACATACAATACAATTAATTTTTAAAACATACATTATAATTAATTTTTAGATCATACACTAAAACGTTTTATAACATACACTAGTTTAGATGGCATCTAACCGATCACGTGGTAGACATAGTAGCCAAGAGTCCACTAGTAGTCGTTGCATTCCTTCCATTCCTCTTCCATATGTGGATAGTGAAGAAACACTTTAAAATTATGATAGTATTCCTAATATTCATGAAACACACGCGGATCAAGTAGAAGTAGAAGACATAGAACCACAACCATCGAAACAAGGCCCACCTCAAACCCGTAAAACAAGAGGGAACACATCCGAAGTACACAAATATTTTGACTATGTCCCTTTACAAAATGATAAGAATGTAGGATTAAAAATTTGTAAGAAGTCTCAAACACCCTATAAGTTTAAACTAGGATCGGGAATGGGTACACTTCAACGACACTTAAGTAAATATCAACCCAAATTTTCTAAAGATAACCTCACATAGCAAAAAATACGCCCTAAGACCGGCCAAATAGATAGTCATAGCTAGGATCACGATATCATTCGTAGAAAAATGGCTAAATTAGTAATTAGAGATGAATTACCTTATTCTTTTGATGAAAGTAGGAATATAGAGACCTTTGCATAAACCGCATTAAACCCCCATTATAAAAAAATTCGTAGGAATGTAGTAAAGGGTGATTGTAAATTAGTTTACAATGAAGCTCATGATTTTTTAGTAGCAACACTTACGTCACTAAACACTAGAGTTTCTTTGACATCAGATGGGTGGGTAGGAATGAACGGCGTACCAATGATGTGTGTAACATGCCATTGGATAGATTCTGATTGGCTACTTGAAAAGAGGATAATTTCATTCGAATTTGTTAGGTACCCACATAAGGATGAAATAATTGCCACACACATCATAAAAGCATATAACAATTTTGGTATTTTTGATAATGTTTTTGCTATTGGTTTTGATAATGCCTCTAATAATAATACTAAGGCAATTGCTAATTTGCTAATTACACTTAATCCTTTAGAACCAGAATTTTTTCATGTTATGTGTACTTTTCATATTTTAAATCTTTGTGTACAAGATGCACTTAAATATGAACACGGTAAAATTGAGGCAATGAGAAATTGTGTTCATTTTATTACGTTGGGTGGTGTAATACCCTGATTTTTCAATTAATGAAAAATTACTTTATTTTGCACGTAGTGTGCACGTGCAATATTTTGTTTGGAATATTTTATTATGATGTGTATAAATATTTAAATATTTTCTCAAATTATTTTGTACAAAAAGCCTTTCTTTAAAGCCTTATTTTGATTTAATTAAAAAGGCCTTTTCTTAAAGCCCAAATGTATTTTTATTTTTATTTTAATAAACTATTTTGGCCCAAAAATAAAGCCCATGAATAAATCTATTTTTATTAAAACTTGTCATGTAGAAGACTAAATTATCATTATTTTATTTTGTACAAATTAAAAAGGTACAAATTTGGCCTAGTTGCATGCACGTGCACTACACGTACACGTGCATTGCACACTTTATTCATGGCCGGGATGCATTCTTTTTTGGAGGGAGATTTGATTTTTGTCATGGTGATCATGGAGGTAGTTTTGTGAATGTGGGTAGTTTTTCTAACTCCTACTTTGATCTAGGCCCTTCATTCTACAACCACCTAAGCAATCTTAGCCCTCCATTTCACTTATCTTTTAGTATAAATACCCCCCCTCTCATGGCTAATTTTCATATGCAAATTATATTTCCAAGCTATAGTATTATTGTAGTAATAGTGTGAGTTATAAAAAAATAGAGAGTTGTGTGGGATTGCTTGGAGAAGGAGAGGCTGGCATCATTGAAGGAGGAGAAGCATTCGGTTTGTGCTAGGAGGCTTAGTGTGGAGCTTGTGCGCGCTTTGTCTAGGAGGAGGTGCTTTCATCTACAAGGACTTGGTTGCTTTTTGTGTTTTCTCTCTATACAAGGTGGGTAAAACTTTCATATTTCTAATGTAGGAATCTATGCTAGTTTTAATTATCAACACTATGCATGAAAAATACTAATAAGAACACACTTAAATTGAAAACTTAGTGTATGAATGGATTGAAATGATGTGATTAACTTGTGTGTGAAATTCTAGCATGAAATTAAATTGTATGTAGAATTCTCCATGATTATTAATTTGAATGAATGATGGTGGAATATTGCTAGCATGATGCATGAAAATTTCCAATTAGAACGCTTGTGAATTGTATGGTTGAAGTATGAAATTGATTAAGAAAAAGGCACACTTTAATTTGAATAGAGAGTTTCTTGAATGATTGAGTTGTAATTATGTTAATTAATGAGTAGTAGTATATGTTGTGACATAGATGAACTAATGAAATTACTTTGTTATCACCAAAATAGAATTGCTCAAAAATTAGTAGTTTTGAGTTTACCTATTCATATGCTAAATTAATCTTTATGTTGATATGGGGATGGATAAAACCAAAAATGTATGTGTTGTGAATAAAAATTTATAGCAGTGAATTATCATAAGAAATTTGTGAATAAAAAGGGATTAGAAGACTAATTGATTATTCAATGTCGAAAATAAAAGATATGGTAGTCTAAATGAACAATTTATTAAATTGTGTGGGAAAATTATGTTTTTAGTACAAAAAATTATTTTATACTTGCTGTTATGAAGATCAGGTAAAGAAAATTTAATCTGGAATTTTTCAGTAGTTTTTATAAAGGCAATATGAAACTAGTTAATTTGAACATCGAGTTGTTCTTTTAAACAGTACGAATATGAAACATATGGGTTTTATTTGGGTATTATGACAACCCGAGCTACTAGCTCAGGCGGTCACTGACTGCGGGTTGCTTCTCTGGGTCGAACGGTTCGAGCCCCAGCGATGACAACATTTTTCTACAAATTTTTGAGAACTTATAACTATCGGTCTGTACACCATATATACCATTTGACCCCATTCATATCGCTAGCACAGTTCGGCCATGCGGCGGGTGCTCTTGGCTCTCTTCCCGTTGTGCCTGGGTTCGATTCCTCCCTTCGGCATTTATAAAAAATATTTTTTTTGTGAGTTTGTGATGTCCAAAAAATGTGGAAAAAATATGGTAATTCTCACAAAAATGCAAGGAATTTTATAAGATTGAGTTGGGTATTATTTGAATGAAATACAATATGGTTTGTGAACAAAAGGCACAATTAGAGCTATGGTTCTAAGATACACTTATGAAAATTATAGTTTATAAAGATAAATTGAAATGGATTTATTAGGAAGTAATTGGCAAAAAGAACCTTGTTGTGTGACATGATATTATTAATTCTCACTTGAGAATATTATGCAAAATATGATGTATGAATGTTTATTAGTAATATGAATTTCAAATGTGAAATTATGAAGTGCATGAGTTCATGTATGATTATGGAATTAGAAATCATGTTGATGAAAAGAAAAAGAAATTTGTTTGGCTATGAATATGAATCTTATGAGTTGTAAGTACTCAAGTTGAAGATTGTGAAATGAAATTCGAACTAGAGTAGCTAAGTCTCCCCGGCATTGAAAAAGAAAATGAATTGAGATGAAATTGGACCAAGGTGGGTCATGATGAAACAAATGAATAAGTCCGGTTGATGGAGAGGCTAACTCTAGAGATTATTTTGTTCATGATTTTTATAAAACTAAGGATTAGTACATAGTGGAGACGTGATGAAAGTAGAAGAAAAACATGGGTATGGGGGCTATCGGATAGCGGTGTGAGAGCGATCCACAGGCTGCCTGCTTGATGCGTCAAGACATGGCGTGAGCGCTACTCCAGAATTATCGTCCTGGTGGCGACGCTCGTGGGATGTTCGAGTGGCTATGGGTGGTGCCATTGTTCCATGGCGGAGGCTGAATTGTCCATAGGTTGCCTGCTCGATGCGTCGTGACAGTGCGTGGGATTCCCCTCCAGGCTGCCTGGACATGGGCTCATAGATCATAGGACATCTAAGACACTACCGTAGTTACAGTAGTAGACTAAGACATAACGGGAGATTGAACCCTATAAAGATGAAGAACGAATAAGGGCTTGCCCTCGGACCTATGTAGTATGGGATGCATAGAATCCGAACAAGTGTGCATTAGTGTCATGTAACATTAATAAATGCATTAAGGATTAAGTGCACAATCACAACACGACATCAATAGGGTAGTCCCTTTAGTTTGAATGTGACAAGTTTGTGTTTGCTAAATATGAAAAGTTAAGTTATACTATTTCCGGCATAGAGATGATGGCCGTGTATAATGTTCGTCGGTTGAATAAACTGACGTACCCACAGTCTGATATGCAGGTAAATGTGATGTTAAAGATTAAAGAGGATTGGATGCTTAAAGATTATATCAAGCTGTTGTACTTGTATTCAATTGTTGTATTTTACTTCCGCTGTGCAAAAGAAAGATATAATTTGATGTAATCTCTGATGTATGATGAAAAGTTTTAATTTTCCTGTAAAATTGTACTAAAGAAAGTGAAAAGATCCTGTAGAACATCTCGAATTCAGTGTATTTGGGATTCGGGACGTTACAGAGTGGTATCAGAGCCACGCTTTCTACACTTTCCACACTTGTACAAATTTTTAGGGAACGACACCCTAGTAGTGGACATTAGAGTGTGTGTTTGAGTCTGGAGATTTAAATGTAAGTGACTTACATTTGTGTTGCTCTAAGATTTATGCTTCTTCCTCTTTATTTCTAAGATGGCTGATCACTTCGACCCTGCTGGAGGCGACGACTGGCATATCATTGAGGAAGAGTACCATCCTGGACAGGCAGATTCTGAGGACGAGTACTATCCTGGGCAAGCTGATTCTGACGGTGAAGAATGGCCTGAATCCCGAGAGATCACCCCACCTCCGGATTCATCTGATGATTCTTCTTCTGACGAAGAAGAAGTACCAGTTCCAAGTGGTCTTGTGACTTCTCTTCAGAGACAAGTGGAAACCCTGAAGGAGAGAGTTGGATTGTTGGAGGCTCAGCTGGAGAAGCGGAAGGCCGACTATTCTGTTCTTAGCCATTGGATTTGGGAACTTGAGAAGAAAAAGAACCTAACTGATGTTCTGAAGGATGAAGTGGATGAACTACGGGAAGAACTTCGAGCAGCGAAGAGGACTCGTAGGAGTTAGACTGTTGTAGCTTCTTCTGTTTTCATTCTGATGTCGAGAAATGTTTTATAATTCGAATGTATAAAGTTTAGAATTCAATGAAATGGAAATATTGACTTGAAAATTCACGTCTTATACTTCGAATTTGATGGACCTTTTACATCAGAATGTGGAATGAAAGCTGTCGTATTGTTCGATACTGGATCCTCTCAGACATTTGTGTCTCCTAGTTTTGCTAAAGTGTTGGGAGTGGAACCGAAGATTTTTCCAGGCAAGATCTTAGCAGTAGCTACTCCGTCAGGGGAAACTTTAACCACTGATCGGTATTATGCTGATTGCGAGATAGTGATTGGAGATCGAATCTTTGGCATTGATTTGATCGAGCTGACCATCTTGGGAGTCGATGTTATCATTGGCATTGATTGGATGTCGGTGTACAGTGCAAGCATCGAGTGTAAGACCAAGACGGTAACAGTGAAGGCTCCAGGTGGACCTGAAGTCATGTTCCAAGGGAAGAAGAAGTGTTCTAAGCTGGTGGCAACTATCCGCAAGGAAGAAACTCCTGTGGAAGTGCAAGGGATTCCTGTGGTTCGGGACTATCCGACTGTGTTCTTGGAAGATTTTCCTGGGTTACCTCCGCATCGTGATGTAGAGTTCAGCATCACTGTTCAACCGGGAAGTACACCCATTTCTAAGGCACCGTATAGGATGGCTCCAGTGGAACAGGATGAGGTGAAACGGCAGATTGAGGAACTGTTGGAAAAAGGCTTTATTCAACCTAGTGCGTCACCTTGGGGAGCACCAGTATTTTTGGTAAAGAAGAAGGATGGATCGATGAGGATGTGTATCGATTACCGGGAGCTGAATAAGGTCACTGTTCAGAATAAGTATCCTATTCCTCGAATTGATGATTTGTTCGATCGTCTACAAGGAGCAGCTGTATTCTCCAAAATAGATCTTCGATCAGGATATCACCAAGTTCGAGTGAAAGCTGAAGATGTGCACAAAACTGCGTTTAGAACTCGGCATGGGCATTACGAATTCTTAGTTATGCCATTCGGAGTGACGAATGCACCCGCAATCTTCATGGACTTGATGAACAGAGTTCTGAGGCTGTTTATTGATTCTTTCGTCGTGGTGTTCATCGACGATATTCTCGTGTACTCCAAGTCTGAGGAGGAGCACACTGAGCACCTGGCAGCAGTTTTGCAGAAGTTGGAAGAGCAGCAGTTGTATGCCAAGTTATCCAAGTGTGATTTCTGGAAATCTGAAGTGGCATTCCTAGGTCACATACTTTCTAAGGAGGGAGTGGCAACTGACCCTCAGAAGATAGAGGCAGTGAGAGATTGGGCTAGGCCTACTACAGTGAAGGAAGTCAGAAGTTTCCTTGGGATGACTGGATACTACAGGAGATTCATTCAAGGTTATGCTCAGATAGCTGTACCGCTTACTGGACTGACCAAGAAGAATGTGAGCTTCAAGTGGACTGAGCAATGTGAGGCGAGTTTTCAGGAGTTGAAAGATAGGCTGACTACTGCACCTATTTTGGCTTTGCCTAGAGCAGGCGTTGAGTATGATGTCTATAGCGATGCTTCACATCGAGGGCTTGGTTGTGTCTTAATGCAAGAGGGAAGAGTAATCGCTTATGGGTCTAGGCAACTACGACCGCATGAGAAAAATTACCCGACTCATGATCTAGAGTTGGCTGCGATTATCTTTGCTCTGAAGCAATGGAGGCACTACGTGTACGGTGAGAAGTTGAACATGTACACGGACCACAAGAGCTTGAAGTATATATATCAGCAGAGGGATCTCAATCTGAGGCAGCGGAGATGGTTGGAAGTGCTTGAGGATATGCGACCTGAGATCAAGTATCATCCTGGAAAGGCTAATGTTGTTGCTGATGCACTTAGTTGCAAGAGCAGTTTGGCCAGTTTGATTACAACTCAGAGGCAGCTGATTGAGGAGTTAGACCGAGCAGGTATTGAGGTTGTCTTGCAAGGATTGGGAGCATCTTTGGCTCAGTTGAGGCTTCAGCCTACTCTGAATACAAGGATCATTGCAAGTCAGGAAGTTGATGCTGATATCTTGGAGATGAAGGAGCAGGTTGGTGCTGGCAGGTTGCCCGGATTTCAAATCAGGGATGGAGTGCTGTGGTTCGGAGATAGGCTGTGCGTTCCAAATCAGGCGGACCTGAAAGAGAGTATTCTTCAGGAGGCACATGCTACTCTTTTGTCTGTACATCCTGGGAGTACTAAGATGTACAAGGACATTAAACAGCATTTCTGGTGGTCAGGTTTGAAGCGGGATGTGGCTGAATTTGTCGCGAAGTGTAAGGTTTGTCAGCAAGTCAAAGCCGAAAATCAGAGACCCGGAGGTCTATTACAGCCGTTACCTATTCCGGAATGGAAGTGGGATAACATCAGTATGGATTTCATCACGGGATTGCCTAAGAGTTCTAAAGGCAATGATGCTATTTGGGTTATAGTCGATCGACTTACCAAGTCCGCTCACTTTTTGGCGATGAAACTCATTGCTTCGATGGACAAGTTGGCTGAGATGTATGTTGGTGAGATTGTCAGACTTCATGGCGTTCCTTCGACTATTGTGTCTGATCGAGATGCGCGGTTTACTTCACATTTCTGGAGGAGTCTTCAGATAGCTTTGGGTACCAAGACAGATTTCAGCACTGCTTTTCATCTGCAAACCGATGGGCAGACCGAGAGAGTCAACCGTATTCTTGAGGATATGCTTCGGTGTTGTATACTAGACTTTGGAGGCAGTTGGGAAAGGCATTTACCTTTGGTGGAATTTGCCTACAACAACAGTTTTCAGGCTAGCATTGGGATGGCGCCGTACGAAGCTCTGTATGGCAGGAAGTGCAGGACTCCTGTTTGTTGGTATGAAGTAGGGGAGCGTCAGTTGTTTGGTCCTGAGCTTGTGCAGCTAACTTCTGAGAAGATTGATCTGATCAGGAAAAGGTTGGTGGAAGCTCAGAGCAGGCAGAAAAGCTATGCAGACAACCGGAGAAGGGACCTTGAGTTTGAGTTTGGTGACTTCGTCTTCCTAAAGGTATGACCCAGCAAAGGTGTGGTTCGTTTTGGCAAAGGCAGGAAGTTAGCCCCGAGGTTTATAGGCCCGTATAAGATATTGAAAAGGATCGGGAAAACTGCTTACCGGCTTGAATTACAGGAAGAGTTGTCTCAGGTGCACAATGTCTTTCATGTGTCTATGCTGAGAGGTTACATTCCAGACCCGAGTCATCATTTGCCTGAAGTGCCGGAAGGTTTGCAGTTAGACCTGAATTACATCGAGTCTCCTGTCGAGATTGTTGATCGTCGAGAGAAAGTCTTGAGGAATAAGACGATACCGATGGTCAAGGTAGTCTGGAGAAACCACTTGGTTGAAGAGGCTACTTAGGAATCTGAGGAGAGGATGTTGAAGGACTATCCTGAGCTTTTTGCTTGATTGTATTTTTGTATCTTTTGTTCTTGTATGAGTGTTGTATGTTTTTATTTTTGTTTTTCTCGCTCTTGATTGTAGTTCCGGGGACGGAACTATTCTAAGGAGGGAGTGCTGTAATACCCTGATTTTTCAATTAATGAAAAATTACTTTATTTTGCACGTAGTGTGCACATGCAATATTTTGTTTGGAATATTTTATTATGATGTGTATAAATATTTAAATATTTTCTCAAATTATTTTGTACAAAAAGCCTTTCTTTAAAGTCTTATTTTGATTTAATTAAAAAGGCCTTTTCTTAAAGCCCAAATGTATTTTTATTTTTATTTTAATAAACTATTTTGGCCCAAAAACAAAGCCCATGAATAAATCTATTTTTATTAAAACTTGTCATGTAGAAGACTAAATTATCATTATTTTATTTTGTACAAATTAAAAAGGTACAAATTTGGCCTAGTTGCATGCACGTGCACTACACGTACACGTGCATTGCACACTTTATTCATGGCCGGGATGCATTCTTTTTTGGAGGGAGATTTGATTTTTGTCATGGTGATCATGGAGGTAGTTTTGTGAATGTGGGTAGTTTTTCTAACTCCTACTTTGATCTAGGCCCTTCATTCTACAACCACCTAAGCAATCTTAGCCCTCCATTTCACTTATCTTTTAGTATAAATACCCCCCCTCTCATGGCTAATTTTCATATGCAAATTATATTTCCAAGCTATAGTATTATTGTAGTAATAGTGTGAGTTATAAAAAAATAGAGAGTTGTGTGGGATTGCTTGGAGAAGGAGAGGCTGGCATCATTGAAGGAGGAGAAGCATTCGGTTTGTGCTAGGAGGCTTAGTGTGGAGCTTGTGCGCGCTTTGTCTAGGAGGAGGTGCTTTCATCTACAAGGACTTGGTTGCTTTTTGTGTTTTCTCTCTATACAAGGTGGGTAAAACTTTCATATTTCTAATGTAGGAATCTATGCTAGTTTTAATTATCAACACTATGCATGAAAAATACTAATAAGAACACACTTAAATTGAAAAGTTAGTGTATGAATGGATTGAAATGATGTGATTAACTTGTGTGTGAAATTCTAGCATGAAATTAAATTGTATGTAGAATTCTCCATAATTATTAATTTGAATGAATGATGGTAGAATATTGCTAGCATGATGCATGAAAATTTCCAATTAGAACGCTTGTGAATTGTATGGTTGAAGTATGAAATTGATTAAGAAAAAGGCACACTTTAATTTGAATAGAGAGTTTCTTGAATGATTGAGTTGTAATTATGTTAATTAATGAGTAGTAGTATATGTTGTGACATAGATGAACTAATGAAATTACTTTGTTATCACCAAAATAGAATTGCTCAAAAATTAGTAGTTTTGAGTTTACCTATTCATATGCTAAATTAATCTTTATGTTGATATGGGGATGGATAAAACCAAAAATGTATGTGTTGTGAATAAAAATTTATAGCAGTGAATTATCATAAGAAATTTGTGAATAAAAAGGGATTAGAAGACTAATTGATTATTCAATGTCGAAAATAAAAGATATGGTAGTCTAAATGAACAATTTATTAAATTGTGTGGGAAAATTATGTTTTTAGTACAAAAAATTATTTTATACTTGCTGTTATGAAGATCAGGTAAAGAAGATTTAATCTGGAATTTTTCAGTAGTTTTTATAAAGGCAATATGAAACTAGTTAATTTGAACATCGAGTTGTTCTTTTAAACAGTACGAATATGAAACATATGGGTTTTATTTGGGTATTATGACAACCCGAGCTACTAGCTCAGGCGGTCACTGACTGCGGGTTGCTTCTCTGGGTCGAACGGTTCGAGCCCCAGCGATGACAATATTTTTCTACAAATTTTTGAGAACTTATAACTATCGGTCTGTACACCATATATACCATTTGACCCCATTCATATCGCTAGCACAGTTCGGCCATGCGGCGGGTGCTCTTGGCTCTCTTCCCGTTGTGCCTGGGTTCGATTCCTCCCTTCGGCACTTATAAAAAATAATTTTTTTGTGAGTTTGTGATGTCCAAAAAATGTGGAAAAAATATGGTAATTCTCACAAAAATGCAAGGAATTTTATAAGATTGAGTTGGGTATTATTTGAATGAAATACAATATGGTTTGTGAACAAAAGGCACAATTAGAGCTATGGTTCTAAGATACACTTATGAAAATTATAGTTTATAAAGATAAATTGAAATGGATTTATTAGGAAGTAATTGGCAAAAAGAACCTTGTTGTGTGACATGATATTATTAATTCTCACTTGAGAATATTATGCAAAATATGATGTATGAATGTTTATTAGTAATATGAATTTCAAATGTGAAATTATGAAGTGCATGAGTTCATGTATGATTATGGAATTAGAAATCATGTTGATGAAAAGAAAAAGAAATTTGTTTGGCTATGAATATGAATCTTATGAGTTGTAAGTACTCAAGTTGAAGATTGTGAAATGAAATTCGAACTAGAGTAGCTAAGTCTCCCCGGCATTGAAAAAGAAAATGAATTGAGATGAAATTGGACCAAGGTGGGTCATGATGAAACAAATGAATAAGTCCGGTTGATGGAGAGGCTAACTCTAGAGATTATTTTGTTCATGATTTTTATAAAACTAAGGATTAGTACATAGTGGAGACGTGATGAAAGTAGAAGAAAAACATGGGTATGGGGGCTATCGGATAGCGGTGTGAGAGCGATCCACAGGCTGCCTGCTTGATGCGTCAAGACATGGCGTGGGCGCTACTCCAGAATTATCGTCCCGGTGGCGACGCTCGTGGGATGTTCGAGTGGCTATGGGTGGTGCCATTGTTCCATGGCGGAGGCTGAATTGTCCATAGGTTGCCTGCTCGATGCGTCGTGACAGTGCGTGGGATTCCCCTCCAGGCTGCCTGGACATGGGTTCATAGATCATAGGACATCTAAGACACTACCGTAGTTACAGTAGTAGACTAAGACATAACGGGAGATTGAACCCTATAAAGATGAAGAACGAATAAGGGCTTGCCCTCGGACCTATGTAGTATGGGATGCATAGAATCCGAACAAGTGTGCATTAGTGTCATGTAACATTAATAAATGCATTAAGGATTAAGTGCACAATCACAACACGACATCAATAGGGTAGTCCCTTTAGTTTGAATGTGACAAGTTTGTGTTTGCTAAATATGAAAAGTTAAGTTATACTATTTCCGGCATAGAGATGATGGCCGTGTATAATGTTCGTCGGTTGAATAAACTGACGTACCCACAGTCTGATATGCAGGTAAATGTGATGTTAAAGATTAAAGAGGATTGGATGCTTAAAGATTATATCAAGCTGTTGTACTTGTATTCAATTGTTGTATTTTACTTCCGCTGTGCAAAAGAAAGATGTAATTTGATGTAATCTCTGATGTATGATGAAAAGTTTTAATTTCCCTGTAAAATTGTACTAAAGAAAGTGAAAAGATCCTGTAGAACATCTCGAATTCAGTGTATTTGGGATTCGGGGCGTTACAAGTGGTCCAATATATCAAGGTTTTCATGATTGGTATCAACTTAGGGGAATTGTATTTAAACATTTTCCTAAAGATGTTAGACATCGTTGGAATTCTACTTTTGATTTATTAAGTGTTGTTCTTCACTATCGTTTTAATCTTAGAGAATTTTGTATTGCAATGGGTACGCAAGATTGTATATTAGATGATGATTTTTGGTTTTTTGCAGATAGTTTGTACAAATTTTTAGAACTTTTTAATGATGCTACTTTATAATTTTCAAAAATATATACATCTACATCTAGTGGTATTTTACTTGCAATTGTCACTATGAAGACAACAATTAAAGATTTGGTAAATGACCCTTTCATTGGAGAAATAGTTTATGCCGCTTATAAAATTTTTAAATATTTTCATCCGCTTCCTATGTTATATTGTGTTGCTAGTGTAATGAATAACATGATTAAGTTAGATGGCACAAAAAAAATAATTGAGATTTTTTATACTTATGCTCCACACAAAGAAATAGATGATTTTAATCATGTTGTTTTCACTACAAAATTTGAAAATATTTTGAATAGTTTATATGATAGTTACGATAGAATTTATTCATCTAACACTACACAAACACAAAATGTTGGTTCTTCTTCTTCTTCTTCTATGTTATCAAAGGGAAAGGTTCTTGCCACTAGTAGTGTTTTAAATCTCTTAAAATCAAAAAAACCAGGAACCAATTCACCAAATGAGTTAAATTGGTATAATTCACAATCTCCCATTGAGGATGTAGTAGATGTGTTTTCTTTTTGGAAAACAATTGAAAATATTTTTAGTATTCTTTCTCGCATAGCTAAAGATTTTGCTAACTGTACCGGTGTCAACCGTTGCATCGGAAAGTACTTTTTCTCTTGGTGGTAGGATTATGAGCCCGAACAGGAATCACTTGACGTCAAAGAATCTGGAGATGTTTGTATGCGCCGAAGATTGGATGAAAGCGAAAGAGAGGACTCAAGATTTACAAGAATCACAAAATGGATTAACAAGTAGCGACGAGTGAAGAACTAGTAGAATGTAATTTGTATAATGTATTGTACATAATTGGAAAAATTTAGGGTGATGAGATTCTATATTTAGGTTAAGTAGAAGTGCACGACAATTGTCCACTGACTTCTCTTCAATCTAAATAAAGGTCATCTCGATCTCTAAATACAAATGTTTTCCTCGCATTGTAATTTGAAGTTATTTGAATGAAATGAAATTTACTCAATTATTTGATTACATATTACACTTTGTAATTCATAAATATAATTTTTAAATATCTCTTTTATTTATATGATTTTAACAATTGTGAACAAAATTTAAAAAGTTTTTAAAAAAATTAAAATAAAAAAAAATTGAAAATAACCTCGAACCGGCCCGGCCCAGTCCGACCCCCAAGCTAGGGGCCAAGGACCGAGGTGGAGCCTCAATATTCCAGCAAAATCCCGGTCAGGCCCGGACCGACCCGTCTTAGCCCGTAACCGGGTCAAACCTGCCGAGCTTCGGCCCGGCCTGGCACGGGTTGATCGAATGCCACCCCTAAAACTGCCTCTCTTATCATGAAACGAGTTTAAAATCTACATTTTATCCAAAAACACCGGGACATAGAGATAAACGATTATCTCTAAACTGTCTCTAAAGGCGACTATAAATACCCATCTCCCCCACCATATAGAGGTAATCAATATTTTTCCACAAATCGCTCTTTCATAATCTTCCTGATTACTGACTTGAGTGTCGGATGGTCCGTCTTCGGAATTCATCTCGGTGTATCGAACTTTTTGCAGGTTAGCGGCAGCAGGGAGAAGCAGTCAATTGCCGGTCAAAAGTCAACATGTTTGCCTTATTAGTTTTCAAAAGAATCTACAAATACATCTGTTTGCTCTCACACCGCAATCAGCAGCAACATAAGGCCCACACATGAATCTGACCTAGGTTAGATTATGAGCCTGACAGCCTCACTACTCTATTAGGGTGGATTTCCTGCCATATAAGTGGAAAAATGTAAGGAAAAAGCCTAGCCGTCACAAAAAAGTGATAGAGAGGGCGAGAGGAACATCCCCTTCCCGCTGCTAGCACCGAGGTGTGAGGGAGAGCCCAATTTCACTGTTCATTCATGTGGATACCTTAAAGGCACCACAACATTGCAATGCTCGTGATTGGCAGATTGTGGAGACAGTCATTCCATCGTTGAGGAAAAAACTCCTAATACGTTTTATGGTTTTCACATGGATCCATGGTTAGGTTTTGGATTTTTTTTTGTATTTTTTTACTGCCTATTACTCTGTTGTAACCCTCGAAACCCAACAGCTCTATCCTGTAAATCAAAGGGAGCATAAACAGTGGTGATAGACCATTCCTCCTCTGAGTTTTGATGCTTAAAGGAAGCAGAGACAGAGAAGATATCCACCGTGGAATTTAACCAGTCCCAGATGTTATCATTCTTGCCCAAAATGATCCCCCCATGATTGTCTATATCATCCAATTGCTGCCAATGAGTGATGGAGCTTCCGCCAATAGAAGTCAATTTGCAAGTCTTGGATTGATTAAGCTTGATTTCTTGAAGGCAAATAACTGGAACAGCTGAGCTTCAGATGCCTTCTCTGATTATTAAGCATTTATTGGGGTTGCTCAACCCCCACTCCAACTAGCTATCTTCATTTAAAACATGAAAAGATCAAAAAGCCCAAGGAACAAAAACTGGCAGTACCACAGCTAACAGTAAAAAGACATTAGATAGAATGTCAATAGAGGCCTTCTCCGACTGTTCAAGAGTATCAATCGAGTGTGGCCCCTTAGCCTCCACTCCTACTGACTCAACTACTTTGAGGATATATTCCTTAGATAAAATATCAAAAGGATTTAAGTGTGCATTATTAACTGAAGTAATAGAAGAGGAGTTGCCTGCCGTTTTCTTTTTGATAGTATTCGCCAAGTGTTTCATGAAATGTCTGGTGCTTGGCATTTTGCCTGCAGATCTGCTCTTCTTTAGGTGCTTGGATGCAACCTCTTCGAAGCCAGGGGGATAGAGTTGGAGGTGCAGGAAGTCTTTGGCATTGGCCTTCTAATCAAAGAGCGTGTCTTGAAACTCTCCACTGTGGCCTTGTTGAACTTCAAGGGTGCTTCTACTGAGATGTTTGCATCTTTGGGGAGGACGGAGTCTCTAAGGGCGCTGTGACATCCTATATTTTTTAAATAATTAATTTGGTTTTCACGTGTTTCGCACATGCAATTTAATATGTTTATTTAGTATCAAAAATTCTTCTTATGTCATGAATAAAATTTTTTATTCTCCTTTTCAATTAAAGCCTATTATTAATCTTTAGGCCTAATAGTCTAATTCTAGCCCACTTAAATTAATTAATTAATTAATTAAGAGCCCATAGTTTTTAGCCCACCTAATTAGCCCACTAGTTAATTTTATTAATAATTTATACAACTTGTAGTGTAGACTTGATCAAGTAACAAATAAATTAATAATTTAATGAACAAACTAATTTTTAGTATGCATAATGAGGCACGTGCATTGCACATGCACGTGTAAATTGATGAGAAGGGGTGGCCAGCCTTGGATTGTAGAGTGGGAGAGATGGAGAGAGTGGAGAGTGGTTACTAGATGGTGCGTAGTTCTTCTAACTCCCAAATGCATCCTAGCCTTTCATCTAAATCCATCTTAACCCTTCCTCCACTCTTGAAAAGTGTATAAATACCCCCCTTGTCTTCTTCATTACTTGCATTAGAAAATTTCAAAGAGTAAGAAAAAGAAAAGAAGCACTTGTGAGGAAACGATTGGGTGAGAAAAGATTTTGTGTGAGGAAAAGAAAGAGAATTGTGTGTGTTCCCTTCCATTGGAGGCCGGCCAAAGCATCAAGAGAAGGAGGAGGCTCGGTGGCACATTAAGGAGGAGAAGGCTCGAGTTTTGTGGCACAAACTAGGAGGAGAAGGGAGCCGATCGTGCTTTCAAGGAGTTCTTTAGGAGCTTTTTCATTTGTTTCTTCAAAAGGCGGGTGATTTCTCAAACTTCTAATATAGATGCCATGCTAGTATTCTAAGTTGTGAAAATATTAGAAACAAGTAGAAAAATTGCCATATACTTGCTTGAAGAGACTAGTAAGAAAGAGAGAAACTCTATTTTATCTACATGAAAAGTTAGTAAAATGAATTGGAATGTGTTAATTAAGATTTTTTATGCATCTTTGGGGAGGACGGAGTCTCTAAGCGCGCTGTGACATCCTATATTTTTTAAATAATTAATTTGGTTTTCACGTGTTTCGCACGTGCAATTTAATATGTTTATTTAGTATCAAAAATTCTTCTTATGTCATGAATAAACTTTTTTCTTCTCTTTTTCAATTAAAGCCTATTATTAATCTTTATGCCTAATAGTCTAATTCTAGCCCACTTAAATAAATTAATTAATTAAATAAAGAGCCCATAGTTTTTAGCCCACCTAATTAGCCCACTAGTTAATTTTATTAATAATTTATACAACTTGTAGTGTAGACTTGATCAAGTAACAAATAAATTAATAATTTAATGAACAAACTAATTTTTAGTATGTATAATGAGGCACGTGCATTGCACATGCACGTGTAAATTGATGAGAAGGGGTGGCCAGCCTTGGATTGTAGAGTGGGAGAGATTAGACTCAATTATCTAAGGATTAGACACATAGTGAAGATGTGATAAAAGTATGAGAAAAATACAAGTATGAGGGCCTCGGATCTACGGTGTGAGAGTTTTCACAGGATGTCCACATGATGCGTCATGTCAAGGTGCGAATACATCTCCAGGATATCGAGACCGTGGCGTTGCTTGTGCGGTTCTCAGGTGACTACGTAGTGCCATTGTTCCATGGCGGAGGCGAATTGTCCATAGGATGTCTGCATAATGCGTCATGTCACGACGTGGGACTCTCCAGGATGTCTGGACATGGGCTCGTAACTCATAGAATACCTAGGATACTTTCCCGTAGTTACCGTACTAGTTAAACTCATAGCGAGGGAATCAACCCTACAAGATGAAGAATGATTAAGGGCTTGCCCTCGGACCTATGTAGTATGGGATGCATAGAATCCGAACAAGTGCGCATGAGTGTCATGAAATATAAGTGACTGCATTAAGGACTAAGTGCGCATTCACACACGACATCAATAAGATAGTCCCCTTTAGTTGTGTTTGTGAACAAGTGTGTGATTTCCAAGTAACAGAAATTAATGTATTATATCCTAGCGTCAGTTGTATGCAACTGACATGCCCACAGTTTCCATGCAGGACAAATTGAATGAAAAGACTAAAGAAGAAATGTTGCTTAAACAAATGTTCAAATTGTTATTGATTTCATGTATATGTTGTAATTTGCTTCCGTTGTGTTGATGTAAATATTATTGTATAAAAAGTTTTAAATTTCTTATAAAATTGTACGAAGTGAAGTGTAAAGATCCTCTGGAACTTCGAATTCAAACCTATTTGGAATTCGGGGTGATACATAGTGGTATTAGAGCCACGCTTCCAAATAGTACAAATTTATATGGAACGACACCCTAGAGTGGACATTAGAGTGTGAGTTGGGTATAGAGATTTAAATGTAAGCTACTTACATTTGTGTTGCTCTAGGATTGATGCTTCTTCTTCTCCCTCTCTCAAGATGGCGAACCACCACGACCCCGCAGGCAATGATGATTGGCACATAATCGAAGAGTACTACTACCCTGGACAAGGAGATTCCGACGAAGAAGATCCCGAGGAGTATGAAGAAGAGTGGCCCGAGTTTCGAGAGATCACTCCACCTCCGGACTCATCAAACATTTCATCCGACGAGGAAGAGCCAGTTCTGAGAGGTCTCATCGAATCTCTTCAGAGGCCAGTGGAGATTCAGAAGGAGAGAGCGAACCAATTGTAGGCCTAGTGTGCAAAGTTAAAGGAGAACATTGCAACCCTCAGTCATCGTGTTTGGGAACTCAAGAAGAGAAAGAAAATATATGATATGCTAAAGAAAGAAGTGGCAGAACTACAGGAAGAGCTTAGGAAAGCCAAAAGGAACCGTTGGGATTAGAAGGTTGTATCTTCTCAATGCTTTTTGCTTGATGTCAGACGATGTTTTAAATTTGAATGTATAAAGTTTGAATTCACTGAAATGAAAAAATTGATTTAAATTCATGTTTTCTACTTTGAATTTAATGGATCTTTTGAATCAGAGTATGGCTGGAAGAAGATCAAGGAATGGAGAAGGGCCAAGCCGTGGACTCGACATGGAAACGGAGTTGGCTAGAGTCTATCAGACCCTCAATGCCGTTGCCATGAACCAAAACCATAGGAGGATGCCTGCAAATCCAGTTCCTGAGGCGATCAAACTCGTGGAGTCATTCAAGAGGATGAAGCCACCAGTGTTTGAAGGGAAGTCAGACCCAGATGCAGCTGACAATTGGATTAAGCAAGTTGATACTATCTTTGAAGTCTTGGAAACTCCAGAAGGTAGCAAGGTGAAACTAGCTACATTGAATCTTGAGAAGGATGCAGCTGTATGGTGGCAATCCATGAAGCGGACTATGGGAAATGGTGTTATCGGTTGGGAGGAATTCTTGGAAGAGTTCCGCGATCACTACTTTCTATCCAATGTCTAAGAGAAGAAAGCAATGGAGTTCCTAGCACTGCAAAAGGGAGGCATGTCTGTTAGGGAGTATGAGACAAGTTTACTCAACTTTCGAGGTATGCACCTGAACTTGTGATGGATGAGGCGAAGAAAGCTCAGAAGTTCGAGCACGGTTTGAGGCCGAGTCTGAGATCGATGATGATACCCCTTGGTATCAGGAGGTTTGACAAGCTAGTCAAGCGAGCTACAGCTACAGAGTAGGATATGGAGCAGCTTCATGCTACCCAGAGCAGGAGGAACAATTGGAATGTCCGGAAGAGGCCCACAGTTTCTGGGAATGTCAGAGGGCAGTCGCCAGCTCAAACGTTCAAACCTACGAGGGCGAACGCTGTTAATGTAGCTGGAAGACCCAAAAATGGTTGGGTGAAACCTTCTATGACTTGTTTCAATTGTATTATGGAGAGACGGGCCACTACAAATCTCAATGCCCCAAGTCGCGAGATGTCGCCCGAAGTGGACCACCGCAGCAAGTTGGGAAGAGGCCGTACCGGTAGGGACGAGTATTTGCCTTAACTGAGGCCGATGCTGATGATGTGGATCACGTCATTACTGGTACGGGGGTGAATGTTTAGATGTTTCTGTTGTTCTTTTTCCCTATTTTATTTAGTGAAGATTGTTATGTAATGGAAGTGTGTTATGTAATAGGAGAACTTTTATTAAATGGAAAGAAAGTTGTTATTCTGCTCAATACTGGATCCTCTCATAATTTTTTATCTCCTAAATTTGCTTAAGTCTTGGGAGTCGAACCAAAGGTCGTTCCAGGCAAGATCCTAGCAGTAGCTACTCTATCAGGGGAGACTTTAACCACTAATCGGTATTATGCAAACTGCGAGATCGATGTTGGAGATAGGATTTTCAAGATTGATCTGATCGAGATGAATATCCTAGGGGTCGATGTTATCATTGGCATTGATTGGATGTCGGTGTACAATGCAAACATCGATTGTAAGACCAAAGAAGTAACAGTGAAGGCTCCAGGAAGTACTGTAGTCACTTTCTAGGAGAAGAAGAGATATTCAGTTTTGGTGGCAGCTATCAGCAAGAAGAAGGTTTCGGTGGAGGTGTAGCAGATTCCAGTGGTTCGGGATTACCCGACTGTGTTCTGGGAAGATTTGCCTGGGTTACCCCCGCATCGTGATGTAGAGTTCAGCATCACTATCCCGCCAGGGGGTGCACCTATTTCCAAGGCACCGTATAGGATGGCGCCTGTGGAGCAGGATGAAGTTAAACGGTAGATTGAGGAACTTTTGGGAAAAGTTTTATTCAATCGAGTGTGTCACCTTGGGGAGCACCAGTGCTGTCGGTGAAGAAGAAATATGGATCGATGAGCATGTGCACGATTACCGAGAGCTGAATAAGGTGACTATTCAGAATAATATACAATTCCACGAATTGATGACCTGTTCGATCGTCTACAAGGAGAAGCTGTTTTCTCCAAAATAGACCTTCGATCAGGATACCATCAGGTTCAAGTAAAAATGGAAGATGTACATTAGACCGTTTCAGGGAAACCTCATTAGTTATGTCGTATCTTCATAAACAAGTCGAGTACAAGAGTAGAATTCATGGCGCAGGTTCAAATCCCTATATATGGAGAAACGGCTTGATATGGGGCGTATGTAGTATAGGATGCATACTATCCCAGAGTCTTGCTTGTATTAGAATAATTACATCATTGCGTCAGTTAATCCTGCATTAGATTCTAAGTCATAGCATACACTGACACATCAATTATATATACACGTTTCTCTTTTCATCAATCTGTTTGCTTAAGTGGAGAATCGCTGGTAGTCATCAGCCTTAAAGCGTCAGTATATGTCCCCATTTCAATAGGTACTGGATTGCAGAAGTACAGGTACAGAATTCAAGAGGACTTAAGGTGAGAGAAGCAAGAGTCGATTTTATTTTCGCTGTAATATATATTGTTTACTATTGTTCCATTTGTAACAATTATTGTAATTCATTTAATTGTTGGGAAGCATCCAAGTGAAGTACCAAGTGTTGTTCTTTATTCATTATACTCTGATGTAAATTGTTGAAAGTTGTAACACTTGGGCTTGTAAAGGTATTATTGTAACACTGATGTAATGTATTGCAGTTTTATAACATTCATACTTGTAATACATTTGTGTTGAATAAAAGTTTTAAATTTTTCTGTTTTTCTGTGTATTGTGGCTAACTGAAGGAAAGATTCTGGCTTATGTCACGGTTTTCCAGTGTATGGAAACCGGGGCGTTACATGTGTACTCCAAGTCGGAGGAGGAGCATACTATGCATCTGGCTGAGGTTCTGAAGAAGCTTCAAGAGCATGCCAAGTTATCCAAGTGCAATTTCTGGAAATCTGAAGTAGCATTCCTGGGTCACATCATTTCTAAGGAGGGAGTGGCAACTGATCCTCAGAAGGTAGAGGCGGTGAAGGATTGGGCAAGGCCTACTATAGTGAAGGAAATCAGAAGTTTTCTTGGGCTAACTGGATACTACAGGAGGTTTATCCAAGGCTATGCTCAGATAGCCGTGCCGCTCACTAGTCTGACCAAGAAGAATGTGAACTTCAAGTGGACTGAACAGTGCAAGGCAATCTTTCAGGAGTTGAAAGAGAAGCTGACTACTGATCCCATTTTGGCTTTGCCTAGAGCAGGTGTTGAGTTTGATGTTTACAGCGATGCTTCACATCTTAACATAATCAAAGCTCTTAAGTTAGTCTTATGTTTACAAAACTAATCATTTTCTTATGTTTCAAAGAGAACATAATTTACAATTTAGTGAATAATATTACTAATACAATACAATTAAAATCAACACTTATTGCAACTAGTCAATTTATTTCACAATCCATGGATATTATTTTGCATTCTACAATTCAATTGTAGGCACAATTTTCATATAATCACGACATCAATTCATATGTATTCTAGCATACAAATATATTAACAAAGCATCATAAAAAATATTAATTAACACATTCCAATTTGTTTTACTAACTTTTCATGTAGATAAAATAGAGTTCCTCTCTTTCTTACTAGTCTCTTCAAGGAAGTGTATGGCAATTTTTCTACTCGTTTCTAACATTTTTCCAACTTAGAATACTAGCATGGCATCTATATTAAAAGTTTGAGAAATCACCCACCTTTTGAAAAAACTAATGAAAAAGCTCATAAAGAACTCCTTAAAAGCACGATCGACTCCCTTCTCCTCCTAGTTTGTGCCACAAAACTCTAGCCTTCTCTTCCTTAATGTGCCACTGAGCCTCCTCCTCCTCTTGATGCTTTGGCCGGCCTCCAATGGAAGGGAACACACACAATTCTCTTTCTTTTCCTCACACAAAATCTTTTCTCACTCAATCTTTTCCTCACAAGTGCTTCTTTTCTTTTTCTTACTCTTTGAAATTTTCTAATGCAAGTAATGAAGAAGAGAAGGGAGGTATTTATACACTTTTCAAGAGTGGACGAAGGGTTGAGATGAGTTTAGATGAAAGGCTAGGATGCATTTGGGAGTTAGAAGAACTACTCACCATCTAGTAACCACTCTCCACTCTCTCAATCTCTCCCACTTTACAATCCAAGGCCGGCCACCCCTTCTCATCAATTTACACGTGTATGTGCAATGCACGTGCCTCATTATGCATACTACAAATTAGTTTGTTCATTAAATTGTTAATTTATTTGTTACTTGATCAAGTCTACACTACAAGTTGTATAAATTATTAATAAAATTAACTAGTGGGCTAATTAGGTGGGCTAAAAACCATGGGCTATTTAAATAATTAATTAATTCATTTAAGTGGGCTACAATTAGACTATTAGGCCTAAAGATTAATAATAGGCTTTAATTGAAAAGGAGAAGGAAAAAGTTTATTCATGACATAAGAATAATTTTTGAAGCTAAATAAACATATTAAATTGCACGTGTGAAACACGTGAAAAACAATTTAATTATTTATAAAGTATAGGTTGTTACAACACTCCCTCTGTAATACCCCTGATAAAATAATACTTTTGTGTGTGTGTGTGTGTGTATATATATATATATATATATATATATATATATATATATATATATATATATATATATATATATATATATATATATATTGTCTGTGTGTATATATATATTGTAGTGTTTGCATGATTATATATGTATGAATGGTGGAGTGCGTTTATGTTTGTGGGGTGGTTCGTGTGGGTGGTTGCGTTCTAGATGGTGCACGAGAGTGAGAGGGAACGATAATAGTACATGCACTTGTTTTGAGTGCGGTGTCTATGCAAATATGCAATTGTATGGTACTATTATGGATATTCTTTGCATGCACTCAAATCTAACCTCTCGTCTCTCATCCAGAGCTTGATCAAGGCCAAAAATTTCAGCCAAGCCTTGTCCCAAAAAATAAGGGGCTAGAAACTATGGTTTGGGGAAAAAACCACTTGCCCCCCTCCCCCCTATTTGGCCGGCCTTCCCCCCTCTCTCCCTCACTCCTCTCTTGATAAATCCCCCATCACACCTCTTGAGCTCTGGAAATTTCAGAAAAGAGAAAGAAAGAGAAGGGGAGAGTGAAAAGAGCCAAAAAGGAGAAGTGTTCTCAAGCATTTTGGAGTAGGGTTTTGGAAGAGGAAGCTCAAGACAATCATTTTCTCAAGCCAACTAAGGGTGGGGAGTACTATAAACTTGTTCTTGTTCATTCTTGTTTAAATTTTTGCATGCAATGAGTATTAGTAGCATGAGATTGGTTGATTAGGAGTAGATTGTTAGAATCTGAAAGTGGAAACAGAAAACATGATCTTCATGTTATATTTCTGAATTTTCAGAGAACAAAATAATTGGAATTTGATCATGAAATATTCACAGAATGATCTCATGTATGTCTAGAAGTTACATGATTTAATTCGGATTTTTTTGATGTTATTTGATATTTTAATTAGAGGTGGCATCGGTCGGTATCCGACCTAATATGGACCATCCACCACCGATCAAAAGAAAATCGATTTTTTAATTTTCTCATCCGCAACCAATCCGAACCTTAATTCGATCGGTTTCCATCAATGCCGATTAAGCTCGGTTTGGATTGGATTGGATGGTCGGTTTGGCATGCTACTTTTCACCTTCAACATTATTCATAATTTTGTTAAAATTTAAAAGATCAACTTCAATCAAACTTAAGAAACAACCTGCTATTTGTTATATAGAAATAAATTTAAAATGAAGATACATAAAACTACAAGTTGTTAATAAATTTTGCACTAATTGTTTGAGATTATGACGTTTAAATGGGTGAGATAAACTACTTTTTCACTTGCATACTTCTGTAATCTTAGTTTATTATCATAAAAGAGACATTAATAACCATAGCTAATTGAATTTCAGGTACAATAAAAAAAGATTTAGATTATAATTTCTACTTGACTTGATTAAAGTAACTACTAAATGTTACATCAACTTCATGATTCAATTAAGTTGGGCCACACTATAAATCAAGCATTTCTCAGCAACATAACACACAGAATTATGGAGAATCAAAACATAGGTAGAACAATTGCTCGGTTTGTAATAAAGAATTAAGGAAGACTGTTTGTATCTCCAAGAAAATGAGAAATGACTATTTTATATTCAAGAAATTAAAGGAGAACTATATTTTTTATGGACTTATACATAGAGGTACGGTCGGTTCGGTTTCATCGGTTATTTGAAAGCCCCATCCAACAACCGAACCGGTCCAGTTGGTTATTGAAGATCAAAAACCGAGCCAATCCGAACCCCCAATTAGTTCGGTTAAAAACCGGTCGGTTCGGGTTGGATTGGTTTGGATTGGTCGGTTCGGATAATAGTTGTCCACCCCTAATTTTAATAAAATCCATTTTGAGGACTAAGTTGTAAGACATAGACTGGGTCTGTCTATTGTGATAACTGAACTTGTGGGAATTCTTAGAATTAATTGACACATGATCTATTTCTGTAATTTTTACCATGTTATCTTGCATGCATCTAGACTCTACAGAACAATCACGACATTATTTGGATGAAATTTGATGCATGTTCAAATATAATTAATCAAGAGTAGTCAAGACTTTGACTGAAGAACAGCAGAACTTTTATGCATGTTTATAACAAGTAGAAATCATTGAATACTTGGAATTTGGATGTGAACCTTTTTTCATGTTATACATGATGATGTCTAGTTTCTGTAACGCAATTTTGATGACTATTTGATGAGTATGTGATTTATGATGAATATTTTAGCATGAACTGTGGATAACTCAGCCAGTATTGACACTCTGATAAGCTGGTACTTTTGTGGCTTTGTAAGAGCAGAATTTGAGGAAGTGTTCAACTAGGAATTTGTACTAGACATCTTGAGCTTTCCAGGAAGCCCTATTTGAATAAATTCCTATGATTAGATTAATAAATATTATTTTTGCAAGTTGGGACAGAAACCAGATTCTGAGCTGAAGGCTCTGTTTGAGTAAAGCCTTATGTGTGGTTCTGTATACCTGAGAAAAATGACTGTTTTAGGGTAGTCAAATGAAACAATTGGGATTGGTGATCAACTTAAAAGTTGTAGAGGACATTCATACCTTTCCACAGAACCTGGATTTGTATCATTCTGATGAGCAGGTAGAGTTTTATGCTATTGGTAAGGTGCAGTCAGTGAACAGGAAATACATATGCCGAGGGTTGTGAGGCTATTTTGAGCAATTAGATGATTGAATCTGAGGTGATGATTAACTAGAGAGTTGTAGCCTGGGTTCCTAGCTTTCCAGAATGGGCTAGAGCACCCAAATCCGAGTTGTATTGTGGGAGTTATGATCCTTTTAAGTTTCAGGCAGAAACACCGTAGTTGTTTAGTCATGGTTTTGACTAAGTGTTGGAAGAACTTTTCCCCTTGTGTACCTAAGAGTTGACAACATGCTGTTCGGGGATGAATGATGTCTATTTCCTGGTCTTTTTGGTGTTGAATCTTGTTGAGGATTGTTGTGACTCGAGTTAGTCACTAGGGTAGGGTGATACCCTACGTCTGTCGACCCTAGAATGTTTCCGTCGAGGCGTTGGACGTCCAAGTTGGTTCCGTCGAGTTGTATTCATGCCGATTAAGAATGAACGCGGGCCATAGTAAGGGATGATTCAAGCTAGGGGAAGTGGCGAACAGGACTTGCATCGCCAAGGCCAGTGGTATTTGGGTGGAGTTTTGGGAGCAATCTTTTACCTGAATGGTTGGAGTAAGTCTTGGATTAGAGTGGTGTATTAAGGGTATGTACATTGCATTAGTACTAGCAGACCATAACCGGGTGTTGTACTTTTCCTGTCGTAGGGATGCAGATTTGGTTCTCATGTTTTGAGTTCATGGGTCTCGTATCTCGATCTGTTAATTCTCAAAGAGTCAGGGTAAGGAATAGGAGAGGAGCTCCTGTCGGATAGGGGGATTGATTTGACCCTCGAGGCTGTCATGTTCTTATGCACGTGGGTTTTGTTTTTGATCATTGACGTCATGGGTACATGGTTTTGCACCAGAAGGTTTTGACACGACTTTTTGAGTGAGGTCTGTGCACGGGTACTAAGTGGAAAACACGACCACCACTTTAGGGACTGCAGTACGGGACTAGACTGAGTGACTGCAACCTCCTCAGACACGGACATCTATTGGGAACAGGTTGAGTACAAGGGTAGGATGCATGGCGAGGGATTGAACCCTACAATCAGGAGAGACGAACTCTTTGGAAAGTATGTTGTATGGGATGCATACGTTTCCATTGAAGTTGATTTTGGGGAAGTATGTAGTATAGGATGCATACGTTTCCAAATGAATTGCATTAGAGTGGGTGCATCGTATGCATTCCTTGTTTTGTGCATTAGATTAGGCCATGTCATGATTTGATCTGGAACGTATGTAGTATGGGATGCATGCAGATCCAGAGTCTCAAAGTCTTGCTTGCATTAGAATAAGGCATGTGACTGGTGCGTTTAGTTGATCATGGCATACACGAACACTAGGGAATTAGGACGCACATTTCTTTTTCCATTCAAGATGGTTTGTGGTTGCCAGTTTGGAGATCGCTATTTCTTATCAGCATTGCGTCAGTAGAATTACTGACGTTCCCCACCTTTTAGGTACCGGTTCTACCTTTCGAGCAGGTGCAGAAATATCAGAGTCATGCAACAAAAGACTCAAGCCGAGGGGAAATTCCAGGGAAGCAAATTGACCACTCAGCGGAGCTTCGGCGGTGATCAGTTGATTACCATTCCGGGAGACAGCTGATTGCTTTACAAGAGGAGTTGGTAAATATTTTGTAATAAGATGTAATGAGTTAATGTAATTTGTATTCTTGTTCAAGAACAAGATATTGGTTATAATCGATGATGTAATGACCTTATTTGGCAATAAAAAAAATTTAAATTTATGTGTTATCACTGTGTTGAGATGCATTTGAAGGCAAAGATTCTGGTTGCGTCATGGATGTCGGGTAACGAGGATCCAGGGCATTACTTAGGATAGTTCTGTCCCCGAAATACGCTTAAAGAGTGAGAAAACAAAACATAAAAGGAGAAAGAAAAACAATACAATCAAACAAAGAGCTCGGGATGATCCTTCAGCATCCTCTCCTCGAATTCCCAAGTAGCTTCCTCAACCAACTGGTTTCTCCAGACTACTTTGACCATCGGCATCGTCTTGTTCCTCAAGACTTTCTCTCTACGATCCACGATCTCAACCGGTCGCTTAATGTAGCTAAGATCTAGCTGCAAACCCTCCGGCACTTCGGGTAAATCGTGACTTGGATTTGGAATATAACCTCTCAGCATAGACACATGGAAGACATTGTGCACCTGAGACAACTCTTCCGGTAACTCCAACCGGTAAGCAGTTTTTCCAATCGTCTTCAATATCTTATATGGGCCTATGAACCTTGGGGCTGATTTCCCACCTCTGCCAAAACGAATCACACCTTTACTAGGTGATACCTTCAAAAAGACAAAGTCACCTTCCTCGAACTCAAGGTCCCTTCTCCAGTAGTCTGCATAACTCTTCTGCCTACTCTGAGCGTCCACCAACCTCTTCCTGATCAAATCAATCTTTTCAGAGGTCTGCTGCACAATTTCGGGCCCAAACATCTGCCGCTCTCCCACTTCAAACCAGAAAATAGGTGTTTTGCACTTCCTGCCATATAGAGCTTCATACGGTGACATCCCGATACTAGTCTGAAAACTGTTGTTGTAGGCAAACTCTACAAGAGCTAGATGCCTCTCCCAACTGCCTCCAAAATCTAGAACACAACACCGAAGCATATCCTCAAGAACTCGATTGACTCTCTCAGTCTGTCCATCAGTCTGAGGATGGAAGGCAGTGCTGAAGTCCGTCTTAGTACCCAAAGTTGTCTGAAGACTCCTCCAGAAATGCGAAGTAAATCGCGCATCTTGATCAGACACAATGATCAACAAAACACCATGAAGCCTGACGATCTCTCCAACATACAGCTCGGCTAACTTGTCCATAGACGAAGTGAGTTTCATTGCCAAAAAGTGAGCTAATTTGGTTAGTCGATCCACTATGACCCAAATCGCATCATTACCCTTCAAACTCTTGAGCAAACCTGTGATGAAATCCATGCCGATGTTATCCCACTTCCACTCCAGAATGGGTAACAGTTGCAATAAACCTCCGGGCTTCTGATTCTTGGCTTTCACCTGCTGACAAATCTCACACCTCGCCACAAATTTAGCCACATCTCGCTTCAAACTTGACCACAAAAAATATTGCCTAATGTCCTTGTACATCTTAGTAATCCCAGGATATACAGACAAAAAGAGTAGCATGTGCCTCCTGAAGAATACTCTCCCTCAATTCTGATTGATCCGGAACACATAACCTCTCTCCAAACCACAACACTTCATCCCTGATCCGAAACTCTAACAATCTGCTGCACCAACATGCTCCTTCATCCTTTGAATCTCTGCATCTTCCTTCTGACTTGGTATAATCCTTTTATTTAGCATAGGCTGAAGCCTCAGCTGACTCAAAGATGCTCCCAAGCCTTCCAAAGTTACCTCAATACCAGCCCGATCCAACTCCTCTACAAGATGCCTCTGGGTCTTAATCAACCTAGCTAAACTGCTTTTATGGCTAAGTGCATCAGCAACAGCATTAGACTTCCCCGGATGGTACTTAATCTTAGGAAGAATGTCCTCAAGTACTTCCAGCCATCTCCATTGCCTCAGATTCAGGTCCTTCTGCTGATAGATGTACTTCAAGCTTTTATGGTCCGTATACATGTTCAATTTCTCACCATACACGTTGTGTCGCCATTGCTTCAAGGCGAAGATAATCACAGCCAACTCCAGAACATGAGTCAAATAATTCTTCTCATGCGGTCTTAGTTGCCTAGACCCATAAGAGATCACTTTTTCTTCTTGCATTAATACACAACCAAGCCTTCGAAGAATGAAGAGAAATAGTCTACTATGTGTTTAAAAATGAGATTTTGAAAATCTAAGAAAATTTAAGTTACTGTTTTTTTTAAAGAAACATATTCTGGAAAAAGATTTAGATCTTTATAAGTACAAATTAATTGAGAAAAATCGAGTTTATTAAAGGAAGAACTAGATATAGTGCAATCCATACAAAAGCATTTTAACCGAGCCTTATACAGGTTAGTCACTCAAGACCTACTGGTCTTCAGGTGCGTTTTGGGTGCGTTACTGTAGCTGAGCGGAGCTACTGGTCTTAGGTTCGAGTCTTGTAGGAGACTCTGTTTTTCTGAGAGTTTGATTTTTAATTAAATCACGAAACCTGACCTTAAGTATACCTTAAGCCCATCCTATATCGGTTAGTCACTCTGGCCTTTCCGGTCGAAGGGTGCGCTTTGGGTCGGTTACTGTTCTCAGGTGGGGGGCGGGGGTCAGGGTTCGAATCCGGCCTTTGGCCTTTTGTTTGTGAGTTTTGGTTTTTTTTTTCTTATTTTGATTTTTTTTTGTGGGTATTTTAAGAGTATAAAAATGAGGAAAAAATATTAGAATTCTTCTAAAATTACCTAGACTTCATGAAAATTAATTCTACAAATTTTGACATAAAATAATAAGAATTAGAAGTAAATTTGAGAAGAAGAACTTGATAAATTTCCTTACAATATGATTTTGATTAATTAAAGAAAACAAATATTTTGAATGTAAAGAAATTTTGGTGTAAAGATTAAAGATGAGATTTTTTACATGGAAAAAATTGTGTAAGATAATAAATGAAATTAGTTGTTAAATTATGCAAGTGTGTATGGGAAATGAAGTAAAAGAATCATGATGAAATGTAGAAATTTGTGAATATGAACTCTCATTTTGATGAACATGAAACAAGTTTGACACTAGAGTTTAGCTAAGTCCTTACATCGGCATGATGATTTTTTGAAAGAGAAATGTGATAAATAAAGACCAAGATTGGGTCGTGATTAACAGTTGATGTTTAAGACCGGTGTAGATGTGACGCTAACTCTATGATAGTAATTTTATTCATGATTCAATTATCTAAGAATTAGACACATAGTGAAGATGTGATGAAAGTAAGAGAAAAACACAAGTATGAGGGTCTCGGATCTACGGTGTGAGAGTGTTTACAGGATGTCCACATGATGCATCATGTCAGGGCGTGAATACATCTCCAGGATATCGGGACTGTGGCGACGCTTGTGGGGTGCTTGGTGACTACGTAGTGCCATTGTTCCATGGCAGAGGCGAATTTTCCATAGGATGTCTGCATGATGCGTCATGTCACGACGTGAGATTCGCTCTAGGATGTCTGGACATGGGCTCGTAACTCATAGAACACCTAGGATACTTACCGTAGTTACCCTAGTAGTTAAACTCATAGCGAATGAATCAACCCTACAAGATGAAGAACAATTCAGGGCTTGCCCTCGGAGCTATGTAGTATGGGATACATGGAATCCGAATAAGTGCGCAATAGTGTCATGAAATATAAGTAATTGTATTAAGGACTAAGTGCACATTCACACACGGCATCATTAAGATAGTCCTCCTTAGTTGTGTTTGCGAACAAGTGTGTGCTTTCCAAGTAAGAGAAATTGATGTATTATATCTGTTGCCGCTGAATCTGGTGTGGGGGCAAACAGATAGTATTTGTAGATTCTTGGAAAACTTTGAATATCAAACCTGTTACCTGTTCTGCCGGAGTTTGACCATTGCTCCCGCCGTTCACCTGCAAAAAGTGCGAGACACCGGGGTTTTTCCCGGCTACGCACCCTCCGACGCTCAAGTCAGTAATCTAAAATGATTATGAAAGAGCATAAAACTGGCAAAAGTTTGATTATCTCTTAATGGAGATGGATGGGGGGTATTTATAGGCGCCGCTGGGATCAGATTAGGAATGTAATCCCCCTGTGGTTAGATAAGGAATGTAATCCCTAATCCCCAGTGAAGGGATAGTTATGAATCAAGGCCGTTGATTAGGATTTAATCAGAAACCCTAATTCTATCCTTTCTGGACCGGGTTTGCTGTGGGTTGAAACCCGCACCCAGTTGAGGTGGATCCGTTCGCGGGTTAGTGGGTCTTCGAGGAGGAGATCCAGTACCCGCTTCAGACCCATTGGTAGGTGAAATTACCGTTTTACCCCCGGGCTTCAAGATTCGTGCCCGATTTGGACGGTTCTGATTTATCCCCATTTTTAGCCATATCAATATCCTAGCATCAGTTGTATGCAACTGACATGCCCACAGTTTCCATGCAGGACAAATTGAATGAAAAGACTAAAGAAGAAATGCTGCTTAAAGAAATGTTCAAATTGTTATTGATTTCATGTATATGTTGTAATTTGCTTCCGATGTGTTGAAGTAAACATTATTGTATAAAAAAATTTAAATTCCTTGTAAAATTATACGAAGTGAAGTGTAAAGATCCTGTGGAACTTCAAATTCAAACCTATTTGGAATTCGGGGAGTTACACGCGCCTTCAGTAGCAGGTTGATTTTTTTTTTAAAAGGGACAGCGGGAAAGTAACTAATTTCCCCTTCCAGTACATCTGGCGTATCTCCTCATCTGATTCTTCACTATTTGTGTCTGCTGAGGTGTATGAATCCGTACTGGACCCTTCAATTCCAAATTTGATATTGCTATTTGAGGATTCCGTTATCGCAATAATTGGAACATCTTTAACAATAGATTTTCCTTGTCACTCCCCGCTTCTCAAAGAAACTGGAAATACGGGCACATAATTAAAGCCCAGCGAATGATTTGCATCATTATAAGTTTTACAATTAACTCAACAATATAAAACATAATCACAACCACGCATGAATAAGTAATCACATAAACCATGAATAAACTTCAATAATTCATGAAATAAATCCATAAAATAATATCCAACATCTAGAAATAAACTGCGAATCGACACCCAAAAATACAATTTGCTGAAACAAATGTAATACAATAACCAGTCTACTAAGATAAAATGTCAATTAGAAAATAAACAAGGGAATAGCAATAGAGCGGAAACGAAGTCATGATTCTTCTAGAAAGCTTGTTCACCAAGTCCTTCCGGTAACTCATCTTCGATACCTGCAAACTCATCAACTAGATGTGAAAATATTGTCCGTTAGAGCAAGTTACGGATAGCAAGTAGCGGAAGCAAAGAAGGAAACATGGTATATCAAGAAATAATGAACTAGATCAGAGTCAAATGTCAATAACAAGGGATGATAATAAAAGCAAGGGTCTGGAATTAACGATGTAATAAACAATGAATGCAAACAAGGATTTAGGTCAATAACGATAACCATGAACAAGAATGCAAGTGTCAATCTAAGTTAATTAATATTTTATTATCCTATTTATTGCACGCAATCATGCATCCCATACCACAGGTTCGAGGGCATACAATCAAGTAACGTTTAGACTCTAGTTGTGATTTCTATAGGTTCATGTACTCGGGTCTTGCAATAACATTAACTAATGACCAATGACTGATGACCGATGACCAATACACGATACAATCGGGATACTGTTGTCAGTAATCCACAATCAATCGATGACCAACAAATAATAATATGTCTAATAATAATGAGATATACGGGAAACACACGCTCCCTTCCGAATACACTCTTTTATGTTGTCCACTACTAGGCCTTTTCCGGATTACCCCGGCTGATTAATATTTTATTACACAAAAATATGGATATGCCATGGGTTAGAAAGTTTCGAAATGACGTCAAGGAGATGTCAGGGCTATGCAATGCATGGTATAACTAATTCTATTCCCTGGATACAAGATCAATCATGGATATAAAGAAAAACACAAAGCACACATTCTGGATAGCAAGACGTTGCTGTAAAAAAATCAAATTTCCTACAGGAAAGCAAAATTAGGTTTCGTCAGAGATTCTGGAAAGTAGACTCTCTGACGATTCCAACGCAAATTTACATGACATATAATAACTACATAAAGTAGGCGAATAATCGCAATCTTTACTGATTTTATGTTCAGGTCGAATCTTAGGGTCATGTTGCATGTATATATCGGGTCTGTATATTTACCAAATAATTCCACAAAAATCCAGGGTGACTCCGAATCATGTCTAGTTACAACCAGAATAATTTCAAACTTTAATTCTACTATTAAAACTTTCTTTTAATTAACCTAGACCTAGCAGCATTAAAAGTGTGATAACTTACAGGTTAAAAATCGGAATTTAGATCCATCAAATGTTCTGGAAAATAGATACATAGGGATACCATTGTTGTTTACAAAGTTCTACCTAATTCTTACAGCAACTGGTTCAATTATTTAATGCAACATTGAACAGACAGCAGGCCAGCAAGGTGATTGATATGAATTGGTAATAATTTAAACACGCATGCATATAATTTCATGGCAGCAAAACAACAGAAACTCTACTTAATCATCAAGATGAATTTGTAACATTAACATGGCAAGGTTTCTATAATTATGACATTTAATTCACAAACAAAATCATATACAATTGAAAACATTCAAATCATCACACTAACCGATAACATTGTTCTAGTTGTATTCATGTAGTAAGCATACGATGATGTGCAATCAAGTTTGGGTTGATTCAAAGATAACGGCACGAAAAGAGATTTATTACTTGGTTTCGCCGATGAATCCGTAATAACCTTTTGAAAGGGGTATCAACAAATAGATATGAAAAATCGAAATGTGAACTACTTGCGGAGAACAAAAGAAATTTTGAACACGAATAATAAGTTGGTTCAAGAGGGCTTACCTTTAGACGACTAAACTGGAAATAATGAAGATGATAAGAGAAATCCAACGGCGGCAACATGCGTGCAACTACGTAGCAACAACAGCACATGCACACAATGTACGGCAAACACACACGTGCAAGAGACTCAGCAACAACTGCAAGAAAACCAAGTGGCACGTGCAAATACGTGCACAACGAGGGATAGTGGCAACAGTGAAAATGATGGCAGTGAGGAACACCGTAAGAAGGGTGGCAGCAAGGCAAGGCAGTGTCGGGGCAGCGGTGGTCGGCAGCAGGGGCAATGATGGCGGTGGTTGTGGGTGCAGCGGCAAGTGCAGTGGATGGATGATCGGAGATGGCGATGATGGTAGGGGATTTCTGTGGAGGATGAAGGCAGTGGAGGCGGCGCTCGAGTGGTGAGGGATAGCAGGCGGCAGGGCGGAAGCCTGCTGTGACTGCGGGATGCTGCAGCGGCGAAAGGAGTAGTGGAAGGGAGGTGATGGCGATAGCGGATAAGGGTTTGCAAGGACGGTGATGGCAACGGGAACTGGAGACGATGAGGGTGGTTCGATGGCGGTGAAGAATGCGACTGGTGGCGAAGGTCGAGGTGCAGTCGAAGGGCTTGGTGTTCGGTTGGAGGCGATGTTGCTGGCAGTTGAGGATTGTGGCGATGATGGAGGACGGGTGGAGGAGCAGGTGGCTCGACGGGGACGACAAGGGGGAAGGGGAGCTCGACGGGGAAGATGATGGGGTGGGTTTCGGAAATAACAGAGGAAGAAGATGATTAGGCGGTGGGGGTGATTAGATTAGATTAGGGATTAATTAGGGTTAGTTAATATATATAGGTGTCTAAGATGTGGATTAGGGCATCGGGTTAATGGGTTAGGATCCAATAAGAATGGGTTATAGGGTTTAAATTTAAATAATTAAATAGAAATGATATATTGGATTAACGAATTTGGGTTCTGGATTATAGGGTTTATAAAATTGGGTTAAAACCAATAAAAGATCAAATTAAATGAAGTTTTGGGCTTTAAAAAATTAATCAATAATAAATATTAGTTAAATAGTAGATTACCTTTAAAATGTAATTTCTGGGTTCTAAAAATAATTAAGTGAACTGATGGAAGCAATTGAGTTTAAGAGAATAAGATTTATTTGAGTTTCCAAAATAATAATCAGAATATATATATATATATATATATATATATATATATATAGAGAGAGAGAGAGAGAGAGAGAGAGAGAGAATGGATTAAAAAAATAGATTTTATGGTCTCACACTTTATAAATAGTCAAATAATAAAAGATAGATTAAAATCTATGGACTCGTATAAATTAATGAACAATCAAAGAAAGAATAATAATAATAATAATAATAATAATAAGAAGAAGAAGAAGAAGAAGAAGAAGAAGAAGAAGAAGAAGAAGAAGAAGAAGAAGAAGATCATATAACAAAATAGGATTTGTATTATAGTATAGAAATTATTTAAAATAACTACAAATAAAATTAATGAATAGAAATAGACTTTAATAGGAGATCCAAAATAAATTTAAACAAAATAAATTTAAGAAAACATAATGTTTTTTTTTTGTAAAGAATCCAAACACAGAAAATTCACAGAAAAATATGTATAGATGGAAACGGAGGTTACAATTCTACCCACCTTACAAAAAGAATTTTGTCCTCGAAATTCAATCGGACAGAACGTAGGAAAAAGCAAAAGCAAACTTGTGAAATAACAAAATCGAGAATTTAGTGGGATAATTATGAGAAATCGTGTGTTTGTTTGGATCCATGTGATATACTTGTTGTGGACATACTATATACCCTATTTCATGTTATTTGGACACTTAGTAGACTTATAACATGTTTGGTTGTGTTTGGGACGAGCTTCGTATGTTGTATGTTGATTTGTTGTTAAGAGGAAAATCTGTACATTGTCGATGATGAATTTTGATTCCTATTTTAGAACATATTAAGGTTAATATCTTAACTTCAGTATTAAACATGATTTATAGATAAATCCGTCTTCTTGACAAACTTTCTGACCTTGATCGATTTTGTTTTCGTATGTGTGAAATATGATTGTTTTACTACAGAGGTGTATTTCATTTCCAGATTTCGTTTCTTGATGATTTCGATGACTAAACTATTTTTATACTAGTGCTAAGCATATTATTTTGATTTGAAATTTTGCACAGTATTTCTATACCTATTTAGGGATTACTCAGAATTTTGTTGGATTTTATTGATGAGTTTTTTATATCGTTTCATGCTTATTTATGAAGACTATACTTGCTGGATTTTGCTCACTGTTCTGAAAAGATTTATATTTTCACCTTAATTTCTTTTACTGTTTGGAAAATCTTTGTGAATATGAAAGTTATTCTATTTTGTCTATTTTCTTCTCTCTTTGGCGGATTTGGATTTCGTTTCACAGTTTGTGAGATATTACAGTTTTCGTACAACAGTGTTGGGAATTCCAGATTTTCCAAACTATCGTTTCTTGATGTTTTCTGATTTTTGTTGGATAAACTAATCTTACTGGAAAATTATAAAACTTTACATTATAATACTAGACATATAGGGGAATACCCCAGATTTTTCTAGGATTTATTTGAGGTGTTTTGATTCTGTTTTCCTGACTGTAAATTCGATTTACTGATTTCTGGCTGAACATATTTTCTGGTTTCAAATCAGTTTTGAGTTATGTTTTTCTAAAACACTATATGACTTACATGTATCCTCTGGATTCGGTTGGAATTCAATTTTCCAGATTTTTCGACGGATTCAGATTTCGATATTTTTGGAAACGGAAATCGCTGTTTTAGTATTGTACTGTCGTGCTGTCCTGAATTAGGAAGTACTCTATTTTGTTCTATTATGTGACTATTTACCATCTGTACATGCTTATCTGTTATTCTGAACTTGTGGGTCATTATATAATGCTATATTTACTCTGTTTCATGCACATACACATCTTTCTGATAATAATTATAAAATGATCAAGCTGGGGTTTATGGGAAAGATCTAGTTTGGGAAAGCATAGAATTGTGTACTTAGAAGGTGGCCCGTGTTTCCCATATGATTATCTGTTATCTGTTATTCTGTACCCTGTCTACATTACTTCTCATAGGAAGGTGTAGGGAAGAAGAGAACCACTAGGTTCTATCTGTCTATCTGGATCTGCATCTGATATCTGTCTGTCTCAACCCTGAGTACATGACCCTATATGATCCCCTACAAAATCTACAAACGTAACTGTTTTGAATGTAGCAACCATGTGATAAAAGGATGGCACATGAAGTGCTACCTAGTTAGTAATTAATACAAGACTTATAAGAATTTGTATCTGACATCTGAATCTGAATCTGTATCTGTATCTGCTATCTGGTTATCTAGTTATCTGATTATCTGTTATCTATCTAATACTATCACTTGACACCATTATTTGATACTATCTGTATATCTGTCTGCATGTTATTGACTTTTGACACTCGACACATGTTAGTATACCATGATAGTTGATTCTGTTATACCATGCTATATCTGTTTCTGCTATTATTTAGATTTGTTAGTTTTCCATGTACTTGTATCCTGCATTACAAGCGGCCCGTAACTTGCATTGACGGGAACTCGTTTTCTTTTTCCTTCTCCTGCAATTTATTGATTGCAGATCAGGATGGTTGTTTGCCCGATGGTATTGGAGAAATGAAATATTTGTGCTGGACTTCTTTTGCTGTTATTATTATCTGTTGTTTTTGAATAATGTATTTGAGTATATGGATTTTATTTGTATTTAGGCGATGTGAATCAGGATATTAACTTATTCGGATCTATTTATTTGAGACTAGTATATTATTGGCACCGGTGAGCTAGCATAACTTAAGGTGCAGATTCAGGAGTTTCTTGATTTGGGTTTCAACAGACAAAGTGTTTCTCCTGGGGGTGCTCCGGTCCTTTTTGTCAACAAGAAGGATGGTAGACGTCGTCAGTGCATTGATTATCGAGAACTGAACAGTGTTACTGTGAAGAACCGGTATCCTTTGCCCAGGATCGATGATTTGTTTGACCATTTGTGTGGGGATGCTATTTTCTTGAAGTTGGATCTTCGTTCTGGATACCACCAAGTCAAGGTGAAGGCTGCAAATATACAGAAGAATGCATTCAGGACTAGATACGGGCACTATAAGTACCTTATGATGCGCCAGCTGTATTCATAAGTCTTATGAACCGGGTTTTCTTCCATTTTTTGGATAGATTTGTGATGGTCTTCATCGATGATATTTTGGTGTATTCTCATAATCGAGAAGATCATGCTGAGCATCTTAGGGTGGTTGTGCAGACTTTGAGAGAGAATCAGCTCTATGGGAAACTTAGCAAGTGTGAGTTTTGGTTCGACAGGGTTTCTTTCTTGGGGCACATCATTTCTGGCAATGGTGTTTCTGTAGATCCTTCTAAGATTTTTGCTGTGAAGGATTGGCCTATTCCTAAGTCGGTTTCCGAAGTGTGGAGTTTTCTTGGTCTCGCTGGCTATTATCGAAAATTCGTCCAAGATTTTTCGAAGATTGCAGGGCCGTTAACTAAACTGAGAGGAAAGGATCAAAAGTTTGGTTGGTCTGATGAGTGCAATGAGGTTTTTGTTGAGTTAAAGAACAGATTGATATCAGTGCCTGTGTTGACTATTCCAGATGGTTCACGCGGATTTGTAATTCACTGTGATGCTTTAGGTAAGGGTCTTGGGGCAGTTCTTATGCAGAAGGGCCGAGTCATTGCGTATGCATCGAGACTGTAATACCCCGTATTTGCAGCGAACAGTCGACTGGTCCATTTAGCAATCGACTGCTACTGTATAGTTGGGCCGGATTGGGCCGGATTGGTTGAGAAGGATTTGAGAAGAATTTGAGAAATATAGTCCCACATGGGAAGTATACAAAAAATAGTTTGAGTATAAATATAATTAGCCAATGATCAAGAGTCACCTAATTGGTTAACCACCTTTTGAGATCATCCCACACAAATTCTATATGCGGACTCTCTAATGCGTACTTGTCGAAATCTATGCATCCCACTCTACATAGGTTCGGTGCAAGCCCTTAACATCTCCACATTATAGGGTTCAATCCCTGCTATGCAACTAATCCTATCACGATGACTACTACGAGATAAAGATAAACTGTGAGTATTAGCCCATGCCCCGATAATTCCGGAGATAGATCCCACACCACAGGTAATTTGCCTGGATAATTTCGGAGATAGTTGAGGCCGCATGAAAAGAATTATCCTACTCATGACTTGGAGTTAGTGGCAGTGATCTATGCTTTGAAGTTGTGGAGACATTATTTACTTGGAGACCGAGTGGAGATCTTTACGGACCACAAAAGTCTCAAGTATGTTTTTACCCAGAAGGAGTTAAACATGAGGCAAAGGCGATGGTTGGAGCTTATAGCCGATTATGACATCAGTTTGGAATACCATCCTGGTAAGGTAAACTTGGTGCCAGATATTTTGAGCAGGAGACCGACAGCAGGGTGATCTCATTGAGCAGATGCGGAGGTTGGATTTGGAGGTTTTGTAGCCGAGTTCTGGTCGGTGTTGTCTTGCGCTCCAGCTTCAGTCTTCTCTTGTTGATCAGATCAAAGAGGCTCAGGCTGGTGATGCGCAGTTGCAGGGTTTTCGAGCTGAGATTTAGTCTGGGTCCATAACGGACATGGTTATTCATGCCGATGGTTCGCTTCGTTTTGGTTCCCGGTTGTGTGTCCCTAAGGGTGAAGTTCGTCAGAGGTTGCTTGAGGAAGCTCATCAGTCTTCGTATTCTATCCATCCTAGTGGTACTAAGATGTATCAAGATCTGAAGCTTCACTTCTGGTGGCATGGTATGAAAAAGGCTGTAGCTCGGTTTGTTGCTCGGTGTTTGATATGTCAGCAGGTTAAGGCAGAGCATCAGAGAACCGGTTGACTTCTTCAACTGCTTCCTATTCCGGAGTGGAAGTGGGAACATATCACCATGGACTTTGTGACTGCTTTACCGAGGAGTCCTAAGAGTCACAATGCTGTTTAGGTGATTGTCGACCTTTTGACGAAGAGTGCTCACTTCATTTCTTTTCGTGTCGGTCAGTCTACTAAAAGCCTTGCTGAGCGGTACATGCAAGAGATTGTCAGGCTTCATGGGGTTCCAGTCAGTATTGTATCCAACAGGGATATGAGACTCAGATCTCAGTTCTGGGAGAGTCTTCAGGCTAGTTTGGGGAGTAAGTTGAAGTACAGTACAACTTTTCATCTCGAGACTGATGGACAGTCAAAGCGGACTATTCAGATCCTTGAGGACATGTTGCGGTCCTGTAAGTTGCAGTTCGATGGATCTTGGGAGGACCATTTGCATCTCGTAGAGTTCTCGTACAATAACAGCTTTCAGTCCAGTCTTAAAGCTGCTCCGTTCGAGGCACTTTATGGGCGTAAGTGCAGATTACTAGTGTGCTGGGATGACATTGGTGAGTGGAAGTTATTGGGTCTGGAGTTGATCACCAGGACAGTTGATGCTGTGACTCAGATCAGAAAGCATCTTCAGGCAGCTCAGGATAGGCAGAGCCGGTGGGCTGATGTCCATCGGGGGGCTTTGGAGTTTTTTGTTGGTGACCATGTTTTCCTTAAGGTATCGCCGTGGTGCGGTGTCATTCGGTTCGGTGGTGGGGGCAAGCTTAGCCCTAGATTTATTGGACCATTTGAGATTTTGGAGCTAGTAGGCAGGATGGCCTATCGTCTCGCTTTGCTGCCAGCGTTATCAGGAGTGCACAATGTTTTCCATGTCTCACAACTCAGAAGATATATCTGCAATGAGAGTCACGTGATCAACTACTCTGAGTTGACCGTGCAGCCGGATTTGACTTGTGAGATTCCGCCAGTTGCTATTGTGGATCGACGGGAGAAAGTGCTTAAGAACAAGGTCATCAAAATAGTTCGCATTGCTTAGAATCCTCACTCGCCTAGTGAGTTGACCTGGGAGCTGGAGGAGGAGATTCAGCAGAAGTTTCCTCATTTGTTTGAGTAATGGCTGTTTTGTTTTGCTTTGCTTTGTTTTCTCTCTTTTCTTTTTCTCTCGGGGTTACCCTATGTATCTTCTTTTTGAATTTTGAGGACGAAATTTTTTTTGTTAGGTGGGTAGGATTGTAACCTCTGTTTTTCGTTTTTCGTATTCTTGGTGTATTTTTCTTCTTTCTTGAGTATTTATACTCTTCTTGTATTTTGGACCGTATATTGGAGTTGTTTTCAATATATATTCATTTTTGATCATTTTGATCTTCTTGTGATTTATTTTTCTATCCCTGTTTCGCTCTTTATTTGGTCTTTGTTCTTTTATTTTGTTCTTGGGTTCTTGTGGTGTTTTGGTTGCTAATCCTATTGCTATTCATATTGCTTTTGATCCCTAATTAACTACCAAAGCCAAATTAGCCTACAATCCTATTTTAAATCCTATTAAACCAAATCTCCTACGACTACTGCTAATAAACCCAACTACACCAATTAACCCAAATACCCACAACCCTAAACTAAACCCTATATAACTCCCCTACCAAAACACTAACCCTAATTACTACCGACCTCTCCCTCTCCCTCTGTTTGCGCCGTCAACACCCCGACCCCCTTGCCGACTTCCCCTACTCCCGACCAGCACCTCCCTCCGACTTCCCCTACTCCCGCCTGCCCACCCCAACTCGACCAACACCCTAGCCGGCAGCCCCTACTCCCGAGCACCACCATCTGTCCGTCTCCGTCTCTCCCCGTCCACCGGCATCGACAGCAGTAGCAGGAGCAGCAGCGCCAGCAGCCAGCACCAGTGCCACTGTCCCCCCCCTCCTCTCGGTCGTTTCTCTCTCTCTCTTGGTTTTGCACGTGTGCATGGGTTGCACGTGTGGTTGAGGATCGCTTTGGTTTGTGATCTTTGTTTGTGAGTTTTGTTCGTTGTCGGGATCCGTTCCCGTTATTCTTGGTGTTCGTTTCGTCTTCGGTTAAGGCAAGTAACTTGTACTCAATTTCTTTGTATGATACAAGTCATAAATTCTGCTTGTAGTGTAGTTGGGTTCCAGAGACAACTCGTGTGTGATGTATTTTGATGAGTATTGTCTCTATAGTGCTATTGACCATAGTTGCCTCACGACACAAAATTGACATGAAACAACTTAGGTTTTAACCGTTCTTGATGTGATTATATTTGTGGGATAATTATGAGAAATCATGTGTTTGTTTGGATCCATGTGATATACTTGTTGTGGATATGCTATATACCCTATTTCATGTTATTTGGACACTTAGTAGACTCTATAATATGTTTGGTTGTGTTTGGGACGAGTTTTGTATGTTGTATGTTGATTTGTTGTTGAGGAAAATCTGTACTTTGTCGATGTTCAGTTTTGATTGCTATTTTAGACCATATTAAGGTCAGTATATTAACTTTAGTATTAAACATGATTTTTAAAGAAATCCGTCTTCTTTCCAAACTTTCTGACCTTGATCGATTTCGTTTTCGTATGTGTGAGATATGATTATTTTACTACAGAGGTGTATTTCATTTCCAGATTTCGTTTCTTGATGATTTCGATGACTAAACTATTTGGATACTAGTGCTAAGCATATTATTTTGATCTGAAATTTTGTACAGTATTTCTATACCTATTTAGGGATTACCCAGAATTTTTTTGGATTTTATTGATGATTTTTATATACCGTTTCATGCTTACTTATAAAGACTATACTTGCTGGATTTTGCTCACTGTTCTGAAAAGATTTATATTTTCACCTTAATTCCTTTTACTGTTTGGAAAATCTTTGTGAATATGAAAGTTAGCCTATTTTGTCTATTTTCTTCTCCCTTTGGTGGATTTGGATTTCGTTTCACAGTTTACGAGATATTACAGTTTTCGTACAGCAGTGTTGGGAATTCCATATTTGCCAAACTATCGTTTCTTGATGTTTTCTGATTTTTGTTGGCTAAACTAATATTACTGGAAAATTATGAAACTTTACATTTTAATACTAGACATATAGGGGAATACCTCAGATTTTTTCTAGATTTATTTGAGGTGTTTTGATGATGTTTTTTCATGACTGTGAATTCGATTTACGGATTTCTGCCTGAACGTATTTCCTGGTTTCAAATCAGTTTTGAGTTATGTTTTTCTAAAATACTATATGACTTATATGTATCCGCTGGATTCGGTTGGAATTCTATTTTCCAGATTTTCCGACAGATTCAGGTTTCGATATTTGTGGAAACAGGAATGGCTGTTTTAGTACTGTACTGTCGTGTTGTCCTTAATTAGTAAGTACTCTAATTTGTTCTGTTATGTGACTGTTTACCATCTGTACATGCTTATTTGTTATTATGAACTTGTGGGTCATTATATCATGCTAGATTTACTCTGTTTCATGCACATACATATCTGTCTGATAATAATTATAAAATGATTAAGCCGCGGTTTATGGGAAAGATCTAGTAGTGGGAAAGCATAGAGATGTGTACGTAGAAGGGGCCCATGTTTTCCATATGATTATCTGTTATCCGTTATTCTATACCATGTCTACATTACTTCCCATACGAAGGTGTAGGGAAGAAGAGAACCACTAGGTTCTATCTGTCTGTCTGGATTCTGCATCTGATATTTGTCTGTCTGAACACTGAGTACACGGCCCTATATGATACCCTACGAAATCTAAAAACGTAACTATTTTGAATGTAGCAACCATGTGATAAAAGGATGGCACATGAAGTGCTACCTAGTTAGTAATTACTACAAGACTTATAAGAATCTGTATCTGACATCTGTATCTGAATTTGAATCTGAATTTGAATCTGTTATCTGTATCTACTATCTGGTTATCTGGTTATCTTATTATCTATTATCTGTCTGATATTATCACTTGACACCATTACTTGACACTATCTGTATATCTATCTGCATGCTATTGACTTTTGACACTCGACACATGTTAGTATACCATGATAGTTGATTCTGTTATACCATGCTATATCTGTTTGTGCTATTATTTAGATTTGTTAGTTTTCCATGTACTTGTATCCTGCATTACAAGTGGCCCGTAACTTGCATTGATGGGTACTTGTTTTCTTTTTCCTTCTCCTGCAATTTATTGATTGCAGAACAGGATGGTCGTTTGCCCGATGGTATTGAAGAAATGAAATATTAGTGCTAGACTTCTTTTGCTGTATTATTATCTGTTGCTTTTGCACAATGTATTTGAGTATATCGATTTTATTTGTATTTGGGCGATGTGACCCAGGATATTAACTTGTTTGGATCTGTTTATTCGAGACTAGTATATTATTGGTTTTCAATTTATTTCTGTTGGCACTTTGTTTTGTTTTGAGATATATATGTCTGTGTGAGGATAATTCTTTTGGCTTCCGACTCTGATTATTCTGAGATTTGTTGTAAGATTCTGAACAGCTTATGGATGATGCAAATCATTCGCTGGGTTGAGTCGCATATCTGTATTCTGTATTCTTTTTGGGAAGTGGGGTGTGATAATGAAAAAGGGAGTAAACAATGCGAAGAAGGAGAAACAACATGAGAATTCTGGGACCTGTAGGTTATGGGCCCACCATGCTTCTGCTGTGCCACTCTGATCGGGAGGACTCCATCATCAGCGTCCATTAACTCCTGCAATCTGCCTCGTGGCTCACCATATCTTTGACTCGTCCAAACGACATCTCTCTAGCATGAAGTTGGAACTCCTTGTGACTTGGGATTCTGAACACTTCTGAGATCCTGGGACTCTACATGCACATCTTGGAGCAAACGATAACACTTCTTGGTGATGTTCCAAGCCACTAACATGTCGTTATAGATCAAGTGATGCTGATCGATGAACCGAACAGAAATAAAAAGGAAGGATGGCACCAAAATCAAAAGAACATGGGTACGAAAAGATCCCAATAAGGAATCAATGAATGTGGATGAATGGTTAATGTATAGAGGAAATAAATAAACAATGCAAGAAAAGGATGTACAAAGCAAAGTGGAATGCAAATCTATTGCGGAATACCTGTAGGCACACCTTCGGCGGTCAAGTTGTAAGCCTGACCACATCCTCCAGTCTGTCCTCCATTGGGAGTTGATCCTCCTGCTGGCGCATTGTACCTGTTGCTTAGGCAGTCTCGAACCATATGATCACTTCCTCCACACAAAAGGCATTGGTTGTTGGCTGCTCTACAGTCCATGCGTCTGTGTCCAACTCTGTGGCAGTAGTTGCACGTCTGATCCTTCATTGGGGCTGCAGGCGAATAGGATATTGTCCTTACTGAAGGAGTCGAAGCTGGCATTCATATCGGTCCCCCTAATGGCCTGCACTGTCTGCTGAGATGCTTTCCTCCACTTGTAGGCCTGTTCCTGGATTCTAGCTGCATCAAGTACTACAGCATAGGTACAGTGTTGGTGGGCAACCAGACGATCCTGAATATCAAAATCCAGACCGATCAAGAACCTCCGAGCCCTGTCTTCATCATTTGCCACCATGACCGCTGAAAAGTGGCTAAGCCGGGTGAACTCAGCGGCATACTCATCAACAGACCGACTCCCATAGATCAGGATAATGATTGGATTAATATTGCGGAACAAAACTTAATATTAAGCAACATTATCTGACAAACCTGTGTTAAAGAGAGGAACTGTCACTCCAACTCAATTTTTGTGACACTGGGGAAGAAATTTGTCAAGAAGCTCTCGATGAAGGTGGCCCAAGTAATAGGCCTCTCCAACCTCTCGGACTCTCCCCTCCACCAGATCTGGGTGAGATCAATGAGCTGGATGCTTATTACATCCACTCGGTCTACATCGGAGATCCGCGCCGCTTGCAACAACTGTTCAGTGCGGATCAACCACTGCTCGGCCTCTAGTGGTGTCTCGGTGCCCTTGAACTTGTCTGGGCACAATCACATGAAATCCGCCACTGTACCCGGCCTTGGCGGCAATAACTCCGGTGCAGGACCAACGGCGGTTCGGTTAACGACCTCTAACGTAGTTCTTATCAACTCATTATGCTCCTGTTGCATCGCCATCATTTACTGTAATGCTTGAAGGATGGTCGTATTCTCCGATCAATCATCCCTGGGTCAAGAAGTGGAAGATCCTCCGCAAGCCATGATCTGCAATATGATCGAAACAGTTAGTATCCACATTATAAGTTGATTATTACATGTCTATGTGATCAACGTGGTGTGCATATTGTTAAGTTAATCTGGCCAAACTACAACATGGTTAGAGTCTAACCTGATTAGGGGATAACCTGGCTGTGATACCACTTAAAACCTGTCACGCCCCACTTCCCAAATAAACTGGAAATACGGCATCTAACTAAGGCCTAGGGAATGGTTTGCATCATTCATAAGCTGTACAATTAACTCAACAACATAAAATATAATCACAACCATGCATGAATAAGTAATCACATAAACCATGAATAAAATTCAATAATCCATGAAATCAATCCATAAAATAACTTCCAACATCTGGAAATAAACAGTAGGTCGACGCCCGGAAATACAATGTGCTGAAACAAATGTAAAACAATAACCACTCTACTAAGATAAAATGTCGATTAGAAAATAAACAAGGGAATAGCAATGGAGCAAAAACAAAGTCATGATTCTTCTATAAAGCTTGTTCACCAAGTTCTTCCGGTAACTCATCTTCGATACCTGCAAACTCATCAACTAGAGGTGGAAAATATTGTCCGTTAGAGCAAGTTACGGACAGCAATTAGCGGAAGCAAAGAAGCAAGGAAACATGGTATATCAAGAAATAATGAACTAGATCAAACTCAAGTGTCAATAACAAGGGATGATAATAAAAGCAAGGGTCTGAAATTAATGATGCAATAAACAGTGACTGCAAACAATGATTCAGGTCAATAACAATAATCATGATCAAGAAAGCAAGTGTCAATCTAAGTTCATTAATATTATATTATCCTATCTAATGCACACAATCTTGCGTCTCATACCACAGGTTCGGGTGCATACAAGCAAGTAACGTTTAAACTCTAGTGGTGAATTCTATAGGTTCATGTACTCGGGTCTTGCAATAACAATGACCAATGACCGATGACCGATGACCGATGACCAATGACCAATGACTAATACACGATACAATCGGAATACTGTAGTCAGTAATTGTCACGCCCCGCTTCCCAAAAATACGGAATACGAGTACATGACATTGGCCCAGCGAATAACTAACGTCACCTATAAGCTGTTTATCCGATTAACTCAACAATATAATCAATACAGAACATTTGCGCAGACAATAATAATAATCTCATGAACAATAGTACTTGAAATAAAGCAATAAAAATATCCGAATACAATAATAATCTAACGTCCGGAAACAATAATAAAATCTGGGACATAAGCCCAAAACAATAATAATCCAATCCAAAATAATAATAAGTTTCAATACATAAAGTTTATTAAAGCAATAAGCTATTAGAAAGCAGTAGTTTTCAGAATGTTTGTTCTCCAATTCCAGTAGGAAATTCTCCTTCATTACCTGTATACACTTCATCTAAAAAGAGAAAAAAAATTGTCCTTAGAGTAAGTCATCGACAGCAAGTAGAGAAAACAGGGATAATGTAATAACGATATAACAATGAAGTCAATGGATCAATAGGAATCAATAATATGCCACAATAATCATGATAATCGATGCAATGGCTATAAACAATGATGCAATATTCAGTAACGGTAATAAATAATCAATAACGGTAACACTTAGCCAATATTCGATATCAATAGGAACAATGATGAACAATATGCAGTGTCGGTGATGTGTCAATTCTTATGTCTATTAATCATTTCAAAACCTATCTAATGCACGTACTACTATGTCCCATCTGTTCCATACCATAGGTTCGATGCATATAATCAATTTTGTTTAGACTATAGTGGTAGACTCTATAGTTTATGTACTGGGTATGATGACAATAACAATATAACACCGGCCAAGGTGCAATTTCTTACACAATGACGATATCAATAATAACACGGGCCAAGGTGCAATTTCTTACACAATGACGATATCAATAATAATACGGGCCATCATCCGATTACAGTCCCCATATCATCAACTACTCTAGTCAATCCCTTAATCTCAGCTTATTAATTATTTATCAATACAACAATACAATATGCAATTTGGGACATGAGGTGAACCATAGTATCAATAGGGAAACAATAGGTTGATAACATGAAATAGGATAATTATAACGATAACAATAACTCATTGGGATCATGCAATGCAACATACATACATTAATTCATACAATATTACGATACAGGAATAATTAATTCATTAAAAAGTGGAATCTAAAATTCTAGACAGCAAGCGCAGTCTGTAAAAAAATGCACTTTCCTGCTGACTCAGAAATTGAAAGTTGAATCCATCAAAAAATCTTGAAACTAGACTTCCACACGATTCCAACGCATATTTAAAGTTCAAATTCTGACAATAGTAGCTAGGTCAAACACACTGTTCTTTACAGATTTCATGTTCAAGCAGAATATCGACATCATGTTATTTTATTTTTAGAATCAGCAAAAACCCAATATTAAATTCATTAAAAATACTTATTAGATTCCTAAATATGTAATTTAAGAATTTGGAAATTTTCAGAGCAAAATTTTATCATTTGATCAACCTTTGTACTGTTTAAACATGGAAGGTACAAGAATCTGAAAATCTGAAAGTAAACAGAGCTGGAGTAAAACGAGCATAACTTTTGCTACAAAACTCAGAATTTAAAAATTCAAGATGTTCTGGAAACTTAAAAGATAAGGCTATAATTCATATTCAGAAATTATTTCATTTTAATATTATTTACTGGTTCAGAAACAGCAGTTAACATTTAGGTCAGCAAGCAATATACAAGATTTGTGTAGTTTTTACTTGAAAATAAATTAATTAGACTATATGGGTATCGATTCTCTAGTCAATAAATTGTGTAATCAACATGATGGGTTTCAAAGCATGATAAATAAAACTAGAAAACTCTCATACATCAATTTATCATCAATCAATCGATCAAACAACATACAACCTAGCAATTGTCTCTACAATAATTTATTTGTGTGACGATTATATGAACAACTCTATTATCAATTCTATATGCACTCAGAAAAGATCCAAACTTTAGAGTCAAAAGTGGCACGATGTCAAGAATATTGGGATTAGCTCGTGTAAACCCTTAATAGACCCAACGAAGAGATGAACAAAGGATACGATAACAAAAAGATCTACTTGCAAGAGTTTCAACAAAACTTGAATTTGATACAATTAACAATTCACGTAGACGGTGACTTGCCTTATAGACGGTGAAAACGAATACCAAGAATAACAGAATAAGGATCCTGAAGCAACGAACCCACGAACACACGAACTAGCACATGCAATAAACATGCACTAATCAACAAAGCACACAAAGAGACAAGCAGCAACAGAGCAAGAGAGATTAGCAGCAACGTCAGCAAGGGTGGCCAGAGCGACGGCGACGCTGGCTGAGGGCAGCGACGGGGGGCCGACGCGGCGGCTTGGGTCGACGGCAAGGTCGATGGAGACAGGAGAAGGAGGGATGTGGGTTCTGGTCGTGGTTAATGTCGAGGATAGTGGAAGAGGAGGATGGCAGGGGTTGGGGTTTTGGCTGGCAGTGCTAGGAGGTGGCACCGATGAGGGGAAGTGCCGACGGGAGTGGGGGTTGCTGAAGTTGGGGATATGGTCAGAGAAGGAGGAACCCAACGATGGGTTCAGGGTAAATTGGGTGGGAAAACAGAGAGAGAGAACGGCGAGGAGAGAGAGAGAAAGGAAAGAGAATAGGCGGCTAGGATTTTAGAATTGTGCAATTTTTAGGGTTTGCATTAGGGTTGTATTTATTGGGTACAATTAGGGTACTAGGTAGTGGTTTAGGGTTCAATAATAGCGAATTTGGGTCAAGAACAAATCAAATTGGGTTTTAGGGTTCAATTAAAAGATAGATCAAAATCGGGTTCAAATCAAAATACCCACAATTAAATAAGAGAACAATAGGATCAACAAGAATAACCCGATCAAAAGAACAAAGAATTTCATGAACAAGTCTTAATAATAAAAAATCAAGGAAGAAATAGGGTATTTATTCAATTGCAAATAAAATATTACAAAAGGGGGAAAATTGTAAAATACAAAAACAGTAGTTACAATAATCCACAATCAATCGATGACCAACAAATAATAGCATGTCCAATAATAACGACCAATACGGAAAATACGGGCCCGCTTCCGAGTACACTCTTCTATGTTGTCCACTACTAGGTCTTTCTCGTATTACCCCGGCTTGTTAATATTTTATTACACAAAAATGTGGACATGCAATGGGTAAGGAATTTTTGAAATGACATCAAAGAGATTTCAGGGCTATGCAATGCATGGTATAACTAATTCTATTCCCTGAATACAAGATCAATCATGGATATAAAGAAAAACACAAATCACACATTCTGGACTGTAAGACGTTGTTGTACAAAAACCAAATTTCTCGTTGCTATAGAAAGCAATTCGGGTTCCATCAAAGATTATGGAAAGTAGACTCTCTGCCGGTTCCAATACATATTTACATGACATATAATAACTACAGAAACTAGGCAAATAATCTAGATCTTTACTTATTTATGTTCAGGCAGAATCTTAAGGTCATGTTGCATGTATATAACGAGTCTGTATATTCACCAAATAATTCCACAAAAATTCAGCGTGACTCCTAATCATGTCTAGTTACAACTATATTAATTTCAAATTTTAATTCTACTGTTAACATTTCCTTTCAATTAACATTTCTTGGCGATACGCATGTAAATGGCGAATCTGGAAATCTAGACCTAGCAGCATTAAAAAGTGTGATAACTTACAGGTTAAAAATCGGAATTTAGATCCGTTAAATGTTCTGAAAAGTAGATACACAAGGCTACCATTGTTGTTTACAAATTTCTACATAATTCTTACAGGAACTAGTTCAAATATTTAATGCAACATAGAACAGACAGCAAGCCAACAAGGTGATTGATATGAATTAGCAATAATTTAAACATGCATGCATATAATTTCATGGCAGGAAAACAACATAAACTCTACTTAATCATCAAGATGAATTTGTAACATTAACAAGGCAAGATTTCTATAATTACGACAATTAATTCATGAACAAAATCATATTCAATTAAAAACATTCAAATCATCACTCTACCCTATAACATGGTTCTAGTTGTATTCGTGTAGTATGCATATGATGATGTCCAATCAAGTTTGGGTTGAGTCAAAGATAACAGCATGAAAAGAGAGTTATTACTTGGTTCTGCCGATGAATCCGTAATAACCTCTTGAAAGGGAAATCAACAAATAGATATGAATTATAGAAATGTGAACTACTTGCGGAGATCAAAAGAAATCATGAACACGAATAATAAATTGGTTCAAGAGAACTTACCTTTAGACGATAAAACCGAAAATAATGAAGTTGATAAGAGAAATCTAACAGTGGCAACACGCGTGCAACTACGTAGTAACAACAACACGTGTACATAATGTACGGCAAACACACACGTGCAGTAGACTCAGCAACAACTAGCAACAATAACAAGTGGCACATGCAACTACGTGCACAGCGAGGGACAGTGGCAATAGTGACAACGACAACAGCAAGGAACATCGCAAGAAGGGTGGCATTAAGGCAAGGCAGCATTGGGGCAGCGATGGTCGGCAGCAGGGGCGATGATGGCTGTGGCTGTGGGTGCAACGGCGAGTGCAATGGATGGATGATGGAAGATGGAGAGGATGGCAGGGGATTGTAGTGGAGGATGTAGGCAATGGAGGCAGCACTCGTGGTGAGGGACAGCGGGCGACAGGGCAAAAGCCTGCCACGACTGCGGGATGGTGCAGCGGCCACAGGGGCAGTGAAGGGGAGGTGATGGTGACAGCAAATGAGGGTTTGCAAATTCGGTGATGGAGATGGGAACTGGCAACGATGAGGGTGGTTCGATGGCGGAGAAGAGGGCGATGGGTGGTGAAGGCCGGGGTGCAGTCGAAGGGCTTGGTGTTCGGATGGAGGCGATGTTGCTGGCGGTCGAGGATGGTGGTGATGATGGAGGGCGGGTGGAGGAGCAGGCAGCTCGACGAGGGCGACGAGGGGGAAGGGGAGCTCAACGAGGAAGATGATGGGGTGGGTTTCAGAAATAACAAAGGAAGAAGATGATTAGGCGGCGGGGGTGATTAGATTAGATTAGGGATTAATTAGGGTTAGTTAATATATGTAGGTGTTTAAGATGTGGATTAGGGTAGCGGGTTAATGGGTTATGATCCAATAAGAATGAGTTATAAGGTTTAAATTTAAATAATTAAATAGAAATGATATATTGGGTTAACGGGTTTGGGTTTAGGATTATAGGGTTTATAAAATTGGGTTAAAACCAATAAAAGATCAAATTAAATGAAGGTTTGGGCTTTACAAAATTAATCAATAATAAATATTAGTTAAATAATAGATTACCTTTAAAATATAATTTCTGGGTTTTAAAAATAATTGAGTGAGTCGATGGATGCAATTGAGTTTAAGAGAACAAGATTTATTTGAGTTTCCAAAATAATGATCAGAATATATATATATATATATATATATATATATATATAAAGAATGGATTAAAAAAATAGATTTTATAGTCTCACACTTTATAAATAGTCAAATAATAAAAGATAGATTAAAATCTATAGATTCTTACAAATTAATGAACAATCAAAGAAATAATAATAATAATAATAATAATAATAATAATAATAATAATAATAATAATAATAATAATGTAACACCCCACATTTTTATTTTAATTAAAATGCATTTTTCCAATTTTTCACGTAGGATGCACATGCTAATTTATCCATCTCTTTTTCTTACTCTCATTTACTATTTTAGCATGCATAATCTCATTTAGCCTTTTTATTAAACCCATGGACCTAAAGAGAGATTCTAGCCCATTAGGAGAGCCCACTAGAATATTTAATTAAATTAATTAAAAAGAAAGCCCATGGGACAAGCCCATTAATTAAATCCTATTTTAAAGTTGTGCATGGACTCATATATGACATGTAACAACTTTTAATACACATTTTTAAACTATAGGAATTATATTAATTATTTTGTATGTGTGCACTAGTGCATAACACGTGCACGTGGGAATGTGAGAGGCCAAGGGGGTTGGCCGGATTTGATCATGGAGGTGGGGGGTTGAGTTTTTGAAGAGTTAGGATCATGAAGAGTTGGGAGTTTTAGGAGTTAGGATTTTGAAGAGTTAAAAAAATTAAGAGAGTAATTTATTAGAATGATAATTATGCAAATTGAACCCTCACATTGACCTATAAATACACCCTCATTTCTCCTTCTCTTGTCACACCTAAACTAAACAAAATTTAGAGAGAAAAAGAAAGAGAGAAATAGAGTACCTTTGTGCTTTGGAGGCTTGCTAGGAAGAGAAGGACAAGGAGGTGCTAGTTGGAGCCAGGAGCTAGAAGAGGTCTCTTCATTTGTGATTTTCATTCTTCATAAAAGGTGGGTGATTTCTTACTTTCTAATGTAGAGAATGCACACTAAAGATTATAAATGAGTAGTATAAATTGATGTGAAATATGTAAATAAAATTCATGTTAATGTAGTATGCCATTAATGAAAGTGATCTTGTTGAGATTATGTAAATAATTGCTACAATGTTAATTAAAAAGAAGATTTTGACTAAAGAATTAATACTATGAATCGTGTTAGAATGCTTGTAAATTTATACATGTCGAATGTATGATTTGTATGAGAATTTGTTGAAGAATGTTATATTCAATATACGCTTTAGAGTCATGATGATTAAGAAAGAAGAAAGAAAGAAAAACAAATTTAGTTATTGCCATGAAATATGTTGACTTATGTTGAAAATACAAATTTTGCATAAAAGAATTTTCTTTGAGATATTCATGGTTGATTAAGAGACATGTTTAGTTTCATTACAAAATTTTAATTAGTATAATGGAGTACATAAACTAGCTTTAATGAATATGATTCTTAAATTCGAGTTTTGAGAAAATGTATATTAGTATGTAAAAAAATGAAAAGGAAAATGATTTTAAAATGGAAATATATTTTTAAAGTGAATTAAAACTTGTTAGTTGCTGTTTTAAAATTCATCTCAGTCAAATTTTGCATAAAAGAATTTTCTTTGAGATATTCATGGTTGATTAAGAGACATGTTTAGTTTTATTACAAAATTTTAATTAGTATAATGGAGTACATAAACTAGTTTTAATGAATATGATTCTTAAATTCGAGTTTTGAGAAAATGTATATTAGTATGTAAAAAAATGAAAAGGAAAACGATTTAAAAATGGAAATATATTTTTAAAGTAAATTGAAACTTGTTAGTTGCTATTTTAAAATTCATCTCAGTCAAAAAGAGAAGTTTATTTCAATATCCTAAAAGAGATCATTGGATAAACGAGTTTTTTTTTTGGAAAAAAAACAAATTACTGAACAGTATGAACAAAATTATATTAATACAACTCCTAAATAGAAATCACACTTGGACTTATTGGTTAGCCAGTGCACCACAGAGCACTATTTATAAGAGATCTTGGGTTCGAAACTTGATAGTCACATTTTTATTTTGATTTACACAGTAAAATCCCGAACCTGTACTATTTGTATAAGGGGGATTTTCACTTCGGTTTATGACACAAAGTCCAAATGGACTTAGTGGCTAGCTTGTTGGGCTTTCGGTGTTGTTGTATGTGTCGGCAGGTCCCTGGTTCGAAACCGCAGGCCACCTTTTTTTTTTTTTAAGTTTTTATTTCATTTTGGGATTTTTCTTATATGAAGAAAGTTTGGAATAAAATTCTATTTTTTATATGAAAGCACATAGAAATTATTATAAATATTTTTTAAATTTTTCTTGTATGTTTTGAGAAAGTAAAAAATGGGATTTGAGATAGTAGATGAACATTTGACTCTAAAATTATCATCTTTATTTTTAAAGAAGGAAAAATACGTAATAAATTATGAGATTCTCTTGTTATAAACGAACCCTTATGTTGAGTAAGAAATACTAGATAAGATTAAAATCTAGTGAGAGTTCATATAGAGCTTTGGAAAGAATTACTATATTACTTGATTGCCTTTGATGAGACTATATGAATATGATTGTTTGTGGTTAAAAAAATTTATGTGATTAAGTTCCTAAATGAGATTTGGATCTATGCTATAAGTTCATGAAAAGAATTATTGCCTTTGAAAGATAGTGAATGAATTGAATGAATGATGCTAAAACAAGACATATACCAAATTGTGAATAAGTTGAAGATAAGAATACGTTGAGTTAAGACATGATTATTGAAGGGTATGAGTACCCATAAATTCTTGTATATGAAAAATTGTGACTTAGAGTTAATAAGACCTCGGGTACCGACACTATTGAAATAAAAGATTTGAGATATAATTTTGAGATATTGCCATGGAGCTATCTCGTATTTTTGTGACTAAGTCCGGTAGGAGGTAAAACTAATTCTAGGTATGATAAATTATTCATGTCTTGAACTTAAGATTTAGGCACTTAAGAGAAGTGTAGTAAACCTGGGCAAACGTAAGTGGGACACTCTATATAGTTGGGCGGTGTACTCTGGGACTGAGGTTGCTTCGATGGAGACGCATTTTTATTTTGAAATCCGGGACTATGCGTAGTTGGGCGGATAGTTTATCGTACTCTAGTTTATATACGTATACCGGGGCTAGAGGGGCACTTACGGGGTATTCGCACGACAAGGAGTCTATATAACAGTCGGGCGGTGTACTCCGGGACTGGGATCCATACTCGTGGAATATCTGAACCTTGTTCTTATTACTGGGTAGTTGTCATGGCGAGGGATTGAACCCTTTATTTTAGAGTACGTAGGTGCTTTCCCTTCGAACTATGTAATATGGGATGCATAGAATCCAAATAAGTATGCATTAGTGTCATCCTAGTATAAAATATCTACATAAGGCATCGCATACACTTACATGTTTAGTGTAGTCACATTTTACACTTTGTTTTGCATTCAAATTGTGGTTTGATAAAGTATTGAGATCGTTATATGTACGGCATAGAGAGGATGGCCGAGTATAATATTTTTGTCAGTTGTAAGTAACTGACGTGCCCACAGCTTATTATGCAGATAATGGACATTTTCATGAAGAAGTAAAGATGTTATGATGTTATTGATTAATTACATTGATGAAGTTGTACAAGTTGTATATTGTTTTCATTGTTGTATTTCTTTTATTCTTCCGCTATGTAAACAAGTTGTAAAGAACTTTGATGCAAGAACTTTGATGTATGATAAAAAGTTTAAATTTCCTTGTAAAATTGTACAAAGTGAAGTGTAAAGATCCTGTGAAATCTTGAATTCTGTCCTATTTGGAATTCGGGGCGTTACAAATAATAATAATAATAATAAGATCATATAAAAAATAGGATTTATATTACAGTATAGAAATTATTTGAAAATAACTACAAATACAATGAATGAATAGAAATAGACTTTAATAGGATATCCAAAATAAATTTAAACAAAATGAATTTAAGAAAACGGAATTTGTTTTGTAAAGAATCCAAACACAGAAAATTCACAGAAAAATATGTATATATGAAAACGGGGGTTACAATCCTTTTGAACTGCCCCCCCCCCCCCCCCGATTATTGGTACTGCTGGAGAATGAGCCAAATTAACCCTTTCCATACTCGATTTCGCTAATCCAGGGATATTCAAAAAGGTACCAAACTCTTTATCAATCAAGGGAGGAGAATCAAGAACAACTTGCTTGCCTTGCCTGGTTTCACGGGATTTAGGATCTTCACCATGCATCAGCTAAAGTGGTGGTTGGGGAGTGACCGTGGTTGCGTCGGTGACCTAGGGTTTGGTTTCATCAGGGACTTTGGCTTGCTAGAAAGAGCTGTGAGCCCCATCATTGTTGTTTTTTTCCGTAGTGAACAATTAGACTTTTTTACTGTGGACATCTTCCACAAGAATTCGCACACCAAGGAACAGGACAGGAACCTCATGCACATATTTCTCCATGGACCAAGGGGCTGTATTTGATACAGAGAGACTTAGGAATCAGGGTTAGGTCATCAACCTCAATGAGAACTTGGGCTTGGTCCCGCATCTTCACTTTTTTTCATTTATCTGCTCATCGTGATGAACTTCCCAAATGGCTTGATGAGGTGTTCAAGAGATGACTGGTTCCACAGGTGGAAAGGAAGGAGGGGGATGTTGATCCATATAATGCTAGGCTTCGAGCGCAACTTAGCGCCAAACTCAAGTGACCATGGTGAGAAAGCTACATTGAAACCTGAAAATTGAACGCCTATCGGATATAGCTTTCTCCGCTGTCACTGCCGCTGTCGTTGGAAACTGGACATGGTAGACTCCCTCGCTTACTCGCTTGAGGATCCACCACCCACCGTGTCTCCCCCATGCAAAGTTAAGAGCATATTCCACATCCATCGTGGGAAGGACTCGCTGAGGTTTGATGAGGTGGAGAAATGTGCTTGCTGTAGCGCCCCGAATTTCTAATATAATATCTTAGAAAATACGTGGCACAATTCCCAGCATCAACTTCAATGTAATAGTACACATAGCCCAAAAATACGAATAATTTTATTCCAAACTTTTATTACGAAAATCATTTACAAACACAGCGGAATACAAAACACCTTCAATTACAACATTCTTTTTACAACACTTCTTTTTTTTTTTAACAAAATTTTACACAAAGCTCTATTCCATCAATTTATCTCCAAAACTATCTCAAGCATCCCAACCTCCAAACTCTATGCAACAACCTGTAACACATGAGGCTAGAGATGATCCCTAACCCCCAAAACTAAAGGGGTCAGCCATAAATGGTGTGAGTGACATAAAACATACAACATAATTAAATCATAAAACATAAAGTCATCAACAGCATGTATTAACAACAAGGATAAATGAATGAGAAATAACAAAGATGTAAAGCATGAAAACAACATGAAATGAAAATAACAAGTGACGCTAGACTAAGTGTCAAGTGTAGGAAAAAAGGAAAACCACATGCATAAAACCAAGTCAAGAAAACACAATCTCTATATGCTGACTCTCTAATGCATACTTGTCGGAGTCTATGCATCCCACTCTACATAGGTCCGGTGCAAGCCCTTAACGATCTCCACTTTATAGGGATAACCCCTCATTATGCAACTAATCCTACTACGGTGATTGGAAACAAGATTCAGGATACTCCGCGAATATGCGCCACAGCCCTCGACGCGCAAGCATCAAGTAAGATAACTCAAAACAACAACCGGAGAATCATCTCCCTGCCATGTACCCCATGAATAGGCCTTTAAGACCGCCAACGTGCAGATACACCCGGTACCTACAAATGTACCCTGCGTGCTCCGTGATTAGGCCCGTAGACCCTCGACACGTGAACATATCCGGAGAATCATCTCCCTGCCGTGTACACTCGGTACATACAAATGCATCCTGCCTGCTCCGTGAATAGACCCGTAGACCCACAACACGCGAACATATCTAGAGAATCATCTCCCTGCCGTGTACACCCGGTACATACAAATGCACCCTGTCTGCTCCGTGAATAGGCCCGTAGACCCACAACACGCGAACATATCCGGAGAATCATCTCCCTGCCGTGTACACCCAGTACATACAAATGCACCCTGCCTGTCCTTAAGTAGGTTATTATTAAGACATCAAAATCCCTATCTCTAGAGTTAGTGTACCCTGCCGGACTTCAATAACAACTAAACCAAAACCCCTCAGGCCTAACTCACTAAATCTCAACTGCCGGTTCACAGGACTCTCACTCAACTCCTAGAGACCTCAATCAGGACCAAACTCACAAATCCATCGTCAAACGATCATGGAGAAATCTCTCCTTTCAACAAAACCCAACTCTTATAAATTTCCAACATCCAAATCCAACGATGAAGTATCTTGAAAACATATGTTCTATAGAAGAATAATATTTAGAATAGTAAGTAATAGATCCAAAACATTTAAAGAATTAGTCGTTTGAAGAACATCAAAATACCTTAGGAAATGTACCAGAACCAGTCGACTGCAAAAGGTCACCAGTCGACTGTCCAGAGGAAATTCCAACATTTCTTTAAGAAAATATTCTAAGTGTTGTAAGTCGACTCAAAAGGTCATAGGTCGACTTACTAGAGAGAAAAACTACAGTAACTTTAAAAGTAATCTGGGTGGTACCAGTCGACTGTAAAAGTCGTCAATCGACTGCACAGAACCCAATTTTAAGAAAACTAATATTCGTAGCAGCTGGGTCGTATCAGTCGACTGAAAGGTCGTATCAGTCGACTGTCAGCCTACAGTCTGAAGAATTTAGGTCGTACATATGTCAAAACTAGGGTTTTTTATGAATAAATCATATAACAAAATAACTTTGTATTATTTTCCAAATCTTATTAATACCAAAATTATTAGATTTAAACTTAGCATTTGAGAAATCCAAGTCCAAAGAACATCCTTTACAAAAATCACAAATCCCCAATTTACATCTTCATAACTCAAATCCTCAAAATATGGTCCTCTAAACCATTTATCATTCACAAACTTCCTCAACTAAATCTCAACTATTCTCTATAGTTGATCCATGAACAAAACCAATTTATCCTCAACATGGTCAAGTTGTTTTTATCCAACTCACCAATAGTCCAAAAATCTCATCTTTAATTTAATTTATGCATGGCATCTATCGAACTCAATCAAATCAACATTAATCCAACATTTTAAGAAAATATGACCTAAGCAGTAGCAGTCGACTGTTTCGACTCACCAGTCGACTGTTCACCACGAAAATCTAACATTATTAGTCCACTAACAGTTTATATTAGGTTCTCAATAGATCTAACATCATTCATATGCAGATATCCAGAGTTCTTCTCGGAGATCCAAATTTTCATCCATTCATACATATACATATTCATCATCCAATCAATCTAAACATTCATATTGTTCTCATATGACGTACACAAATCAAAGAGAAACAAACAAAACAACCAAACAATTATATCTACTCATCTACAACATACACAAACAAAATAAACAAAACAATGTCACTCACCTTAGGAATGAAGAGATCCAACAAGAAAGCCCCTCTTTTGTGAGATCCAAAATCCTCCTCTTCAATCACCAAGAAAATAAAAGAAATAATAAAACTTGTGTTTTGCAGCGAATGACGGCTGCACAGCCTCTTTTATACAGGCCGGAAATAAGGATTTAGGGTTTTAGAAATACATTTGCAAAATAGTCCTTCCAAAATATAACTTTACATATATAACCTTTTCTTAGTTAAAATAGGTTAACTAAATCAAAACCAAATCAAATCTTCTTATCACTGAGTTGTCCAGCAATCCAGCACAGCCCAGTAAATAAGAAAAATCTGGATTTACCACTCACGGTGGCGATTTTGCACAAAAGCCCTTCCTTTTGTAATATTTGCAAACATATTATAAAATATTCATTAAAATCTAGAAAAATCAGAAATAATATCTAATAATACATATTATATTTTCCAATCAAAATATTTGACTTTTACTTTCCAGAAAAATATTTGCACAAAATTCTACATGAATTCCATATTTGCAAAAACACCCTTTTTGTTTAAATCTTCACCAAATCGACTTTAAATAAAATCTAAATATATTTAAATTCAAATGATAACCATGGAGAACCAAAATATCAGTAAAAACGAATTTTCATAATTTATTGAAGATCCAAACGACTTTTACATAAAAGCCCCTCCCTTTCGAGGTATTTATAAAAATAGTTTCTTTACTCAGAAAAATCCCAAATTTTAGAATATACTCCATTATAATTAGGAGAATTTACTAAAAATATAAAATTGGTTATTTACACCAAAAATATTTGCACTTGTTTCGCACGTGTAAAAAGATAAACCTTCAAAAATATATATATATATTTATTAAATCTCCAGAAAACCATTTTAATTCATTTTCAAATCTTTAAAATGATATTTGAAAATACGGGGTACTACATCACTCCCTCCTTAGAAGAGTTCTGTCCTCAGAACTACTGCTAAGGGGTTCAAACAAACACATCAACAAGGAATGAAAACTTATGGATAGAAACATAATTTAAAGAAATACAATCACACGAAAGAATGCATTCCAACAAAAGAAATACAAACATTCAGAAGAAACACAATCATGCAAAGAATTCAGAAAAACAATCTTCTGCTGCGCAACTCCGATAACTTGCCATCGAAAACCATGCTGCAACAACTACTGAACTCCTGCATCCAACTCTGACCTTCCATATCTACTTCATCCTTCCAAGAATCAGTGGCCACTCCCTCCTTAGAAAGGACATGACTAAGGATAGCCACCTCAAAACCTTGCCTGGAAACACCTTAAGCTCCACACTTAAGACTAGCAATAATTGGGCGACACAATTGCATGCAAGAAAACAGTATCAAATAAAACCTTTGTCTTTATTCCATTAGTCCAAATAAATCTTGTTTCATGAAGAAAAATACTCAATCTTCAATTATTCCCAAAATAAAAGTTTTACTTAATACAAAAGAATGAATTTCTAAATTCTTGCACACACGGATCACATTCCTGAGTTATCCGCATCCTCCTCAGTCCATGCGAACACCCCCTACTTTAGATCCTGGCCTTTCCCTGCACCATCTTTCTTCAGCTGCGGACAGTTTGATCGAATATGCCCTTCACGACCACAACGATAACACGCCTTCCGAGGTTTGGTGCATGCTGCTCGATAATGACCTGTCTCTCCACAATTGAAACAAGTTGCACCTTGAACTGCGGGTACCTTCTGCGCTGGCCCACTGAACTTGCCCTGCTTCTTTGGGAAATCCTTCCCATTCTGATCATCTGCTGGCCTCTTTTTCTTGTTCCAGGTCTCCTGCTTCTTCTGGAACTGGTCCATGTCTTCCTCTGTCATAGCTGCCCTCCTAACCAGCTTGTCGAACCTCCTTATGCCCAACGGAATCATTCTCGACCTCAAGTTTGGCCTCAGGCCCTGCTCAAACTTCTTGGCCTTCTTCGCCTCGCCCGCAATTAACTCTGGTGCATACCTTGACAGCTGAGCAAACTTGGTCTCGCACTCTCACACGGTCATGCTGCCTTGCTGTAGATTCAGGAACTCTGTCGCCTTCTTCTCCTGAATATCTAAGGGAAAGAAGCGATCTTTGAATTCCACCAGAAAAGCTTCCCAAGTTATCGTCTGGTCTCCCAAAGTCCTCTTCAGCGATTCCCACTAGACACCAGCGTCCTTTTCTAGTTGCATCGTAGCCAACTTCACCTTATTGGCTGCCGGAGTCTCCGATACCTCGAAGATCATCTCCATCCTTCTAATCCAATCGTCAGCCTTGCTCGGATCCGATTGTCCCTCAAAAACTGGTGGCCTCATCCTCTTAAAAGACTGAATCTGCTTGATAGGATCGGCGTTAACCAATCCTGGTCCAGCTCCATGATTCTGCTGTTGGTTCTGATTCTGTGCCAAATTAAATGCCATTAGCGCATTCATAGTCTGATACACCTTGGCAAATTCGGCCTCAAGATCAATTCCAGTTCCTCGAGAACTTCCAGATCCATCCTCATTGTTACCACCGTTCCTGGTTCTGGGTCCTGTCATTCTACTGAATACTACAAAACAAGGGTAAAGTTAGAGCACCACACACACAATTCATACTCACATCAATATCCTTTGGCAAAACCTCAATCATACCCCAAACCATAACATCATGCTCTAACTCTATGTGATACTCACACTCTAATGTCCACACCAAGGTACTCACTCTCTAGTGTCCACACCTAGGTACTCACTCTCTAGTGTCCACACCTAGGTACTCACTCTCTAGTGTCCACACTTAGGTTGGTTTTCATACTATGTCTATTATTACTATTGAAGCATGCTCTGATACCAATCTGTAGCGCCCCGAATTTCTAATATAATATCTTAGAAAATACGTGGCACAATTCTCAGCATCAAATTCAATGTAATAGTACACATAGCCCAAAAACACGAATAATTTTATTCCAAACTTTTATTACGACAATCATTTACAAACACAGCGGAATACAAAACACCTTGAATTACAACATTCTTTTTACAACACTTTTTTTTACAAAATTTTACACAAAGCTCTATTCCATCAATTTATCTCCAAAACTATCTCAAGCATCCCAACCTCCAAACTCTAAGCAACAACCTGTAACACATGAGGCTAGAGATGATCCCTAACCCCCAAAACTAAAGGGGTCAGCCATAAATGGTATGAGTGACATAAAACATACAACATAATTAAATCATAAAACATAAAGTCATCAACAGCATGTATTAACAACAAGGATAAATGAATGAGAAATAACAAAGATGTAAAGCATGAAAACATCATGAAATGAAAATAACAAGTGAAGCTAGACTAAGTGTCAAGTGTAGAAAAAAAGGAAAACCACATGCATAAAACCAAGTTAAGAAAACACAATCTCTATATGCTGACTCTCTAATGCATACTTGTCGGAGTCTATGCATCCCACTCTACATAGGTCCGGTGCAAGCCCTTAACGATCTCCACTTTATAGGGATAACCCCTCGTTATGCAACTAATCCTACTACGGTGATGGGAAACAAGATTCAGAATACTCCGCGAATAGGCGTCACAGCCCTCGACGCGCAAGCATCAAGTAAGATAACTCAAAACAACAACCGGAGAATCATCTCCCTGCCATGTACCCCATGAATAAGCCTTTAAGACCGCCAACGTGCAGATACACCCGGTACCTACAAATGTACCCTGCCTGCTCCGTGATTAGGCCCGTAGACCCTCGACACGTGAACATATCCGGAGAATCATCTCCCTGCCGTGTACACCCGGTACATACAAATGCACCCTGCCTCCTCCGTGAATAGGCCCGTAGACCCACAACACGCGAACATATCCGGAGAATCATCTCCCTACCGTGTACACCCGGTACATACAAATGCACCCTGCCTGCTCCATGAATAGGCCCGTAGACCCACAACACGCGAACATATCCGGAGAATCATCTCCCTGCCGTGTACACCCGATACATACAAATGCACCTTGCCTGTCCTTAAGTAGGTTATTATTAAGACATCAAAATTCCTATCTCTAGAGTTAGTGTACCCTGCCGGACTTCAATAACAACTAAACCAAAACCCCTCAGGCCTAACTCACTAAATCTCAACTGCCGGTTCACAGGACTCCCACTCAACTCCTAGAGACCTCAATCAGGACCAAACTCACTAATCCATCATCAAACGATCAAGGAGAAATCTCTCCTTTCAACAAAACCCAACTCTTATAAATTTCCAACATCCAAATCCAACGATGAAGTACCTTGAAAACATATGTTCTATAGAAGAATAATATTTAGAATAGTAAGTTATAGATCCAAAACATTTAAAGAATTAGTCATTTGAAGAACATCAAAATACCTTAGGAAAAGTACCAGAACCAGTCGACTGCAAAAGGTCACCAGTCGACTGTCCAGAGGAAATTCCAACATTACTTTAAGAAAATATTCTAAGTGTTGTAAGTCGACTCAAAAGGTCATAGGTCGACTTACCAGAGAGAAAAACTACAGTAACTTTAAAAGTAATCTGGGAGGTACCAGTCGACTGTAAAAGTCGTCAGTCGACTGCCCAGAACCCAATTTTAAGAAAACTAATATTCGTAGCAGTTGGGTCGTATCAGTCGACTGAAAGGTTGTATCAGTCGACTGTCAGCCTACAGTCTGAAGAATTTAGGTCGTACATATGTCAAAACTAGGGTTTTTTATGAATAAATCATATAACAAAATAACTTTGTATTATTTTCCAAATCTTATTAATACCAAAATAATTAGATTTAAACTTAGCATTTGAGAAATCCAAGTCCAAACAACATCCTTTACAAAAATCACAAATCCCCAATTTAATTCCTCATAACTCAAATCTTCAAAATATGGTCCTCTAAACCATTTATCATTCACAAACTTCCTCAACTAAATCTCAACTATTCTCTATAGTTGATCCATGAACAAAACCAATTTATCACCAACATGGTCAAGTTGTTTTTATCCAACTCACCAATAGTCCAAAAATCTCATCTTTAATTTAATTTATGCATGGCATCTATCGAACTCAATCAAATCAACATTAATCCAATATTTTAAGAAAATATGATCTAAGCAGTAGCAGTCGACTGTTTCGACTCACCAGTCGACTGTTCACCACGAAAATCTAACATTATTAGTCCACTAACAGTTTATATTAGGTTCTCAATAGATCTAACATCATTCATATGCAGATATCCAGAGTTCTTCTCGGAGATCCAAATTTTCATCCATTCATACATATACATATTCATCATCCAATCAATCTAAACATTCATATTGTTCTCATATGACGTACACAAATCAAAGAAAAACAAACAAAACAACCAAACAATTATATCTACTCATCTACAACATACACAAACAAAATAAACAAAATAATGTCACTCACCTTAAGAATGAAGAGATCCAACAAGAAAGCCCCTCTTTTGTGAGATCCAAAATCCTCCTCTTCAATCACCAAGAAAATAAAAGATATAATAAAACTTGTGTTGTATAGTGAATGACGGCTGCACACCCTCTTTTATACAGGCCGGAAATAAGAATTTAGGGTTTTAGAAATACATTTGCAAAATAGTCCTTCCAAAATATAACTTTACATATATAACCTTTTCTTAGTTAAAATAGGTTAACTAAATCAAAACCAAATCAAATCTTCTTATCACTGAGTTTTCCAGCAATCTAGCACAGCCCAGTAAATAAGAAAGATCCGGATTTACCACTCAGGGTGGCGATTTTGCACAAAAGCCCTCCATTTTGTAATATTTGCAAACATATCATAAAATATTCATAAAAATCTAGAAAAATCAGAAATAATATCTAATAATACATATTATACTTTCAAATCAAAATATTTGACTTTTACTTTCCAGAAAAATATTTGCACAAAATTCTACATGAATTCCATATTTGCAAAAACACCCTTTTTGTTTAAATCTTCACCAAATCGACTTTAAATAAAATATAAATATATTTAAATTCAAATGATAACCATGGAGAACCAAAATATCAGTAAAAATGAATTTTCATAATTTATTTAAGATCCAAACGACTTTTACATAAAAGCCCCTCCCTTTCGAGGTATTTATAAAAATAGTTTCTCTACTCAGAAAAATCCCAAATTTTAGAATATACTCCATTATAATTAGGATAATTTACTAAAAATATAAAATTGGTTATTTATACCAAAAATATTTGTACGTGTTTCGCACGTGTAAAAAGATAAACCTTCAAAAAAAATAATATTTATTAAATCTCCAGAAAATCATTTTAATTCATTTTCTAATCTTTAAAATGATATTTAAAAATACGGGGTACTACACTTGCATGCAGTGCCGGGAGACTCTGTGAGATTTCAAAATTGTGTGGAAGGTCCACTTCAAAGGTTTCACTGTGGTTGAGGATTAGACTGTCCCGAACTTTGTAGCCAAACTTTTTGTAGTTGAAATAGTGAATGCCCAATTTCTGGCACTTTGTCATCAGGTGATCGTTGTTGCCACACTTCATGCACCTTTGCTCAATCTTCCTATTGGATTTTGGGTTGTTTTAGGGCTCGCGAAGAAGAATTTTTGGGGAAAGAACAGTGGGTTTTGGTTGAAAGTAAGGTTTGGAGAAGGGTTGGGAAATGGGTTTGGGAGCGGAAGATGAAGGGATAATGGAAGGGGGGGGTATCCAGGTTGGCGCGGGAAATGAAGGGGTTGGGGAGTAGGGTAATGATGAAGGTAGGGGGGAGGTAGATGGATAGCCTAAGCATAAGATTTGCTCGGTTCCCAAGGTCACTAGACATTCTCTCACCTCACCCCTCTCATTCTTTCGGTTTCAATCAATGACAAATACAATTCTTCAAAATAAAAAAGTATTTTTCAAACATGAAATTAGCAAAAGTAAATATTAATACAATTTTAGGAAGTGCAAACCTGATTGATGGCTCTGAAAGAGCCCATATAATTTTACCTGGGGAGACAAATATTTATATCAAAGATGTATTATTCCGTCAAGTGTATAAGAAATCTGCTTAGTTTTAAAGACATGTGTCTTAACGGATTCAATATCGAAACTATAAATGAGGGAGATATGGAATATTTGTATATCACTTCTAAAATTTTATGCCAGAATCATGTAAACAAAAAACTTCATGCTTATTCATCTGAATTGTGCCTTACAACCATAAGACCAACGAAGTCAAATGTCGTGATGCACCAGAAGTTCAGTGACACAAATGTTTTTAAGTTTTGGCATGACTGACCTTGCCATCCGGGGTCAACAATGATGTGTCGAATAATGAAAATTTTTAATGGGTATCTATTAAACAATCATAAAATTCGTTTATCAAGTAATTGTTTTTTTTAAGCTTACTCAAAAGGAAAACTGATTGTGAGACCATCCCTAATAAAGTTGGTCAGTGAATCAATGTTTTTACATCGTATTCAAGGGAATATATGTGGATCTATTCATCCACCATGTGGGCCATTTAGATATTTTATGGTCTTGTTGGACGCACCATCCAGATAGCCATATGCTTGCTTACTTTTAACTCGATCAATTAATTTTGCTAAGTTACCTGCACAAATAATAAAATTGAGTGCACAATTGACTGATTATCTGATTAAGACAATTCATCTTGATAATACCGAAGAATTTACATCCCTAGTATTTGATGATTAATGCATGCTTATTGGCATCAATATTGAGCATCCAGTTCCTATACGCATACAAAACTGGCTGGCATAGTCTTTTATTAAATGTTTACAAATGAATATTAGGCCCTTACTTTTAATATCAAAACTATCAACTTCTACTTGGGGACATGTCATATCACATGTAGCAGCATTGGTTCATATCCGACCAACTATTAATCATCAGTATTCACCATTACAACTTCTTTTTGGCCAGCAGCCTAACATTTCTCATTTGAAAAATTTTTGTTGGGTTATTTATGTCCCGATTTCTTCCCCCCAAAGAACTAAAATGAGGCCTCAAAAGCATCTTGGAATTTATATTGGATTTGATTCTCCATCAATAATCAGATACTTAGGACCCTTGACGGGTGATATGTTTATAGCATGTTTTGTGGATTGCTATTTTGATAAGACAATTTCCTCGCCATTAGGGGAGAGAAAAACTCCCCCTCCATAAGAAGGACGTGAAATTACATGGAATGCATCACCATTGTCTCATTTTGAACAACATACAAATCAACGTGAACATGAAGTTAGAAGAATTATTTACTTGTAAAGAATTGTAAATCAATTGTCAGATGCATTTACTGATGCACAAAAAGTAACAAAATCTCATATACCAGCAGTAAATGCTCCAACACGAATTGATGTTCCTAAAATAAAACATGATAATTTATCAAAAACATGCCAAAAGCGTGGACGTCCTATTGGTACAAAAGATAAAAACCTTCGAAAGAAAATGGCACTAGATGACCAAAAGGAAAAAGTCCAAAAGCAATACTTTATAAAATATAGTGACTAATGAATCCAAAGTTGATGAGAAGAATGCCCATGAAGAGCACATATTGAGGAAACACAAAATTTTGACGATATCTCTTTGAATTGTGAGTACTAGGAAAAGTTGGAATAGAAAGAATATTGTTGTTGATCATGTTTTCGCACATACTGTCGCTTTTGATATTGTGAAAGATAATGAAGATCCGGATCCAATAACTGTTGAAGAATACAACATAGAAATGATTGAAAATGGAACAAAGCAATTCAAGTTGAACTAAATTCCTTTGGAAAACCATAAGTATTTGGGTCGGTAGTCCGAACACATGAAGGCGTGAAGCCTACTAGATACAATGGGTATTTGTAAGAAACATAATAAGAAAAATGAAGTTGTAAGATATAAGGCTAGGCTTGTAGCCCAAGATTTCTCACAAATACCTAGAATTGATTTTGATGAGACATATTCATCTGTGATAGATGCAATCTCGTTACATTTCTTAATTAGTTTAACAGTCACTAAAAATTTTGATATGCGACTTATGGATGTCATCACTGCACACACACACACACACACACACACACACACACACACACATATATATATATATATATTCCTGAAGGATTTAAAGTGCCTGAAGCAAATAATCCAAAATCACATGAGTTACAAAGATCTTTATATGGATTAAGAAAATCTGGACGAATGTTGTATAACTATTTGAGTGAATATCTCTTGCAAGAATGATATGTAAATAATCCAATTTGTTCATGTGTTTTCATTAAACGAACTGGAAATGGATTTGTCATTATTGTTGTAGATGTAGATGATTTAAACCTTGTTGGAACTGTAACGCCCCGAGGCCCGTTCAACTGCGCACACGACTACATGTGCGCGCACGTGAAATATAGATTATAACAACGGTCCACCACAGACTTGCCTTACAAAATGTGCTATAACTTTCAGATACCTTATGATCCTCGGAAAATCTATATATACTCACTCATTTCCCTAGTCCTTGCTGATGTGGGATTATTCAAATCCCACACCAACACATATCACACATTCTCGTGCACGTGCAAGCACACAACTCCACACACTCAATCCCAATCTGGCCACACACACAAGCCACGCCAGCAAGCAAGCCCACCTCATTTCATGTGCATGGCCCAAATCATATACAACCAAGACCACAGTAATTCCTATAGGCCCACTTAATACATACATACATATATATATATATATATATATATATATATATATATATATATACTAGATTTGTCTGTGGGCACGACATGCCTACGGCACGTCTTCAGAACGATACAGTATATAAAAAGCCTTGTAAACAGTAAATCAATAATTATGTAGCTCAAGTTTGAATAGTATGATAATAATTAGTTGTAAATAAAAGTTCATGTTTCCATAAGTATATATATGAAAATTCAAAACGGTTATATCAAATGTGACATGACCAAACATATTTCACCAAAAAAAATCTACGCATACGAGCTTTAGAAGAATGGTGACGTAGATATTCAAAAGATATAGTCAAGCGACAACTACGCTGATTTATTCACTAAAGCTACATTCCGAAAGCTGGCCTACAATATTAGAATGCATCAACTTCAAGATATTTTGCCAACATCAGTGGGATCGTGTCATCAATAATACCTTCACATGGTACACTTTTTCCTTCGTCCAAGTTTTTGACCAACTGGATTTTTCTTGGTAAGGTTTTAATGAGGCAGTGTCGCACACTTGTCAACATCTCACATGGATATGTACTCTTTTGTCCTTTGACCAGGTTTTATCTCATTGAATTTTTCGGGAAACATTTTTAACGAGACATGTACCATATAGTGGACATCCAATAGGGAGTGTTGTAAGTACATGATAGTGGATGACCACCATTAACACTCATTTATATCCATCATATGAAGAGTTTTGTAACATAACCTCTAAATGAGAGTTTTGTAACATATGTTGTAAAAAGATATTATTATTTAGATTATAATTGTTGTATTCAATTACCTATGTTATGTAAGCCTATAAATAGATGTCTTACGAACATGAATGATATAGATTTTTTGGAATTACTATTTTCTCTGTTATGTCAATATTTCTTTCAATTTTATAATATGGATATCAGCGATGTGATTAGTTTTTTTTTTGTTTAAGGAGTTTCTTTGCGTGTGTAACCGCATAATGCATGCACATTGAAGAGTTAAGAATATTACATTTACTGCATAACCTAAGCTCAATTTAATTATTTTTATTGTTTGGAATAACATGAGAGAATTTTTTTTATTACATTTAGGTCTTTTGATTAGGGAAAATTTCAGGAATCCCGTCCCATTTTTTGCGAGTTTGCAGAAAACCCACTCCACTTGCTATACTATCAGGCTAAAATAGTTATGGTTTGCAACCTGATCATTTCCTCTGTCAAATTTAAGGTGTTTGGACCGTTATACCCCTACGATAAGTGACAAAAAACCCACCCCACTTATTTCAATTGGGGGTTTAATTTTTTTTTATAATAATTATTATGTGATCATCCCCTCCAAAAACAAAAAACCCATTTTTAAACTTTTTAATCATTATATAGTTTTTTAATCATTAAAAAATAATAGGTATAGTTTAGGCAGAGATACCCTAAAAATGGACAAAAACAGTCATTTTGGACAAAGTATGGCAAAACGCAATTACTTTTGTCCAATAGTATAGCAAACCGTAAAAAAAATGAGGAGAGTTTTCTGCAAACTCGTGAAAAGTGCGGTAGGTTTACTAATATTTTTCCTTCAATTGATAGATGAAGTGTATAAAACAAAGTTTTTTTTTGATAAAGCGGATAGAGTCAACGACTCCAACCAATCATATATAAATAAAACAGAGGAGTTACAAACATACACCAAATTTACACGGAGTAAAATTTAAAACACGAGAAAAAACAACCATAAAAAATATTTACAAAGCAATGAAGTGCATTGCACAAAATAGCCGAATCGCGTGAAGAAAAACTCCCAACCCTAACTAGCAGCCCGAATGCAGGAACAGCGAACCAAAGACAACAGCCCTCATCGCCGCCCCCGACTAGAAGGACACCGCGATCACACAATCGCAAGCCCGCGCGTTGGAGCCACCAAGCACCGTAGCGGAGCAACCAACTAGCCGAATGGCGCTAACAAGAGCAAAGAGCAGGTGCAGCAAAAGACCAAGACGGTGAAAAAACCCCAGCCAACCAATGAGCCACACCCACAGCAACGCAACAAAAGCTCACCGCATATTCCAACCAACACCACCACAGAAGAAAAAGAAGTCGTGAAGAATAGAAGAGAGCATGCTGGAAATGAAAAGGATCAACAAGAGAAAGAGCACCCCGTCATCAACCGGGATAACAAGCAGGCCCAGAACGATTAAGAAAAGGCCACATAAATAACAAACCACCGATCTGTCGTGAAATAGGAAAATAAAAGGCAATGAAGATAAACAAAGTAGGCAGCCATGAAACACAAGAGATCGATATAATCCTCCACATAAAGCCCAAAACTACCTGGGTGATAGAGAGCACAACAACATAACACAGAAAAAAGACAGTCAACAGTAAGTTAGAGGTAATAAATAGTGCTAGCGTAAGAACCCAGACCCAGCAAAAGCAGTCAAGAGACCCCCGAAAGAACAAAATATACACCATAACAGTCATTGACTCCCTAAGGAGCCCCCCACCAACACACGCACAAGTCACCGAGAACAAGTCCATAAATAAAGCATAGATACAAAACACCCAAGGCAACCAAGCCCGGGGAATAACCGACTACACTATGCTACCCGTGAAGAGACCAGAGGCCTCCACCGAGCAAAGCCAACAACCGCACCCCAGAACCAAAAAAGAGCAGCTAAAAACAACCACCAAGTGGAGAGAAGCTACACAGAGAGACAGTGGGTGACTAAAAAGCGAAGAGCCGGAGGATACCACTGTTAACTACCACAACCAAAAATCGGCCAACCAAAATACCAGTGAGACGAAAGCAAAGGGTCCTAGCCGCACATCAGAGCTGCATACGGAAGACAGAAGAGAGAAAATCAGAAAAGAAAAAGCAGTAAAAATATTAATAGGTAGAAGAATTAACGAAAGTGATCACCTCATCCAGAAGATTTAATTGTAAAGCTCCCACTTTATCAATAGTTAAAGTGGCCGACCAAAATTTAGAAGAAGAGAAAATCATCAATAATGCTCTCAATCAGCAAAACGGAGTTTAAAAAAATATGCTTGTTCCGGGCTGACCAAATAGCTCAAATGATTGCAATCATGGAAAGAATCCAAGAGTTGTGAAAATCTTTCCTGAGATGATGTTGTTGCCAACAAGATGAGAAATCGGTGGGGATAGACGGCGCTTGCCAAGCCCTGACGACGATACTTTATAAGGGACGGATAAAGTGGCACTTCAGAAACAGGTGATCGGCGTCCTCATAATGAATTAAAGAAAATGCACATAACTGTCCTAAAGCAAGGTTCCTCTTATTTAGAACCTCTACTGCAAGGAGCTTGTTATTAAGTGCTAGCCAGGCTAAGATTTTGGATTTGAGGGGTGCACAACTACTCCAAAGCGACTTAACCAATGGAAAGGTGATCCCCCCGAAGTTAAGAAATTGTAGAATGACTTAACCGAGAAATTACCCGAGGAGGTCCACCTCCATTTGAAATTTTCAGAAGGAAACCAGGGGTAATGGTTAATATCATCGAACATGTTTTGGAGCTGCAACAAAAGTTGCGGCGACAGAACATAAACGAACTGAATTGACCAGAACTTTTGATTATTGAAAATCACAACATAATCTTCCACTGAGGCGGAAGGGTTCGATGCTAATTGAAAGAGAGAAGGAAAAGCATAAGCGAGTTTGATATTACCAAACTAAAGATCGATCCAGAATTTGGTCTTGGATCCGACTGCGCACTCATGGATTAAGCCGCAACGGAAAGGTTCGGCAACTTTCCACACCCCTTTCCAAAAGGAAGAAGCTTTACGGGAGAGGGAAGTCGGGAAGTCCCAAATGGGATGACGAGAAAAGCAATTATGGGATATAATTCGGGCCCAGGGCAGGTGATCAAATTTAAGGAATCTCCATACCCATTTGCCCAATAATGTTAGGTTTTGGTGTCTGAGATTCAGGACCTCCAGTCCCCCAGCAGCCTTGGAAGTGCAGATGATCTTCCAGTTGCAGAGATGCGAGCCTTGTTTAAACAAATCTGCACCTGACCAGAAGAAATTTCTTCTGGTCCGGTCAAACCTCTTAATCACCCACGAATGAAGATAAAAGAAGGACATCATGTATAAAGGAATTGAAGAAAGGACGGAATTAACAAGAATAAGTCTGCCCCCATGCGACAGTTGCTTACCAGGCCAACGATTCAGTCTGGATTCAACTTTTTCGATCATTGGCATCCAATCCGATCTAAGAAGCTTTCCCTATCTCAAAGGAATGCCTAGATAATGGATGGAAAAAGAAGAAGGACTACAGTTAAAGAACTGCGCAACATCCGCTTGGCAGTTACAAGACCCACCCAGCCAAATAACGGAGGACTTTTGAAAGTTAATAGCTAATTCGGAGGTACTTTCGAACACATATAAAAGAAGTTTAAGATTACGAAGGGACCCTCCGTTAGGTTTAGCAAAGATAATAGTATCATCCGCGTATTGAAGGTTCAACACACCTCGGAAGCTATTAGAACTTCCAAGTCCTTCAATAACATCCACCTCCCAGGCATTGCGAAGCAGCCCTACTGAAGACATCAGCAACTAGAAAGAATAAGAGGGAGGAGATCGGGTCACCCTGACGAAGGCCACATTTACACTTGAATTTATGGCCTTCCGTACCGTTGACCCAAATTGACGATGTGCCAGCGAATAGACTGAATTTAATCCAGGCAATCCATTTGGGACCGAAACCACGATGAAAAAGTGTTTCGAAAAGGAAGTCCCAACTGACGTTGTCGTAAGCTTTTTGAAAATCTAATTTTAACATAATCCCCTCTGAATTTGTCCTATGGCAATCGGAGATGATTTCTTGGGCCGATGCCATGCTATCAAGGATGAAACGATCTTTGATGAATTCTGATTGCGAGGAATCGATTAAAGGAGGTATCAAAGAACTGAGACGGGAAGAAAGCACTTTCATGATTATCTTAAAGGTCGTGTTGAGTAGGCTAATAGGCCTGAAGTTCGAAACCGAATTGGCTCCCAAGAATTTGGGAATGAGAACGATATGCGCATAATTAATCCTATCGAACAAGAAATTCCCCTGGTGGAGATCAGAGAACATTTGGAAAAGGTCGTCTTTGAGATAATCCCAAAAACATTGGAAGAAGAAGGCGGGGAACCCGTCAGGTCCCGAAGCGGAATCGCTATTTAAGAAGAACACAGCCGACTTAATTTCTTCTAAAGAGAAGGGGATTTCTAGACCAGACGGATCATGCGTAGGCTGACCATATAAATGCATCCAGTCAAGATGCAACGAGTGTTGCTTTTGAGATCCCAGCAGATCTTTAAAAAAACGAAGGAAAGTGGAATGAATATCCGAATCCGAAGTAAGTTCGGACCCATTGTCATCGATCGAGGAGATACAGTTGCACCGCTAGCGATGTGATGCAAAGTTGTGAAAGAAAGCGGTGTTGCTGTCACCCTCTTTAAGCCAGCGAAGCTTGGCCCTCTGAGCCCATTTAATATGCTCATGATGTAGGAATTCCACGTAACCTCTTTTACAAGAGGCTCGTTCAGAACGAAGAGAATCAGAGATCGAACCTCTCTCCTCCAATAAATCAATGGATTCAATGGTAGACAGGAAGACATTCTTAAGAAAACAATCATTGGCTGCTCTCTCTTTATGCCAAATTTTGCTGTCGAATCTGATAGCATGAAGTTTAATAAGAATATGCCCTAGCCCGGAAGAACTCGTAATGGCTAAAAGGCATTCAGTAATGAGGTTTACGAAAGTTTGGTCTTGCAACCAAAATTTCTCAAAGCGGAATTTGAAGGTTTTGGAAAAATTGAAGTTGGAGGACAACATAATTGGCACATGATCAGAGGAGGGATTGGGCAACACCGATATGAACGAGTTGTGAAAGAAATTAATCCATTCAAAGGAAACCAAAAAACAGTCGAGTTTAGCCATAGACGGAGACAATCTCATGTTGGACCAAGTGAACGCTCTACCGCTTAAAGGTTGGTCCGTCAGACGGAGCGAACGGATGCAGTCGTTAAAGATGGAGGAGTCCGATGAATAGGTCAAGTTACCCGATCTTTCGTGAGAGAATCTGGTGACATTGAAATCACCACAAAACAGCCAAAAACCGTGAATGTAGTTTTGGAAAGAAGTCAGCTCATTCCAAAACACATCGTATCGATCGCGGTGGATGGACCGTACACGGACACAATGGTGAGATCACAGTCAAATTCAATCCAGCAAAGGCAGACCACTAGGAAGAAAGTTAAACGATTTATAGAAATGAGGGAGAACTTGGACTCTTTGAACCCAAAAAGGATACCTCCTCTAGAACCAATGGCATCAAGAGAGATCCAATTGGAGATAAAAGATCCCCCACTCGAACGAAGGATGGAGGAGGAAGGGGACTGGAGTTTCGACTCTTGAATAGAAATCATGTCACAGTGGGAAGAAGAGATAAGCTGTGAAACCACATGCATCTTCGAGCTACTACCCAACCCTCAAATGTTCCAGGAGATGCTAATCATTGGAGGAACTAGTCTCAAAACCTCGAGAGATCTCACGGCATCTAATAGAGTCAAAGTCTACAAAATTATCCTGATCCACTAGGAAGCCCATTTTTCTAGTAAGGGAGAGCATGTCTAGATTAGAAAGAGAATCAAAATGCACCTGGTATAAGGAACCCAAGTGGACCTTCCCATCGGAGGAGATAGGAGGCAGAGATACGTCCTGATTCCGGACCTGCGCTGCCAGGGACGCCCTATTGGTCCGAATACGAGCACTAGAATGAATCACCGAGAACGGTTCTTTTCCTTCTTTTTTTTTAATTTTGTTTTTTTATTATCCTGAATAAACTTTTTCTTTGAGGAGGGATAAAAGGCGAACTGACTATAAGAAAGGGGAAGCTCATCCATAAGGACAGACTCCACTGAGGAGCAGCCTGATTGAGTCCGTAAAGAAGAAATGTGGGAAGAGGAACTCAAGGAGTTAAGCAAAGGTAAGGGATTGGGCAGGAGAATAGAGTCTCCCCCAATCGGGTAAGTTCAAACGTGGCAGGGACGGGGTCGGAAACCCGAACCGAGCAAAAAGAAGACAGTAAGAGGAGAGGCCGAAATCGATGTTAAATCTAACCAACAAAGAAGAATAATATCTCGATAATGAAAAGCGCAGGTCAAGGGGAACATGAAAATTAGAAAAAAGTAATTGGAATGGCAAAGATAACTACGAGGAACGTACCGGCTTGTGCAAGAGGGAGTGATCTAACTCGGCCAGTTCTTCTTCCAAGAGATTATCTTTATTGACCCAAGCATCTAATTTCTGGGAAGGGAAGGAAGTGGCTTTGCCAGACTTAGACGATAGAGGGGGACCCGAAGCAGAGGTGTCGTGAGCCGCAGATAAAAACCTATCCCAGTCCGAAGCGAAATAGGGATTCACCTCCCACTTAGGCCACTGCTCCGACTTCACACTCAGATGCAATTTATCAGGGACCGCAACCTGAGAAGTAGAGTCACAGATAGCTAAAGGCGCAATGGCAGGAGGGTGCGGGGGAGCTTGGGTTGTCGTTCAACATGATCAACTTGAGACAAGGGGAGAGATTTAGCCGAGGCAATGTCTGGATTGATCCAGACCAAATTATGAGCCTTGGAAGGTGAGGTGAACGTCTTGGAAGGAGTAGCAGGTCCAAAGCGAAGAGACGGGTTGTTCTTTCTGGGAGTCGCTTTGACAGGAAGCTTCCATTTAGAAGAAGAAGCGGTAGTCGACTGAGACAAGGTTCCCACGGCAAAGGTACTGAAAAAAGGGAGAGAAAGCACCTTGGATTTGGGTGCATGCTGGGACAGTGGAGCTGAAGATTGCCCACCGATAGAGCTATCAAGATAGATGACCGAAATAGCAAAAATAGCTATGTGATCTCTAATAGAGTAGGCCCCAATTCTATCCTTCACTGCAGGGCAATTAAACACTGCATCCACCTAAAGGCACCCAGAAGCAAGCTTGGCCGAGGACGAAATGTGCTTCAATGCCCCCACACATTTAGAAAAGTCCACTACCACCCGATGAGAATCACAAAATGGGGGCATTCCCAGTAAAGTGACTTTGACATCAATGGGGATCAGGGGGGGGAAGGGAGGGAAAGAGATACCTCCATTTGCGAACCGATAGTTTGATAGTTCCAATAGAGAGGGAGGAAATGGACATTAGAGCTTCCAGGCTTTTAATAGAAGAGCAATTAATGACCACTTCTCCATTGGAACAACAGTCTATCGCCCATACCCAGTCTTGCACATTACAGAAGTTGCTAAGGAAAGCATCTAAAGTAGAGTTAGGAACAGACCCACCAGTGAAAGACACCGCGCCATAGTGCCCGAATCTGCTCATCTTATCAGAGAGTTCGATGGCAGGAAGGAACATCACATTCGCTGGGGCCTTGGCCAGATGCAATGGGATAGAGACAGGCTCTGGAGGAGGGGGAATCACCGCTGCATTTAAGCGCTGCGAAACGGGGGGCGTAGGGAGAGGAGGGGAAGAAGATGAGACTTTGGCCCTCTTAGGCTTAGGCACAATCTGATCAGCAAGCTTTGATTTCAGAGAGGGGAAATCGAGAGCTGCAATCACTTGGTCGGAGATGGGAACTCTCCTAGGCAACCCCAGGATTTGTTGCAACGCAAAGCATCAATTACGAACATGACCCGATTTCAAACAGAATAGGCACTTCATATTATTAGTGCAAAAAGCCCTAATATGCCCTGCTTGAAGACAACGAAAGCAGATAGGGGAAAGAGAGGAAGGGGAGGAAAAGGAAGACTTAGAATGAGAAGAAGAGGTAGAAATGAACGGGCGGTAAAAGGACGCAGGGTAGCATCGAGGAAACTTCCGGATAATGGGATAGGGCCAACTCAGATACCATCACAGAAGAAATATCCCCTCGGGGCCCCATTACCAAAGGACTCAGAGGAGCCGACAGAGGGGTCGGCAAAATTTTTTTTTTTTTTTACAACAGCCACCCAAGAGGAGCCCATAGAGGCCCAGACCCACTGCCAACATAGTTCACAGTGAAGAGAAGGCTGAACGATGATGAAGATCAGAGAATACCGCCGACCACTACTATGGTACCAATCACCGGCAGTAATACAGAGAGAAGGAGTAAAGCAAATCGACAAAGGGGAATTAATTGAGCATAAATGCTCAGGCGAGGCCCAACGGATAACTCGCAACCTCTTAACTCGAAAGAGTAAGAATAATCACTACCTGAAACACCGCAATCAATCACGGAAAAGGAAGGAGGAAACCTCACTCCTAAAATCCTCTGGAAAAAAGAAATCGAAAACGAGTCCGAACAAAGAATGAAGACAGCCAGGAGATAAGAAATGGTGACTCTCCAAATGACTGAAAAACCAAAGCACCAAAAGAACAGCGCAATCAAAGACAAATAACCCAAAAAAAAGAGAAAAAATACTCACAGAGGTAGGCACGTTAGAAAAAAACACCGGGAACCGAAGAGAGGACCTGAGGGCGCTGACAACCCACCACCGGAGAGCGTCGCTACAACGGGGCACTCTCCAAACAGCGGAGAGAGGACAGAAGAAACCAGCAACACCACGATGAACCGATCTACAGAAGGGGCACGCGAGAAAGGGGGAGAAGCTCCGATGGAATGAAAAAGGGGATCTAGGGATCTAGGCCGGGAGGGCAGACAGAGACGAACATGATTAACGAAGGGAGGGGGGAGGAAAAATGGAAGGGGAAGCCGGATCTGGGGAGGAAAGATCGGAAGATCAGAGGAAGGAGTCGCCAACAAGATCGTGTACAAAACAAAGTTAAACGTGTAAAGAATAATCATAGCAGAATCAATTTTGATTTTTATCAAGAGAACCTATACTTAAATTTTCATTTACAGAAAGAATGCTAAAGAATCTATATGTCATCTATATATGTTAATTCACCCTTCATTTTCAATTGAGATTTCTGCAGCTTCATACTCAACTGTTCTCTGGCTAATATTCTTGAGATCCACTTCGAAGCTTCTAAACTTCGCGAGTTTTGCCAACTCTTCCACCAAGGCCACAATCTCCTCCATGCATCGGCTCACTTCCATTATAAGCGATAAAACCCAACCGACATTCATCACTTCCTTACCACTAGCAAAATTTTCCAAAATCGAGATTTTCAGTTGCATGGTGATACTTCTAGCTAGTTCATTGTAGCATTTAGCCGCAACAGAATTAGCAATACTCATTTCCTGCATTGTTAGAGCAACCACTATCGTTTGCTAAAAACTTAAAATATGGATATTTTGACCAAAAATCTGTCACTATCGTTGGCCAAATACCTACTTTTTGGCAAAATCATGAATAATGCATTGCCATATATAGCAGAGTCAAATAGCAATTGCAAAATATAGGAGTCTCTCAAATATTTTCAATTATTTGCAATATTAAATTAAGACAGACGAAAAATCTCCTTCCGTCTAAAGAGTATGAATGGTCAAAAGTAGAGAAACGTCTCTCTCTCTCTCTCTCTCTCTCTCTCTCTTAAAAAAAATAAAATGGATTCGTCCCTCTCTTTTCTATTTTTTTCGTCATTTTTTAAATGGAAAAGAGACATGGGAAAGAGACAGGCGATTCTTTTCCCTTCACTTTTCGTCCTTTTCTAATATTAAAAAAAAAGGAAAAAAGAAAATAATCTATTTCTATTATGAAAGCCACAATTAAAAAAAAACTGTCAGGAGAAGATCTGGGCCGTCGATCTATTATATTGATCTACACGATTAAAGGCTCAGATTAAATAACTTAATGAGAACGTGTATTACACATGCAATGCTTTTTTTCCTCTCTTCTATATGTATTCCCATCTATAACCCCCCAAAATCCTAATAGAGAACCCCAGCAACCCCCGGGCCTCCTTCCGCTGCCTCCATCCACGCACCGCCACGGACCGCATCCTATGCCTGACGCCGACAACCCCTTCCCACCCCCCTAACCACCACCATCACCGGTATCCTCCTTATTCTCTTTTTTTTTAAATATTCTGATTCCAGCAACCCCCGGGCCTCCTTCCGCTCCCCTGATCTGGGCGCTGCCACACTTTTCCGCATCCGACGCCTGACGCCGACAACCCCTCCCCACCCCCCCAACCACCACCACCATCGGTATTCTCCTTATTCTCTTTTTAAATTTTTTTTCCTTCTGATTCCAGCAACCCCCGGGCCTCCTTCCGCTGCCCTGAATAGCGCGTCGCCACACTTTCCCACATCCGACGACTGACGCCGACACCCCCCCCCCCAACCACCACCACCATCGGTATCCTCCTTATTCTTTTTTTAAAAAAAAAATCCTGATTTATATTGATGGGTGCATGATGAACAATGCGTTGAATATGAACAAAAAGTTTTGATTTTTTATGATTATTTATGAATAACTTGAAGGCAGTTTGTGATCATATTTACGTTTCTGGGCTTGATTAAACGTTTATTACGTTGGGAATTTGAGAGAATATATGTGATAGTAGATAAATTCATGGGTTCTTTTTGTATTACTTGTTTGCTTAGTACTTGTGTTACTTGTTTTCTTACAGTACTTGTATTACTTGTTTGCTTAGTACTTGTATTCCCATAACCTTTATATTCAACAGCTCTCTCATTCTTGTATTACTTGTTTGCTTAGTACTTTCAAATCTTTATGTGATGGTAAAATGTTTGTTTTGCGACAGTTTTGTAAGCAGTGTTATATTAAATTTTGTTGCTAAAATTTTGAAGATGGAAATTCAAGCGAAGAGAGACTATAATAGGAGAAGATATGCTAACATGACTCTTGAGCAAAGAAAATGAAAAAATGAATCTTCGAATGACAAACCTGACAATAAAAGGCAAAGGAAGAAAAGTTGTTTGTTGACGGCTCAACTCAATACATCAAATTCTATAAATGAAGGTCAGTAACAACTACTTTTAAGTTTGTATTAGACTAACATATTTAAATAAAAAAACTGATATGTCTAAAAATGGGGGTTAATCGGAACCGTCCAAATCAGGCACGAATCTTGAAGCCCAGGGGTAAAACGGTAATTTCACCCACAAATAGGGTCTGAGATGGGTACTGGGTCTCTCCGTTAAAGACCCAATAACCCACAAACGGATCTGCTTCAATCGGGCACAGGTCTCAACCAACAATAAAGCCCGATCAGAGGGATAGAATCAAGGCTCCTGATTAGATCCTGATCAACGGCCCTGATTCGTTCCTATCCCTCCACTGGGGATTAGAGATTACATTCCTAATCTGTTTACAAGGAGAATATTCCTTATCAGATCACGGGGATTACATTCCTAATCTGTTCCCTAAGATGCCTATAAATACCCCCCATCCATCTCCATGAAGAGGTAATCAATCTTTCTCCAGTTTTTGCGCTCTTTCATAATCTCCCTGATTACTGACTTGAGCGTCGGAGGGTGCGTCGCCGGGAACAACCCCAGTGTCTCGCACTTTTTGCAGGTGAACGGTGGGAACGACGATCAAACCCCGACGGAACAGGTATACAGGTTTACTATTCGGTTTTCCTAAGAATCCACAAATACTATCTGTTTGCCCCCACACCAAATTTAGCGGCAACAAAAACTAACTTAATAGTTTATTGAAACAGATGGTACAACAAACAATATTATCAATGAAAATGATGATTATGATCCTTCATGCTCTGAATTGCATATATTGGAGAAGCCCCGTTTCTACACTTATTGTTTTGCAAAACTATTTCAATATGAGACTCCAGCATTTTGTTGCTATAACGGACAAATTAAGTTGGGTCCTACTATTGTACCTGAAGCATTAAAAGCTTTATATACTTCTTTGGATGAGGAATCAAAAGAATTCAGAAATAAAATACGTGCATACAATAGCATATTCTCTATTACATCATTTGGTGTTAAGTTGGACCACAATCTAGCTAACTCGAAGCAAGGAATCTATACATTCAGAGTTCAAGGACAAGTTTATCACACCTTACCTTCTATAGCCAAAGGTGACAGTGCACCACAATACCTTCAGTTGTATATTTATGACACCAAGAATGAGGTTGAAAACAGAGTTAGTGCAATACCTTCACCAAATGTTGATAAAATATTGGTTAAAAAGTTATTAGAAATATTATCAGTCAATCCTTATTGCAAATTTTTCGTTCAATGAAGGATAATCAATATGCAGATAGCCATGATATTGTTATCAAGTGTAATGCTCAAGTTGATCAAAGAGTATATAATACTCCAACATCAGATCAAGTGGCGGCAATATGGATTGAAGGAAATGATTCATCACCAATTGATGGCCGAGATATTCTCATTAATTCACGCTCCGGATTGCATCGTACAGTGAAACATTACTTTGGATGCTATGATCCTTTACAGTATCCATTGCTTTTTCGTTACGGAGAAATTGGATGGCACCAAAATATTAAGAGAAAATGTCAATATACAAGTGATGTCATAGAACAAAATGATAGGGTTGAATTGACATCCGAGAATAAAAATTTTGACAGAGAAGAAAGTGATATTCTTAAAGGAAGTAAAAATTGAGTATCTTGCAAAGAATATTATTGCTATAAACTTCAAATTTGAGAGAATATTTTTCCCCCATCCATTATGCTGGAAGATTACCGCAACAATTTTTAGTTGATATGTACATAAAGATGGAAACAACAAGACTGGACTTCTTTCGGAATGGTAGCCAAAAAAAATTCGTGCAGAATTATACAAAGGTGTAGTTGACAGTGTGTTAGCAGGTGAAACAAGAGGGAAAAATGTTGGTCAGCGATTAATACTCTCGGCATCATTTATTGGTGGACCAAGAGATATGATACGCAGATATTTGGACTCAATGGCGTTGGTTCAAAAATATGGTAGACCTAATTTGCTTATAACTATGACTTGCAATCCCAAATGGAAAGAAATTGATGATGAGTTAAAGGCAGGACAACATAGTCAAGACAGACCAGATTTAGTATCACGAATCTTTCAAGCCAAGTTACAAGATCTTAAAAACCAACTTTTCAAAAAAATATTTTTGGACCTGTAATTGCCCATGTTCATGTTATTGAATTTCAGAAGAGAGGGTTGCCACATGCCCATATTTTAGTCATAATGAAGCATGGATATAAGATATCTACTGTAATGCCCTGATTTTTTTTCAATTAATGAAAAATTATTTATTTTGCATGTAGTGTGCACGTGCAATATTTTGGTTGAATTAAATCTTATAATTATTTTCATTGTGATGGATATAAATATTTTAATTTGTGCTTTCAAATTATTTTATACAAAGAGCCTTCTTTTAAATGGATAAAAAGCCTTTTCTTTTAAAAAGCCCAAAATTTAATTTATTTATTTTATTTCAAATTAATTATTTTGGCCCATAAACTAAAGCCCATGAGTCAATCTATTTTTAAATGCAACTTGTAATGTAGGATACAAACTAGAATTTATTTTTATATAAAATAAGATGTACAATTTTGGGCTTAGTTGCATGCACGTGCACTACACGTACAAGTGCAAAGTGCACTTTTTCCCATGCATGGCCGGTTGCATTCTTTGGAGGGAAAACTCAAATTTTGAGTGGAGTCATGGAGTGATGGTTATTGGATCATGGGTAGTTGGTGTAACTCCTCATTAAATCTCCACCATTTGTTCCTAACTCCTACTTCAATCCTAGCCATCTATTTCCCTTGATTTTTAGTATAAATACCCCCTCCCATGGCTAGTTATTTTGTGCTTAATATTCTCTTCCAAACCTATAGTCTAATAGTATTATCTAGTAGTATTTTGTGAGTTAAAAGATTGAGTTGTGAGTGGGTATTGTGCTTGCTTTCAATCAAGAAGGAGAGGCCGGCTATTCAAAGGAGGAGAGCTCGGGTTGGTGCTTTTGGAGGCTTGTGCGCACGTGTACAAGGAGGAGAAGCATTTCGTTGCAAGGACATTTGTCTAGGAGATTGCTAATTGTTCTTTTCTTCAACAAGGTGGGTAAATTTTCCCTATTTCTAAAGTAGGAATGCATGCTAGTTTATTTAGAAAGAATGAAGCATGAAAATGATTAAGAAGAGCACACTTTAATTGGGAAAAATGACTTCTTGAATGATTGAAATGTGGACATACAAATTTATATGTGGTTCTATTATTTGAGTTGTATGTGAATTGATTAGAATCATGGATTGATTGATAGAAAACACATTGATTGCCATCAAGCATTACACACAAAAGTTAGTAGGTTGATTATACCATTTTATGTGTTAAATAGATCCTTTGTGTTGATATGGGCATGAATAAATTAAAATATGTGTTTTATGTTAGGTAAATGATTAAGAGAATTAAGGTGAAAATTCATTGATAAAAAGATTAGAATGCTACAATGCGAAGAAATGTCGAAAAAAGAAGAAATGTAGTATTATAATGTATAATTTGAATTAGTGTATGAAAATACATTTTAATTATTACAAAATTATTTTGCTCATACTGGTATGTAAATTATGTGAAGTAGTATTAATCTGGAGTTGTACAGTAATTTTTATGAAGACCAAATGAAATTGGGACTAGTTGAACATCGAAATGTTCTAAATAACAGAGAGCACGGGTTAAATGAATATGAAATTATATTAGTGACAACCTGAGCACGTAGCTCAAGTGGTCATAGGGTGCGGTTGGGTTCCCTGTGGTGATCGGTTCGAATCCTCTGACCAACACATTTTATTCCATGATTTTTTTAAATAAAAGAAGAGCAGCAGCCGAGAGCTCTTATGGCTCTCAGCGCCTCTTTATGACGCCAGTAGCAACTGGCCTAGTGGTCTGTGCTCTGGGCTGTGTTCTTGGGGGTGCTGGGTTCGAATCTTGCCCTCGGCAAGATTGAAAAAAATATTTTTTGGGGGTTTTTAATTATCCAAAAATTATGAAAAAAATATGGTTATTCTCCTAAAAATATAAGGGACTTTATAAAAATGATTTGGGAATTATTGCATGAAATAAAATGTGATTTGAGAATAAAATGTGTAATTAGAACTATGGTTCTATATATATACTTTGTGAAAAGTTACAACTTACAAAAGAAATTGAAATATTAGAAGATTAATTTGGCAAAAAGAAATTTTATTGTGTGACATGATGCAATTTATTCTCATTTGAGAATAATGTGGAAAATATAAATTGTGAATATTTGTTAGTGATGTGAATTTCAAAGTGAAAGTGATAATTGATAAAGCATATGAATTTCATGTATAGTTATGGACTATTTGAACGAATTAGAAATCATGATTTGAAAAGAGAATTACTTTTGAGTATGATGACTCAACATGGAAATTTGTGAATTGGAAAGGCTCATTTTGAAAATTATGAATTGAAAATTGAAACAAAAAGAGTAGCTAAGTCTCCCCCGGCATTTAGAAATAAATGAAATGAAAATTTGAAATGACAGACCAAGGTTGGTCATATTCGAATGAATGAATAAGTCCGGTTAGTGGAGAGGCTAACTCTAGAAATTTGATTTTTGTTCATGATTTTGATAAAAACTAAGGATTAGTACATAGTGGAGACGTGATGAAAGTAGGAGAAAAACACGAGTATAGGGGCCATCGGATTAGCGGTGTGAGAGTGATCCACAGGCTGCCTGCTTGATGCGTCAAGACATGGCGTAGGCACTACTCCAGAATTATCGTCCCGGTGGCGACGCTTGTGGGATGTTCGAGTGGCTATGGGTGGTGCCATTGTTCCATGGCGGAGGCTGAATTGTCTATAGGATGCCTGCTCGATGCGTCGTGTCAGTGCATGGGATTCCCCTCCAGGCTGCCTGGACATGGGCTCGTAGATCATAGAACATCTAAGATACCTACCGTAATTACAGTAGTAGATTAAGTCATAACGAGTGATTGAACCCTACAAAGATGAAGAACGATTAAGGGCTTGCCTTCGGACCTATGTAGTATGGGATGCATAGAATCCGAACAAGTGCGCATTAGTGTCATGTAATATAAATAAATGCATTAAGGACTAAGTGCACAATCACAACACGACATCAATATGGTAGTCCCTTTAGTTTGATATGTGACAAGTTTGTGTTTGCTAAATATGGAAAATAAGTTATACTATTTCTGGCATAGAGAGGATGGCCGTGTATAATGATCGTCGGTTGAATAAACTGACGTACCCACAGTCTTATATGCAAGTAAATGGCTTGATACAGATTAAAGAGGAACAAATGCTTAAAGATTACTCCATGTTGTTGTATATTTATTTTCATTGTTGTAAAATTTTACTTCCGCTGTGCAATGTAAAGTGTAATATTGATGTAAACTCTGATGTAAAGAGAAAAGTTCAAATTTCCTTGTAAAATTGTACTAAAGGAAGCGAAAAGATCCTGTAGAACATCTCGAATTCAGTGTATTTGGGATTCGGGGCGTTGCATCTACTCCTGACATGTGTGACAAAATGGTATGTGCAGAAATTCCAAATAACATTAAATATCCTGAACTGTATGCATTAGTTGTGAAGCATATGATGCATGGCCCATGTGGAATTCTTAAAAAAGACAAATGTATGCATGCGGAAGGGAGCTTGCAAGGACAACTATCCGAAACAGTTTTGTGAAAAGACTTCTCAAGGAAAGGATTTGTACCCAATTTACTGGAGAAGAAATAATGGGCAACAAGCCAAAGTAAGAAATCATATGCTCGATATTAGATGGGTAGTTCCATATAATCCATACTTATTGACTCGATACAACTGTCACATAAATATTGAAATATGTTCTGGGATAAACGTCATTAAATATCTTTATAAATACATATATAAAGGTCATGATCGAGTGTCATTACGAATTGCACCTTCTGATAAAGAAACTACTACTGACGAGATCCAACAATTCCAAGATGCAAGATGGGTATCGGCACCAGAAGCTATATGGAGAATCTTTGAATTTGATCTTAATGAGATGTATCCTTCAGTTAGGAATTTGCAATTACATCTTCCTAAAAGCCATTATGTGTATTATGCAGAAAATCAAAATTTAAAAGATTTGGTACAACATGATTACTTTTCAAAGACAATGTTGACCGAATTCTTTGAACAAAACAGGTTTCATTGTATTATTTGAATTATCTAAAGTTTACAAGCAAAAATTTTTTAGATTAAAAAAATTCTAGATACAATTTTGACATTTTTTTTAAATGAACAAGAAAGATAAAGATGCACGAAAATACTTGTACAAAGAATTTTCGGAACACTATGTATAGAACAATACAGGAAAGAAGTGGACGAAAAAACGAAAAGAAGTGCAGATCAGTCGAATCAATTCTGCCAATCCTATTGAAGGAGAACGTTACTATCTACGGTTATTGCTGAATCATGTTCCTGGGCCAACATTGTTTGATGACCTACTCACTTTTAATGAAATAAAGTGTGCAACTTTCAGAGAATCTGCAGAGAAACGAGAATTATTGGAAACAGATAATAGTATTTCAGAATGTCTAAATGAAACGGCAAACTTTCAAATGCCTTCAGAATTACGAAAACTTTTTGCGACAATGTTGATTTTTTGCCAACCAACTTGTGTGAAGAAGTTATGGGAAGAAAATTTTAAAGCATTATCCGACGACTTCAGAAAACAAGATGCCTCACTGGAAAGCCAAATTTCCAAAACATTAGCTTGCATCAATATCTTCCTAGAATGCATGGGAAAGAGCATAACAGATTATGATCTACCACGAGTTGATTTATATGATTATAACAATAATGAAGATATGAAGGAGATCAATGATGAACTGAGCATTATCACCCCTCCAACCTGCTTTCCTCATCAAGGCTTAATAATGAACAGAAAAATGCATATAACAATATCATGAAGCGCATAGATAATAATCAACATGGGGTATTTTTTATCGATGGTCCTGGTGGAACAGAAAAAACATACTTGTATCGTGCAATTCTTGCTGCATTAAGGATAAGCGGAAAGATCACAATTGCCACAGCATCATCAGGAGTCGCAACAGCAATTATGCCAGGAGGACGAACTGCACATTCAAGATTTAAGATACCAATCACAAAAATTGATGACAAAAGCATGTGTAGCATTTCAAAGCAAAAAGGCCTTGCAGAACTACTAAGAAAGGCAGTCTTAATTATATGGGATGAAGCACCAATGTCAAATCGTAAAAATGTTGAGACATTAGATCGTACTTTAAGAGATTTAATGAACTCTAATAATCCATTCGGTGGTAAAGTTATGGTATTTGGTGGAGATTTTCGGCAAGTCCTTCCAGTGGTACCACATGGAACGAGAGAACAAACTATTGCTTCTACCTTAGTAAAATCAAATCTATGGCAAGAAATGGAAATTATACAATTACAACAAAATATGAGGGCAATATCAGATCAATTATTTAGTGACTTTTTGCTTCGAATAGGGAACAGAGAGGAGCCTGTTGTGGGCAATGATTTAGTTCAAATTCCAAAGGAGATGATCATTGAATACATAAATGATGAAGTATCAGAGAATGCCTTGCTTGATAATGTTTTTCCTTCACTCCATCAATATGCACACTCTCCTGGCTACATCACCATGCGTGCTATTTTAGCAGCAAAAAATGAGTGGGTTAATTCATTAAATGATAGAATGATTGCTAGATTTCCTGGAGAATAAGTTATTTACTTCAGTTTTGATTCTGCAATTGATGATCCTCATAATTTATATCAACCAGAATTTCTTAATTCACTTATCCCAAATGGTCTTCCAACACATAAACTAATACTAAAAAAAATTCTCCAGTTATATTATTAAGAAATCTAGATCCATCACAAGGTTTATGCAATGGAACAAGAATGGTATGTCAAGATTTTAGAGACAATGTTATCCTTGTAGAAATATCGACGGGTCAATTTTCTGGTAAACGTTTTTCTCTTCTAAGGATACCCTTATGTCCGAACGAAGATGAGAATTATCCTTTCAAATTTAAAAGGAAACAATTTCCAGTTTGGCTTTGCTTTGCAATGACAATTAATAAGGCACAAGGACAAACAATACCCCATGTTGGAGTTTATCTGCCAAATAATGTATTTTCTCACAGACAACTATACGTTGCTCTTTCTAGAGGATTGTCCATGAAGGATACTAAAATTCTAATAAAGCCAGATCAGCATGCTAAGCTTAAAGGTTCATACACCAAAAATGTGGTTTATAAGGAAGTGTTAATGCCTAAGGTAGGTTGTTTCTTTTTTCTTCTTTCAAGTTCTTAAGATGTAATAGAATTATCAATAAGATTTTCTCTTTTTGTTTATTATCCTAATGTTATCATTCTCTTTTTCCTTAAGTTTCAGATATCATAGAATATGTCGAAGGTTTTATGACACATAATGAAATCAAAGAGTACATGTAAGGCAAGTAGTCCATTAAAGCATACAACAATTGAATGGATGGATATTTTTTATGGTTCTAACTCGTGATTATTCAGGTCATTCCATGCACTGAGAAGTTTCACCTACTAGGCTCCATTTCAATCCAAATAAGAGATCCAAGAATTCTTCTTTCCATTGTAATAATAGAACCCATTTTGTAGCTGGAATTTGTCCAGAAGGCTTCTTTTTTATTTTTTGCCCCCTGAGTTTCAAGGTATATTCTCATCTGGGTTTTCTCTAGAATTCTTTGTTTATATTTTTGGTTAATCTTTGTGTATATGGAACAAATTTGCTAATTTTGGTAGTTTCCTTTTTACCCATGTAATGAATGAAACTGTCATATTAATTCCATTTTGTATAGTAGGTTAACCTTTGTGTAAATGGGTACAAATTTGCTAATTTTGGTAGTTTCCTTTTCATTGCAAGGAAACAAAACCCATGGAATGATTTAGATTTTTTTTATACTTATTAATCTATTTTGATAGTTGAAGCTTTGTTCTTACATCTGGTGAAATTTTGCTTGAATGGAAAGGAAGATTTTGATAACTTGATATAGACTCCAAAGACAACTTCCCTTTATCTTGTTCTCTATCTCAAGTTCTCAAAACTTAATCTGAAACCTGAATTTGAAGACAAGTTTGCTTCAAATAGTTGTGAAATACAAATATTTGGGGCACAGATTGGTGGTTTATGTTAAATGTTTAAGATGCATTATTTGGTTATGTTGTTATTATTGGCTTATAAGATCAGTATGATTGATTAAGGTTGGTAATTAAGGGGTCTTAATGTTGCAGTTGTTGCAAATTGTTTAAACAGGCATGGTTTCTCGGCTTGTTTATATCCTATTTGTATGCTCGATTTTGGGGATTTTAGCTCAAGAACCTCCAGATGTCATGGTTATAGTTCACAGTTCTAAGCTTATCGCAAAAACCAACGATGCTTTTGTGTGTGCTGCTGCAGAGCCATATGGTAACTATCAGTGATGCATTTACAAACAGAGGACCTTTCTTCTTGAGTTAATTTATTCAGTATTCATCAATTTCCCATGAAACCATTGTTCAAAGATAAGATGACCCAAAAGGGGATTGTCTCCCACATATATTGAATTGGATGTATAAAACTCTCAGTCAAAATTATTAGATTGAACAAAAGTACTGAAAACACCATTATACTAATTTTCTTTAATTTATTAATCATTGAACTCTTTGGCTCTTCATGTTCATTGCATTGAGTACTAACTTATTAATACATTTGAAGATGGTTTTGTATGTTAATACACTTGGCTATTTTGTGTTTATTTATGAAACTCTAAACTTGGTTGTGGTTTTCTAAGTTACCAATTAATTGGATGATTGGTTATTACAAGCAAGTATATTCACTGAGAATGGAAAGACAAATGCCATTACTAAGCCAGAATATGCACACCTTTTGTGTTACCTGATCGGTCAAAACCTGAGACCAATATGGAAATTGATTCTTTAGCACAGAGCCTGAATTAGATAAGATTGCAGCGGCTTCTGTAGTTCTAAAAAAGCCCAATTAGGATCAATTCAAAAGTTTTCTTCCCCTCCTTTTGACTAGAAAGTGGCGAGAGGAGTTGCCAAAATGGTTGCATACTTTAAGTAACACTGAATTATTTGCCAAAATGGTTGTTAATATGTAATTGTATAAATTACTGTAGGTAGAAAAGATTTAGCAAGGTGAGACATCTCAAATTTGAGCAACCTGTAGGGAATATTGAAGGACACAGTTGTGGATATGTTTTGTGAGGTCAATGTCTCAGCTCTAACTACCCTTTTTTATGCTATAAATTTTGCAGGCATACCATTAATTAATCATTCACTTTTAGGCAATTGCATTCTGTATTATGTCAACAGGGGGTTAGGAGATTAAGTTAATTGCAAACATGTATAGTTGAACTCTGAAGGCAAGCATAAGTTGTGCAAAACTACTTTAAAGTGTGCAACTATGTCCATCTAGGATTGAATAATAATAAGATTGAACTGAATTTTAAGCATTAGCAATTCATTGGAATGAAAAACAGTACTTTTGGAGGTTCTTTCTTTGTCTGGAAAAGTTCTCTTTCAAATTTTCATATACAATAGAAGAATTTATCGTTTTCTTTCTTTTTTCGGTTACGTGTTTCACCCATGGGATTTGAAGGGTGTAAAGGAATTCAAAGTTTCTTTCGGCGTTTCCGTATTTTTTATTGTTATTCTTAATATTTTGAAGGGAGACTTCCATGCTGGCTTAAACTTTGTTGCTGTGATGGAGGTTCCTATAATATTTTTCTGTCGAAATAATGGTTGGGCGATAAGCACTCCCACTACACAGCAATTTCAAAGTAAATTTTATCAAACTCCTTGGCTGATCTGTTCTTTTGTTCATTCATCACTAACTTGGAATGTGATGATTAGGTGATGGTGTAGTGATTCGAGGCCAGGCTTATGGAATTCGTAGTATTCGTGTAGATGGGAACGATGCACTTGCTGTTTACAGTGCAGTTCATGAAGCTAAAGAAATGGCCATAACTGAAAATAGACCCATCTTGGTAGAGGTAAAGAATTATTCTTGTGTTTATGTGATACATAAATGTCCGCAATAATTGAGCCACTATAATGAAATTGTGATGTATAAATGGCAAATTTTTATTTAAAAAAATGTGTTCCTCTCAAAATATAAATAGTTGAATAACGAATATTAAATTTACATCGTAGAATTTTAACATGAATCAAAGAAAATTAGCATGTGTGTTTATTGTCAATTTTGATGATTGATGTCTTAGTTTAAGCTCTTAACAAATACTCTAGAAGGAATAGTTAACACAATTGGTATTGGTAATAGTTTTTATTTGAGTATAGGCTTGGTTAGCCCATTTAATAAGATTAAATCTCTGTGTACCACCATTGCATACACTTACTTCTTCCAAATTAAGTTTGAATAAAAATTTTAAGGCAGGAGCCCACTAAGCTTATGTGGGACTCAAAACAAATCTAAGTTTGAGTATATTTAGTTAAGTAATTTCAACTATATATCCTTCGGTTTACTTTAACTGATTTATGATATTTAATTTGGCTAATTTGTTCTTATTGAAACAGATATTTAAACAAGGATAGTCTAGAAAACACCAATAAAATTTCAATGATTTAGGCTATATTCTGAGAAATAAAGAATGCAGTTCATTTATAACTTTAAAATCTGTATATAGTTAGATATTAGCTAAAGAAGACCATACAGAGCTACCTACCATATCACAACCATCAAATGAATAACTGAATATTAATTGAATTGGCAAAGGAAGTGAAGTATCTCCGGTAAGAACTTCAGTTAAGTGTGACTGGGATCGACGATTTTGAGTTGAAGTAGATTTCCGACAAATTAAATTAGCACATTTCAATAAAAAGATATTCTGTAACCGGAAACAGTGGGCTTTCGTTAAAAGAAAGAAAAAAAAAAGGAGTGTATTTTAAGGGAAATATAGTATATTTTTGCCACTTTAATTTTCTCCCCAGAATAGCAGTAGTATTTAGAAGTGTTGGACAGTGAAAATAGTTTAACATTTTATTAAGGCCTTAAAACAACTCTCCCCTTCTGGTTTTGATTTTTAAGTTTTCTGATATGTGAATTGGTTACTGTTAGGCTCTGACTTATAGAGTGGGGCATCACTTAACATCAGATGATTCGACAAAGTATCGTTCAGTAGATGAGATGAACATTGGAGAACTTCCAGAGATCCTGTGTCCAGGTATCGCAAATGGGTTGAAAGGAATGGGAACTGATGACTCTGGTGATGATCAGAGGTTGTAGATTTCAGTGGTGAGGTCTGTGATTTATCCTTTTAACTCTTGTCATAAATATCTTTGAGTTCCTTGTAGCCATTGTTCATTCGGTCATTCCTAAAAATGCTCATCTCGAATTATCCTTTTTGCATATAGATGTGCCAGTGCCATGAAAAGGAGAGAGCTGAGAGGACTTTGGGGGTACGGAACATTACTGGCATATTATTTGGTCATCTGTTAATCATGTCGTGAACCTTGCGAAGAAGTGACCTTCTGGTCGAGGATTGTTGACCATTTTTTTGGGTGTTGGTTTAGCTTTTGTTATGACCATTTTCCTTTCCTCCAATGCACCTTTGAAGCATGCATACGGGATTATATAGTTGCACTCCATCGATCAAATTCTGAGTTGACTTGATTATTGCTCAAGACTTTGTTACTGAATAATGTCATGTAGATAATACTTTTTCATAATATTATCAAAATACTAGATGATGAATCAAGCTTTCATTAATGTGTTTGAGCTCTTGTGGTGTTTAATTTCAATATTTTATGTTTCAATATGGTTCTTTTGTATCGTTGTTCAGTTCTGATGTTGTGCACTGAGTTATGAAGAGAATACTATTGAAAACTATTGTGGTTTTCCTTGTGGTCCCGTAGTTGCTTGCAGGCTGCCTATGAATACTTTTCGAGAATGCATAAATTTAAGTGTTTGTCATTGTTATATTTTGTTGGACCTTGTTTTGCACAATTAGTTCAACAAAGTGTTTACAAGTAGAGTTGTTCCTCACCTGATTGCAGTTTTTACTACTGCATGTATACAGCCGAGCTTACAGCTATCATGGTAATTGATATGCATGTTTAACCAGGTTTCAAAATAGCAATAGTCTCTTCAACATGAACCCACCTAGCACAAACAAAAATATGGAATATCCAATTTAATTATCTGTGAATCTTGTGAAGAAATGACTTTCTTCAACCCGAATTCATGGAAAAAAAAGGAAAAAAATTGGTAGTGGCACTTTAAATAATTAAGAATGGAAGATATATAGATATCCTAAAGTATGATAATTAAGAAGATTATTTGATTATCTTTTTATAGATTGTGCGTTATAAGCTTTTACACATTAAAGTTTTATACATCATTAAAGTTTTTATTAATAAATAAGATAACAAATTTAAATTTGAATGAACTAACAATTTTACTATTAAAAATAGTTTAAAGTTTTCATATATATATATATATATATATATATATATATATATATATATATATATACTAGTTTAAATTTACCGTGCACCAAGTGCACGTGACTTGGTGCACATAAATGGTGAAAATTTTATCTAAACATACTTCCATTTAGAACACATATATTCTTCAAACTACAAATTCGACGAAGTCAATCATCCTAAAAAGCTAACCATGGATTTCAAAATTACTCCAACAACAACAAGCTCATCGAAATCAAATTTGAAGCAATTATCGTTAACCCAAGTTTAATCAATTCAAGCAAAATTTCAATCAAAACAAAGAAAAAATGGATCAAAATTCGAACGATGTGAAAGAGAGATATATGTGTAAAAGTTTCATCTAAAACATAATTAAAAAAAGTTATTTAAAAAAACAAATTAGTAAATCCTAATGTGATATCATCGTATTTTTCATAAGATCAATCATCACTTTCAACTTTAATGCTCATATATATATATATATAGATAAACACAATTTGTTATTTTTAAAGACAGTAGAAGATGTACTTTGAAATTCGTCTACAGTTGAGAATTTGTACATATCCTTATCAATGATAAGATCTTTCTCAACTTCATCTACAACACTTCCCAACTTCAAAATGATGTCAAATTTATCGTGCATTGGGTTATATCTTTTTTCAACATTTTTTAGTATTCCATTGAAAATTAAGTAAGTTTTATGCTCCTCAAACGTATGTTGGAACGCTTCCACCGATTCATTAAACATTATCGTCAGTATTATAGTTCCCTACAAAAGATGAAAATTTAGTAATAATAATTATTTATGTATGTATATGTATGACTATTTCAACAATATTTAAAGTATCTTACCTCATCATCCGTAAGTCCACTTTTGAGAATTTTCCTATGCCTTTACTGTTTTGTATTCTTTCACATCATAATGTTTCGTAATTAAAACTTCAATAATCCACAATTGTTGATTTTCTTACAAGGAATTGATAAAGAAATATTCATAGTGAGAATTGTCCATTGATATAGATAATCTGCAAAAAATATAATTATTAATAAGTTTATTTTTGAACATAATGATGTTTTAATTGATCTTTGTTTGATTATTCTGGAGGGTACTCTAATGATACCTAATCGAAGTACCACTTCAACAAAAGAAAATCTAGATAAAGAAATAAAATCAGCATGATTAACGAAGAATTAATCACCTATTATGGCAATCGTTCTTTTTCTCTCTTGATGTTCCACGGTCCTCCAAAAAGAAGAAGAAGAAGAAGATTATGGTTCTGTGCGTTCAAAGTCTAGTCTTATATGTTGCTTTTATAGGAGTAAATTTGCAAGAAAAAAAGTTGTTGAAATTAGTAAAACAAATCTTTTATTGGTTGAAAACATTCAATCAATATATATCAAAAAACTTTAAACTATTTTTAATTGTAAAACTGTTAGTTAATTCAAATTCAAATTTGTTATTTTATCTGAAAAAATAACAAAAACTTTAATCCGTAAAATAAGCATAAATTCAAATTTCTACAGTTTTGTTTAGACTAATATAAATATAATTACATCTACATTATGCATATATTATTTTGTATTACTAAATGTCTTGGAGTAGTCTAATATAAATATGCCAAAACTGACCACATCAATATTCTCCTCTATTTCAACATAGCTTACCAACCACATGCATAAAATGGAACTAAGCATATGTACATAGGATTTATCAAATTCTAAACATTTTCTAATCATGGTTTACCATCTGGAAGAATATATTTAATCTGCTCAAAGTGATCCTTCAAAGTTTAAATGTGAAGACAATGGTAGCACCAATATCAATTGTTATGGATTGGAAGAATACACCAAAAGCATATGTTTCACCATGGCACACAAAAGTACTATATATTAAAAATGTACTTCTACACAAAAATATGTCCTACAATATCAAATGAGCATCCAATATTTCATTATTAAGATTCTCCAATACTTGATGAATGTTGGACAATTCAAACATCTTCTCACTATCTCATGTAGAGATGTAAACCACTTGATCTTCACATCGCACATGTACATATACATAAATAATTAAACACATATTATTGTTTAACAGTTATGACTAAATATTCAATATTCAAACTTCATATAATGTAAATGGAAAGAAAACAGAAACTGCAAAATACATCTTAACACCCTACTTAAACCCTTTTCACCAACAAACCTCAATAGTTTCAATGTAATCACTATGATTAGTCTTCTAATTTAAGGAGAATTTCAAAAAAGAAAGATAAAACGAACAAAATAATATATCCAAAACTCATATTGTCTTATTTTTGGGTAGGTCAGTCATCGTTTTCGACTTTTAACTTTTCTGAACTTTAAACTGCTTTAACTTCTTCTTCATCCTTTCTTATCTTGCATCCAGGTTGTGTTCTTGTAGTTTTTTTCCCCATACATGACATTTTGTGAGTTTTTATAAGAAAATGTATTCATCTCCAATGCATCTCTTGATCCGCCCATTAGATTCACCAACATTTTGACCCTGCATATAAAATTAGATAATTAGCTATTGATCTTTTTTAACTTCGTTACATTTAGGTAAAATCAATTGGTAAAAGTCATATTTGAAAGGTATCGTGAGGCGCAACTGTATAGTAGTGAACTCATCATTTTCATGTTCATTTCACTGCCTAGCAACACAAACTCATTTACATCAATAACACTAAATTAACAAAAACCCAAATGACATCTCCATTGAATTCACATGCAAACAGTGAAATAAAACATATCGACATACCGGCAAAAAAAAATATCTTTCTTAGTTTTTTTAAATCTTGTTTCTCTTTTCTGGCCGTTTTTATGAGGGTCGGGATGGACAGTAGTGGCAAGGAAAATACATATAGAAAAATACACAATAAAGAAGTTCCCAAAGCCACAAACAAAAAGACTCAAAAATCTATCTTACCTACTTTATGTTTTGTTAATTTTTCATTAATGAAACTGGAGATCTCGGTCACTTTTATTTCAAAAAAAAAAACAGGAACCTGCAGTGATATTTTTCACTCCAATAAAACAAGCTACCAAGCAGTGTTTTTACCTTTTAAAAAGTACAAGATGATTTTTTTTTTTTTTTTGGAGTTTCTTAAATGTTCACAAATGGGTGATACTTAAGATATGATAAGGATAATAACTTGCCTTAACCTTACTATGCTGTTACCTTAATCCAATTGAATGTCAGGATACCATAAAGATTAGAAATATTTTATATTAATTAAGATCACATTTAGCATTTAGTTATACATGGACACTGAAACCATAGCAAGTAATCTCTATCTTGATCATTGATTATCTGTATATGACATCTTGAGATCTCACCATCCATCTCATCCTACTTTGTATTGTATCTCATAATCCTGTTCTTATTAGTTCGAGCACTCTTGTCAGATTTGCACCATCTTTCAAAATCAAGTATTAATAATTGAATTTATATTGTCTTATGCACTAAAACATATCAGCAAGTTTGTTTGTTTTTTCGGATCGAGAAATAAGCATAGCAGCAAGTTAATTATGTATGCTAGCTACTAACTACTTTAGCTAACATATATTATAAACTGATACGTAATCAAGTATGATAAAAAATAATTTCTAACCATGTTACTCTAAAGCATATATCTATATGAAAGCCAGCAGTTAACTATAGTAATATTGCAGAGAAAGGATAATCAAATTATTACTTAAATATCATTTATCAGTACTTGCTTGTAAGTGAAAGTGGATACGATCTGAATCCCTTCAAAAATATTGCTCCAGGAATCATGGAAGTTCTCTTAGATCTGCTTTGACTGGCAAGCCTCACTTCGTAAGCCTCTCTTAAATATCATGGAGTTTTGAGGCAACAAACCCACGCTTCAGATCCTTGACAGCAACGTTCTTGATGTTGAAGCCACCATTGTCACCAGGAAGAGCCTCCTGAAGAGCCTCGTGGTGCATCTCGACAGATTTAACTTCAGTGATCAATCCAGTAGGGCCAAAAGTAACAACCATTCCAAGTTTGATAATTCCAGTCTCAACACAACCCACTGACACAATTCCAATACCACCAATCTTGTAAACGTCCTGAAGAGGGAGACGGAGGGGCTTGTCAGTTGGGCGCTTTGGCTCATTGATGTGGTCCAAAGCCTCAAGGAGAGTGGGTCCCTTGTACCGATCAAGGTTGGTGGATTTCTCAATCATGTTGTCACCTTCAAAACCAGAGATGGGGATGATGAAGGGGATCTTTTCAGGGTTGAATCCAACCTTCTTGAGGTACGAACACACTTCCTTCACAATTTCCTCATACTTAGCCTTGGAGTATTTAGGTGTGGTGGCATCCATCTGTAAAGACACATAAATGTCAGAATGACTAATTCTACAAAAAAAAAATAAGAGGGATGGATAAATATGAGATTGTTACCTTGTTACAACAGCAAATCATTTGTTTCACTCCAAGAGTGAAGGCAAGAAGGGCATGCTCACGAGTCTGCTCATCTTCGAAAATACCAGCCTCAAAACCACCAGTGGTGGAGTCGATGATGAGGACTACACAGTCAGCCTATGAAGTACCTGTGATCAAGCACAGTCAGCCTATGAAGTACCTGCGATCATGTTCTTGATGAAATCACGATGCCAAGCAGCATCGATAGATAACGGTGCAGTAGTACTTGGTGGTCTCAAACTTCCAGAGGGTAATTTCAATGGTAATACCACGTTCCCTCTCAGCCTTAAGCTTGTCAAGCTGCGTACTTGAATGACCTCTTGTTCATTTTAGCTGTTTCCTTCTCAAACCTCTCAATTACCGCTATCAGATCAACCAAGCTTGTAGATGAGATGTCCTGTGGTGGTTGACTTCCCAGAGTCAACATGACCAATGACCACAATGCTGATATGAATCTTCTCCATACCCATGACTGATTACTTGAAGCAAAACTGTAAATAGAATAGCATTCCCAATCAATAATTTTCAATTAACAATTACTTTTAAGACAACCAGACAAAATAGATCTTAAACTGAAATCTACATCTAAAATTTGCGTTAAAGAAAATAACATAAGTAACATTTAACAAGAAATGATATTTTTAAAAAGAGATGCTAGTTCTGAAATTTCTTACAAAATGACACCAAATTTCTCAAAATAACAGACTATGTAGTAGGCCTCAAAATTGCAGAATAACAGCAGGGCTACAAGCAAATAATATCTATATATCTATGACCACATTCCTCAGTGGCATTCAAGAATATTTTAACATTAACAGAAATTTCATCCATCTCCACACGAATTTCAGTCACATTAACAGAAGAGGAATGTGGTCATGTCACGTGACCACATTCCTCAGTGGCATGTTGTCAAAACAAATCTGAGCCATGCACAACTCTCCACACTTCCGTACATGTCTTCCAAAGCATTCCCCACAATCGAAAGATTCAATTAGTTTTTCCCCACTCACTCAATTAGTGTCATATCTATACCAAAGCATTCCCCACTAATTGAATCTTTCGCGTAAACTGGTTTTGACAGATAAAATTAGGCACCACTTCATAAACTAATCATAAAGACAATGGCTTTAAATCTTAAAATTTCTCCGTCCATATCCGAGCTTTTCATAGATGTCCATATCCGAGCTTCTTCGATTTTCTTTAATCTAGAAACAACCGTCCTTCAAATTTTTTTTTTATATATATAATGGGAAGAGTTGAGATTATACAATCAACCATCTAATCTTAGTCATTTAATTCTAAGTGTGAGTTATATTAACCATTCATTTACTCAAATGTTGTTAGTTACCATATATATAGAGGATGAAGCACCTGCTATTTTAATAGATTAAAATTAACTTATCAATAATTATATTTTTTGCAGATTAACTATATCAATGGACAAATCCCACAATGAATATCCTCTATCAATTCCTTGCAAGAAAATCAACAATTGTGGACTATTAAAGTATTGGTTACGAAACATTATGGTGTGAAAGAATACAAAAATAGTAAAGGCACAGGAAAAATATCAAAAGTGGCACTAATGGATGATGAGGTAAGATACTTTAAATATTGTTAAAATATTCATACATATACATACATAAATAATTATTAATACTAAATTTTCATCTTTTCTTGGGAACTAGAATACTGGCGATAATGTTTAATGAAGCGGTGGAAGTGTTCCAACATACGCTTGAGAAGCATAAAACTTACTTAATTTCTAATGGAGTACTAAAAAATGTCGACAAAAGATATAACCCAATGCACGATAAATTTGACATCATTTTGAAGTTGGGAAGTGTTGTAGATGAAGTTGAGAAAAATCTTATCATTGATAAGGATTGGTACAAATTTGCAACTATAGACGAATTGCAAAGTACATCTTCTATTGTCTTTAAAGTTAAAAAATTATGTTTATATATATATATATATATATATAAAGGATATCAAATACTAATTGCAGTAATTAATGCAGGAGATGTAGATAAGGTGGACTCAAAATATGGTAATGAAGCAGAGAAGCGAAATCTTACAGTTGTAGGATTCAGGTAATATCAATTAATTAAGTTGTATAATAATATACATAATTGTTTTGTAATTCATACGTTTTGTCTTAACTTAAGGTCAAAACCAATCTTACTTACATTATGGGGAGAACTAGCAATCAAGGAAGGAAAAGCTCTTAAAGAATTACCACCCAACATGCCAATTATTGCAATTACCTCTATAAAAACCTCAAACTTTGGAGGTAATTATATACAATACAAATTAATAATGTTATTTATTATATATTTTATTTATTTATTTATTATTAATTTTTTTAAACAGGATTCTCTCTCATATCAACAAACAACACTACAATAGAGATAAATCCCAATGAACCAGAAGCATATAAAATTCAAGAATGGTATAATTTATTTTGTATATTTAATTCTTTAATTATTGCCTTTTGGAGTATCATTTAACATAATTTTGTTTGTTTGTTTGTTTCAGGATAAAATGTAATAAAATTTTGTTAAAAAGTAATTCCTTACAAATAAACAAAAGAAAAGTAATGGATGTGGAAGAAGTGAAACTATCTGACATTCTCTATTGTGCAGACGAAGATTCTTCGGAGGTATTATGGACAATGAAATTATTTTAAATATTTTATTCAATTCTATATGTCTATAAATATTTTGATGACTGTAATTTTTTTTTCATATTTCAAGGCAAAATACCACTATTGCAAAGTTTTGATCAAAAGTGTCAAAGACGTTAGAGATCCATGGTACATTGCATGCAAAATCTGTTCAACAAAAGTCAATGTTGAAAATGAAGAAGCTTATTGTCGAAAATATAAAAAGAGTAATGTTGAATATGAGCCAAGGTATACAAAACAACATATTGTTAGTTTCCCATAATTCCATTTTTCAATCAAATTATTAAAAAAAATAAACAATTATTTTTTTTAAAAAAAACTAAGAATAACATGTTTCAGATATGTATTCAAAATCACAATAAAAGATACAAGTGCGGATGTAGAATTGACTTTATTTGATGAGGAAGCAAGGTGCACCATTGGCTGTTCTGCAAAAGACCTGGAAGATATTAAGAATAAGGTATAATATGTTATTCTCATAGTGTTACAATTAATTAAGAGCTAATTTCTTAATTCTTTTTATATGCAGGAAAAAAATGTTGAAGAATTTGATAGACAGACCAAGAAATGCATTGGAGATGAGTATACGTTTTTGATCAAATCACAAGATGTCCAATTTGGAAGAACAACTACGAGAATATTGACAGGATGCAAAATTAAAAAGGATGAACAAGAAATTACAAGCAATTTTAACCTCAAGAAAGTTAAAGTCGAAAGTGATGATTGATCTTATGAAAAATACGATGATATCAGATTAGGATTTACTAATTTGTTTTTTTTAAATCTTTTTTTAATTATGTTTTAGATGAAACTATTACGCATATATCTCTCTTTTACATCGTTCGAATTTTGATCCATTTTTGCTTTGTTTTGATTGAAATTCTGCTTGAATTGATTAAACTTGGGTTCTTGATAATTGCTTCAAATTTGATTCCTTGAGCTTGTTGTCGTTGGAGTAATTTTGAAATCCATGATTAGCTTTTTAGGATGATTGACTTCGTCGAATTTGTAGTTTGAAGAATATAGGTGTGCTAAATGGAAGTATGTTTAGATTAAATTTTCACCATTTATGTGCACCAAGTCACGTGCACTTGGTGCACGGTAAATTTCAACCAGTAATAATAATAATAATAATAATATACCCAAACGGAAGAAGATCTTCCGGCTGGGTGTATATATATATATATATATTTAAAAAAATCCCCCCTACGGAAGATCATCATCCGTCAGGGTAAAATTTTTTTTTAATTAATCGCGGGTTTTTTTTTTAATTAATCGCGGGTATTAAAAAATTTATTTATTTTATTAGACGAAGGATGTTCTTCCGTCTGTATATTTTATTATTTTTTTAAACCCAAATTTTGGTTTAACGATAGCAGCGCAACTCTTCTATTTCCATTTTCCTATTACCAAATACCTATAATATAGCAGCAACGATAGTGGATGCTCTTACATGCCGAGCTCAAATCTGCACATCCGTTTTTCACTTTCCCCTTCAATTCAACTTGGTTCAATTTAATATGGGTGTGAAGTGTTTCTATCAAGTATGCACATTGTCCCGATTTTCTTGTACTGATCCCATGGATGGTGAAGCCCGAATCGACCATGGGGAGGCTCCTATTTCGCCAAGTTAGCTAACATGTCTCTGCTACTCCTAGAATTCAGTACACTCTTGTGACTTGATCCTTGAATTCACCCAAGGATTTCCCAAGCTTTGTCTAGTTTGTCGTTGCTAGCACGTCAAGGTCCTCCCCTGCCCACGCTGGGAACACCAAAATCGATGTAAGAAAAGGTCATATATTGGTCACAAGGCAGTATCTCGACATGGTCACGACTCACAAGGCAGAACGTCAGTATGAAAATCAAAACACCATAGTCATATATTGCCGTTAACTCCAGTATAAAACGTGCAAAGGTCAGCATTGCAGCTATAAGAAATACCAATACCCCAAGTGTTAGGAATTCCTGCCGAGTTTGCGACAACTAAACACTACAATCAAACCACCAAGCAATAGTAGATAACACAAAGCAAGCCTCATTGGAAGACAATCTGTTGTTTACAATGGAGAACTCTCAATCTCTACAATGAAGTACTCTATCTTATATCTTACCTCTCAAATGAGGTTTACAATAATATATATAGAGTTATAAAGAAATCCTACATTTAGTCTTGATACAATAACCGTCTGATATATCATGAAGAGAAAACTACATGATAGGAGTTGTACGATTTAACCTGGAGTTGAAGATGAGTTTTAATCATATCACCCAAATCCTCGTTTGTGATCCCCGTTTGTCAGTCGATTGCATCCAAACGCAGTCGACTGCAATGAGCTCGACTCCAAAATGGAGAGTTATGGCAGTCGACTGTCAATTGTTGTTGTTGTTGCCTTTTTTTCCTCTCATTGCGACGCTTCGATCTTTTCTCGTTTCATCGTCGTTTCTTCACATCGAACCATAACCATAGTCTGCAAGACACAATCCCAACACCAAGGACTATCGGCACCCCTTTAACTCCGAACAAATTCACAAACTGGTGAGTCCGTAGACCAAGTGCCCCTGCGAAGAATGTGGCACAAGTCCGGTTGAGGCCCTTCAAGATTGCAGCCCCCACAGTGAACTCCATTACTAGAACGACGGTTGGTACTGCCCAAATTATGGACTAGCCCAAGTCCTCGAATACAGGGTTGATGTAGTAGAATGTGGAAACAAATGTGAGCCCCAGCCCGACTTTAAAAGACTGAGCAATCTGTCTAGGATCATCCATCCCAATCTTTTTCAACTTGCCGAAGAATTTGACAGTGCTTGAAGCCAGACACGACCAACATCCTTGGCGCGTTTCAACATTTTGCGATTGAGCTGATCCATATTGCTGAATCGTTTGCTTAATCTTGCGAAGTAGACCAACACTTGTCCTATATGATTGTTTTCTTTGGTGACAGGAGCATAAGTGATGAAGGAGTGCGTATATATATGAGACTGTGAGTACTGGATGATGAGTGAAAAAGGGTCACTGAAAATCTAAAAACAATAAAAATTTGCAGGAAACGAGTGAGAAGTAGACCAAGGGGACGTCTGCTAGCACTACTAATACTGGAATGGGAAGATTTGAAGCACGCTTTTTGAGTGAAACTGAGAGCATGGTGATCAAGTGTACATGGGATTTGGTACACAAAAGAATGGAGGTCGTAATTGAATACGTATTTCATTAGTTGGTGACTGGAGCATTGTTGACATTCCTAAATAAGCAGGACTATGACTTCCCGTATATGGAATGTATTTTTTGTGAAGGTTTTGTTCTTCCTACTATTATCTGTGGTTAATTTGGAATTGGTTAATTCCAGATTGATTAGTGATATGGTTAAAAATATGAGCCACACGTTCTTAGCGGGCATCTTAAATCTTCAAAGGGCAGTACATAATTTCACAGCAATAACAAGTCTATTAGATGAGTGAACCCGGTCCCCCGCTTCGACAAGTTTACCCCGCTTAATATCGAGGCCTAAGACTCAGAACCTCTGACCATTCTTCATTCCATCCCTGGAGGTCCTATGAGAGAGGAGTCTAAACTCCTCCCGAAAGGTATTCATCAGAGAGGTCAATTCAGTGCCCCCCCCCAGCGTAGAGCTGGGAAGTCCTAATAACCTTCTCTAAAGCCCTCAGTGTGACGAACTTGTAATCAGCCTTTCCATGGTGAACCACGAGTCACGCCGCATCTTAGTAAATAGTGGTAGCTCGGTGAACATCCTCTACCTAGAAACTTTTGAAGGACTCAAGATATCCAAGGACCGTCTAAAACCCACCAGGTACACCCACCATGGGTTCTCCGCGGTTTCGGTCCAGATCGAAGGAAATGTCACACACTACGTAACGGTTGGCAAAATCCCCCACTCTCCTAATTGAAACCATGGATTCATGGTTGTTAATGTGAAGGCCAGCTATAATGTTATCCTCGGTCACTCCGGACTAGCAGTTCTTACGCTGTAGCATCGGCATTCCAAATGAAGATGAAATTCTCTATGCCAGCTGGGGTAGGAGAAGTCAAAGGAAGTCAATAAGTGGCTCGGACATGTTACACGGCCACAATGGAGTGCTCAGTCCTCTTGCTCGAAGCCTTAGAGCTCCCTCAAGATAGGAATCTGGTTGTGTCTGAACCCATTGACAAGTTAGAAGAAATCACCATCTCCCATAAAAAATCGTTCAACTGTTTTCGAGTCATACAAGCCCTCTCCCATCTAGTCAAAAAGCAACTTGCTAGTTGCATCAGGAAGAATTAAGACCAGTTCGCTAGGACCGCCGCTGACATGCCTGACATCCAGGAAGATATGATCATGCACCGCCTAAGTGTAAACCCAGATGTCTAGTCAGTCTAACAAAAGTGCCACAAGTTCACTCCGGATAGGCAACAAGCGGTCAAAGAAGAAGTCGACAAACTCCTGGTCGCTCGCTTCATTCAAGAAGGAATCTATCCCAAGTGGCTGGTCAACTCGTCATGGTGAAGAAGGCCAATGTAAGTGGAGGATTTGAATCGACATCATGGGTTTGAACAAAGCATGTCTGAATGATCATTTTCCTTTTCACAACATCAATGTCTTAATCGACGCCACATTCGGACATTAGCTCCTCAGCTTCATGGATGCTTTCTCGGGGTACAATCATATCCGAATTTTCCCTCCCGACATTTCGAAGACATCCTTCATCACTAACCAAGGACTCTACTGCAATCGAGTCGTGTCATTCAGGCTAAAGAACACTGGAGTGACTCATCAACGGTTAGTGAACAAAGTCTTCAAAGATTAGATCGGCCAAAATATGGAAGTCTATGGGAATGAAATGCTCATAAAAAGAGTTAAGAGGGATAGTCATGTGGCCTGACCTCCAAAAAGCCTTCAATGTCCTACTGTAGCACAACATGAGGCTGAACCCCTCGAAGTGTACCTCGGGGTCTCCTCGGGGAAGCTTTTTGGATTCATGGTTAGAAAAATGAGAATTGAGGCCAATCAGGAGAAAATCCGGGCCATACTCGACATGTCTTCCCAATCAGGAGAAAATCCGGGCCATACTCGACATGTCTTCCCCATCCAACAACAAAGAGAACCAGAAACTCACTTGGCGCCTCGCCGCCATCGATCATTTTCTCTCAAAGTTTGGAGAGAAGTGCCTTCCTTTTCATTAAGACTCTCTGAGGTTCAAAAGGCTTTGAGCGAGGGGAAGCACCGCAAGAAGCTTTGAACATATCAAGGAATATCTAACCAGCCCGCCACTCCTAAGCCAGCCCAAGGGAAGTACTCTACCTCTATTTGGCCACTTCGGAGTAGACTTTCAGTGCTGTCTTAGTGAGAGAGGAAGACAAGATCCAAAAGCCAATTTACTATGTTCAAAAGGTACAACATCATGCAAAACTTTGTTATTTCAAGATGGAGAAGATGGCCTACTCCCTAGTAACAGCCGCCCGGAAGCTCCGCCCATACTTCCAAGCACACTCTATCTTGATCTTCACCAACCAACCACTCAAGTAAGTACTTCAAAAGCTGGAGAACTCTGGATGACTCATGAAGTGGTCCACCGAGTTGAGCCAGCATGACATCAACTACGCCGAGGACGGCCATCAAGGCCCAAGCCTTAGCTGAATTCATGGTCGAAAACACTATCCTAGATCCCCCAAGGTGAGCGAAGATTCTCCAGCCTAGAGTGTACGTTGATAGCTCATCATGCATCGAGTGGAGCGGGGCGAGTGTTATCTTGCTTGGCCCAGACGAGTTCACTCTCTAATACTCACTTCATCTCAATTTTTGAGCCTCCAACAACGAGGCTGAATATGAGGCGTTGATTGTCGCCCTCTTCTTAGTTTGAAAAGCAGGGGCTCAAACGATCCAAGTGTTCAGCGACTCCCAGTTTATGGTGAATCAAATCTGATGTTAATATGAGGCCAATGATGACCGCATGATCAAATACTTAGCTTCTGTCAAGAAACTCTTGGCTACATTCCGAGAGGGATAGTTCACTCGCATCCTCCAAGAGGAGAACAGCCAGGAAGATGCCCTCTCTAGGTTAGTCTATTCTTCTTTCGAATGACCTGACCGCACTGTGCTTATTGAGGTCCTACTCCGGCTGAGCATCGAAGAGGAATCTTTAAAGATCATGGTCATTCCTCAAACACCCTGAGACAGTTGGATAAAACCCTTGTTAAATTTCCTTGACAAGGGAATCCTCCCAACAGATCCTAAAGAAGCAAGAAAGATCTGGAAAAGGGCAGAAAGAAGCACACTTGTTAAGGGGGGTCATGTACAAGCGCTCCTACACATTGATAAATGACAGATCTTACTTACGATGCCTCGGCCTTGAAGAGGCCCAGTATGCCCTTAGATAAGTGCATGAAGGAGTCAACGGCTACCACATGGGTACAAGGTCTCTAGTACGGAAAGTTCTTAATCATGGCTCTATTGGCCCTCACTCCTCGATGACGCTTTAGAATATATTCGACGATGCACCCCCTGCCAGATGTTTTCTTCGATAAAACGGGTTTCCCAAGTCAACTTCATTCCATGTCAATTATGATCCCTTTCACCATGTAGGGAATGGATATACTTGGTTCGTTTCTCCCTGTGGTCGGACAGAGAAACTTCTTGGTTGTGGATATTGACTACTTCACAAAGTGGATCGAAGCGGAACCACTGGCCTCCATCACTGAACAGAAGTTTCAACAATTCTTTAGAAAAAAGTTTTCTGTAGGTTTGGGATACCCCTAATCCTTGTCACCGACAATGGAACTCAGTTCACCACCAAGAGGTTCCATACTTTTTGCTCTGATCCGGGGATCGAACATCGTTTCTCTTCCATTTTGCATCCTCAAACCGATGATCAAGCGAAGAAAGCCAACAAGTAAAATCTTTATGGCCTTAACAAGAGGCTAGATGAAAGTGTCAAAGGGACTATGGGTTGAAGAACTTCCAACCGTACTTTGGTCCTACCGGACCACAAAAAACCCATGACAGGAGAGTCACCGTTCAACCTTATCCATGGGTCTGAAGCTCTAATCCCCTTAGAGGTTGGACTACCTTCTCCACGTGTCCTTTAATTTGAATGACCCCCGGGGAAACCACGATCTCGTTGAAGAAGTTTGCGCAATGTTCTAAAAGTCGCTAGGCGGTAGTCGGGCGACCGATGGGTGCCTAGCACCTAGGCCTTGTAAGCGGAGCTTAAGCAGCTAGGCACTATGCGGTTTTGTTTATATATATATATATATATATATATATATATATATATATATATATATATATATATATATATATATATATATATATATATATATATAATAAATTACAAAGAAAGCTATCAAGTGACTCACAATCAATTCCCCCCAAAATCAAAGGCCCATATCAAATCTCACAAAACACATTTTTCCTCCAAAATTTCAAACCCATAACCCAATTTTCCACCCTAAAAAACTCATTACTTTATTACTATCTCTCTCCTCTCTTTACTTTTTCATATTTCTCTCTTTCTCTCTCACTCTATCTCTCTTTCTCATTCTTTCTTTATTTACTTAGAAATTTTGATTTTAAGATTTTGGTTTTGTAAAATTTTAGAATTTTTAATAGCAAATATCTCTTATATATATATATATATATATATATATATATATATATATATATATATATATATATATTATCGTTGGACTTTGTTTGGTTGTTACCAATTCTTACTCTAGATATTTCTCCTTGCAATTGGAGGATCAGCTTTACAAAATCGAATTGGTGTATTATTGTATCGGTGAACATGAAGGGAACAAAATATTTGACTCATCTTCTCCATATCCATCCAAGGACTACTAATGCATCAACACTGCCCGCATGGGAATATTATTTTTGTATATGATTTTTATATCAAGAAATAAATAATGTTCATAGCGTACATTGCATTTTTCTTTAGTAAAGCCAAAAATTGAATTCCTTGCTTCAGAATTCAATAGGACTAAAATAACCCAAAATAACTGAATGATATCCTTGATTTTTTTTTGCACAGACTAATAGAATGATTTGAAAGGTGCTATCATATCATAACCATTGTTTTTGAAATAGACTAATTGGAAGACAATAACAATAAAATAATGAACCACCAGAACATATGATGACTTAGAGAATGAAACAAAAATACAATACTATTTACAGATGACTAATAACTTGACCAATCAGTACATACGGTGTGTAGAACTAGCTGCACAAGCTTAAGAAATGCCAGAGAACCTCAAATTAGCTAGGCCTTGTAAACAGCAGGAGAAAAGTACATCAAGAAGTACAAACACCTTGCAATACACCTCAAAAGCAAGTAGGAAAATGTTGAGGTGTCTTTTACGTTCAGACATAGGTGATCGAAGCAAGCCCACTTGGTTAGAACAGATACGTGCTAGAGACCAACAAACTGTAAGGGCAATCAATTTTGGGATGTCAATCAAGCAGCGCCAGAAAATTTGAGTGCAACCGTAGTTTGATGGGGGGACTCAATAAAAAATCCACATGGGGCAAATCTCAATAAAAAATTTATTCGACTGAAGCAGTTGCATGTGCAGGGTTCAGTAGACTAAGCTCAATCTCAATAACTAAATCAGCTACAGAAAACCAGCATTTTGGTGTTGTTTAGGGATGGCTTGTTGGGGTGTAGAAATTTGTATCAGGGTTTGGGGATCATCAGGTTGTATTCAATTTCCACAAAGATATCACATTCAATAAAGGTTACTAATTGTGTTCTGATTTTTTTACCGTGATCTTTCGAGCTTTCATTTCTATTTGTACATCTTCTTCCATCAAACTTGAGGAAGCCAACTCCACCCTGAAAATTGATGGATCTGAATAGCTTTTCACACAAGCTCTAGCACCATCAACTTCAAATCTGAATGACATAGAAAATAAGCATTTGGAAACAATAAAATATTTGAAAGTGAAACAAGTAAATAAGATACCATACTTGTCAAGCACCCCCATTCCACAAACTTTCTGCTACCAGCATCCCACAAACAACAATTAAACAAAATAAAAAGATGAAGAATGTACTGTTTGAGTAAATAAGATACTTTCCATAAACTGCCCACAAACAACAATATTTGATCTCCTTCACTCCACAAACTGTCTGCAACCTGCATCACTCAACCATTAATTCAAGTAAGTTGACTGTTTGAGTAAATAAGCTACTTTCATTTAATAAACTGTAAGTCTGTCAGGTGATACTTTCAGTAAAACTGAACTTCAAGGTGCAAAGAACAAAGATGAAAATAAAGAAGATGAAGAATGTAAGAAGTAAGTATTTCAATGCAGCAGAAAACAGTAACACAATGCAGTAACACAAAAAGCAATAAGCAGCAAGTATTTTAAGCAGCAGAAACACAATGTAACAGTAAGCATTTCAATAAAAAGCAGCAATATGCAGTAAGTAGTATTGCAGTAAGCAGTTTAACAGTAACAGTAAACTAAGTCTCTAACTCCTCTTCTCCATATCCATCCAAGATTTGCTCTCCATCTGATTCTAAGTCATATTCCTCATCACCTCCCTCATCTTCCGTGTCATCGTCAGATTCAAAATCTTCTTCATGGAGCTCTCTTACTTCAACATTTCTTGCACTTCTTCGAGGATCTAGTGTGTTATCTGCTTCGGATGCCTCTCCAACCATTCCCCGAGTAAGTCCTGATCCAGGCTCAACTTCTCCATCATCGCCACCATCAACTGTAACACCCCAAATTCCAAATAAGCCTGAATTTGAAGTTCCACATGATCTTTACACTTCACTTCGTACAATTTTACAAGGAATTTAAAACTTTATTTACATAAGAGTTTTTTACATCAACACGCAGCGGAATAAATAAAATACAACAATGATAGATGTACAATTGTAACGGCTTTAGCATTAAAGTAATCACCAGCAACAAATTCATCTTTATATCTTCTTGTAAATTCCAAGTCCTGTATATAAAACTGTGGGCACGTCAGTTGCTTACAACCGACGAAATATTATACACGGCCATCCTCGCTATGTCGAAAGTATAACGATTCTTAAATATTTTAACAAATACAAATTTGATCACAAAAGAAAGCTAAATAGGGACTATCCTATTGATGTCGTGTGTGCTAGTGCACTTAGCCTTAATGCAGTTATTTATATTAAATGACATTAATGCACACTTGTTCAAACTTATGCATCCCATTCTACATAAATCTGAGGGCAAGCCCTTAACCGTTCTTCATCTTGTAGGGTTGAATCCCTCATTATGAGTTTAACTACTACGGTAACTACAGTAAGTATCTTAGATGTTTTATGAATTACGAGCCCATGTCTTGACAGCCTAGAGAGGAATCCCACGTTATGACATGACGCATCATGTAAACAGTCTATGGACAATTCGCCTCCATCATGGGACAATGGCACTACATAGCCACCAAGCACCCCACAAGCGTCGCTACGGTGCCGATAATTCCGGAGATGTATTCACGTCATGACATAACACATCATGTAGACAGCCTGTGAACACTCTCACACCGTAGATCCGAGGCCCTCATACTTGAGTTTTTCTCTTACTTTCATCACATCTTCACTATAGTGTAGTCCTTACATTTTTAGTTGTTTTAGAAGAATATCATCACAACCTAGAGCTAGCTTACCCTACCGAATTTAAACCAAACAAAAGAGAAAGTCAGCCCAACTGGCTACTTCTCAAGAGATGCTCAACCCACACTGGTTAGCTCTCAAATTCATTAATAAATACTGCCAGTTTCTAAGGGTCTCGCCTAGCCTCTAGATTCCAACAACTATCTCATTCGAGAGATTAATAATAAGTTATAATCAATCTCAAATAATATTTCAAATTCTTTATTCATATACTCTTTCTCAAAGAAAACATTTCATATAGTCTCAAAACATGAAGTAACACAATTCAACTTTTGTATCAATTTAATCACTTATAACATTGTGTGCAATTCAAATAATCTTAATCAAATATTAATAACTATAAAATCTCATCGAGAAGAAATCTAATTGCATTCCAAATTTTCATCTCTTTTTAATTATACAAGAGTCATAACTTTCAATATATAAATCACTTCTAATTCTTACAAAATATGTCAAAATATTGTAGAAATAATTTTTATAAAGCCTAAACAATTTTAGAAGAATAATAGAATTTTTTCCCAATTTTTATTTCTCTTAAAAACTCTTAAATACTCAAAAAATTCAAAAATAAAATAAAAGGGCAGTGATCGGATTCGAACCCAAGACCAAGACCAAACCCCGCCCATGAACAATAACAGACCCCCGAAGACCAATAGTCCAGAGTAACTAACTGATATGATATAGGGTTAAATTCTTTAAGTATCCAGTCTCGGCCTAATTCAATTATTTAAAACATAACAATCAACCGAACTTCGATTCATTATGCCAATTTTATTTACTCATACCACACACTTCAAAAGTACAGTAACAAATATTTACTGATTGTTCATGTATCAACACAAATTCCGCAATTTAAAGATATGTAACAAAATTAAGAACATCCCAAACGCCATATGCGTTCACTAAATTGTAAAGTATTATTCTACTACACATTCGTAGAATTCTTTTTCTTTTTAATGGCGATTAACATGATGAGAATTTTCTCCAAAATTTCAATATCAATTCTAATCAAGCGAAATTTTAGTTTCTTTTCACAATTTTCCTAAAAGGCTTCTTATACAAAAATTAGAATTTTTCATGGCATTCTATCTACTATTTTGCACAATTTAAATTTCTAATTTCACATACTTTAATTTCACTTACAACCTACTTCATAAAATTTTCATCTAACATGCATTTTTCCATCAATCACAAATTTTAGCTTTTTCTTACTATGTGCATCACATCAAACTTTTAGAGAGTAAATTAAGCAATTTACATCTACCATACCAATCAATTAAATTATATATTATCTAGCATGCAACCTACTTCTAAAATTAGAAAAGATTTAAGAAACACCCACCCAAAGAAATATTGATTTCTTAGCAATTGAAATCCTAGGATGAAAAGCTCCTAGTAGCAAAAACTTCTTCAAAGGCTCCAAGAGTCCACAAATCCACACCAACATTTCACCGAAACTTCAACAGCAACCCGAAACTTCAATAGCAACCCAAGAGAAACACTAGTGTGTGTGTGTGTGTGTGTGTGTGTGTGTATATATATATATATATATACACATATCTATTATCGCTGAATCTGGTGTGGGGGCAAACAGATAGTATTTGTGGATTCTTAGGAAAACCAAATAGCAAAGACTTGGAATCTTCTCACCGGAGTTTGACCGTTGACTCCGGCCGTTTACCTGCAAAAAGTGCGATACACCGGGGTTGATCCCAGCGACGCACCCTCCGATGCTCAAGTCAGTAATCAGGAAGATTATGAGAGAGCGTAAATTGGCAAAAGATTGATTACCTCTTAATGGTGGTGGATGGGGGGTATTTATAGCCGTCTTTGGGATCAGATAAGGAATGTAATCCTTAGGATTAGATTAGGAACGTAATCCCTAATCCCTAGTGAAAGGATAGATATTAATCAGGGCCGTTGATTAGGATTAATCAGAAACCCTAATTCTATCATACTGGACTGGATTTGTTGCGGGTTGAAACCCGCACCCAGTTGAGATGGGTCCGTTTGCGGGTCACTCGGCTTTTGGAGAGAAGACCCAGTACCCACTTCAGACTCATTTGTGGGTAAAATTACCATTTTGTCCCCAGGCTTTGAAATTCGCGCCAAGTTTGGATGGTTCCGATTTTTTTTAGCCATATCACGAGCCCCCCACTCCCAAAGACTAAGTTTGACCAGTCTTTGAGGAATAGTTTCACTGTTTTAATGGCTTACAGGGGTTGTATCGGAGCCTACATGAGTGGTGTCGAGTCTTTAAATGGGGTATCATGGTAATTTCCACATTAGTAGTGCAGCTCTAGATCGTTCTTGAGCTCTTTTTGACTTCTGATAATTTTCCCTAACTTTGCGAAGTGGTGATTTGGTGTTATTTTCGTCGTTTCATGGTCTGGGTGTAATATCCCGGACGGATATTAACTCATAGAAATTACTATTTTATCATTATTTCATTATTATTTTATTTTAATTCCAAAATCAGATTATTTTGGTGATTTTTCACCGGGTTGCCCACAAACAGTGTCTACGCGCATCTATCGGTCGATACGCATCCGAAGCGCATCAAATTGATAGCGCGACCCTCCGAATTAATAATAAAATTTATTTTGCTATTATTTTCTAAATTAAACTATTTTTGGGGATTTTATGAGGATTTTATAAGAAAATTTTTGTATACACATACATGTACACATACATAAAATTGTATGGTACTTAGTACATCATACAAGTATGTAGTGTATACTTTTGGTCAATATACTTACTCTTGTCATGGCAACTTAAGTAGAAGATTAAGGTTTGATTAGGAGGTTTTATATAGGGTTGTATGCATGAGAAGTGTTAAAACCCTTCTAGAAGCTTTATCCCTCCACCTCACCAAGCCTACACCATACCCCTCCCCCCTCCTAGGGTATGGCCGGCCTCATCCTTGGGGTATTTTGTGCCAATATGGTGCACTTACCACCTCCTAGTCTCTCCTATAAACACCCCCTCATTCTCCTCCTTCTCTCATTTTAGAAAACAAAAGAAAGAAAGAAAGAAAGAAAGGAAAAGAAAGAGAGAACCAAAGAATTAACTTGAGAGTTTTGTTTTGTAGGTTGATAGAAGTTTTCTAAAAAGCTAGGGGAAGGAGAAGGATTAGCAAGCAAGTCCTTCCAATAGATACTAAGGTGGGGGTTTCTTCACACTTCTTTGTTTGTTTGTTTGTTTGTTTGTTTGTTTTGTTGTTTGACTTCTTCTCCTACCTTCTTGTTTTGTTTTGTTTTTTTTGGGTTGTTCTTATGAATGAGTGTGTGTATGTTGTGGTAAATAAAAGAAAGAAAATAATAATAGTGACTACTAACATATAAAGATCACACCTTTAAATTTGTAGTGTTGTTTATGTTGTTATTGGACAAAAAATTCACATATGGCATATAATCTTGAACATACAACCACTAAAGGTTGTAGGACTTGGATGAGAACTACACATAAGCATATGAACACATTTTACAACCATTGTGGGTTGTAGGACTTTGATTAAACATTGGACTAATAATAATAAGTGTATGTTTATTGTAATAAAAAAATCTTTTGTTAACCACTAGTTGTAGAAAATTAAAAAGATCTTTCTTTTTTACTAAACACTAGTTGTAGATTAAAAAGATCTTCCCTTTTTTTTATTAATCACTAGTTGTAGCTATTAAAAAGATCTTTTCTTTTAATCACTAGTTGTAGAAATAAATGAAAAAGATCTTTTCTTTCATGTTTACTAGTTGTAGAGTAAAGTAAAATAAAAATGATCTTTTCTTTTTTATCACTAGTAATAATAAAGATTAGTAAGCAACTAAGTAGTAGCATGCTAAAATATAAAGTAGTAGTATGTGATTAAATGAGGTAGTAGTAGCATGTATGTTGATTAATAAGGTAGTAGTAGTATGGTTGATTAAATAAAGTAGTAGTATGGTTGATATAAAGTAGTAGTATGTTGATTAAAGGAAGAAGTAGTAGTAAGTAGTATAGATGGTTATGTCCATAAAGTAGTAGTAGTAAGTTGTATGTTATGTTCTTGATAAGAATGAAGTAGGAGTAGTAGTAGATAATTGTGTGTTATGTTTTGATTGAAATAGGAGTGGTAGTAGTAGTAAAATGTTGTAGGATCACTTCTAAAAATATTTAGAAGTAATATCCATGCTTCAAATGTTGTAGGATCACTTCTAAAAATATTTAGAAGTAATATTCATGCTACAAATGTTGTAGGATCATTTCTAAAAATGGTTAGAAGCCATATTCATGCTTCAAATGTTGTAGGATCATTTCTAAAAATATTTGGAAGCCATATTCATGCTACAAATATTGTAGGATCATTTCTAAAAATGTTTAGAAGCAATACCCATGCTTCAAATGTTGTAGGATGCCTAATAAAAATATCCTACCATGTTTCTATGCTTAATTAGTTGTAGGATTATTTCTAAAAATATCCTATCATGCTTTATGTTAGAATGTTGTAGGACTTTTTCTAAAAATATCCTATAATGCTATTTCATGTTAGAATGTTGTAGGACAAATTCTAAAGTTCCTACCATATTTAGATTAGCCTATTTATGCCTAGGATGTTATAGGATTAATTCTAAAATTCCTACCATGCTTAGATTAATCTACTTATGCTTAGAATATTGTAGGAAGCAATCTAAGAGTTTCCTACCATGTTTAGATTAATTGTGCCTAGAATGTTGTAGGATCTATGATAAAATTACTTACCATGTTAGAAGTATATATACATATATACTTAGGAATGTTGAATGTTCTTACTAGTAGTTACCCATGTTTAGTAAAACATTCATGTTTAGTAGTTATTTATGCTTAATAAAGATTCATGCTTGGATGATAGTAGAAAAGTTGCATACCATGCTAGTTTAATTGTAGGTATGTGACATACCATGTTAGTTTAATGGTAGGCATGTGATATACCATGTTAGTTTAATTATAGATATGCCATGCTAGCTTAACTACAAGTAAGTTGTATGCCATGCTAGCTTAATTGTAAGTAAGTTGTATGTCATGCTAGTTTAGATTGTGAGTAAGTTGTATACCATGCTAGGTTATATGAATACTCATGTTTACATGATACCCATGCTTAGATAAGTGTTGGTTCATGCTATGTTAGTAGATGATCATGATTCATGCTAAGTAAGTAAGTATCATGCTAATTATTGATCATGTTAAGTTAATGACAGCCATACTATGATATTCATGCTTAGAGTAAAGGAACTACCCACGGTTAGTTGAAGTGACTTTATGTTGTGTTCTATACCATGCTAAAGTTCAAATACTTGCTTAAAATATTGTAGGAGTAGTGTTAGAACTACCTACTATGCCTTGGAATGTTGCTTGTTCACACTAGTTGGGTTGTGGTGATTAGTCATGATAAGTAGTAAGCTTCCATGCTCGATTTGTAACCTATGCTTGACTATAGTGGACCTCATGTCTAGGTCGTAAGTGATTTTCATGCTTGAGCTCGATGTAAGCATAAGCATTAATCACATTCATACATAGGAGTATCATGGTGGTTGTGTTATATGATTAGATTGTCGTAGGAAGATGCTTGCGATTGTATGCCATGCTTAAGGCGCTATAAGTTGAAGTAATAAGGAGTGGGAAGACCACTAGTAATAGTTAGTTGATAAAGGCCGTTTTGTCGCCTTCGGTTCTTCCTTAGTAGAATACCGATCATAGACTACTAGTAGATTCTTCTGTTGCTTCTAATAATAGAAGATTAAGTTTGTTAGTAAGCACGTTTAGTTGCTTTTAAGATTGATTACCTGTATGGTTGTTTGCACACGGTTGTGCTCGTACGTGGCTCGACTGGCCCGTACGTAGCCGTGGATCCCATACGTAGCTTAGTCGGCTCGTATGTAGGTTGTTGTCTCGTACGCGGCCCGACCGGCCCGTGCGTAGCTGTTGGTCTCATACGCGGCTTATTTGGCTGGTATGTACGTGATTATCTCCTACGAGGCCCGCCTGGCTCGTAGGTAGTTATTGTTTCATACGTAACTTAATTGGCTCGTATGTGGTTGTTACTCGTGTATAGCTTGTTAGCTAGTACACAGTTCGTTGTGCTCGTCTAGGGTGAGGTTACCACCCTAAGGGCTATCGACCATCAAGACATATGTTTTCTTACCCTAAAGAACTGTGGAGGAGTCACTCCTTGTGTACCGTCGAATCTTAAACAGGGTAGGTTAATCGAGGACCGGAGTATAGACAGAATCCAAGTCTAGGGTAGCGGCATGCGTGTATATTCGCACAACCAAAGTCTTGGATCGATGAGCCACGAACCAGATCCTGAGGGAGTCTGGTAAGTCTAGGTCGAGCAGCCTAGTAGAGGTGTCTTGCAAAGCCTAATTTAAGGCCTAGCATGTTGTGGATAATATTGTCATCCCTAGGATTGTTCGAGTCAGGGACATCACTAGGATAGTGACTTACGAGGATCATTTTACTTAAAACCCTTTGCCGAGAGAGAGGGGTCAGTTGTAGGGGGGCCCCTTACACTAACTCGTCCCTTGAGGCAGATCATAGGTGGTGTATTGGGTTGTACTTTCCCGTCAAAGGGATACGTACGGTGCCGTCTCACAAGTTGAGGACACGGGTTGCGTATCTCGCGCTGTTAATTCCTGAGGTACCGTGGCTGGGGGTGCCACAGGATGCATTGTGCAGTCCTGCACTTGCGATACCCCAGAGGGTGCCACAGGGTAGGCTTCGTGCTACCCTGCGCTTTGCGAAACTCTATAGTTTGATTTTGTTGTGACGCCCGATACATTGGATTTGTCTATTTTGAGAGAGGTCCGGTTGGCCGGGTCGCAGTGGCGAACATAGACACCACTGGCGAAATGCAATAGTGGGACTTGACCACATCTGCAACCTCATTAGCCACGTGTAGGTGTCAGGAACAGGTTGAGTACAATTAGAAGTTCATAACGCGGGTTCAATCCCTATATATGGAGAAACGGCTTGAGATGGAGTCTCATGTAGTATGGGCTGCATGTTGCTTTCGGAAACTTGCTGACATTAGAATAGGAAGCGTCCTAGTTCTATTTTAAATACCGCATTAGAGACTGGTCTTAGCACTCACAAACACTTAAACTACACCAACACCATTGCTATATTTTGTATATTGTTTGGGAGATTCGCTGCTATATGATCAGCCTTTAAGCGTCAGTGAATACTGACGTCCCACTTCCATAGGTACTGGATCGCCGAAGTACAAAGGCGAGATTCAGGAGGACTCAAGGCAAGGAAAGCAAGGAGTCAGTGTTATGTTTAGTTCCGCTACAGTATATGTATTGATTATGCATTAGTTGAGAAGTACTCTGATGTAAGATGTTGAAGGTTGTAATACTTAGAAATGTAAAGGTAATACTGTAACTCTATTGTAAGGTATTACAGTTGTACAATATTCAGACTTGTAACACATTGTGTATTGAATAAAAAAGTTTTAAATTCTCCTGTTTTTCTGTGCATTGTGACTAATTGAAGAAAAGGTCTTGGCTCGTGTCACGGTTTCCCAGTATTGGAAATCGGGGCGCTACACTGGGTGCTTCGGCCTCATCGTTGACCCCCTCCGAACACTCGCTACGAAGGAGACCAAGGTCCCTGGGGGTTCGGCACCTTCCGCCGAAGCGCACAGATACCTCGGCCAGGCTATACTCGTGTTCGGGGTGGTTTCCTCCCCGTAAGAGGGTCGGTGCCGAGAGCGTTCGGCAGCATGTGCCGAGGTCCACTTTTCCATGTAACATGGTCGGTGGCAAGAACACTCGGCAGCATGTGCCGAGGTCCACTTTTCCATGTAACATGGTCGGTGGCAAGAATGCTCGGCAGCATGTGCCGAGGTCCACTTTTCCATGTAACATGGTCGGTGACAAGAATGCTTGGCAGCATGTGCCGAGGTCTACTTTTTCATGTAACATGGTCGGTGGCAAGAACGCTCGGCAACATGTGCCGAGGTTCACTTTTCCATGTAACATGGTCGGTGGCAAGAACGCTCGGCAGCATGTGCCGAGGTTCACTTTTCCATGTAACATGGTTGGTGGCATGAACGCTCGACAACATGTGCTGAGGTCCACTTTTCCATGTAACATGGTCGGTAGAAAGAACGCTCGGCAGCATGTGCCTAGGTCCACTTTTCCATGTAACATGGTCGATGGCAAGAACGCTCGGCAGCATGTGCCGAGGTCCAATTTTACCATGTAACATGGTCGGTGGCAAGAACACTCGGCAGCATGTGCCGAGGTCCACTTTTCCATGTAACATGGTCGGTGGTAAGAACACTCGGCAGCATGTGCCGAGGTCCAATTTTACCATGTAACATGGTCGGTGGCAAGAACGCTCGGCAGCATGTGCCGAGGTCCACTTTTCCATGTAACATGGTCGGTGGCAAGAACGCTCGGCAGCATGTGCCGAGGTCTTGGGGTGCGATTTTTGGTAGCATAGGAAACGTTAGGCTAGGGTTGGCTACTGCTGAACTTCCAACGGATGTAACAGTCATTTAATGCGATGGCCGCTGATGTTCTGACGACTCTGATAGATGTGACAGTCATTTAATGCGACGGCTGCTGATCTTCTGACGACTCTGACAGATGTGACAGTCATTTAATGCGATGGCTGCAGCTAGGCGAGGTAATGTGACGGTTCAGGTCGCTTTGTCGCCTTGTGTAAATGGGCTGGCTCTGTGGGCCCATTAACCTCGTTTCGCGTGCCCAGCTTTATAAAACTTCACCCCCCCCCCCTCTCATTTCTCACTTCTCCGAATTTTTACTTAGGCGGTAATTCCTACTAGCGAGAGCTCACGGTGATCGTCGATTGCTTTTCCGGTGAATATTCCTGACCGTTCCCATCAACTCAAAGGTAATTTATACTTAGTCGTTTTTCAAATATAAATATGTCTCTTTCTCCTATATCCGAGCCCTCCCCTTCTGCCACCGAAGTCCCTTCTCCGCATCGCCAAGATAAAGGCAAGAAGGTATTTGGTCGAGACAGTATAGTGGAAGACCCGAAGCGGATGGGGTCGTTCGGTAGGTATCCAGGACCACTGACAGGGCTTTAGCGGGTTCGAGAACTTCCCGAGGAGCACGCCGAGTGCATCATTCATGGGAGGGGGAGAGCCTTCGAAGAAAACGAGGCAAGAGAGACCTCCGAGGCTGATGAGACGGTCTCCATTCTTAGCCAGGAGGACTTGGCAGTAATCTGGGGTTGCTTCCAAATTCTGGAGGAATACGAGCTCATGCTGCCAGGGTCCCGGGGTGAGGGCAAATTCGCCGATGCCAGTGAACATGTGTTTCTGGCCGGTCGACGCCTTCATCGCCGGGGCTCGGCTACCTCTTCACCCGTTCACGATCAAGGTGCTGAGGTAGTTTGGGGTCAGCCCCATTCAACTGATGCCGAACGCGTGGAGAGTTATTAATGGGTTCGTACTCCACTGCCAAGCAGCTGGGATCGAGCCGGAGCTGAGGGTACTCCGGACTATCTACCGTCTTCATCAGTAGAATCGGTCGGAGTTCTGGTACTACCTTGCTCCGAGGCACGAAGGTCGTCTCATCATCTGCCCCGACTCCATCAAGCACTGGCGAGACAAATACTTGGTGAAGTGGGGCGTTGAGGCGTGGCCCATTCCCACCAGTTTTGTGGAGGAGGTGTCGAGGCGAGTAAAGGAGTCGCCGGTGCTCCACCCTCAAGAAGATAAGGCAGTGCAGACTCTTCTTGACCGGCCGAAGTACTATTGGAGGGAGCTTACCGAGGACATTCTTTTCAGGGGAGGGCTCAGCCGCGTAGATCCCAGTACGCGGCTCTTTCAATGCTTTCATTTTCTTTTTTTTTATCTTGCTCATCCTAACTTGTCTTTAACTGGCTTCTTATTCGATGCAGAGGCAATGGACTTCGACGCGGTGATGGCACAGAGGGCGGCCCTCGGAAGTAAGGCGCCGAAGAAGCGCAAGAGGGTTTCAACCGAGCTGCCTCCCACGAAGGCTCCGAGGGGCGCGAGCAAAGTCGAGGCTATTGAGCCTCCGGTTGTGGTGACCCCGACCCCAGCCGCGGGAGTAGCCTCGGCGTCGAATGAGGCAGTGGACTTCCCGATCTCTGCAGCTCTCGGGATGGAGATGTCCCCGTTGACGGCGACGGCCGAGGTGCTCCTCACTGAGGAGCATAAGAAGATCCATGTTCCGGACTGGCAAGTTCGGAAACACGATGGGTTTCTTGGCGACTCCTTGGCGAGTATGCAGGTGGTCAAACACCTGGCGACGCCAAAGGACCGAGCCGCAATGGAGGCCGGCCTGGCGAGCGACGATGCCATTGAGATTGCGCGCTCGGCGGTCTCGGTAAGTGTCGAATTTCTGCTTTCGTTGGCTACTTTCTCTTTCGATTTTTCTGACACTTGGCACCTTTTTTTTTTAGTAGATCATCGTCCACTTCGTTCATCTTTCGGAAAAGATGACGGAGTTGGAAAAGGAGCTGAAGCAGGAGACCGACCGGGCTCGGGCTGAAAAAGGCTCGAATCGGCACAGAACTCGATAAGTTGAGGGTCGAGCTCGAGGGAAGGTTGACGAGGGTCGAGTACCTCGAAGGCCAGGCAGTGAAGCTCGAGGCTGATCTCCTTCAGCAGAAGGAGGAGTCAGCCAAACAGCTGGTTGAGGCGGCGAGGGCCAAGGACGCCGCGGTGAAGGAGGCCGAAGAGGCCACTATGGTGAAGGCACAGGGCTTCCTTACCCAAAACATGGCCAAGGCCTATGCCCAAGCCATCTCTCAGGTGTCGGAGTGATACCCTGAGGTGGACTGCTCGAGGTGGAGGCTGTTCCCGGGCCATGTTGAGGGCTTCGACCCTGAATCGGAAGGTGAGGAAGAAGAAGGCGGGGATGAGGGCGACCACGAGGTTGAGGTCGTCGGCGAGGTGCAGATCACTGAAGTAACCCCGCTGGCGATCCAGCCCCCATCGGGGAGGTCTGTCCCCATCCACTCTCGACGCCCTGGGAAAGAGGTCGACCCTTGATTTCACCTTTTCTAGTCTTTTTTTTTGCTGTCTTGTATCGCCTAATTCCGGACTGGCCACCGCATTTTTTGTGATAAATAAAAGAAATTTTTGAACTCGACCCCATGTCACCTTCGAATAGCCCCCCATCCCATCTTTTTTTTTGTGTTCGCTTGAAATTTGGCTAAGTGTTTAGACGAAGAACTCCTGCTTTAGTGCGTGTAGCTTTTATTCAGGGATCGGACGAGGAGTGAATTTTCGACTATTTACTGAGCCCCGTTATTTGCCTTGATTTTTTCAGCTCGCCGATGCGACCCACTCAGCCGAACCCACTTGCTCCGAGGAGGAGGTTGGTTCCGAGGATAGCTTGGGGTCGATGAGGTTAAGTCTGGGTAGGTGTCGAGAGCGCCTTTATGAGGTCGAGCTAGGGTTGCGCAGGGCTGAGAGCGAGCGGAACCATTTGCAGGTGATCTTGAGCCAATGAGACATCGAGATTCGGCGACTAGAGGGTCGGCTCGCCGAGATCCCTCCTGTGAGCGAGAAGGATGGTTCGTCGACGACTTTTTCTAACGGGCTAAGATTGAAGTGTCTCTAGCTCTCTCTGTCGAAGATGACAGCGGAGAGGGACGATATGCTCACCGAGGTGCACCACTTGCAGATAGTGGAGGCCGAACTTCTGGCGGAGGAAGAGGAGCTGACCAAGGCGGTGGGCAGGTTGATGACCGAACGTGACGAGCTGACGGCGGAGGTCGATGCGTTGAAAAGAGCTATAGTGGATAGGGGCATCGAAGTCACTCACCTCCGCCGGATCATCGCCCGTCGCCCCAACATTCCGAGCTCTGCCGTGCCTCCTCGCTTCGAAGTGGAGGTAGGAGACGAGTCTCTGAAACAGAGGATCGCTGAGTTGGAGGTCGAAGTGGCGCGTCTGAAGCCCCACTCGGGGCCAATTAACGTTAGGAGCACTTCATGCACTCGCGAGGAGGGCGAGCGAGGCATTTCATTTTATGAGCTCGCGACACGTTCTCCCGTAGGTCGACCAAGTCCGGGTGATGCCCAAAGTGGCTTGGCGATTTCATCGAGCAGGGCATCCGTCGAGGCAACTGTCAGGAGCAGCGCCGAGGACACCTCTCAATTCGCCGGTTTAAGGACGAGTACCGGGGTCAAGCGTCGCCGCCCTCGGGTGTCTTTGAAGCAAAATATCCCTGCGCCAAGGAAGCGCTGAAGATTTTTTGTTTTTCAAGTTTTGTACTTCGCCTAAGTGTAATGAGTCGGTGTTGTAGTTTTTGCTTTTTGGAAGTCTTGTAGCTCGGTTGTAGAGAAGATGCCGCTTTGTAATTGTCTCCCCGTACTTAATCGAAATAATTCTTTTTCTTTTTTGAACTTGTGCGTTTTTTAACCCTTCTCATTGTTGTGTTACTCATGGATGTCTTTAGCATGCCGAGGTCCGGAAATAAATTTTCGATCGTTTGGTCCTTGGTGCCAAGAGCGCTCGGCAACGCGTGCCGAAGTCCAGAGCAAGGTTTTTTGCTTGTTTGGGCGTCGGTGCCAGGAATGCTCGGCGATGTGTGCCGAAGTCCAGAACAAGGTTTTTCACTTGTTTGGGCGTCGGTGCCAAGAACGTTCGGCGATGTTTGCCGAAGTCCATAACAAGGTTTTTTGCTTGTTTGGGCGTCAGTGCCAAGAACGTTCGGTGATGTGTGCCAAAGTCCAGAAGAAGGTTTTTTGCTTGTTTGGTCGTCGGTGCCAAGAACGTTCGGCGATGTGTGCCGAAGTCCAAAACAGGGTTTTTTGCTTGTTTGGGCATCAGTGCCAAGAACGCTCGGCAATGTTTGCCGAAGTCCAGAACAATGTTTTTTGCTTGTTTGGGCGTCGGTGCCAAGAACGCTCGGCGATGTTTGCCGAAGTCCAGAACAAGGTTTTTGCTTGTTTGGGCGTCAGTGCCAAGAATGCACGGTGATGTCTACCGAAGTCCAGAACAAGGTTTTTGCTTGTTTGGGCGTCGGTGTCAAGAACGCTCGGCAATGTTTGCCGAAGTCCAGAACAAGGTTTTTTGCTTGTTTGGGCGTCGGTGCCAAGAACGTTCGGCGATGTGTGCCAAAGTCCAGAGCTGGGTTTTTTGCTTGTTTGGGCGTCGGTGCCAAGAACGTTCGGCAATGTTTGCCGAAGTCCAGAACAAGGTTCTTTGCTTGTTTGGGCATCGGTGCCAAGAACGCTCGGCAATGTTTGCCAAAGTCCAGAACAAGGTTTTTTGCTTGTTTGGGCGTCGGTGCCAAGAACGCTCGACGATGTGTGTCGAAGTCCAGAGCTGGGTTTTTTGCTTGTTTGGGCATCGGTGCCAAGAACGTTCGGCGATGTTTTCCGAAGTCCAGAACAAGGTTTTTTGCTTGTTTGGGCGTCGGTGCCAAGAACGCTCGGCAATGTTTGCCGAAGTCCAGAACAAGGTTTTTTGCTTGTTTGGGCGTCGATGCCAAGAACGTTCGGCGATGTGTGCCGAAGTCCAGAGCTGGGTTTTTTGCTTGTTTGGGCGTCAGTGCCAAGAACGTTCGGCGATGTGTGCCGAAGCTTGGTAGACCTGGCATCAGATTCACCCATGTTTAGTTTAGTTGTAAGGATTTCGCGCGCGGTGGCAAAACGAAACTTTATTTCAACGGTTGTGGGAGCAATTCCGAATGGCGAACCACTTCTAACTCACTTAAGAGCGAGCTTGCGAAGCGGAGTCGAGCCAAGTTTTGGACTCCGAACTCGTCGTATGAGTATGTTTCAATGGTTGTGGGAACAATTCCGAATGGCGAACCACTTCTAGCTCGCTTAAGAGCGAGCTTGCGAAGCGGAGTCGAGCCAAGTGTTGGACTGCGAACTCATCGTTTGAGTATGTTTCAATGGTTGTGGGAGCAATTCCGAATGGCGAACCGCTTCTAGCTCGCCTAAGAGCGAGCTTGCGAAGCGGAGTTGAGCCAAGTGTTGGACTCCGAACTCATCGTTAGAGTTTGTTTCAACGGTTGTGAGAACAATTCCGAATGGCGAACCGCTTCTAGCTTGCGTAAGAGCGAGCTTGCGAAGCGGAGTCGAGCCAAGTGTTGGACTCCGAACTCATCGTTAGAGTTTGTTTCAACGGTTGTGGGAACAATTCCAAATGGTGAACCGCTTCTAGCTCGCATAAGAGCGAGCTTGCGAAGCGGAGTCGAGCCAAGTGTTGGACTCCGAACTCGTCGTTAGAGTATAAAGAAGGTAAAAACAGAGAGATACAAGCAATTCACAAGTAAGATATGAAGAAAAATGTTCTTTATTGAAAACTAATACTCGGCTGCTTCTAAGTTCCGAGCCATTATTACATGGGAGAAATAAAAAAGCAAAAGTAAAATACAAGTGAAGAGAAAGGAACGGTTCGACATCTGACGGTACTTGGAAAGGCGTTCATGCGCTCTCTTGGTACTTCAAGAGATGGTCGGCATTCCAAGTCCTGGGAATCTCTCTGCCTTCAAGGTCTTCTAGACGGTAGGCTCCTGGCCGAACTACTTTGGTGATCTTGTAGGGTCCTTCCCAATTTGGAGCTAGCTTACTCTTTTGACTGGGAAAGGAGATAGCTAACTTTCTGAGGACTAAGTCCCCTTCTTTGAGGTTGCTGGGGCGGACCCTCTTGTTGTAGGCCAGCTCGATCCTCCTTCGGTAGCTTTGTTGGCGAATGGCAGCTCTTTCACGGAGCTCATCGATCAAGTCCAGATTCGTTCGGAGCTCTCTGGCATTCTGCTCTTCTTCATAAGCAATAAGACGAGGAGAGGGTACACCGACTTCCAGGGAGATTACAGCCTCGGCCCCGTAGGTGAGGTTGAACGGCGACTCTTCTGTGGGGGTCCGTTTGGTAGTGTGGTAATTCCACAGTACGTTCGGGAGCTGATCAACCCATAAACCTATAGCGGACTTATCCAGCCTCTTCTTCATACCGGAGAGGATTTGTCGGTTGGCATTTTCTACTTGACCGTTTGACTGTGGGTGGGAGACGGAGGAGAAGCGTTGTTGGATGGCGAGGTCTTTACACAGAGCTCGGAATGCGGCCCCTGTAAATTGTGTTCCATTGTCGGTTATGAGGACTCGAGGGATGCCAAACCTGCAGATAACGTTCTTCCAAAAGAACTGGAGTACTTTGTTCTCGGTGATTGCGGCCAAAGGCTCGGCCTCTATCCACTTCGAGAAGTAGTCGATCGCCACGACTAAAAATTTGAGTTGGCCGGGAGCTGGCGGGAATGGTCCTAGTAAATCCATCCCCCACATTGCGAAAGGGATAGGACTTGATAGGGTGGAGAGCCGAGCTTGTGGGAGGCGACGGATGTTGGAGTGCTTTTGACAAGAGCTGCATTACCGAACATGTCGCTCGGCGTCTTGTAAGAGGGTAGGCCAGAAATATCCATAATTCAACACCTTCCGGACAAGGGACCTGGACCCTGAATGTGCTCCGCCTATGCCTTCGTGAAGCTCTTGCAAGGCGTATGTGGCTTGTTCGGGGGATAGGCACCTCAGATAAGGTCTGCCGTCAACTTGTGTGAAGGAGTGCTTGTATAGAACCCCCTCAACAATGGTGTACCGCTCCGCTCTGGTTCTAACTCGGCGAGCTTCCTTAGGGTCTTCGGGGAGGAGCCCATCCCTTAGGAATTCTACCAGGGGTTTCATCCAATTATCTTAAAGTTGGATAGGCAGCGACTCCATGGAGTCAGGAGTTTCTTCTTCTATGCTCGGCTTCAGGAGCACTTCAATCAAGACGGTCTGCTCGAGACCTTGGAGGGAGGAGGAGGCTAACTTGGAGAGAGCATCTGCTTGGGCATTTTCCTCCCTGGGGATCCGCCGAATAAGTGCCTCTTCAAAGAGAGCCATGAGATTTTGGACCTTGGCCAGATACTTAGCCATTCATTCATCTCGCGCTTCATACTCGCCCAGGACTTGATTCACAACCAGTTGAGAGTCACTAAATATGCGGAGGCGTTGTGCCCCGGCCTTGCGAGCCATTCTGAGACCGGCTATAAGGGCTTCATATTTCACTTCATTGTTGGAGGCCTTGAAGTTGATGCGAAGGGAGTATTGGAGGACGAAGTCATCTGGACCTGCCAGAATAACCCCGGCTCCGCTTCCTTCGGTACAAGAGGATCCATCAACATATACTGTCCAAATAGGAGGTCTGTTTGACGCTTGACTGACCTCGGGAATGGTGCTTTCAACTATGAATTCAGCTAAGGCCTGAGCCTTGATCGCGGTCCGAGGTTGGTAAGTTATATCATGCTGGCTCAGCTCGATAGACCATTTCATGAGGCGACCGGAAGTCTCCGGCATGTGAAGGACTTGCTTCAACAGTTGGTCGATAAGAACGACCACCGAGTGGGACTGGAAATATGGGCGAAGCTTTCTTGCGGCCATGACTAAGGCGTATGCCATCTTCTCTATCCTTGGGTAGCGGAGCTCGGCATCCCGAAGTACCTTGCTCACGTAATAGATGGGCTTTTGAGTCTTATCTTCTTCCCTTACAAGGACAGCGCTGAGGGTCTGCTCGGAGGCGGCTAAGTAGAGGTAGAGGGCTTCCAGGATAGCAGGTTTGCTGAGGAGAGGATGATTGACTAGGTAAGCCTTTAGCTGGTCGAATGAGTCTTGTTGCTACTGACCCCACTCGAAGCCTTTTGCCCCCCTGAGAGCTTTGAAGAAGGGAAGACACTTTTCCCCTGACTTAGAAAGGAAATGCCCTATGGCAGCAAGGTGACCTGTTAGCTTCTGAACTTCTTTAACATTCTTTGGGGGAGCCATGTCCAATATGGCCTTGATCTTCTCGGGGTTCGCTTCGATTCCTCTTTGGCTGACCATAAAGCCTATGAATTTCCCTAACGAGACTCTGAACGCACACTTGTTCAGATTGAGCCTCATATCGTGCTTCCTGAGTACATCGAACGCCTCTTGCAGATCGGCCACATGATTGGCCCCATAGATGCTCTTCACAAGCATATCGTTAACATATACCTCCATATTTCGGCCGATCTGTGCTTGAAAGACCTTGTTGACGAGGCATTAATAAGTGGCACCTGCATTCTTCAACCCAAAAGGCATTACCCTGTAGCAATAGAGGCCCTGATCGGTTACAAAGGAGGACTTCGGGATATCCGGGGGAAACATACGAATCTGATTGTAGCCGGAGAAGGCGTCCATGAAGCTGAGGAGTTCATGGCCCGAAGTTGTGTCGATCAGGGTGTCGATACTTGGGAGAGAAAATGGATCTTTGGGACATGCTTTATTCAGGTCGGTGAAGTCGATACATATTCTCCAACTCCCGTTGGCCTTCTTTACCATCACAACATTTGAGAGCCATTCGGGATAATTGACCTCCTGTATGAACCGAGCCTTGAGGAGCTTATCCACCTCTTCTTTTATAGCTTGTTGGCGCTCGGGAGCAAATTTGCGCCTCTTCTATTGAACCGGTTTGGACCCCGGCACAACACTCAGATGGTGGACGAGAAGCTCTTCGAAAATTTCAGGCATGTTGGTGGCTGACCAGGTAAAGAGGTCGCAGTTCTTTCTAATACGTTGAACTATGTCCGAGCTTAGGGCTGATGGGAGGGTCTTGCTGATAAAGAACTTGCGGCTCGGATCTTGCTCAGAGAAGTGCACTTCCTCCAATTCATCCACTGGCTCGGACATTGGTCGGACACCATCTTGGGGGATTTCAAGAGTTTCGAGGGAAAGGACTGGACCCTCGGTAGAGGTCATGTAGCATTTGCGGGCTATTTCCTGACTGCCTCTTACTTCCCCTACTCCTGCCCGGGTGGGGAACTTCATCTTGAGGTGATAAGCGGAAGGGACGGCTTCGAGGGTAGCTAGGCCAGGTCAGCCCAGAATCACATTATAAGCAGCGGGGACATCGACGACCATGAAGTCCATCGGCTCCGTTCGGGTAGTAGGAGTTTTGCCAGCGGTTACGTCGAGGGTGATCACCCCTTCAATAGTCATTGGCACTCCCGTGAACTCATGGAGTGTGTAGCCGGCGGGCTTAAGTCTGTCCCGGGATAGTTTGAGACCTTTGAAAGCGGCGAGGAAGAGGATGTTAACGGAGCTACCATTGTCCACCAGGATCCTCTCTACTTTAAAGTTTGCCATATGGAGGATGATGACAAGTGCGTCACGATGGGGGGTTCGGACACCCTCAAGGTCTTCATCTGAGAATGTGACAGGTACTCCGAGGCCTTTAGGAGGAGGTGTGCCGCGAACTGAATTAACTTCTCCTATAAATGCCTTTCGAGAGGAGTTGGAGGAGCCCCCCATTGGGCACCCATGAATGAGGTGCAGGACACACTCCTCCTCGAATTCGGGCATCTCATCGTGTTGTTCGGGGCGCTTGTTAGCCCCCCAAGGAGGAGGCGGAAGGTCTGTTCGGTCCTTTCTCACGAATTTAGCCAGTTGCCCCTGCTGGATGAGGGCTTCTATCTCGTTCTTCAGGGCCCTACAATCATTGGTGTCGTGGCCATGGTCCCGGTGATAGCGGCACCATTTTTCATTGTCCCTCTTCTTGCCAGGGGTGTTCATTTTCGGGGCAGGGGGTAGCACCCCTTCCTTCTCAACTTCCATGAGAATAGTGAAATGTTGGCATTAAGAGGAGTGAACTTTTCGAACCTGGGGAGAGGTCGGCGCTGTCCGCCATTGTCTTTCTGGAGCTTCTTGGCTCCTTCTTCTTCTTTTCCCTTTCTTTTGGACCTAGAGGAAGGCCCCTCAAAGTTGGGGCGGTGCTCAGCTTCCTCGGCCCGAATATACTTCTCGCTTCGGAGAAGGAGATCGGAGAAGTTCTGCGGGGGCTTCTTGGCAAGGGAGGAGCGAAGACTAAAAATAAGGACGTTTGATTGGAATGCTGCTGCAGCGACCGACTGGTCGAAGGAAGCGATAGACCTGGCTTCCGCGATTAATCTTTTCACATAGTCTCTTAGCTTCTCACCCTTCTTCTGGTTGAGGTAGAGTAGCGAAATGCTGGTCTTCTCAGTTCGGCGGCTATTCACAAAGTGGGTGACGAAGAGGGTCTCGAATTGCTCGAAGGAGAATATCGAAGATGGGGTGAGGCGAGAGTACCATTCCCGGGCCGGACCCTTGAGGGTAGAGGGGAAGGTTTTACACAGCAGGGCATCGGAAGCTAGGTGGATGAGCATGAGGGTCTTAAAGCTTTCGATGTGGTTGACAGGGTCAGACTCCCCGGAATAAGTCTCGAATTGGGGAGGCTTGAAGCCTATTGGAACGGGCGCCTCCATGATGGTTCGAGAGAAAGGAGGTCGACTTGGGCGGAGGGTCCTTCCTCTAAGCTCTTCTTCTCTGTCTAGCTGACCTAAGCGCCTTTCCATTTCGTGTAGGCGATGGTAGACAGTGTCATCCCTTCGACGGTAGTCGAACGAGCCTCTGGACTCGTCTTCGTAAGAGGGAGAGCGGGGGCTACGACGACGGTAGCTACGGGAGCGGTGAGGACTAGGAATGTGCTGGGGGTTGCTAGGAGCTGGGGGAGGAGTTAGGGACCGTTGGCGAGGACTTCAGACCGGAGAAGTGGGGACCCTCTGAGCGTTGTCATTGTTGGGCCGGAGATTGAGGGCTTGTAAGATGGTTGCTTGGAATTGCTGGAACTCGGCACGGGTGATGGGCGCCTCATCATTGCTCAGGGGTTGCCGACCGGCTGGAGAAGGGGGTCTTCTCCTATGGTGGCCTGGGGACTCTCTCCACCCTCTTCTGTATTCTCGGCGAAGAGAAGATCGCTCATTTGGATGGTGTTGGCAGGAGGCTCCTTCTCGGGCCCGCCTTTCATCCAAACGGTGGCAAAGATCCTCTTCTTTCTGCCGATTGTCTAGAGTGTGGCAGAGGTCATCGGATGCTCGGGGATTGTGAGATGCCATGGAATTAGTATAGGGGTTGTGCACGGAGACGTGATCATGTTGGAGAGGTTGTTTCTGAGGATCGGGACGGGAGCCCCCCGCACCGGCGTTCTGAGGAGGAGGTTGGTCCTACCGCGGGGCTTGATCAGGTTGAGGGGGGAAGTCCCGCCGGCTGGACAGTTTGGAGAGGGATCTCCTGTTGTGGTTGAGGGGGAGTGGGTCCGCGGTTGGACCCTCAGGATCTCAGCTTTCGGGGAGGCATGGCTGGGTAGGTCTGACCTGACGGGAATAGGAAAGGCTACTATTTGTTGGTGTTTCCCACAGACGGCGTCAATCTGTTACCGCTGAATCTGGTGTGGGGGCAAACAGATAGTATTTGTGGATTCTTAGGAAAACCAAATAGCAACGACTTGGAATCTTCTCACCGGAGTTTGACCATTGACTCCCGCCGTTTACCTGCAAAAAGTGCGATACACCGGGGTTGATCCCGGCGACGCACCCTCCGACGCTCAAGTCAGTAATCAGGAAGATTATGAGAGAGCGTAAATTGGCAAAAGATTGATTTCCTCTTAATGGTGGTGGATATGGGGTATTTATAGCTGCCTTTGGGATCATATTAGGAATGTAATCCCTAGGATTTGATTAGGAACGTAATCCCTAATCCCCAGTGAAAGGATAGATATGAATCAGGGCCGTTGATTAGGATTAATCAGAAACCCTAATTCTATCCTACTGGACTGGGTTTGTTGCGGGTTGAAACCCACACCCAGTTGAGATGGGTCTGTTTGCGGGTCACTGGGCTTTTGGAGAGAAGACCCAGTACCCACTTCAGACCCGTTTGTGGGTAAAATTACCATTTTGTCCCCAGGCTTTGAGATTCGCGCCAAGTTTGGACAGTTCCGATTTAACCCCATTTTTAGCCATATCAATATCCAATAGGATATATTATAGGTTATAAGTGAGTGAGTGGAGGGACAAGGTGAGATGCTGGATGGGGGGTTTCGGATATTGACAGGGAAAGAAGGAAAGGAGAGGAGAAGAGTGTGAAGATTTAGGGGTCATTATATAAGTAATTATAGGGGTAGTTATATTAACTAACCACCCATTAATCAATCTCATTTTCCCACTAACTTAATTCAAAAAAAACATTACTCTTCCCTCCACTCCAAAACAGCCAGCCACTCACCTCAAAATGCATAAACACGTACACGTGCATCGCACTTGCATACACTTCATTCATATATATATATATATATATATATATATATATATATATATATATATATATATATATATTAAAATTAGATTATAATATCTATCTCTATTATAAAATTCACAATAAATCTGTCCAGAGCAGATCTAGACCGTCGATCTGATATTTCCAGATTAAATCTGAGTCATCCAAATCAATCAAAGGTTATTATAAATTTCAGATTATTTATTTATCTCAAAAATCTCTACGGGTTCGCCCCAAACAATCCCAACCCAAACTCAGTAACCCGTACAAATTCCCAATACCGCATACCCAAAATAAACTCCTCAATTACTCCTTCCTCGTTCTCACATCTCAATCCCACCCCCAAATCCCACCCAACCTCCTCTCTCCAAAAGATCTGGTCCCGATTCTTCATGCAAAGCACACACCAGCTGAGATCCAGGCGCGAATCTTGATGGCGTCGGCGTGGGTGGCTGTTGGCGGCGGTGATCGGGACAAGAAGAGCATCAAAAGCGGCTTCGATGAAGACTCACCGACGAGCAATGTGTTCAGGGTTAGGATCTTGGCCGATTAGATAGCGATTATGGATTTTTGGGGGATTTGACTTGTACGCCTTCTCTATTGTCTACGATGCCAAGATCATCCCCGTCATCTTCTCCAGTTGTAGTTGCGTTCTCGACTAATGCAAAATCTGAAGGTACTACTCATCATCTTATATTGATCAATTTTCTTGAGTTTTTGTTGTTTTTTGTAGTCTTTTTTTAATTTTAAAATTGATATTTTTTAGATTGATTAGGTTTGTGAAAATTGGTATCTTTTTTTTCCTTCTCAAATTTTATGTTCAAATCCATGCTTCCCTAAATTTTGTGAATTTATTTGATGTGAAATTACATGCACTTAAACTCTTTGATGGAATTCCTATGAGAATCATGCGAATCACACCCAATACAGTCTCCATGTAACCGAAACCCTACACTCTAAATCTCATCTCGATTCTATAATATTATTTTACCTTTCCTTTTTTTTCCTTTTTCTTTAGGTGAACGATGACTGATCCACTTGCTCCACCTTCATCGCATCTTTATACCATGTCTACAAACTCGAGGTATAGAATTGTTCCCTCTTTGTTAGTGGAATTAGCGTTGTTCTAATGTATTATGGAATTGTCTTCAGTTACTGGAATATAGAATATCCATTAATAATATGCTGGTTATAATAAATAAATAAATAAAACTCTGAAAAGTAATTTATAGGAGATCATCAAAAACTATTTGTTTAGGATTAGGTAGTTCCTGATGATAAAGAAATAAGTGTATATATGACTAATAGGGTCTGATAGAGCTTCTTAGAGTTGTTCTTCAGCTTTTCAGATGAGGAATTATTAGTTGTTGCCATAAAGATTAGATTTACTAACTAGCATCATATTATTTTTATGAAGAAAAAAAAATGTTGCATAGGACTACAAAACACTAACTTTTACAGAAAGTTTGGAATCTAAAGTGGTTTATAAAGTGTGGTCTACTACAAAATTATATCAATATGACAATATAAATGAATGATGATAGATGAATAAGAAGTCTTAGAAGGTTCCAACTTAGGGATTTTTTGTATAATTTGTTAAGAATGTCAAAGAGCCAAAATCATATGAGATTGTAGCTTAATTATAAAAAAAACCATTAAGCGCGGAGATGAGTCCAGTTGTCTTACATGCTCGATGTAATATTTAATTTTGACAAATTAGCATTGTGTAAAAATTATAAAAGGCTTATGATATGAACAAGGTTTCTTACCGATCATCTATCACTATTAGTAAAGAAATGATAGCATGCCCGTCTAAATGCCGCTCTATTTGCAACTCTCTCCCATGATTGGTCTATACATAATTTTTAAATAAAAAATCGAAGTATAATTTTGTAAGTGGACCATCACATTTGGAGTAGTATGCTATCATTTCTTCTATTAGTATTTTATTTTATTTTATTTTATGATGAGCTTTCTCTCTAGGTACCATAATTAAGGTTCTAAATATGGTTTGTCAAATCTGCAACCTATCAAAGGTAAACCTCAATCCTTATGTTGATCTATTTTGATGCCCTTATATTTATTATCAGATAATATCTTATTTATTTTGTTATAGGCATTCATAAATTATTACCAGTTTACATGTAATAATATACATACTTCAGAATCAAAATTTTGGCTTTGGTAATGATTGTAATTAGAAGTTGATACATGAGCTTTTTCTTCTCGGCTTCCTCTCTTTAGAAGCATTCTTGCTTGTTGGTGAAAGCTGAGGACATTGTGATGCATAGGTCGGATAATAAATTTTTTTTTTCTTTTTTTCTTTTTGTTCATTCAGCCATAGTTGCCCGAGTGTGGATTGGAGACTGAGCAACAATGAATTACTTACCAATTTTGCTCATGTTGTTTTTGTTGTAATTCTTGTAGGATTTTTTTTCAGATTTTGTGAATTATGAACATGTGAATTTAGAATTGAATGGACCTATATAGAGACATCCTTTTCTAATGCTATATGTCGCTGCTAGCCCCTTTTTAGTTTCCCATTTAGCAACATAATTTTTCTAATTAAGAATTGTATGATATATGCATCAGATGATGCAACAAATGGAAAAGATTTGGATAATTTGAATACTTATGACACTACTTGCACATATAAGTTTTCACAAGTGAATTAAACAAAAGAAAAAGTTGAATAAAGTAAAGAGAAGACAACTGTAAGCTTTCTGATTAACTAGAATAAAAAATCAGTTGTCATAAGTAGGAGCCTCTTGATCACTTCACATAGAGAGAAGGAACATGTAATAGAGACTAAATTCTATCACTGTCAATAATGAAGATGTCTGCACATGTTTTGACTTCAACAATGACAATGGAAACGCTAATCAGAGAATGTATCATAAAGTTAAACCCTTTTTCCATGCTCCAAACCTCATTTCAGAAAATGTTTGTAGGTTATTTGAAGGTGGTGACCTTTCTGATGCCAGTAGATTGACTTAAAGAGAGGTGTCTCCAGGCATCCTTCAATGCGAGAACCTAATCCTAAATCTATGATTCCTCAACATATTTTACATACCGAGACTAAGATAAATTCCTAATTCAATCTAGGATTCTTTTTTGAGTTGGATTAGATTGGGTGTTCAAGAGAGGGAATTCATTTGAAAAGTTTGTTTGAGAAACAATAGGTGTTAAGTTTGTTTAGAGGTGGTTGCTGAAAATTGTCCACAAATTTTTTTTCAACCCTCCTGATTCCTATTTAGCAATGCGTTTCATTTAAAAAAAGTTATTAATTTTATTTGCATAATTTGATGTAAAAAAAACTAAAGCCCGTGTTTGGCATGTGGATTTTGGAAGTGGGGGTGGAATTGAAATTATGGTTTGTAGGCAGATTATGTATATGTAGTATTTAGTGTGATTGGATTAAGTATATTAAATTTAATCTTTTTTCTTGTTCGTTTAACTTTGCTATTATTTCTCATTTAAGAATGGTTGAAAAAAATGCTGATTGTGAAGCTGTAGTTGACGAAGAAAAATTTGCCGATGGTGGATTCAGCTTGTCTACAGTTCAAACGTTGTTTCTATCTACATGTATTTGTGTAAATTTCTTGATGTAAGCAACAATTTTCTTGTTTTCTATATATTTTCAAAGCATTCCATTTGCCAAGTTAAATTTGTTTTTTTCCCGAATTTGCCTTGCCATTCTAATTATTGGTTGTTCTTCCACTTTAAAATTGTAGATCAACATTCCCATCACTCCCATAAATAGTCTTAGCTTGAATACCACACAAATTAATTGATTTATTTATATATTCGTTGAAGTTTGTTTTGGGTTTCTTCGAATTTTCAATTTAAACATCCTGCTCTTCTTGTGATCCTAGGATAGAAGAGATACTATAATAAACAATTACCCATTAGTGAAAATTGCATAGTACATAACTTGTATAAGGGAAATAAGTAGCTTGTGGTTTAAATCAAACTATGTCATTATAACTATAATATGACATAGTACATATTTCAAAAATTGAAATAAGTAACATATGAGGTACATTTCTGGTCATTTAGTTTTTATAGTTTAAATGTGTTTGATTATTAGTATTCATATTGTGTATGAAAATATAGTCAATATATGTACTTTGCCAGTTTTGTTCATATCTTCAAAATTGTAATACCATACAGTGTTGTGCATGATAAAACCACTTATACCATTGCTACTTATAATTGTCAATGTTAACTTATAATTTCAAGTTGTTTATTTGGACTTGAGGTGCTGCCCGTGGTATAAGTGAGACATTCTGGAGGAACTCACTAATGTCTACAGTCTGCAGATCCAGAAAATTCACCATCAATGACTCCAAAGCAGGTAAATTGGGAAGTACAAACCTCAGAATTCCCATGGAAGTGCGTTTGTCAAAGAATTGTGTCAGACTAATGGTCTGGTCCACACGAGTAAGTTGTTCATGTTCCTCCTCTCTTCTAACAAGAACATCCTCCTGACTTCTACTTTTGACTCCACTACTATAGTCCAATAGGAACAAGACATATTGCCAACATGAGTGTTTATTTGGATAATTTAATAAAGCCTATTGCACATAATTCTGACAAAAAAATTAACTATTGAAAAGAGTGTAAATAGTAGAGGCTATTCCAAATTGTGTTCGTTGCCTTTTTGCTATGTAATTTTTTTTTTTCTCTTTTTCATGTACAACTCCATAGTGCAATCTTTTAGCAGAGCCAAGACAAGACATATTGCCAACATGGGTTGGAGATGCCGCTTAAATAGTTTCATGTGCTAAATAAACATTGGCCAAGTTTGTATATTGGGAAGGATCTATAGATTAGGTTTCAAATCTTGGAGCTACTAGAATTGCTCACTTCTCTCTTTGTGGTTGTTTCTTTTAGTTCACATGTCTTTAAAGTAATGCTTTACTGATAACTTTCTTAGGGCGCGTTTGGGAACCCAAAAAACTAGGGAAATGAATAGAATACTACCGATTGGCTCATCTTATCCTATTCCACAGCCTGTTTGTTTTGAAAAAGAAAACAAAGGAAACAACTAAATTTCTTTCCCTAGAGAAAGATTTCAACCGATTTGTATTCCAGCTCCACCCCCCTTGGAAAACAGTGTAAAGGAATGGAGAATCAAGATTTCAACCGATTTCAACTTATTTCTTCTTTGATAGCGCGGAAATTTTTTCATGAGTTGGTAAATGATTGCTGTTGAGGCATGCATTGTCTTTTTCTAATGGTGAAGGGGAGGATGATGCCTCTGCATACTTTTCTGTAAGTTGTTCATGTTCATTATTACAATGATCCTGTATTATTCATCTGATTAACAAGTGTTCTTTTTATTTAATGTTATCTTTTTAATGGTTAACAGCTCTTTTTGTTGCGTGCTGCTGGATTTCTGTTGCCGTGTTATATCATGTCTTGGGCCATAAGTATTTTGATAGCGACAGAAGTGGCTTTCATACTTCAGTCTAGGAATGGAAGCAACCTACAGTTTACCCTTGCTCCAGATTCTATTACAACTTCTGCCGAACAAGAGTAACATCTATAATAGAAATCCTAAGCAAATTCAATGTTAGACTCATAGCTTCCCCCCTTCCCCCCTCCCTCTTCCTGAGCTTTTGGGTTTCTCAATGCAACACATTTTGGTTATCAGGCTTAGGGGCAAGCTGAAGGACCCTTTCCTCATCTGTATACATTCTCTCGTCAAAATTTCCCTTGTATGTTCAAAAAGTTTTTCAAGCATGATGTATATAGTGGCACATTGTGTGAATTTATCTATGAATATAAAAATCTTTATGCCCAAAGTGTCTTTTGCAAATGAGAAATTTCCTGTTGTCTCCTTGTTGTTTGTGTACAAATATTGTTGAATTTGTCATGGCTCTGCACTACTTAGATAGAGTGGTAGTATGTTTTGGTGGAGCTGATGCATTGCTTTCTTACAAATAGTTCTTAAATGCACGCAAGCAGATTGAAGGATTGTTTTTTCTCAGTGTGGCAATGCTGGTTCCTTTTTAATTTGAGAATAAGTAGTGCATCAAGTAGTTGGGAATAAAGCCAAAAAGACTTTATTGTTGTTGTTGTTATTTTCGTAGAATAAGTGGTTACATAATGTTGTGCAATTCGAAGCTTTAACGGTGTTCTACTCTAATCGAAACCTATGAGAAACTGCTTAGGTGAAGAAAGAACAACCCTAAATCTGTATCAATTAAAATTATGTTGAGTCTAAGCCTCTCTTTCAAATTCGAATTCCCAGCTCTTTTCAGTCATAACGAAATTGAATACAACCTAAAAGTTCTATATATTTTTGAAAGCTAATTCATACTGCAGAATCCAAGAAGTTTTTTTGCTTTTATAATGAGAACATGTTTATTTATTGCAAATCTTGTGCAAGTCTGTGAAATGTGATATCATATTCTGGAAGTATGAAATGCTCATTTCTTGATAACTATGTTAGCAGCGACATTTACACATGCTGGAAACAAATGTTTCAGTAATATAACATCTGGGTTTCGACATGTACAAAATTATTTTTCAGAATGCTGATGCTCTTTATGTATACTGTAAAACTTCTGACATCAAAATGCAATGAACTGAGAATGGACATTGCAGGGCCCGAATATACATCTGAGGTGTTTGACTGACACCACAAAAAAAGAAAAAAAATAAGATTTTTTTTTTCATCTCAATGTTGAATCTCTGGTAGTATGAAGACCGTAGGTGAGTTTTGAGTTTAAAAACATAGGTTCCCTGAGAACAAAGGTTTTTTAAAATGTCATAATCCATAGTATTCCGTTGTTTGCCAAACAAAACTAGGGAATGGAAACAAAAAAAAGTCAATTCCATTCTACCAGTTGCCAAACACACACAACTTATAAAGTTAATTCATCCATTTCCCTTTCTTTCCATTCCTCTCCATTCATTTTCATTCCATTCCATTCCCCAACTTAAATGTTTCCAAACAGACCCTTACTATTTCAAACTTGTGTTTCCTTTCTAAATTTTTTTTGAGCTTATGTCAAGACTTGATGACTATGAAACGAAGAAGACCAAGCTTGCGTGCGATGAAATCAAGTGCTTAGGGAAGTGTGGTTCTTGAAGATTTAATAACAATATGCTATTTCAAATGAATATAGATTTGCTAGAGGAAGTGATGCTATGGATCTCCATCTAGCTCTTGGGCTTAAAAGTTTTTAGACATATCTATTTAGAGCAAGAAAGAGGACAACAAGTTCAAGAAAGATGACAATGATATAATGGAGCAGAAAAACTCTGTGAGGTTATGAAGTCAAGAAAGTACATTCTTATTGGGTTCAATGCTAAAATCCTGGCAAAGTTGGAAGAATCAGATAACTCCCGCTAACTTTGAGAAAATTGTTGTAATGCTAAGAGAGAAGACTCGGATAACTCCCGATAAACTCCCGCTATCTTCCTGCCATGTAGCTATCTTTGAAATTTAATTTAAACTTTTTTCTTAGGAACTCTTTTTACAAAATTATGAAAGCAGAATAATGGTTTATAATCAATTTAGAGCTTCTTAACTTGTCTGTTCTTCATTTGCATTTTTCTTTTGTAGGTGTGGTAAGTTTTCTTTTAGTTGTTGATATTGCCTCAGTTCTTGATCTTGCTCTTAAAACTATATTTTATTTACATAAGATATTACCTCAGTTGTTAACATTAATTTCAACTGGTTAGGGTATTTTAACCATTCTTAAGATGTAAATTGGAATTGCTCTTCGAATATAAACATTTGATAGTATGAAGTCAGTTCTCTCATGTCTTCTTTACACTTTTGAGTTTCTTGAAGGATGGTTATGGAATTTACACATTAATAACATGCCATAACTAATATAAGGAAAAGGTTTTCTTTTTGATAATTATATTTTTGCAGATTATTCATATCAATGGACAAATCCCTCTATGAATACTCTATCAATTCCTTGCATGAAAATTAACAATTGTGGACTATTAAAGTTTTGGTTACAAAATATTATGATGTGAAAGAATACAAAAATAGTAAAGGCACAGGAAAAATCACTTAAAAATCTCAAAAGTGACACTTATGGATGATGATGTAAGATACTTTAAATATTATCAAATTATTCATACATATACATACATAAATAATTATTAATACTAAATTTTCATCTTTTGTGGGGAACTCGAATACTGATGATAATGTTTAATGAAGCGGTGGAAGCGTTCCAACATATGCTTGAGGAGCATAAAACTTACTTAATTTCTAATGGAATACTAAAAAATGTCAACAAAAGATATAACCCAATGCACGATAAATTTGACCATGATTTTGAAGTTGTGAAGTAATGTAGATGAAGTTAAGAAAGATCTTATCATTGATAAGGAAATATACAAATATGCAATTGTAGACGAATTTCAAAGTACATCTTCTACTGTCTTTAAATGTAAAATTTATGTTACTCTATATATATATATATATATCAAATTGCCTATTACTGATAAAGGATATCAAATACTAATTGCATTGAACTACACATCTTTGTTTAGCAGTAATTAATGCAGGAGATGTAGACAGGGTAGACTCAAAATATGGTAATGAAGTAGAGAAGCGAAATCTTACAGTTGTAGGATTCAGGTAATATCGATTAATTAAGTTATATAATAATTTACAGAAGTGTTTGTAATTTATACGCTTTGTCTTAATTTAAGGTCAAAACCAATCTTACTTACATTATGGGGAGAACTAGCAATAAAAAAAGGAAAAGCTTTGAAATAATTATCACCAAACATGCCAATTATTGCAATTACCTCTATAAAAACCTCAAACTTTGAAGTTAATTAATTATATACAATAAAAATTAATAACGTTATTATTATATATTTTATATATTTATTTATTATTGATTTTTTAAAACATGACTCTCTCACACATCAACAAACAACACTACAATAGAGATAAATCCGAATGAACCATAAGCATATAAAATTCGAGAATGGTATAATTTATTTTGTATATTTAATCCTTTAATTGTTGCTTTTTGAAGTATCATTTAACATAATTTTGTTTGTTAGTTTCAGGATAAACTCGAATGAAATTTTATTAAAAAATAATTCCTTGCAAATAAACAAAAGAAAAGTAATGGATGCGGAAGAAGTGAAACGATCTGACACTCTCTATTGTGCAGACGAAGATTCTTCTGAGGTATTATGAATAATGAAATTATTTTTAAATATTTTGTTCAATTCTCTGTATGTCTATAAATATTTTGATGACTTCAAATTTATTTTCATATTTCAAGGAAAAATACTACTATTATAAAGTTTTGATCAAAAGTGTCAAATACGTTAGAGATCCATGATACATTGCATACAAAATCTATTCGACAAAAGTCAATATTGAAAATTATGAAGCTTATTGTCGAAAATGTTAAAAGAATAATGTTGAATATGAGCCAAGGTATACAAAATACCAAATTGTTAGTTTCCCATCATTCCATTCTTCAATCAAACTATTAAAAAAAATAAACAATGAAATTTTAAAAAACTAAGAATAACTTGTTTCAGATATACCTGAACCGGTGGCTCACTTTTTCTAAGCAATGGGGAAGAGGACCAAAACATGCCACTGAAAGACTCTACTGAGACAAAAAGATGGGTTGTCAAGAACGTAGAGGAGGTAGGATGGGCAGTTGGTCAGATCTAGTATGGATCGTACATGGACGATAGTTCGAGTCGGCGGCTCTCCTAGGGTTCCATCATCTGGGATCCCTGGGGAAGAGGATCAAGTTGGCCCTTGCGAATAGCTTGATGCACTATCTCCCTTCAACCCTTTGCTTTGAGCGAAATGTGGCAAAAGGAAGGAAAATCCATGGACCGACCCCATCATCTCCACCCCGTAGGAACTACGAGATCGCCCCAAGGACGCCTTCGGCATCCAGGGGTCACGGACCGACCATAGACCCTGTTCAATAATCAATAAGTGGAACGCATTAGCTGTCCGCTGATACAAGTGCAGAGGCAGAATTGACTTTATTTTATGAGGAAGCAAGATACATCATTGGCTGATCCGCAAAAGACCTGGAAGATATTAAGAATAATGTATAATATGTTATTCTCATAGTGTTACAAATAACTAAGAGCTAATTTTGTAATTTTATATGCAGGAAATAAATGTTGAAGAATTTGATAAAAGGACCAAGAAATGCATTGGAGATGAGTATATTTTTTTGATCAAATCACAAGATGTCAAATATAGAAGATCAACTATAAGAATATTGACAGGATGCAAAATTAAAAAGGATGAACAAGAAATTACAAGCAATTTTAAGCTCGAGAAAGTTAAAGTCAAAAGTGATGATTGATCTTATAAAAAACACCATGATATCAGTTTAGGATTTACTAATTTGTTTTTTTAATAACTTTTTTTAATATCAGTTTTAATTTCAAGAAAGTTAAAGTCGAAAATGATAATTAATCTTATGAAAAATATAATGATTATATCTTTATGATTTAGATGAAACTATTACGCATACAGCTCTCTCTTACATTGTTCGAATTTTGATCCATTTGTGCTTTGTTTTTATTGGAATTTTTCTAGAATTGATTAAATTTGGGTTCTTGATGTCTGCTTCAAATCTGATTTCGATGAGCTTGTTGTCGTTGGAGTAACTTTGAAATTCATGGTTTGCTTTCTAAGATGATTGACTTAGTTGAATTTGTAGTTTGAAGAATATGGGTGTGCCAAATGCAAGTATGTTTAGATAAAATTTTCAACATTTATGTGCACCAAGTCACGTGCACTTGGTACACGGTAAATTCCAACTAGTATAGTAAATGTTTAAATAAAATTAGTTTAGTTTAATTATAAATTAGGTTTTTCATACACAAATAAAATAAACACACACACTTCCAAAATTTCATTTTGTAAAAAACACGCCTAAATACGTGCACCACAAACACGTGCGTCGCACGTAAAAATATTAAAATTCGAAATCGACTTTATCAACGAAAAAATATTTAAAAATAATCGAAATACAACATAAGAAAAATATATTTATTAATTTTTATATATTCCACGACGTAATCACTACGTACATAGAAAACACGTGCACCACACGTATTAAAATATTTAAATCGAAATAGGAGAAAAATAAACTTCCGTTTATAAAAAGAATTCGAACACGTTATTAAATCAATAATCGATACACATAGAAAATATCACACGTGGCGGTGGAAAATACGTAATTGATACGTGCATCGATAATACGTATAAAACACGTAAAAACACAGAGATTGAAATTTTATATTTGAGTTAACTCAAATAGAATTTTAAGAAGACGGTAAATGCATAAATAGTCAGAATTCAAAAATACATAGTGAAACACATTATAGATATTACCCGTAATGGTACAGAATACACGTGCGTAACACACGAGGGGCAAAATTATCATTTCCAATTTTGCGGGGTGTTACATCAACAATCCATCCATGAGCGTGACTCGAATCACCATGAAGTAGTACTTCCATTTGTCTCTCTTTCTCCCTTCTCTTCTTGTTGATGATTCTAGAATTAAATTGGATAATGACTAGCTGCTCCAACCTTTTGTATCTAGTCTATTCCTCTTCTTTGTGTGGATCTACATTAAAAACAAAAGATTAAAAAATAAAAAATTGTTAAAGTCTTGAATCTTAATTACTAAGTATTTAACTACTTAGAAACTTACTCCCTCAAAAGTACCCAATTCCTCTCACTTCCGGATGAACTCGTAGTTAATGCGAGAATTCTTGTTGTCATCCTTTGCAAATGAGGTGTATGATTGCCATAATTGGACCACCATCCGACTAATAATTAAAGAAGCACAAATGAGTAAAGAAAACTTAAAGATTAAAAAAAAAACTCAAAGCTTAAGAAGAAAAGCAACTAACAATTCATACCCGGATCATAATTGTCATCATTTTTGGAGCACCCGGCCGCGGCCAAGGCTCTTCCAAACCCACCCTCTTTGTTCTTATATTTCAACAACTCCACATTTACAACAATATTTTGCATATCAAAAACATCGAGAAAGAATTTCTCAACACAAGTAAAGATATCATCCATGACACTAGGATCTTCTTCTATGGTTGCATCTTTGTAGAAGTAGCAAGGATTCAATATGTAGCCGGCCAAATGTAAAGGAATATCAAGTCTATTTTGAGCTTTTTCATCAATAATATCAAGAATTTGCCGAAAGTTAGCATCAACATGTTTGAATGCCACTTTAATATCTTCTTTTACTTGCTTTAGTTCTCCATATAGAAAGCTCATTGATGGCTTCTTATCCCCATCAACAAGTCGAAGAACCTTAACCAAAGGAGCAAACACTCTTAAACATAATGTTACACCATTCCAAAAGGACATACTCAACACCGTAGCATATGCCGCTTTTCCCTTTAGTAGTCTTTGAGTATTTGCATGCTTCCCACATATTACTTGTAGCCATAGTTCTCAATTTTTCCTTTTTATCCATCAAACTTTGCAAAGTTAAGAAAGAAGTTGCAAATCTGGTGACCGCCGGCCTCACAATATATGTTTTATTTGTACATTTCCTCAACATTGATAAAGTAGCATGATGTGAGTATATGTAGATAGTAAAAGCTTTGGCTTTATCAATTACTCCTTTGAACTTCGGATCCTTGCCAATTGCTTCAAGCATTAGGTTTAAGGTGTGTGTTCCACATAAACTCCAAAATATGTTCAGTCTTTCCTCCAATAAGAAATCTTTTGCCGCCATATTATTTGATGCATATTTGATGCATTGTCCGTCATAATTTGAACCACATTTTGTGGACCAACATCTTTTACACACTTGTTAACGTAATCATATATGTATTCACCGGTGTGGGAGACTTCGGAAGCTTCTTTGGAAGAAATAAAAGTAGTGCCCTCCTTGCAATTCACACACAAGTTCATGATACTTCTTCTTTTCCGATCGGTCCAATTATCGGTCATGACTGAGCAACCATTTTTTGCCCACTCATCTTCTTATTTCTTAAGTAAGCCTTTTGTTCGAGCATACTCTTCCTTTAGCAAAGGCTCACTCAAAAGGTGTTGGCTAGGAGGTTGGTAACCCGGTCCAAATTGACCAACCACTTCACAAAATCTTCTGAAGATATCATTATCAATAGCATTGAAAGGAATGGTTGCTTCATACAACCATCGAGCCAAATATCGATGCACATCATGTGTTCTTTCTTTAAAAATAGCATCATGGTTACTTTGTTGTCGTGTCTTCTTGCTTCCCTCCAATGAGACCGAAGACTCGGGATTGATACCCGATGTAAACCAATCCATAATCCCAAATGTGTGGCCTCTTCCTTAACCCTTCCTCTTCGGTTTCTTCTTGTAGCCCTCCATCATTAATGTCAACTTCTTCTCTAACTTCCTCTAAGTGCTTTTGCTTATTTTTCTTTTTAGCTCTTCCTTCTTCGATCGCGGTTTTACACTTGGCTTTATCTTCCTCGCTAGACTTTCTGCACGGGGCCACCTGCCCTCTAATGTTCGCAATATGATGCTTCAATTGATAGAATCCTCCACTCATCTTCTTTTTGCATAACTTGCATTGAATTTTGTCTAAGTTAGTAGGATTCGCTAACACCCCGTACTCTCATCCAACATCTTTGGAATCACGTTTTAACACTAAAACTTCGGCATCAATCATTGCATTAGATGCCGTAGAAGACAAATTTTTAGTCATTTACTGTAAAATTACAAAATTAAATTATCAAACGTGCTTCATTATTTGTATGACCAACAATTGAAACATCATATAACCAACAACTAAAACATCATATGACCAACAACAAATGAACAGCCTAAATCATGTAAAGAATTGTTTAGAATTAAAGAAAATGACTAATATGTATACACCACCATGAATCAAACAAGAAATCTGGGGAAAATATGATGAATACAAGACAGTATGCCAGTTCTTATTTTGAGAGATGATACTCATAATTAATAATAATGTCTTATCTGAAAGACTGAAATTTAAAACTAATGAAATATGATCAGGTAAAGTTTGTGTGGACTAGGATTAGAAGATTACTAACCAACTGATGTGAAGAAAGATTACTAACCAACTAAGGCTAAGCTGAAACTGTGCAAAAATTAAAGAAGAAAGATGCAGCACAAACAATTGTCCCAACACACAAAAATGTTTGATGATGAGAGATATACGTAAAAGAGAAGAAAAGATAAATAAAACCTAAGTCACGAGAAACCAAAATCGAAGTTGACACTTTTTAGTTCCAGTCGAAGTTCACAGCATCGGGAAGCGGGAAGCTTAAGTAGGAGATGGGGGAAGCTTGCATCAGAAGAAGCTTGAGAGAGATGAAGAAGACGCCTCGAACGGGCTTGACGAGTTGACGTCGAAGTTAAGGAGAGGAGTCAAAGGAGAGAGGATGAGGGGAAGAGAGGAGCTTGAGTCGGGGATGTTGACGCCTGCGACTGCGAGGTTGGAGGATGGAGCATGCAACTGCGAGGAGGGAGGAAGGAGCCTGCGACTGCGAGGAGCGAGGAGCGAGGAGCCTGCGAAGGCGAGGAGGGAGGAGGGTGCCTGCAACTGCGACTGTGAAGAGCAAGGAGGGAGCTTGCGACTGCGAGGAGCGAGGAGGGAGAGGGAGCCTATGAATGCGAGCGCGAAAGAGGGATTAGGTATTTAGAGCAGAATTGGGGATTTCGTACAGGGAAATGAGTGGAGTTAGGGTTAGAATAGAAAGTAAATGTGGGTCGGGTAGGAAATAGTCGGGTCGGGCTAGTGGTTCTTAATAGTTGAGTCCTAAGCTTCTTTCTCTGTGCTATATCCCAAAGGCTTTCATTCTTTGACTTGCTATTGAGTGCCTCCTCCAATGGGGGAACTCCAGAGCTGTCTGTGCCTGTATCCTCTCTGCTTTTAGTGAGCTTTCCTGTTAGCAGTTTTCATTCCATTCCTAACCTGCTTTGAGTAGTTCTTCTGAGTCTCTACTCTTTCCCTATTAGGTGCTTAGACCCGCTTAGGCCGATTAATCGCCGCCTACCTTCGATTATAGCCGCCTAGAACCATCAGCCGATTTCTCAAACTTCCTAGCCCCTAGGCGAGGCATTTGGGGGGGGGGGGGGGGGGGGGGGGGCTAGGCCGATTTTTACAACACTATTTGCAAGATATCTACCCTGCATCGACAAATTTATCAGCCAAAAGTTGAAAAGTTCTACAACAAGTTCGGCCTACAAACTTAAAAGAAGGTGACCTCGTCCTACGAAAGCTCGAGATCTTTGAGCCGCACAGGAAGGGAAAGCTCGCTCCTAACTAGGAAGGATACTAAAAGGTCTCCAAAGTCGTCCGTGTAACGCCCCGGGTCTGCTCAATAATCTACATGTCTATGCGCCTTACAGAACCAAACCATGGCCTCATCACAGGGACATAACGTCACCAAAATTAATATAGCTTAGTAGGTACTCTTGCATCCTTGGCAATTCTATATAAACACTCATCACTCACTTTAGAAATCTTATATGGGGTGGCAATTCTATATAAACACTCATCAGTCACTTTACAAATCTGATATGGAACTATGTTTATCTAGGGATATTAAAATTACCCCCCCCTTTGGACTTAGCGTCCTCACTAAGCTCGTGACCCTTCATCTAGTCAGGACCTCTTTTCTAGTTGATGTGGTTCACATGGATGCCACTACCCTCGTTCTGCCAGCATACTGACCTGATCTTCCTACCAGCGTACTGCCCCTGTCCCCACCGGTGTACACCCACTTTGACCCTACCATCGATGTCAAAAGTCAACTCTGATACCATTTGTAATGTCCCGGGTCAGCTTAGCAGCCTGCACGCCTACGTGCCCTGCAGAACCTGACCACGGCCTCACCACAGGGCATAGCCTCACCAATTGTGTTATAGCTTAGTAGGTACTTGGGATGTTACAGTACTCTTGGATCCTTGGTAATTCTATATAAACACTCATCACTCAACAAATCTGATATAGGACTATGTTAATCTAGGGGTATTACAGTTCGCTCATGAGCTTACCGACTTGAAGACCTGGGGGCCAAGAAGATATCAAGGACATGGAATTCAGAGCATTTGATGAAATTCAATAAGGGTGCTTCACACCCTTAACTAGAGTTATAATAAGACTAATCTTTATAAAGGCCAGTGCATGTATTAAAGGCCAGCCACCAAGGCAGTTACTTAGATTTATTTTCAATAAAACTTTGCATTTCCTTCTTAAATTCTTGTACTACTCTTTGAATGCAAACAATAAGTTTGGTAATCAGCTCGTCGCCCGAGCTACACCAACAACTCTGTAACACAAGACAATGAGTTCAGTACTTAGCTCGTCGCCCGAGCTACACTAACTCAAGACAACGAGTTCAGTGCTCAGCTCGTCGCCTGAGCTGCACTACCAACTCATTAACTCAAGACACTGAGTTCGCTACTCAGCTCATCGTCCGAACTACACCAACAACTCATTAACTCAAGACAATGAGTTTGATGTTCAGTTCGTCACCCAAGCTACACCAACAACTCATTAACTCATGGCAATGAGTTTGGTGTTCAGTTTGTCGTCCGAGCTACTGCTAGAACTCGTTAACCCATTGCAGCGGATCACAACATAAGCGAAGTAAGAAACAAGACAAAGACTCATGGGAGGTCTTTATTTCATATTGACATTCTAGTACAAGTTCGGGAGTAGAGTATATCAGAAATTTACAGGTCTCTCCTACTAAATCACCTATGGCCGAAAGGAAGAGAGATATTTCGGTTAAGTAATACGGCTCGCCCCTAGTGCCTCCTCGTGCAAAAGTCATCCCATGGCCACCCAAGCTCCCTGAAAGAGGCTCCAACCCCGTGGATTGAGTCTGAATCCCACGATTGAAGGTGGGCAACTTCCCTTCGGTAGAAGCCATGCTAGACGGCCCAACTACTATGCTTTGGGCATCCCCAGAACTCCTTGACACTATTCGAGTCCTTGAGGTCAACTCATGGAACGTCCTCCTTCGATGGTCATCGCTGCGGAGGCAAGAAGTGCTTTGCTTTCGTAGTCTACAAAGCATCATCTACAAACTGTAAATCTTGAAGTCCTTCTCGATGATCATATCCTTAAAATGAGCATCTCTGGACTATTTTTCCCAGATCCCGTGAGTGCGGGAAGAGCAGCCGAGATGACTCTCCTTTAAATGAGCAATCTCCAAGACCCTCTCAAGAAACATAACCTTTAGGCGGTCGTTCGCGATTTGCTCCTCATCTAACACACTACGAAGTTAAGAGATCCCGACATCTCAAGGATGCCCCCCGATGTATATGGCCATCTGTAAACGAAAAAGAAGGGGTGGAGTTACTACAACACTAGCAAACACAAAAACACTAGCAAATTACAAAAACAAAAAAGAAAAGGGAAGATAGAGAGGAAAGATCATGGGTCCACCTCGGTCATTGGAGCCAAATGAGTGAAAATTTCGGCCACTCCTTTCCCCATCGCCCCCGCGTCCTTCTCTAAGGCTTCCTCCTCATCGCCTGCATGCTCCTTCGGGGCCTCCTCCTTGCCCTCCTCCTCGTCTTCTTCCTCAGACTCCTCCGTAACTGGATCCTCCTCGGGTTGGAGGACGAGATTGTACCCCTTTCCGTCGAAGCAGAGGACGCGCTCGACCATGTCCCTTATGGCATTGGCATACGACTTCTCCATCACACTAAGGAGATGGGCCTTCACCTCGGCCTCCACCTTGGCCACCACAGACTTCCTCTCCTTCACCGCCTCTTCTTGTTCATTCTTCCACTCTTCTTCAGAACAAGCGACCTAGCTGCCTCCCGACTCTTCACTGGCTCGACCACCTTGGCGGTCTTTTTCCTCTCCTTCGTGGTCCGAGTGGCCTTGTCCCTCCAGGTTTTCTCCTCGGTCTTGATCTGCTCGATCAAATTTTCCACATTGCATGTAATCTGCAAAGAGGAAGACTTCAAGACGAATACAGGGGAGAAGAAAAAAAAAATACACTACAAGGAGGAGAACATACCAATACGTCGGCTCGGGTGATCTCAATGATGAAGAGTTGATCGTTTCGTTGGCCAAAGTCTTCTAATCTTGCAAAGAGGGGAAATTCTTAGCCACCTCGAGGTAGTTCCCCTAGTCCCCAAGAATGATGTCGCACTACTTGATGCCTTAGTCCGCCACGTAGACCTTCTTCACTTCCTCGGTGATGATCGTGTTAGCTTCGACAATTAATGAAGGGCTCTTACCAGCAAGTAGCGCGTCCAAGGAAGAGCCCCCCGCAGCTCCGCTCATCAACGCCCTCACCAGCGACTCATGGATTTCCACTATAGTAGAAGTTGAAGAGCTTTTGGCTACCTTCGAGGATCGTAGGTTGCTTGAAGTTCTCTTCCTTTTCTTATCCCCCAACACCTTGTTGTGCAAGGTAGTGCTAGCAGCCATGAGTGCATTGTAGTCCATGCATTATGCCTTTGCAAAAAGAGAAAAAAGAGATATGAGATCCGGATAAATAAAAAAAGACTCATTGCTTGATAAAGGAAAAGGCTAAGTGCTTAATAAAAATAAAACTAAAGCCATACTAGGGTCCATCGGGCTCACCTCCCCCCCCCCCCCCCCCCCCGAAAGAGGATCTCCTTCATCGCATATTTCCACTTCAACTCCCTACACCCGAGGAAAGCTTCACTCAACTTCTCCTCCTCACTCACATCTTCGGTCGGCCTTCACCCTTTCGACACATCCTGCTTCCACTTTGTGGGAAATCCCCATGGCTCGAGACTCTGAATAATGAAGTATTTGCTCTTCTTGTGTTTGATCGAGTCAAGATTCTCAATCACTCTCCTCTCCGAACGAGAGAGATAGTACCAGTTGTCCGTCGCCTTCTGCCGATGGAGTATGAAGTACCTCCAAACCTTCAAACTTGATTCAACGCCAACCTTTTAGAACTGCAAAATGAAGCTAGTCAAGTGTCTCCACATATTCGACAAGTATTGCACATGACTAAGCTTATACTAGTTGAGAACCTTCTTCATGAATGGATGCATGGGTAGACGCAACCGAGCATGAAAGGTGTCGTAGGGGAAGATGCAAAATTTGTTGGACATCATTAAGAATGCCCTGACCCCGGGGCCTGGCAGAAGCAATTCATACTCGAAAGGAATTCCAAAAGCAACTTTGATTTTCATGAGGTCCTCCTTTGTGAGGATCGTCTTAATGTGATCAGCATTAGTAGAGTGACTCTCTAGATCATCGTATCTAATGCCGAACCGCACTAAATTCTCCATGTCCTCGAGGTATTGACGAACAAGGATGGGGGTGTGAGGAGGATGAACAATATTGAAGAAGTTTCTCATCGCCTCTCTCGACTCAACTATCTCTTCAACTATGATAGAAGAGCTGACTACTTACTTTTCCTTCTTCGTCCTCAGGAGGTGTGATTGACAAATGGAGAGTGCCTCATGCTCGTCGTGATCTGAGGAGGAGGCGAAGCTAGCCAAATGACCCTAGACATGATTTATAACTTATAATAAAATTACATGACTAATTGATGGCAAATTTCGAAGGAAAAGTGGCCATAAAACTCACCAAAGTTGGGGTCCATAGGGAGAAAGATCAAGGAGGAGAGAGAAACACTTGGTTGAAAATGAGAGTGAGAGTGGAGAAGCGATGGGGGGAGGGGTTAGGATTATGGATTTATCGAGAGAAATCTGTAACGCCCCCGTGATAACTGCACTGCCGATGTGGCATGATCCTAGCCACTCGACGCAATCCTAGCCACTCAAATCTACTTTTGATGTGACGGTTGAAAAGAAGAGTCGGGGAGACAAAGTGACAAAAGATGACTTGGCAAAATGTCATGATCGAGCTCTTCGCTCGATCATTAACCGAGCTCTTCGCTCGATCATTATCCGAGCTACACAAAGGACCCGAGGAGCCCAAGGGACACCAGAGGAGCCTATAAGGTCTGAGGACCCCAGCAATCCGAGCAGCACCAGGGCCGAGCAGCCTAGTTGGACCGAGCACCAAGCAGCTAGCAGTTTGGTATCAATTTTGTCGTCTGAACAACTTGATGCTTTCGAGTATATCTAACCAACCAATCACATCAAGATTCGTGCCCCAAGCTCCTCGATGCCATTCTTAACGTCTGATGATGTTGTCGCTTTCAGATAGATCCAACCGTCCGAGCTGCCTCAAGATCGCACCTGAAGCTCCCCAGTGCCATATTTGTCGTCCAAGGAATTTGACACTTTTGGACAGATCTGACCGTCCATCTGCCTCAAGATTCATGCCCGAAGCTCCTCGGTGCCATTTTTGTCATTCGATGAGGTTGACGCTTTCTAATAGATCCAACCATCCAATCTACCTCAAGATTCACGCCCCAAGCACATTGGTGCCATATTTGTTGTCCGAGGAGGTCGACACTTTCGGACAGATACAGCCGTTCATCTGCCTCAAGATTCACACCCCAAGCTCCTCGGTGCCATTTTTCATCGAAGGTCCACGCTTTCAGATAAATCCAACCATCCATATACCTCAAGATGTGTTCCCCAAGCTCCTTGGCACCATTTTGTCGTATGAGGAGGTCGACACTTTCAGGCAAATCCGACCGTCCATTTACCTCAAGATTCGCACCCCCAAACTCCTCGGTGCAATTTTTTTCATCCAAGGAGGTTAACCCTTTCAGTCAAATCTGGTCGTCCATCTACCTCAAGATTCACGCCCTTTTGATTTTTTAAAAAAAAATAAAATTCAGAAAAATAATTATATTTAAAAATTAAAAATTTTAAAAAATAATTTTAAATCCTGGAAAATTAATTAAAATTTCTAAAAAATAATTATAAATTTGAAAAAATAGTTACTACCCTTATAAGCTCTAAACAAGACTTAGGCGTCCCCGTAGGTCATACATGCTCTTCTGTTTTCCAGAAAGGGAACAAACTACTCCTTGAATGATGCTATATATCCAACATTCAGGAGTGGGAGGCTTATGATATGGGTAAAAATCGGAGCCACACGATCTCAATGCGTATCTCAAAGCTTCCAATGGCAGTATAGTAATTTCACAGCAATAACATTCCTACTAGAAGAGTATGAGCCATCTTCAGACCCATCAGCTCAACCATATCCACAATGATGGCTTACTAGCAGCCGAAGAAGATGGGGATTTCCAGTCAGTCAAATCCCTCCAAATCAAGGATTAGTTGTTAATTCTATCCCATCACTATGAGAATCTCCATCTGAATCTTAAATACATTTTCAAACTATCTTCTATAACTGATTCCTAACCTATAAATACCCTCCCCTACCATCAGTCAAAGATACAATATTTCACCATTAAAAAACCCTAATCATTATTCTTGGTTATTGACTTGAGCATCGGAGGGTCTTACGCCGGAGCCACCTCCGGTGTAATACGTTTTGTAGGATTCTCAAGCGATCCTAGCCATTTTGATCCAAATCCAGGTGATTCCAAACATCCAGATCCAGATCATGATCGACGATCCAGATCAAAATTAATAACAACAATCAAAATAACTCATAATCTGATTGCTCCCACATCAAAATTAATAACAACAATCAAAAGAACTCATAATCTAATTGCTCCCACATCAAAATTAACAACAACAATTAGATTGAAGAAGATGACATCCTGATACTAATAGTAGTACTACCGTGGATTATGAATAAGAGAACCAATATTAGTTGGAGTTGAAAGCCTGAGATGCATCTACAACCTTGTGAAAATATAAGGCAATACAGAAGCTCGATTTCATTAGCTTGATTTCATTAGTTTAGAGATGGATTTTTTTTATAGTCCTATATAGAAAACTATGTAGCACGGACACGGGTACGGAACACGGGTACGACACGACTCGAGTACGCAGATACGTGATTTCTAAAAAATGTAGGATATGGAGATGTTTTGAGGTACGTTAAATATAAAAATAATAAATTTAATATATATTGTGTTAAAAAAATACAAAATTCCAAAAAAAATTATAATAACTAGAAAAAATATTGTAATATAGAAATTATAAATGTAATCACTAATCATACCTCCATTTTGCATATATGATATCTTTGCTTTCCGTTAGTGGAAGCTTCAAAGATGAGAAAGTAATTCTCAAAGAAAAGCTACAATAAAACTTCAAAAGTATTACAATTTATAATTAAAAACTAACCATGAACAATTAATTATGAATATGTAACATAAAAATTAAAAACTAACAGTTAACAATCAATCTCAGTGAATATCTTAACATTAGTGAACTAATAATTAAAAACTAACAAACTAACAGCACACTTAGAGTGAACTAGCAATTAAAAACTAACAAACCAACAGTACACTTATCACTGTCAGGAGGTGTTCTTCATTTTTAACCCATTAACCCAAAAAGAACTAACAGTCTCATAGACATCCAACTCCATGGATAGTCAACTTTCTAGCAAAATGAAATATAACTAGTGAGACTGACAATTAGAACCATAAACAACCCAAACCGCATGCATTATTCTGAGATTTAAAATGAGGAAAATAAGAATCATACTGCTTCATGACAAATGTTTAGTTTCTGAAGTTAATTTAATGGAAGAAATCAACTAACAGACTAATGTACTAAAATGCAGAGAGATAGTCAGTAACAAACTAACAATAAATTCAAAAAGAAAGGAGAAACTAAAGTACTTGGTAGAAATTATTTATTGAATGATGAAGGTGCATGGAGCACTCTTTAGCTATTTCAATCAATTATTCTTGAATTATTCTTGAATTTTTTCCCAAGCTGTCCCAATTTTTGAAAGTTTTTTCCAAACTGCCCTATTTTTTTTTTAAATTCTCAAGCTGCCTCACTAGGTTTTCGAAAAACCGAGCTTAGTTAAAAATCGAAGATTAACACTCGCTTTTCGAAAAGCCGAGTTTGGTTAAAACCCAAGGTGGCAAGGGGAAGGTGGAGTTGCAAGCGGGAGGAAGTGGAGTAGCGAGGTGGAGAGTAGTGGTCAACTGTCTGGGTGCACGCAAGGTGGCGAGGTACGAGTGGAGGATGATGATGACGGGGGAAGGCAGTCGGTGGGCAAGGGAAGCGCCGGCGAGGCAGCGAATGGCGGTCGCAGCAACGGTGAGGAGGAAGGGTGGCGCTCGGGGTGCTATCATCGGCGGTGCTAGCGAGGGTGTCGACGGTGGGGCTTGGAGGTGAGAGGAGGTATCGGTGGTTGCGGTGAAGGAGGAAGGAGGTCGAAGGTAGTGACTGCGATGGCTGTGGAGGGCTCAAGGAGGCGACACAGTGACTGGACAATGGCGAGGGGAATGGTCGAGAGGCTCCGGTGGCAAGGTGGAGACAGTGAAGCTTCAAAAACGGCGGGGAGGTCGACTGAGTGTAGTGGTGGCGGGAGTGTGTTGGTGGTGGTGGCGATGATGGGTTCGGGAGGAGACAGAGACAATGACGAAAGTAGCTGCGGTGGTCGCGGAGGCATAGGGACGTCGCATGAGGGTGTACAGGGAGTGGAGAGGAGGATGAAGCTTCAGGTTCAGTGGTCAAAGCTGGAGTTGCGGTGACTTCAGGTGGTGTTGGCGATGATGGTGGGGGCAGGAGATGCTGCGGATTTGTGAGATGGTGGGTTTAGGTCTAGGAGGAAGATAATGGTGGTGTGGTTACTACGGAGGTGAGGTGTGGCGGTGGTGTTGTCGATGGTGGCTCGGGGAAGAGGAAGGGGAGGTGGGTTGCGGTGGTAGTGAAGAAAGAATAAGAAGAAGGAGATGATGAGATGAAGGTGACAGTGAGGTGATGATGGTGAGATGATGAGTGTGTGTCTAAGATTTTCCAAAGACCAAGACTCGGTTTTCGAAAAACCGAGTTTGGTTAAAACCAACTCCAAACTCGGTTTTTTGAAAACCGAGTGAGGCAGTTTGGGAATTAAAAAAATAGGGCAGTTTAGGAAAAACTTTCAAAAAGTGGGACAGTTTGGGAAAAAAATTCATTATTCTTGAGACAAAAATTTCTGATTGAATCCAAGGTTCAATTCAATCAATGAAATGCTACAAGTACTTTCTTTGATGGATCTGAGATTATTTTTCCACCAAAAGAAGATGTAGCTGATTGTTCTTTCCATCTTGGTTAGTTGTTCTTTCATGATTTTTTTAGTGAGAGACACTAATTGAGAGAGTTTGTTGTGAGTTTTTCGAAACCCAACTCTGTCCACTTTAATTTATACTAGTACCCTAATAAGTGAGAGACACTAATTGAGAGAGTTAGTTGAGTTTTTCTAAACCCAACTCTGTCCACTTTAATTTATCTATTATTTTTTTTGTTTAAAAATAAATCATGCCTAAAGGAAAGCAGTAAGACAGTTTGCTCTTCCCAAGAGACTAGAGGCCCACTTCCTTAGGGAGTGTTTGGTTGGAAGGGAATGGAGGGGAGGGAAGGGGAGGGGAGGGGTTTTTTAAAGCTTTTTATGTTTGGCTCATTTTTTAGGAGGGGAGGGAAGGGAAATAAGGGGGTGCAACACCCCTCCTGAGCCAATTTTGACTCCCCTCCAATATTGGGGGGATTTGGAGAGGAGAAAAATTATCTCTAATTTTTTAATGTGAATGACCTAAATTGCCCTTTTAGTTAGTTCTCTTTGATATTTTCCCTCTTCAATCTCCACATCATCTTCGCTTGAATGAACTCCATGATGATGACTTGTTCTATCTGAAGCATGGATCATGTCCATGCATATCTAAATTTGGGATTGATGTTGTAATACACAATTAAAGTAGGACAGTTTTAACAGGGGGTTTGCAGTTACAAAAACTTTTGAAGGCTTCTTTGAATTGAACTCAGTTGTTTGTATCGTAAAATCATGATTCAACTGGTACTATAAAGCCATTATCCCAAACTTCTGTAGTTGGGCAATAATAGAGGATCTATAATATCAAGCTTTATATATAAGAATGAGTACAACTTTTAGGAGAAAGCTGTGAATCAATGAAAATTCCATTCGAGGCCTATCACCACTTTGATCATCTTCTGGTGCATTTGAAAGATCGATGATAGATCGTCCTTAAAAGCATCATTAGTGTTTCAGCAGTGTGAAACATTATCTTAATCAACCATTTAATAGGAAGCAAAATGTTCGTCAGATTGATCTCAATCAACCATTTCATATGATATGGAATCAATCCAAGTTACAGATCAACAGACAGTGATAGGTGAAACAAAATGTTTGATACTAATTGAGTATACCTTTCTTTACCAAGTAGTCATAAAGGGAACAAATAAGATTATATTTCTATTTCCAAGTGTTTTTTTTTCTTACAGAATCAATGACAACAATCATAATACTGAAACATTGTTCCAAATTAAAGATCGAAAGCCTCATTAGTTCATTAGTTTTTATGCTGAAAATTAAGTTTATTATCCATACTTCATTTCTGAAAATTAAGTTTTTATGTCCACATCTCTTTACTCTGATTGTGCCTTCTACTTCATTTCTGATACGAGAAGTTTCTTCTGAAAGGTTAGGGGAGGATGCAACACAGTAACTTGTCCCAAAGATTAGTTCGATTGGACATTTCGATCACCTTGTGAAGGGTATAAAAGTAATTTTATTATAAAATACATTCCTTCCCCTTGTAAACCAAACAAGAAGATAATTATTTTCCCTCCCCTCCCCTCCTTTGAACCAAACAGAATCTTCATTAAATCCCTCCCCTCCCTTTCCCTCCCTTCCCCTCCCCTCCATTAAAATCCCTCCCCTCCCCTCCCCCCTAGATATAACTGAACTATATAACATTCTTGAAAATTGAAAATATCGTCTTTCCCTTTTTACCCTGCTTACATTTTTGCTATCCCGTGACTTACTTGACCTAGATCCTGCTTTTTGGGTATTATCTGCTAAAGTTTTTCTTCCAACAAATTAAGCAAATATCATAGGGTCGAACTCTCTTGCATGCTTATTGAGAAACCACAATTAAGAAATAGTGAAATACTATATCCAACATTAATAAGATTCTTTCAAACACGCCTACCATATTTCTTCCGGTTTAAACTTTCTTATCCTTAGTGACTATTTAATTGTCCAGTTGACGAGTGATTGTTGTCAAGGAATACAGGATGCAGAGAATGTCGTCAATAAAGCTCAGTTAAAGCTATTAAAAAATGTGTTTTATCGAATTTTCAACTTTATTAAAATACAAAAACCTTTTTCCTAGAAACACATAGTATTGATGATTTCATAATAAAAGTTAAACTATTACCAAGATAAAAATATATACATTGTACATGCTAATCACTTATTCAAATCAATATACAATGTAATTATATAAAGTTAAAACCAAGAACAAAAGAAACAAAATTTACTAAAAACACAACATTCACACACACACACCCCACTTCTTCACAATCCATTTATGTATTAACCACCCCAGAAAGATTCATACTGCAAACCAAACCAAGAGCTTGATTTTTTTCCCTCCAGCTTCTCTTAAAATACTCCCAAAAGGCGATTCGTAAGGCGATTAGAAAGGCGATTCGAAATTCAAAAACCCCTCCTTCCTCGGCAAACTTCTCTCCTCAGATCCCATCGATCCTCCAACTTTCTAGCGTTCGCCTCTCTATTAATCTTGTAGAGCTCCCCAATCCCTTCAGACCCATCTCTTCCTTCTCGAATTTGAGTCAGTGCCATTCGTCCTCTCTCTCCGTCGGCCGCGCTCCTTGGGCTTCGCTTGGCGTTGCGTGGCGTGTTCTCCCTTTGCGCTCTCCTTTTGGCCTCTCGGTGGTTGCCAGACCCGAGCTGCCTTCTCGGCTCTACTTCGTCTTCGCCTCCCTCTTGCCCTAAGCGGGGTTATCTCTCCGTCGCTTCGCCAGTGTTCCCATTTTGTGAGTACGCTGCTGCCAGGAGTGTCCCCCTCTCCTTCCAGCTTTGATCCGTCTCCCCTTCTCGACAGATCTCTGTGAGTATTTCGTCATCTCGATCTTGTGTGTTTATCTGGTTGACTTGATCTTTATGGTAGATCCCTGGTACCATTTTCTTGCTTTGTTGCTTATTATTTGAGTATAATCTTGTAGTGATTCGAGATTTATCTTGCTTTGTTGCATCTGTGTATCTATCAAGTTTCGAAAATTATTTGAGATTCTCAGTCTTGCCTTGTTGCTTATTATTTGAACTGTGTAGTGACCCAATTGTAGTTATATCTCTCGGGCTTTCGTATTTTTGGGCTGGCTTGGTGATCCCCATTCACTGGGGACCTTTTTGCTAGCGACTACTTCAGCTCAAGTCGGTATGCTGACTGAGTTTATTCTAGATCGCCCGTTCTATTTATCCTCTCTTCCTCTCTTATTACTCCATCCTTGTTCTCCTGATTGGAGTGTGTGGCTTCTCTTCTTTGAGAGTCACTGTTAAGAAGAGGCACTGGTTTGTTATAGCACTGGTGTCGTATTTTTTGTGGGAGTGTTTCCACCATGTTAGTGGTACCTCTATTCTCTTCCTCTCCTTTATTGGAGCTTTGTTTTAGTCCTTTCTTGGAAGGGCTTCTTCCATGGTTCTTATCAAGTCTATAGCAAGCTCCGATTGTTCTGCTTCGCATCTGGATTCGCAGGTGATTTTTTATTCTTCTTTGCCTTTTAGGCCCGATCCTCTTCGGGTTTGCTTCAGGTGCCTCCTTCCGGGGCATCTTAAGCGTGAATGTATGAATAAAATGAAGTGTTTATTCTGTGATAAGCTCGGTCACTCTCGTAACCGATGCTTTTCCCTTCAAAAACTTCTGGGATGGCCCAGAGGGCACCCCTTACCAGCCAAACTCCTATCCTTCCTTAATTACCCCTTCTTAAAGTTCAAGCTTATGAATAACTCGGTTAGTAAACACCGTAGGGTTGAGTGCCTGGGCCTTGACTCCACTGTCTTGGCTGATAGTTCAGGGTCGAACTCCTCCCCATCTTGTCCTTCTCCTCGCGCATCTATAGTCCCTCTTTATCGGCCTAATATTGTTCTCCTTTTTAAGGATCGCAAAGTTTTTACGAACCTTGTTGTCTACCCTCGTCGGGCCTCTTTCAAGGCTCGCCCCCGACAAGTCTCAGTGGTTCCGTCATTTTTCGGGAAGTTTGGAAAATATCCTGATTGTTTTAAATCCAATTCTTCGTATCTCTCGTTGTCTCGTAGTGCGAGGGAGACGTTTCCTCACTCCCGCACTGCTGACCCCCCTATCCATCCAGACAGAGCTATTAGTGATTTAAAGTCCCCTTCTCTGTACTATAATTATCCTTGTGCTTTGAAGTTCTCTAATTCCTTATGTTCTGAGATCTCGTTTCATTATCCAGGATGCCTATTCTATTGGTATCAACTTTTAGGGGCTCACTCATGGCTCCATCAGGTCTTGAGGGATTTCAAACTCTTCTTGCTCTCCATTCCCCACAAGTATGCTATTAGTCTTGATGTCACTTCTTCCCCTATTAAGGCCGGCACCACCAAGACCATCCCATCTGTCTCTTCGACTGCTCCCAGCAGTCTCTGTTCCCCCCGCGTCCCATCTCGGTAGATTTTTCTTCATTTGACCTTGAGGCGATCTCGACCTCTTCTGCTTGGGCTGCCCTTCACCCTGTCAAGCGCGGTTATAGAAAGTTTTCGATCGTTCCATGATTCGAGTGAGTGCTCGCCTTCTTGCGAGGAAAGCAGGCTCAGTGTCTGCTTTTTAGCCAGTGATCTGTAGTTCAGCGCCTGCTCGTTGACATCCCCGGTGGTAGCAGTGTCTAACCGCCGTTGCGCCTCTAGAGTCGCTCTAGACTGCTAGTGGAGTTAGTGGTCGTCGTGGAGAGAGTTTTTCCCCCTGTTGTCTTGGGTCGGTTGTTCGAGTCTCCGGGCTGTTTGATTCGCTCGCTGGTTTCTGGATGGTGATTCTTGCCGTGTTTTTGCCCTCTAGGTTGATTATTGTTATTGTATTTATTTTTTACTCGCTTTATTCTGTTTTACCTCTTGTAAAACCATTGATGCTTGTATGTATTATTACTGTTTTATTGATTAATATATTTTCGATGGCTAGAGCCTTTTGGCTCTATCCGATTCATCAAAAAGCAAGGTATAATTAATCCTTTAAAATCCCCTCTATACTATTCGTAGAAGTAGAAATAAAGAATGGTCCACATCTATTTACCTGTTGACTCTCCTCAATCACCCAAAAAACCAGCAACAGCATCCCCTCCCCGCCCACTTTAAACAACAGTAACCATCAGCAACTTGCTCCTTACTTCGCTCAAAAAGAATACGGAGAGAATAATTTGAATGACAATTACTTTTGTATAGTAAGATCATGCAAAAATGTAAATCGTACTATTAATTAAAGACTAACAGGGGGCTACTTGACTTTTTTTTTCTTTCAAACTTCTCGTAATTTCTCACTGTTAACAGATCGTAGGGAGGATGAATAGAGGGACAGGATAGGAGGCTCCGAATATTAAATTGAGGGGGGATAAAAATAATAAATAAGCCAATAAAAAATTTAAAAAAAAGGATCAAAAGAAGACAAGGGTTTTGGAGAGTTTTTTTTGCCTACATAGGCCACTTTTTGAAAATATTTGCGTTTTTGGGCCAATTGCCCAACTATTAGCGCTTTTGGGCTACTTTGTGCCACGTCAGCAGCGGCCGCTATTTCCAATAGCGACCTCTTCATTTCGAGGTCGCTAATAGGAATAGCGACTGATATGGCTAAAAATAGGGTTAAATCGGAACCGCCCAAATCTGGAACGAATCTTAATGCTTAGGGGTAAAATGGTAATTTCGCCTACCAATGGGTCTGAGATGGGTACTGGATCTCTTCGTCAAAGATCCAATAACCCACGAACGGATCCACCTCAATCGGGTGCGGGTTTCAACCAGCAGAAAGCCCAATCCAGAGGGATAGAATTAGGGTTTCTGATTAAATCCTAATCAACGGCCATGATTCATGCCTATCCTTCCACTGGGAATTAGGGATTACATTCCTAATCTGTTTACAAGGAGTATATTCCTTATCAGATGACGGGGATTACATTCCTAATCTGATCCCTAAGACGCCTATAAATACCCCCCATCCATCTCCATTAAGAGATAATCAATCTTTTGCCAGTTTTCACGCTCTTTCTTAATCATCCCTGATTACTGACTTGAGCGTCGGAGGGTGCGTCGCCAGGAACAACCCCGGTGTCTCGCACTTTTTGCAGGTATACGGCAGGAGTCAGCGTCAAACTCCGACGGAACAGGTATACAGGTTTGCGATTCAGTTTTCCTAAGAATCCACAAATACTATTTGTTTGCCCCCACACCAAATTTAGCGGCAACAGATTGGCGCCGTCTGTGGGAAACTAACGAATAGCAACCTCCCCTCTTCCCGTTGGACAGATCTTCTCCAGCCATGCCTCCTACGAAAGTCAGATCCAGAGGGTCCAACCGAGGACCCAACCCCGATCAGCAATAGGAAGTTCCCCCTCAGCCCGCTCAACAGCAGGGGCAACTTCCTCCTCCAGCGGAAGACCCACTCCAACAGGACCTTCCTCCTCCTCCTCAGAATCAACAACCTCCTGAGGGTCCCAACCCTCAGAAACAGCCTCTCCATCCGGACCATGTCTCCATCCACAATCCCTCTTTGGATTCTATGGCCTCCCATAATCCCCGAGCTTCCGACTTCCAACAAAAAGTCCCCAATCGGCCGAAAGATGTGGATCTTCGCCACCGTCTGGATGAAAAGCGGGCCCGAGAGGGAACCTCCCGCCAACACCGTCCGAATGAGCGATCTCCTCACCGCCGAGAATACAGAAGGTCCTCTACCCGAAGGGGGCGGAGAGAGTCCCCCGAGCATTACAGAAGAAGGCCACACTCCCCTGCATGTCGGTAACAGCCCAGGAATGATGAGGCACCCATCACCCGTGCCGAGTTCCAGCAGTTCCAAGCGACCGTCCTACAAGCTCTCAATCTCCGTCTTAATACCAATGCTCCAAAAATCCCCTCTCCTCCTCCTGTCCGAAGTCCTCGCCGACGGTTCCCAACTCCTCCTCCAGCTCCTAGCAACTCCCGGCATATGCCAAGTCCGCGCCGCTCCAGGAGCTACCGTCGCCGTAGCCCCCGTTCTCCCTCATACGAAGACGAGTCTAGAGGCTCGGCTGATTACCGTCGAAGGGACAACGCTGTATATTGCCGTCTCCATGAGATGGAGAGGCGCTTGGGTCAGTTAGACCGAGAAGAAGAGCTTAGAGGAAGGACTCTTCGTCCTAGCAGATCTCCTTTTTCCCGAACCATAATGGATGCACCCGTACCAATCGGCTTCAAGCCTCCTCAATTTGAGACCTACTCCGGGGAGACTGACCCCGTCGATCACATCGAGAGCTTCAAGACCCTAATGCTCATCCATCAAGCTTCCAATGCTCTGCTCTGTAAAACCTTCCCCGCAACTCTCAAGGGTCCAGCTCGAGAACGGTACTCTCGCCTTGCCCTATCCTCAATATTCTCCTTCGAGCAATTCGAGACCCTCTTCGTCACCCATTTTGTAAGTAGCCGTAGAACTGAGAAGACCAGCATCTCGCTACTGTACCTCCACCAGAAGAAGGGTGAGAAGTTAAGAGACTATGTGAAGAGGTTCACAGCTGAAGCCAGGTCCATAGCATCCCTTGACCAGTCGGTCGCTGCAGCGGCATTTCAATCCAATGTCCTCAATTCCAACCTCCGCCCCTCCCTTGCCAAGAAGCCCCCACAGAACTTCTCTGACCTCCTCCTCCGAAGCGAAAAGTATATTCGGGCCGAAGAAGCCGAGCACCGTCCCAACTTGGAGGGGTCTTCCTCCAGGTTTAAGAGAAAGGGAACAGAAGAGGAAGGAGCCAAGAAGCTCCAGAAGGATAATGCCGGCCAGCGCCGACCTCCCCCCAGATTCGAGAAATTTACTTCTCTCACCACCCATGTCTCTACCATTCTGATGGAAGTTGAGAAGGAAGGGATCATACCCCCTACTCCGAGGATGAACACCCCCGCCAAGAAAAGGGATAAAGAGAAGTGGTGTCGTTATCACCGGGACCATGGCCACGACACCAATGATTGTCGGGCCTTGAAGAATGAGATAGAAGCCCTTATCCAGAGGGGGCAGCTGACCAGATTCGTGAGAAAGGACCGAGCCGACCTTCCTCCCCCACCTCGGGGGGCTAATAAGCGTCCGGAACACGATGAGACGCCCGACTTCGAAGATGAGCGTATCCTACACCTCATTCATGGGGGCCCAATGGGGGGCTCCTCAAACTCCTTTCGAAAGGCATTTATAAGAGAAGTCAATTCGGTTCGCGCCACCCCTCCTCCCAAAGGCCTCGGAGTGCCCGTCACATTCTCAGACGAAGATCTTGAAGGTGTCCGCACCCCTCATTGTGACGCACTCGTCATCAGCCTCCACATGGCGAACTTCAAAGTGGAGAGGATCCTAGTGGACAATGGCAGTTCTGTTAACATCATCTTCCTCGCCGCTTTTAAAGGCCTAAAGCTCTCCCGAGACAGACTCAAGCCCGCTGGCTACACGCTCCATGGGTTCACGGGAGTGCCAGTGACTATTGAAGGGATGATCACCCTCGACGTAACCGCTGGAAAAACTTCTACTACCCGAACGGAGTCGATGGACTTCGTGGTCGTATATGTCCCCGCAGCCTACAATGTCATTCTGGGTCGGCCCGGCCTGGCCGCCCTTGAAGCCGTCCCTTCCGCCTATCACCTCAAAATGAAGTTCCCCACCCGGGCAGGAGTAGGGGAGGTAAAAGGCAATCAGGAAACGGCCCGCAAGTGCTACATGACCTCTACCCTCGGTCCGGTCCTCTTCCTAGAAACTCTGGAAATCCCCCAAGATGCTGCCCGACCGACGTCCGAGCCGGTGGATGAATTGGAGGAAGTGCTCTTCTCAGAGCAGGATCCAACTCGAAAGTTCTTTGTTAGCAAGACCCTCCCGTCCGCCCTATGCTCGGACATTGTACAGTGCATCCGAAGGAACCGAGACCTCTTTACTTGGTCAGCTGCAGACATGCCCGGAATTTCCGAAGAGCTCTTAGTCCACCACCTCAGTGTTGTTCCGGGGTCCAAACCGATTCAACAGAAGAGGCACAAGTTCTCCCCCGAGCGCCAGCTAGCTATAAAAGAGGAGGTGGACAAGCTCTTGAAGGCCCGGTTCATACAAGAGGTGAACTATCCCGAGTGGTTGTCGAATGTAGTAATGGTGAAGAAGTCCAATGGGACTTGGAGGATTTGTATCGATTTTACCGATCTCAACAAGGCTTGTCCCAAGGATCCCTTCCCTCTTCCGAGTATTGACACTCTGATTGATGCCACCTTGGGACATGAACTCTTCAGCTTCATGGACGCCTTCTCAGGCTACAACCAGATCCGGATGTTCCCCCCAGATATCCCGAAGACATCATTTGTGACCGATCAGGGCCTCTATTGCTACAGGGTTATGCCCTTCGGTCTGAAGAATGCAGGCGCAACATATCAATGCCTCGTCAATAAGGTTTTTCAAGCTCAAATCGGCCGTAATATGGAGGTATATGTTGACGACATGCTTGTAAAAAGCATCCGAGGTGCCGATCATGTGACCGACCTCCAGGAGGCGTTTGATGTTATGAGAAAGCACAACATGAGACTCAATCCGAACAAGTGTGCGTTCGGTGTCTCGTCAGGAAAGTTCCTCAGTTTCATGGTTAGCCAACGAGGAATTGAAGCAAACCCTGAGAAAATCAAGGCCATATTAGACATGGCCCCTCCCAAGAATGTTAAGGAAGTTCAGACTGTAGCGCCCCGATTTCTACGTAACTGGAAAACCGTGACACATGCCAAGATCTTTCCTTTAATTAGTCACGATACACAAAAATACTGGAAATTTAAAACTTTTTATTCAACACAGAGTTACCACGCAGTAATTACAAATATCAGTTTGTAATACCAACTGTAGCACCTGCCCTTTTTCCTTTTTGACTCCAAACTCAATTCTTCCAATTTTTAGATCACTTTAAACATAAACTAAAATGGTTATGTTTCAAAGAAAAATTGGGCAGACTCTCCCCTGTAATTTCTGCCCCAAAACAGAAAAAGCTTACGGAATTTTGCTCTAAATTCCGTAGCTTACATCATAGACAATAATATTACGGGCTCCCCAGGCCAAAATGAGCATCATCACACAGGCAACATATATATATGCTCTGGGGGCCAAACTCATAACGGTATAATAATTATCAATTAAAAACCATAAATCCTTTTAAAAACGTAGTAAGTTTTTAGAAAATAACCTGTAAAAACCTACCACGACGCCCGGCACTCCACAACGAAATGGTTACGGGTCAAAACCATATCCTGCCGCCTCACCCTATACTCTTCATCATCATCCACATACTTATACATCAAAAATACAATTTAAAGCATAAATCTTTACTATTTACAATTACATCATAACAACAATAGTAAGGTGAAGCTCCACTCCACCGGAAACCTGTACCTACACCTCACCTCTGCACTGCTGAGGACCTGTAACAGTAGGGACCTAGGGTAGTCCATGGACTCCCTAGCCCCCAAATACTAAGGGGTTAGCCATTTCTGGTGTGAGTATAATTTATTAAAATAAGCAAATAAATTAAACTTTACAAGTAAAAATATAACGAATTCATAATATCAAGATCAACAAATCTTACTTGACATCTGAACATGTAACCTCATAATGGGAATTCACATCCAATACTCTCTGAGTCATCACCTGTATGTATATCCATACCCACTCACAACATACTTATCTTTAGTAATCATTTGAATAACCCCTCTCATAATACCAATATTGATCTCATTGCATTGTATCGCGTATCACATCCTAGACATATGCATTCATTCGCATACTACCACGTTCATTCATGTCCAACCTAACATCTCATTGCACATTACCATTTACATGCATTTTATCACAATATACTCCACATCGCCAATATGGTTGGGCAATAACATAACACACCCCAAGGTCGATAGCTTGGGTAACAATCACCGCACCCCAAGCCAGACTTGGGTGATATCACATCACATCCCAAGCCCATAACTTGGTTATTGATTTACTTCAACTATCACACTCATAATTCAACTTGAATGGAAAATGCACGTGTACATATAATTTATGTGCCAGTGTATGTTATGACTTAACTCTAATGTGATATTTAACTAGAACTAGGATGCTTCCTATTCTAATGTCAGCAAGTCTCCGAAAGCAACATGCAGCCCATACTACATGCGACTCCATCTCAAGCCGTTTCTCCATATATAGGGATTGAACCCGCGTTATGAATTCTAATTGCACACAACCTGTTCCTGACACCTACACGTGACTCGCGAGGCTGCAGATGTGGTCATGTACCACTGTTGCATTTCGCCAGTGGTGTCTATGTTCGCCACCGCGACCCGGCTAACCGGACCTCACTCAAAATAGATGAACCCAATGTATCGGGCGTCATTCCAAAATCAAACTATAGGGTTTCGCAAGCGCAGGGTAGCGCGAAGCCTACCCTGTGGCACCCTCTGGGGTATCGCAAGCGCAGGACTGCACAATGCATCCTGTGGCACCCCTAGCCACGGTACTTCAGGAATTAACAGCGCGAGATACGCAACCCGTGTCCTCAACTTGTGAGACGGCACCGTACGTATCCCTTTGACGGGAAGGTACAACCCAATAACACCACCTAAGATCGGCCCTAAAGAAAGGTTTGGTCATACGGTGCCCCCTACTACCAACTCCCCTTCTTTCGGGCAAAAAGGTTAAGTAATGATTTTATAAATCACTATCCTAATGAGGTTATTATTCCTATGCAATCTTGCATAGTTTCCAATCATGGTCCAACTCGTGGTCCCTCGATCCAAGACTCTGGTAATAATATCTCTCTCATTCATCCCTACCCCTAATTCGGATTCTACCAACACTCTCGGCCCACGGTCAACCTACATTGGTTAAGATCCGTCGACGCCCGAGGTGAGATCTATCCATTTTACTCTAAGGGGGTAGAATGTGGTCTTGATGGTCGATGGCCCTTAGGGTAATTATATCACCCTAGATGAGCACAACAACTGCGTATTAGCTAAGAAGCTACATACGAGTAACCAAAAACACATACGAGCTAAACAGCTACGTATAGGACCAACAGCTACATACGGGCCAGTCGAGCCGCGCATGAGACAACAACATACATACAAGCTAAATAAGCCCCATATGAGACCAACAGCTACATACGGGCCAGTCGAGCCGCGTATGAAACAACGACATACATACGAGCCAAATAAGCCCCATATGAGACCAACAGCTACATACGGGCCAGTCGAGCCACGTACGAGCAAATCCACATACAAACAACCATACAGGTAATCTCACCTAGAAGCAACCAACTGTGCTTACTAACAAACTTGATCTTCTCTAATTAGAAGTAACCGAAGAATCTACTATAATCAACTTAGCATGGGTTTCTTCTAAAATCAACTCATCATGGCATACCTACTATAATCAATTCAACATGAGTTCTTTCTAAAATCAACTCAAACATGATAGGTTTTACTGGAACGTCACATAGGCATGAATGGGTTCTCCACACAACTCAAGCATGGTGTTCTACTACAGCTGAACCATGGGTTTCTTTCTATAACAATTCAAGCATGGATTCTTACTATACCACAAGGGTGGGTTCTTTCTCTACAACCATCTAAATCCATAGGATGGGTTCTTTTACTCGCTACTACTAACAACTCAAATGGGTTCTCTTTGGCATACATAAATAATATAGCCCTAGGAATGGGTTCTTCCTCAACCTACAACACGTAATCCACAAAAGGTGTGATCTTTTAACCCCCTACCACTGACAACATCCAAAGATTGTTTTTTTATCATACTACAACTAACATAATCATCAAGTTGGGTTCTTTTAGCATCCACAATTTACTCAACTCTCAAAATGGGTTCTTTCTCAACCTCTAACAATTCATACCCAAAAGATGGGTTCTTTTAACATCCACAATTTACTAAACCATCAAATGAGTTCTTTTCTTCACCTACACAAGCAGTACCCTAAGGATGGTTCTTTCTACACATACATAAGTAGATAAGGAAAGCAAGCAACTAACTTAGAAGTAGAGAATCCTCACATACATAACAAATCCATTATATAGGTTTTATATACTCAAGGATAGTAAATTTCCCCATACGCCTCATCCATAAATCATGTCACCTCTTCAGTTCATCCAACTTCTTTAAAATGTCAATTATGTATATAGAACCATATACACCATATCTTGATATCCTCATATGATTGTAACTCATCCCCATATACACATATATGTTATTCAATCCTCCCTTAAACATCACTTCATAAATAAATCATACTCACTATATTCTTACAATCACAAGATACGTAATAAATCGATACTCACATAATTCTTAACATACAAAAACACGTAATAAATTAACACTCACTATTTTTCTTAAAACACAACAATATATCTAAATAAATTAAACTCACTATATTTCTTAAAACACACAATATATATATAAATTAAACTCACCATATTCCTTAACACACAAAATATGTAGATAAATTAGTACTCACATATCCATCAAACCAAAAAAATATATAATAAACCAACTTACATATTCATCAAACCACAAAATATAAAAATATACTAACTCACATATATCTTTAAATCACGAAAATATATAAATAATATAACTCACTATATTTTTATAATCACAAAATACATATAATAATATAACTCACATAATTTTGCGAAGATCCAAAGCGTCGTGCCACCTCGCATCCAATGGTCGCAATATATCCTATCACCAAATTTCAAAGCAATTAAAACTCAATTTATCCAAACCAATCATAAAAGCTAATAACGCTATCCCAAATATCACACAAGCATTTATTGAACGCTTGGGATATACATGTGCGATGCACGTGATAATCTAATGCCTATGGTATTTTCATCCCCAAATAATTACTAAATTGCCCCCAAAGTATTCTAGTAGCTCAACTATAATTTCTACTACTATCCGAGAATTAATTGATATCCATATAATTCTCTTTTACAAACCCAAATCCCTAATTTACTAACAACTCACAATCTCTCTAATAACCTACTAATTTCTCACATCTACAATTTCTAACATCTCAAAATCTTTCTACCCTAACATTCCTACTCAATAAAAATTAACCCAACTAAATTCTATACAATAAAATAGTTAGGGTTTTACCTTCCGAAATCCAATCGAAAATCCGACGCTACTACGATGTCGAGAATCCCTCCATTAGTCTACTCCTAATTTTAATCTGGAATCCATGGAGAATCGGAGGAGATTGAGGTGGGGAAAACGATCGGTGATGGGTTCTTTTGGGTTCGTTTTGATCGGGAATGGAAACGGGAATGGGAAAGATAAGAAGGAGAAGAAGGAGGAAGAGGGAAGGTGCGGGTCGGGGTTCTCTTCGATTTGGCTGGGCGTGGACGAGCGGGAGGAAGGGAGGAGAGGTCGGGGCTTCTTTGGGTTCGGTATCGAACCAGGAAGGGGAAGAAGGGAAGGAGAAGGAGAAAGGAGTTGGGTTTCTTCGTTGGGAGCGAACGGGAGGAGGAAGGGAAGAGGAGAGGAGGCCGGGGTTTCCATCGGTTTGGGATTGAAACCGGGAAGAAGAAGAGAAGGAAGAAGAAGGAGAAGGGAAGGAGAGAGAGAAGGGGTTTTTTGTAAAAAGGGAAAATAAACAATAATAGATGATAAATATCTAAGGGAATGTTTCGTATAAGCCCCTTAGCTTTAATACATTTCAAATAAAACCCAACTCTCTATTTTAATAATCCAAACAATACAAAATACATTAAAACTACTTTGTAATAATCCGTATAAAAATAATTTAATTTTGAAAATAATAATAAAATAAAGTAGACAAAATATCTTTTATTTCTCAATCAAAATAATTATTATCAGAAAATACATAATCGCGCGAAATTCTCAATCGCGCACACATTTCGATGCAAAATAGCCATATGCTGTTTTTCGGGTCGTTACAGTTCAGAGGTTAACGGGCCGCCTAGCCGCCATAGGGCGCTTTCTCTCGAAGTCCGGGAAGAAATGCCTCCCCTTCTTCAAAGCCCTCAGAGGGGCTAAAGGTTTCGAATGGGGTCAACAGCAACAGGAGTCGTTCGATCAGCTCAAGGCTTACCTCATCAATCCTCCCCTCCTCAGCAAACCAATTCCTAGCGAACCCCTCTACCTCTACCTGGCAGCCTCCGAGCAGACCCTCAGTGCTGTTTTAGTAAGGGAAGAAGACCGGGCTCAAAAGCCCATTTACTATGTGAGCAAGGTACTTCGGGATGCCGAGCTTCGCTATCCGAGAATAGAAAAGATGGCTTATGCCCTGGTGATGGCCGCAAGAAAGCTTCGCCCGTATTTTCAGTCCCATTCGGTGGTCGTCCTTACCGACCAACCGCTGAAGCAGGTCCTCCACAAGCCAGAGACCTCGGGTCGCCTTATGAAGTGGTCTATCGAGCTGAGCCAGCATGATATAACCTATCAGCCTCGGACCGCGATCAAGGCTCAGGCCCTAGCAGAATTCATAGTTGAAAGTACCATACCCGAGTTTAGCCAAGCAATGAAAGGGCCACCTATCTGGTCGGTCTATGTGGACGGATCCTCCTGTAACGAGGGAAGCGGAGCCGGGGTCATTCTGGCAGGCCCAGATGACTTGATCCTCCAATACTCCCTCCGTATCATCTTCAAGGTCTCGAACAACGAAGCAGAATACGAGGCACTCATAGCCGGCCTTGGAATGGCTCGAAATGCAGGGGCGCAACGCCTCCGGATCTTTAGCGACTCTCAGCTAGTCGTAAATCAGGTCCTCGGCGAGTATGAAGCACGTGACGACAGGATGGTTAAATACTTAGCCAAGGTCAGGAGCCTCATGGCACTGTTTGAGGAAGCCCTCATCCAACGAATACCCCGGAAAGAAAATGTTCAGGCCGACGCCCTCTCCAAACTAGCCTCTTCCTCCCTTCAAGGTCTCGAGCAGACCGTCTTGATAGAGGTTCTCCTGAAGCCAAGTATAGAGGACGAAACTTCCGAATCTATAGAGTCGCTGCCTGTCCTGCTTGAAGATAACTGAATGAAACCCCTCGTCGAATTCGTAAGGGATGGACTCCTCCCCGAGGATCCCAAGGAAGCTCGAAGAGTGAGAACCTGAGCCAAGCGTTACACACTGATCGGAGGCATCCTATATAAACGCTCTTTTCACACAGGTTGACGGCAGGCCGTACCTGAGATGTCTATCCCCCGGACAAGCCGACTACGCCCTGCAAGAACTTCATGAGGGCATCGGCGGGGCACATTCGGGGTCCAGAGCTCTAGCATGCAAAGTGTTGAATTACGGATATTTCTAGCCCACTCTCCTACGAGACGCCGAACGGCACGTTCGGCAATGCATCTCCTGTCAGAAGTACTCCGACATCCGACGCCTCCTGCAAGCTCCACTCACTTCCCTATCAAGTCCAATCCCCTTTGCAATGTGGGAGATGGATTTACTAGGGCCGTTTCCACCAGCTCCCGACCAGTTCAAATTCCTAGTCGTGGCAATCGACTATTTCTCAAAATGGATAGAGGCCGAGCCCTTGGCCACGATCACCGAGAACAAGGTTGTTCAGTTCTTTTGGAAGAGCGTATTCTGTCGATTTGGCATCCCTCGGGTCCTGATAACAGACAACGGAACCCAGTTCACCGGGGCTGCCTTCCGAGCTCTATGCGAAGACCTTGCCATCCAACACAGGTTCTCCTCCGTTTCTCATCCCCAGACGAATGGCCAAGCCGAAAATGCTAACCGACGGATCCTCTCCGGCATTAAGAAGAGGTTGGATAAATGTTCCAAAGGCTTATGGGTCGATCAGCTTCCCAACGTGCTGTGGAACTACCGCACCACAAAACGGACCCCCACATGAGAGAGCCCATTTAATCTCACCTATGGGTCCGAGGCCATTACCCCCCTAGAAGTCAGAATACCCTCTCCTCGTCTAATAGCTTATGAAGAAGAGCAAAATGCCAGAGAGCTCCGAGCAAATCTAGACCTAATAGATGAGATCCGAGAAAGAGCTGTCATTCATCAACAAAGCTACCGAAGAAGGATCGAGTTGGCATACAACAAGAGAGTCCGCCCTACGGACCTCAAAGAAGGGGACCTGGTCCTCAGAAAGTTAGCCATCTCATTCCCAGGTCAGAAGAGCAAATTGGCCCCAAATTGGGAGGGACCTTACAAGATCGCCAAAGTAGTCCGCCTCGGGGCATACAGACTAGAAGACCTTGAATGCAGAGAGATCCCTAGGACCTGGAATGCCGACCATCTTCTAAAATACCAAGAAAGAGCACCAACGTCTCTCTAAGTATTTTCAAGATGTCGAACCGTTCCTCTCCTATTGCTTGTACTATTTTTCTTTTATTTCTCTCTTGTAATAACGACTTGCAACTTTAGAAGCAGCCGATCACTAGTCATCAATAAAGAAAGCTTTTTCATATTTTGCTTGAAAAAAAAATATATTGTTTACATCTCTCTGCTTTCACTCTTCACTCTCACGATGGTTCGGAGTCCAACACTTGGCTCGATTCTACTTTGCAAGTTCGCTTCTGAGCGAGCTAGAAGTAGTTCACCATTCGGAATTACTCCCACAACCGTTGAACTACTCTAACGATGGTTTGGAGTCCAACACTTGGCTCGATTCTACTTCGCAAGTTCGCTTCTAAGCGAGCTAGAAGTAGTTCGCCATTCGGAATTGCTTCCACAACCGTTGAACTACTCTAACGATGGTTCGGAGTCCAACACTTGGCTCGATTCTACTTTGCAAGTTCGCTTCTAAGCGAGCTAGAAGTAGTTCGCCATTCGGAATTGCTCCCACAACCGTTGAACTACTCTAACGATGGTTCAGAATCCAACACTTGGCTCGATTCTACTTCGCAAGTTCGCTCCTAAGCGAACTAGAGGTAGTTCGCCATTCGGAATTGCTCCCACAACCGTTGAACTAATCTAACAATGGTTCGGAGTCCAACACTTGGCTCGATTCTACTTCGCAAGTTCGCTTCTAAGCGAGCTAGAAGTAGTTCGTCATTCGGAATTGCTCCCACAACCGTTGAACTACTCTAATGATGGTTCGGAGTCCAACACTTGGCTCGATTCTACTTCGCAAGTTCGCTCCTAAGCGAACTAGAGGTAGTTCGCCATTCGGAATTGCTCCCACAACCGTTGAACTAATCTAACGATGGTTCGGAGTCCAACACTTAGCTTGATTCTACTTCGCAAGTTCGCTCCTAAGCGAACTAGAGGTAGTTTGCCATTTGGAATTGCTCCCACAACCGTTGAACTAATCTAACGATGGTTCGGAGTCCAACACTTGGCTCGATTCTACTTCGCAAGTTCGCTCATAAGCGAATTAGAGGTAGTTCGCCATTCGGAATTGCTCCCACAACCGTTGAACTAATCTAATGATGGTTCGGAGTCCAGCACTTGGCTCGATTCTGCTTCGCAAGTTCGCTCCTAAGCGAGCTAGAAGTAGTTCGCCATTCGGAATTGCTCCCACAACCGTTGAACTACTCTAACGATGGTTCAGATTGCAAACACTTGGCTCGATCCCACTCCGCGAGCTCACTATTAGGCAAGCCCGACACATCTCGCGAAGTTCGCGAGAAGCATAGGCTTGGCACCACTGGCCGAACACTCATGACGCCGACCCCAAACGAGTATAAGAACAGCTCAGGGACCTCGGCACGATGAGCACAGTTACAAACAAAACAACCACACAGAGCTACAAAAAACACACAAGTTTGAGAAAGAAATATTATTAATAATTGGGACGCAGTACAAAGCGACTCTTCCATATAACAAGATTACAAGGCTTTAAAGAGCAAAAATTACAATGCCGACTCACTACACTTAGACTAAATACAAAGGCTTCAAAAATGATCATCAATGCCTCCATGGCGCAGGGATGCTCCTCTTCAAGGACACTCGAGGTCGGCGACGTTTGCCTCCGGAGCCCGACCCCAAACCAGCGAATTGGGACGTGTCCTCGGCGCCGCTCCTAGCGGCCGCTCCGACGGAGGCTCCGCTCAATGAAATGGCCACAGCACTTTGCGCATCCCCCGGACTAGGATGGCCGATAGGCGGACAGATTGCGAGCTCGTAAAACGTGATGCCCCGATTGCTCTCCGCACGAGTACACGAAGTGCTCCTCACATTGATCGGCCCCGAACGCAGTTTGAGACGAGCCACCTCCGCCTCCAGCTCTGAAATCCGGTCTCGCAACGAGTCATCTTTGACATCGACCTCGAAGCGAGGAGGTATCGTGGAGCTCGGGACGCCGGAGCGACTCGCGATAAGACGGCGAAGGTGAGTGACTTCGATGCTCTTATCCACCGTGGCTCTCTTCAGTGCGTCGACCTCGGCGGTCAGTTCGTCACGTTCGGTCGTCAGTTTGGCCACCTCGGCCGTCAATCCCTCTCCCTCCGTCCGAAGCTTCGTCTCTACTGTTTGCAGGTGGCGAATCTCAGAAAGCAGATCGTCCCTCTCCGCTGTTATTTTGGATAAGGTGTGGCGAATGCACTTGATCCGAAGGCCATAGCTAAATGCAGTCGACGAACCCTCATCCTCTCCTAAAGGGGTCATCTCGGCGATCCTGCTCTCCAGTCGCCGGATCTCGATGTCTCTCCGACCCAGGATGAGTTGAAGATGGTTTCGCTCGCTTTCGGCTCTGCGCAATCCCAGCTCAACTTCGTAGAGCCGCTCCCGGCACCTCGCCAAGCACAGCCTCGTCGCTCTTAAGCCGACCTCGGGACGAGTGTTATCCCCCGAGCCAGTAGGCTTGACGGCTTGAGTCACCACCGCAAGCTGAAAAGAAGTCGAAGCAAGCAACAAATTCTCAAATACATTGCCGAACTCCTACACTTGCGAAAATTTCAAAAATCTCTAAGAAAAAATAGAGAGACAAAGTCAAGCCCAAAAAGTCGTTTTCATTCATAACAAAAAGCGGTGACCAGTCTGCGATTAGGTGTTACAAAAAAGAAAGAAAAAGAAGAAGAACAGAAGTAAAATCAAGCGGAGTCAGAGCGCGATCTCTTTCCCGGGGTGACGAGAACGGGTGGGGGTCGAAGTCTCTGAAGGGGTTATCACCGCCAGTGGGGTAACCACAGAGCTCGGGACCTCGCCGGCGACTTTGACTTCAGTCTCAGCTTCGTCCTCCCCTTCTTCTTCTTCCCCCTCTGATTCGGGGTCGAAGCCCTCGACGTGGCCCGGGAACAGTCTCCATCCCGAGCAATCCACGTCAGGGTACGTCTTCGTCACCTGGGCGATGGCTTCGGCATAAGCTTTGGCCATGTTTTGAGCGAGGAAACCTTGCGCCTTCGCCAGGGTCGCTTCCTCGGCCTCCTTCACCGCCGCAGCCTTGGCCTCTTCGGCTTCGGCCAATTGTTTGGCTGCCTCCTCCTTCTGGCGAAGAAGGTCGCTCTCCAGCTTCGCGACCTATCCCTCGAGGTAATCGACCCTCGTCGACTTCGCCTCGAACTCGACCGTGAGCTTGTCGAGCTCGTTCCCCATCCGAGCCTTCTCCTTCCGAGCCTGGTCGGACTCCTGCTTCAGCTCCTTCTCCAGAGCCGCCAACCTCTCGGTGAGGTGTCCAAAATGGACAATGATCTGCGACAAGGAAAGAAGAATTAAAAGAGTTAGAAAAATTATAGCTAAGAAAATTCAACGACGGCAAGAATCTGATACTTACCGAGACGGCCGAGCGAGCAATCTCGATGACGTCGTCACCTTCTTGCCTGGCCTCCATGGCGGCGCGATCCTTCGGCGTCGCCAGATGCTTGACGGCCTGCATGCTCGCCAAGGAGTTGCCGAGGAATCCATCATGTTTCCGAACTTGCCAGTCCGGAATATGGATCCTTTTGTGCTCCTCGGTCAGGAGCACATCGGCCGCCACTGACAGCGGCGGCATCGTCATCCCGAGGGCTGCGGCGAGGGGGAAGTCACCAACCCCGGTTGACACCGAGGCGCCTGCATCGACAACGGCCGGACTCCGAAGGGTCTCCGCCTCCTCAATCGTCTCCGTGACCCTCGGTGTCTTTGGGGTCGGTAACTTGGTGACCACCCTCTTGCGCTTCTTCGGCGCCTTACTGGCGAGCCCAGCTTTGAGAGCCAACACCGCATCGTAGTCCATCGTCTCTGCATTAAAAACGAAGTTAGTTAGCATAATACAAGTCATGAGAAGTAATGTATGAAAAACAAAGCATAAAAGCATAAAAGAAGCCGCGTACTGGGATCTACGCGGTAGAGCCCTCCCTTGAACAAGACATCCTCGGTCAGCTCCTTCCAATCATACTTCGGCCGATCGAGAAGTGTCCGGACTGCCTCTTCTTCTTCAGGACGAAGCTTGGGCAGCGCCTTCGCCCTCTTCGGCACCCCTTCCACCCTACTGGAGGGGATCGGCCAGGCCTCCGGACTCCGCACTATCAAGAACTTTTCACGCCAGTGCTTGATGGAGTCGGGGCATATGACGAGCCTGCCGCCATGCCTCAGAGCCAAATAGTATCAGTACTCTGACCTGTTCCCTTGGTGTAGCTGATAGATTGTCCGAAGCACGTTCAGCTCCGGCTCGATCCCAGCAGCTTGGCAGTGAAGTACGAAGCCGTTTATGACTCTCCATTCGTTCGGCATAAGTTGGATGGGGCTGACCCCGAACCAACTCAGAATGAGGATAGCGAACAGATGGAGAGGTAGCCGAGCCCCGGTGATAAAGGCGTCAACCGGCCAGCAACACATGGTCACTGGCAGCGGCGAGTTGGCCCTAACCCCGGGACCCGGCAGCATAAGCTCGTACTCCTTAGGGATCTGGAAACAGTCCCGGATCACTCCCAAGTCCTCTTCGCGAAGGATCGACGCTGTCTCGTCTGCCTCCGTCGTTTCCCTCGCCGCATTCTCCTCGAAGGACCTCCCCCTCCCATGAACTATGCGCTCTGCGTGCTCCTCCGGAAGCTCCCGAACCCTGTGGAGTCCCGTCAGTTGCCCCGGTAATCTGCCGAACTCCCCCATACGCTTCGGCTCCTCCACGATCGAATCTTTGCCGAACACCTTCTTGCCCTTGTCTGGCCGACTCGGAGTGTGGGCATCGACCACTTCAAGGGAGGGCTCGGACCAAGAGGTCGATTCGGAGACAGAAGCAAGAGACATAGTTTATGAAATAAACTAAGTATAAATTACCTTAAAAGATTAGCTGCCGGAAACTCCACCAGAAAATGAACGGCGATCACCGGAAACACTCGCTTAGCACAAAAGATCGCCTGAGCAAAAGAGAAGAGAAGTGAAAAATGAGAGAGGGGGTGGGGTTTTATAGAGCAAGGTGCGCAAAACGAGGTTAATGGGCCTGTACTGCCGGCCCATTCACACAAAACGACAAAAGCGACCTCAATCGTCGCCTTGTTTACCACGCCAAGTCGTACATCGCATTAATTACTGTCCCATCTGGCAGAAGCTCAGAGGTCACAACATTAAATGAGCATCTCATCCGTCAGAGCTGTCAGAAGTTCAGAAGCCATCACATTTAATGGCTACCACGTCAGCCAGGAGCACAGAAGCCACCAACGCTGAGCCAGAAAATGAAAAGTCAAGGACTTCGGCACCAGCTGCCGAGCGCTCTTGACATCGACCCTGTTGCAGGGAAAAATTGGGGGTTCGGCACCAGCTGCCAAGTGCTCTTGACACCGACCCTGTTGCAGGGAAAAATTGGGGGTTCGGCACCAGCTGCCAAGTGCTCTTGACACCGGCCCTGTTGCAGGGAAAAATTGGGGTTCGGTACCAGCTGCCGAGCGCTCTTGACACCGACCCTGTTGCAGGGAAAAATTGGGGTTCGGCACCAGCTGCCGAGCGCTCTTGACACCGACCCTGTTGCAGGAAAAAATTAGGGTTCGGCACCAGCTGCCGAGCGCTCTTGATACCGACCTTGTTGCAGGAAAAAATTGGGGTTCGGCACCAGCTGCCGAGCGCCCTTGACACCGACCCTTTTGCAGGGAAAAATTGGGGTTCGGCACCAGCTGCCGAGCGCTCTTGACACCGACCCTGTTACAGGGAAAAAGCCACCTCGAACCTCGCCGAACTCCCTCTCTGCACTCACAACCTCGCCGAGGTGCCTCCGCTCTTCAGAAAAAAGTGCCGAACCACCCATGGACTTCAGCCTCCTGGGTAGCAAACACACGAAGGGGTCGGCGACGTGATACGAGCATATAGACCACACAAACGAGGGAAAATAACTGACCCATTCGCCGAAGAATTGCGGAAAATTAAATAAAAAATTCGGAAAAATCAAGGGAAACTCTTGGGAGATAATTATAAGCACGGGGAGTTTTAATCCCAACAAATAACTATCACCAAGAGGAAACTCCCCCGAATGACGGATCGGCACATGACCAGAAGAGCTCAAGAACAGCTTAGAACACAACCAGCTTGGACAATCACTATACTACCCCCCGCAAAGATTCGAAACCTTCCATATGGGCTCCGATACAACTCCGCTAGCCATTAAAACAGTAAAACTACTCCTCAAAGGCTAATCAAGCTCAGTCTTCGGGAGTGGGGGGCTCGTAATATGGCTAAAAATGGGGTTAAATCGGAACCGCCCAAATCTGGAACGAATCTTAAAGCTTAGGGGTAAAATGGTAATTTCGCCTACCAATGGGTCTGAGATGGGTACTGGATTTCTTCGTCAAAGATCCAATAACCCACGAACGGATCCACCTCAATCTGGTGCGGGTTTCAACCAGCAGAAAGCCCGATCCAGAGGGATAGAATTAGGGTTTCTGATTAAATCCTAATCAATGGCCCTGATTCATGCCTATCCTTCCACTGGGAATTAGGGATTACATTCCTAATCTGTTTACAAGGAGTATATTCCTTATCAGATCACGGGGATTACATTCCTAATCTGATCCCTAGGACGCCTATAAATACCCCCCATCTATCTCCATTAAGAGGTAATCAATCTTTGGCCAGTTTTCACGCTCTTTCTTAATCATCCCTGATTACTGACTTGAGCGTCGGAGGGTGCGTCGCCGGGAACAACCCCGGTGTCTCGCACTTTTTGCAGGTATACGGCAGGAGTCAGCGTCAAACTCCGACGGAACAGGTATACAGGTTTGCTATTCAGTTTTCCTAAGAATCCACAAATACTATCTGTTTGCCCCCATACCAAATTTAGCGGCAACAGCGACCTATGTTTTTTTTTTTTTTGAATTTTGGTTTGCCGTCGCTATACCCACAAGCGACCTTAGTATAATGAGGTCGCTGATGGGATTAGCGACCTTTAATGAGCTGTATTCTAACACTTAGCAAAATCTATAGAGCATTTGTTTACTGAAAAATGACAATCAATTTATTTTTAAAACTAAGGTCGCTATTCGGAATATACGCCTTTATTAACTGAGGTCGCTATTCCGAATAGAGCCCTTAGTTGTTTGACTATTTTGCAGATTTTACAAAGAACAAGGAGATTGTGTTTTCTACTGAGGTCGCTATTGGGAATACGACCTCAGTTTTAAATTTTTTGGGAAAGCTCTTTAGGAATCGCTAAGTGTCTCAATACATTCATTCGAGCTCACTAACCTCATTATACTAAGGTCGATAGTGGGAATAACGACGACGAACAAAAAATTCAAAAAAAATTAAACATAGGTCGCTATTCCCATTGGCGACCTCGAAATGAAGAGGCCGCTATTGGGAATAGCAGTCGGTGCTGACGTGGCACAAAGTTGCCCAAAAACGCTAATAGTTGAGGAACTGGACAAAAAAACACAAATATTTTCAAAAAGTGGCCTATGACGGCAAAAATTCGGTTTTGGGCGACATCTACATAGGCCACTTTTTGAAAGATTTTGCGTTTGTGGGCCAGTCGTCCAACTATTAGCGCTTTTGGGCTAGCCTGTACCACGTCAGCAGCGGCCGCTATTCCCAATAGCGGCCTCTTCATTTCGAGGCCGCTAATGGGAATAGAGACCTATGTTCTATTTTTTTTTGAATTTTTTGTTTGCTGTCGCTATTCCCACTAGCGACCTTAGTATAATGAGGTCGCTGATAGGATGAGCGACCTTTAATGAGTTGTATTCTAGCACTTAGCAAAATCTAGAGACTTTTGCTCTCTGAAAAATGACAATCATTTTTTAAAAAAAAAAACTAAGGTCGGTATTCGGAATAGAGGCCTTTATTAACTAAGGTCGCTATTCCGAATAGAGGCCTTAGTTGTAAAACTATTTTGCAAATTTTACAAAGAATAAGCAGATTGTGTTTCCTACTGAGGTCGCTATTGGGAATAGCGACCTCAATACCTCAGTTTTAAATTTTTTGGGAAAACTTTTAGGAATCGCTAAGTGTCTCAATACATTCATTCGAGCAGACTAATCTCATTATACTAAGGGTGCTAGTGGGAATAACGACAGCAAACAAAAAATTCAAAAAAATTTAAAACATAGGTCGCTGTTCCCATTAGCGACCTCGAAATGAAAAGGCCACTATTGGGAATAGCGGGCGCTGCTGACGTGGCACAGGCTAGCCCAAGGCAACTGGCCCAAAAACGCAAATACTATCAAAAAGTGGCCTATGACAGCAAAAAATTCCAATTTCGGCTTGCTTGCGGCGGAGCACCAAACCAAAACCTAATTTCAAAACCTAATTTTTGATTCCTTCCTTCCTTTCTTCTCCTTCTTCCTCTTTCACTTTTCCAGGGAGCGAAACTACTACTACAACTTAGAGAGAGAGAGAGAGAGAGGATGAGTGGCGGCGGGAAGCGGGAGAGCGGCGGGGTTGCGGTGGGGTCCACTCCGGCGTCTGCATCATCTTCCACGTCGGCGATGATTCCGGCGGGGTCGAGGAAGATGGTGTTGAGTTTGAAGGAGATCGTGGACTGCTCTGAGGCTGAGATCTACGCGATGCTTAAGGAGTGCAACATGGACCCGAGTGAGGCGATTCACCGTCTACTCAATCAAGGTAGTAAAAACCCTAACTTTTTACTGACTGGGATTAGGGTTTTGGTTTTGGCCTAGGGTTTTGTGGTAAAAGCGGGATCTTGGCTGGGTTTGAAGAAGTTGGATTGGGATTTCTAGGGTTTTGGGGAGATGACATTTGGTATTTTAAGGGTTTGGGATTAAGTGGAGTAGGTTTGTTGTGTTGGTTTTTGTCATGGTCTGCCTTAAAAATGCCATCTTGGTATTCGGTTTTGCTGTTTTAGAGTCATAGTAGTTCTTTTAAGTGTTTATGCTGAGTGGATTTTCTTATTTTGAGTTTGTGTGTGCTCGTAGTGCGTAAATGTCATGGTTTGTTTTGGAGTTAGTTGTTGCTCATGTTGGTTTTGTTGTTCATCAATTAAAGCATTCTGTTCGAGTGAACAATATGATTGCTCTGTATTTCTTTTTTATATGCTTATAGTGTAATCCTAGGAACGAGCTTGAGAGGCAAGAAAGATAAAAGGGGAAAGAAATAGTTGGCTTTGGTGCTTGAGTTAGAGTGAGGATAGCGTTGTGCTAGGTCTGTAGTTTATTTAAATTTATTTCTTTGTACCATTTTCTTCCTCTTCTAGGCATCTTTACTCTCCATAATAGTGAGTTTGTTCTTGCTCTTCATCCTACAGCCTTATCTGAGTGAATCTAGAGGCGGAGAAATTGGTAGGATTGGTAAATCTAGGAAGCAAATGATGCTCCGTTGTTTTTTAATTTAGATTGTCTATGCTTGGTTTTGGTCTTTTTTGTATTTGTATACTTAAAAGCAATATTGTCGAAGAAGCGTGTTACACTCTGCCACTCTGGTGTAACTTGATAATGATGTATCTGCTTGTTTGGTGGTTTCTTTAGCAAAAAGTTCCATGTTTTCTTTCCTGAATCTTCTATGTTTGACTTGCACTTCTGGTCATTTGATAGTTGTTCATGATTCTCTTTCTTTGTGGCCAAATTGTGGCTCATTGGTGCCCTCGATGAGGCACAGCAATCTTAATCTTGAATCGGAATAAGTGTTACTTATTCTTAGGATATTGTGTTACCAAACTGTTAGAATCATGGTTATGTGCATTCATTGTGATTTGCTTAGCCTGAAAATTCCTGAAGTTCCCTTTCAGTGGGATGCTTTGCCTATTTTGAAATTACGAGTTTGTCACTTGCTGTCATCGTGACTCAGATAGTATTGCCATGGCAATACCATTCCTTGTAGTAATTAGTGGTTTAAATGGAACATTTTCCCATGAAGGGTATTATCTGCAAATCTCAAAGCCATGTTTGTTGTATGAATTTTACAGTGCAAGAATTGCTTTCATGTTGTTGTGCAGTATGAGAACGCACAATCTTAATTTATCTAAGAAGTACATATGAGAGTCCAGTCACTTCCACTCCTAGACTTAGCAAGGCATCTTCAATTGAAATGTAAAATTGACAATGTGATTCCCTCTTCCTCCAGCCTCCTCTTATTGCGGTAACTAGTTTTCTTCTTCATGCTACGGCTTGAATATAATGTAGTGAGAGAAGTAGTGATGTTTTTTAGCATCATGAAGTTTGAGGCATTCCTTCATTATAGTTCTTGTAACGCCCCCAAACCGAGGGCAACTATTTCAGATACATAATACTTATCAAATCTCATACCGATAAAATATATATAATAAAACACAAAGAAAGCTGTCAAGTGGCTCTCCTTCAATCCCCCCAAAATCAAAGGCCCAAATCTAACATCACAAAACACATTTTCTCTCCAAAAGTTTTTTCCCAAAACTCAAATTCAAATTCCCCCCGAAACAACTCATTTATTTATTTAATTATTTCTCTCTCTCTCTCTCTCTCTCTCTCTCTCTCTCTATATATATATATATATATATATATATAATAAAACACAAAGAAAGCTATAAAGTGGCTCTCCCTCAATCTCTCCAAAAATCAAAGCCCCAGATCTAACCTTACAAAACATATTTTTCCCCCAAAAGTCAAATTCAAATCTCCCACCCAAAACAACTCCAATATTTATTTATTTATTTTTTTCTCTCTCCCTCCCTTTTCTATTCAAAAAAATTAAGAAAATGAAAATTTTAAAATATTAAAAAATATTAAAAATTTTAAAAATTTAAAAATTTAAAAACTTTAAAAATAATTCAAAAGAAATCAAAAAATCATATAAGTATTTGTTTTTTGCTCTATGTTTGCTACTTCAATTAATTTGCTGAACCTCCAAAACTATTTTATATGATCAAATAAGGTGCACCGTTCCGAAGACGTGCCGTAGGCACGTGTCGACGGGCAAACCTAGTGTGTGTGTGTGTATATATATATATATATATATATATATGAGGAATGCTCCATTGAAAACGTACGATAGTGATGAAAACGTGGAAAACCACCTAGGCCGTTGTTTCCAACAACCGCCTAGGTGGTTTTCACGTGTTTTCACAACATTTGCGTTTTCAATGGAGCATTTGCATATATATATATAGGCTAAATATAAAAAAAGTACACAAAGTTTTGGGCCAGTTTAAAAAAAGTACACTTAGGTTTTTTTGTTTAAAAAAAGGACACAGTTTCAAAAAACTCCACTGGGTTAGTTAGGGTTAGGGTTAGGGTTAGTTCGGGGGGGTTTATTTAAACATCTGATTAGTTAAGTGATTTTTTTAAACACAAATAAAAGATTAATGTGGTTTTTTTAAACACAAATGAAAGATGAAAGTTGTTTTTTTAAATCCTACCCTAACCCAACCTTAACCCTAACTAACCCAGTGGAGTTTTTTGAAACTTTGCATCTTTTTTTAAACGAAAAAACCTTAGTGTACTTTTTTTAAACTGGCCCAAAACTTTGTGTATTTTTTTTATATTTAGCCTATATATATATATATATATATATATATATATATATATATAGGCTAAATATAAAAAAAAGTACACAAAGTTTTGGGCCAGTTTAAAAAAAGTACACTATATATATATATATATATACACTATATATATATATATATATATATATATATATATATATATATATATATATATATATATATATATATATATATAGCGGGAAACATGGATTTTTATACCTCAATTTATAATTATTTTTCATCATAACTAATGGAAACATGGACTTTTATTTACAACTAATTGTTGTCATACTATTCAAACTTCAGCTATATATATATATATATATATATATATATATATATATATATATATATATATATATGGAAACATGGATTTTTATACCCCAATTTATAATTATTTTTCATCATAACTAATGGAAACATGGACTTTTATTTACAACTAATTGTTGTCATACTATTCAAACTTCAGCTACATAATTGTTGATTTACTGTTTACAAGGCTTTTCATATGCCGTATCGTTCTGAAGACGTACCGTAGGAACGTGGCCACGGGCAAATCTAGTTCATCAATAAAAGTAACTCAAATGGCTAACAAAAGTATATAATTCATTACAGAAGAAAATAACTAAAAATTATTTAAGAAATGCGGCTCCTTAAAACTTCAATAAAATAATTTAAAACAATTTCAGAATTACAATTTATCAGCTTTAAAAGCTCTTTATGAAAATTTACTCTCAAGAGACAAACTTCCAGATCCGGCAATTTATCCCCAAAAAGATTTAAACTTGCAGATCCTTCATTCTCTTCAAACACCCAATCTTGATGCACTAATCTGAAAAAGTTCATTAATAACAAAATGAGCTGATGCCCAGTACTAATTGAATAAATATAACAAATAGCCGGTAATTCATAAAATACCGCATTAACAATTTAAACATGTTAATGCACAATCATATAACTGCAAATATTAGAACAAAAATATCTAGATTATAATTAACGCTCCTATAACATAAAAATGCATCAAAAATTCAGGTGATCATACAAGCAAACATTGCAGGATGCCTAGTGCAGTACTTGTCTAATAATCAATGCATCTCATACTACATAAATAATCAGATATAAGTATTCTAGAATGCAAGGGGATCTAGGTACACCCATCTCTCAATGCGGTCAACGCTTAGTCTGGTTGACAAGGTAAATGCCACTACAGTTCGTGGTAGGAACAAACAAATTGCACAATTAAAATGTCACTACGGTTCGTGGTCGGGACAAATAACACGTGCAATTTGGTCAACACTTATATCCGGTTGACAAGGTAAACGCCACTACAGTTTGTGGTAGGAACAAACAACACTCATAGAGTGGACACATTGAGAGTCAAATGGGTTACTTAGATTTCTGACTCGTATACCGCTATACAAACATGGATGCTAACACATGAATAACACAACTACATATATGGTAATAACTTAAATAACAATCTCAATATTCACAACAACATAAGATCACTCATGTACATACATCCCAACTCAAACTATATAAAATAATGCATAATGTTATAGTTTAAATCGACAATCCACATATATTATTAACCACAATGTACATATAGATAACAACACTCATATATTATAATTTCATATTCATACAAACACAGCACAATACATTAATCTCAATTTAATAGTTGCACATTCTCACATCACATAAAATAACTTAGAAGTACACACATTATAACAATAAAACAAAACAATAAGTATTTTATAAAATTGCATTCTACGAGGTATAAATATTCAGTTACTTACAGTGGTCGGCGTAAAAACCTAGCTATGAATCCTTCGAAAATTCCTCATTCTAGTCTGCCCCTATTAGAAGATAATCGTAATTTAAATAACAATATAAACCCATTCGCGAAAACACAAGTACATGCATACCCACTTAACTACCATTTACTCACTAACCCTAAACAAATACAATAGGATCTTGATTAGGTTATTATATATATTTATGCAACCCTAGCTTTCTTAATTAAAAGGACATTGCAACAATTAATCGGAAAGAGAAGGATTCGTATTTAATCAGTGTTCTAAATGACGTTTGCCTCGGATGCCTAGGCGGCGCCTAGGCGCTCAGATGGATGAGAACGAACTGCCTTTGCATTAGGCGGTGGTCTAGGCGTTAGAGGCAATTAGGCGGCCGTCTTGTTGAGTAGGCGTCCGTGGCGCTGATCAGGCGTCCGCCTAATGTCCAACGCCCAAGTGTTTTCTATATTTTAAAATTTTAAATACTATAAAATAATACAAAAAAAGAGAACTACTATTAATCTATTAATCTGTTATATAATATATATGGATCTTTAATAGTAGTTGAATTGTTTTTACTTTTTTTTGTATTATTAGTGATGGATTGAATATATTACACCTATTACACATATTACAATAGTACATGTTACACATATTGGCATATTGCACATTACAATTGGACAATTGTTTTTTTAATTACACGAGGAAGCTTTTTTTATGCATAAACACCCTTTAATTACACATATTACGCAAGAACATGATGAATATTTGCAATTGGATTGCATGATTATAAGGGCTGAAATTAACTAAATCGGCAAAATAAATTCAACCGCCTAGGCACTGCCTAGGCGCTAGGCACTGCCTAGGCGCTAGGCACTCATTGACCGAACTGGCACCGCCTAACGCCGTTTACAACCTTGTATTTAATCTTCCAATTAACTATAATTACAAATTCGTTTGATAGAGAAAGTGGAATTAAGATTAGATCATGCATCTCTAAAATTTTATTGGTTTAGGGTTTCACAATATAATAAACATAGCAAGTTTTTAGGATCAAATGATAACTAATAAATTGATTAGATACACACATATATATATTGTAATTAGCAAAATTACCTTGATTTATTCTTCTTGACTTCTCCTTTTTTTCTCCACTGCACTCTCTCCCTCTTTCTCTCTCTCTCTTTTTTTTTGTCTTGTTGTGGCGGCGGCCCTGAGGAAAGGGAAAGAGGGGATCGGGAAGAGAGAAAGAAAATATAATTTTTTTTGTATAAAAAGCCGTTTTTGCACTTTTACAAAATAACCCTCAATAATTAGTGTTTTGCATAAAATCATCTTTAATATAAGTATAACTTTCTTTCTATATACAAATATCAAATAGTGAATATTTTGGGGCATTACAGTTCTCGAGTGTTGCCAGCATTTTTATAACACAAGTTGCTAGCACATGTTACCTTCCTCTTATATTGATTCTGCCTACTGTTTCCTACTCGTATGTTATTTCTTTTACATCTATGATATTATTGTTGGTTACTAATTCATCATTCCTCATTTTGCACAATTTTCAGTGAGGTAATTTAGATAATTTGAATAAGTATTAAAGTTGAAATCTAATTTAATGCATCTCAATGTGTAGATACATTTCATGAGGTGAAGAGCAAACGGGACAAGAAAAAGGAGGTAAGCACATGTTGAAATTTATTGTTTCAGAATGAAATGATGCAAACCACAAGTATCTGGTCATTTTGGATTTAAAATCCACATATCGTTCATCTTTTGTTTATTTTAATTCTAGTTAGTTCATGTATAATTTTTAATTCTTAAGTTTAGGTTAGTGTTTTTGGACTTTTTCCACGATTATTCTTCTATTGCATCTCTCTTGATGCTAATTTCATAAATCGTTTTTTATTATTTCTCCTATTCTGTAGTATATGCTCCAACCAAAGAGATACTTGTTATAACATCTTGTCAGGGTTATGATTTTATCAATCACTACGTGGAACTAGCCATATCTGGCTCACAGCTTCACAGTTAACAAATATCGAATTGAGGGCCTTAGTTAATCCTTACATTCTTTGACCTCCTTTGACCTCCTTTCTTTAGACAAAGGAACCAGACTTCAGGTTGCGAGCCGTGAATAACAATTCAAGCCATGGAGCTAGAGGTGGTACAGGACGTACTGGTTCCATCCAAAGTAGCTCTTATGGTGTGTGGATGTGATTATTTTATTTTTCAACATGATTAAGAATACTCAGGACCGCATTATTAGATATTTAGATATCATTATTTACCGAGTTTTATGTCTATTTCTGGTAGATTATGGAGCTGCTCTAAGTAAACCTGTTCGCAAGAAAGAAAATGGAACAAATGTAGTTCATACATCAACTGCTACTGCTGGATCTGGTATTCCAGGAAATAGTCTCAATCGAAGGTCAGCAACACTTAGGTTGGTACTTCTTTACAGAAATCCTTTCTTTACTCAAGCACACACACATGACAATTCCTTCAGAAGTAGAACGCGGGACCCAACAACATTATAACAAGTTATATGTGTGTGTAATATATTTAATATATACACGTGTGCAACACAGGCAAACACATATACATATATACATATACCCATATTTATACCGTCTATACTCATATAATTAGAGAAAGAGTTGGCCTCCCCTCTTCTGTTTTCTAATAATAAAAGTTGATAGTGGACCCTACCTTCTCTTAGTGTCTTGAATATCCAGTTCTACCACAATATTCTATACTATTTCAAACCTGCCAAAACATCACAAATAATTTAGAACAAGTTAGCAAGCTATATTCTGTTCACTAATTGATAACTCTGTGTAAAAATATATGCTATTTTTGCATATGTTTGCTTGAACACGATTATACCCAGTCTAAGCTATTATAATAGCTTGCAAGCTAATAATATTGATAAGCACATACACTAGCATATACCCACATGTTTCAGATTATACTCAGAGAAATGGGGAAAGAGTTGTCTGGTTGACCTCCCCTCTTTTGTTTATTTAATAATGAAAAGTTGTAGTGGAGACAATGTCTTGAATGTAATGTGGGGGTTTTACCACTATAATTATTACTCTCTTTGCAAATCTCCGGACATCACTTATAATTGAATGTTTTCTTCAAAATTTTATCACTTTTGATACCATTATAATTAATAATTGGACCGTGCACGATTGTTTACTCTTTGAACAAACCGTTTTTATTATTAATCTTCTTATAATATTGTATTTTTGTTTTGATTTTATTTAACAAGCAATTATCCATATGTAGTATAAGCTTATACATGTGTGCGCATATGGGTAACACAAATTCTTACACAGTTGCAGTTGCAAACATTCATTTGTTCCTAATATAATAATAATCTAAATTATTCTGATATATGATAGAAGTTAATCAAATGTACACAGTATGGCATCTTCCACTTCTTAGGAATAACTTGATGCGTCACTTTTTAAAAAAAAATCTTTTAAAACTTAATTAAGTTTATTAGTTTATACAAGACACGGCATTAATATCCTTTTTTTTCCACTGAAACAGTTGTTTTTATAATTTATAAATTACTTAAAGCAAATTGTTCATATTTAAAAAGATTGTCAAACTCTTCAATATTATTCCTTCTTTAGACAAAATAAAGAAATATGGCTAAAATAGTAAAACCTAACTAAACTATTGGCTATATTGCTGCAAAATATAATGCGAAGTAAACCTTAAATTATGTATTGTAGAATGAGTTCGCTTACATTGAAATATGTATTTGATTATTCATATATATGTCCAGATATTCCAGATAGCCTAACACTATCCATATTCATCTCCATTTTAAATACAGATTTGGAATATTAGTATCCATAACAATATGGATACAAAATCGGTGTTGAATCATATTTTTCACATTTGCTTGCACCCGTTTCTTTTTCGTCACAAGTCAAAATATTGATATCGATTTAATTTACCTTGTATTTTATTGTCTCGCATGCTGTAATTTCTGTTGCAGTGAGGTTACCATGCAATCCACGCCGGTGGTACCAGCCATAGCTGACATGCCCCCTTTGTCTTCACAACCATCACCAGTGTTGCAACAAAGTTGGGCACGGGCGCCCGGACAATTGTCAATGGCAGATGTTGTTAGAATGGGTAGGCCTCAAAACAAGCAACCTTCTTTCACCCCCACACATGATTCTTTCACGCCAAATATGCCAGACCTGAGCGGAAAGCAACCACCCCTTACAACAATGTCACCACCAAACTTGGTTCCTGAATCTTCTGAGGTTCTAGTTTCACATGATGAAGAGACAGGTCATGAGCTTGACACTGGTGATGATTGGTCAATTCATCCAGAAATATCAACAACACCTAGATTACACGCTGATGAGGTTAACTTAGAACAAAATCCTCATTTAGATGACGGTCAATTAGAAGAGGGGGATGCTAATGGTGATACTTTACAACCTGAGTCCACAATATCAGCATTTACATCTGACGGTCAAACAGATACGAATAATTCTGAAGAAGGTGCCCAAGTGGACGATGGTCAATTGGATGCCATGGATTCCTACCACACTCAAAGGCATGCACTTGAGCGTCATGAAGGTAAAATCTCCTAATTGAAGCTGATTTCTGTTTTGACCTGACCATTTTATACTCTTCTACATTAGTCATATTTTTTGTTGTTGATGATTATTCTCTGTTTTAAAGATGGGGATGTGGATGAGCAAATATCATCAACTGCATTAGATTTGCAACAATTAAATCTACATAAGGGAGAGTTTGATGCCTCACCTTCTGAAGATAACCCTGCAGATAACCCTGCAGTAATTATTCCTAGTCACCTACAGGTTACGAATGCTGATTGCTCGCATTTGAGCTTTGGTAGTTTTGGGTCTGCTGTTAATGCTTCCCTTTCTGGTTCATTTCAATCAAATCCTTTGAGAAATAATTTGGAGATGACCCCAGTTGCAGAAGATTCTACTTCACTTGATCAACTAATTTCTAGGTACGTTATCCTCGTCATTTGTTTAGTACTAGGTTTGCCCGTTGACACGTCTTCGGAACGGTGCACCTGGTTTGATTATATAAAACAGTTTTGGAGGTCCAGCAAATTAATTGAAGTAGTAAACATGTTATATGAGGAAGCAGTATTTCTACCTTTAAGTTCAACTATCGCCTTCTTAATCATTAGTTTGAACTTATCTGAAATGCATATAGTTTATTAGAAACACGACATAATGTTTTTTTTAACTTCAGCATTACTTTTAGATACTTGTAATAGTTATGTAAGGACATTATCATATATGTTTTATAGAGCTTACTCTAATTCCATAACCACTATGAACATATCTAAATACAATGGTAGCGCAAGTGCAGGTGTGAAAGTATCTACAATACCAATATTCTAAATATTTGTTTGTCTGAGACCCAGTTTGCAATTGAAATACCTCTTATTATTATTTCAACCAAAATGAAATACATGAAGTTCTCAAAACTCTAAACCAAGCTAATCGTTTCTTTTATCTCCACTCTGTTACCCCATTGCACCTTTATGAAAAAAAATCAAAATGGATAAATAACAAATTTACTTTAGTTGTCTTTCTTGAGTGAAGAGTTTGCACCCTTCACTGGTAAACTCCAGTCATCCCAATCCTATATATCCTATATATCCAAACATACACTAAAAGTTCTTATATATATGTTATGTTATTCAAGGTTTCTAATAACCAGTGAAGGGAACACTTCACGATAGTATTCTCTTGTAGTAAAGAAATTAATGTTGTATATTTGTCAAGTTATTTTAGGTTGTTGATCAGCTTACCTGTCCTGCTATGGTTTGTAAGCCCAAATTGAGGCCCCCAAATAATCCATCTCTCACTTGCGTACATTTTAAATCAAAACCAATAAAAAACTCTATCAAATAAATCACCAAATTAAATTTTTTTAAACCCAAAAATAAAACAATCATACCTATCTGAACTTTAGTACCCATGCACACACAATGCGAGTCAGCAAAAAACTGAGTAATCCCCTGCACACAAAATTAAAAATTATAATGAGAATTCGGTTAATGAGATGAAATCAGAGTCGTCGCATCGCATATAGAGGCTCTCGATTCGGTGGAGGGGAGTTGCCGATACGGAGTCGCTTGATATTCGCGCTTGATTAGGCGAAGGGGAGTCACCGATACGGAATCATCAGTGGATCAGATATCGGCAACGACCTCTTGATTGGGTTCGACATTGGATTTGAATTTGCTTTGAGATTTTTCAAATTTTCAAAATTTTCAAAATTTTCAAAATTTTCAAAATTTTTAAATTTTTAAATTAAAATTTATTTTTTTATTTTAAAATTTTTAAAAAATTTTGATTTTTTTTTAAAATTTTAAAATTTAAATTTTTTTTATAATTTTAAAAATTGAAATTTTTTTAAAATTGAAATTTTTTTTTTAAATTTGAAGTTTTAAAAAAACTTTAATTTTTTTTAAAAAAAAGTTAATTTTTAAATAATTTTTTATTATTTTTTACAAGTTTTTGATTTTTTTGAATTATTTTTAAAGTTTTTAAAGTTTCCATTTTTTAATTTTTATTAAATTTTTTACATTTTTTACATTTTTTTATTTTTTAATAATTTTTTTAAAATAATTTTTTATAAGTTTTTATAATTCTTTTGAATTATTTTTGAAGTTTTTAAATTTTAAATTTTTTTAGTTTTAAATTTTTTTAGTTTTTAAAATTTTTAAATTTTAAATTTTTTTAGTTTTTAAAATTTTTTAGTTTTTAAAATTTTTAAAATTTTTATTTTCTTAACTTTTGAATAGGATATATATATTGTTACCGCTGATTTCGGTGTGGGGGTAAACAGATAGAATTTGTGGATCCGAGGAAAACCTGAACAGTTGACTCAGCCCTCTTGTTCCCGCCGCGACCTGCAAGGAAGTGCGAGACACCGGGGTTGATTCCGGCGACGCACCCTCCGACGCTTTTGTCAGTAATCAGATAAAGATTAAGAAAGAGCTTAAGTGGTGAAGAAGTGATTAACCTGGTCTTGGTGGTAGAGGGGTTGTATTTATAGTCGCCTTTGGAACGGTTAGGATCCTGATTTCCTGCCTAACAGCCAGGAGGAAAATCCTCCTATTCTGTTTTAGGAAATTAGGTCCTAATTCCCTGGTGAGAGCTAATCAGGCTTATTGATTTGATTTAATCAAATCAGTGGCTTTGATTCTCCTCTTGGTGGACCGGGCTTGCATCGGGTCGGGACCCGTGCCCAGTTGAAGTGGATCTATTCGCGGGTGGTTGGTTTTGTGAGAAGGAGGCCCAATACCCGTTTTGGATCCATCTGTATGTGAAATTACCTTTTTACCCCCATGCTTCAAGATTCGTGCTCGATCTGGACGGTCTCGATTTTACCCCATTTTTAGCAATATCACGAGCCCCCCACTCCTAAAGATCGAGTGCGGTCAGACTTTGAGGAGTAGTCTAGCTGTTTTAGTGGCTGGTGGAGTTGTATTGGAGTCCAAATGTGGGATTTTGAATCTAGAAAGGGGGTAGTGAGGTAACTTTTGACGTCGCTGGCTGTTCTCTGGTCACATCGGGCATTCAAGGGTTTTTATCTATTTTTTCGGACTATTTATTTAATTTTGCGATGTGTTCTCTAATCGTTCGGGGGCCTTAACTGTACATTCTAGGCAATAATTGTTCGTTCAGGGGTTCGAAAATGTGCCCCCAAATTTTCAATTATTCTCCAGAATTTTTGGTTAATTTTCCCGAATTTTTAGCAATTTTTTCGCAATTTTTAAATAAATAAAACGATTTAAATAAATAAAAAACGATTTAAATACCGATTAATGGCGTGGCTCGATTTGAGCCGTTGATCATGGACGAGCGCGAATTTCGGAAAGATCTGATGGCTGTTACCGCTCGGCAGCGTTTTTCTCCGTTTACGAGCTCGGAAAGGCCTTTGCTTGGCTGCCGACCGGAGGTAGGGGATCCGGCAGGCCGAGCGGCGTGGCGCTATCTGAGCTGTCGGATGCTGGTGCGCATCTCGAGACGGGCGCGGTTCCCAAGAAAACACTATCTTGTTGTTTAGCGCACGTGGCGCAATCTAGGCCGTTCATCTTTGGGAGCGCGAATTTCTGAGAGATCCAACGGTTTAAGTAGCTCGGTGTCTTTTTTCTCCATTTACCAGCTCGGGAAGGCACTTGCTCGGAAGCCGACCGAGGGGGCGTAGCTTCGGTCATCCGAGCGACGTGGCGCTACCTGAGCTGTTGGATATTGGTGCGCATCTCGAGACGGGCGCAGCTCCCAAGAAAACACTATCTTGTCTTTTAGTGCTCTCGGCGAGATCTGGGCCGTCTGATCGAGATCAGGCGCGAAAGTTGAGGGGAAAGTGAGTTTTCCCCGTTTACACGCTCGGGAAGGCACTTGCTCGGCGGCCGACCGAGGGCCTGTGGTTTTTGGCAATCCGAGATGGCTCTGTTCCCAATGGCATTAACAGTGCTTCGGGACTTGCGCGGCGTTCCGCCTTCCCAATGTCATTAAGGATAATTCCCTTAATTAATACGCGGCGTTTCAACTTCCGAGGGTCATAATGGCTGGTTCTTGGAGGCAGGCTATAAGTACCCCACTCCCCTTGTCATTTCAATCACCATCAGCATAGAGTTTCACACCTCGGAGGTATCTGCCTTGAGTAGCTTCTCTTTTGAGGTCCGGGGTGGTTGCTCTTCTGCCTGGTTTTCCCTTTGTTCCTGACGGCCCCAAAGTGGATGTCAGGAGCAGGGGGGGAACAAGGCAGTAGTGGCGACGACCATAGTCCGGACCCGAGGGATGAGTTACTTCAGAAGGACGGGTGGTCGCCCTGTTGTCTTATTCTTCTCCCGTTCCTCACTGATCCGAAGGGGATGTCAGGAGCGGGAGGGGATAAGGCAGTAGTGGCGACGACTATAGTCCGGACCCGGGGTGTGGGCCACTTCGGAAGGACGGGTGGTCGTTCTTCCACCAAGATCTTCGGCCTTCTTTGGTCGCTCCGAAGCGGGTGCCTAGGTAGGCGGAGATCTTGGTGGAAGAGGTGATGATCCATGTCCGAGGCCGATTTCCGGACCATCCGAGTCCGTTTGTTGCAACTGTGAAGGCGCCGTTGTCAGTCCTCTGACAAGCCGAGCCTTCCAGTTGCAACCAACTAGCTCGGGATGGTGCGCTTCTCCACCATGAGTCGTGGCTCGGGCTTTCGGACCATCCGAGCCCGTTGTTTGCAGCTGTGAAGGCGCTGTTGTCAGAGTCCTCTGACGAATCGAGCCTTCCAGTTGCAATCAACTAGCTCGGAATGGTCCGCTTCTCCTGTTCTCTGAGCGTTGATGGGCCCCCTCCCATCTCTGTCTTCCTTCCGGGCTGATGGCTCCCGACGGATGTCAGTCCGGAGGAGTTAGAGATGGGGGGAGCGCCGATCTGTTTTTGACCGGGGCCCGTGGGTCGGCGGAATACCGACTGAGGCACGGGACCCGGGGGGTACCCGCCGAGGGCGGTGCCTTAAAACTTTGAACCAAAATTTTCCTGGTTCCCTTTGATATAGGTGGGGCGTCCGAGGGTTCAATCGTCCGAGCGACGTGGCGCACCCTGAGCCGTTGGATGATGGCGCGAATCTCGAGGCGGCTCAGTCCCCAAGAAAACGTTATCTTGTCGTTTAGTACAGGTAGGAAGATCTGAGCCGTCTGATCGAGATCATGCACGAAAGTTGAGGGGAAAGTGTGTTTCCCCGTTTACACGCTCGGGAAGGCGCTTGCTCGGATTCCGAGCGGACCCTGTTGCAGACAAGTTCGGTTTGCCTGTGGCTCGGATTCGGATTTCCTGGAGCCGAACTAGCTGACTTGGTGAAGGAGACAGTGGTGATGGGCCTTCGCGACGTTTCGAGAGCAGCCCAAAAGTCGCAAACCTTCGTTTGGAAGTCCAAGGGACGTCCCAATTTTACTATAAATCTTCACCCCCCCCTTAGACCAAGTCTCACTTTTCACTTTTACTCTCTCTCTTCAGTTTTTACTTTGCTTCGAAGCTTTTAGCTCTCTGGTGGCGTTGCTAGCTGTCACGGTAGCGTTCCTAGTTTCCGGCGAGCTTTCCGACCGCACTTGTCACTTCGAGGTCAGTCTCTTTCCCTTCTCTTTTAGGAAAAATGGTTAAGATTTCGGCTGAGACCCCCGCCTCGGAGCAAGCCGTTGGCCGAGGGGATAAAGGGAAGGGGGTAGTGGAGCCGAGCGAGCAAGACGTCGTTCGTCCGGATAAAGAGGGTGAAGTGGCTGAAGTGCCAGAGGAAGTCGTGGCGGAGTCCCGAAAGGGTAAAGGCGTGATCACGATAGTGGAAACGCCGAAGAGAGCGGGGGTGTTTGGTCGGCAGCCCATCGCCGTGTCGAGTGTGGGAGGCGTCCGGGATTACGCCGAGGATACCTTGGAGAGAGTCACTCAAGGTACGTCTAAGCTGGTGGAGGAGAACGAGCCTAGGGAGCTGTCCGAGGTGGACCATAGGATCTCGACTCTTACCGAGACCGATCTTCGTTTGATCCGAGAGGGCTTCCAGATCCCACTTGAGTATATACTGCTCCTTCCTGGGCCGGGATTTCGAGCCAACACAAAGTCCTCGTCGGACATATGTGTCTTTCCGGTCGATTCTCTCATTGCCGGACTCCGCTTTCCCCTCCACCCGTTCGTGGTTGAGGTCTTGGTCTGGTACGGTTTGAGTCCCGCCCAACTGATGCCGAACACATGGAGGCACGTCGTGGCGTTCGTCCTCCGATGCCAAGAGATCGGCGCCAAGCCGACTATGTTCCTCTTTCGGAGTCTCTTCCGACCCTGCCAACCGAAGCGGGACGAGCAGAGGTTTTTCCTTTCTCCTTGGACAGGAGTTAAGTTGATCGAGAAACCGAACTCGATCAAACATTGGAAGGAGAAGTACTTCCTCGTCCGAAATCTGACGCCATGGGTGATACCGACGGTTTGGGCGAAGGAAGGTCTGCCCAAGCGGACCAGGAGAGAGGTGCCGCTGAGTGATGAGGACGTGGAGGTCCAGAAGAAGCTCCTCGCCCTGCCAGCGCTGAGCTGGAAAGATATTACGGAGGAGCATCTGTTCCGTGGGGGTCTCAGTCCGATCGACCCTCGTATGCTTCTGGTATTTATACTCTGTCTAAAATTCATGAAAATTGTCCTAAGTTTTTTCATTCGGCTTTTGCAGAGACGATGAAGCTTGATTACAAGGCTCTGGTGGCGAAGGGCAGGGCAGAGCAGGAGAAGAAGAAGAGGCCGTCGGCAGCGCCTCAGGACAGCCGAGCTTCGAAGAAGCCCTCGGTTGTGAAGGCCGCCGACCAACCGAAGGTCGCGGTCCTCAAGGAGGGGGAGATCGAGGTCCTTGTCTCCCCGACGAAGGTCGTGGTCCCCGAGCAGGGGGGAGTCGTGGTCTCCGATCCCCTTGCTTCGGATGCGCCTGCACCGACCCCGGAGGCGGGTGCTCCCGGTTCGTCGAGCAGCGTGTTCGGGGTGAAGGATGCGCTACACCTCCCAGTTCCGCCCCTTACCGCCGATGCGGAGAAGATCTTGACCGAGCGTCATAAGCAGATCTTCGTCCCCGATTGGCAGGTGATGAACGTCGACAGCTTCTTGGGCGACGGGAACATCTGCATGGAGGCAGTGAGGCACCTGCCGACCCCGAAGGATCGAGCGACCCTGAAGGCCGGGATGGCAGGGGACGCCGTGATGCAGATTGCCCGGAACACTATGTCGGTAAGTGGGCCGAGCCCTCCTTCGTCCAAATTTCTTCCTCAGGATTCGGCCAAAGTTCTTGGATTCGGATTTTAACGTGTTGTTCTCTTTCAGACCCTCTGCCACTTCAATTTCTTGGTCGAGGAGTTGGCGAACAAGGATCAGGAGAAGGAGAAGGAGAGGGCGGAGCGCGTCAAGGTCGCGAAGCAGCTTGATTCCGAACTGCTTCTCTCGACGAAGAGGGCTGCCGAAGTGGAGGGGTTGGAGAAGCAGCTGGCCGACGCCGTTCAGCTGTCAAAGGACACAGCGGCCAAGCTTGAGGCCTCGGAGAAGGAGGTGGCCGAGCTGAAGGATACGACAGCCAAGCTCGAGGCGTCGGCGAAGGAGGCAGCCGGGCTGAAGGAGGAGCTGGCCAAGGCTCGGTCGGAAGCGGAGGATGCTCGGAAGGGGGCCGAGAAGATCAAGGCCAAACACCTCAGGAAGGTGAAGAGGGTGAAGAAGGCCGTGCAGGAGGAGGCCGCACTGCACATGCTCCAGAATATGGTGGATGCCTACGGTCGAGCCTTGCAACATGTGGTCGCCAAGAACCCGGGCTTCGATACGTCCTCCTACAACTTCTACGACCTCGTGGAAGGGGAGGAGATTGTCCCCGAGGGGTTGATCGGTCCCGAGGGGGAGACGGAACCCGTCGAGGACCCGTGGAAGGCCGAGGTCGAGGAGGAAGAGGAGGACGACTCCGAGGAGGAGAGCAGGAGCGAAGGCGGAGGCGGGGGCGAGGGCGAGGGCGAGGACAAGGTCGAGGGGTCGACGGACCCGAACGACAAAAAGGTCGACCCCTGACTCGGTTGTCTTTTTTTCTTTTTTGTTTTTGTAAGCCTAACTGCGGACTGGCCACCGCTGTTGTAGAACTCTTTGAATCTTGAATGAAAAAATGTTTTGTTTGGCCAAAGTTTGTCCAAGTGTTGAGTCTCGGACTTAGTGTCTGATTTGGCGTAAATTTCTTCAAGTGTTGGGCCTCGGATTTAAATCTGCTTTTCAGGTGAGATTCGGTCCGATCACGGAGGTTGAATACCTTCGGAAGGAGCTGGCGAAAACGAAGGACGAGCTCTTTCAGAGCCGGTATAATCGATATCTCCTGCTCGGCAAGTTGGAGGATACGAAGGCAGCTCTGCGGAGGTATGGTCGCGAGCTGTACCAGCATCGAAAGCGCTCTTCAGTTCCCTATCCCGAAGGCGAAGTCGAGGATCTCCGTAGAGAGCTTACTGCCGCCGAGCAGAAGAATGACGGCCTTTTGGCCGAGGTCCAATACTTGGAGCTAGCGGAGAAAGAACGTTCGGCGGAGGGGGAGAAGCTGGCTTCCGAACTGGAGAAAGCGTCAACCGAGCGCAAGAGGCTATCGGCGGAAGTCGACAGGCTCAGAAGGATCACCATAGATAGGGGGATCGAGGTCACCCATTATCGACGGCTTGCGACTGACAGTGCCAATGCCTCGGGCTCGTTGAGGGCCCCTCGACCGAAGAAGTTGGCGAAGGACGACGTCTTGAGGGATAGAATTGTCGAACTGGAGGAGGAGATCGCGTCGCTCAAGCCTGCACCGGAGAGAGCCAACGTTCGCAGCACGTCGTGTACTCGCGAGGAGAGCGAGAGGGGGATTACGTTTTACGAACTTGCGACGCGCTCGCCTATGACCAGGCGGAGTCCGGCCGATGCTCAGAGCAGCGCGGCTGTTTCGTCGAGTGGGGCTTCGGTCGGCGCCGCTGTTAGGACTAGCAGTGAAGGGGGATCGCGCTTCGTTGGTTTAGGGTCGAGCTCGGAGGGCAGGCCTCGTCGCCCTCGCGTTTCCCTAAACCGAAGCATTCCCCTTCCGAAGAGGCCCTGATTATGTCGTTTTCCATTTTTGTTGGTTGTTGTAACAACTTAATTGTGGGGTCGGTCGACCGTCTGTAACACTATTATGTCTGAATGCAAATCTTTTTGAAAAATTTTCAAGTGTCAGACTTCGACGGTGTATTGAAATTGTGTTATTCGCTTTCCCTTTCTTTCAGCTCGTGGTGACGATCCATGGCTCGGACTCCGAACGTTCGAATGATGACTCCGAATCCGATGCTACCTCTGGGACAGCGGTTACGAGTCCTAGGAGCGCCGATCTGAAGTTACACCGGGCTGAGAGTGAGTGGACCCACCTTTCGTCCGTCCTCAGTCTCCGAGAAGCCGAGATCCAACGCTTGGAGAATAGGATCGTCGAGCTGAGTCCCGCAGGAGAGGATGAAGACTTGCAAACCGCATTCAGCAATGCTCTTCGGGTCAAATGCATTCGGCACAACCAGTCGAAGATTATTGTCGAGCGGGATGACTTGCTTTCGGAGATTCGGCACTTGCAGGCTGTGATGGCGAAGCTCCGGGGGGACGCAGAGGAGCTGTCCGCCGAGGAGGACGAACAGTCTAGTGAGGATGTGTCTATATGAGAGACAAGTGTAGTGGGTCGGGCGTTGTGTGTTTTGTTTGCTGACACTTTGTAATGGAATGTTCTGTATTATGCACCGACCATTAATAAAATTCCCTTTCATTTCTTTGCGCATTTGTCTTTGCTTACAACTGCGTCGGTCGTGCCGTGTTCTTTGAACCGAGCGCGTTTGTTTAACCGAACGGGTCCCCATGAGGAAGGTATTTTGTCGTTTAGCGGCTCTGACAGTGTTCGGTACGAATTCCCAGGCGGCTCTGCGCCCAAGAAAGCGCTATTTTGTCGTTTAGAGCAGGTGGCGAGATCTGAGCCGTTGAACGTAGGCGAATCTCGAGGTGGCTCAGTCTCCAAGAAAACGTTATCTTGTCGTTTAGCGCAGGTGGCAAGATCTGAGCCGTCTGATCGAGATCACGCACGAAAGTTGAGGGGAAAGTGTGTTTTCCCCGTTTACACGCTCGGGAAGGCACTTGCTCGGGAACCGACCGAAGGTCTTGGTCTTCGGGCTTCGGCGAATAGTTAGAAGAGTTCGGATTATTTGTTCCGGACCTTGGGTATAGTTCAACGGCTGTGGGAGCAATTCCGAACGGCGATCTACCCCTGGTTCGTCCGGAGACGAGCCAAGGAGGTAAAATCGAGCCGAGTGTTGGACTCCGAACCATCGGTATAGTTCAACGGCTGTGGGAGCAATTCCGAACGGCGATCTAACCCTGGTTCGTCCGGAGACGAGCCGAGGAGGTAAAGTCGAGCCGAGTGTTGGACTCCGAACCATCGGTATAGTTCAACGGCTGTGGGAGCAATTCCGAACGGCGATCTACCCCTGGTTCGTCCGGAGACGAGCCGAGGAGGTAAAGTCGAGCCGAGTGTTGGACTCCGAACCATCGGTATAGTTCAACGGCTGTGGGAGCAATTCCGAACGGCGATCTACCCCTGGTTCGTCCGGAGACGAGCCGAGGAGGTAAAGTCGAGCCGAGTGTTGGACTCCGAACCATCGGTATAGTTCAACGGCTGCGGGAGCAGTCCGGAACGGCGGTCTGTCTCTGATCCGTCCGGAGACGAACTGAGGGAATGAGGCCGAGCCGAACGTGGACTCCGGACCATTGGTTGAAATCACAATATAAAAGGCAGGTGATAAGGGGGGAGAAAAACATGCAGATTCACAAACATAATAGAGCTTTCTTTATTGATATTCGACGGCGAACCGTTCTACATAGTACAATTTATGAAAAAAGGGGTTACAAGTCGGAGGGTTGGAATGGCTCGATACCCCTTGTTACTTGAGTGGCGTCGGAACGCTCTCTTGGTATTTGAGGAGGTGGTCGGCATTCCAGGTCCTCGGAAGCTCTCTGCCTTCCATGTCTGCGAGACGGTATGCCCCAGGCCGAACAACTTTTGTGATCCGGTACGGACCTTCCCAGTTCGGAGCTAGCTTGCTCTTCTGACTGGGGAGGGATATGGCAAGCTTTCTCAAGACCAAATCTCCTTGCTTAAGGTCGGCGGGTCGGACCTTCTTGTTGTACGCTAGCTCGACCCTTCTTCGATAATTCTGCTGCCGAATCGATGCCCTTTCCCTCAGTTCATCTATCAGGTCCAAGTTTCCTCTGAGGTCCCGGGCGTTCTGTGCTTCGTCATAGGCTGTGAGCCGAGGGGAAGGTATTCCGACTTCGAGGGGTATCACGGCCTCGGCCCCATAAGTAAGATTGAAAGGGGACTCTCCGGTGGGCGTCCGCTTGCTTGTGCGGTAGTTCCACAACACATTAGGGAGTTGGTCCACCCACAAACCTTTCGAACACTTGTCCAACCTTTTCTTGATGCCTGCAAGGATCTGCTTATTAGCATTCTCGGCCTGTCCGTTTGACTGGGGGTGTGATACGGACGAGAAGCGTTGCTGAATGACGAGGTCGTCGCATAGAGCTCGGAATGCCGTGCCGGTGAACTGAGTCCCGTTGTCCGTTACGAGGACACGGGGGACGCCGAACCTGCATATGATGCTCTTCCAGAAGAACTGTACCACTTTGTTCTCGGTTATAGTGGCGAGGGGCTCGGCCTCGACCCACTTCGAGAAGTAGTCGATGGCTACGACCAAGAATCTGAGCTGACCTGGAGCTGGGGGGAAGGGCCCTAGTAAGTCCATGCCCCACATTGCGAAGGGGATGGGACTTGATAGGGAGGCGAGGTTGGCCTGAGGGAGGCGTCGGATGTTAGAGTGTCTCTGACAGGAACTGCATTGCCGAACGTGTCGTTCGGTGTCTCGAAGAAGGGTCGGCCAGAAGTACCCATAGTTCAAAGCTTTCCGGGCCAAAGACCTAAATCCGGAGTGTGCCCCTCCGATCCCTTCATGAAGCTCCTGTAGGGCATATTCGGCCTGATCCGGAGAGAGGCACCTTAGATATGGTCGGCCATCTATTTGAGAGAAGGAGCGTTTGTATAGGATGCCCTCGATCAAGACATAGCGCTCGGCCCGAGTTCTGACTCGGCGTGCTTCCTTGGGATCCGAGGGCAGGACTCCATCCCTTAAGAATTCTACCAGTGGTTTCATCCAATTGTCCTGCAGCATGACTGGCAATGACTCCACCGAGCTAGGTGTCTCGTCTTCGATGCTCGGTTTAGAGAGGACTTCAATCAGTACGGTCTGTTCGAGACCTTGCAGAGAAGACGAGGCCAATTTGGAGAGAGCATCGGCTTGTGAGTTCTCCCGGGGGACCCGTTGGATGATGGCTTCTTCGAACCGACCCATGAGGTCCCGGACCTTGGCGAGGTACTTCGCCATTCGTTCGTCCCTGGCCTCATATTCGCCCAAGACCTGGTTCACGACTAGCTGGGAATCACTGTGAATCCGAAGGCGCTGCGCCCCAGCACTTCGTGCGAGTCCGAGACCAGCTATGAGAGCCTCGTACTCCGCCTCGTTGTTTGAGGCCTTGAAGTTCATGCGGATCGCATACTGCAGGACGAAGTTGTCAGGGCCGTTCAGGATAATGCCGGCGCCGCTTCCTTCATTGCAAGAGGACCCGTCCACGAAGACTGTCCAAATGGGGGGCCCATTCGGGACGTGGCCGACCTCAGGGATAGTGGACTCTACAATGAAGTCGGCGAGGGCCTGGGCCTTGATTGCCGTCCGAGGTTGATAAGAGATGTCGTGCTGACTCAGCTCGACGGACCACTTCATCAGCCGACCCGAGGTCTCAGGCTTGTGGAGGATCTGCTTTAGGGGTTGGTCGGTGAGGACAACGACCGAGTGAGATTGGAAGTAGGGTCGAAGCTTTCTCGCTGCCATGACCAGGGCATAGGCCATCTTCTCTATCCTCGGATAGCGGAACTCGGCGTCCCGAAGCACCTTGCTCACATAGTAGATGGGCCTTTGGGTCCGGTCCTCCTCTCTCACCAAGACGGCGCTTAGGGTCTGCTCGGAAGCAGCCAAGTAGATGAAGAGAGGCTCGCCTGGGACCGGCTTACTGAGCAGAGGGGGGTTCACCAGATAGGCTTTCAGCTGGTCGAACGATTCTTGTTGTGCTTGGCCCCATTCAAATCCTTTAGCTCCCCTGAGTGCTTTGAAGAAGGGGAGGCACTTTTCCCCCGACATGGATAGGAACCGACCGATAACTGCGAGCCGACCGGTGAGCTTCTGCACCTCCTTGACGTTTCGAGGCGGGGCCATGTCTAATATGGCCTTAATCTTCTCGGGGTTAGCTTCGATTCCTCGCTGGCTCACCATGAAGCTGAGGAATTTTCCCGAGGAGACCCCGAACGCACACTTGTTCGGGTTCAGCCGCATGTTGTACTTCCTCAACACGCCGAAGGCCTCCTGGAGGTCGGCTACATGATCGGTGCCGTGGATGCTCTTGACGAGCATGTCATCAACGTACACCTCCATGTTTCGGCCGATCTGGTTCTGGAAGACCTTGTTGACGAGGCGCTGGTAGGTGGCGCCTGCGTTCTTCAAACCGAACGGCATGACCCGGTAGCAGTAGAGGCCTTGGTCGGTGACGAAGGAGGTCTTCGGGATATCCGGAGGGAACATCCGGATTTGATTGTACCCCGAGAAGGCATCCATGAAGCTGAGGAGCTCATGGCCCGAGGTGGCGTCAATAAGGGTGTCGATGTTCGGGAGAGGGAATGGATCCTTCGGACACGCCTTGTTCAGGTCAGTGAAGTCGATGCATATCCTCCACGAGCCATTGGACTTCTTGACCATTACAACATTCGACAGCCACTCGGGATAATTTACCTCCTGGATGAACCTGGCCCTCAGCAGCTTATCCACTTCCTCCTTGATTGCCTGCTGTCGCTCGGGAGCGAACTTTCGCCTCTTCTGCTGAACCGGTTTGCACCCCGGTTCGACGCTTAGGCGATGGACGAGCAAGTCCTCGGAGATGCCGGGCATGTCCGCGGCCGACCAAGCAAATAGGTCGCGGTTATTCCGGATGCACCTCACCAAGTCGGAGAACAGCACGGTCGGCAAGGACTTGCTGACGAGGAATTTTCGGCTCGGATCCTCGTCCGAGAAGAGCACTTCTTCTAACTCGTCCGCCGGCTCGGACGTTAGGCGGGCCTTCGGCTCGGGGATCTCCAGTGTCTCGAGCGAGAGCACTGGTCCCCCGGTGGAAGTCATGTAGCACTTCCGGGCTGTTTCCTGGCTTCCCCTGACTTCCCCTACTCCCGACCGAGTGGGGAACTTCATTTTCAAATGGTATGCCGAGGGGACAGCCTCTAGGGCGGCTAGGCCGGGGCGGCCTAGGATGACATTATATGCTGCTGGGACGTCGACGACCATGAAGTCCATCGGCTCGGTCCGGGTAGTAGGGGCGCTTCCCGCAGTAACGTCCAGGGTTATCACCCCTTCGACGGTTACCGGGACCCCCGTGAACCCGTGGAGAGTGTAACCGGCCGGCTTGAGACGCTCTCGGGACAGCTGCAGGCCTCGGAAGGCCGAGAGGAAAAGGATATTGACCGAACTCCCGTTGTCCACCAAAATCCTCTGCACCTTAAAGTTGGCCATGCGGAGGTCGATGACGAGGGCATCGCAGTGGGGGGTTCGGACTCCTTCGAGGTCGGCATCGGAGAAAGACACAGGGACGCCAAGACCTTTCGGGGGAGGGGCACTATGGACCGAGTTGACCTCTCGGACGAAGGCCTTCCGGGAGGAATTAGAGGAGCCCCCTATGGGGCCTCCGTGGATCAAGTGCAGAACCCGTTCCTCCTCAAACTCGGGTGTTTCCTCGCGCCGCTCGGAGCGCTTGTTAGCCCCCCGAGGCGGAGGGGAGTGGCGATCTGTCCGATCGTTAGCCTTCACGAACTTGGCCAACTGCCCCCTTCGAATGAGGGCCTCGATCTCATCTCTCAAAGCCCGGCAGTCATTCGTATCGTGCCCGTGGTCCCGGTGGTACCGACACCACTTATCTTTGTCCCTCCTCTTCGCCGGGGTGTGCATCCTCGGGGCTGGAGGGATGACCCCCTCCTTCTCTACCTCCATGAGGATAGTAGAGACATTAGTGGTGAGGGGAGTGAACTTCTCGAACCTGGGGGGAGGGCGGCGCTGACCGTCCATGTCCTTCTGAGCTTTCTTGGACCCTTCTTCCCCCGTCGCCTTCCTTTTCGACCCTGCGGAGGGCCCCCCAAAGCTGGGAAGGGCTTCGGCCTCTTCTGCTCGGATGTACTTCTCGCACCTCAGGAGGAGGTCGGCGAAGTCATGCGGGGGCTTCTTGGCTAGGGACGATCGGAGGTTGGCGTTAAGGACGTTCGACTGGAACGCCACGGTGGTCACGGACTGGTCTAAGGAGGCAATTGACCTGACTTCTGCGGTAAACCTTTTCACATAGTCCCACAACTTTTCTTCCTTCTCCTGCCGTAGGTTCAGTAGGGAAAGACTCGTCTTCTCGGCTCGCCGGCTACTCACGAAGTGAGTAATGAACAGCGTCTCGAACTGCTCGAATGAGAAGATGGATGAGGGGGCGAGCCTGGAATACCATTCCCGAGCCGACCCCCTGAGGGTGGCAGGGAAGGTCCTGCAGAGCACCGCGTCGGAAGCTTGATGGATCAGCATCAGGGTCTTGAAGCTTTCGACGTGGTCGACCGGGTCGGATTCCCCTGAGTATGTTTCAAACTGTGGCGGTTTGAAACTCCTCGGTATGTGGGCTTCCATGATCGACCGTGAGAAGGGGGGTCGGCTGGGACGGAAGGTTCCTGCTCGGGACTCTTCCTCCCTATCCATGCGGCCGATACGCCTTTCCACCTCATGGAGACGGCGGATGAGGGCGTCGTCCCTCCGCTGGTGATCATATGACCCCCCGGACTCCTCTTCATAGGAAGGGGAGCTTGGACTGCGGCGTCGGTAGTCCTGGGACTGGCGAGGGCTTTGCTCCCGCTGCTGACGGCTGGGAGCCGGGGAAGGGCTCCGAGTTCGGCGCCGAGGACTGGGATTTCTGGGGGGCGTCGGAGCCCTCTGTGCATTCTGGACGTTCTGCCGAAGATTGAGAGCCTGCAGAACGGTCTCCTGAAACTGGAGGAATTCGGCTCGACTGATAGGCACGTCTCGGTCCCTCGGACGGCGTCGATCCCCGGGGGAGCGGGACCTCCTCCTTCGGCGCTCGGGGGACGCTGCTCGGCCTCTGCGGTCCGGGGACCTTCTGGTGTCTCGGCGACGTGGGGACCGCTCCCCCTGACGCTGGCGGGAGGCTCCCTCTCGGGCCCGCCTCTCGTCAAGATGGGTGCGGAGGTCGTCGTCCTTCTGGCGGTTCAGGAGTGTGATACGGAGGTCGGGATGGTGAGAGGCCATCGAGTCCGAGGACCCATTATGGACCGAGACATGGCCCGAATTGACGGGCTGTTTCTCCTTCCGACCGTTGTGACCGGACGGGCCATTGTTGGGCTGCTGCTTGGGAGGAGGTGGGACCTGTTGGGCTGTCGGAGGTAGGTCGGACTGAGGAATGGGGTTGCCTGGGGCTTCATTCGCCGGGTCGGCGAGGTTGCCCACACGGTTCGACCCTCTGGATCTGACCTTCTTCGGCGGCATGGCTGTCGAGGACGACGGAGAATGGGCTGAGGCTGTTCGTGTGGTTTTCCCACAGACGGCACCAATCTGTTACCGCTGATTTCGGTGTGGGGGTAAACAGATAGAATTTGTGGATCCGAGGAAAACCTGAACAGTTGACTCGGCCCTCTTGCTCCCGCCGCGACCTGCAAGGAAGTGCGAGACACCGGGGTTGATTCCGGCGACGCACCCTCCGACGCTCTTGTCAGTAATTAGATAAAGATTAAGAAAGAGCTTAAGTGGTGAAGAAGTGATTAACCTGGTCTTGGTGGTAGAGGGGTTGTATTTATAGTCGCCTTTGGAACGGTTAGGATCCTGATTTCCTGCCTAACAGCCAGGAGGAAAATCCTCCTATTCTGTTTTAGGAAATTAGGTCCTAATTCGCTGGTGAGAGCTAATCAGGCTTATTGATTTGATTTAATCAAATCAGTGGCTTTGATTCTCCTCTTGGTGGACCGGGCTTGCATCGGGTCGGGACCCGTGCCCAGTTGAAGTGGATCTATTCGCGGGTGGTTGGTTTTGTGAGAAGGAGGCCCAATACCCGTTTTGGATCCATCTGTATGTGAAATTACCTTTTTACCCCCATGCTTTAAGATTCGTGCTCGATCTGGACGGTCTCGATTTAACCCCATTTTTAGTCATATCATATATATATATAGAGAGAGAGTGAGAGAGAGATAATTAAATAAATAAAGAAGTTGTTTTGGGTGGAGGGATTTGAATTTGAGTTTTGGGGGGAAACGTTTTGGGGGGGGGGGGGGAATGTGTTTTGTGAGGTTAGATCTGGGCCTTTGTTTTTTGGGGGAGAGCCGCTTGATAGCTTTCTTTGTGTTTTATTATATAGACTAGGTTTGCCCGTTGACACGTGCCTACGGCACGTCTTCGGAACGGTGCACCTTGTTTGATCATATAAAATAGTTTTGGAGGTCCAGCAAATTAATTGAAGTAGGAAACATAAAGCAAAAAAGATATTATATGATTTTTTTGAATTATTTTTTAAGTTTTCAAATTTTTAATTTTTTTTAGTTTTTTAATTTTTTAAAAATTTTAAAAATTTTTATTTTCTTAATTTTTTGAATAGAAGAGGGATGAAGAGAGAGAGAGAGAGAAATAAAAATATATAGGAGTTGTTTTGGGTGGGGATTTGAATTTGAGTTTTGGGGGGAACTTTTGGAGGGAAAATATGTTTTGTAAGGTTAGATCTGGGCCTTTGATTTTTGGGGGAATTGAAGGAGAGCCACTTGATAGCTTTCTTTGTGTTTTATTATATAGATTATCTGTTTTGGTCATCTATGTTTTAATGTATACGTTTAATGGCAGGAATACTGAGTACTATGATGTTGATCAGCTACAGTCTACCTTAAATGACAATGTAACATCTATAACTAACACAAACACTCGGAGCTATGATATGCCAGAAGCTTCTCAACCTGAGATCAGCAGAGATGATAATTTTAATGCTGCACTGCAGGGAAATTTTCCAACTGCTTCTTGTTATGCTTTTTCAACTTCGTCAGAACAGACTGCTGCAACATACGCATATCCTGATCCTAATTCGCAAATGCAAAATCTTTCTCATTTTTCAAATCTTATGGTGATTACTATAACCCTTCTTTTGCTTATGGTTCTACTTTATTTCATATAATTGCAGATATGTTTATATCCTTATCACCTCTGACAGTATATAGTAAATTTCAAGTATATATACTGGCATTTTGATGAATTCAAATGTTTTCCTGAAATAGCCTAATTATCTCATATGTTTGTGCAGTTTGACAAATTATACCTCATGATGTTTGTATTACTGGGAAAATGTTTTTGTTAGAATAGTACAAGTAATTAATTACGAATAATAGAAAATTCCCTTCTCTTTTTGATTACTTATGAAAGCAAAGTGATACTGATATATGACTTGCTTATGCCACCTTTTGTCCTTGATAAGTTTTCTAGTTACATTTATTATAACTGTATAGGTCAAATGTGATCCTGTTATTCCCTCCCTTCAAAATGGATTTGTTGACCACACAGACCAGATGTTAAAATTTTCTCTTCGTCAACAGGATTTGTTCCACCTCATAAGCTTAGCATGGAGAATTCATTTAGGTGATTGCCGTTTCATCTGGGCTAATTTGCAACTATAATTTTTACTACTAACCCAATTGTAATGTTTGGAAAGTTCCCTACTTAAGGTTTTGCAACTCTTTACTCATACTTTTGGCCATCACTTGCAATGCATTTTTGTTGCAGTGAGCTGCATGCAGCCCATTTGTGACGATATCTAGGAACCCCCCCCCCCCCCCCCCCCCCCCCCCCCCCCCCCGAATCTCTAATATTATAATGGGAGAGTTGGGGTTGTCATTTGTAAACATACAAACCCGTGCATGACCCATGTATAACTAATATAAAAGAGGTCTCAGGTTTGAATCTAGATTGTATCAGATTTTTTAATTTAAAAAAAAAATATTTATCAAGACGTACGTGTAAATTACTAGTGCTATTTGGTTGAGCTGTAACTTCTTGTTTTTTGGACTTGTTAGCCCCTCAGGCATATTATGTAGTTTAATCTTTATGTTTTTTATAATACTTCTTGGATACTTATCTTAATTTGAATGTTTTTATTCTTGGCAGCAACCATCTACCAACTCTTTACCAAGCAGTCTACTTGCACTAACTGTGCAACCTCCCGGGGAATTTGACATCCCTTTCTCTGCCTTACTAGCAAACCAGGCAATGAAATATAACACACAGGCACCTTCTATGAGTGGGCCCATCTCCACATCAGAGGTACCCATATTGTCTTCTGACCTATGTTTTACTTAATCACCTCTAGTAATTTACACATGCGATGCACGTCTTAATATATATATATATATTTTAAAGTAAAAACTCTGAGCTAGTCCGGCCTCGATCCTTTGATCTCCTTTATATTAGTTATGCACATGTGATATACATAAATTGGTAGATTTACAAATGACAACTCCAACTTTCCCATTATATTAGTTATAGATAGATAGATTTATGATAATATTAATTACATCATTGTTTTTTAGTTGGGTTTGATCTAATTTGAAGGATAAGAAACTCATTAATCCATCTTAGACTTTTTAAGTACAGGGTTTAGGCTTTGAATCTGTGCTTGACCCTGTATATTTCGTTTTGGAGTTTGTCACTGAAGCAGTACTTGTATCAATGTTTCATATATCTCAAATTTTCCTTACCAGAACAAGAAATGATCATAGTTATAATAATAATAAAGAATGTTAACTGCATACATTTAAAAGTTTTGTTGCAATCTTTTTTACTCAGATGTTTTGGTTGTACCATCATGTTTGCTTGCTTAGCATCTTTAGTAGAATTTTAGTGATCCAAATATCCTTCCGTAATGTGATTTCATGAAAGAAAAGAAAATTCAATCTTTATTCCATTTTATCAACCACAATTCTGTTTGAAATTCGGTTTTATAGGAACTTCTTAGTTTTAATTATATATATAAATATTATTTTTGAATGGCTAATGGTATAAACTACAGTGAGCTTTGATTGGAAAGACCGCAACGAGCTTGTATTTATGGGCATGGCCTTCCAGAGGGTTAAATTACCAATTTGCTCTCGAGAAAGTTTAGTGCGAATTTGGTACCTGTGTAAGAATTGGGGTTTAGGAAAATGATAGATGAGACAAGGGATAGGATTTTAATGTTTCTGATCCTATCTGATCCATTTCTGGATATACTAAGCTTTTGTACGATCCATCTGGAGATCCAAGCTCACTTACATCTATATAGATGCAAACCTGCAACATTCACATAGATACCCACATATATTTTTTAGGATCGAAACCCACAACCTTTAGGACTGAAATTGAATGGGGAGTGTTGTGTTGGAGGAGATGGGGAAGGACATTGGGTATATAAAAAGCTTGCGTGCAAAATTCATGGAAGGTATTTTATTGAAAGGTCAGGTGAAAGTTAATTGCAGCGCTGCTTAAAGTAATTTATCTGTACTTGGAGCATCATAATTCATGGTAGTTTTATCCCTATTTCATTCACTTACTAGGACGTTACCTAACAATTTTCTGGCTTCCACAGGTAAAGCAAGAGGTCTTCTCAGCTCCTCAGCAGACCCCTCAAGCCTTACCTACCTCCAGCATGCCCACTCCTGCAGGCCCCACGCTCCCTCAACACCTACCCGCCTACCCTTACTCTCAGCCCACCCTCCCTTTAGGCCATTTTGCCAACATGTTCAGCTACCCATTCCTCCCACAAAGTTACACATTCCTGCCTTCTGCTGCCTACCAACAAGCATACACAGCCAACTCCCCTTTCCACCAGACTCCAACTGCCGGAATGAAGTACAGTGCTCTACCTCAGTACAAAAGCAGCATTTCTGCTAGTAGCAACTTGCCTCAGTCTCCTTCTCTTCCCCCAGGTTACGGAGGCTTCACTAGCTCAACTAACAATATCACAGGTTATCGGGGTTTTACGGGTTCAACTAATAATATACCCGCAGGGTTTTCATTGAACCCTACGAATACCACAGCAAGCACCGGAATGGGGTTTGAGGAGGCGCCGAGCTCGCAGTACAAGGAGGGGTCACAGTATCTCCCCCTTCAACATGTAAGTAATTCCATTACCATCGTGAACTTTTCCACCAGACATAACACCCTTAAAAACTTGATGTTTTGATGTATCAGTTCTTCTTAAAAGTGATTTATATATACCCTTGTTTCATCCTATCTTCTTATTGTATTTGTTTGTCCTTTTCAAGTGATTTGTGATAAATCATATTTCTTTGATTCTAGAACATTTATATCAAAATGAGTTTTTTTCTTTTTCAAAAAAATATTTCATGCAAAAGGTATTATTTTAATATAACCTTTCTAAATGACCTGATTTGGTCGCATTTGGAGTGTTACATAATTTTATGTTTTCGGTAATTTTTGATGTTGATATCAAAATAGTTTTTGATGATTGCTATGTAAAAAAACCCCATCAAATATCAAAATTTCTGGAGGTGGTACCAAAATAGGGGAAGTCTCCTTTTGGGGTTGATGTATATATAAAACAAATCATATTTACGCTTTACTTCTGCTTTCCTTTTCTAGAATGAGAACTCAGCAATGTGGCTCCACGGGGCGGGCTCAAGGGCAGCTATTTCAGCTCTTCCGGGAAATACATTTTACGGGATTCAGGCACACCAGAACCAGCAAAATGGTAGTGGGTTTCGACAGACGCAGCAGCAGCTCTCTCAGTATGGGCCCGGGCCCATGGGATACCTCAACATCTACCAGTCGCAGGGAGGGCCTTCCCAAGAGCAGATCCAGCAGAATCCCAGCAAAGGGAATGTGAGTGGTTCGCAGGGTCCAGTCTTGCACCAGATGTGGCAGCAGCATGGACACAGGTACTGAGCGTAGCCCACTGGTTCGGAGCCTTTTCGTTGCCTGCTTGCTCTTCTAGGGCATCGTTACTTACGGTTTGATCATCACCGCGGTCATGATTTTGAGAACATTTTGGTCTGATCAACTGTGCATATAGAGAACCATATTTGGGTGTTGATGTTTTCCCCTAGAATGATGATGTTTGTGTCAGTCGGTCAGTCGGTGTGTGTTAAAGACTGTAGGAATGAGACTGATTAATATTAATGCTGTGTTGTTTTAGAAGATTTTCACTATTTGTAACGGAATTCAGCCTAAATTAATCTAACAGGTACCAGGTTTTCTTATTTCACAACTGAAGTTGTTATTTTCTCAATATCCATATATTTGGCTGGCTTGTTTAGCCATTTGACATCGTTGTCTGTTCTTGGTGGAGTTACTTGTGACTCAGTAACTGAAGTTAAGGCCTTACTGGGTACATTTTTCATGCCCCTCCTTTAATTCATCTTAAGCTTTCAATTTTGTATGAAATCTTCTAACCGTATTCTTGCAAAGAGTCAGTACTGTTATGCACACCCTTCTATTATGCCTTGATGTGACAGTTATAATGAAATTAACTTACTCCAGTTAGTTTTTTATTTTTATTTTTATCAGCTACACGAATTTTGGATGTTCCATTTATTTCTAATCATAATCCACTGACATCTTTTAGAATCCTAGCTATTCTTATCAATGATATTGGGTAAACATAGGGTTCGGTTCGGGTCGGACCCGTCCGGGTTGGAATCGAAGTTAGGAGGGTTCGGGTCGGGTCGGTTGGTTAGCTGAGCCGGGTAGGATTTGCAAAATGTCGACCCGCCCAACCCGTGAACCCATTCGGGTCCAACCCGGGTCGGGTCGGGTCGGGTCGCGGGTTGGCCTATGTGTTTGAATTTTTTTTTTTTTACTTTTAAAAAAATTATAGTAGTAGTAGTAATAATAATAATAATAATAATAATAATAATCTCTAATATTAAAATGGGAGAAGGCCTTAGTGTCATTTGTAAATGTTTTGTCATTCTACCAACCCGTGTAACACACGTGCATAACTATTATGAAGGAGGTCCTAGGTTCAAATCAAGACTACGTCTAAATTTTTATTTTAAAAAACTATATTTATTAAAACGTGCATCGCACGTGTAAACTACTAGTAATAATAATTAAAGAGTAAAATTGCAAAAAAAATGTATATATTAATCATATGATTTCAACTTTTACAAATTTCCAAAATTTTTTTATAAGAAACAAAGAATTATTATAAATTGGTTCTATACAATTACAATTTTCTTCTATAAAATGACAATTTTCTTCAATTTTCCAACTTATTTATAAGAAACAAAGATTTCTCACAATTTTTTATACATTTACAAATTTTTTGCATATGTTGGTCTTCAATTTGTTTTTTTTGTTGGTCTGCAATTCTTCCTATTGGTTGCTATTGTTGTTGTTATTCTTCTTCTTCTTCCGGCGAGTTGCTTCAACTTATAGACGTGTCGAACTCTAAAGTTCTATCTTCGACCTTCATCCAGTCTTCCGTACAGACGAGCATCTCCAACGATCGGGGCTTCAAGCGATTCCTATAATCGGTTAGAACCTTGTCACTTGTAGAAAATGTACTTTCTAAAACAATTGTAGCGACAGAAGGAGTTAGTAGATCTTTAGCCATATATTTAATAATACTGTAAGTATATTCATGGTCTTTCCACCATTATAAAATATTTAATGAAGAAGTAAAACTTTCAGAATCTTGTTGATTATACCAATGTAATTCATTTGGTTGATTAGTCCTAGCTTTTTTTGATTGAATTTTTGCAAGTAAATTAAGTGTGGCATTATCTAATTTATTCTTACCCTTACCTGTAGAAGTAGCAGAAGAAGAAGTAACTAAAGTAGTAGTACTCCCAGATGAAAAACTTCTATCATAATAATCATACAAGTTATTTAATATCGATTCAAATTTAGCTAAAAATGTTCTGCAATCAATTTCAGATTCATCGTCCCCAAGTAACGTTAAAAAATATTTCAATCAAACTCTTTGTACCTTCTAATTTGATACGAGGATCCATCACAGTAGCAATACAATACAACATAGGAGGAGGATTAAAATACTTCAAAATTTTAGTGTATGCAGGTAGGGCTGCAATCGAGCCGAGCCGAGCCAAATATCTTTGGGCTCGAGCTTGGCTCGTTAAGGAAACGAGCTTAGTTTTGAGCTCGAGCTCGGTTCGAGCCGAGCTTTGACCGAGCTTGAGCCGAATAGCTCGATTCGTTTGCAGCCCTATATGCAGGTTTCACAATATGACCAATAAAAGCATCATCGATTATTTCTTTAAAAGTTTGCATCATAGTAACTACTGAAATAAAAATGCTACTAGAAGTAGATTCATAAGATTTTAAAAAATTTAAAATTGCAGTTTTAAAAAGTATCTAAAAATTTTAACAAAGATTCGGCGTAAAACCAAGCTTGGGGAGTCATTTCAAAATCATATTTTTTGTCATACAAAAATTATTTATACATGCTTTATATTCAGTAACAACATGTAGCAAATCAAAAGTAGAGTTCCATCGGTGTTTAACATCCTTTGGAAATTTTCTAAAATCTACATTTTTAAGCCTACACCAAGCTTTCCATTCTTGAAATATAGGGCCACTTAATGCAATAAAATGTACACAATTTTTAATGTTAACTATATATGGGTCGGCTATTTTTAATGCATCTTAAACACATAATTTATAATATGCCATGCATACCTAACATGAAAATTATTTTCAGATGGAGGGTTTAATGCGGTTTTTAATATACTAATTGATGCACTGTTGTTAAATGCATTATCAAAACTTATACACATAATTCTATCACGAATATGAAAAAAATCACAAATTTCTAAAATACGATTTACAATTTCATTACTACTATGGTCCTATGGGGATAGGGCAATGCGGCAAGTGACATGATCCTTTTTTGAAGGATCCAATTACTGTCGATCCAATGACAAGTTATTGCCATCATTGGAATATTGTTGCAACCCTTCCAACAATCGGAAGTTAGAGAAACTCTACAAGTTAAACTCCATAAAATAGCAATCAAAGCTTCTCTTATTTCGTTGTACATTTTAAAACAATCAGACTTCAAAGTATTCCTAGGGATTCTTTTAAAGTGCGGGTTTAAGGTGGTTTGATTAAAAGTTTCTAAGTCCTTACTTTCGGAATAAGAAAATGGTAACTCTTTCTTGATTACTAGTCGGGCCATTTTCCGACGAACAAGTTCGGGATAATAATTTATTGTACCCGTCCCTTCACCCTTCTTCCATATGTATGGCTTCGAACATGTTTTATAAATTTTTATACCTACACCCGAATTTTATTCGTTCGGAATATAATCATAAAATTTGTGCCAATCACTAGTTTCCCCTTTAGCTCGGACAATTTTATACAATTTATAAGACAAATTAGATACTATGTAGTACAACTGCCCACCACAGGCTGCCTCTCAAAAGGTGGTTAACCGAATTGGTGACTCTTGATCCTTGGCATTTATTATTTATACTATATTATTTCATATGAAACCATCGATATGGCACTAAATCCATTCTCATAACCATACCCGTGCACACACATGGAAACAACCCCGTGGGCCCCTTCCATCATGTGCCACGTCACCTTACAAGCACAGCACTACTAAGTGCTGTTATTCCAACCGGTGGGTCCCCCCCACCTTCACAAACCGGATTCTTAATGAATCCCTTTATTTCAATACCAAACATTTTCATATAAATCCTTCCTATAGAGTATTTCTATAGGACAAAGTCAAATTCCTTTTTCATTATATATTTCAAACCATATATATATATTTCAGAAATACGGGGTATTACATACACCCCCCTTTCAGAAATCAGCGTCCTCGCTGATGAGCACGGGGCATGCACAATCTAGTGCAGGATCTACTTTCTAGCCGATGTAAAGCATTTCTGTGAGCGTCACTCTCGTCTTTGGAATTCTGGAGACCAATCCCACTCTGCGGATCATTCTGTGGATCTCTGTCCATCGTCCCAGACTTGGGGATTGTCTGTCTCACTCCGCCGATCATCCTGGAGTCCATAACTCACTGCTCTCCTACACTCGGTGTCGAAAGTCAGCTCTGATACCATTTGTAACACCCCTGCCCCGAGCTCGGACAATTTTATACAATTTATAAGACAAATTAGATACTATGTAGTACAACTGCCCACCACAGGCTGCCTCTCAAAAGGTGGTTAACCGAATTGGTGACTCTTGATCCTTGACATTTATTATTTATACTATATTATTTCATATGAAACCATCGATATGGTACTAAATCCATTCTCATAACCATACCCGTGCACACACATGGAAACAACCCCGTGGGCCCCTTCCATCATGTGCCACGTCACCTTACAAGCACAGCACTACTAAGTGCTGTTATTCCAACCGGTGGGTCCCCCCACACCTTCACAAACCGGATTCTTAATGAATCCCTTTATTTCAATACCAAACATTTTCATATAAATCCTTCCTATAGAGTAATTCTATAGGACAAAGTCAAATTCCTTTTTCATTATATATTTCAAACCATATATATATATTTCAGAAATACGGGGTATTACATACGAGAAGTGCCGGTGGAATTTTGTCCACTTTGGCTACGGCCGCTACCTCGTGATCTAGACATGTTGATATGGTAGTATATGTGAAAAAATTAAATATAATCTAGGAAAGATAAGTTTAAAAAAAATCTAGAAAACAATAGAAGGGTTGTGAGAGAGAAGATAAAAAAACCAACAAACAAATATGATAAAAAAAATATAACTACAAAAAAAATTATCAAGACAATAAGAGGGCTGTGAAATTTTGATACCGCACTTCGCGAATACTCGTATATAGAATGAGAGTGAAAATAAAAGTAAAAGTAGAAGTAGAAGTCCGGACTCGTATATAGATAGAAAGAGAGCTTCTTTGTTGGAGCCTTGGCGGAGTTGAAGACTTGAAGACGTAGTTGAATGTTGAATTTAATACGATCAGAATTTGTCGCTTCTATGTTGCTAGCTTCTTTGTTGATAAAATTTTAAAAAATTGATATTGAATTGAGTAATAGTAGTAGTAGAGACAGAGTAAGAGAATAAGGTGTAAAACTTTTAGATTGGGTTTAAGGGGTATTTATAGGGAAAAAAAACCAAAAAAATGGCTATAACAGCCGTTGGCCCTGTTTTCGGCCGTTGGACCTGCGGGTCGAACGGTCGACCTGCGCGGGTTGAACGTTTGGCCCGTACGGGTCTAACGGTTCGAAACCCGCAGGTTGACCTGTAGCACCCCGAATTTCCAATATAATATCTCAAAAATACGTGGCACAATTCCCAACATCTACTCAATTGTAATAGTAAACATAGCCAAAACACAAATAATTTTTGTCAACTTTTATTACATCAATTCTTTACAAAACACGGCGGAAAAACAAACACCTTGAATTACAATCTTTTCTTTTACAACACTTCTTTTACAGTTTACATAAGCCACATTATCATTCTACCACATGCATCCAGATCCCAATGCTATAAGCACCTACATGTAAAACATGAGGCTAGAGATAACCCTAACCCCCAAAACTACAGGGATCAGCCATAACGGTGTGAGTGACATCAAAAGAAATACAACATAAATAAAACATGAAGAATAAAGTCATGATCAACACATAGCCACAGTAGTAATGAAAGGAATATGAAATAGCAATAAATAAAATATGAAAACATCAGTGAAACTAGACTAAGTGTTAAGTGTAGGAAAAACACAAAACAACATGCATAAAACCAAGTCAAGAAAACACAATGCTATATGCTGACTCTCTAATGCACACTTGTCAGATTCTATGCATTCCATACTACATAGGTCCGGTACAAGCCCTTAACGTTCTCCACTTTATAGGGTTAAATCTCCCGTTATGCAACTAATCCTACTACGGTGATGGAAACAAGATCCAAATTAAATACTCCGCGAATAGGCATCACAACCCTCGACGCGCAAGCATCATATAAGAATCGCTCAAAAATCGGAGAACCACCTCCCTGCCGTGTACCCCACGAATAGGCTTGCGAGGCCCTCGACGTGCTGATACACCAGGTACATCCCGTAAATAGGTCCGCCAACCCTAGACACGCAAATGCACTCTGCATGCTCCGTAAATAGGTCTGCAGACCCTCGACACATGAACATACAAATGTCCTCTCGAGACAGAACAATACACAAGTCCTGGAACGCATCCGTTGGACCTAAACCCAAGAGCATATACTTACGTTTCCCAAATTCCATCACATCTCCACTAGTGTCTGTCCTTAAGTTGGTTATTATATATTAAAAAAAATACAAATTTCCCTTCTCTAGAGTTAGTGTATCCTACCGGACTTAATTCCACAACAACAACCCCAGGACCCCACTCAACTCCTAGAGATTCACAACTCAACCATCAATACCAAATCTTTCAATAAAACTCATAATTCCATCATCAAAACGTTTATATAAAGGAAACTTCTTAAATCAACAAAATCCAATTTCATTTAATGTGCTCATAAAATTCCAGAATTCAAATAAAATATTAAACCCATCAAATAACAGAAAATCACATTTTAAAGTCGTAGATTATCGCCAAAACATCAATTCTTTTGAAAACTCATATAACTCACTTAATAAGGTCATAAGAATACTATTAAAACTCTATTATAAATAAAATATAACTCTGTAAAATACTGTAATCTATAGTAAAAACATCATCAAAAACAGTAGAGCAATAATCCATAATATCGAGGAAATAACTGTTTGAAAGAAACGAAGAAAACTCAACAAACAACTCAAAACAGCAGGTGCGGTCGACTACCCAAACTGTTCAAAAACAGGGCAGTCGACTGCCCCTTCTGAAACTCTCAAAAAATAACACAGTGGTCGACCGCTAGCTGTTAAACAGCCAGCTTGAAATCTGTGCATGTTTCGACTGATACGTCGATAAATCTTTATAAAATCAAAATTAAATTTCCTGAGTTGCTAAAGTATAACTTGTACAACATATATAAGTTTATAAAACAATCAAAAACACATCAAGATCTCAAAGAAGTGATTTTTTTTGACGAAGTCTTCAAAACAGTAAACTTATATATATATATATATATATATATAGAGAGAGAGAGAGAGAGAGAGAGAGAGAGAGAGAGAGAGAGAGAGAGAGAGAGAGAGAGAGAGAGAAAGTACTTAAAACTTGCAAAATAAACCAAATTTATTAAAACGAAAAGTAAACTTTTTACCTCTGAGTTGGCTAGGCATCATGCTCAGCCCAAAAATCCAAAAATCTAGAGTTTTCACTCCAAGTGGTAATTTTGCACAAAAGTCCCTCCTTTTGTAATATTTACAAATAGGTCAAATAAATATCAGAAAAATCCAAAAAATTCACAAATAATACTTACTAATAAATAATAGGTTTCTTCAAAAATAATTTCTGATTTTGAACTTCCCAAGAAGATATTTGCACGTGTTTTGTATGCGCAAAAAGATAAATTTCAGAAAAATATTTATTAAATCACGAAAAATTATTTTAATCCATTTATTAATATTAAAAACATTATTTAAAAATCTGGGGTATTACACGCCCGCGGGTTGGTGGGCGGGTTTGGCACTGTTCATCGGGTTCACGGGCCGGGTTCAACGGGTTGGAATCCATTATTTGACGACCCGGGTTGACTCGCTTAGACTCGCGGGTTCAACCCGAACCTGAACCGTATTTTAACGGGCCGGGTTTGACGAGCGGGTCATGGACGGGTCGCAGGTCAGCTCGGCCCGGTTGCCATCCCTAGGTAAACAAGCATGAAAAGTATGCTTGCATATTTGTCCACCAATCAAATCGATATAATCAAATAAGACTTTTCCACGAAATATGCCACTTTTTGAAACTAATTTCTTATATAGACCACTTTCCAAACTAATTCTGAGAATAAATCAGTCCTCATAGGCCGTAATACCAAACTGCGGCCTCTTCGATTTCATGGCCGTAGATCACAACTGCGGCCCAAGTATATATTATACATATTTGACTAATAGGCTCGGAGACTTTGGACAAATAATCCAAGTGTAAAATGTGAAAAATAGGCTGTCGTAGTTGGGTATTGCGGCCTTGATACTATAGAGGCCGCAGTTCACAACTGCGGCCTCAGTTATATGGTCGAATGAGTATTAGAAGGTTTTAAGAACTGGACTCCATCGACCATATAACTGAGGTCGCATTTGTGAACTGCGACCTATGTATTATCGAGGCTGCAGTACCCAACTGCGGCCTCCTACTTTTCACATTTTACACTTGGGTATTTTTTTCTCGAGTCTCCGGACCTATTAGCCAAATATGTATGATATATACTTGGGCCGTAGTTGTGAACTGCAGCCACGAAATCGAAGAGGCCGCAATTCTGTACTGTGGTTTATGTAGTATCGAGGCCGCATTACCCAACTGCGGTCTCCTATTTTTTACATTTTACATGTGGACAATTATTTTTCAAGTCTCCAAGCCTATTAGCCAAATATGTATGATATATACTTGTGTCGCAGTTGTAAATTGCGGTTACGAAATCGTAGATAGCGCAGTTCGGTACTGCGGACAGGACCGATCTATTCTCAAAATTAGTTTCAAAAGTGGTTTAATTTGAAAATTAGTTTTAAAATATGACCTATTTCAGGGAAAAAAACCCTAAAATAATGTCATTCATTAATATTAAATTGAATTTATTTAAGAGTGTACGATATTCACCATGAGTCGACATAAATATAAAAACAAAAACTATTCAAATGCAAAGTAAAACAGGTTACCAATTTCTGGTTCTATTTTCCAGGAAGATTAAACAACCCCCCCCCCCCCCCCCCCCCAACACACACACACAAAAAAAAAAAAAATTAAAAAACAAAATACAAAATACAAAAAACATATACTCAATTTTTTTACACCCTAAGTCACTTTTTGAAATTATTTGCAAGAGTATAACACTTCCCAAATTCTTGTCAAGATTGAGTGAGTCGTTGCCACATCAGCAGCGGTTGCTATTCCCATTAGCGGTCTCTTCCTTTTAATGTTTGCTAATGGCGGACGCTCGTATAATTTTAATTTTTGCTGCTATTCTCATAAGCGGCTATAATCAGGAGCAGAGCCAGTATGTGGGTAGGGGGGACAAATGGGCCCTCCAATTTTTTTTTTAAAACTCCCCAATAAATGGTATGTTTTTTAACGAATTCCTATTCTAAGATATTTTGGAACCCCAAATAATTTTTTTAAAGAAACTATTAAGTCCCTAATTCTTTTCATTATGTTTCCAATTTAGAAAATATCATTTTTATTTACTAACTTAACCTCCAATATTTAAAATATTATCATAAGGACTACTCTTTCAATAAACTTTAAATTAGCTAAAAGTAAAAGAAACCTTAAGCTTTTACTCTTTATTCGCTCATCCACCCATCTCTACCCTCTCATTAAGACAATTACTCTTTACTCATTGATCCACTCTTTTAGAGTTGTAGTCTATAATACATCGTCAACTTTTGTTTAAATGAATAGCTTTGTTGATTGTAATCTTTGGAAGATTGAACCTACTTGTTGAAATATAATGCCCACAGATTAATTTATAGCAATATGAGTTTTGTTGTTAGATATTTCATTCTGATTCAATAAACTTAATTTTTATTTTTTTCAGTTTTTTGTTTTGAAATTTATTGTTTGTGGGCGACGACTTTGTTGCTGTTGAAAACTAAATGAGACCCTCATTTTGGAATATTTGGCTCCGCCATTGGCTACAGCCTATGTGAAGTCATTTTGATGGGAATAGCGACCTTGTCCCAATCATATTGAGACACTTAGCTCATTCCAGAGAGCAATAACTCTATAGAAAAAAACTACACAAAAATTCTAAACTTAGGTCACTAATGGGAATAGAGACATCATTACACTGTGTCCGTTGTTCCCACTACTGGCCACAAGTGGAAGTCGACCACTAATAAAAGGTCATGCTCCCACTCTCTCTCTCTCTCTCTCTCTCTTCAACTCATTTTATTTCTTGTTCTTGTTCTTGTTCGTCTTCTTCTTCCCCAACTCCAACTCTGATTCCCTCAAAACCCTAACCCCCAAAACTCTGAAACCCTACCGTTCACAGTTCCACATCTCCATCATCCTCTGAATCCGAAATCCCAAAACCCTAGCTCAATTTTCAAAACTGTAGCTCCTCCACCTCTTCACATCCTCTCCCTCTCTCGTTGCTGTTGTCGATGCCCTCCGACCAAATTTGGTCCTCATATAAGGTATGCTCTACTCTACCTTTTTAATCTTTTATAACACTGGTTGGAATTTACCATGCACCAAGTGCATGTGACTTGGTGCACATAAATGTCTAAAATTTTATCTAAACATACTTGCATTTAGCGCACTCATATTCTTCAAACTACAAATTCGACTAAGTCAATTATCTTAAAAAGCAAACCATGAATTTTAAAATTACTCCAACGACAACAAGCTCATCGAAATCAGATTTGAAGCAAGCATCAAGAACCAAAGGTTAACCAATTATAGCAAAATTCCAGTCAAAACAAAGCAGAAATGGATCAAAATTCGAACGATGTAAGAGAGAGCTATATGCCTAATAGTTTCATCTAAAACATAAAGATATAATCATTATATTTTTCATAAGATTAATCATCATTTTCATTTTTAACTTTCTTGAATATCTTAGGAGTAACTACAATAGGATCTAATGGGTTAGAGTGGAGGCGCTTGACCCATTTATTATAGCTTGGTTCTGGATCTATTTGTTTGCTTCCCATTGAAGAAGGACTTTGATCCAGACATATCTGTATCAGGTACTTCAGAGCTTTTTAGATCCTGTGGAATCTGCAAAAAGATGAGTGTTTATCAGCCATGTTCTTTGATCAATATTATTAACAATTATGGATGATTCTGAATTACATTAATAATTGCAATAGATCTCAACAGACAACACAAGCAGATCCTGAATTATAAGGATGAGATTTCCTTATCACAAAGCTAATTAATTTCCATCATACCCAAGAAAAATCTAACCCAAAAAACCGTAGTTAAAAACCATAAATTTAAGTAATAAAATAAAATTCAGAAACTGCTAATTACCTCTTTGATCTCAAATTGGCCACACTCCAAGTCAATAGAGAAGAGAAGAGAAGAGGAGGTCTCAATATCATTATATATTTATTTTTCTAAAAATTAATAAATGCCAGTTGATGAGTAGGCGACGAGGCCAGTGTGAGACCATGAGTCCATATCCTGGTGCTTTCTATAAATATCAATTTTATAACTCCTGTTTAGAAATAAACCGACTCCAAATCATTGTTTCAATAGATAACAAATATATATATGTGTGCTTTGAAATAAGGGATGAGGCCACACTTTCATCTTTTGTTATACCTGTAGTAATATTGTTACCCAGGTGATTGAGTATAATACTACGCAAAAGAAAGTACAATTCAATATGTAAATAAATGATTATATAAGCTAAGACATTCTTTCAACTGACCAACATTTCTATTTTCAATATTGATCCTTGTATATCCAACCTAAGCATAAATGAACAACATCTAACGTAATCAAACAAATAGATTGTTAATTTTATTAACCATTCTACATACTTAAATCTAAGATATGATACAAATCTACATTTTAAATGTCCAGTACTGCTTCATTACATGCATATTCAATAGCTTATATTGACTGATGATATTATATTATTTGGACACCAATGTATATTTACTGATGATATTACAAACTCAGAGAATTCATCTTTTCAAAAAAGTATCATAATATTGATATCATAAAGGATGGTATAGTGCTAAACAATGTGACAAAATTTTGCTGGAAAATACAACTCTTCCACAGTAGGCAGACAATTTTTTTTAATATATAATTTGTCCAATAAAACTCATTAGGCCAAAAACAAATAGAATATGGCCAAAAGACAGGGGCGTATCTGAGTTTTAGGGGCCCTAAGCAGATTCTCAAATTGAGCCTTTTACAAGTTGACAAAATAATAATGACAATTATTTAAATGTAACAAACTTGGAGCATTGGAGAAAAAACTATTTAAATGAAAATAAATTTATATATATGCTTCCAAAAAAAATAATTGATAACGTACGCTTTTTATATGAAATGTCTCGTGGCCAAAAGTCGGACAAACTCTAACAACAAAAACAAAATATGTTATCTCAAAAAGGTAAATATGATATATTAGAGAACACGATCAGAATTAAATGATGATGAATATATGTATATGGGAATACTAGTTTGAAGCTTAAAATGTAGAATAACCATATGCACTTGAAGATTTGGTTAGAAATTTATCATAAACAGGTAAATATTATATACAATAGAATATTGAAAAAATATCAGAGTGACATACATGGGCTAAGTGAAAAATAATATTAAATTCCTAAAATGGTAAAATGACATATGTATGCCTATGTAAAAAATAATTAGTTTTTTAAAAAAAGGATTGAAAATTTAATTGGCCCATGCAAGTTTTGAACTTACAACCTTCACATTATTAGCACAACACTCTAACCAACTGAGCGAATAAGCCAATTGTTAATATAATGTAATTATATCAAAAAATATTACATTTTACCTTTTAACATTGTAAATACTTAAAAAATATGGGACCCTATAAAATTGGGGGCCCAAAGCAGTTGCTTGTGCTACTTGGGCCCAGATCCGCCCATGCCAAAAGATCTCGTAAAACAATTCAATCACAACAAAAAAAAGTAAATGGATGATTATTATGTAACATATAATGCTAATGTGTGAGAGCATTATCATACCATGATCCACATGAGCAATGATAGACATTTCACAAATATTATTCTTTTGTCCATGATCCCACGGAGCTCATCTACTATAAACTTCACCATCTTGACTGATTGAACTTTTTACAAACACCAAAAAAAGTGATTCTGTCAACTGCATACATAGAATTAAAGTTAGCAAAAATTAAAATAGTAATTAAACATAACTCTTATTAAACCTAGGTTTTACAGTAATAGTTTAGAACTAAAAATAGAGCTAGAAGATAGGCTAACTGCATTTAAGGAAATTGGATTCAAATTTCAAAAATTTTGCTAAAATAGTTTAAGACATACATAAGAAAGTAAGAAATAAACTAATGAATCAACAGATGTTAGGGCATTTATCAAACACGAGATTCATACAAACAAGTAGCAACTGCTTCATAGCAACCAATTTAAGTTACAAAATGCATCATTGTTTTGAATTGATGTAAGCAGATGTGAATAAAATTCAATAATTTGGGCTTAGTTTGCCCTTTGAAGTAAAACCATATTTGGTAATCGAAGTTCACACTTCTTACATAAACTTACAGTTATGCAAATACAAAATAAAAAAACAAGAGTCATACCAACAAGCAACAACTGCTTCATAGCAACCAATTTAAGGTACAGAATGCATCATTATTCTGAATTGATATCAACATATGTGAAGAAAACTGAATGATTAGGACTTAGTTTGCCCTTTGAATTTAAACCATATTTAGCAATCGAAGTTCACTCTCTTTACATAAGCTTACAGTTTTGCAAATACATAATAAAAAACAATAGCATCATTTAATCTCTATGATGAAGAAAATATAAATCAATGAAAAACCGAATGAAAAATTGATTGAACAGAAAAATCATGCTACCTTATCAAACAATTAAAATGCACCAAATCACCAACTCATTATACAATGTCAAGCATCAAACAAGAAACTAACTCAGTTAGCGAATAATGTTGAATTACCTTCTACGCAGAGTAGCAAACCACGAAAACCCATAAATATTTGGTCTGTTTTCCCCCAAATAGTCAAATTTTGATATCAAGAATGAATCTTTTTCACCTGAGTCAAGTACTATGAACCTAATTTTTAGGATAACTTCTTCAACTAAAATCATGAATTTCACACAAGTTTTCTCTTCCTTCTTTAATTGAGTCTTCAGCTCCAAAGCCGCCCCTAAATGGAAAATGCCGAGTATGTAATAGTTACAAAGTTTGGATTTTGCTAGCTACCTCTGTCTTCAATTATAGAAGAGGACAATGGAAGTGAGAAGAGCATAAAAAGAAAGGTTAGATTCACAAGACGACCAATCAAAAAGTGGACACACACATATCGGCAAGCAACATGCACAGACACATATGACACATCTCCCATTTAGAATTAAGTTGAAGGATGAGCAAATGCTCAACAAAAGACAAAAAAAATTATTTTCAAAGACAAAAACAATAACCTTCGAGCCATCCTAAATTGTCTCATATACTCTGCGGTGCTACTCAAAGCATAGCATTCGAGAAGAAATTCCCAAACTTCTACCTGTATAGAAGGATCAACACCCTGTTTTTTGCAAAAATATAAGTGCATGAAATCATGAGAAGAAAGACTACAATCAGAAAGATAATTACATTGAAGAAGTGGATTGATAGCATCTATGACAAGAGGACATCAGCTTTTATAGCAAATTATGACCTTTACAATCATTAAGAGCAATGCTCAGAATGCTTCGCATTCCTCAAGTTTTAAAAACTCCCATATGGACTGTAGCCAGGATTTTCAAAGCCAAGACCTCCTATTAGGGTGGGGGAGTGCTTTAAAAGCTTTGTTAGGTATTGTTGTGAACAAAAAAGTGAGTGCTTTTGCTGAAAAGTGATGTTACCAAAAATGTTGTTAGAAAGAATTATGTTTAACTTCAATTTTTTTCTAGTAAGTAAAAGAGCTTTTTGAAAAGCTCAACACACCACTTTAGGTGCTTTAAGGAAAAAAAAAGGTTTAAATTATAGAAAAGATACTTTTGGCTAAGCACACTTTTAACTAAGTTTGCCGACCACCTATTTGAGCCTTAAAGAAGCTTTCACACCCAAAACTCTCCAAAATTAATGCCAAACAGACCCTAAGAGCAATGCTCAGAATGCCTATCATTCCTTAAGTTTGGAAAACTCCCATTTTAACTGAAGGCAGGGAGTTTCAAAGCCAAGACCTCCCATTAGGGTGGGAGAGTCGCAACGGCATGAGATTAGATAAATTGATAGAATGATAAAGACATGAGCATCATATAATTTCTCTTTCTCTTTCTATCTTTTTTTCTCCAAATCAAACGGGTGCAACAATACAAACAAGAAAAACAGTATCACATAAAAATATGGAACATTGTAATCAAGACACAAGTTAGTTCATTTTCCTCTTAAACTTTAAATTTCAATTTTGTGTCAATAGGGTTTTTTTAGATTATGGATATAATCCAGTATTCTATCTGTTTCAAGTTTTGTTTTGCATATTAGGAATGAGCCAACCTTTTTGCATATAATCAATAGTTAACTACATGACTTTGTCTCGCGCCTTCATAATATTAGCCAAGACTGGCAAAATTCTCCTAATTCTGATCTTTTTTCTTATAGTCAATATCATTGTTAATTTGAACTTTTAAAAAAATCATTTGAAGAATTTCACTTGAAAACTTGAAATAGTTATCAAACTTCTTAAAAGGAATTAACAAGAAAATTTTAAAGTAAAAGGTTCAGTTTTACATGAAATAAGAGACTTTCAGTTGGATCGTATGGAAAAAGAATCAGTGGTACAAACAACTTACCCCTAATTTAATAAGTTTAAGCACCTTCCCGAAACCAAAAACCTTCCCGTCACTATCAAAAAGTGTTTGCCATTTTTCTCGCTTGAGCATTTTGTTTCCCTATGCAAACAAACAACAAAATAAAAGGTACAAGTAAACAGACACTAAACTGAAGCAGAAAAAAAAACATATGTACTACATAGAGCCATGTGCATTGAATAGAACAATATTTAACATACAAATTCTACTCGAATAACAAGAAAATTCTAGTGTCTTCTTCAAATATTCATATGAAATAGCAAAAATCACAGTAGAATCCACTCATATGCAGTGTTAAATGGTTTTGTTAGTCATCGAGGTGGCATAAGAAAAGTGGAAATTGCAACTAAATCAGAATTGACACTTTGGGCATAACCTGAAAACTACTGAGGGTCTGTATCATCCCTAGGTTATATAATCCAAACTAATTATATTTGTCGAATGCAACTTTCCTCATTCTAGCCATATCATAATCCAATGCACTCACCACACAACTCCCAATAAACAACATATTAACGTCGTCACTAAGATATGATTCTTCTTTGAATCTCTCAAACTATTGTGAACTAACAAAATCAGCATGATCAAAAAGCCCAGTAATCCAGTATAAGTGAAGAAAAGTGGACAAGAGTTAGGATAAGTCCAATGTAAAGGTGGTAAGTATTTAATGGCTCTGTTGTGTGTAGGGTAAACAAAGTAGACCTAGTATATACAAACAAACTTTAAAATTGAACAGTTATTTCTCAATAAATTTATAGTTAAGATCTCAAAGCTTTCCTTTCAGTTATATAACAAACATGAACACAATGGAGCAAGACTTATAAAAATAACTTTACCTACTTAACTCTACATGATATGCATCATTTGTCTGGAAAAATAAAAAACAATAAATGCTACAATGTATCCATACTTATATATACTAGTACAATGCACGTGCGATGCACGCCTATAAAGGTGTGTATGATTTTGAGGAAGGAGCAGGCCACCGAAAAGGTTGCATGCATGCATGCAGACAGACATGCACAATTTATTCATTTTGATATTTATATGCATGTGTTAGACCTACTGGTTTTGATAGGAGGAAACTTTTTTATGAATAAATTGTGCATGCAAGTACATGCAAATCTATACTATTAATTATTTTTTTAAATCTATGCAGACAGGCATGCAAATCTATGCATGTTAATTATTTTTCCAATACATGCAAATTACATTTCTGACCTCCGATATTAACCATATATTTTTTTAGCCTTTTATGTTTATGAGGGCAAGATAGTAAAAAGCCGCCAAAATAGGGCTTTGCTTAATAATAGTATAGATACATGCAAATTACATTTCTGACCTCCGATATTAACCTTATATTTTTTTAGCCTTTTATGTTTATGAGGGCAAGATAGTAAAAAGCCGCCAAAATAGGGCTTTGCTTAATAATAGTATAGATAAATCTATGCAGACAGGCATGCAAATCTATGCATGTTAATTATTTTTCCAATACATGCAAATTACATTTCTGACCTCCGATATTAACCTTATATTTTTTTAGCCTTTTATGTTTATGAGGGCAAGATAGTAAAAAGCTGCCAAAATAGGGCTTTGCTTAATAATAGTATAGATACATGCAAATTACATTTCTGACCTCCGATATTAACCTTATATTTTTTTAGCCTTTTATGTTTATGAGGGCAAGATAGTAAAAAGCCGCCAAAATAGGGCTTTGCTTAATAATAGTATAGATAGATACATGCAAATTACATTTCTGACCTCCGATATTAACCTTATATTTTTTTAGCCTTTTATGTTTATGAGGGCAAGATAGTAAAAAGCCGCCAAAATAGGGCTTTGCTTAATAATAGTATAGATAAATCTATGCAGACAGGCATGCAAATCTATGCATGTTAATTATTTTTCCAATACATGCAAATTACATTTCTGACCTCCGATATTAACCTTATATTTTTTTAGCCTTTTATGTTTATGAGGGCAAGATAGTAAAAAGTTGCCAAAATAGGGCTTTGCTTAATAATAGTATGGATACACGCAAATTACATTTCTGACCTCCGATATTAACCTTATATTTTTTTAGCCTTTTATGTTTATGAGGGCAAGATAGTAAAAAGCCGTCAAAATAGGGCTTTGCTTAATAATAGTATAGATATATATATATATATATATTGCGGTTAAGCAGCATTGTGGAAAGTTGAAGCAAAATGGAGCAGGAGGGTGAGTCTTTTAGGGGATTTAGCGCTATAAAGCACTACATAGTTTAAACAACCAAAAATATAAAATATAATTCGAAAAGACAAAAAAATAAAGGAAAAAATTCATATTAAAAGAAGAAATAAAGAAAGTGTTATCCTAATAAAGGAACCCATAAAATTAATACTATAATCTAAAATATAACTATTGAATGCAATCTTAGAACAAAGCAATTACTGTAAATCTTAAAACTCAAGCAAAAGTGGTTTTTTTAAACAAGATTGTTGACAAAATAGGAATTTAAGAAAGTGCTTTACATAATAAAGCAATTCATAAAATTAACAATAATATAAAAAATCATATAACTATTAAAGAAATATTAGAAGACAATAATCACTCTAAATCTTAAAGCCACTCTAAATCTTAAAGCCAAAGCAATATCAGAGGCTTTCTACAACACTGTTATGTGTGTGTGTAAATATATAAGATATAACTATTAACAATAATCTAGAAGACTAACTACTCTAAATCTTTCAGGAAGCATCAAACTTCTCTCTATAGAACATAAACATAAATACAATTAAAATGGTAAAACTATATATATATATAGAGAGAGAGAGAGGCTAAGATAAATGTTTTTGCTAAACATCAGTGTCTAATGTATCTAACAAAGTTACAAAAATTTATCCTCAACACTACAACACAAAGCACATGACATGGCATTTTTTTTGATACACCGGCATTTATAAACGCCGCAGAAGTTCCTACCGGCGATTATGAAAATGCCGGTATAAATGCCGAGGAAGCGATTATGAAAACGCCGGTATAAATGCCGGGAAGCGGGCGTCGCGATAGAGTTGGGGTCTATACCAGCGTTTTTTGAAAACACCGGTATAGATAAAAACCTACCCCGACGTTTTAAAAATGCCGTCATAGGGGTATATTCACTTGGCTTTTTTTTTCTTACAACACCTACCCTGGCATAGGGTATTTAAAAGTTTGGTTGAAATCTATCCCGGTGCTTTTAAAAACGCCAGGATAGGTATATTTTTTTTTTTAAATTCAAATCCTAAAAGCAAAATATAAAGTACCAGTATTTTGGATATGACAATTCAAAAACACCTAATTTCTCATAGGTTCAGACAGGTGAATAGAAATAGAGTTCTAAATCTCTACCCAAGTGCTGACTTACAATATTAACTCTTAAGTTCATCATTAGTATCCATTATGTTGAGCTCCAATGCCAATAAGAAAAAACTAATTTGGTGCTGCAGGTAGTTACATATACAAGTAATCACTAAATTATTGGTGTATACTTGATAAATGTTCCCAGTGAACAAAATGTGTTCTATGCACAATTTTGGAATGATTGTTCGTTTTTTCCTAATAAATTTGCCACAAAATTTTAATCTTACCAAATTAGCATACAAACACAGCAGACCTATGACTACTATAGACATCATTGATTCAATCACCCAGCTTTTCTAATATAAAAGTGTTTTTTCCCACAAGAACACTTAAATCATATGGCATAAATTTTCTTCAAGTGTCGGAAGTATGTCTGTGAAGAAGATACGATATTTGCATAACAGAAGACTGAATAATGATGTACTTTACATGTTCATTTAAGTCTTCATTCATTTAGAAGCTGAAGAGTTTTGGTCAGTTTGGACAATTAAAAAAGTTCCCTCACAACTGACCTGCTCCCCAGTAAGAGTACCCAAGTTTCAATGAATGTGAAATTACTTCAAACTCACATAACTGCTTCAAAGAATCCACCACTTGACAGGGAACGTCAGATAAGACTGTTTCATTGCAAAATAGATCATTGATGACTAATTGTAATGACAAGAATTGCAACAATATGTGAGAAATAAACTTTGAAATTTTACTATATTTACAAGATTAAGAAAGCAAGAGAAACACTTTTAAACTCAACAAATAAATCATCATTATTTTCCTTCCATGTATCAAGCTAGTATTTATGCATTCAAGTAGCAAATTGTGCACAACCAAGATATGCATGTGTACCAGAAAAAAGTAAACATTTTTGCACACAAGCTGAGTGAGTATCAGCAAACTTTTGAAGATTTCAAATAAGACTATTGCACATAAATATTGGATACTGATTTTTCAATTAATATGTCAGAACTCCAAAAAACAATTTCCATTCTGGCTACTCCAATTGGATGCAGATAGAGATACCATCATGATAGAATTCAAAACTATATTTGAATCAACTGTAAGGTAGAGTGCGTAGCTCATTCCCTAAATTTCGTATAATTGCAAATGTGGTAATGAGATAAATTGAAATTTTTGAGGAAAATGATAAAAGATGGTCAGGTAGTAACAATAGATAGTGTGAGGAATTGAGATGTAATGGTGAAATTGACAATTATTTCTTTTCATTATATTACTGTTGTAAAATAGAAGACAATTTATGTTGTATGTAAAATCTCAGCCAGCACATTTTTCTTCTGTGGCATTTAATCTATAAGCTCCATATTATTCATACATTTATGGGAAGTTACCAACATGATCATATTTGAACCACCACAAGTGGCCTAGTGGTAAAGAGCGATGGGACTTGGAGTGTGCTCCTCCAAGGTCCTGGGTTCGAACCCTATGGTTGGCAAAAGAGCCTTAAACACCTCTGGAGTGTGGCCAGTGGCCGCAGGCCATAGATGGGCCTGCGCAACAACCCAGTCACGGGTCTGGGAGTAGTCTGAACCGGAGAGGGGGGATGGATACCCAGTCATCAAAAAAAAAAAAAAAAAAAACATGATCATATTTGAATTTGTTATGGTCTCTGGCTGTTACATAAGTGACAGGAGGCAAGCATCTGTGTAACCCCCATTCCCGACAATAAGTATTTTCCGTGTATTTTCTATAATTTGATTTGATAAGTTATTTTATGCTAAATTCGTTTCGGATCTTTTATTAAAGCAATTTCTAATCGAAAACTACATTTATTTCGAATAATGGTATATTTTAATTTTATTTCTTATTGATCGGCTATTTATATTTGAGCCAAATCAAATGTATTATTGATATTTGGGTTATCTTAATAAATTTATATTTTGTTATATAATCTTATTATTATTATTATTATTATTATTATTATTATTATTATTATTATTATTATTATCGTTATTGTTATTTTTATCCTTGTTATTATTATTATTGTTATTATGGTTGTTATTATTATTGTTATTCTCATTGTTTTAGTATTATTATTTTGTTATTATTATTGTTATTATTATTATTATTTATATCGTTATTATTATCATTATTATTATTTTGTTTTAAGCCCGAACATGCTCCATTTTATATGTATTTCACTATTTGAATTAATGTATATATATATATATATATATATATATATATATATATATATAAACCCTATAGCCCATTTTGTTATTGGATTTAAACCCATACCATTTAAACCCACTCTTATTGGATCCCAAACCCAATACCCAATAACCCACACTTTTCCCTATATATGCTAATCCTAATTAAAACCCTAACCTAAACCCTACCTAACCCTAACCCTAGCTGCCTATACTGTTGAACCCCCAACCTACCTGTTCAACCCTCTTCTTCATCCTCTGATGCTCTCTCTCTTCTGCTCTGTTTCCTCTCTTTCGCTCTGTTATCTCTCTCGCCCTGTGCCCGCCACCCCATTGCGCTTAACCACCGTCCCTGTGCCTCCTCATCACCAAAAACCCATCGTCTTCATCTTGAAACATCCCACCACCGAGCACCATTGCCTTCTACCTCGTCTTCTCCGACCATCCACCTCGACCGCCCACCACTCCTCGTCGACCCCAGCATCCACCTCCCGTTTGCCATCCCCGCCTCTCATCCCGTCATCTTCAACACCACCAAACCCATCACTACTGCGCCGCTCGAACCCATCCACCTCGCCGCTATCCCGCCTCGTCGACCTCGTCGATCCCCTCCGCAACCCTCATCATCTTCACCCTCGTCCTCATCCGCTGCCACCCCGTCAACCACCCTAGCCTCGACAGCCACCACCCCCCGATCACTATCACCACCTTCGCTCTGTTTTTCCCGCCCAAAATAGAGCATCCAAGCCCCCCTATTCTCCGTGGACTTCTCATCCCCTGAGCGCCGTCGCAGTGCACCGCCAGCCTGCCGCCGAAGTCCCGACCACCGCAAGCCAGTCGAGCGAGACGCAGCCGCGACTCGCTGCTAGTTGCTGCTAGTAATGGTGTTTGCTGTTTGTGGAGGATTGGCTGTGTGCTGTTTGTGTTTGCACACTATTTGCACGTGCTTTCATGCATGCTTCGTTCGTGTGTCGTCACTGAGATTCTCATCCCGTTATTCAATTATATTCGAATTTACCGTCTAATAGGCAAGTCACTGTCCTCTTGAATTATTAATTGTATCAAATTTGGGTCTATTGAGGGTTTACACGAGCTAACCCCAGTATTCTTGACATCATGCCACTTTTGACTCTAAAGAATGAATCTTTCATGCATTCATATAGAATTGAGAATAGGGTTGCTTATATAATTATCATACACATAAATTATTGTAGAAAGAATTGCTAGGCTGTATGTTGTTTGATCGATTGATAGTTGATTGATGATAAATTGATGTGTGTATGTATTCTAAATCTTATTTACCATGTGTTTCATACCCTTCATGCTGATTGAGAAGTTTATCGACTAGTAGAATTGATACCCATCATGTTTAATTAAATTATTTCATGCAAACTACTCAAAACCTGTATATTGCTTGCTGGCCTGTATGTTGACTACTATTTTTGAACCAGTAAATGATCTTAAAATGAATAACATTCTGAATAAGAATTGTAGTCTTATCTTTCTAGTTTTCAGAACATCTTGAATTTCTAAATTCTGAGTTGTGTAGCAAAAGTTATGCCCGTTTTACTACAGCTGTGTTTTTACTTTCAGATTTTCAGATTCTTTTATCTTACATGCTTAAACAATAAAAAGCCTGATCAAATGTTAAAATTTTGCTCTGAAAATTTCCAGATTGTTAGTAATCATGTTTAGAAGTCTAGAAAATATTTTCAATGAATTTAATATTGAGTTTTTACTGATTCTAAAAATAAAATAACATGATGTCGAAATTCTGAACATGAAATCTGAAAAGAACAATGTGATTGACCTATTGACCTAGCTACTGTTTTCGGATTTTGAACTTTAAATATGCGTTGGAACCGTGTGGAAGTCTAGTTTCTAGAATTTCTGACGGATTTAGTTTTCAAGTTCTGAAATAGCGGAAAACTGTATTTTTGTACATACTACTCTTGTTGTCCAGAATTTTACATTTCAGTTTTTAATAGATTAATTATTCCTATATCTTACTATTGCATAAATTAGTGTATGTATGTTGTATTGCATGATCCTAATGAGTTATTGTCATCTTACTAATTTTCCTACTTCATGTTACCATCCTATTGTTTCCCTATTGATATTATCGTTCATTGAAATGTCCAATAATTGCATATTGTATTGTTGCACTAATAAAGATTTAATAAGCCGGGGTTTAAAAGGGTAATTTAAGTAGTGAACAAAGTAGAGACTGTACTTGGAGGAGGGGCCCGTGTTTCCCTAAATAATGTTTCGGCTATTGTTTTATTGTGTGATTGTGGCTTACGACGGTAACCCAATCTATCGTGTACTGTATCGTTGCCGAAGACCGTACTGTGCACCTAAAGGTGAATAATGTTTACCGTTTCCAAGTACATGATCTACCGAGTACACCACTTAAGTCTAAATGAAATCGTATGTATGCATCAAACCTGTGGTATGGAACATATGGGACATAGTAGTACGTGCATTAGTTAGGAGTTAAAATGATTAATAGACTTAAGAATTGCATCACACCGACATTGCATATTGTTCATCATTATTCTATTGATACCGAATATTGGCTAAGTGTTGTTGTTATTGATCATTGATTACTGTTACCGAATATTGCCTCATTGTTTATAGCTATTGTATCGATTATCATGATATTGATTATTGTTATTGTCCCGTGTTATTGATTTCTATTGATCCGTTGATTCATTGTTATACCGTTATTCCATTGTTCCTTGCTTTCTCTACTTGCTGTCCATGACCTGCTCTAAGGACAATTTTTCTCTCCTTTTTATATGAAGTGTTTACAGGTGTTGATAGAGAATTTCCTGACGGATTGGGAGAAAAATATTGGTGAAGGAATTGATAGCATCGCTGTTTAATAAATTATTGTTTTATCATGGAGACTTAATTATTGAACTATTGTTATTTTATTGTATTGCGGGCTTTTGACCCGAATATTGTTATTATTTGTTTTCATACGTTGGTTTATTGTATTTGGATATCTCATATTGTTTATTCCAAGTATATTGTCCATGAGATTATTATTGCCTGCGCAATTGTTCGGTATTGATTATATTGTTAAGTTGATCGGATAAACAGCTTATGGGTGATGTTAGTCATTCGCTGGGCCAATGTAATGTACTCGTATTCCGTATTTTTGGAAAGCGGGATGTGACAATCTGGGTATGTGCAAAGAAGGAAGATAGAGTAAATCTCTACGGTACATGAACTTTGAAGAACTAAACATTTATCTCCATGATACAACGATCAGCTAGGCATTTATTGATGACAATGTGAATATATAATATGGAAATTTTAGGGCACTTGTAATCTGCATATAACCTAAACTATTATCAATGAGTACTTGGGGAAATATTTTGTTAAAACTTAAAATTTTATGAACGGTCAAAATTGTTCATCTTGTTTTAAATCCATAACATTGACTAAGCACGTGAGATCAATCATTCAAACTATGCTTATAGCCATCAACAGATCAATCTATGCTTATAGCCTTGGATTGCATTCCTAATGTATGAGGCAAATGATTGGAGTAAATTGGTTCCTCCAGCTCGAAGCAAATTAATTAGTTTTACTTATAAAAAATACTGATTTTTTTGGAGCTCGATGAAGCTTCTCCCATCTACGCAGATCAAGTTACAAGATGATGTGCTTCCTCAATAACATTGCACAAAAAATTCATGTTTGTTTGAATTCGAAAATAAATTAGTTAACCGACCTATTAATACATCATAATCATAACATTCACAAACCATAATTATTCTTCTCTCCTAAATTTTTTTCCCACAATCAAACAAACCATAATTTCCTTCCAATTCCACAAACCCTAAGTATTCCTATCACAATCCCAAATTCTCAAATTCACAAATTAACCTATTATCAAAATCTCACATTTTCACTTGGTCAATTTTTCAAAAACCTACATCATGAGTTAAGGCATTATGGCCGTGCTTAAGAACATGAGTTCTGTAAAGCTAAACAAGATAACCCTATTCTCACTATAATTTTTCTTAACTCCACGTAACTCCATTCAATCATTATAGCACATCCAGCTTTCCACCCATAACCCTATTCTCACTGTAATTTTTCTTAACTCCACATAACTCCATTCAATCATTATAGCACATCCAACTTTCCACCCAAGTTAAGAACCACACTAAACATACACATAATTGTTAACTTCAAAATGAACACATACGTAAACAAATATGCCCATTGTTGTAAATATGTGGATGCAACGGCAGTGGATTCAGAACACCGGCTCTGTTTTATGGATTAAAATATAATGAATAGGTTGTTTTCCTTGGTCTGCGATTAAAACAATTAATCAGTTGTATATATAAACATGAGAACACTAATAATATGTATTTCTTGGCAAAAATATTGGATTTTTAGTCTTAAACTTGCTGTTTTGGATTTTTTATATAAATATTTTGTTAACCTAAATATGAAAAAGATCTTTTTTTATTTCTAAAAACATGAATATATGTAATAAAACTAACAGAAATAGGCAAGGCTCATAGAACACACGAAGAGAGACATCTCCTACCTCGCATCAGTCATCATACAACAAACCCATAAAACTTCATGGTTACAAACTAAAAAATTCAACTTTAAATTGCAAACATAAACACAACAAACACAAATATTTGAACCATACTAAATAGAGTCAATCCCAAACTATTAACAATCCATAACAATTAATCATACATATGTTCATGTTCTATGAATAATAAACAAATTTTACAGCAGTATATCGATCGACACCTGAGGCGCTTCCATCGGATAATGCTCCAAAAAATCCACCTGTAGCTGGTACGTCTTGTTCGCATACAAGATCTCGCCGCTCCATTCACACCTAATTATTCAACCAAAATAATTCAAAATTTTAACAACAAAATAAATCAAATTTTCAAATGAACCCAAATACATAGTGATCACACTGCTTCTGTCTATCTTCTCTCCCACAACCTCGCCGGAGCTCTCCCCCGCCGTAGATCTGACACACCTCTCGATTCGAAGGCAGAGGAGCCTCTGACGATCTCGAAAGAACCTCGAGAGAGCGGTAGCGAAAGCCATGGATCATAACCTGCTTGGATTTAAAAATGACGATAAGGATAAGGAGGAGGTGGCGGCGGCGAATGGAGAAAATCTAGGGTTAGGGTTTGGGAGGTAGAGAAGCGGAGGAGAAGGGGATAAGAGGTTGAAGGTGACGGATATGGAAGGACATCGATTCGTGGTCGGCGGGGGGATCGTGATAGGCGACGCAGTCAACGGAGTTGATGGTAGTCGGAACTCACCCAATCTTCGAATATAAGAAGAAGAACAATAAAGACCTATTGCACGTGTAATACACATTCCCATTAAATTATTTAATCTCAACATTTAATCGCCTAAATCAATACAATATATGAATGGCTAAGATCGCCTCCTGACAGTTTTTTTTTTATATTGTGGCTTTTATAATAGAAATTGATATATTAAGGCAGCCCACAATCTCATCCTCACTACTAAAACTTAGTACAAATGTAAGTTTGTAGCCAATAAGCAGTACATGAGTTTTTTACATACATAATCAGTGATTCCTATGCAAATTAATCAGGATCTGCGCAGCACAGCTACACAAGTATTGAGGCCATCCCATGTAGGACACTCATATAATATAATCCACAGGTTCCTATTTCACAAGGTAGTATCACATACTTTTCCATATGTAATTGCGTCATGTTTTATAGCATGTTGAAACCCATATTCAACTTACTGAATACAAGCCATTTGCACCAGCCCTTCAAGCTCAATAACACAACATAAGCCTCCATTTTCCTTTTAATCCCTCCTAAAATAAATATTTAACAAAGGCACACAACCTATAAATTATGATTTTTGAATAGTGACACAATTACACACTGCAATTACAAATTAGTCAAAATCCTAAAAAATCAACAAGCAAATACAGAGTCTACAACTTTCCAAATCAGTTAACCTGAAAATCAGATCAACCCCAATCAATGCAACAAAGATCACAACTTTATCCGAAATCTAGAATCCTAATCCTAGATTCCAACAACCAGATCCCACTAAATCAAACAAAGATGAAAACTTTATGGAAGAAGAATACCTGGGGATCGAGATTCTGGATCGAATTAGGGATTTCAGTGAGAATCGAAGGAGAATTTGGATTGAAAAATGGCAGATAAGAATAAGGGGGAGGTGGCGACGGTGGATGGGGAAAATCTAGGGTTAGGGTTTAGGAGGTAGAGGAGCGGAAGAGAAGGGGATGAGAGGGCGAAGGCGACAAATATGGAAGGACGTCGGATTCGTGGTCGCCGGGGGCCTCGTGAGCGTCAGAGGCGACGGATTCAACGGAGTTGATGGTAGTCGAAACTCACCCAGTCTTCCAATTTAAGAAGAATAACAATAAAGACATATTGCACGTGTAATACATGTTCTCATTAAGTTATTTAATCTTAGCCTTTAATCGTCTAAATCAATACAATATATGAACGGCTAAGATCGACTCCTGACAGATTTTTTTTATATTGTGGCTTTTATAATAGAAATAGATTTGAGTTTGTTTCATAGCAATATTATTGGTTAACTTCGAGAGTTATATTTGTGAATGTTGGGTATAAATTGAATGTGTATCAGAAGAAAACATAAATATCCAAGATATTGGAATTGCATTGTAACGCTCCGCCCCAATACTCAGACAATTTTATTTATTTATTAGTATAACTGCCCACTACAGGCAGCCGCTCAAAAGGTGGTTAACCAATTTGGTGACTCTTGATCATAGGCAACATTATTTATTAATTGATAATCTTGCAATTCTCTCGATATGGGATCAATTAAATCCTCACATCCCTCTCTTTTGCAATGACGTCAGCCAAAGCAGAGCCCCTGGCCAAACCGTGGGCCCCTACATGGGCGCCACGTCATTAGGCAACACAAACAGTCAAACCAACCAGCTTGCTATGCATCTTTCGGACCTGGGCCCCACCCACCATTTTAATTTATTTTTAACATTATTTACCAATGCCATTAACCGTTATATATATATATATATATATATATATATATATATATATATATATGAAATTTCGAGGTGTTACATACACCCCCCCTTTAGAAATCAGCGTCCTCGCTGAGTACGGGACATGCAACCTAGCGCAGGATCTCTTTTCTAGCCGATGTGGAATGGAGTACCCTGATTATTGCTAGCTGTACAGTTCTACCTGGGACTCTGGTTACCTACCAGTGCACATCTACTAGCTCCATCTCAGGCATACCTCTAATCCACTCTTACCTACTATCGGTGTTGAAAATCGGCTCTGATACCATTGGTAATGCCCCACCCCAATACTCAGACAATTTTATTTATTTATTAGTACAACTGCCCATTACAGGCCGCCTCTCAAAATGTGGTTAACCAATTTGGTGACTGTTGATCATAGGAAATATTATTTATTAATTAATAATCTTACAATTCTCTCGATATGGGATCAATTAAATCCCTACATCTCTCTATCTTGCGATGACGTCAGCCAAAGCAAAGTTCCTGGCCAATCCGTGGACCCCTACCTGGGTGCCACGTCACCAGGCAAGACAACCAGTCCTACCAGCCAGCTTGCTGTGCATCTTTCTCACGTGGGCCCCGCCCACCATTTTAATTTATTTTTAACATTATTTACCATAATGCCATTAACCGTGCAAGCTTGCTATGCATCTTTCTCACGTGGGCCCTGCCCACCATTTTAATTTATTTTTAACATTAGTTTTTAACATTATTTACCATAATGCCATTAACCGTATTATATATATATATATATATATATATATATATATATATATATATATATATATATATATATATATATATATACAATACTATATTATATCTCTTTGAAATTACAGGGTGTTGCATGCATTATTGCTTGTTTGAAATATATTAACAAAGATAGCTAAGGTGTTGTGAACGTCTCATTCATAATAATTCCAAAGAGAAATACTACTATATTATATCTCTTTGAAATTACGGGGTGTTGCATGCATTATTGCTTGTTTGAAATATATTAACAAAGATAGCTAAGGTGTTGTGAACGTCTGATTCATAATAATTCGCATAGGTTTTCATACTTCATATTTGATTAGCTTAAGATTAGTGCAAGTATATTATGTTTGTGATTGGATAATGAACCACAAATTCGTCCCTTCGTGTATAGATATGGACTACAAATTTTTTATTTGGTTGTATTAATACTTCGAGACCCAAAGTTAGGAGCTTGTTATAAATGTGTCGAATCGGAAATAGTTTAGGCTCATCGTATCATCACAAAGCAAGAACTAGTTGATAAGGTCTACAAATTAACTAACTGGAATAAAGGTGAATGGAGTGCTAAAATTCTAGCTCGGTATGTAGCTAAAAAAGGAGAAGGACAATATTTAATGACGGGGACTATAGTTGATGATGACGCTCTTATTGCTATGATTATTGCAAGATCACTTGATTTGAACTCTAGTTGGATTGCATTGGAGTTATATATAGAGCAAATCAAGATTCTAAATGGTCAACCACATGTTATTCGTGAGTCAAGCCCTGTATGTGAAGTCCCGGACCGTGAGATGAGTCTCAATCATCCTCCTGAATTGCATGCTAGATTATCGCCTCCACATGAAGACATATCCACATTTCAACATGACCAAATCCATTGGAATATGAGCTACCACGTACTTCTAGTTTGATACCCGCTCTTGTTGATAATGAAAACTGATATGGAAAATAATCGTGGTTAATCCCCACCGTTCGATCCCAATGCGGATCCCGAGTTTACATGGCCGGAATCACAACTTCATGGGCCTTCCTCAGGCATGTCACTTCAACTCAGCCCACTAAGGTAAAATTAGCCATACATGGCCAGTAGTTAAATCCCTAAGAATCAGGGAATTAACAGCTCAATCTTATCCCTTATCACCGGAATCTTATTAGGCAGCCAGGAATATTTCCCTAATAGATTCCTACTGCCCTATAAATACATGGGCCCCTCCACTAATACGAGGTAATCTTAATTTTACCACATAATCCCACTTTAAGCTCCAATTTACTGACTTGATCATCGGAGGGCCTGTCGTCGGGAATATTCCCGGTGTTTTAGATGTTTTGCAGGTGTTTGACGGTGATCAACCACCACCAGATCCACTAAATATTAACCTCTCATCAAGACCAGATCGACGACTGAGATCTACTCTCCCTATTCAACAAAAGAACTCACTATTTGTTGCTTTCACACCCAAAATATAGCAGCATCAGATTGGCGCCGTCTGTGGAAAACCGCACGGATCTAGCCTTCGACCCGAATACTACGTCTTCGCCCATGGCTCCCAATGCCAAGAAAATTGCAACTGCGGGGCATCAAGATGACCTCCCATTACCTCCTCCTCATCCTACCCATCATCGACCGACCACTCAGTGGTCGCGGCAGCAGTAGGACGAACGTCAGTCGAGGCCCGCTCCAAGTGCCTCCCACTCAGTTACATAACGGGCCAACTGCCCCACCATGTCGAACCTTCGAAATGTCCTCAGCAATCGCCAGAATGAAAAGGACCTTTGCCATCGGCTCAACCATTCCAGGAACAAGTGACCCTCGAACCACCCTCCAAGCCAAAGCTGTCACTCTTCCAAAGGTCGGGGGAGGGAGCACAGTTTTTCCCCGAAGGAACGCCGACCTCCAAATGCCCATGGGGAAGGAGGCCATGTGACAAGGGCCGAGTTCCAGGAGTTTCAGAACGAGGTCCTTCAGGCCCTCTGAGGCGGGGCTCGAAACGACCATCACACCGGCAACACTCATACTGGGGGAACCGAGAACGAGGAGTCCGAAGGGTCAACCTGATTCGAGGGATGAGAGGAAGACTTCCTCAAATGCTCACAAGAGATGGAAGACCGCCTCACCCGGATTGACGGGAGGCAGTCTAACTGAGGATATCTGCCTGTTCGACCACCTTTCTCATCCGACATCCACGAGGACGCATTCCCGAGTAGTTTCAAGCCTCCTGCATTTGAGACATACGGTGGAGAGTCAGATCCTACTGATCACATTGAGGAGTTCAAAATCCTCATGATGATTCATAGCACCTCAGATCCCTTACTCTACAGTGCCTTCCCGGCCACAGTACGGGGCTCGCACGAGAATGGTACTCCAAGATTGCCCCTAACTCGATCTTCTCCTTCGACCAGCTTAAGGAGAGTTTTCTCGCTCACTTCATGACTAACCATAAGGCTGAGAAGACGAGTGTTTCCCTACTAGGCCTCAAGCAGAAGAATGGGGAGTCCCTTCAGGACTTCCTCCGGAGATTTAAAGCTCAGGCCCGATCAATCTCCTCCCTCGATGCTGGGGTTGCCACGGCTGGCTTCCGGCACAATGTCCAGCATGGCCTGTTGAAGGCCTCCTTGGCTGAGAAGCCGCTCATTGATTTTTCTGACCTTTTAATCTAGAGCGAGGAGTGTATTCGAGCCAAAGAGGCTTTGCATCCAGAAGGTCGCAGAGAGTCCCCGACCATGGGGAATAGGAAGAAGGACAACTCTAAGGCCCCGAAGAAGGCCCAGAAAGATGCTTCTGGGCAGTGACATCCTTCCTCCCCCCCTCCCCTCACTTTCTTCTCTTAACGCGAGTGTCTCTTCCATCCTGGTGGAAGTGGAAGAAGAGGGGTTGAGATCTGACACCCCCCTCGGCCCAACAATAATAACAAGAAGAGGGAGCAAAGGTTTTCCATCAAGATCAGCTCCACGAGACTGACAATTGTCGGGCTCTTAAAGATGAAATCGAGGCCCTCATCCAGAGATGGTACCTTTCTAAGTTCACTCGGGATTCCGAAAGTGGAGTCCGAACCCCAGGATTCCGAGAGGATGGCTATCCTCCACTACGTCCATAGTGGACCCATGAGGGGAGACTGAAACTCCTCCCGTAAGACTTTTATCAGGGAAGTCAATTCGGTTCACAAATGTTCCCCCCTCGAGGTCTTGGACTGTCGGTCTCATTCTCGAACGAGGACCTTGAAGGCGTCCGGGTCCCTCACTACTATGCCTTGGTCGTTAGCCTCGGCCTGGCAAACCATGAGGTCCGTTGTATTCTTGTGGACAATGGGAGCTAGGTCAATGTCCTATTTCTTACTGCTTTTGATGGCTTGAAACTTTCCTGGGAGAGGTTAAAGCATGTAGGCTATACTCTCCATGGCTTCTCGGGTGCCCCCGTTCAGGTCGAGGAGATCATCACCTTGGATGTCACTGCCGAGAAATCCCTGGCATCCCGAACTGAGGCGATGGATTTTATGGAGGTCAATGTCAAAGTTGCTTACAATGCCATCCTCGGTCGCCCCGGTCTTGCCTCCCACCAAGCGGTGCCCTCGACCTACCACATGAGGATGAAGTTCCCTACCAAGTTGGGGTCGGGGTCGGCATGGGTAACCAAGAGGTTGCACGGGCCTACTACACGGCCATAGTGGGGGGCTCGGTCCTCCCTTTCGATGCAGTCGAACTCCCTTCCTATCAGAGTTCAATTGGTTCCGATCTAGTGGACAAGCTAAAGGATGTCCCCTTTTCTGAAGTAGACCCGACTAAATGGTTCCACGTGATCTAGTCCCTCCCCTGACCTCAAAGAAGACTTTATCAGCTGTGTCCACCTAAATAGGGGCATATTCTCTTTGACCCTCTCCGATATGCCATATATCTTGGAGGATCTCATTATGCATAAGTTGAGCATCAATCCGGACTCTAAGCCAGTGCAGCTGAGTCGTCGAAAACTCGCTCCTGAAAGGCAGCAAGCGGTGAAAGAGGAAGTGGAGAAGCTCCACTTCGCCCACTTTATCCAAGAGGTCAACTATCCAGAGTAGCTAGCCAATGTTGTGATGGTGAAGAAATCCAACGACAAGTGGAGGATATGCATCAATTTCACCGTTCTCAACAAAGCTTGCCCAAATGATCTCTTTCCTCTCTCGAGCATCGATGCTCACATTGATGCGACATCCGGGCACGAGCTCCTCGGTTTCATGGACGCATTTTCGGAGTACAACCAGATTCGGATGTTTCCCCAGATATTCCAAAAACTACTTTTGTGACTGACCAAGGGCTATACTGCTATCGCATCGTGTCTTTTGGCTTGAAGAATACTGGCACCACTTATCAAAGACTCGTTAACCGGGCCTTTAAGGAGAAAATTAGCTGGAACATGGAGGTATATCTGGACGACATGCTCGTCAAAAGCCTCAGCGGAGCGAACCACGTCAAAGACCTTGAGGAGGCCTTTGGAGTCCTCAGAGCGCATAACATGAGGCTTAACCCGTCCAAATGTGCCTTTAGCGTAACTTCAGGGAAGTTCCTCAGCTTCATGGTTAGCCAACAAGGAATCTAAGCAAACCTCGAGAAAATTCGGGCCATATTGGACATGGCCCCGCCTAAGAATGTGAAGGAGGTTCAAAGACTCACTGGTTAATTTCCAAACATTGGGCGTTTCCTCTCAGGGTCGGGTGAAAAATCTCTCAGCTTTTTCAAGGACCTCCGGGGGTCGAAGAACTTTGAGTGGGGGAGAGCCTCAGCAGCAAGCTTTCCACTAGCTGAAGGAATACCTCACCAACCCCCATCTCCACAGTAAATCCGAGCCGGGCGAGATCCTGTATCTCTACTGGAAACGTCTGAGCATGCCCCTCAGCGTCATCCTCATAAGAGGAGGGGGGCCATAGGCCCATCTGCTATTTTACCAAAGTCTTATGTGATGCCGATTTGCACTACACTAAGATGGAGAAGGTGGCATACGCCCTCATCATGACTGCGAGAAAGCTCAGCCCCTATTTTCAGGCCCATTTTATTTAGGTCCTCACAGATCAACCTCAAGTAAGTCCTCGACAAGACGAAGAACTCCGGCCGCTGATCAGGTGGTCCATTGAGCTTAGTCAACATGACATCAGTTATAAGCTCAGAACTACCATCAAGGGACAAGCCCTCACCGAATTCATAACCAAGTGCACCATCCCAAAGCATCTGGGGTTCAGGAGGACGAGCCAATATGGGAGATTTACGTAGATAGCTCATCGCGCGAAGATGATAATGGGGCAAGAGTCATATTGAGCTCTCCGGATAGCTTCATCCTTCAATGCTCCTTGTGCTTCAGCTTTAAAGCATCCAACAACGAAGCGGAGTATGAGGCCCTAATCACCGAAATCCTTCTGGCCCGAAAGGCAGGGGCCAAACGGGTTAAAGCCTTCAGTGATTCCCAACTGATCGTCAATCAAGTATGCGGGGAATATGAAGTTCGTGATGCTCGAATGGTCCAATACTTGGCACATCAATCTTTTCCTAGAACACTTTGAAGATTCTACCATTGTTCGAATTTCCCGAGAGCGGAACACCCAAGCAGATGCCCTGTCCAAGCTAGATTCCTCCTCCCTTGAAGGCCTCGATCGCACAGTTCTGGTGGAAGTTCTTGTCCTATCAAGCATTAAGAATCCTAATTTCCTCTACCTAGATTTGCCCCCATAGGTAGCAACGTGGATGGATCCGATCTTGAACTACTTGAGAAGTGGTGAACTACCACAGGATCCATCCGAAGCAAGAAAGGTCCGAGTTAGGGCCGAAAAGTTCATGCTAGTTAATGATGTGCTCTTCAAGCGATCATACACAAAGGTTGACGGGAGACCCTACCTTCGATGCCTGACCCAGGAGGAAGCCAAGTACGCTGTCGAGGAAATGAATAAGGGGATTGGAATTTGCCACATGGGCATCAAATTGCTTGCAAGAAAAGTGCTCAACCATGGTTACTATTGGCCGACCCTCCTACAAGATGCTTAGGATCTCGTTAAGAAATAAGGACCATGCCAAAGGTTCTTCTCGGTCAAGCATGTCCCCCCAGGCCAAGCTTAAATTGTTGGCTAGTCCTGCCCCCTTTTCCATGTGGGGGATGGATCTGGTCGGCCCATTCCCGAAAACAGCAGGCCAAAGGCATTTCCTTATTGTAGATGTCGATTACTTTACAAAGTGGGTTGAAGCAAAACCCTTAGCCACTATCACCAAGCATCAAACCCAGCAATTCTTTTGGAAACAATCGTTTGCTACTTTGGGACCTTCGGATCCTCATCATCGACAATGACACCCAGTTCTTTGGTAAGAATTTCTACAAGTTCTACAAAGACTTGAGAATTTGGCAAAGGTTCTCCTTAATTTTGCACCCTGATCCAATGGCCAATCCCAGAACGCCAACCATCAGATACTTGACGGTCTCAAGAAGCGATTGGACAAATTCCCTAAGGGTTTGTGGGTCGATGAGCTGCCCAGTGTGCTGCGATCTTACCGAACGACCAAGAGGATTCCTACGGGCGAGTTGCCCGTTAACCTGACCTTTGGTACCAAAGTTGTAATTTCCCTGGAAGTCGGACTGCCCTCCCCTCGGATCATAAGCTTCGACGAGAATCTGAACTCAAACGGCCTCAGGACGAACCTAGATCTCCTCGACGAAGATCGTGAGAGATCAACAGTCAGAAGGAAAGTCTACCAGCAGTGGGTAGAACGGTTATACAATAAAAGGGTCCGACTAACCAACTGTTAGGTTTCAATGGCAAACATAGGTTGAATACACAGCGGAAAAATTACAAAAAAATTGAAACCTAGCCATGGATCCATGCGAAAACCATAAATCGTGTTTATGAATTATACCTTATGGATGGATCTGCTGACTCCAAGATATCTCGATCACAACACTGCAATATTGTGGTGCCTCTAAGGTATCCACACGAACGGATCAAAACCAAGCTTTCCTTATGCCGCTGTGCTAGCTGCGGGATGGGGCTGTTCCTCACAATTTCTGTGACGGCTAGGGTTTCCTCGTCTAACTCTTTTTCACAGATATGTATCATATATATAGCTGCAGAAAATTAACCCTAAGAGAGTAATGAGGTCGTTGGGCTCACAATCTGACCTGGGTCAGGTTCGTGTGTGGGCCTCTGAACTTTAGTCAGCCCATTTAATCTAATTAAATTTCCAACTAATGCCAGGTGTCCAAGTCTTACTTGGATTCCCAATTAAATTCATCTTATAAATTTAAATCTCAATTTCAATCCATTCTAAGTGTGTGACCTTGTAGTTTCTCGTGATGTTGATAGTAATACTAAAATCATATTCTAGTAATACAAACAGTGAGCAGTATCTAGCAATACAACACTACTACTCAAGTGACGGGAATGTCAGTGATTAGACATAAACTATCTGTGACCAATGTTACCATGTAGTCTAGTTCCTTTGTCCAGATATCTTAATTGACCACAAGGCATAGAGTGTGTCACCCTTGTATAGTTCAATCTTTTGTTTCTTGATGTTCGAGTAGACTTACTAAAACAAATGTGCTCAATATCTCATATTGACTCATTAGAGTACGACCATGTATTTTGCAGTCTCACTCAATCAAGGGGCCCGTAGATATCGCTCTTATTATGTAGGAGGGACAAATCCTATTTAAGTCACTCACATCCCTCCGCATGATTTGTAGTATATCTAATAGTCGACTTTATAATCACCTTATTACAGGCAAGTTTGACGAAATTAAAACATATAACTTCTCATGTAGGGAACCATAGTGATTTCAAGTCAAAGGACTACATACACCATGGTTACTGTGAGAACCGCTTATGACACTCATGTAACGATCCATGCAGCGTTCTCATGGTGGGTCAGTCCAGTACATTATTACTCTAATATGTACCCATGTGAAGACTTGATATCTCATATCCATGACCCGTGAGATATGGTCATTAGTCTACGCACATACTAGTCTCTATGCATTATTGTTGTCCTAATTCACAATAATACTTAACTAGGAATATTTAAGAATAGTGTTCTGATTACAACCAATAGGATCTCACAATCAAGTCATGCACTTGATATCCCATGGTATTGAACCTACTATTCTAAGGACTTTATTATGCTTATTTAATCACAATAAATAACACAATAAATGAAATACCTCATATATAAAATAAATGTCATAGTGCAATGTAAACTAGTAATGTCATTACATAACCAGCCCCTAGGGCATACACCAACACCAGCATCAAAGAGGGAGACCTAGTGCTACGAAGATTCGACATCTTCGAGCCAAGCAAAAAGGGGAAGGTGACTCCCAATTGGGAAGGCATGTATATGGTCTCCAAAGTTGTATGCCCCGGCACTTACCGACTTCAAGACCCGAGGGGCAGAGTAGTCAAGAGGACTTGAAATGCCGAACACTTGATGAAGTTTCATGAAGGCCCTTAGCGGTTCGTACTTGTAATAATGTAATAAGTGCTCGCCTTTCGGCAACCAATGAATAAAAATTATAAAATTTATTTTCTTTTCAAAAATCAAAGAAAGTTTACAAGGTTTATGCCTCGCACCTTCCCTCGAGGAATGGCATTCCAACCCTAAGGACATCACAGATTCTCTCTGCTAATATGGTCATCGGCTTAGCACCTCGAAATGGCGCTCCGACCACAAGGCCATCGCGGATTCACTCCGCTAACATGGTCCTTGTCTTAGCGCCTCGAAATGGTGCTCCGACCCCGAAGCCATCGCATATTTCTCTACTAGCATGGCCCTCGTCTTAAAGACTTGAAATGGCGCTCAGACCCCATGGCCGTCGCAGATTTTCTCCGCTAATATGGTCCTCATCCTATCTCCTCGAAATGGCACTCCAACCCTAAGGCCGTCGCAAATTTCTCCACTAACACGGCCCTCATGGTGCTCTAACCCCGAGGCAATAGCGAATTTCCCTGCATACCTGGCTCTCGTCTTAGCACCTCGAAATGGCTCTCCGACCCTGAGGCTGTCGCGGGTTTCTCCACTAATATGTTCCTCGTCTTAGCACCTCGAAATGGTGCTTCGACTCCAAGGTCGTCGCGGATTTCTCAGCCAAAATGGCTCTCGTCCGGGCACCTCAAAATACGTAGCTCTGATTTGTCCCATCGCTTGTGCTGAAATACGTGGCTTTGGTTCGATCATAAATTTCCGCCAAGGCTATACACGCCATGCGCCTTTCCCTCGGGAAGGAGCTCCGACTCCGACCGCGTCACAGACTCAAAATGATACTCCATTTGCCCCGTGAAAGTCGATTCATTCAGTAAACAAGTTAACAAGGAAAATTACTTTTTATTGAATGAGAGATGATTACAAGATGGGCGGTGGCCAGTCCGCAGTTGGCAAATCAAGATGGGCGGTGACTCACGTGATCATTCAAAAGCAAGGGCAGGACTGATATCACGGACCAACATTTCCAGTAGGGGGTCAGAGGTTTTCGTTTCCCTTGGCTCAAAACCTTGTCACGCCCTGCTTCCCAAAAAGAGAATACGGAACACGGATACGTGACTAAGTCCAGCGAATGATTTTCATCATCCATGAGCTGTCAGGATCTTTACAACAAGCACGAGTATAAACAAGAGAGATTCAAGAAGAATAGTCATCCACACATGCATAACTGAATCAATAGTCAACAAGATTACTTGAAACAAGAAGCAATAATACTGAAATTCAAATAATCAAATCTGGAACAAAAAACAAGTCTGGGACACAAAGCCCAATACAAAATAATCCATGTAACCAAGTACAATTATTCAACATAAACAACAAGAAAATAAATAGATATAGCAAAATCTCCAGCCAACTAGAATCTCAGATCACCTACTCCATCGGGCAGTTGAACACCATAATCTGCAATTTAACAAATGTAGAAAGAGGAAAAAGAAAAAAAAGCCCGTCAATGCAAGTTACGGGTCGCTTGTAGTGCAGGCACAAGTACAGAAAAAGAATAAACAAAAATAGAGTAACAGCGGAAACAAACATGGCATGGAATAGATATGGCAACAGACTAGAACAACTAGCATAAATCATGAACAGAATCAAGTAATGTAGTGTGCTAATAGGTGTATATAACATGTAACAAGTATTATGTCATGTCAAGTCTTGTATTTATTACTATCTAGGTAGCACTTCATGCGTCCCAGGTTTTTACCACATGGTTGCTACTTACATGCAAATTTTGTTTAGGCCTAGTAGTGGGTTTCTATAGGAACGTGTACTTAGGCATCATGTAACAGGTAACAGGAACAGGTTCATGAATCAGACAGGTACACGAATCAACCAATTCATGCATCAATAGGTTCATGAATCAACCGGTAACAGGTACACGAACCAACAGGTCCTTGCATCAAAGTATAAAGTACAACAGGTTCACGAATCTATAGATTCATGAATCAAACATAAAGTGCAATAGGTTCATGTATCAACATGAATCAAATATCAAAATAGGAAACACAGGCCTCCTTCTGAATACACTTACCTATATTGTCCACTACTAAGATCTTTCCCTTAACCCCGGCTTGATTATTTGTTATTGTTATTAAACATGCATATACGTGCACAAAACAAGGCAAGAATAATATGGTATAAACAAGTAACAGGTTCAGGTTGGAAGACAAATATGTATAGGTGAAGAACAACTCATAAAATGATAGGACAACGAAAATTCTAGTTTACGATAGCAAGACAATACTGCACTAAATCTGAGATTTTGGTTGCCAAAAACATGCAAATCTAGATCCGTCAGAAAATCTAGAAAATAGACTCTCGGCCGAATCCAGCAAATATATATAAGTCATATGGTATTTCACAAAAACAGGACTCAAAACAGATTTGTATCCAGGAAACATGTTCAGCCAGAAATCAGAAGTTTGTATTCATAAATAGGAAAACGGCATAAAAACGTATTGATTAAATCCAAGAAAAATCTGGGGTATTCCCTAGTATGTTCAGTATCAGAATATAAAGTTTCATAATTTTCCAACATAGATAGAATAGTCAAGTAAAATCAGAAAGCAACAAGATACGACAGTTTTGTAAATCTAAAATCATAAACACGGTAGTACTAAAATAGCAATATCTTACAAAATATAAATCTAAATCCAGATCCATAAAAAGAGTGATAAAATAGATACAGAAGGCTACAACTCATATTCACAAAGTTTTTATAGATAGCAAATAGAATCAGGTCAAAATTAGGTTTCTTTACAGAACAATATGAAAATTCTGCAAGTATAGTAGTTGTTTGCAAGTATAGAATAGTTTATAAAAGTCATAAATTAAATCCACAAAAATTAGGATTAATCCCAATCAAATCTAGTTGTATTCAGAAAAATATTGGATCAAAATATTATCTTTAACATCAGTAGAAAAATAATTACCAATACAGAATTCATATAAAACAGGATCTGGAATTTTTTCTGTAGTAAAACCGCAATAACTTGCAACTCACAAATCGAAACTGACATCTGTCAGAAAATCTAGAAAGTAGACAGAATTCTCTATAATTCATATTTACAAATAATTTTCATATACTGACCTTGATAGGGTCTAAAATACTGATAAAAAACAGGGTACAACAAAAGCAGAAATCTTCTTAATGCATAAAATCCACATAGATCATATGAAACTCATCCAAATCATAACAAACATGAAACATGGTATACTAGATGTCCAAGCAACATGGTATAGGGTGTTTGACAAGCCTACAACGAGTTATACTACATCGAACACATCCTGCATACAAGATCACACAACACCTCATAATCACGAACACATGCATGTAGACAAGAATTGATTATCTCTGACCCTAAATTTATGTCGTGTGTAATGAGATAACTACGGACAAATCAACACATAGAGACAAGCTATAAAAGGGGTTTTGCACAAGAATTGTCTCTAGAACAACCCTGCACTACAGGCGATGTTTAGTACTTGTATTACACAACAAAAAGAATACAAGTTACTTGCCTTATAGACGACGGCGAAAACGATGCAAAGAGAAAGAATAACGGGAACAGATTCTAGAGCACGAACACAACACTAACGATCACGAATGAGATGATCACGAACAAGATGAACAACCCTAAGGCAATGTGACCCTATAAGACAATATTTGATGTGTTTTATTTTTATATAAATATTTGTACTCAATTACCCATTAAAATTGCTTGTATTCGTCTATTATGTTAATAAGTTATCCTATTTCCATAAAATTTAGTTAATTAATTATTTTTGAAGGAATAAGATTTTTTGATGTAAAAGGTGAATATTTTTATAAAAATCAACAAACAAAACAAACTTAATGATTTATTAATTTTTATTGTTTTGTTGAATTTTAAATTTTACAGTTTGGTCGTGTTAATAGCAAAATATAAATTTTAATTGCCAATGGAGGGTGAAAATGAAATAAATATTTTAAAAGTGTTTAATTGAGCTAATATGATTTTAAGTTAGTTTAATTAATTTAAATTAATTAATTTTATTTTTATTTTTATTTTTAAATTCTAATATCTGATTTTATTTTGTGTGTGCAGCACATGTTTCAAGAAAAGAAAGAGATGGAAAAGAAGCAAGGAATTAAGATAAAATCAAATAAGAAAATAAATAAATAAAGAATTGGGGTTTTTCTGTAAAAATAAACCTTAATCTTTACTTCCCATGTCTATAAATACAAAAGCAAAAGAAGAGAAAGAGAGGCACACTTAACGCCATATGAAAGAGAGCGACGACTACTTTCAATATTTTTTATAAAAAAAAGAAGAGTCAGAGGAGTGATAGAGGAGCTGTCTCTGTGCGCAATGCTCTAGGACGAAACAATGTGCTCAAAGACAAAATAGCAAAAACAGAGAGGAGGCGTGTGCTTGTGATGCTGACGTGCGGCATGGTTCTCGAGCGCTATGTTAGCGGCACGTGGCGGGGCTGAAAGGGGCGTAACGTCAGCGGCACGTGGTGAAGGCTGAAGTGGGCTTGCTGGCTCGGTTTTCAAGACGAAACGGGAGAGATTTTAGAGGAGAAAGACTACTTTGCAGAGCAAATTTCGAGGCGTTCGGTTTGCAATTTCTCAAACAAAAATAATTCTTTTTGTATCTCTTTTCTTTCTCTAATTTTTTATTATGCAATCCAAGACAAAATTTGTTAGTTGCAATTTTATTATGAACTAAATTTAATTTTTCTAGGGCTTTGATGTAGCCTAATTTTGAGAACACAATTTTAATTCCATATTATTTTTCTATTTTTTCATGGTTGTGTGTTTGATTTTTGTTCTTAATGCTTACGATTGTTTGGCCAACTTTTGTATGATTTATTGAAACATGGAGAGACCGAGAGGTAATTGGTGATTTTGAATTATAGAATTAAACACCACTGATTGAGAGAAATTAGAGATGATTTACCGCGATTGATGTGACTATAAAGAAATCCATAGAACTTAATGAGTCTTCAATTAATTAAATTTGCATAGAGATATGACAAACTGTTAGTTGGAGATATTTTTGGTGTTGTTCGAGAGAAAGCATTGAATATTGTAGGGATTTTGGTCTACAACTTGGAACAATAATTTTTTTATTCACATAGAATTATAAATTGTGTAGGATTAACTAGGTGAAGTCAAAAGCCCTAGAATTAATTTTGCCATTAACAAACAACAAAATTTCAGGTTCCGCTCTTTTTAATTAATTTAGTTAGTTCTTTAGATTAATTTAATTTAGTTGATTTATTTATTAAAAATCGATTTTCCAAATACTACTTAATTTAGTAATTTCGGTACTCGATAAAATAATTAGTCCTTGTGGGTTTGACACTCTTTTCACTTAGCTATACTACTTGTTGCGATTTTGTACACTTGCAAATAATTCACATCAGACTCACGTGATCATTCAAAAGCAAGGGCAGGACTGACATCACAGACCAACATCTCCAGTAGGGGGTCCGAGGTTTTCGTTTCCCTTGGCTCGAAAGCCCGGGGCGAAGCGTGCAATGCCAAGTCAGAAGATGAAAAAACAAGGGGTTCAAACACATTTTATTCATCAATAAAAATAAAGGTGCAAGTGCGGTGGCCAATGTAACGCCCCGAATCCCAAATACACTGAATTCGAGATGTTCTACAGGATCTTTTCACTTCCTTTAGTACAATTTTACAAGGAAATTTAAACTTTTCACTTTACATCAGAGTTTACATCAATATTACACTTTACATTTGCACAGCGGAAGTAAAATTTACAACAATGAAATAAATATACAACAATCATGAAGTAATCTTTAAGCATTGATTCCTCTTTAATCTTTATCAAGCCATTTACCTGCATATAAGACTGTGGGTACGTCAGTTTATTCAACCGACGATCATTATACACGGCCATCCTCTCTATGCCGGAAATAGTATAACTTAATTTTCCATATTTAGCAAACACAAACTTGTCACAAATCAAACTAAAGGGACTACCCTATTGATGTCGTGTTGTGATTGTGCATTTAGTCCTTAATGCATTTATTTATATTACATGACACTAATGCGCACTTGTTCGGATTCTATGCATCCCATACTACATAGGTCCGAGGGCAAGCCCTTAATCGTTCTTCATCTTTGTAGTGTTTAATCCCTCGTTATGACTTAATCTACTACTGTAATTACGGTAGGTATCTTAGATGATCTATGAGTACAAGCTCGTGTACAGAAAATTCTGGAGGGGAATCCCACGCACTGACACGACACATCGAGCAGGCAACCTATGGACAATCCAGCCTCACTTCATGGCACACGATCCTCTTGCAGTCACCAAACATCCCACAAGCGTCGCCACCGGGACGATAATTTTGGAGTAGTGCTCACGCCATGTCTTAACGCATCAAGCAGGCAGCCTGTGGATCACTCTCACACCGCCACTCCGATGGCCCTCATACTCGTGTTTTTCTCCTACTTTCATCACATCTCCACTATGTACTAATCCTTAGTTTCTTTTATCAAAATCATGAACAAAAATCGAAGCTCTAGAGTTAGCCTCTCCACTAAACCGGACTTATTCATTCATTTCAACATGACCAACCTTGGTCTTTCTTTTCAAATTTCATTTCATTTCATTTCATTTCCAAATGCCGGGGGAGACTTAGCTACTCTTTTATTTCAATTTTCAAATCACAATTTCCAAAATGAGCATTTCCAACTCATAAATTCTCATGTTGAGTTATCATACTCACATGTATTTTCTCTTTTCAATTATAATTTCTAATTTGTTCAAATAGTCCATGACTATACATGAATTCCATATGCTTTATCAATTTTCACTTCGTATCAAAATTTCACATCACTAACAAATATACACACTTCATTTTGTTCCACATTATTCTCAAATGAGAATAAATTGCCTTATGTCACACAACAAGTTTCTTTTTGCCAAATCATCTTCTAATCCTTCATTTCAACTTATTCTTGTAAGTTGTAATTTCACATCAATAATCATATAGAACCATAGTTCTATTTATGCATTTTATCTCCAAATCATAGTTAATTCCATTCAAATAATCCCCAAATCATTTTTATAAAGACCCTTATATTTTTAGGAGAATAACCATATTTTTTTCACAATTTTTGGACACTTAAAAACCCAAAAAAACATTTTTTCATTCTTGCCGATAGCAAGAATCGAACCAGGCACCCAGAGAACACAGCCGACAGCACCAGCCGCTAAGCCAGATGCGCTAAGCGCTATAGAGAGGGGACAAAGGGTATTTGTTACTCTCTGTCGGTGATTTATATGTTTACAAAAAAAATGTGAAATAATATATGCAGCTACAGGGATTCGAACTGATCAACACAGAGAACCCAACCGCACCGTAGGACCACTTGAGCTACGCGCTCAGTTGTCATAAGTATAATTTCAATTCCATTTAACTTATGCTCTCTGTTATTTAGAACATTTCGATGTTTAACTAGCTTTCGTTTCATTTTGCTCTCATCAAAATATACTGTATAACTCCAGATTAATTCTCCCTCACATAATTCATATATCAGTGTGCATAAAATAATTTTTGTACCAATAAAAATATATTTTCATACAATTCCTTTGAAATTTACATATAACTACTATATTTCTCATTTTTCGACATTTCTTAGCCATTGATCTTCTAATCTCTTTATCCACAATTTTTACATTAATTCTCTGCTATTAATCTTTTACCCAACATACAAATCTATAGTTGGATTTATCCATTCTCACATCAACACAAAAATCTATTTAACTCATTCAATAGCATTAACAAACTACTAACTTTTGTATATAATTTTTTTTTATGGTAATAAATGCATTTTCTTCAATCAATCCATGATCATAATCAATTCACATACAACTTATAATTTAATAATAGAACTACACACTATTCCATATCAACAATTCAATCAATTAGGGATCATTTAATGTGCATTCTTATCAATCATTTTCATGCTTCATCATTCAATTTAATCTAGCATTTCTACTTTAGAAATATGGAGAATTTTACCCACAACTCAAATTTAATAATAAAATCACATACAAGTTATTCATTAACATTCCGATCAATTCATAGACTAACTTTCCAATTAAAATGTATTCTTATTAATATTTTTCATGCATCATTACTCAATATAATACTAGCATAATTCCTAATTAGAAATAAGAAAAATTAAACCCACCTTGTATGGAAAGACAACACAATTTGCAATAAAAGTCCTTGCAACGAGATGCACCTCCTCCTAGACGATGCGCGCACAAGCTCCACAAGCACCAACCCGAGCTCCTCTCCTTGGACTAGCCGGCCTCTCCTCCTTGGAAAAATGCAAGCACAATCCCCCTCACAACTCAATCTTTTTAACTCACAACTACTACTAGATAATGCTATTAGACTATAGATTTGGAAGGGAAGATTAATGCACAAAATAACTAGCCATGGGAGGGGGTATTTATACTAAAAATCAAATAGAATGGAGGGCTAGGATTAATTGGTTGGTTGTAGGATGGAGGGCTAGGATGAGTGTAGGAGTTACAATAACTACCCACATCTAAGTAACCACCACCATGATCACCATTACAATTTTTTTGAATTCCCTCCAAAAGTACACAACCGGCCACTTGAAGAAGCATGCATTTTGCACGTGTGCGTGTAGTGCACGTGCAAGCAACTAGGACCAAAATTGTACATTAACTTTTGTATAAAAATAAAATAAACTTTTAAATTGTATTCTACATAACAAGTTGTGTAAAAATATAGTCCATGGGCTTTAGTTTATGGGCCAAAATAGTTACTTTAAAATAAAATCAATAAATTACATTTTGGGCTTTTAAGAAAAAGGCTTTAAAATAAGGCTTTCTATCTATTTAAAGAAAAGGGCTTTTGTATAAAATAATTTGAAAACACACATTTAATTATTTATACACATCACAATAAAAATAATTATAAGATTTAATTCAACCAAAATATTGCACGTGCACACTACGTGCAAAATAAAATAATTTTTCATTAATTGAAAAATCAGGGCATTACAGCCAACCCGTGAGAAGGAGAAAAACAGAAACAATCTAAGCCCACTACTTGAAAGAAGATCCCTTCTCTAAGACAGAAGCAGAAGGATCTTTCCAGACCTCGACAGCAGGGTCGACCGGCTCGTCGTTAGCCAGAGCCTCTCCCCCTACAGTTTGGGCGACCTCCTCGATCTTCGCAACGATGCATAAACCCCCGATGTCGAGGTCCGGATACCCAGTTTTGACATGATCAAGGGCACAGCCTGACCCATCAACTTGGGCCTGGATCACCTACAGAACGGTGTGGTCGTACTCCTTCATCATCTTCTTCTTCCTTGCCTATCATGACAACCTTTCCTCAACCAACTTTTCTTTCTCTGCTGATAGCTCCTTCCGAGCTTCTTCTCACTTGTCAGGTCCTCCTTCACCCGTTTATTGTCTACCAGAGGTCCCCGATACGAACCAACAACTCTTTCTCGCCCACCTCGGTCACTTGAGCGTGCTTGAGAAGCGCACCCTGCCTCCGCCTCGATTCACCTCGGCTAATGGCCGCCTACAAGAAAATGAGAATACTTAGCCAAGTAAAAAAAACGTGGTCCAAACAGCTAGCGAACAAGTCCCTCACCAGAACAAAAGCCTGAGCCTAGCGAGCTTAAACCTCGTCCTCTGAATCTTTCGTCAGAGCCTTCCTGTCGCGGGGAGTGGCAAGGTGGTCGACCACCTGCAGATCACTGGGATGGACAATCGTCAAATCCTCCTTTGTGAAAGACCAGGTTGGCGCCCATACCTTCGCCGTCGGTGAAGTTTTCGGGGTCACTATTGCCTCCTTCGAGGACACGACCTTATGCTTCAGGGCCTCTTTATTTACATCCTCGAACACCTTGTTCCTCAGGTGGTCAACGTCCCTGGGTTTCCTCTTCTTCGAACATTCCTCTGATCCAAGGGAAAAAGGATGTGTCTGACCAGGTGCTTTGGCTTCCTGTGACTACCTTTGTCTCCACCTCTGTCCTCATCGTAGCCTCCGCCTCGACCTTCACCCTTGCCTCCTCCTCGGCCTTTGCTCTCACCTCCGCCTTAGCCTTGAGAGCTGCACGGCCAGCCCTCAAGTACTCATCAAAAACCATGGTTGTTTATTGGAGGGAAAAGAGGCAGGAGAAACAACGATGCGGGGGACAAAAATGGAGAATCAAGTCCATGAGAAAAGAAGGAAAAGGGAAACTATATATAGCAGAAAGAGGATGTTGAATGCTGTGTGGGCATGTGATGTCACATGAGCACGCATGTGCAGCACGCCAGCTGTTACACCCCGCTTTCCAAAAGAATATGGAATACGAGTATGTGACAAAGTCCAACGAATGATTTTCATCATTCATAAGCTGTAAGGATTAACTCAACAGTACAACAGGAATATACAAGAGATATACAACCATGCATGCATGAAACAAAACTTGTAATCAACAGAATTATTTGAAAATAAATATATAATCCTCAAATAAAAACAAGATCTGGAAATAATAATAAAACTTCGGGACAACATACCCAAATACAAGTTCAAGTAGCAACGTACAGAAATTGATACAAAACATGAAATAAGCTAAAGCATAAAATGATCTAGCCCAAGCTCAAAATACTTGGTCATTCACTCCGTCAAGCAACTGATCTCCAAAACCTGTAAATTTATCATTTGGAAGAAATAGAGAAGCAAGAAACAATGTGTCTGTTAGTGCAAGCTACGGGCCACAAGTAGTACAAGCAAACGAGTACAGGAACAAATACAAGAAGGTATAAAACAAGGGAACTGGAATCAAGATCGTACAATATATCATGGCAGGAATGTAACAAGTAATAGAGTCCAATGAAACTAGCAAGCAAGTAAACTGAGTCGGGTAACAGGATCATGTAATAAATGAACATGTAATTTGTAACAGGTATCAAGTAAACAAGTGAGGCAGATGACAGGTGTGTACGAGCAAAATATGTTATTCTTAAGTCTATTGTTTAATCCTATCTAATGCACCACTCATGCGTTCCATATATATACCACATGGTTGTTGCATATAAACAAGTTACGTTTAGCTCTAGTGGTGGATTCTATAGGGCCGTGTACTCAGACCTCATGTAATAGGCAAGCAGGTTCATGAATCAGATAATCATATAAATATGTTCATGAATCGAGTAGTAATATAACAGGTTCATGAATTAATAATAATATAACTAGTTCATGAATCAATAGTAACATAACAGGTATCGCTAATAATATAACTAGTTCATGAATCAATAGTAACATAACAGGTTCATGAATCGATAATAATATAACTAGTTCATGAATCAAGTAGCAGGTGGGAAACACGAGCCCCCTTCCGAGTACACTTGCCTATATTGTTCACTACTAAATATTTTTCTTAAACCCCGGCTTGTTACTTATTATTATTATCAAAACAGGCATGAAAGTGCACAAATAGGGTAAGTAAACATGATAGGAAACAGGAAACAAGTTCGAGCTGGGTAGAAAACATATTTGAATGTCAAAATAACTTATAACTATCAGAAACAACAAGAATTTAAATTCTGGACAGCATGACGTAGCTGCACCAAAACTGTAAATCCTGTTGCTACAGGAATGCAAATTTGGATCTGTCAGGAGTTCTAGAAACTAGATTCTCTTCCGGTTCCAGCGCATGTACACATGATATATAAAAGTTACAGAAACTGGGTTCCAATCAATATTCTGCACTGATTTTGTGTTCAGCCAGAATTCTTAAAGTTATGTTTACATGCATGAATTAGGCTTGAAAGCTCATCAATTAAATCCAAGAAAATTAAGGGTGATTTCCTAGCATGTCTAGTCTCATCAAGATAAATTTCATATTATTATATTCCTGGTAACATGTTCAAATTAAATTGCAAGGCAGGGTGTGATGTGTCTAATTTTTATATAAATATTTGTACTCATCTACCCATTAAAATTGCTTGTATTAGTCTATCTTGTTTATAATTCATCTCATTTCTATAGATTTCAAATAATTAATTATTTTGAAGGAATAAGATTTTTGATGCAAAAAGTTGAATACTTTTGGTAAAAATCAACAAACAAAACAAACATAATGATTTATTAAATTTTATTGTTTTGTTGAATTTTAAATTTTACAATTTGGTCGTGTGAAAAGCAAGATAAAAATTTTAATTTACCAATTGGGCTGAAAGTGCAATAAACAATTTTAAAAGGATTTAAATGAGCTAATATGATTTTTAGTTAGTTTAATTAACTTAAACTAATTAATTTTATTTTTTAATTTTAAATCCTAATTTATGATTTATTTTGTTTGTGTGCAGCACGTGTTTCAAGAAAAAGAAAGAGAAGAAAAAGAAGCAAGAAATCAAGAGCAAATTAAAGAAGGAAACAAATAAATAAAGAATTGGGATTTTTCTGCAAAAATAAACCCCAATCTCTACTTCCCGTGCCTATAAATAGAAGAGCAAACAAGAGAATGAGGGGACACGCTTAACGATAGAGGGAGAGCGATGGCTAACCTCTTATTATTTAAAAAAAACAGCTAAACAGATGAGAGAGGAAGGTGACGTGGCGGCAGGGTCTGGCGCTGAATTCGAGGCAAGACAAGGACAGGCGCATGGCTCTGTCCTGTGGCCGAACAAAGTGCTCGCTGACGTGGCATGTGCTGCTACGTCACGCGCTCCAAGACGAGGACAACAGAGAGGGGGACAGAGCTGACTGGCTCTGTGATGATGTGACGTGCTGACGTCAGCTGACATCAGCGGCAGTCGGTGGCAGACAGGGGAGAGAGAAAGCGTTGATGCACTGTTTGCCAGCACGGATTTCAAGGCGTTCGACTTTGATTTTTTTGTAACAAACAGAGTTCTTTCTTCTTCTCCTCTAATTTTTATTATGCAATCCATGAACAAGATTGTTAGTTGCGAATTTATTATGAACTAATTTTATTTTTCTTGGGCTTTGATGCAGTCCAATTTTGATAACACAATTTTTAATTCCATATTATTTTTCTATTTTTTCATGGTTGTGTGTTTAATTTTTATTCTTAATACTTACAATTGGTTGACCGACTTTTGTATGATCTATTAAATCATGGAGAGACCGAACTGGTAATTTGTGATTTGAATTTATAAAATTAAACACCATTACAAGAGCGAAGAGCGAACCGTTAAGAAATCCATAGATCTTAAGGAATTTTCAATTAGTAATTTGTGCATGAACTATGAAAAATAATTAGTTGAGAATATTTTTGATATTGCTTGAGAGAGAATATAGAATAATTTGGGGATTTTGGTCTACAACTTGGAAAAATAATTTTTTTATTCGTATGGAGTTATAAATTATGTGGGATTAACTAGGTAAAATCAAAAGCTCTAGAATTAATTTTGCCATTAACAAATCACAAAAATTTCAGATTCACCTCTTTTTAATTAATTTAGTTAGTTCTTTAGATTAATTTAATTTAGTTGTTTTCTTTATTAAATTTCAATTTTCCAAATAGTAATTAATCTAGTAAATTTCGGTACTCAATAAAATAATTAGTCCTTGTGGGCTCGACACTCTTTTCACTTATCTATACTATTGCGATTTTGTTTACTTGCAAAATTCACATCAATTTTTTGGCGCCGCTGCCGGGGACTAGTTATTCTTTTATTGATATTGAAAATTGCTAGATTATTACTAGTTTGGATTTTTTTTATTTTTTGTTTTATTATTATATTACCTCTTTATTTTCTTTTGACTTACTTTTATTTTCATTTATTTATTTATTTTTATTTTTATTAATTTTCTATTTTTTTAAGTACTTATATTTCAGGACATACAAGTACATTATCATGGCGAATAATAAGGAAAATAGAACTTTGAGAGATTATGCTATGCCCTCAATTCATGGAGCAACACCAAACATAAAGAGGCCTGCAATTGAAGCAAACAACTTTGAAATTAAACCAGCAATTATTCAGATGATTCAACAGACTGTTCAATTTTGGAAACTATCGCACGAGGATCCTTCTGTTCATATTGCAAACTTTCTAGAAATTTGTGACACTTTCAAGCACAACGGAGTATCAGATGATGCAATTCGATTGAGACTCTTTCCTTTTTACTAAGAGATAAGGTGAAGGCTTGGCTAAATTTTCTACCATCCGGTAGTATTACTACTTGGGAGGGACTTGCACAAAAATTTCTAGCTAAGTATTTTCCGTCGGCAAAGACAACGAAACTAAGGAATGATATTACCACCTTCATTCAATTTGAAAACGAGTCTTTGTATGATGCATGGGAGAGGTACAAAGAGTTATTGAGAAAGTGTCCTCATCATGAACTACCGAAATGGCTGCAAATTCAAATATTCTATAATGGTTTGGGAGTTACAAATCAATCTATGGTTGACGCAGCAGCTGGAGGTGCACTTATGAGCAAAACTTATGAAGCAGCCTATGAACTTTTAGAGGAGATGGATCTAGTAATTACCAGTAGTCTTCAGAGATAACAATGCCAAGAAAACTGGCATGAGTTTTTGAACTTGATCCTATTACTACTTTAACTGCAAAAATTGATATTTTATCTAAACAAATAGGTAATGATGCGGTTTGTTTTTGGCTAGAGTGTGGATGCACCAGGTGTGAGTTCGGACTCAATTTGTAAGAGGGGAAGGATTCAGTAGTGGACGGTGAGCTGTAGGCTCGCCTCGGCACTGGAGAAGCGGCTCGGGTTGCCTCGCCTCGCGTACCTGCAGACGGTCTAGAAACACCGGGGTTTATCCCGGTGGCAGATCCTCCGACGATCTAGTTAGTCTCTGTGAGAGAGTAGCAGTAACTAGGGTTTTGTGGAAGAAAGATTGATTACCTTTGAAGGTGGGTGAGGGTCTGGTATTTATAGATAACCCAACCGGGTTTGGATCCGCTTGGGGGCCGGGTCTGGACCCGAAAGCCCATGGGCCTGACGTGGCAAGAGGCCCAGGTGGTTTAGGGCACACGTGGCAGCGCCCAGAGCGGTTTAGGGCTGACATGGCAAGAGCCCCAAGTGGCTTTGGAGCTGACATGGCAGATCGTAGGGGCCCTATGTCTCTGGGAGGATCAGAGGGCCTAGGTTGCGCCAGGTCACCCCCCTCCCTTACCCGGCTGAGTGGAAGGTCCGTGAGACCGCCGAGGATCGGAGACCGAGGGTCGTGGCGGGTCATCGGAACGGGGGGGGGGGCTGGTTTCGTGGCGGTGAACTTACGGCTCGGCACCGAGCCTGTGGTGGTCCGGGGTCGAGCCGGCTTGACTTAGAGCGAGAGCCATCCTGGGCTCCAGGCCATTTTTATCCAACCTCATAAGCCCCCCACTCCTACGGGGATGCGAGAGTTGGCCATGGAGGAGTAGTTTCGGGTCGTGTTGGGCCTTCGTGAGAGGGCTACCCTGGTGCGAGACCCTACCTCGAGCTGGCGAGGGTTTCACGGGTTGGCAAGGGCGATGGCGAACCTTTGGGCCTTCGTGAGAAGGCTACCCTGGTGCGAGACCTTACCTCGAGCTGGCGAGGGTTTTACGGGTCGGCAAGGGCGATGGCGAACCGTTGGGCCTTCGTGAGAAGGCTACCCTGGTGCGAGACCCTACCTCGAGCTGGCGAGGGTTTTACAGGGTCGGCAAGGGCGATGGCAAACCGTTGGGCCTTCGTGAGAAGGCCTACCCTGGTGCGAGACCCTACCTCGAGCTGGCGAGGGTTTTACGGGTCGGCAAGGGCAATGGTAAGCCATTTGGCCTTCGTGAGAAGGCTACCCTGGTGCGAGACCCTACCTCAAGTTGGCGAGGGTTTTACGGGTCGGCAAGGGTGATGGCGAGCCGTTGGGCCTTCGTGAGAAGGCTACCCTGGTGCGAGACCCTACCTCGAGCTGGCAGGGGTTTTACGGGTCGGCAAGGGCAATGGCAAGCCGTTGGGCCTTCATGAGAAGGCTACCCTGGTGCGAGACCCTATCTCGAGCTGGCGAGGGTTTTACGGGTCGGCAAGGGTGATGGCGAACCTTTGGGCCTTCGTGAGAAGGCTACCCTGGTGCGAGACCTTACCTCGAGCTGGCGAGTGTTTTACGGGTCGGCAAGGGCGATGGCGAACCGTTGGGCCTTCGTGAGAAGGCTACCCTAGTGCGAGACCCTACCTCGAGCTGGCAAGGGTTTTACGGGTCGGCAAGGGCGATGGCGAGCCGTTGGGCCTTCGTTAGAAGGCTACCCTGGTGCGAGACCCTATCTCGAGCTGGCGAGGGTTTTACAGGTCGGCAAGGGCGATGGCGAACCGTTGGGCCTTCGCGAGAAGGCTGAGCTGATGCTGGCTGACTTCGTGGAGCATTAATGGCGCTCCGGGATTCGTGTGGCGTTCCAACTTCCCGGGGTCATTAAATGGCTCCTCTAATAAATGCGTGGCGCTTTAGTTTCCCAGGCATAGTGGCTGATCCTTGGGGGGAGGTTATAAATACCCTGCTCCCCCCTTTAGCTTTGATCACAGCAATGGTGGTTGATCGACCACCGAAGGTGTCTGCCTTGGGCGAACGCCTGTTTCTTTGAAAAATTCTAACCATGAGAGGGTTGGACGGGTGGTTATTCTCGCGCCATGATCTTCTCCTGATTCTGACGGCCCTGATGCGGTAGTCAGAGTCAGGGGAGATCACGGCAGGAGGGATGACCAATGAAGTTCGGACCCGGGGGGTAGGTTGCCTCGATCGGATGGGTCTTCTCCGATCTCTGTCTTCCTTCCGGGCTGACAGACCTTCTGATGGTTGTCAACCCAAAGGAGTTGGAGATGGGAGGTGGGCCGATCCGCTTTCTGACAGGGTCCTTGGCGATGGTGGTTGTTCTCCCACCCTCGAACAGTTCGGGGTCTTCGGCTTCCGAGGTCGCAGGTCCCTGAGTTGTTCGTGGGTGAGAGGGCAGCCGACCTGGTCCGGGGCCCGGGGCACTCGCCGAGGGCGGGTGCCTTAAGACAAACAAAATTTTCTCCTGCTTCCTAGGCACAGATGCGGGGACGTCCGGGTCCGAGGCACTTCATCCGGACCGACCCTCGCTTCTGGTTTCCAAGCTGGCGCTGGGTGACGTCAGCGGTGCACGTTCTAAGGTGACGTGGCGCGATTTTATAGGTGGCAGTTTCACGCCAATCGAGGAGCAGTTACGCAAAAAATGAGGAGTCATGTTTTCCTCTATAAATACCCCCACCTATCCCCCATTCCGCTCATTACCCTCTTGCTGCTTTCTCTAAGAAATTTCCAAACACTTCGGCGCTCGTCACTACTGTCTGCGGCACCAGGCTCGTCCTTCCGAAGCAACCCAAGGTTAGTCGGTAAGTTTATTTAGTTAGGCATGTCTAGGGCTCAGTCTGGCTCTTCGGTGTCGACGTCTAGAGGGGAAGGGCCACCTGCCACCGGGCTCTCGGACTCGACAACGTGGGAGGAGGAGACGGTGTATGACGTGAAGCCCCTGCGCTCCCGGAAGCCGTATGTGGTGGAGAGTAGTGATTCTGAGGAGGGGAGTGACAGTTCGGACGAGGTCCAGATTCTGGAATCAGTTTCTGAAGAGGGGGGCGGTCAAGGCGAGGGTGAAGCAGCCGAGGCTCGTCCAGGAGGTACGAGGAGGAGATCCACGGTCCGGGGAGTGGGTTCGTCCTCCACGCGGCTGGTCTTGGGCGCTTATCCACTCCCTCGCCGGAGAGGGCCAAGAAGAAGAGGGTGCCAAGAAAGAAGGGGGTGAAGGCCGGCGGTCCGAGCCAGGCGCCCATCCTCCGGAATGTGGTGACAGGGTCGCCTATACAGCCGATCCAGTTTCGACGGTACCCCGATGATCTCTCCGATAAGGTGCTATATGGGGTTCAGTCGTCTTCGCCGAGTCGGAAGATGGTGAAGATGGACACGCTTTCGACGATCTTGGAAGCCGGTGACTTGGAGGTGGCTCAGTCGGCGTTCCACATCGGGTCCGGTTACGAACTCATGTTGCCGAGCCCGAGCCTCCGTCCTACCGACCCCCTGCGGCGTGGTACTGCGTCTTCCCCGTAGACGCCTTCGGCTCTGGACTGAGGCTGCCGGTCCATCCGTTTATTCGGAATGTGCTGAATTGAGCGTCCCTGGCTCCGATGCAGTACGGGCCGAATTCATGGAAGCAGATCATCTGTTTCGTCTTGCTGTGTGAGGAGCAGAAGGTGCCTCTTAGGTTGGGCGTGTTCCGGGCGATGCTGGGGATCAGCTCGTCGGGGGAGTCTGGAGGGGATATACTATGTTTCGCCTCGGAGTAAGGGGAAGGTGGTCCATGGCCATCCGGACTCCATCAAGGAGTGGAAACGAAAATATTTCGTGATCCGGAGCGAGGAGCCTTGGGATATTCCCACTCGTTGGAACCATTACAAGCCGGGCTTCAAAGCACCGAGGCCGAAGGACCTGACGGCCGAGGAGTGGAAATTTGTTGAGCGTCTCCGCCTGTCGCACAGCATCAGCTGGCCGAAGGTGATGGAGGGTCATCTGGCGAGCGTTGGACTGAGCCCGGCCGTGCCTTGTATGTAGTTGTTTCTTTCTCTTGGTTTTACTGTTCTTTTGAGCTCATTTTCCTTAATGGGTCTTTTTGCAGGTATGGACCCAGACTCAATTAAGGCTCGGAGGCTCGCTTTGAAGCAGAAGAAGGCCGAGGAGGGGGGAGAAGTGAAGAGGGCGAGGGGGCCGACTCAGGTTGCATCCGAGGCAACGCTTGAGCCAAGGGGTAAGAGGACTCGTTCGGAGATGAGTAAGGAGGTGGCTGCTCAGGGGAGCTCGGGTCAGGTGAAGGCGTCCGAACGTAGCAAGGGGAAGGGTCCCCTGGTCGGAGCCGAGGGAGAGGACACCGTTATGGAGGAGCTGCGACGGCCGTGGGTACCGGCCTGGTCGATACGGGTGGGGGACTGTCTGACCCGTGGGCCCCAGGCCGTCGAGGTGGCGGAGAAGCTGGCGACTCCCCGGGACCGCGAGGAGATGAACGCCGAGACCTTGGAGCAGGCGTACACGCGCCTCGCGCAGGCTAATGTTCTGGTAAGTCTGCCGACCCCACTTACCTTGTGAATATATTGTGAAGGAGGTTTCCGTTAGTAGTGCTTGGTTACTGCAGGCCTGTGTGCAGGGGGCCCACGTGAAAGGTCTCTACGAGGCGGCCTTGGAACGGGAGCGAGCTCGGGCAGACAAGAGCTTGCAAGAAATGAAGGAGATGAAGATCGAGCTCGACGGCTCGCACAAGAGGGAGCAGCAGCTGAAGGTCGAGCTCGATGCCAGGGATGCCGAGTGGGCTAAGAGGGTGTCCGCCTTAAAGAAGAAGTTCGCGCAGGAGAAGGAGGAACTGACGACGACGGGGCAAGACCTGGTGATCGCGGCCCAGGACGCGGTCTACGCGAAGGCCCTCAGCCATGTGAGGCACTTCTACCCGACCATCGATCTGACCGGCCTCGACTACGACATGGAGATCGAGGGGCCACCAAAGACCCCTGATGTTGACCCTCCCGTCGTGGGTTCGGCTGTCGATCCACCCGTGAACCCGGCTGATGCTGAGGTGATACCATAGGCTGTTTGCCTCTTGTCTGTCTTTTTCTTTCTTTCAATTGTATTTGCCGACCGCGGACTGGCCACCGCATTTTTGTATGAAGGATTTGATTTATAAAAAAGGATTTTTTGATTGGCCAAGTCGTTTGTACTCGGATTTTTTCGGACCCCTTTTGCCGATGCGTTTTGAGCCGTGGTTGGTTCTCTTTTAGGTAACGGCTCTCCTTCCCGAGGCGGACCCTTATCGCTCCGACGTGGCGTGGCTCCGGAGTAAAATCAAGGTTCTAGAGGCCACGTTAGTCCTTTATCGCAAGGGGGCTCGCGACCAGGATGCTGCCTTCAACTATTATCGAGAGAAGTCCGAGGCTCTGAGTGCCGAGGCGAACCGGCTGAAGAAGGCCATGGTAGATCGGGACCTCGGAAGTGCCGGTCTCGGGTTCACCATGTCAAGTGCGTCGGTGCAGAGGCCCTCGTCTGAGAGGCTTCTTCGCGACGTCATAGTGGAGAAGGAAATGGAGATACACCGGTATAAGACGATGCTAGGTGTGTCCGGAACGAGGATGGCATCCTCCTCAGGAGACCGGCGAGCGGAGGGGGTCCTTCGGCGCTGCTGCAGCTGGAGCGCGTCCGACCGGTTGATGCCCAGAGCTCCGTTGCCGGTGTGTCGACCGTGGCCGACTCTAAGGACCATCGTGGTGAGGAGAGAGGTCCAAGTCATTCGATTGGAGTGGGATTGCCATTCCTCGGACCCAAGGGGCCCTAAGAGTGAATTCCTTCTTTGTGAGATGAGTGGAGTGGTCCTATAACAGTCTCTATTTGTTTTCCAGAACTTAATAAGGGAGTATGAATAAGGGGTTTCTTTTCATATATGATAGAGAGAGGCGCCAAAACAGCCCTTTACACATGAAAGCTTACAAAAATATTATTTACATTAGCCAAGCAGGGACCTATGACCGTTCTTCTAGGAACTTCATAAGGTGCTCTGCGTTCTAAGGTCGCTTGATCGCTCGACCCTCCATGTCCACCAGCCGATAAGTGCAGGGCCGTATGGCCTCGGCTACCCTGTATGGGCCCTCCCAGTTGGGGGCCAGCTTCCTCTTCTTGGTGGGATCGGAGACGACAATTTGCACAACACGAGGTCCCCGGCCTTGATGTCTGTTGGGCGGACCTTCTTGTTGTAAAACCTCTCGATCCACTGTTGATAGATGTTTCTTCGGACGGATGACTTTTTTCTGACCTCGGCGACGAGGTCCAGGTCGGCCCTTAGGCCGGATGAGTTGTCGGCTTCGTCGAAGGCCATGATCCGGGGGGAGGGCAAACCGATTTCTACGGGGATCACTGCCTCGGTCCCGTAGGTTAAACTGAAGGGTGTCTCTCCCGTGGGGATCCTCTTGGTGGTTCGGTGCGCCCACAACATGCTGGGCAGCTCTTCTACCCACAGCCCCTTGGGGGAACTGTCGAGGCGCTTCTTGAGGCCGTCGAGGATTTGCCTATTCGTGTTTTCTGCTTGGCCGTTGGACTAAGGGTGGCATATAGCGGAGAAGCGTTGCTGGGTGCCGATGTCTTCGCAGAACTTTCGGAAGTTTTGGCCTGCGAACTGGGTCCTGTTGTCTGTAACGAGGACCTGAGGGATCCCGAATCGACAAACAATATTCTTCTAGAAGAACTGCTGTGTCTGGCGCTCGGTGATGCTGGACAGTGGCTCGGCCTTGAGCCACTTTGTGAAGTAGTCAATGGCGACTATCAAGAATTTCCTTTGCCCTGTTGCTACGGGGAAGGGGCCCACAAGGTCCATGCCCCACATGGCAAATGGCGTAGGACTAACCAGGGATCGGAGATTGGCTTGAGGAAGCCTCTTGATAGGGGAGAACCTCTGGCAGGGGCCGCACCTCTTGACCAGGTCTTGGGAGTCTTGGAGCATGGTGGGCCAATGGTAACCCTGATTCAGGGCTTTGCGAGCGAGGGATCTGCTTCCCATATGGCATCCTCCGATCCTTTCATGAAGTTCTTTCAGTGCGTAGCCGGCTTCGTCAGTGGTGAGGCAGCGAAGGTACGGCTTACCATCGGCCAGTGTGTACGAGCGTTTGAAGAGGATGTCGTCGATCATGACGAACCTTTTAGCTCGGATCCTGACTCGTCTTGCCTCGGCCCGGTCTTCGGGAAGCTCGGCTCGGACTAGGAATCTCCGAATGGGGGTGGTCCAATCGTCCGGACTGGCACCGTTCTGCACATACATTGCCTCCTGTTCTCGGTCGTCGATACTTGGTTTTAAGAGGATTTCGACGAGTACCGTTTGGTCGAGACCCTCGAAGGAGGAAGAGGCAAGTTTGGACAAGGCGTCCGCTTGGGCGTTCTGCTCTCTGGGGACCCTAACAACTGTGGAGCCGTAGAAGGATGCTAGGAGTCGTCGGACCACGGCCAAGTATCGCACCATCCGGTCGTCGCGAGCCTCGTACTCTCCGGTGATCTGGTTGACCACGAGCTGAGAATCGCTGAAGGCTTGGATCTGCTTGGCACCGGCTCGGTGTTCCAAGGTCAGTCCGGCAATCATGGCCTCGTATTCCGCCTCGTTGTTAGAGGCCGGGAAGTTGAGGCAGAGGGAGTATTGAAGGAGGAATTGGTCAGGACCCCAGAGGATTGTTCCGGCACCACTCCCGGTTTCACAGGAGGACCCATCGACATAGACTTCCCAGATCGGGTCCGACTCTTCGACACTTGGCTGCTCAGAAGCCGTGCACTCGGTGATGAACTCGACGAGGGCCTGACCTTTGATCGCCGTCCTCGGTTGATAGCCGATGTCATATTGGCTCAGCTCTATTGACCACTCCGGCTTGTGGAGGATGGTTTTCAAGGGCTGGTCAGTTAGAACTTGGATGGAGTGAGCTTGGAAGTAAGGGCGGAGCTTCCGGGCCGCCATTACCAGAGCATAGGCCATCTTTTCGATCTTTGCGTACCTCGTCTCGGCGGGGAGTAGGACCTTACTCACATAATAGAGTGGCTTCTGAACCCCGTCCTCTTCTCGGACGAGGACGACGCCGAGGGCGCTATCTGAGGTGGAGAGGTAGAGCCACAGGGGTTCGCCCGGCTCGGGTTTGCTGAGGAGAGGAGGGTCAAGCGGCCGGAGTTCTCCGGCTTGTGGAGGATGGTTTTCAAGGGCTGGTCAGTTAGAACTTGGATGAAGTGAGCTTGGAAGTAAGGGCGGAGCTTCCGGGCCGCCATGACCAGAGCATAGGCCATCTTTTCGATCTTTGCGTACCTCGTCTCGGCGGGGAGTAGGACCTTACTCACATAATAGAGTGGCTTCTAAACCACGTCCTCTTCTCGGACGAGGACGACACCGAGGGCGCTATCCGAGGCGGAGAGGTAGAGCCATAGGGGTTCGCCCGGCTCGGGTTTCCTGAGGAGAGGAGGGTTGGCAAGGTGCTGCTTCAGCTGCTCGAAGGCTTTTTGTTGAGGGGCACCCCACTCGAAGCCCCCTTTGCCGTGCAGAGCCTTGAAGAAGGGGAGAGATTTCTCCCCTGATTTGGAGAGGAAGCAATCGATGGCCGCCAATCGGCCCGTGAGTCTCTGTACCTCCTTGACGTTCTGGGGTGGGGCCAAGTCTATTATGGCCTGAATCTTCTCTGAGTTCGCCTCGATGCCGCGCTGGCTGACGACGAACCCCAGAAACTTTCCGGAGGAGACTCCGAATGCGCACTTTGCCGGGTTGAGCCTCATGTTATGACGTCGGAGGATTCCGAAGGCTTCCTCGAGGTCAGCGACGTGGTCCGGCCCGGCCCGGCTTTTGACGAGCATGTCATCGACATAGACCTCCATGTTGCGGCCGATTAGGTCTTTGAAGATACGGTTCACGAGCCGTTGATAGGTGGCTTCGGCGTTTTTCAGCCCGAAGGGCATAACACGATAGCAAAAAAGACGCTGGTCGGTGACGAACGACGTCTTCGCAATGTCGGGCGGGAACATCCGGATTTGATTATACCCTGCAAATGCGTCCATGAAGGACAGTAGCTCGTGTCCCGAGGTCGCGTCGATCAGGGCGTCGATGCTGGGGAGGGGGAAAGGATCTTTGGGGCACGCTTTGTTTAGATCCATGAAATCTATGCAGATCCGCCATCCCCCGGTCGCCTTTTTAACCATGATGACGTTGGCCAACCACTCGGGGTAGTTGACTTCCTGAATGAACCGTGCGGACAAGAGTTTGTCCACCTCTGCTTTCACAGCTTGCTACCTCTCCGGGGCGAACTTGCGCCTCTTCTGAGCGACCGGCTTGGATCCCGGGGTGACGCTCAGCCTATGCATGATCAGGTCTTCGGAAATCCCGGGCATGTCGGAGGGCTTCCAGGCGAAGAGATCGACGTTGCGGTGGATGCAGTCAACTATGTCCGCCCTCAGACCTTCGGAGAGCGAGCAGCTCACTCGGAACCACTTCGATTCGTCTGCGGCCCCGAACGGGACCTCTTCCAGCTCGTCGGCTGGCTCTGGAGTGGAACCGTTGCCCTCGGACCCGAGCTCGACGGCGTCGAGGGGGAAGACACCACCTACGACGGTGGTCATGTAGCAGGACCGTGCCGCCTCTTGGTTGCCTCGGACGACACCGACTCCTTGCTGGGTGGGGAATTTTAGCTTCAAGGGATAGGCCGACGGTACCGGCTGAAGGGAGCACAACCCCGGTCGGCCAAGTATGGCATTGTACGCCGCCTTGACGTTCACCACCATGAAGTCCATAGACTCGGTCCGCTGAATAGGAACCGAGCCTGCGGTGACGTCGAGGGTCACGATCCCTTCTATGACGACAGGGACGCCAGAGAACCCGTGCAAGGTGTATCCGGCCGGTTTAAGCTTGCCTCTGGGCAGTTTGAGATTCTCGAAGGCCTCGAGAAAGAGGATGTTTACTGAGCTGCCGTTGTCGACGAGGATCCGACGTACTTCACAATTAGCCATGTGGAGGCTAATGACGAGGGCGTCGCAATGGGGAGGCGGACGCCTTCGAGGTCCTCTCCGGAGAAAGAGACGGGTACCATTTGTAGTCAAGGTGAGGGGAGATCTTGAACAGCGTTCACCTCACGGACGAAGGCCTTCAGCGAAGTATTCGACTCTCCCCCCATCGGTCCCCCGTGGACGCAATGTAGTATTGCCGGGGTTCCGGTTTCCTCGGGGTCGGGGTCCCGGCCCTGGATGAGGTTAGGAGTAGGGTTCGGAGGCGAAGGTCTCCGGTTCCTGATATCTCGCCGGTCCCGTGGGTTCTCTCTTGTGAACTCCCAGAGGTACCCTTGTGAGATGAGGGCCTCGATTTCGTCTTTTAGGGCCCGACACTGGTCGGTTTCGTGCCCATGATCCCTGTGGAAGCGGCAGTAGAAGCGTTGGTCTCGCTTCTTGTTGTTGCTAGGTTGAGGAGAAAGTCGAACGAGGCCCTTGTCCTTGATCTCTAAGAGGATGGCAGACACGTTCTGTGTCAGCGGGGTGTACCTTTCGAAGCGAGGGACCGGAGGTACCCTCTTCGCGCTGACCCCTTCCTTTGCTGCCTTCCTAGCGGGTTCGATCTCATCGACCTTGCGCTTGCCTTTTCCTACGACTTCTTTGCTGCCCTCTGGGTTTAGAGCTTCTTCAGCTCGTATGTATTTCTCGACTCGATTGAGAAGGTCGGGAAAGTCCAGAGGTGGTTTCTTCGCCAGGGATACCTTCAGCTGGGTGTGGCGGACATTGTGTCGGAAGGCGGCCGGCGTCGAGGGCAGAGACGGATCTTGCCTCGGTTGTGAACCTCTTGATGAAGTCGCGGAGTGACTCCCCCTCCCTCTGGCGGAGGTCGAGCAGGGAGGCGCTCGTCTTCTCGGCTTACCTGCTGGTGACGAAGTGGCCCAAGAAGTTGGCTTCCAGCTGATCGAACGAAAAGATTGAGCCTGGGAAGAGTTTGGAGAACCATTCCCTGGCTGGGCCCCGGAGGGTAGCCGGGAAGGCTCGGCACAGCAGGGGATCCGAAGTGCTGTGAATCATCATGAGGGTTTTGAAGCCCTCCATGTGATCAGCTGGATCACCCTCGCCGTTGTATGTCTCGAATTGCGGAGGTCGGAAGTTCCGGGGGATCTCTGCTTCTAAAATGTTGACGGAGAATGGCGGCCGGGAGGGCGCTCGGCCTAGGACGGGGTTCGGATTCCCGTCGCCGATGCGCTCGAGGCGATTCTCCATCTCAGCGAGGCGACGGAGTACCTGGTCCGCGCGCTCCGGTGGAGGAGGCGGCGCGTGGGTGTAGCTCCTCCCTTCGCTCATTTGACGGGGTCGGTCGAGCGTTGCGGACCTTGGCGCTCCATGAAGCGCCTCCATGATTTCCTCTCGAAAGCTTCGGAACTCGGCCCTGGTGACCACGCCATGGTCGGAAGGGTCGGGTCGGGGCGTAGGAATTCGGCCGATGCGGCTGAGTACCGATGGCCTGGAATGGTCCGGGGCCGAGTTGGAAGCGGTCCCTCCCCTGGCTTGACTAGCCCTTCGGTTCATAATGACCTGACGAAGGTCGGGTTGCTCGACGTGAGGTTCGCCTTGCTGGGGTCCGAGGTTCGCCCCCGGATTATTTGATCCTTGCCCTCCCGCGGGGGCGTCCTGATTAGGAGGCCCGTTCCGGTGGGAGGAAGAGGCCGATCTCCGGGCCCTGGGAGGCATTGGAGGGTGAGTGTCGGCGGCGAGGCTCGGACTGTCATTCCTACTGAATAAGTAGAGTTTTCCACAGACGGCGCCAACCTGATGCGGTTTGTTTTTGGCTAGAGTGTGGATGCACCAGGTGTGAGTTCGGACTCAATTTGTAAGAGGGGAAGGATTTGGTAGTGGACGGTGAGCTGTAGGCTCGCCTCGGCACTAGAGGAGCGGCTCGGGTTGCCTCGCCTCGCGTACCTGCAGACGGTCTAGAAACACCGAGGTTTATCCCGGTGGCAGACCCTCCGACGATCTAGTTAGCCTCTGTGAGAGAGTAGCTTAACTAGGGTTTTGTGGAAGAAAGATTTATTACCTTTGAAGGTGGGTGAGGGTTTGGTATTTATAGATAACCCAACCGGGTTTGGATCCGCTTGGGGGCCGGGTCTGGACCCGAAAGCCCATGGGCCTGACGTGGCAAGAGGCCCAGGTGGTTTAGGGCACACGTGGCAGCGCCCAGAGCGGTTTACGGGCTAACATGGCAAGAGCCCCAAGTGGCTTTGGAGCTGACATGGCAGATCGTAGGGGCCCTGTGTCTCTGGGAGGATCAGAGGGCCTAGGTTGCGCCAGGTCACCCCCCTCCCTTACCCGGCTGAGTGGAAGGCCCGTGAGACCGCCGAAGATCAGAGACCGAGGGTCGTGGCGGGTCGTCGGAACGGGGGGGGGACTGGTTTCGTGGCGGTGAACTTACGGCTCGGCACCGAGCCTGTGATGGTCCGGGGCCGAGCCGGCTTGACTTGGAGCGAGAGCCATCCTGGGCCCCAGGCCATTTTTATCCTACCTCAGGTAATATGAATGTTAATGCTATTCACTCTAATATAATTTGTGATCTTTGTGCAGGAAATCACTCAAGTACAGATTGCCAAGTGTGAAGCCCATTTGCTCAACCAATTTCCTATCAAGCAAATTACGTGTCCAATTTTCAACATCAAAACAATCTTTATTTGAACACATATAATCCAGGATAGAGGAACCAACCCAATTTTTCATGGAACAACAATCAAGGAGCAATTAGACCACATCAAAATTTTCAACAAAAAGAAAAGAAGCCGACACTTGAAGAGATGTTCATGCAACACATGCAGAAGACAGATTTGGCAATCCAAAATGTTGCAATTCAACTTCAGCTTCAATTCGCAATCTTGAGGTTCAAATTGGTCAAATTTTAAATATTCTTAACGAAAGAACGACAGGAACATTACCTAGCAACACAGTGGATATTCCCAATAAGCATGTCAAAGTAATAACACTAAGAAGCAGGAGGAAAATTGAGCAACCACAAAAAGAAAATGGCGGACAAAATGTGGTTGAAAAGGAAGATGAGTACGAACCAATTGTGGAGGGACGAACGCAGCATGAGCAAGTAACTTTTGATGTCTTTAAATCCACGAAGTTTCCTACCGGAAAACAGTCATCTTTTTACGTAAGTGAAACTGATTTAATTGTGGGCGAGAAACATAGTGCTGAAATTGAAAAATTACCAGTCGAAGTATGTCCAACAAATTCAGCAACTCTTGAAACTGAGAAAGAAAAGATTTTGAAATATTTTATGTAATTGGATGCTGCACCATCTATTCATCCATTTTCTCAACAGAAATTCAAAGAGCTGGGGATATCAAAGACTCCATCTTCAAGTAAGAAACGACTAAAATTCGAGCCGCTACCATCAATCTTGACGGATGCACAGAAAAAATCTAATCCACATATGAAGAGAATTATTGGAAAAGAGGCTCGTATGTTGTTGGATCTTGGCATTACATAACCATATCAGCCACCATGTCTGGCAACCCATGTTTTCTTTTACTGCATTTAGATTTGATTTTTCTTTTAGTTTATTATAATTATAATTTTTAATTTTATTTTGTAGGATTGCATAAGTTTGAAGTCGCCGGGAGAAGTTGTTTTCTACACCTACATTTATGGCTGTTTTTTAGCAGGATGAAGTCAGAATCTGGAAAAGTGTTTTAAAGAAAAATTGTAGGCAATTGTCTTAGCTTTTCAGAATAAAAAGAATCAGTCCATTTGGACACCTACAGCTCCAGATATCGTTGAAACACTGAACGTCGTGCGTACAGAATTTTAACATGAATCAGAGGAGAAATTCTGAACTTTTTGCATTCTTTTTGTTTTTCTTTTTTCCTTTTCCATTGAGGACAATGTGATATTCAAGTTTGGGAGAAATTTATTTTTTATTTTATACATTTGAAAAGAAAAAAAAACAAAAAAAAAACAAAAAAACAAAACAAAACAAAACAAAAGGAATTTTAATTAGGCTTACCATTACACTTTTGAGTTCTTTATTGTGCTAAGCATTGAAATAATTTTTTAGGGATAGACAATATCTTATAAAGCAAGATTAAGCATACTTATTTACTTTATGATTATTGAATTTCAAAATTTCTTACACAATTGTGATAGTCATGCGATTATACATAAAAGAAAAATGTGATGCTTGTTCCTATGATTATCCCCTTTGATCTAGTCCTAAACAGAGTTTAAGTAAATAGAGTAATAAAAAATAAAAAAATAAAAAAATAAAAATTATGTGAATAAAGTCTATATACTCCAATTTTTTGAGTTGCTTAGTAACTAGGGGTATTCATCATCAACGTTTACTGTTACGTCAAACGGTAACTTGAAATATGAGTATGCAAAACACTCTAAGTTTGTGACTTGCTGAGTAACTGGGTGAATTCATCACAAATGTTTGCATTCGCGTCAAAAGGCAAGTTCCAACTTAGAAGAAGGAAAAAAAATCTAGTTTGCTACTCGGTTTGTAGTAGTGAGAAGGGGTAATCACAGTTGGAGTTGTTACATACTATAATTACATTAATTGCATGACAAATATGATTGGGTTTGGAATTATGAATGAATAATTGTTGTAGTACCCCGTATTTTTAAATATTATTTTAAAAGTTTATAAATGAATTAAAATGATCTTTTTTGGAAATTTAATAAATAATTTCAGAAAAATCTATCTTTTTACACAGGGCAAAACACGTGCAAATATTTTCTTGAGAAGTTCAAAGGCCAAAATTATTTTAGTGAAAATCATTATTTATTATTTGGGATTATTTGTAATTTTTCTAGATTTTTCTGATATTAATTGGATCTATTTGCAAATATTAAGAAAAAGAAGGACTTTTTTGCAAAATTGTCATTTTGAGGGGTGAAAGTGCAAAACTATTTTTTGGACTTTTAAAATAGTGCCGACTGGAAATATGGAGGTTATTTTACTTTTAAATCTCAATTTAATCGATTTTATCAAGTTTTCAAGTATAGGAATCTATTTATGTAAAGTTATATTTTAAAGGGATTATTTTGCAAATGTGTCTAAAAACCCTAAATCCTCTATTTCCGGCCTATTTAAAAGAAACGCAGTCGTCATTCGCTGCACAACATAAAGTCTTATTATTTTTGGAGGAATTAAGAAGAGGATCTTGGATTTTGCAAAAGAGAAGTTTTCTTAAGGGATTTCTTTATTCGATGTGAGTGATATGTTTGTTTTGCTTTGTGTATTTTGCATGTAATTTTTTTGTTGATTTGTTTATGTATGTGATTTGGTACAATTTGGTTGTTTGATCTATGAATGTTTAATGGATCTTGGATGTTGAATCTTATTGCTAGAAAGCATGTTTAGGGTTTAAATATGAATATGCACATCATGAATTGGATGAAAAATTGGATCTTGTGAAACCCTAGTTGTTTGCAAATAGGATTGTATGTGGGTAGTTGTTCTCTTTTGGGTTAATGTTGATTGAATGAATATGGTGAATTTTATGCATGAATCTAATAAAGGTGAGACCTTTTATGATTTTGAGTATTTGGTTGAATACAAATTGGACATGGTGATGTTATCAATTAATTATGGTTGTGAGTTGTAGTAGTAATTCAGTTTTGAGGAATTTGAGTGGAAAGTTATGAATCAAGAGATCATATCTTGAGAATCAAAATTTTGAGAATTTAGTCGAGTTGAGGAATATACCCAAATTGGGGGTTCTTTGAGATTTTGATATTTAAATGTTTGGATCTGTATACGAAGAAATTTCAATGAGTAATTGATTTTTAGAAAAACTCTATTTTGGTGATATGCACAATTTCATGTTTGATTGAAGGAAATCAACAAAATCTCTATTTTTATAAATTCAAGTAGTTTGATTTAGTTTTGTGGACTATTATATGTCCTACCAGTTATATTTGAACATATAAGAAATATGCTTTTGAAGAAATCGTTTCATAAAGTAAAACTATGTATCGGTTGAATTGTGCACAACCAAAAGTATACGGTCTATAGGTCGACAGTCGACTGGTATGAATTTTCAGTCGACTAATATGACCCGGCTGCTATGTTCTTTAGCTTTCTTAAAATTTCCTTCTGGACAGTCGACCTATACCTTTTACAGTCGAAGGTACACTTAGAATTATTTTTCAAAGTTATTGTAATTTTTCTCTCTGGACAGTCGACCTATGACCTTTAAAAGTCGACTTATAAGACTTAGATTATTTTCTTAAAACCATAAAATTCTCTTCTGGACAGTCGACTTATGCTTGTTATTAGTCGACTGATACTGATGTATCTTTATAATTTTGAATGTTCTTTCAAATGATTTATTCTCCAAATGCTTTAATCTATAACTTATTATTTTATACCTTATCTTCTATTGAACATATGTTTTCAAGATGTTAAGTTGAGCAATTTATGTTGGAAAGTTGGTTTGGACATTTGAGTGTGAGTCTCTAGAGGGAGTGTGTGACCCTAGTATACCGACAGTTGAGTTATTTATGTTTGGGCCAGTTGAGGCATTTTAGTTGAGCAGTTGTCGAGTTAAGTCCGGTAGGGTGCACCAACTCTAGGAGATTCGTTAAGTAATTGAATAACCTAAATGATAAGGACAAGCACTAGTGGTGATATGATGAACGAGAACATAGGTTATGGATCTTAGTATGGCTTGCGGTGTGAGATAATCCCCAGAATTATCCAGGTGTGAGTGAAATAGTCTCCGGAATTACCTGTGGTGTGGGATTGATCTCCGGAATTATCGGGGTCGAGGCGACGCACATGTGGTATTCGTGTGATGAGGTGCCATCGCTTACGGTGTGGGGTATTCTCGAAGATTCCCAGGTGTGAGTGAAATAATCTCCGGAATTATCTGTGGATAGAGATTGATCTCCGGAATTATCGGGGCATGGGCTAATACTCACAGTTTATCTTTATCTCGTAGTAGTCATCGTGATAGGATTAGTTGCATAGCGGGGATTAAACCCTATAATGTGGAGACGTTAAGGGCTTGCACCGGACCTATGTAGAGTGGAATGCATAGACTCCGACAAGTACGCATTAGAGAGTCCGCATACAGACTTGATGTTTTCTTGATTGGTTTCACGCATGTGTTTTCCTGTTTTCTACACGTGACACTCAGTTTAGCTTCACTTGAGGTTTACATGTTTCCTTACTATGTCATATTTTATATATTATTATTTATCACATGTTGTTTATGAATCCATGCTTTACTTATGTTATTTGTTTTATGTCACTCACACCTTTATGGCTGTCCCCTTTAGTTTTGGGATTAGGGTTATCTCTCGCCTCATATTTTACAGGTGATTTCTTATGGCTCGGATTTGGATGCTTAATGTTCAATTGATGTAGTGACTCATGTAAATTGTAAAATAAAGTGTTGTAAAGAAAAGAGAATTGTGACTTAAGATGTTTTTGTATTCCGCTGTGCTATGTAATGATTAAGTATAATGAAAGTTGAGAAATTTTATTGGTGTTTGGTTGTGTTTAGTATCACATTGAAGTTGATGCTGAGAATTGTGCCACGTATTTTCTAAGATATTATATTAGACATTCGGGGCGCTACAATTGCACTGGAGAAAGTGCGTATGCTTGATTTTATTTTATTTGCTATTGTTTATAATTTTAATTGAAATTTTGATGCTTGCATGATGAGATCTCTTGGTGTGATGAGTTGAGCTTATTATTAATTATTATTCCTTTATTCATGGTTTTACTTTTTGCTTGAGCACAAGCAAAATCTCAAGTTTTGGGTATTTGATGTGTCTAATTTTTATACAAATATTTGTACTCATTTACCCATTAAAATTGCTTGTATTCGTCTATCTTGTTTATAATTCATCTCATTTCCATAGATTTCAGTTAATTAATTATTTTTGAAGGAATAAGATTTTTATGCAAAAAGGTGAATATTTTTGGTAAAAATCAACAAACAGAACAAACATAATGATTTATTAAATTTTATTGTTTTGTTGAATTTTAAATTTTATAATTTGGCCGTGTGAAAAGCAAGATAAAAATTTTAATTTGCCAATTGAGTTGAAAGTGCAATAAACAATTTTAAAAGGATTTAAATGAGCTAATATGATTTTTAATTAGTTTAATTAATTTAAACTAATTAATTTTATTTTTTAATTTTAAATCCTAATTTATGATTTATTTTGTTTGTGTGCAGCACGTGTTTCAAGAAAAAGAAAGAGAAGAAAAAGAAGCAAGAAATAAAGAGCAAATTAAAGAAGGAAACAAATAAATAAAGAATTGGGGTTTTTCTGCAAAAATAAACCCTAATCTCTACTTCCCGTGCCTATAAATAGAAGAGCAAACAAGAGAATGAGGGGACACGCTTACCGATAGAGGGAGAGCGACGGCTAACCTCTTATTATTTTTTTTTAAAAAAGAGAGAGAGAAAATAGCGAAACGGAGGAGAGAGGAAGGTGACGTGGCGGCTGGGTCTGGCGCTGAGTTCGAGGCAAGACAGGGACAGGTGCATAGCTCTACCCTGTGGCCGAACGAAGTGCTCGCTGACGTGGCATGTGCTGCTGCATCACGCGCTCTAAGACGAGGACAGCAGAAAGGGGGACAGAGCTGACTGGCTCTGTGGTGACTTGGCGTGCTGACGTCAGCTAACGTCAGCGGCAGTCGGCGGCAGACAGGGGAGAGAGAAAAGTGCTGATGCATTGTTTGCCGGCACGGATTTCAAGGCGTTTGATTTTTTGTAACAAACAGAGTTCTTTCTTCTTCTCCTCTAATTTTTATTATGCAATCTATGAACGAGTATGTTAGTTGTGAATTTATTATGAACTAATTTTATTTTTCTAGGGCTTTGATGTAGCCTAATTTTGAAAACACAATTTTTAATTCCATATTATTTTTCTATTTTTCCATGGTTGTGTGTTTAATTTTTGTTCTTAATGCTTACAATTGGTTGACCGACTTTTGTATGATCTATTAAATCATGGAGAGACCGAACTGGTAATTTATGATTTGAATTTATAAAATTAAACACTATTACAAGAGCGAACCGCTGTTAATTTGATCTTTAAGAAATCCATAGAACTTAATGAATTTTCAATTAGTAATTTGTGCATGAACTATGACAAATAATTAGTTGAGAATATTTTTGATATTGCTTGAGAGAGTATTGAATAATTTGGTGATTTTGGTCTATAACTTGGGAAAGTAATCTTTTTATTCGTATAGAGTTATAAATTGTGTGGGATTAACTAGGTGAAATAAAAAACCCTAGAATTAATTTTGCCATTAACAAATCACAAAAATTTCAGATTCATCTCTTTTAATTAATTTAGTTAGTTCTTTACGTTAATTTAATTTAGTTGCTTTCTTTATTAAATTTCGATTTTCCAAATAGTAATTCATCTAGTAAATTTCGGTACTCAATAAAATAATTAGTCCTTGTGGGTTCAACACTCTTTTTACTTATCTATACTACTTGTTGCGATTTTGTACACTTGCAAAAATTCACATACAGCGAAATTGTGAATCTGGAAATCCAGATCCAGCAGTACTAAAACAGCAATATCTCACAAAATAATACTCGGAATTTGATTCCGTTAGATTTTCTGAAAACTAGACACATAGGATACAATTCATATTCAGAAACCAACTCAATATTTTGTCATTAGCATGGTCGAAACCATCAAGCAAAGTCAGGACAACAGTATTCCAGAACTAAACTACTTATACTATCTTGATTTTTTGTTTAAACAATTATAAAATCATGACTAGAGATAATTGAATTATCATATCAGCAACTCAAGCATGATTTCAACATTATCAAGATGGGAAAATTGATATTATGGATATGCTATCATGTCTCAATATTCCACACAAACACGTACAACCAAGTTATACGATTTACTTCTAAGGGCCTGTTTGGTTGAAGGAGAATGGAGGGGAGGGGTGGGGAGGGAAGTGATTTTTTAAAACATTTCTTGTTTGGTTCATTTTTTAGGAGGGGAGGGGAATGGTGGGGTGCAGAATCCCTCCTGAGCCAATTTTGGCTCCCCTCCAATATTGGGGGATTTGGAGGGGAGAGAAAGTGGGTCTATTTTTTTAAAAGTGATTTGACTAAACTGCCTTTTTTAGATCTAAATCCCTAAAATAAAAAAGATATCCTCTCTCTCCCGACTCTCTCTCTCCCACTCGCACTCTCTCTTTCTCCCCCTTCTCGTCGCGGAGGTGAGGAGCAGATATCCTCTCTCTCCCGACATTTCCAGTTTTATTTTATTTATTTATTTATTTATCTTTTTTAAGCAAAAATATTATTGTATGTTAAAGCTTTAGCATGCAATGCAAGAGTCTGAATAATACTTGGTCTCTCTGTTAACAGTTGGAGATACATTGCATAGTTTGAACTTTGATCTCTTTTTCTGTCCACGTAGGCAGCAAGAAGTCCTCCTTCAATCACGAAAAGTGAATTGAAAGAGTACAAATTAAAGTATTTTTTCTTATGAGCTAGATGAGTCGAATCTTGTTACTGTTTTTGTTTATATATAATATTACATAAATATTGGACTTACAGTAGTGGTTTAGCCAACTGGTGGTCTCAGTGCATGTAGCATTTGGGGCCAGAATCTGATTTAATTTGTTCAAGTACTATCAATAAATCTGCCTTCATTATTTTGTTTATTGGTCTTCACTATTTTGTTTATATTACAAAATTAGAATTAGAAACAATAATACATAGGCTCTCCTAAAATAGGAAATGGTATAAAAGTAATTTAATTATAAAATTCCTTTCCCCCCCTTCTGAACCAAACAAGAAGATAATTATTTTCCCTCCCCTCCCCTCCCCTCCCCTCCTTTGAACCAAACAGAGTCTTGATTAAATTCCCTCCCCTCCCTTTCCCTCCCATCCCCTCCCCTCCCCTCCTTTGAACCAAACAGAGTCTAATAGTTCATATATATATATAGTACTGTTTTGTCATGTGTCGTGTCATGCATGAAATGATGAGGCTAATCATAGTATTTTTACAATACGAAATGATAGGAACGAATCTTCAGTGGATTAAAAAATTTCAACACAAACAACATAAGATCCGAATTGAACTACGACGAACCTACTTGCAGATTTTCAAGAAATTGCTTGTACGAGATACAATAAAATTCGTACAAGAGAATACTTGCCTTGATTGGATTGTAGAACGACGAAGAATCCTCGAATACGAATTTGCGAGAGCACGTGCACGTTACGTGTGAGCAACACCACCACAGAAACACGTGCTCAACTCGATTAACGGCAAGGCAAACCATGGCAGCAGCAACAAGCATACGGTCTCGACGTTTGACTGTGGGCTTCGGAGGTTGCAATCGACAAGGCAGGGGGCTCGGAGAGATGGCTCGACGTTGGATGGCACGGTGACTGACGACATGGAGGGTGCGGGTGCAGGCGAGGCCCGACGGTGGCCAGGAGCGGGGGAGATGGCGAGGGAGACAAGGGGCTCGACTGGATGGGGGATGGCCGGAGTGGGGTGATCGGAGGCAGGGGACGAGGGAGTAAGGGCAGGCGAGGTGATCGGGGTAAGGCGATGAGGGTGATGATCGGGGATGGTTGTGGAGGATGGGTTTCGGGGCTCGAAGGAGGCGATGAGGTGGAGGTGGCGATAGGAGATGCAGGGACGAGGTGGAGTTTGCGATGGGTTCGATGAGAGCAGAACGGGAGAGGAAGAAGAATGGTATAAGCGGCTAGGTTATAACAGGGAAATTAGGGTTAGGGTTAGCTAGCGTAGGGTAGTTATATATAGGGTTAAGTGGGTTTTGGGTTATTGGGTAGGCGGGTATAGGATCCAGTAGGGGAAATTAATTAAATAAAAGTAGGCCTTAAAAATTTATAAACTGGAATGAGTCAAAACACAATGGATGAACAAGAATAATAATAATTAGGGTTGACAGGAAATTTAAATTGAGCAGATTGGGGACAAAAATCTGAGTCGAAAGCAATAATGAGTTTTATTAAGAGAGAAAAATCAAATACAAGGTTCATAATTGAACAAAGAAGAATACAGTGAATAAACACACTGAAGAAAAATACAATAATGGGAACAGGGGTTACACCAGCCCATTTTCTCAGTCCCCTCCAGTCTTGGCCCATCGAAATGGCACTCCGACTCCGAGGACATCACAGATTTCTCGACAAACATGGCCCTCATCTTCTTACCTCAAAATGGAGCTCCGTCTCTGAGATCACTGCGGATTTCCCAGCAGCATGACTTGCGCCTAACACCCCGGTTATGAGCATACACCAATGAGGGCCAACATATGAAGAAGACATTCTTTATAGCAAGGAAACATTCACATTCTCAAGGTTACATAAGCATTTACAAACTTAAGGCGCAAGGCCCTAACTACTGGAGCCTCCTAAGGTAGACCCCGATCCTAAATCCACCTCATCTCTCTCTGAGGGACGGGTTCCCAACCCCGACAATTTGAGGCCCCCTCGGACGCTGGCGACATTGGAAGAACCGGCTACTCCACTCTGGGCATCCCCAGGTGCTCCCATTCGAGAGCGGGTCCCGATTATGGGTCTTGTCGCGAGAACGAACTCCAAAAGCTACAAGTCGGAATCACCTCTCCGAGCTTAACCCTCAACCGATATATCTCCAGGTAATTTTCCATAAGCATCTGCCTGAAGATCAAGTCTGAAGACTGCTCTCTGATGAGGCCACAGAGAGCACTCCCCTCAGCCTGAGCGAAGACCAAGTTGACATTAGGGACAGAAGCTTTCATGCGAGCCAACTCATCCGCACCAACTTCCTGTGATATTCGGATATGGTACCCGAACACCCCTTCTCTGTCGCACGCCTCTTTTCGAAGACGGGCGATTGTGTCCTCTGCCTCGTGCAACCTATATCGGAGGGCTATAACTTCTTTCTCATATCCGTTTTCCCGAGGCTCGTACCTTATGATTTGAATCAATAAAATAGTCGACTTAAGACCCGGGCGAATATACGAAACACAAGATTGTCAAATAAGATGAGTTCTCATTAAACAAAGAATTTACAAGGGGCGGTGGACAGTCTACGATTGGCATCAATACAAAAATAAGGGGAAGAGAAACTTTTAAGGTAAAGGAGACACCTCAAGGGAAGACAAGTGTGGATCTTTTTCCCTAACAGCCTCGCGCTTGTTGGGAGTGTCGATAGCCCCTAAAGATGGCCCCACGTCTCTATCATCTGAAGGTATCTTCTTAGGGGTCGAAGGAGTGCTACCGAGCCCCGAGTTGAAGGATAGGCCACTGAGGTCCAGGTCTGGATACCTCCAACTGACATGTTCGAAGGCCTGCTTATAACCCCGGTCCTCCCCCACGATTATATGGTCTGTAGAACCTTTGAGCTCTGTCCTCAGCCCCGCAAGCTCCTCCTCACACGCATCCTTCTCACCAATTAGAATATCCTGTTCCACGGACCCAACTGTGATGTCGCCCTCCAATTCCTTTACTCTCTTTTCGAGCGTATCGGCATGACTCTGTTAGTGTAGGTGCCCTAGAGGCAATACAATGATCAGTATTATTGACATTATGTTCTTTTGATTATATTAATAATTTATTATGCTTCGTATTTACTGCGTTATAAATATTAGCATGATAAATGTCCTTAGATTATTAATACGAACTATATGAACATGAGATTATATATAGTATAATAATCTTAAATGTCCCTAGTCGAGTATTATTATTATTAGGACAGTAATAATACATTGAGACTAGTATGTTGATTGATTGATGACCACCTCTCATGGGTCATTAGTATAGAGATACTAAAATCAATACATAGGTAAATGTAAGAGTACATTGTACTGGACAGACCCACTGTGAGATTCTACATGGAATGAATTAATAAGTGTCATAAGTAATCTCACTGTGATAATGGTGTAATGGTCCTCTGACCTGAAATCATTATATTTCTACACGAAAATTAATGCACTTTGATTCTATCAAAAGTTATCTTTAATCGGGTAATGATAAAGATAGTATTGGGTTCATTATGAATCGTGTGAGAAATATGAATGATCTAGAAGGAATTTAACCCTCCTAATTTTAGGAGCGATATTATCGGCCTCTTGTTTGAGTGAGACTATGAAATGCATGGCCATGCTCAAATATTGATTTGTTTGAATAGTCTACTCATCGATCAAGAAAATAAAGATTAAATTATTAAGAGGATGACACGTCCCATGCCTCTAGTTTAATCTATAATATCAAGGTTGAAAGGATTATATTACATGGAGACATTAGTCACGAAAGGTTTAATTGAATCACCAATTATTATTATTACTTGGGTAGCAATGATGTATTACTAGATGCCGCTCATTGTTTATAATTTTATTATAAGATAATAAAATTATTGCCAACGTAATAATAACCTAAAGGGTCACACACTTAGAACGTTTAAAAGGAGTATTAATTTAAATTCGGAATTTAAATGATTCGAAATTAGTTATTTAATTAATTGAGTTGGACTTAATTAATTAAAGGATAATTCGAATTTAAATGATAAAACCAAATCAGATTGGTCTTATCAGAAGCCAAACTGATTACGGTTAATTCGAATTTAAATGATAAAACCAAATCAGATTGGTCTTATCAGAAGCCAAACTGATTACGGTTAAGCCCACCTCTTATCTCTCCCTATAAATACATAGAGATGTATTGGATTGGGATGATCTTTGAAAAATCCGTTTTCCACAGAAAACCCTAGCCGCTCAACTGTTGAGAGGCAAAAGAGAGAGAGAGAGAGGCAAGCATCATCGGCTAGTACCGGCTCCCTCGATCGTTGGACGATCGGACGTTCGTGTGGACTGCCTTAGAGACGCGGATCTAGCTACTAGGGCTGCGTGGTGATTGCAACCTCCATCTTTCAGCCTTCGTAAAGCTCCGAAAGGTAAAATTTTATTTATCCATTATTAGCCATGTCTTGTACACGGATCCATGGGTTAGGGTTTCGGATCTGTTATCATTTCTTTTTCGCTGCGTTTGTGCCCCGAAACCCTACAGACTCCTCATCCTGCCATTTTCGATTGAGTTGTTCTGCCCTTCGGTTATCGAATGTGGAAATACAAAATTGTAACCCCCATTCCCGCAAATACATATTTCCTGAATATTTTCTATATTTTAAATTTTTATAAATTTAGTATGTGTTAAATTCGGTTTGGATTTTATATTAAAGTATCTTCTAATTGACAGTTATATTTATTTTCGAATAGTGGTGTATTTTAATGTCACACCCCGCTTCCCAAAAATACGGAATACGAGCACGTAACAAAAGCCCAGCGAATGATTATTATCATCCTTAAGCTGTTTCAAGAAATCTTTGCAACACATCATAGATATAATCAGAGTCGGAAGGCAGAAAAGTCAACCACATGCACATATAAACCAAATACCAACAAGAATACTTGAAATAAAATATATTAATCTCAAATAGTCATGATCTGAAATACACAAATACTCCTGGGTCATATCGCCCAAATACAAGATAATAATTTCAAATACATGAATACAGTTATTGTTCAAGCAACTACAAGAAATAATAATATAAGCAGAATCTCCAGCATCTAAAACATCACCTCGCCAATACCTTCAGGAACCTGTCCTCCAAAATCTGCAATTCAACGAATGCAGGAAAGAGGAAAAGAGAAAACACAAGTACCTGTCAATTGCAAGTCGCGGGTCACAAATAGAGTAGGATACAAGCACATGGAATGGGAAAACTAACTAGCACATGGTATAAGTATGATGTCAACCGAGACAAACTAGCATGGTAAAAGTGTCAAGTAAACAAGTATCCTATAACATACATCAAGTGTCAAGTGTCGTGTAATCATGTATCAAGTATCATGTTTCAAGTCTTAGGTATCATGTAGTCAAGTATCAAGCATGCACGTATCATGTCAAGTATCTTATTCAAGTATCATGTTCAAGTATTAAGTTTAAGTCTTGTGTGATTACTATCTAGGTAGCACGACATGCGCCCCACCCTACATGGTTGCTACAACATAACAGTTTCGCTTTAGATTTCTTAGGGGACCATGCAGGGCAGTGTACTCAGGTATTCACAGAATCACAGAACTTGGTCGGTAAACTTGATCAAAAAACTTGATTGGTAAACTTGATCGGTAACCTGATCGGTAAACTTGATCGGTAACTTGGTCGGTAACTTGATCGGTAACTTGATTGGTAAACTTGATCGGTAACAGAATATTAACTTGATCGGTAACTTGATCGGTAAACTTGATCGGTAAACTTAATCGGAAACTTGATTGGTAAACTTGATCAGTAACATGTCATACAGAAAACACAAGTCTCCTTCCGAGTACACGTTTCTGCACTATCCACTACTAGATCTGTCCTATTAACCCTGGCTTGATTACTTTTATTATGTTTATTAAACAGACATGAATGTGTGCGAAATAGTGTCAAACTAACATTATATAATCAGGTTTAGGTTCAGGGAGTCACATCAGTAAGTGTAGATACTATAGAGTCACATAGACGAGCACAAAAGGGTATGTTCATAATCAGGACAGCAAGACCAATCAGTACTAAAACAGAGATTATGAGAGCTACAGACATGAAAATCAAGATCAGTCGAAGGATCTGGAAACTAGACATGCACATGCATCCAACGAGTATAATAAAGTCATATACTAGTTCACAACATCTCAACTCAAAACTGAATTGAACACAGATTTTAGGTTCAGCCAGAAAACAGGGGAACGACTTCAAAAACATAAAAACAGCATTAAAATACACTAAATAATTCCACGAAAAAATCTGGGGTAATCCCCTATAGGTATAGACTCAAAATAACAAGTTTCATGATATTCCAGTAAGTATAGATAAGTCACCAAAAATAAGAAGCAACTTAAAAACACAATTTGACGAATCTGGAATTTCTCAACACTGCTGTACGAAAACAAGGATATCTCGCAATCAGTGAATCGAAATCCAATTCCTCCAAAACGACGTGAAAATAGATAGATTTTTCTAGCTTTAATATCTCACAAATAATTTTCATAAAACATAAGGAATTAGGGTGAAAACTGAGTTCAATACTGAACAGCACGCATATTACAGCACAAGATGAATTTAGAAAAGAATATGGAACACTACATAAACTCATCTTTAAAATACACAAAAAATCTGGGTAGTCCCTAGCATCATGGGGAAACACTGAACAAAATATTATACTAAGATATTATGAATAGCCTAGTTCTTGAAAATAAATTGTTAACAAAATCCATAAAAAATAGAATCAGAAAACTATCGACACACCTTTACCAAAACTATCATATCTCAGTCATACGAATTCCAAATCAGGTAAAACCAGTGAGGTTTGAAAATAGACACAGTTATCTACAATTCACTTTTAATTTACAAGTTAAGATTCGGACCTTAGCATGGGTGAAAACAGCAAGCAACACAGAACAGACTGCAACATACAGATTTCACACCTCTACTTAAAAACACTATAACTTCCACGATATTGATCCAAACTTAACCAAACTTGAAATACAACCTACTAATCATCTAAACATCATGTTTTAGGAGTTCTAACATGTCCAAGCCTAATAATTCTCACATGGGCAATCAATCAAACCATAACATGCAATATGTCACATACACGAACAAAATCAAGTTTGGGTGAAACCTAGGGCATTAACCTATCAAATTTCATGTCATAAGTCTTCTATGGCCAAATTCAACACAATAGAGGCAAACCCATCAACAAAAATATAATTTTTGGTTGTCTCTAGACCCAACTACTCTAAGTGTGAACTTTTTGACTTGTATCAACCTAATGAGATTATGTACAAGTTACTTGCCTCTTAATGGAGACGAAGAAAATAGTCCTAGCAACAAAACCCACGAGCGGAATCCTTCCAAGCGCGAATCCAAGCGAACCCACGAACCAAAAACGCCTTACGGACGATCTCCTCGATGCAACGAACGAAAGTGGATGATACCCACTTCAAAAACACTACAAAGGGAAGGTTTTGATGGTGTTTGATGGTGGTGGTGCTGTTTGGATGGTGCCGGCCACACAAGAAGGAAAGGGAAGGGTTTGATTGTATGGAGATGTTGTAGTATATGGTGGAGTAGGAGGTGTTGTATGGTGGGATGGCCGGATATTGGAAAGGGGGAGGCTCGGGTTTGAGAAGGGGGGGGGGGGGGGGGGGGGTAGGCCGGGAGCAATTATGGAGAGGAAAGGAGGCCGGTTGCTATTAGGAGGGAAAAAAGGATTAGGGTTAGGGTTTAAGGGATTATGGGGTTATATATAAGGGTTTAATTGTGGGCTAATGGGTTGTGGGTATGAATATGTAGTAATAGGTATATAAATCGGTAATGAGTATTGGGTCAAATTCAAATGGAAATACAATTTAGAGTGAATCTTATGTCTCCTAAAAATCTCTTTAAGGGTCAAAAATCATAATTTCGGAAAATCACCACCAAAAATCCATCACATCACCAAAATAAATAATAATAACGAACGAGGCCAAGGAAATGAGAAAAAGAACTCAAAATGGTGACAATGAACAATACGGCGAACAATCAACACTAGGAGCTAAAAAATGAAAGAAAAAAAATATATATTGAAAATAATCCAATATACGGTTTCGAAAAATACAAGAGATATAAAAATACACAAAAATAAAAAATACACTCCAAAATACATAAAATAAAAAACAGGGGTTACATTTAACTCTGTTTTATAATCCAAATGGATTGATTATTTATATTTCAGCCCAAAGCAAATGTATTATTACTATTTAGATTATTTTAGTAAATTTGTTAAACCCAATTCCTATTATTATTATTATTATTATTATTAGTATTATTAGTATTATTATTATTATTACTATTTTTATTACTATTTTTATTACTATTATTCTTATTATTATTATTATTATTATTATTATTATTATTATTATTGTTATTATTATTATTATTATTATTGTTATTATTATTATTATTATTATTATTATTATTATTATTATTATTGTTATTATTATTATTATTATTATTATTATTATTATTATTATTATTATTATTATTATTACTATTATTTATTATTATTATTATTATTTTAGTTACAATTATTATTATTTTTGTTACTATTATTATTATTATTATTATTATTATTATTATTATTATTATTATTATTATTATTATTACTATTATTACTATTATTATTATTATTATTATTTTTATTACTATTATTATTATTATTATTATTATTATTATTATTATTATTATTATTATTATTATTTTTGTTGTTGTTGTTGTTGTTGTTGTTATTATTATTACTACTATTTATTATTATTAATATTATTATTATTTTAGTTACTATTATTATTATTTTTGTTACTATTATTATTTTTATTGTTATTATTATTATTATTATTATTATTATTATTATTATTATTATTATTATTATTATTATTATTATTACTCTTGATTGTTCTTAAAAATCCATTTCTATTTAATGATTGTATTGGTAGTTATTTCAAATAAATTTCTATAATGTAATACAAATTATATTTTATTATAAATCATATTTTATTAGATATTTTACTTCCTTATTGGATCTAGAAGCCCAAATCCGATTATTTCTCCTATTGGACTTTAACCCATTACCCAATAACCCTTTATCCCAACTTAACCTATATAAACCTACCCTAACCCTATACTGTTTTACCCTACCTAATATACAGCCGCCTCCCTAACCCCCTCTACTGTTCACCTTTCTTCCTCCTCTTTTAACTTCGAAACCCACCGGCCGCTCATCTCCTTCATCAACCGCCCTCTCCCGTCCCTGTCACCTCGTCTTCATCCCCTTTATCGCCAGCCGCCCCTTTCCTGTAACAACCCACAAAATAAAATGATTTATTTTGCATTATTAAATAATATTAAATTGGTACAGTTGACTATTTTGACTATTTTCTTGAAATTACAATTTTGCACGTGCAACACACGTGCAAAGTTAGGAAATTTTCAATTCTTAAAATTTTATGCTTAATGATTGATTTTTCTCATTTATTTATGATATTTTAATTTTCATATTTATTTGAATTTATTTCACTATTTTATGAATTTCTCAATTTTACATGTGCAAATATTTTTTTGGTACAAATCTCCACTTTTAGGTTTCTGAATAAATTATCCTATTTATAATTAATTATATCCTAAATTTTAGGATTTTTCTGAATAAAGAAGAGCTATTTTTATAAATACTTCGGAAGAGAGGGGCTTTTATGTAAAAAGCCGTTTGGATCTCAAACAAATAATAAAAATTCGTTTTTACTAATTTTTAGGCTTTCCATGGTCATCATTGAAAGTAAAGTCTATTTAAATTTTATTTAGAGTTGATTTGGTGAAGATTTAAACATATATGGTATTTTTGCAAATATAGACTTTAAGTGGATCCTGTGCAAATATTTTTCTTGGAAAGTAAAAGTCAGAAATTTTAATTGTAAAATCTAATATGTATTAGTAGATATTATTTCTGAATTTTCTGGATTTTTACGAATATTTTATGACATATTTGCAAATATTACAAAGAGAGGGACTTTTGTGCAAAATTACCACTTTGAGTACAAATCTGAAATTTTCTAATTTCTGGGATTTGCTTGATGGTTGGATAACTCATTAGAAAAAGGATTTGGTTTTATTTTAATTTATTTAACTTATTTAACTACTTTATTAAAGAAATGTCTATATATGTAAAGTAATAATTTGTTAGGGGATGTTTCCATAAACTTATAAAACCCTAAAAACTCCAGAATTCGGCCTATAAAAGAGCCCCTACAGCCGTCCTCTTCTCTGAAAAAATAAAATATATTTTTACTATTAATTTCTTGGAGTTTCAATGCGATGATCTTGGATTTTGCAAAAGAATGACTTTTGCTTATTCTTTATTAATTCGATTGATTTCTTCATTAAGGTAAGTGACATATGTTTGATTTGTTATTGTTCTATGCATGATGAATGTGATGATTTGTCTATTTGCAAGCATGTTAAGGATTGGTATGAAGATATAATAATTTTGATGAGTAGATGAACTAAAAATTGAATCTTTTCATGAAACTATGCTATGGATGATTAAAATTATATAAAGATGACTTGAGATTTGTTAAGAACCTAATAGGGATCGTGGGTATGTTGTTTTCTATCATATGCTTGCTGATTTGATTGAATATAATGATGATATGATGTGAATTGCACAATCGGAATGAAGATGAGAAATCTTTACTGATGAACTTATATATATATATATATATATATATATACACACACACACACACACACTGTTTGAGATTTTGATGAATGAGAACTTGATTTAATACTCGTTGTATGGCTTATTAATCATGAGTAACTATTATAACCAGTGGGGCATGTGTTTAATGAATTGCAAATGAGTTTGAGTCAAAAAGATTAAATTTTTGGAGGTTGAAGTTGAGGGTTTTCTTCAGACCTAACACTATATGGTCGAAAATGTGGTTTTGTGTGTTTTGCAAAGTTTTCAATTTGGATATGACTTGTTTTAGTACTGGGATCGAATCTAAACATTACACTACTTCTAATTGATGGATTTTGGTGTTTTCTTGATGCACAAACATACACAGGGCAATTGACTTCACCTAGTTAATCCCACACAATTTATAACTCCATATGAATAAAGAATTTATTTTTCCAAGTTGTAGACCGAAATTCCCAAATTATTCAATGCTTTCTCTCGAACAACACCAAAAATATCTCCAACTAACAGTTTGTCATATCTCTATGCAAATTTAAATAATCGAAGACTCATTAAGTTATGTGGATTTCTTAACGGTCACATTAATCGCGGTAAATCATCTCTAATTTTGCTCAATGAACGGTGTTTAATTTATAGTTCTAAATCAGAAATTACCTCTCGGTCTTTCCATGATCCAATAAATCATACAAATGTCTATCCACCAATTGTACGCATTAAGATCAAAAATCAAATACACAACCATGGAAAAATAGACAAATAATATGGAATTAAAATCGTGTTCTCAAAACTAGGCTACATTGAAGCTCTAGAAAAATAATATTTAGTTCATAATGAATTTGCAACTAACAAATATTGTCTTGGATTGCATAATAAAAATTAGAGAAAGAAAAGGGATACAAAAAGGACTGCTTTTGTAGAAGAAATTGCAAACCGAACGCCTCGAAAAGCGCACAGCCCAGTTAAATCCGTTCTCTCTCTCCTCTGTCTGCACTATTTCCGTGCTGCCGCTGACGTCACCCTGCCTCGGGACGCGCGCCACATCACGTTCTCGTCTGACTTGGTTTCTTCTCTGTGTTTCGTTTTTGAGTTGAAGTCCTTCCTCCTCTTCCTTTCCGTCCTGTAGCCGCCACACCTATTTTTGTCAAAACCAATCCAGCACACCTCTCTCCTTCACGCCTTCTTCACCTTTTTATAGTTGGTAGGTGTAGTCAGGTATAGGTGTAGGTTAGTTATTAGGATTAAATTAAGAGTAATGCTAGAGCCACTACCAATTTCACTACATTTCTCTTCACTACCTTAGGTGGCACACTCCAATAGGTAGGAAATGATAGAGTAGGTGGGAGAACTCTCCAATAGGAGTATGCCACCTAAGGTAGTGAAGGAAAATAGTAGTGAAATTGGTAGTGGCTAAAGCATTACTCTTAAATTAATTAGTTAATTAATTAATATAAGATCAAGATTAATCTAATTAATTAATAACTAACTAACTCAAATTCATACCTAACTTTTATCCATACTTTTTCTCTTTCTTGAAACACGTGCTGCACACAAATAAAAATAAAATAAGAATTTAGAATTTAAAAATAAAAATAAAATTAATCAGTTTAAATTAATTAAACTAACTAAAATTCATATTAGCTCATTTAAACCTTTTAAAATTGTTTATTGCACTTTCAGCTAAATTGGCAAATTAAAATTCAACAAAACAATAAAAGATAATAAATCAATAGTTTTGCTTTGTTTGTTGGGTTTTTACCAAAAATATTCACATTTTGCATCAAAAATCTTATTTCTTTAAAAATAATTAATTACTTGAAATATTATGGAAGTAAGATAAAATATTGACAAGATAGACGAATACAAGCTATTTTAATGGGTAAATGAAAACAAATATTTATATATAAATTAGACACATCACATACACTTACATATATATTCTATTTCACTGTTTTGAAGAAATTGAGTTTTTTTTTGTGTTTTGTGAAGTTTAAATTGAATCTTGATTATTTTCATACTGAGATTGAATTAGACATTATACTACTTCCTATTGATAAGATTTCGACGCTTTAACTGAAGCAAATATACACATATACACATTTACATATACATATGCACTGTTTTGAAGAATTTTGTGAAAAATTACTCTTTTGGGATCTTGATGTGTTTTCGATTTGTTTTATAAACTCCTATATGTTATACAAATCATATTTGATCATCTTAGGTAATTGGTTTTGCAAATTTGTGATTTTTCAAAATATTATCAGTCGAAACATGCACAAACTTCAAACCTGACTGTATGGCAGCTGGCGGTCGACTATCCATTTTTTGAAATAAAATGGAGGTCGAATGTCACGACGGTCGACTGCATGGTCGACCGCACCTGCTATTTTGGGTTGTTCTATTGAGTTTTTCTTCGTTTCTTTAAACGATTAATTCTTCGAACTTATGGATTATTGATATACTGTTTTAAGTGATGTTTTTACTGCAGATTACAGTATTTTACGGAGAGTTATATTTTGTTTATAATAAAATTTAAATTACATTCCTATAACTTTATAAAGGGAGATATATGTGGTTTTCAAAGGAATTGACATTTTGTGATATTCTACGACTTAAAAATATGATTTTCAGTTATTTAATAGAATTAGTATTTTATTTGAATTCTAGAATTTTATAAGTACATTATATAAATCTGGATTTGTTAACTTTTAAGAAGTTTTCTTTATATAAACGTTTTGACGATAGAATTATGAGCTTTATTGAAAGATTTGGTATTGATGATTGAGTTATGAGTCTTTAGAGGGTGAGTGGGACCCTAATTACTGGTGGTTGAGATTTTGTGATTTGATTAGTTGAGGCCTCGTTGTTGATCAGTTGATCAGTTGAGATTTTGTGATTTGGTTAGTTGAGGCTTTGTTGTTGATCAGTTGAGTTAAGTCCGGTAGGGTACACCAAACTCTAGGAGATTCGTAATCAACTAATTAACTTAATAAGATAAGGACATGCACTAGATGGTGATATGATGAAATGAGAGCAAACGTGAGTCATGGACTCTAGGATGCTCGAAGGAGTGAGATAATCTCCAGTTTTTCCGGGACGATGGACGTAAGGGCCACAAAGTGATCTGCGGAGTGTAATTGATCTCCAGTATTCCAAGGAGGAGAGCGATGCTCATGGGATGTTGATGCGATAAGGGTTCCAGGATGACCTGCAGAGTGAGGCAATCCCCAGTTTTCTAGGACGATGGACGTAAGGGCCACAGAATGATCTGCGGAGTGTAATTGATCTCCAGTATTCCAAGGGTGAGAACCGATACTTGCAAAATGTCTAAATCTCGTAGTAGTCATCGTAGTAGAATTAGTTTCATAACGAGGGATTAAACTCTATCAAGTGGAGAACGATAAGGGTTTGCACCGGACCTATGTAGAGTGGAATGCATAGAATTCGACAAGTGTGCATTAGAGAGTAAGCATATTGCATTGTGTTTTTCTTGACTTGGTTTTATACATCTTTGTTTTCTGTTTTCCTACACTTGACAATTAGTCTAGTTTTACTCGATGTTTTCATGTTTTATTTACCGTTATTTCATATTCTTTTCGTTACTACTGTTGATATATGTTGTTCATGACTTTATGTTTTATTCATATTGTATTTCTTTTGATGTCACTCACACCGTTATGGCTGACCCTTGTAGTTTTAGGGTAGCGCCCCGAATTCCTAACTTAGGAACTCGTGACACTCTCCAGGATCTTTCTTCAAATGAGTCACAACACAACAACAATCACAGGAAATTAAAAACTTTTATTACATCAAATTGTTATTACAATGTCCAATGATTACAACAATTACAATTAATTGTTACAACAAGAATGTACAATAAAATTTGGAAAACAACTTTCACTTGGACGCTTTCCCCTGCTAGAGCTTTCCTGCGATCCCAAGTCGGCGATCCTGCACTGATAACTGTGGGCACGTCAGTTGATTACAACTGACGAAAATGCTATATTCGGCTATCCTCTCTACGCCATAATATAACGATTTCAACCTCAACAACCACAAATAATAATTGATGCAAAGAAAAAGGTGGTGTCAAGCAAGTGTCGGTGTATGCAATGATCTAATCTAATGCACACTATGCACACATGCTCCTAAAGCTAATGCACGCTTGGTTGAAAGATATGCATCCCATACTACACCCCCCTTAACCAAACGACGTTCTTTAGTTTAATGGAGCTCGATCCCCAGCTATGCATCCTACTCTTGTGCTCTAACCTATTTCTGATTCCAGTGATGGTGAGGCTGCAGTCGTCCGGCTTACCCATCGCTGCTGTCATTAGTGGTGCCCAATCCTCATGTTTTATCCACTGTGACCGGGGTCCCAGTCGCAGGCTTACCCTGCGTGACTGTGCAGACTTACCCTGCGTGGCTATAATTAAATCGGCCTACCCGATATGTTGTTGTATCTACGTCTCCCTGGACCTCACCAAAAGCTTATATATGGACACAAAGGCTCTCTGCGAGTGACTAGAGCGATTCCCGATAGAGTCTAGCTCACTGGGATATCGTCTAATCCTTCTTCCCACATTGTTCAACAAAGGACCTGACGGATATAGGGTTTCCCCAACTCTGCTGCACTCGTCCTTACACTAGAATAGAACTTGCATTCGAGACGACGTCAACACTCCAAACCTCTTCAAAGGTTGTTACGGATCATAAAGACATTTCTGCCGAGACAGCAGAGCCCCCACAGAGTCTTCCCGACTCCCCAGAGCAGCTCGGGGTCCCTGTCTGCATTAAACGAACCTAGGATTCGGTCGGACATGATGACGCCATGTGTCCCCCTGATAGGCGAACACCCTCGCTAGTGCTTGTCTTTACAATCAACTAAGACTCGATCTAGTCCTACCAAAGTATCCATGCTACCCCACTCCAAGATTAAAGATAAGGTTCACTACACGATTACTAGTATTTCTTTTATCAACCGATTACTAAAGGCCATCACCCTAGCCCAACTCTAATTCTCTTTCATTTTCTTATTAGAAGTATGGTCCTCCAGGCGAGCTATCTCATATTACCCATTCCCTTAGTTAGGCGATCTATCCACCATATCCAATCCCTAACTTGGTAATCAACTTGGCTTACTATGAACAACTAGTTAAGTTCTACTTGTAGACTCTTTCTAGTTAGTTACCCTTTCGTCATTAGTGGATCTTAATCCATCCCTCACTAGGACTCAACTAGTCCTCAAGTCCGACCCAAGGGTTGGCCCGCCTCGACCTTACACTTGGCACGAACCAGGGACGAATCGACCCCGTCGATCGCTGCAACCGTCATCTACGCTTGGAGTTCGATCGCAACCTCAGCCCGACCAACAAGTAGCTCCTGCTAAACTTAACGCTCCCGGTCCTTGACAAGTGGTAGCTCCAAACACAAACCATGGAATCCACCCATGCACGGCGAGTACGTCAACGCACGAGTCATCTCCTCCAACGCGTTCGATGCGACACGGGTCCTATTCTACCCGTTTAGGTTTGCCACAAGACTTACTCCTAGAGTCTCAATACTTAACCAACGTACCCAACATGGTACACTGCACTAGGAGTACATCCTAACCCATGAAAATAAGGGTTCTAAGAGCCCTAAAATCGACAATTTGTAATTCCAAATAGCAATCACACATTTGGCATTTATGCCAAAACGGAGTCGCTCCCGGTCCTGATTCTTTGAGAAATCGTGATCAGGCGCTCCCATACTTCTACTCAAGGTAGAAAGCAAGTAATAGCCAACTTTAGGCATGGATTTCATCCCAAAATGGTCAACCACACTACCCTAACATCCAATACAATTTCTACTTCAAAACAATGAACAACGTTGCCTATATTGGGGTCTACAAGCAACTATAAGCTACCCTTAGCAAAGAACTTTAGATAATTTAAGTTCTAACTCAAGTACACATCTATAACATGATTCTTGAACTCAAATAGCAACTCTAAGCTAGTAAAGTACAAGTTCAAACTCATCTTCACAAACATGGTGCAAACCAGTGAGCTCTATGTTTCACTGTGTTTCTGTCGTCACTTACAAAAATCATATAAAATCGAATATTTGTCTAAATCAGGATTTATTGGTCATTCCAGAAAGGCCTATGTGTCTACTAAAAGTTCCTAGTTATAAGGCTCTTCAGGTAAGGCCGTTTAGATGCTCTTATGGGTCCATCTTTAACAAGTATACAGACTTCCAGAATAGCAGATCAGATCAACACAGTCATGGGATAAAATCAATTTAAAATAGCATATGGTGTCAGATCATCATGAAGTTTTAGAATCTAGTTCCTGACACATGATGTTATAACACTCCCAAAAATCAGGTGATTCTACCAAGTAGATTTCCAATTATGTCCTTTTGAATGTCATCCAAAAACAGGGCAGTAACAACAGCAGTTCTGTTTACTAAAATATCTAGCTCAGTTTGCATGATTTTATTGACATAACTACAGTGGTCCAAATCTCTGGAAATTTGAAACATAGATCTTAGATATCCTTAACAAAGACATACTAAAATTTCAGATCATTCTCATAAGCACGCAGTGAGATACAAGTCATTCTTTCCACAACAGTAACAATAAAAACTGCTTCTTTCTATTCTGACTAGCATGCAAGTTCGTAATTTATTTTAATAGCAGGAAAAATAAAAAAAATCTTTAAAAATTACTGAAGGTGTATGACACCTATAGGATCATCCTCTAGAAATTTCAGATCAAAACACCAAGTAGTGTTCATGCAATGAGCTACGGACTGACAACAAAAATTCAGTCTTTTAACAGGATTTTCTGGTTTGGATTACTTAACACAAAACGAGTTGGTTAGGTTCATTCTTAGGGCATGCATGCCATTTTTCAGTCATCAAAAACACCATTCAACTATAAAAACAAACATAAGGTTAGAAACACCCACATTTGCTTGTAGTTTGATCTCCTTCTAGCTCCTTGCTTGTTGGTCTTCCTTCTTGACCCCAACTTGAGCTCCTTGCTTCTCCTCCTTACTTTGGCATCCTCCTTTCTTCTCCTTGGCTTTTTCTTCTTCTTCTTCTTACTCAAAATCAGTAGCAAGAGTGTAGAGAGTGAGTTTTGGAGGTTTAGAATAGTGTAGGAGTTGTAAATGAGAAGTGGAGTTGAGAGGAGACCTTAAAACAAAAGAGAAGAGAGGGAGGTGAGTGTGGCCGGATTTGGGCATGGGAAAAGGGAGAGGCATCTTCTCTTGGATTGGGGGAAGTGGGAGGTGGAGTGTGGAGGTGGTGAAAGACTCATCATGAGTCAAGATTCCATATTCAAACCCTAACCCTAATTCTCTTTCCCTCCTTCTTTTCCCTCTCAAAGCTTGGCCGGATTTGGGCTTGTGCATGTGCACAAGTCTTTTTTTTTTTTTGTTACATGCCATGGTACACTACAAGTGTTGAGTTAAACTAGGGTTAACTCGGGTTCAACGGGTCTAGTTGAAGCTTAAGAGTCAAATCCGTACTAAAAGCTTCATAAAGAAAAATAAATAAACAACTATAGCATTTTATTGCTTAACAAAACATACATATATTCATATGAAAATTTGGGTTGTTACAGATTAGGGTTATCTCTAGCCTCATGTTTTACAGGTAGGTACCGTTAGCTTGGGATTTGGATGCATGTGATAGAATGATAATAGAGCTATGTAAATTGTAAAAGAATGTTTTATAAAAGAAAGATATTGTAAATCAAGGTGTTTAATTTTCCGCTATGGTTTGCAAACAATTGATATAATAAAAGTTTTAAATTTCTCTGTATTTGGTTGCTATGTTTATGATTACATTGAAGTTGATTCTGAAATCGTGCCACGTATTTCTGAGATATTATATTGAAAATTCAGGGCGCTGCACTTCTGCTCGACTGCGACCTACGCACACCACCGCCTCAGTCTCCCACTCCCGACCGCACTCCCTCACCTCCGCCCTCACCCTCATCGCACCCCACCATCCTCTACAACCAACGCTAGCACCCTCACCTCCAATCGACCGTCTTCCCACCATCGTCGACCACCGCCTCAGTCTCTATTTTTGTCAACCTCCGAAGTGAAAGCCACCCGCCCCCTTCCTCTGTTTTGCTCCCGAAATAGAGCTTTACCACCTCCTGTCCTCGTCACCTCCAGACTCCGCGACCAGCATCCCCGGTCGTCCCTCATCGCTCCGTCAACCCTCGAGCACCCCTCGAGTGCATCACCACCCGCCATCAGTCACAGTGCTGCCGGTGCGCTGTTGCTGTTGTCAGCTGTTCTGTAAGGGGAGGATTTGTTGTTTACTATCCAGTTCTTGGATCGTTGTTTGCTGTATTGGACTTGCTGAGTTGATGTGCGTTTTCTCGTACGTTGTGTGCACGTGCTTTTGTGAGTGCGTGGTTGTATGTGTCTTGCATGTGTCGTCGTTAGGATTTTCATCCCGTTAGTCTAGTATATTCGGATTAACCGTCTAAAAGGCAAGTCTATCTTGAACTAGTTTGATTATTCTTGTTCAATTTTTGTTGAACTCCGCAAGTAGATCCGATCTGTTTATCATACCGTTATACTATTTGTCTTTCGTTGAGTATATCGAGGATTTACACGAGCTAACCCAAGATATTATTGACATCGTGCCTATATCTTTGATCCAAATCCTAGTCCCTATTGCACATTGTGTATGCACGTTACACATGAAAAATATAACTAGATCCATGTTATAGAATTATTTGATGAATTCAATATTTTCGATTGAATTTGATTTGATGAATTGATTACTATGATTGTAAATTGCATCATAATCTAGAAATTGCATTTTAATCATCAAATACCACTTTTTTTTATTAATTATCAAGAATTATATGTTTGTATGATGTAATTATTGCCTATTCATATTAAATTATTTGCTGGCCTACTGTTTACTTCTTTTTGTATCAGAATTTTGAAACAGTTACTGTAGTAATTTGAAAGAACTTTGTAAATATAAATTGTAGCCCCATGAGTCTATTTTCCAGAACTTTTGACGGAATTGAATTCTGAGTTATAATCTGTTAGATATCAGTCTTTTAGTACTGCTAGGTTCAGATTTCCATATTCACAATTTCATGTGTATCACCCTGATTCATTAGTAAACATAACATGTTAACAGTAAAATAAAAATATGAAATTAATTTGGCTGAGATTAGACAATTGTAGGAATTACCCTGAATTTTTGTAGATTTAATTGATGAGTTTTCTGACCTGAAAAAAATATGTGAACATAATCTATAACCTGTATCCTGAAGATGAATTCTGAAAACAATAGGAATTTCGACATAGTTTCTGTAATATTTATATGTCGTGTGTATATTCTCTGGAACCGGAGGAAAGTCTAGTTTCTAGAACTTCTACAGATCTAGATTTACTTTTTTGTAGCAGCGGTAATATCTGTTTTTGTACAGTAACGTCCTGCTGTCCAGATTGTACGATTTATGTTGATTTAATATATTTGCTTCTTGCTTTGTCTGTAACAAGTAGAATTAATCACACCTAGCATGATACAACCTTGACACCTTCTTACATGCTCACATAGGATGAAATAAAATATTAACAAGCCGGGGTATTATGGTTTGATTTGGTAGTGAACAATCGGAAACTGTACTCGGTAAAGGCCTTCTTGCTTGCATGGTTTATTACATAGAAGGTGGCAAAATGATTGTCATTGTGTGATCACGCTATCATGATATCTTGTTATCTTGTTAACGAGTACACGATCTGTGAATTCACCATCAGTCTGAAACGTTCACTTGTTTGCTTGTGCCGAACCTGTGGAATGGGACGCAGTAGTACGTGCACTAGATAGGTTAATAAAATAATTAATAACCCGCATTTTACATTTCATGCTTGATCCCATACACGGTCATCAATATAGAACTTAAATTGACATGATTAATTAATGCATGATTTAAATATAGACCTTTGACATTATTGTAAATCTTTGTTTTTGTCATTGACTTTGATCCCGTCCCTTATTTTTGATATACCATGTTCCCTATTATTCTCTGTTTTCCTCTACTTGCAGTCCATGATTTGCTCTAAGGACATTATTTTCTCTCGTTTTAGATCACGAGTTACAGGTACTGAAGGATCACTCTTAGAAGGAATTGGTGAGCAACGATTTTAGAAGATGGAGCCGAAGATTTCACTACTTGAATTATTTTTATGCTATATTTCCCTTTGAACTTTGTTATGGATATTACACAATGTTTTGGGCTTTTGTCCCGGAGTTTGTTTTTCAGATATTGAATATTATGTTGGATATTATTATTTGGATTATTTCATTTATTATTGAAGTTGTTCTTTGATTCATGTGATTATATTCTCTTGCGTGGTTGTGTTTGTTGTTCATATTGTTGAGTTAGACTGGTACAACTTATGGATGTGTTTACATCATTCGCTGGGCCTTCGTTTCGTACTCATATTCCGTATTTTGGGAAGCGAGGTGTGACATAAACCCATGCCAAACACCTACCGTGACGGAACCTTGGGCGAACCTAAGGTAGCTCAAAGCAGTGGTCTTCCGATTAAGTGTCCTCATGTCCCTCGGCGGGGTGATATGCTCCACTACTTCGAGAGCCACTCGGGACTCCCACAGAGAATCTATCACCTTTATGGACCAATCAGGCCTAAAAGTCTCATCGGTCTGACCAGGAATAAGGACTTGCAGCACCAGGTGGAACGGTGGTAGGGGAGACTCAGCTAATTTTGTGGCCCTTAGCGATCTCTCACTCGATTAGGCCGTTGAAGAATCCTCAGGGGTGTGATGGTCAGGGCCTTCGATCTCTTTGCCCTGCCATGCCGCCTTTCTGGAGACGCCTCAGCGAGCCTTTTACCTTTAGAGGTCCTCCACCCTTACCCCCAACGATTCCAAAATCATGGAAGCAAGGTCGTCAACCACGGCTGTAAGAGAACGAATGTATTAGCATCAAATAATAAAAAATGTGCGAGGGCAAGAACAAAGGGGCTCAGCCCCCACTTAGATAACATTCATTCTGTTACTCTTGTCCAACCTATACAGTTACCAGTTGCCACCTTCGAACAGCCTCGAAAACTTATTGTGCTCCTCCGAAGTCAAGTCCTCAGGCTTTAGATTCTTCTTCGGCGGGTACCCATATGACCATCTAGTAGGTATGTCCCATGGCTCGGGACTACAGACAACAAAATTTGGACTTCCACTCCTTCATAGAGTCCAGATGATTATACACCACCAGGTACTTTTGGCGAGGAGAGATGTACCACCGATGTTGATACCCTAGAAGGGCGCTCAACCCCAGACACGTACAAAAGTATTTGAGCTTCAAAGAAACATTCTTCTCAGTGCAGAGCATGATGAAGCTGGTCAGATGCTTCCACGAGTTTGGCCTGTATTGCGTAGAGCTCATCCCTACCCAATTCAAAACCTCCTTGAAAAGAGATAGAGGGGGAGGCATAAACCCGAAGCAAACACATCAGGATTGAACATACAGAAACACTCTGGGAGATTATCTATTGGCCGAACACCGGTTCAGAAGAAATAGGTTGAACTGTCGAGGAACCCGGTATACCACCCTGAAGTGGTCGAGGTCACCACCGACCATGACGTTCTTCATCTTGTTAGCATCGATCTTTGGCTTGTTGGGCGAAGACGACAGAACTCCAAAGTGAACCTCGCCCTACAAATCATCTGGATACATCTGTACGGGTTTTGTGCTCATAGAATGACATTCTAGGCTCTTTTCGTGCTCATACGCCATTCGCACATGCTCCTTGTCGGGGGAAGGTTATGCTTTTTCTACTTATTCGCCGCTCGAAGCTCTTGAGGAGGAGGGACAGTTAGAATATCAACAAGCAACGAAGTCTTTGCTTCCCGATCATGAGGAACCCCCTCTTCTTTGACCTCCTCCCTCACCTCCTGATGACTCCCTTCTGCTTCCTCCTCATTGACCTCGTCATCATCCTCTGTCGTCTGTCTGTGACTCTCCCGATCGTTTCCGGCTTTGGGCACATTAAAGGGGTCGCGTTCCTTCACTTCGAGATTCCCCTGAGCTTCTCTGGTCTCCGCTGTCCCCTCGATGCGATCAAGCCTTTCCCCCTCAGAGTCCAAACTCGACACGATCTCAACATCCTCTTTAGGATAAGGAATGCGCTCAGGCCTCAGCCGAGGGGCTTCATCCTCCCACAAGATTGACTAGCTGGAAGACCCCGAAGACGAATCGCCCTCACCAGAGGACGAAGCCGAGCCATGAGATTGACTAGCAAACATGTTGGGAGTAAAGATCGTTCTAGAAAGAGAAACTCTAGTTATGGATAGAAAGAGAAACCCTATAAAATGAGAGAGGGAAGTAAACTTATAGAAGAAATGCGACTTCTCTAATGACGCCAATCACGTACCGCCTTCTCGATAACTGCAAAATTATGAAACAGCTATTCAAAGGTCACATGAAGTCACGTGTGCACCGGTTCACCGTCGCTCAACCCATTTACACAAAATGCTAAACAAGTGTATCTCCTCGTCTAAGCGCCTCAAAATGGTGCTCCGACCCCGAGGCCATCGCGGATTTCTCCACAAATATGGCCCTCGCCTTGGCGCCTCGAAATGGTGCTCCGACCCCGAGGTCATCGCCGATTTCTCCTCTTACATTGCCCTCGCCTTGGCACCTCCAAATGGTGTTCCGACTCCGAGACCATCACAGATTTCTCTGCAAACATGGCCCTCATCTTCGTGCCTCGAAGTGGCACTCCGACTCCGAGACCATTGCGGATTCTCTCTGCTGACACGGTCCTCGTCTTTGCACCTTAAAATGGTGCTCCGGCTTCGAGGCCATCGCGGATTCTCCCCGCTAACATAGCCCTCACCTTGGCACCTCGAAATGGTTCTCCGACCCCGAGGCCATCGAGGATTTCTCCGCTTGCATTGCCCTCACATTGGGTCCTCAAAATGGTGTTTCGACTCTGAGATCATCGTGAATTTCTCCCCAAACATGGCCCTCATATTCGCGCATCGATGTGGCGCTCCGACTCCAAGACCATCGCAGATTCTCTCCGCTAATATGGTCCTCGTCTCCGCACCTCGAAATGGTGCTCCGACCCCGAGGCCCCGAGGCCATCGCAGATCTTTGCTTACATTGCCCTCGCCTTGGCGCCTCGAAATGGTGTTCCAACTCCGATACCATTGCGGATTTCTCTGAAAATATGGCCCTCGTATTCGCGCCTCGAAGTGGTGCCCCGACTTTGAGACCATCACGGATTCTCTCCGCTAACATGGTCCTTATCTTCGCGCCTCGAAATGGAGCTCCAGCTTCGAGACCATCGTGGATTCTCCTTGCTAACATGGTCCTTATCTTCACGCATCGAAATGGCGCTCCGACCCTGATGCCATTACGGATTTCTCCGCTAACATGGCCCTCATCTTAGCGCCTCGAAATGGCGCTCCTATTAGGTTTCAGTGGCAAATACAGATTGAATACACAGCAGAAAAATTACAAAATATTGAAACCTAGCCATGGATCCATGCGAAAACCATAAAACGTGTTTAGGAGTTATACCTTAAGGATGGATCTACTGTCTCCAAGATATGTCGATCATAGCACTGCAATGTTGCAGTGCCTCTACAGTATCCACACGAACGGATCAAAACCAAGCTTTCCATATGCCGCGGTGCTAGCTGCGGGATGGGGCTATTCCTCACGATCTCTCTCTCATAATTTCTGTAATGGCGAGGCTTTTTTTTTCCTGTCACTTTTCCACAGATTTGTATCATATATATAGATGCAGTAAATAAACTCTTTAAGAGTAACAAGCTTGTTGGGCTCATAATCCGATCTGGGTCAAATTCGCGTGTAGTTCTCTGAACTTTAGTCATCCCATTTAATCTAATTAAATGTCCAATCAATGTCAGGAGTAAGTCTTACTTGGAATCCCAATTAAATTCATCTTATGAATTTAATTCTCAATTTCGATCCATTCTAAGTGTGTGACCCTGTAGGTTCCCATTACATTGAAAGTGATACTAAAATCATATTTTAGTATTACAAACGGTGAGCGGTATCTAGCAATACATCACTGCAACTCAAGTAGTGGGGATATTAGTGACTTGACATAACCTATCCGTGACCAATGTAACTATGTAGTCTAGTCCCTTTGTCCAAATATCTTAATTGACCACAAGGCAGAGAGCGTGTCACCCTTGTATAGTTCAATCTTTGGTTTCTTAATCTCTGAGTAGACTTACTAAAATAAATGAGCTCAATATCTCATATTGACTCATTTGAGGATGGCCATGCATTTTGTTGTCTCACTCAATCAAGGGGCCCATAGATACCGCTCCTGTTATGTAAGAGGGACAAATCCTATCTAAGTCACTCACATCCCTCCGCATGATTTGTAGTATATCCAATAGTCGACTTTATAATCACCTTATTACAGGCAACGTTTGATGACATTAAACATATAAATTATAATGTAGGGAACCGTAGTGACTTTAAGTCAAAGGACTACATACACCATGGTCACTGTGAGAACCGCTTATGACACTCACGTAACGATCCATCCAGCGTTCTCATGGTGGGTCAGTCCAGTACATTATTACTCTAATATGTACCCATGTGAAAACTTGATATCTCATATCCATGACCCGTTAGATATGATCATCAGTCTACGCACATACTAGTCTTTATGCATTATTGTTGTCCTAATTCACAATAATACTTGACTAGGGACATTTAAGAATAGTGTTCTGATTACAACCAATAGGATCTCACAATCAAGTCATACACTCGATATCCCATGGTATTGAACCTACTATTCTAAGAACTTTATTATGCATATTTAATCATAATAAACAACACAATAAATTAAATGCCTCATATATGAAATAAATGTCATAATACAATGTAAACTAGTAATGTCAATACACAACTGATCTCTAGGACATACACCAACAGCTCTGACCCGAGGTCGTCGTGGATTTCTCCGCTAACATGGCCCTCGTCTTAGCACCTCGAAACAACGCTCTGACCCTGAGGCCATCGTGGAATTTTCTGCTAACATGTCCTTTGTCTTAGCGCCCCGAAATGACGCTTCGAACCCGGGACCATCGCAGATTTCTCCACTAACACGGTCATCATCTTAGCACCCCAAAATGACGCTTTGAAATCCGCAAACGTGGCCCTCATCTTAGCGCCTCGAAATGGCGCTCTGACCCCGAGGCTGTCACGGATTTCTCCGCTAACATGGCCATCGTCTTAGCACCTCGAAATGAAGCTCCGACCCGAGGCCATTGTAGATTTCACCGCTAACATGGCCCTTGTCTTAGCGCTTCGAAATGGCACTCTGACCCCGAGGCCGTCACGGATTTCTCCGCTAACATGGTCCTCGTCTTGGCACCTCGAAATGGCGCTCCGACCCCGAGGTCGTCGTGAACCCCTCCGTTAACTTGGTCTTCGTCTTGATGCCTCGACACTACTCTCCGACCCCGATACCATCTCAGATTTCTTCGCGAACATGGTTCAGGCTTTGGGTCTAGCCCTTAAGGAAAGTACTTCGACTATGAGGCTCACAGCAGATGCCTTGTCACTAGGGGCCAGAGCCTCGGTCCTGGCAGCTCGGAAGTTTCCCAACTCCGTCGCAGCATATTAGTCCTTACACCAGCATGAGTTTCCCTACGAGTTACCTACTCCTCGAAGACAACCGTGCGCTCTCCTCCGAGATTAAGAGACTTGTGATATGGGCAAAAATCGTGGCTACTCCCCATCGTTCGATCACAACACTCAGGCATGTCACTTCAACTTAGCCCACTAAGGGAAAGTTAATTAGCCATACATGGCCAATAGTCAAATCTAACAGCTTAATCCTATCCCCAATCACCAGCAACGAATCATTCCCTAATAGATTCCTACTGCCCTATAAATACATGGCCCCCTCCACTGTTACAGGGCAATCACAATTTTACCACCTAATCCCACTTTAAACTCCAGTTTACTGACTTGATCATCGAAAGGCCTATCACCGGGAATACTCCTGGTGTTTCAGGCATTTTGCAAGTGTTAGAAAATTGATCAACCACCACCGGATCCACTAAATCTTAGCTTATCACTAGGACCAAATCGGCAACTGAGATCTACTTTCCATGCTCAATAAAAGAACTCACTATATTGCTCCCACAACCAAAAATAGCAGCATCAAAAAATTTATTAATCCCTCGATCATGCTATGGTTAACGATGAGTTATTAGAAGACGAAGAAGATGAAGAAGATGTGGAATGTAGAAGACGATGAAGATGTAGTAGATATGCATCTAGATGATAATGTTAATGACGTTGATGACGTGCAACATGATGTCCAACATTCACCCCCCCTGACTTAATTCTTGAGTGCAACTGTACCTGAGTTTGAATCGGTTGACTGGGTTTACAATGCGAGGGTATATCACTTTGTTCAAGAGTCATGTGACTCATCCGACCTTTGTGAATTGTACACTGGGCAGAAGTTTTCAACCAAAGATGATCTGCAACATGAGGTGAAGATGTATTCCATTAAGGAACATCGAGAATTTGTCATAGTGAAATTGGCCAAAACTGTATATTTTCGTGATATGTAAATTGGAACCAAAGGTTTGTACAAAAGAGGTGCGTACAACAATTCCTGATGTGGTAGAAGCAGGCTGTTTGTATAGATTTCGTGTAATCGTTCCAAAAGGACAGACAAGAATCACAATGAAGAAATTGCAAGGACCACATACATATCTCAATCCCACATTGAATCAAGATGATAGGAAGGTTGATTCTAAGTTGGTTTCAAATTTTATTTTGAATGCTGTGAAGGTACAATCAGGATTAACACTGAAGGCAATTGTTGAGATAGTCTTACTTTAATGCAATTATTAGATTTCTTACATAAGGCTTGGTGAGCAAAACAAGAAGCTATTGAGGGGTTGTTCAGAGGATTTGAGAAAGCTCATATGAAGTTGCCTGTTCTTTTATCAGCAATACAAGCATCAAATCCTAGCACTTATGTCCATTAGGATAAGGTTGCGTACGGTTCGGTGATAAAACATTCAAGAGAGTATTTTGGGCATTAAGGGCTTCGATTGAAGGATTTAAGTCTTGCATACCAGTTATTAGTATTGATGGAACTCATTTGTATGAAAAATGCAATGGTTGTTTATTGATAGCTGCTTCAACCAATGCAAATGATCGGCTATTTCCATTTGTGTTTGCAATAGTAAATGGAGGGAGTATAGAAAGTTGGACTTAGTGCATGAGTTGTATTCGATACTTTATCACTGATTGCCAAGGGTTATGTGTTATTTCTAATGATATCTTGTCGTGCATGGAGCTGGAAAACAGATCATGGAATGAGCCACATGCATATCATCGTAAGGGGTATGCGGTATTTTGCTACCAATTTTTTATAGCAAATTCAGTAAGGTTTTGAGGAATAAGATGAAGGTGGTAGCATGTCAAAATCAGCCGAAAAAGTTTCAGAAAAAAATGGTAAAGATTGAAAACCTACAAATTGAGGCTATCAATTGGCTCAAGGAGAAACCAATCGAGAAGTGGGCACTTATTGCAAGTGGAGGACGTCGATATGATATGATGACTACGAATGTATCATAAAATTTCAATTCTGTTTTGAAGGGGGTTCCTAGTTTGCCTGTGACGACAATTGTGGAGATGATATTCTATCGTCTCAATAGTTACTTTACCGAACATCGTCAATCGACACAAAAGCTTATAAGTGAAGGGAAGATTTGGGTTCCGCAACTTCAAGAAATTCTCGATATACGGTGTGAGAAAGCTAATATGCATGAGGTTATAGTATTTCATCATAATACTGATGTATTTCAAGTAAAGAATGTATTCGAGTTGAAGATGGCCAAGAAAAAGGTGGAAATTTGTAAATCATTGACCTGGGAGAATGCACTTGTACTTGTAAGAAATTCCATCTCTACCACATTCCATGTTCTCCTGTACTGGCGGCTTGTGCAGCTCGAGCTGTTAATAACCGGCCTTATTATTAGGGTTTGTGGATCCAATACACGATAATGATGAGTTGAAGAAGATAGATGGGAAGGAGAGTCGAAGTGGGAGCATCAGGTCAAGAGTAGCAAGAGGCTACAGCAGAGTTGTGGTCGACCGCACCCCCCGACCGCCCAGACAAGTCGATCGGTCAACCGCGTAGTCGACCATCCCGTCCTCTGACTCAATTTTGTATCTTGAAGGAAAGACCGGTCAACCGCACAGTCGACCGACCAGCTCTCTGTTGGATTTCGTGCAGTCGAAGGAGAAGACCGGTCGACCGTCAGGATGGATCGGTGACCGTCCCAACGCTGAATAGATGAACAGCTGAGATTAGAGATGCGAATCCTATATATATTGTATTATGTATGATTTTAGGGTTAACTGAAACAAACTGAAAAGAAAAAGAGAGATCTACAGCCGTCATTAAGAGAGAGGGAGATAGAGAGAAACCCTACACCTTGGTGGTGAGTTCTTGAGAGATTTATTAGCCTAATCTTCATATTCCTAGTGGAAATCGCAGGAGTGCCTCTGCACGGGGAAGTATCCATTGTTTGGGTGAACCTTGATAAAAAATCTTGTGTGTTCTTGTGTGTTGTGTTTGGTTGTTCTTTGTTCTCTTGTTTTGATTCTATAGTTCTTGCATCTCGTTGTTGTTGTTGTTTTTTCCGCAGTTAGAATTCAATAAAGTGGTATCAGAGCTACAGGTTGGTAGTCTTGATTGAGATGAGGGACAAAAGTAGAGTCAAGGAGTTCGATGGGATAGATTTCACAATGTGGAAGATTCAAATGATTGCATATCTTCGACAGAAGGATCTTGATGATCCGTTGTTTGGTGTGAAGCCAGAGGGGGCGGAGGTCGATCCAGTTGCGTTGGCGGGCTGGAATGGATTGGATCAGAAAGCGCTTGGGCAGATTCAGTTATCACTGAGCAGGAATGCGCTATTTCATATTGAGAAGGCAAGAACAGCAAAGCAGGCAATGGAGATTTTGACAGACATGTTTGAGAAGCGGAATACAGCGAACCAGATCTTACATCTAAAGAAGTTGGTTAACTTGAAGTTTTCGGAAAGGGGTTCGGTTGCTGAGCACATTAACAATTTCTATATGATTTACAATCAGATGGAATCATCGGGTTTAAAGTTTGAGGAGAGGGCACAATCGTTGTTGTTGCTATCCAGTCTTCCCGACAGTTACGACACAGTAGAGCAGACTATTACTAGTACCATGACTGATATGACTACCCTAAAAGATGTTATAAGCAGCATCATGAATGAGGATGCAAGGAGGAAGAGACATGTAAAGACTTCGGTGTCATATCCTAATAATACCATGCTGTCAGTTGATAACTGTGGTAGAAGTAACAACAGAGGGAGGTCACAAAGCAGGAATCACAGGTCCAAGTCAAGAACAGGACAACGCAAAGGTGAGTGTTGGTACTGCAAGAAGTCAGGACACAGGAGAGACCAATGCGAGGAGTATAAGAAAGCACAAGCAGGGTCACAGGTCGCCAATGTAGTAAGTATTGAACCCCATCTAGATGAATTGTGTTTATCTGCTGAATTTAATATTTTGCAAGATGATTGGTGTGTAGACTCAGGTGCTTCTTATCATTGTACTCCCATGAGGGATGTTTTTGAGGATTACAGGACAGGTGATTTTGGTGTAGTTTTCAGTTGGTAATGGGCAAATATGTCCAGTTGTGGGTAGATGCACTGTGAGAGTGAAGACTCGCAATGGTGGGTAATTGGTCTTGTATGACACAAGACATATTCCGAGCTTGAAGAAAAACTTGATCTCAACTAGCAAACTAGACAAAGAAGGGTTTACAACAACTTTTGGGCATAGAGAATGGAAGGTGACTACATGTGCCAGGTTGGTGGCAAAAGGAAAGCATGGTGACATGTTGTACTTACTCAGGGAAGGTGATTCAGGTGATATCATTGCTACAGCATCAGTAGGTAGTTCCTTTTCAATTCTATGGTATGTCAGGTTGGGACACCTTGGTGAAAAAGGTGTCAAGCAGCTTTGTTCTAGGGATCTTCTGCCGGGGCTGAAGAAGGTTAAGATGGATTTTTGTGAGAATTGCGTGATGGACAAACAAAAGTCAGTTAGCTTTCAGTTGGGTAGGCATGAGAAGAAGCTTGCAAAGCTAGAGTTGGTACATACAGATGTGTGGTGTCCAGCTCAGGAATTCTCTTATGGTGGCAAGAGATACTTCGTCACATTCATAGATGATGTTACTAGAAATGTTTAAGTTTATGCAATTCGTGAGAAATCAGAAGTTTTTGAGGCATTCAGAGCTTGGAAGGCCATGGTTGAGAATGAGACGGGTTGCAAGGTGAAAGCAATCAAGTTAGATAACGGAGGTGAGTACACAAGCATATAGTTTGTTAACTATCTGGCAAAGGAAGGTATCAGAGGAATCGAGACAGTTCCTAAGACTCCACAGGAGAATGGTGTAGCAGAAAGGATGAACCGCACGATACTCGAAAGGGCGATATGCATGAGATTTCATGCAGGTCTTCTGGTCCATCTTTGAGCCGCTACAGTTGATACAACAGTGTATTTGATTAACCGTTGCCCGTCTAGTGCCCTTGATGGGGCCATTCCAGAAGAACTATGGTCAGGTAAAACTGTTAATTATTTGCATTTAAAAGTTTATGGTTGTATAACATATGTACTAATTGACAGGGAAGAAAGAAAGAAGTTTGACTCTAAGTCCAGGAGGTGTCTTCATTGGCTACGGTGGCGATGAGTATGGTTACAGGTTTTGGGATTTTGTGGATAACAAAGTCATTCACAGCAGGAATGTAGTGTTCAATGAAGAGGTCCTATACAAGGACATGCACACAGCTCAAGATAGTACAACCAGTTCAGAATCAAGTCGGGGCTCAGACTCAGACTCAGATTCAGATTCTGAATGTAGCCCTAGTGGTGGGGGTCCTACAGTGCAGCAGCAGGTACAGGTACCACAGGCAGCACAGAAGGCTCATAGTGAGCCTATTGGGAATAAGCAGGTTATCCAAGACGAATAGGTACAGCCAGAACAGTTCGGGAAACCTGAACCGGTCAGTGAACCGGTACCCACGTTGAGGAGATCGACATGAGAGAGGAGGCCTACCAAGATATTTGATCCATCAGCTAGTGTTGTTCATGAGTACGTTCTGTACACGGATTCGGGGGAGCCAGAGACTCATGAGGAGGCTTTGAGGGATGAGGCTCGAATTCAGTGGGAGTCAGCCATGAGGAACGAGATGAACTCCTTGGAACAGAACCAAACTTGGAAGTTGACCAAGTTACCTGCAAGGAAGCGTGCTCTTATGAACAAATGGGTTTTTAGAGTCAAAGATGAGATAGATGGCAGTAAGAGGTACAAGGCCAGGCTTGTTGTGAAATGATTCTCTCAAAGAGAAGGTGTCGGTTATAGTTAAATCTTTGCACCGGTTGTGAAGATGGCTTCTATTAGGGTTCTGCTCAGTGTTGTGGCAGTTGAAGACTTGCACTTAGAGTCGTTGAATCTGAAGACAATATTTCTCCATGGTGATGTCGAAGAAGAGCTGTATATGAAACAACCCATAGGTTTTGAAGCTAAAGGAAAGGAAGACATGGTATGTCGACTGAAGAAGAGTCTTTATGGGCTCAAACAAGCACCGCGGCAATGGTATTTGAAGTTTGATTGCTTCATGAGAGGAAAAGGTTTCGATAGATGCGAAATGGATCATTGTGTGTATGTTTGTAGATATGAAGACATTGACACAGTTACCTTGGCGTTGTATGTGGACACCATGTTGTTGGCAGGTTCATGTATGGAGAAGATCAAGGAAGTGAAAAAGATGCTATCTTCGGAGTTTTTAATGAAGGACTTGGGTGAAGCAAAGTAAATCCTCGGCATGAAGATCAGTAGAGACAGGAGAAGCAAGAAGCTTTGGTTATCTCAAGCAGACTACGTAAAGAAGGTGTTGAAGAGATTCAACATGGATGGCACGAGGCCAGCCACTTGTCCCTTGGCTGCTCACTTCAAGTTATCAATGGACATGTGTTCTAAGACGGAGGCAGAGATGGAGGAAATGGCTGCTATTCCTTATGCCTCAGCCGTTGGGAGTTTGATGTATACGGTGGTGTCTACAAGACCGAACATCGCACAAGTAGTGGGAGTTGTCAGCCTATACATGAAGAATCCAGGTAAACAACATTGGGATGTAGTAAGGTGGATTCTTAGATATCTAGCAGGTACTTCAGATCACTCTCTTTGTTTTGGGGGAGATTCTTTGCATATACATGGTTATGTAGATGCGGATTTTTTGGGCGATCGTGATGGTTGCAGAAGTACTACAGGGTATGTATTTAAAGTTGGTGGAACAGCTGTTAGTTGGGCTTTCCAGTTACAAAAGGTTGTAGCGCAGTCAACCACGGAGTCAGGGTATATGGCACTTACGGAAGCGACGAAAGACATGCTGTAGATTTCGGAGCTTATGAAACAGTTGGGTAGGAAGAAACCCATAGGTGAACTATGGTGTGACAGTCAAAGTGCAGTTTTCTTGGCGAAAAACTCGGCATATCACTCTAGGACTCGGCACATTCAAATGACGTATCATTTTGTCAGAATGGCAGTTGAGAAGAAATGGTTGAAGCTAACTAAGATTCTTGGTACTAAGAATCCGGCGGACATGCTCACTAAGGTGGTGGATTGCAAGAAACATCAGTTTTGTTATATCGCTATCGGATTGTCTCCAGGTTAATTATTGAGGAGATTCGCAGAGGCACAGGCCTAGACTAGGCCAATGAAAGAATGAAGAACAGGTTAGAGACTTCGTGTATATATCTCCAAGTGGGAGATTGTTAGGGATTATAGATCCAATACACGATAATGATGAGTTGAAGGAGATAGATGGGAAGGAGAGTCGAAGTGGGAGCATCAGGTCAAGAGTAGCAAGAGGCTACAACAGAGTTGCGGTCGACTGCACCCCCCGACCGCCTAGGCAAGTCGACCAGTCGACCGCACAGTCGATCGTCCTGCCCTCTGACTCAATTTTGTATCTTGAAGGAAAGACCGGTCGACCGCGTAGTCGACCGATCCGCTCTCTGTTGGATTTCGTGCAGTCGAGGGAGAAGACCGGTCGACCGTCAAGATGGACCAGTCGATCGTCCCGACGCTGAATAGATGAACGGTTGAGATTAGAGATGTGAAATCCTATATATATTGTATTGTGTACGATTTTAGGGTTAACTGAAACAAACTGAAAAGAAAAAGAGAGATCTACAGCCGTCATTAAGAGATAGGGAGATAGAGAGAAACCCTACACCTTGGTGGTGAGTTCTTGAGATATTTGTAAACCTAATCTTCATATTTCTAGTGGAAATCGTAGGAGTGCCTCTGCGCGGGGAAGTAGCCATTGTTTGGCTGAACCTAGATAAAAATCTCGTGTGTTCTTGTGTGTTGCGTTTGGTTGTTCTTTGTTCTCTTGTTTTGATTCTATAGTTCTTGCATCTCGTCGTTGTTGTTGAGTTTATTCCATAGTTAGAATTCAACACTTATGTTGATCCATTCTATTCTACCAATTGCTTAGCACTTACTTGGACATACACATTTTATCATACACAAGACTAAGCATATTGGTTTGTCCAACTTGGATCAAAACTCACAGCTGATGTGACACTTAGAAGATGTAGGAAAGATCAGCCGAAAACTACGCCATTCGCAATGACATGGACGTCAGAGATGGCTCGCACACGGGGTTAACTTGCTCATAATGCAGTGAAAGATTGCACAACAAGCGTCGTTGCCGGAGTGGAGGACCCTCGGTTAGTACTTCTATGTCACAGGTAATTTGTATGGTTTTTTATGTTTGAAGAATATGTTCATTTTCCTGCATTTAATAAAACTCATTTATTTATACAGGAAGAGTTGAATCAAGTTGCTAATACAAGTGGCCGAGGATGTGGATTACGAACGCGCGGTGGACGACACCCGAGAAGTTCCACCAAGTCTTCCATTATCGGTGGAGGAGGACGTCGACACATCGATCCCTAAATAAACAAAAATCTTGCTACAATTTGTGATATTAGAGATGTTTGTGATAATTTGTGTTGTTTGTTATATTTTGTGATGTGGTGATGGTAGATGTGTGTTTTCTTGAGAACGATATTATGGGGAATTTTAGTTGGTGATATTTGTGATATTGGCCTTGTGTTGAAAGTGGATGGATATTAGAATTTGAGATGTTGATGGTTGGATATGATGGAGAGTTTTAGTTTGTGATATTGTTCATTTCGTTAATTATCTCGAAGGACATTTGACTTGTAGAAAGGGAAGCGTTGATATTTAATTTTCGGATATCAAAGCTTTCAACTGAGGCCGCTGGTGGGACTAGCGACCATAGTTGAGTTGAAGTCATTAATCCCACTAGCGACCTAAGTTGAGATGAATTGTCCTTGCTTTCTTTTAAATTTCAAAAAAAATAACATAACTAAGGTTGCTGGGACTACATTATACTGTAGTCGCTATGCCCACTGGCGACCTTAGTTATGTGATTTTTGTATTTTCTTGTAAATCTAACAGAGAGCAAGGAGAATTTATCTCAACTGAGGTCGCTATTGTAGTCACTATGCCCAATAACGACCTTAGTTGAAGATGATTTATCCTTCCTCTCTGTCAACTCTATGTTAGATTTGCGAAGAAATTCTCTCAATCTAAGGTCGCTCGTGGGAATAGCGACTACAATATAGTTGTAGTCTCTATTCTCAATTGCGACCATAATTGGGGAGGATTTCTCTTTGCTTTCGGCTATCTCTTGGTTAGATTTGCGAATAAATCCTCCTAAACTAAGGTCGCTATTGGGAATAACAACTACAATATTATTGTGCATACTATTCCCAATAGCGACCTTAGATGAGGAGGATTTGTTTGCAAATCTAACATAGAGATAACATAAAGCAAGTAGAAATCCTCCCCAAGGACCCCAACTAAGGTCGCTATTGGGATTGTAGTCGTTATTCCAATTAGCGACCTTAGTTTGGATTTTCTTTGCAAATCTAAGAGAGAATAAGGAGAAATCCTCCTCAACTAAGGTCGCTATTGGAAATAGCGACTAAACCTATACTGTAGTCATTATTCTCTCCAGCGACCTTAGTTATGTGATTTTTTTTTTTTGCAAATCTAACTTAGAGCAAAGAGAATTCATCCCAACTGAGGTCACTAGTGGGATTAGCGACTAAAGTATAGTTGTAGTAGTTATTCCCAATAGCGACCTGAATTATTTCAAACAATCACAAATCTAACAGAAAGAAAGGAGAATTCATCCCAACTAAGGTTGCTAGTTGGATCAGTAACTTTAGTTCAACTTAGGTTGCTAGTCCCACCAATGGCCTTAGCTGAAAGTTTTGATATTCGAAAATTAAATATCAGCGCTTCCTTGCTTACAAGTCAATTTTTCTTCGAAAATCAACATATTGTACCAACATCACAAATTTCATTGAATTTCAACAATCAACAAATTCCAATATCCATGTACTTCACAAATTCCATCAACACTTTATTCAAATATCCATGTCAACCATCAAAATAACAAATTTCACCACAACTACTTCAAATCTCAATCTACAACCTCACAACATATCGTAAACACCTAAATATCACAAATTTAAGAATCTTCGATAGAGACTCATATTCAAGTCCAAATAGTGTCATTAGGTAGGCCTGGGTGTAGCATTGGACTTGATACTCAGACGAATTATCGTTTAAGGATCCTTCAAAGGTACTTTTCAGCCATGACATTCAGATAGACTCGATCATATGTATTCTGACTTGGGCGGAACACCAAGGAAGTCTACAACGAGCACCTCCTTATCAAACGCCATGGTTCCAGTCCATTAATCGGAAGTCCTGAGATGACCGCAATGTCCTAAAGTGTCACGGTCTTCTCTCCTACAGAGATATGGAATACACGAGTCTTCAGTTGTAGTAGTGATTTGGGGGTTAGGTTTTTGGGGGATTTAGAGTTGGAGTTGGGGAAGAAGAAGAATAAACAAAATGAGGTGGAGCTTGAGAGAGTGGGAACCCGACATTTTATTAATGGTCGGGTCTAACTTGTAGCCGCTAATGGGAACAACGAACACAGTATATTGAGGTCGCTATTCTCACTAATGACCTCATTTAGGATTTTTGTTTGATTTTTTCACAGAGAGTAATAGCTCTTTGGAATGAACTAAGTGTCTCAATATAATTGGGACAAGGTCGTTATTCCCATAAGTGATTTTATATAGATTATAGCCGCAGTTGGAAATAGTGATAAGAAAAATAAAAATAAAAATTATACGAGCATCCGCTATTCTCATTAGCGAACCTGGAAAGGAAGAGGCCGCTGCTACCGTGCCAATAGTTTGGAAGTGTCATCCTTTTGCAGAAAGTTTCAAAATGTGGCTTATTATTTATAAAAATTCCATATCCTCCCAAATTGGGGAGACCTCCAAAAATTATCAGCAACAAAAGTACAGAGTGACCAAGCATTAAAAAACAGACGAGGAGACGACGACGACGAAGAAGATGATCCTTTCTTCTTCTCCACTCTCTCTCTCCTTCCATCCCAAAACCCTAGTTCACGCCACTCTATCCTCCCGCTCTTCCTCCCCAAACCTCAATCTCCACCGTCCACTCAACAACAACCTCCTCCTCCGTTCGATCGCCGCGGGAGCCCTCACCTTCACTCTCCTCTCCTCCCCGACCCTCCCTTCCCTCGCATCAACAGACTCGTCCACAATCCTCAAACCCTCCGTCGAACTCTGCCAAGAAGACGGGGCCATCATTGAAGAAGATGAAGAGAAGCCATCGGCGGTGATAACCAACGAGGAGCTCGTGGAGGAGGCGTGGGAGGTCGTCAACAGTAGCTACATCGGCACCGCTGATGTCGGGAAACCGCCCTTGGTCTCCCGAAATCTGGAAGGTCTCTCTATCTTTCTTGGCTAGATTCCCAGTTCTTGTTTAGGTTTGATTTCTTGAAATTAAATTTGTCTGTTTGTAGAGAAAGAAGGAGTATGTGCTGAATGGAAGCAGCATTCCGACGAGGTCGAAGGCGCATGAGGTTATCCAGAAGATGCTGGCTAGTGTTGGAGATCCGTATACGCGGTTTCTTCCCCCCTCAGAAGTAATTCTTGCTACCTGTCCGCTTGATATTATATTAGCAATATGATTCGCCTTCCACAAGTAGAATAGTGATATGATTCCCAAACTAGAAACTTAAATTATACCAAACGAGATCGTAAAGAAAGTAATAGGTTGTTAGGATTAGGGAAGCGAGATGGATGAGGAGAATTCACATATGTAACCACTACTAGTATTGTATTCTTATTGTTTGACGAAATGACAAGGCTAACGGCCTTCTCTTGTGAAACATCGAGAAGTATGAGTGGTATGTCATACCAGATAGATAAATTATAGATGCATTAGCTTTTAATGGGGATAAATGGAGGCAGAATTGTTCGGGATGGTTTACACTTGATCAAGAGATTTTTCTGAGTGTACATTTAGGACTTAAAAAGGATCGAAGGAAGGTCCAGAGTAAGGGCTAGCTAATTTGGAAAGGGTAATACTTGTTTAGTAGAGAATATTACCCATATTATAACTGAATGGAGTATAAGATCTGCAATATTTGTGATCAAGGCTAGTTTTTCTTGTTGTTATTAGTAATTGGATTTCCATCCACAAATTCCCATCCCCCCCGGGGATTGGATTAGCAACTTTTACTATCTTTTGATATCTTGTTATATTAGCGTAAACCAGTGATGAAGGCGTCTAAATGTATAGTTTGTGGTTTGTAAATGCTATGAAATCAATCTAATTGTCTCAGCTGTTTGCAGTTATATATTGTGCTAATTTTAATTATTTCTTATTGTTATACTGAATAACTTGCAGTTTTGTGTCTCATGACATATCATACTTTCATCATTGATGAAAGTTCTCAAAATTGGCCAGGTATGATGTATCTGGAATTGGATTAAATCTTAGGGAAATTCCTGATAACAATGGTGCTGTCAAGTTGAAGGTGTTGGGAATTATATTAGATGGGCCAGCTCATGCTGCTGGTGTGAGACAGGTAATTTTGTTTATGCTACATATTTTTATGCTGCAATATTAATAATTATTACAAAAACGTGTCTATAACTATTTTTGAACTTTTACTGGTGATATAACCTACTACGCGGTTTTGATTTTTTTTAAATTATAACTTATTTGTCAATTAGTTGTAGCAATATCTGCATTATCGAATGATGTTACAGCATTGACAGGTCAAAGAACAACTTGTCATGATTGGGAATATAAACTTGCATTTAGTTCAGGAGTATTAATTAGTTATGGCAATGTTTGCATGTCTGTCCTACTGAAAACTGCATGGAAAGAATATGCTATCTTTGAACATTTGTTTGTTCAAACTAACGTCTCTCTCAAACATACTCTTCCTAACATTACTAAGTCTTGGTATGATCAATCTGCCTTGTTATTCATCAGCCTGTATTGTGAGAAGTATTGTTCTCACTGATGGTGTAGCTAAAAAATAAATTGTTCCCACTGTTGTGTAGCTAAAAATATATTGTTCCCTCTGTCTGAAACTGATATTTCTTGACCAATTTTCTTCACACATGTTACTTTATAACTGATTATTTTTTGATTATATATATGTTATCTAGTTAAGTATGACTTGATATTCTGTATCACATTCTACTATTTTATCTAATGATAATGAATGCTAGCTTCCTCAGTAACTTTTGCAGCCTTTATGAGGAATATACTGTGTTGTATGTGATAGATGTCACTTTAAATCTAGAGGGAAATTGTATATTATGATGCACTAAATCAGAACCGTTGCATATAATTGGCTGAATCCTGTATACAGCAGATGTTTTCCTTCATCTAGATTAATTGTTGGTTTGAACTATACATGCATTGCTAAGTGGTGTTATAAGCCCAAGTTGCTTATGAAATCTATGTTCTAATTTCAAGGGGGATGAGCTATTGTCTGTAAATGGTGTAAATGTGAAGGGAAAATCAGCCTTTGATGTTTCCACTATGTTACAAGGTCCAAAGGAAACATTTGTGAATATTGAGGTTAGTGCCCCTAAATTGATTATTGAAAAAGTTCTTAGTAATTTTCTAATGATATTGAATTAGTTTTCTCATGACAGTCCCCAAATTCAATATGTAAAATGCAGGTCAAACATGGAAATTGCGGCCCGATCCAGTCCATCATGGTGCAGAGGCAATCTATTGCTCGGACTCCAATATTTTATCGTCTTGAAAAGATAGAGAATGGAAATACATCAGTTGGTTATATACAAATAAAAGAATTCAATGCTTTGGCCAGAAAAGACCTAATTATTGGTATGTGCTTGATCATGCACTATTTTTTTCATCCTCACAATAGTGTGTTTGACAACTTTCTTATATTGAAAACATAATCAGTTCATTTGAATAAATGAACTGTTGACTTATATTTTCTACGATGTGGAGCAATCTCATGAATTTATGACTTTGTGATGTAAACTTAACCCTAGGTAGAGAATTTTTAAGAATATTAAAAGATTAAGTTTATCAACATGTAGTGCACATTAAGTTAGAAATTAAAACTAGTGATTAATTTGATGGATTTTTAAAAAATGAACTAAGTTAGCAATTCCAATTAAATATCAAGCATAAGTTTCAATAATTATACTTAAGTGTTCTTAGCAAGTAAAATATTCAATAGTGATTCGTACGCTATTAGGTATGTAGAAGCACACACACTCAATATTTGTGGACGATAGTAAATTCAGATAATATTCTAGAGATAAATAGTACCACAAATAACGGAGAATGGAAAGAATTACCAGAGTTCGATGACAGTGTCGCTGCCACAGATGGATAGGAAGAAACTGCTGATCGTTGACGTGTGTGTACTCCTCCACAGATCACACTTGATATGAAGATTAAGGTTAGGGTTTGGATGAGGATTTGGGCATTAGGGTTTAGAATTTGATTTGAAAATTTGGGGATTAGGGTTTCAGGCTTAAGGGGGTTTTTGGGGATTTTGGAATAAAGGAAGTTTCGGTGGTGATGGTGGAGCTTACTGGAGGTGGCGCTGCGATGGGGAAAGTCGAAGTGCGAGGCGCTGCGATGGTGGAGAAGAGGGTTGGTGTTGGGGCTGAGGGTGATGGCAAATGGAGGTTGCGATCGGGTTGATGATGGGTTCAGGGTGGAGTCGGGTGCTCGGTGGTGGAGGAGAGGCAGTCAGAGGCGGTAAGATGGGCTGAGGAGATGGTAGTCGGGAGGTGATGATGTCGGGATGTTTGTGGAGGCTGGATGGGTTTCGATAAACAAAGGAAGAAGAAGAGAGAGGAACGGGGGCGGTCGGGTGAGGAGAGAGATGAAGTGGGTGGCAGTTGTGGGGCTTCGAGAAGAAGGGGGATGGGGGAGTGTAGTTTATGAAGATGGAGTTGGGGATCTAGGCTTTTTCACAAACCCTAATAATTTCTTATGGTCTCACTCACACAAGAGAAGAATGAAGAACAAAAACTCAATACACAATAATTTTTTTAATCAATCAAAGCATTTTTCTCATTAGTCAAAAGACTTATATATAACCTCAAAACAAATCTCAATACAAATCTCCAAAATGCAGAAAATAAAGGGTACAAATAGCAAAACTACTACATATACCAAAATAACTAAAAGTGCTGAAATAAAAATAACTAGACTAATAAAATAGCCATCCTAGACGATGCCTGTGCTGATAGATGTGCCCAAAACGTCTCAAACCGATGTCTTCATCACTTTGGTTCTGTTGAAGTTTTTTTTTGTGAGTGGAAAGTGCATTACATATCCTTCTACATCCATTTTGCAGTTTGCCTAAGCAGTCTAAGAGGATCTACCTCATGACCTGTGCATGATTAGGAATTCATTCAGTTTGGCTTGAAAGTGACATACTTGGCTGGTTATGGTAAAGAGTCTTCTGCCCAAATACATAATATATACTGATTTATTTGTAAATGTTCTTAAAAGAATGTTTCAGTGAGGTTCTAGCTAAACATGCAATTCATGTGGAAGTGTATAACCAAATCCAATTGATGTGCAAATGTAAGCTGTAAATTTGGAGAGAACATTTCTTTTCCCCATCTTTTGGTTAGAGTACTAACAAACTGGCATTGGGGACAAGAGACGGCTTTTGCATCCACAGTTTCATTTTTATTACAGTAATGGGTACATCTTGAGACCATCTGGTATATGGAGTAACGAGCTTTTAAAATATGGCATCATTTTTTATATAAGGATTGCTATTCTTTAAACTCTTGTTGGATGATTAGTATTATAGCTCCACTACATGATTTTAAAGTCTTTTCATATTGCTTAATTACAGTCCATAATTTGATTATATCTTTTCAATTGCTATTATTGACCATTTGTAGCACTGAGAAACCTTAAAGAATCTGGTGCTTCCTACTTTGTTTTGGATCTCAGGGATAATCTTGGTGGACTAGTGCAGGTTCGTGACATTCCATTCGATAAATTCGTTTACAGTCTACAGAAGATACAATTTTCTTCAGTTCAGTAAACCAATCGTGAAGTATTGAACTTTACTGCCCTTTACTTTCATTCCAAAATTGGTTCATTTTTAGTTTAATATGCAGTTGTTTAGTTATTAACATAGTCTTTCTACCTAATAAACATGACTCGATGAAGATGCCAATTTAAGTCATAATGTTTCTAAATTAGTCCAACTTCGTACCTTTCCGGCATAAACCGTATATCTAAGAGAGGTCGTATTTCTGTGGGTTGGTAGTAATGGAATGGTTTCATTATCTAAAATGAAGAACATTTCCCACCAAAGGATGTGTAGATCAATGTAATTGATGCTTCTTAACATGCAAAATCAAACGTGAAAGAACTACACGTTGTACATTGTTCTTGCCATTGCAAGGTCTAGAGGAGATTAAATATATGTATTCACAAGACTCAGAACCTCCTCTTCCGAGATGCAATTCCAAAAGTTAATCTTAATTTAACTAGTGCATTGAAATAAGAAGATAAACCTGAGGTTGACCTGGTTAAAATTCATTTATAGAGGATTAACATTTTTTAAATTATTTTTATCTATTTATTTGTTTATTTCATTTAAGTACTGGAGTTTTCTTTCCTGTAGTGCTAGACTAAATGTATGTCTTTTATGATTGAGAATTATTTATTATTCTAAACCAGGAGTTGACTCTGAGAGGATTTCTTCTTTGCTAGGTGCAATCCTTACCAAGAATAACCCACATTACTTGTTTGCCTGATATGATTCTACTGTAGTTGTAGATCTCATTTCCTTTTGTTTTCTTCATAAATTAATACATATACTTAACATTTATTCATTCTCCTGAAATTCAGATATTGGTTACATGATTTTGATATCATCTTCATTGCTTTTTCCTAGACTGGGATTGAGGTTGCCAAGCTTTTTCTGAATGAAGGGGAAGCGGTATGCAGTACTTACATCTTACCGTAAATCAACTTTGATTATTGTGCAACTGCTGTAATTCTTGGAGGGATTTCCATTAGTGCACACTCTCTGCTTTGGAAATGATTATTCAAATTTTCTATCGACTCCCATAATAATTTTTCATTCTTTAATGTTCAAAAGTAATGGATTTACAATATCATCCTGTAATTTTAGCTTATTGTTATTGTCAGTATTGTTAGTATATGTATATAGATTGTATCACATGTATCAGATACTAGATTTGCCCGTGGCCACGTGCCTACGGCACGTTTTCAGAACGTTACAGCATATAAAAACAGTAAATCAACAATTATGTAGCTAAAATTTGAATGGTATGACAATAATTAGTTGTAAATAAAAGTCCAGGTTTTCATTAGTATATGGAGAAAAATAATTATAAATTGGGGTATAAAAGTCCATGTTGTCATATATATATATATAGAAAGAGAGAGAGAGAGAAATAATTAAATAAATAAATGAGTTGTTTTTGGGGGGATTTGAATTTGAGTTTTGGGGGGAAACTTTTGGGAGGAAAATGTGTTTTGTGAGGTTAGATCTGGGCCATGTTTTCATTTGTATATGGAGAAAAATAATTATAAATTGGGGTTTAAAAGTCCATGTTTATATATATATATATATATATATATACATACATACATACTAGGTCTGCCCGTTGACACGTGCCTATGGCACATATTCGGAACGATGCACCTGGTTTGATTATATAAAATAGTTTTGGAGGTCCAGCAAATTAATTGAAGTAGCAAACATATTATATGAGAAAGTAGTATATCTACCTTTAAGCTCAACCATCGCCTTTTTGATCATTAGCTTGAACTTACCTGGAATGCATATAGTTTGTTAGAAACACTGCATAGAGTTTTTTTAAACTGCAACATCACTTTTAGATGTTTGTAATAGTTATGCAAGTATATTATTATATAGGTTTTATAGAACTTACTTTAATCTCATAACCACTGTGAGCATGTCTAAATACAATGGTAATGCAAGTGCATGTGTGAAGGTATCTACAATACCAATAATCTAAACATTTGTTTGTCTGAGATTCAGTTTGCAATTGAAATACCTCTTATTATTATTTCAACCAAAATGAAATACATGAAGTTTTCAAAACTCTAATCCAAGCTAATTATTTCTTTTATCTCCACTTTGTCTTTCCATTGCACCTTTATAAAAAAAAATCAAAATGGATAAATAACAAATTTACTTTAGCCGTCTTTCTTGAGTGGAGAGTTTGCACCATTCACTGGTAAACTCTAGGCATCACAATCCTATATATCCAAACATACACTAAAAGTTCTTATATGTTATCCATGGTTTCTAATAACCAGTGAAGGGAACACCTCACGATAGTATTTTTTCTTGTAGTAAAGAAATTAATATTGCATATTTGCCAAGTTATTTTAGGTTGCTAGTCAGCTTATCTGTCCTGCTATAGTTTGGAAGCCAAAATTAAGGTCACCAAATAATCCATCTCTCACTTGCGTACACCTTAAATCAAAACAAAAAAAACTCATCAAATAAATCACCAAATTAAAAATTTTTAAACCCAAAAATAAAACAACCATACCTCTTTGAACTTAAATCCCATGCACACACAAAATTCAAGTCAACAAAAAATTGAGTAATCCCCTGTACACAAAAAATTATAAATTAGAATGAGAATTCGGTTAATGAGATGAAATTAGAGTCGTCGCATCGCATATAGAGGCTCTCGATTCGGTGGTGGGAATCGCCGATACGGAGTTGTTTGATATTCGTGCTCGATTTGGTGGAGGGGTGTCACCGATACAGAATCAGCAGCGGATCAGATATCGGCGACGACCTCTTGATTGAGATTCGACATTGGACTTTGGATTTGGATTTGCTTTGAGATTTTCAAATTTTCAAAATTTCAAATTTTTAAAATTTCAAAAATTTCAAATTTTTTTATTTTTATTTTAAATTTTTATTTTTTTAAAATTTTCTAAATTTCTTAAATTTCAAAAAATTTAGAAATTGTAAAATTTTTTAAATATTTAAAAATATATATGTTTTTAAATTTTATTTTTTTTAAATAATTTTTTAAAAGTTTTTTATTTTTTTGATTTTTTTGAATTATTTTTAACGTTTTTAAAGTTTTTAAATTTTTTATTTTTTTGAAAAATTTAAAAAATTTTATTTTCTTAAATTTTTGAATAGAAGAGAGAGAAAGAGAGAAAAATAATTAAATAAATAAAGGAGTTGTTTTGGGTAGGGGATTTGAATTTGAGTTTTGGGGGAAAACTTTTGGGGGGGGGGAATGTGTTTTGTAAGGTTAGATTTGAGCCTTTGATTTTAGGAAGATTAAAGGAGAGCCACTTGATAGCTTTCTTTGTGTTTTATTTATATATATATATATATATATATATATATATATAGGGAAAAAGGGGTATGAGCAACTTGCTCATTTAGTAAATGAGCAATTGATGAAGGTGACATGCATGTGATTGGAAAATTCTAAAAGTGGTTAGTTTTCCAATGTATTACATGTATGCAACATCGTCAATTGCTTATTTACTAAATGAGCAAGTTGCTCATATCTCTTTTTCCCATATATATATATATATATATATATATATATATATATATATATATATATATATATATATATATATATATATATATATGGGAAAAAGGGATATGAGCTTCGACATTGGATTTGGATTTGCTTTGAGATTTTCAAATTTTCAAAATTTCAAATTTTTTTATTTTTATTTTAAATTTTTATTTTTTTTTAAATTTTCTAAATTTCTTAAATTTCAAAAAATTTAGAAATTGTAAAATTTTTTAAATATTTAAAAATATATATGTTTTTTAATTTTAATTTTTTAAAATAATTTTTTAAAAGTTTTTTATTTTTTTGATTTTTTTGAATTATTTTTAACGTTTTTAAAGTTTTTAAATTTTTTATTTGTTTGAAAATTTTAAAAAATTTTATTTTCTTAAATTTTTGAATAGAAGAGAGAGAAAGAGAGAAAAATAATTAAATAAATAAAGGAGTTGTTTTGGGTAGGGGATTTGAATTTGAGTTTTAGGGGAAAACTTTTGGGGGGGGAATGTGTTTTGTAAGGTTAGATTTGAGCCTTTGATTTTAGGAAGATTAAAGGAGAGCCACTTGATAGCTTTCTTTGTGTTATATATATATATATATATATATATATATATAGGGAAAAAGGGGTATGAGCAACTTGCTCATTTAGTAAATGAGCAATTGATGAGGTGACATGCATGTGATTGGAAAATTCTAAAAGTGGTTAGTTGTCCAATGTATTACATGTATGTGACATCGTCAATTGCTTATTTACTAAATGAGCAAGTTGCTCATATCCCTTTTTCCCACATATACATATATATATATATATATATATATATATATATATATATATATATATATGTATATGTGGGAAAAAGGGATATGAGCAACTTGCTCATTTAGTAAATAAGCAATTGACGATGCGGCATGTATGTGATTGGAAAATTCTTAAAAGGGTTAGTTGTCCAATGTATCACATGCATGCCACATAATCACTTGCTCATTTACTAAATGAGCAACTTGCTCATATCCCTTTTATCATATCCCTTTTACCCTATATATATATATAGATAGATAGAGAGAGAGAGAGAGAGAGAGAGAGAGAGAGAGAGAAATAGTTAAATAAATAAATGAGTTGTTTTGGGAGGGGGGGATTCGAATAGAGAGAGAGAGAGAGAGAGAGAGAGAGAGAGAGAGAGAGAGAAATAGTTAAATAAATAAATGAGTTGTTTTGGGAGGGGGGGGATTCGAATTTGAGTTTTGGGGGAAAACTTTTTTTTTGGGGGGGGGGGATTGTGTTTTGTGAGGTTAGATCTGGGCCTTTGATTTTGGGGGGATTGAAGGAGGGCCACTTGATAGCTTTCTTTGTGTTTTATTATATAGATGCTTATCCTTTAGTGTATAGTTCCACATTTATGGTTGGCTATCATGCCCTAGTAGATCTGATCTCATTCTCTCTATTCCTATCACGGTATCCGAGTACAGAATCTCATAGAGATTTTGGGATCCAAACCCCAAATAGAGAAGATCCTGATCCCAAATCTTCCCTTCAAAATCCAATCACAATCTCAAATTCCTAGCAAAGATAATTGTTGCTCTGCATCAGGTAATATCCATGCCACCATGTAGTTAATATATTTGCCAATACCCCGTTAAGCCTAATACACGATCTTTTGACTTCTGTTGCTTTTCTGGTAGTAAGAATATTCTTCATTCCTTCTTTCAAAAAGAGCTGTATTTTGGTGCTTCTTTGAGTTTGATTCATAAAACTGAATCAACTGATGCCTTGGCTAGGTGTATTTTTTTACTTAACGACAGAAAGATTGACACATTGTTATATTAATGAGTTGCCCAACTTCTTTACTACCATGTTTTGTGCATGTGGATGTGTGGATAAAAATATTAATTACCTGTAGTTTTTATCTGCACACGTGACCTCTTTTCTGTTTGTTCCCGACAACATATGTAACTGTTTTGCCTGGTTTATTATATGTTTTTTCAACCTTATGCTCATCTGGGGTGAACATGAATCTTTCTGTTAGCTTTCCATTGGGGATCAATTGGGTTTTTCTTTGATTTTTCTTTTGTCATAATTACTGACTAATTATTGTAAATGTTTTAAAAAGATTCCAGGCCAGAAGGGCCCATCGTTTCATTAATCAGAAATTAATAGAGCATTACCAATCGTTATGAACAAGTTTTACTTCTTTTTGGTATTTAATATATCGTAGTATCTTTTTAGCAGGTTATCTATACTATTGGCAGAGATCCCCAAGACCAGCTGACTGTTGTTGCTGAAACTCCACCTTTCATTACAAATCCAGTTATTGTACGTCATTATAATTTTTGTTTTTTCTATTATCTATAAAGTAATAATCACTATAAAAGTTTATTGGCATTACTCCACTGCAAATCAATACTATAGTTCTGTAACTGAAGACAAGTGATTTTTTTGAATGCTATTGGTATCATAACTTTCTTACCTATCAATTTTAAATTCATTACAAATCCAGTCATTGTACGTCATTATAATTTTTGTTTTTTCTATTATCTATAGAGTAATAATAACTATAAAAGTTTATTGGCATTACTCCACTGCAAATCAATACTGTAGTTCTGTAACTGAAGACATGTGATTTTTTTGGAATGCTATTGGTATCATAACTTTCTTAGCTATCAATTTTAAATCATAACGTTTTGCATTATCACTTATCAGTTGTTTGTTGTCATAATTTTAGGCTTTGTCTGAAGTAGGGGAGAAGTTGCACTGTAGAAAAATTCTGACTTCATTCAAATTAATCAAAATATATATACACACACAAGTGTCTTTGGAATTTTCTTAATCTAACACCAAAATTGTGCACCTCGAGAACTTGCTTGACATCATTCATCATGATCTTCAATCTCTAAACTATACACGGGAGCAAATCTATGTGAGTTCAGTGCGTTTAATGCTACGAGTTTGTGGTTATATTTGTTATATTGATAAGCTGTTTTAGGGGTGGGGTTGAATTGTAGGCTGATACCATTTAACTAGAATGTTTTAAGAGCTCCAAATGGAATCAAGTATCAGTTGATACTGATATATATATGTCAATTTGGTATGTGTATATATCAATCTGGGTGTCACTAAGAGTTATGTAACATTGTTGTTTGTGTGTGATATCGGTGAAGATGTACAAGAGAAGTGGGCGCCATGCATGTTCATACAGATTACATACGTGTTGATTGGGATTTTCAATTGAAGTAAAAAAGAGAGCATGTGAAGGAAGATCCTTACTTCAGTGATTCCATTAAATAAAATCACTCAACTTGATTAGAAACATCATCAATTATTTACTACCATGAAAATACCAATTTCTCAAACAACTTCTAAAGAAAATATGAATCTTTTTGACAAAAATCTAAGTTGCTAAATGAAAAACTGATACTCTGAATTGATTCCATAATTATTTTCAAGGCCAACTGATTCTTCTACAGAAATTGCTGCGTGAAGTCCATATGGTAATTCTGAGATTTCAAAACTTGAACTGCAGTCAAAAAAGTTAGTGTACATTGCCTGCACATTGCCTAATGACTTCAACTTGATGAATATTGTATTATACTGGATGGAGATCTATCCTCTACATGCTTCTAGATGTTACTATGAATTTTGTTCAAGTTTTCAACATTTGTTGTACTTCCACCAGTTGCTGTATGGCGACATCTAATGGTTACAGTGTCTTTTAAAAAAAAAGTAACTAGACGTCTAAAACTGTTCCACTTGTTAGTTAATTTTAATTGTCTAAACTTTTTACTTTTCTCTGCTAATTGTCTGCATGTTTGAGAAAATAATCATCTTTTCTTCTGATGTAGGTCTTGGTGAACAACAGAACCGCAAGTGCAAGTGAAATAGTGAGCAATATAGCGAATGATCTTTTAGTTGTAACATTATGCATATTAATTGTCGTTAAGTGGCATATGCTTAACACCCCCACCCCGTTGTCTGTTAGGTAGCTACAGCTCTCCGTGATAACTGTAAAGCTGTTCTTGTAGGACAAAAGACTTACGGAAAGGTCTGAAGTCCCATTCACAGGCACAAGCTTTAAATTTATTGTTTAGATTTCAAATCCTGTTCCTGATTTCTGCCCTTTCATTTTCTGTTCGATCTTTAATATTTTCTAGGGTTTGATACAATCTGTATTTGAGCTTCATGATGGATCTGGTGTGGTAGTCACCATTGGGAAGTACGTTACACCAAATCACAAAGACATCAATGGCAACGGACTAGAACCTGACTTCCCTCAACTTCCAGGTATATTATTGATGAGGACATCAAATTTGTTTTATTTTTATTTTGAGATTTATCCATATGTAGTTTATCTGAGAGATTTGTTTTAGATTTGTTTAAGATTTGTTTTGGATTTGTTTTGAGCCTATATATAGGTCTTGAGAATAATGAAAAGTTATGCTACTTGATTAAAAAAATTATTCTGTTGAGTTATTGCTCTTCATCCTTCTTTTTGTGTGAGACAATTGAGAGAATTATTGGGATTTGTGAGAAATCGTAATAAAGTATTAGGGTTTGTGATAAACTCTAAAACTACACCCAAAATCCCCCAAAATTAATTAATTAAACCCTAAACTAATTTTCCTCTTCTCTTCTTTCTTCTTCCTCTTTGTTGGGAACCCGAAACCCATTACAGCCCCCAAATCCTCATCGTCCTCCTCCCCTCCTCTACCGTCGTCGATCAAACCATCCCCCCCCCCCTCACGCGCACGCGTCATCGTCGCCCTCTCGGCTACTTCCAAACCCCCCACCACGACGTTTCTACACTGCCGCAACTCCACAGCAACCCGAAACCCCAACGTCGACATCAACACATCCACGATCAGCTCTCTTAGTCAGTAGTCACCAACACACCCCCACTGCTAGCTGTAGTCGCCATTGATCTCCGTCCTCCTTGCTGCACTGCCTTGCAACCACCCTGAGTGCCACCGTCTATCTCTGCGCCATCACGAGCCCGTTCGTCGACATCGGTAAACTCTTTCCACTTTTCAAATATTTGTGTTACTGCTTTATCATCTCTATACTATTATTTGATTTATGTGTCGCCTACAAAATATTGAGTGAGTGTTTATACTTGTCTATTAGAGTACAAATCATTATTGCATATTTTACTTGCTAAGAACGCTTAAATATATAATTATTGATTGTTAGTACTGAATCATTGATTGAGCTTGTTAAACTTAATTCAATTCTTGAAAATCCATCGAACCGATTAACTGTTTTAATTTCTAACTTGATCCTCATTATATGTTGGTAAACTTAATCTTTTAATATTCTTGGAAATTCTTAGGGTTAAGTTTACATCAATTATTCGTTTGTATTTATAGCATCCGTAAAATTTAAGCATCTAATACTCGTATTTCTGCGATTACAGCTTTAAACGAAGTCAGCAATACTCTTTCGCAATGCCAGACTCAAAAGATGGGATGAAGGTGTGAATTATCATTCTCCTTTTATATTGGCGTGCTTCTCTTTCCCTTCTCTACTTCCAATTCTATCTATCAGCATGAGTTTTTTTATGTTTAATATTATATCTTATACCAACCACATACTTCCCAAAACTTATGGAACTGCTAATATTTATTGCACCATTCTCATACCCTTGAGAATATTCCTTCCATGTTGATTTGCTTTTCCCATTGACATTTTAACAGAATATAAAGACCAAATTGAAATTATTTAGTCTTCTAAGATATTTGTCTAGTAATCACTTATCCCAGCTGAAGTTGATGGCTTTTGAATTAAAAATGTGCATCTTAGCACTTCTCCATGGTACTAATATGATAAAGGTAGACCAATACGCCAAATAGATGAGCGTTTTTTAGATAAGATGGATTAGTCTGTTTCACTCAAAAGTATTTGACAAGCTCATGGGACATGAACTCTGTGATGCTTAGTGAGAGATCCTGATTAGGAAACCCCCCCATGTGTAGTGACTGAGAGATATCGAAACCAGAAATATGAAACTCTGATAATTTATTGCCAAAACTCTGATAATTTATTTTAGTCAACAATTTTATTTGATCAGTTCATAAGTTTATCTTAATCTTTGAGCGATTTTTAGATGGATTGTCAAGTTGTTGAATTTTTAATTCTCTTATTGTATTGGAATTAATTATTAATGAAAGGTTATGGCATAAAATGGATGTCATCTGTTAGTGTTTATGGCCTGATTTATTTGTTTGTGCTTGAGTTCAGTGAAATTTCTTTTATGTTCAATTGCTAATTACATTTGCTCATAAATTCAGTGAAAATTGTGAAACCCCCAACTTTTAGTTTATGTATATATGGGTCTTCATTATGCTCATCATTTTCCTATGTGAGAGAGATCTACCATCTCCAATGATATAACTACCCAACAGATCACAAGTATAAGTAAATTTTTACCAGTTATAAGGAAGAGATCAAAGTGGGACGAAAGCCTATCTGATTTTCTCATTCTTTTCTGACAAGTGTGCTAACTTGGGGCATCTCTTCAGTATGTTTCTTCGCTTTTCCTCGTGTATTTCTTTATCAGTTTATACTCGCTGTTGGTTGCCGTGTGGCCTTTAGAACCAATTCAATTGACAAGCAAGCAATATTTAATATCACACATCCTAAGGCGAACTTGCTATATCCTTTCATTTATTTGCAGATTAAAGGTTTATATTTGTCAAAATTTCTATTCCTAAATCTTTAATTTTGATTTTTCTAATATATATATATATATATATATATATATATGATGCTGCTTTTTTTTTCTCTGTGTGGGATAATGAGTTCTTTGATAATTAGGGAAAGCTTAGATCTCACCCATTGATAAGATCTGATGTGAGATTGATGTTTGTGGATGGATTTGGAGTGAATGGCTGAGATGCCATTGGAAACCTGCAAAAAACCCTGAAACACCTGGAGTTCTCCTGGCAACAGGCCCTCCGATGATCAAGTCAGCAACTCAGATGTGTAAACTGGGTTTTTGTGGACAAAATATTGATTACCTATTAATGGAGGAGGTAGAGTTGTATTTATAGGCAATGAGGAGATTAGTTATTGGAAAGATTCCGTAACTCATTTGGAAGATCCCCTAAATCAGGGAATCTAATTAGTTATTATCTTTCCATTTTCGGGAAATTTGATTGCTCACCATGATTGACTGGTCATTCTCCCCTAATTGGGGTTGCAAACTAGCCTTCCTTATGGGCTGATCCAAGATGGTGAGCCTATGGGCAGTCCATGTGATGATCGTGGGCTTGTAGCTGTTGTAAGATTACTGTTTTGCCCTCAAAAATCTTGGGATTCGTGCGGGGATCGTACGACCTTGATTAGCTGTAATTTTCACCTACATCATTAGCCCTTACTCCTAAAGGTTGGGTGCATCAGCCTTCGGGGAGTAGCTCTCTCTGGGGACGCTCTGCGATATGTCCCGGGTTCCGTCACGGGTTCCTGAGAGCAGTAATTGTCCATTGGATTTTTTGTTATTTTTTCTCAAAATTTTCGACTAATTTTCTCGAGTTTCTAAAAGTGCCTCGGCATGCCGAGGCGATAAGTTCGGTTGACTCGTTGAGTGCCTCAGGTACCATGCTGAGGGTCGAGGGTCGAGCCAAGCAAATTTTAGGAAAAATTCACGAGAAACTCGGATTACCATGTCGAGGGACGAACAAAACAATTTTTTAAGGAAAATTCGCGAGTGGCTCGAATTATCATACCGAGGGACGAGTTAAGCAAATTGTAGGAGAAAGTCGCCAATGAATTGGATTACCATGCCAGGGGACGAGCCAAGCGAACTTAGGAGAAAATAACGAGTGGCTTGGATTACCATGCCGATGGACGAGCCAAGCAAATTGTAGGAGAAATTTGCGAGTGGCGCGGTTTATTATGCCGAGGGATTAGCCAAGCATGTTTTTTGGAGAAAATCACGAGTGGCTCAGATTACAATGCCGAGGGATGAGCCAAGCAAGTTTTTGTAGAAAATCGCGAGTGTCTATTACCATGTCGAGGGACGAGCCAAGCAAATGGTAAGAGAAATTCACGAGTGGCTTGCTGAAGGTCGTAAACTTGCAATATTTTTCCCTTTTGTGATCGCAGCTTGACAGGGGTGTTGGATCTTGACCATTGGATGGCATTGACAGGTGGACAGTTAGGATCAAGTTAATGTCATGTGATTTCGTGTTAATCGATGAGTCATGTCATTGTACTTTGTGGTCATCGAAGAGTCTCTTCCCCCTATATATATCCTCCACCCCCTTCTCATTTCTCACTTTACTTTCTGTTTCTACAACTAAAGCATCTTTTTATAGAAATATGGAAATCCTCCTGCGATCTTTCCGTCGAGTTTTCTGTGATTCGCACAACTAGGTAAATTATTATTTTAATTATGTCTAGGGAATGATCCGGCGATTCAGCGTCCACTTCGGGCCGTGATGATTCACCATCGCCGTCTACGTCTTGGTCACTCCCAGAGGGTAAGGAGTCCGCGGTGTTGCAGAGGCAAAAGTATGAAGTAACCGAGAGCTCAGGGGCTGTCGTCATTACCTCTGACGAGTTATGAACCAAGGGAGTACAAACCGGAGGGGGGTATGGAACATCCATTTCTTATGGACCCTCTCATCATCACGATGTATTCGGATGACCTAGTTGATCTAGTCCAGTTCGGAATACAGCCATCGTCTCTGGGTCGGCTGAAGATAGAGGTGGACAGAACTGTTAATACCCTGGAGAAGACTGATATCCTCGTGATTCGGAACACCTTCCTCATTCTTCGTGAGTTTTAGCTAATGGGGTCCACCCGACCAACAATCTGGTCCTAGGGGTCTGCATGTTTCCTTTGGACGCCTTTGTCTTGGGGTTTCGACTCCCCATGCACCCGTTCATCAAGGAAGTGTTGAACTGAGCCGGGGTGAGTCCGATGCAGTATGGGCCAACTCCTGGAAGCAGCTCGCCAGCTTCATATGTTGTGCAAGAAGAAAGAGGCACTGCTAAAGCTCAAGTACTTCCGAATGTGCTTGGGCATGTGTACCGCTCGGGTGTACGAAAGGCGGTTCTTCCTTACACCACGCCTCGTTAAGTACTTTCCGAAGGTGATTGAGAAGCGTATAGCCAAGTTCGGCTTGAGTCCGGCCATTCTCAGTACGTAGTTTCTTTTTTGTAGACAACTCTTTGGCCTCATTTTAACATTACCATCTTTCTCTTTGCAGTCATGCTTGACGAGTTAGTTATCGAAGCTCGCAGTTGAACTGGCAAAAAAAGGAAGTCAAGCAGCCGAAGGGGAAGAAGCGGCCCTCAGCCTCTGCCTTCGCTAAGTCATCGAAGCGACGCTCTGAGAGGGCGAAAAAGTTGAAGGCCCTCACCATTGCCGACCAACCTTGACTCCCTTAGGGCCCGACAAAGCGAGGAGGTGCTCAAGGTCATCGAGTTGGCTAGGCCCTCGCTTCCTCCAATTCACTCGTAGGCCAAGAGTGCCTTCAGGGAGAAGATCGAGAAAACCTTCAATCCTGGCTGACTCCATCATGGAGGGCCCAGTCGCTCTCGAGGTGGTGAACCACCTCGCTCCGCCGAGCGACATGAAGTGCCTCGCCCACGAGACGTTCGACTCGAGCTACCTTAAGTGGGCTCAAGCCTTTGTCTTGGTACGTATCCTATCTTGACAAGTTTATTTCTATATTTTGTCCTTGAATTTTTGAAAGTGTTTCACCCTCCATTTGCATGCGACTCTCTAGGGGGGCGGAGATGAAGCGATAGCACGAGCATGAGCACAAGTGCGCCAGGCGGGGCGGCCCGGGTGGAGGATTACAAGGAGGTCAAGCTCAAGCTCAAAGAGCTCGAGAAGACGGAAAACGGCTCTGAAGGCAGAGCTCTCGTCCATGGCCTCGGACCGGGAGAGCCTCGAGAAGGAGAAGACTTTGGGTTGAGGCAAGGGAGAAGGAGCTGGAGAAAGACCGAGAGAGGGCCATCGACATGGTCATTGATGCTGAGGATGAGGGTTACGACCAAACTCTGCTGCATGTCGAGCAAAGATATCCTGAGCTCGACCTTGACTTCTCCTTCTGAATGAAGGTTGGCGACGGTCCTCCGACCCCTAAGGATATCCCCTCGAGTGGCGAGGTGGGTTCTCCCATTCCCACCGACGCTCAAAAGGACGACTCTGAGGTCGCCCCTGTTGATGGCCAAGAGGTGCCTCCTCCTCTGCAGTAGGATTTTTAACTTGTTTTGTTTTGTACTATTGTCGAATTCGGGCTGGCTGTAACACCTCGAATTTGTAAAATATCGAAAATACCCGTTTTTATTTTCCTGGAGTGGTGAGAATTTTATTTGGTGTCAAGATTTGTGTTAGACTGGTATTATTGATATATTAGAGCTCAGAGTTGAGATTTTATGTGAAGAAATATTGTTTAATTTTTTATAATGCTGGAGGATTATTATAAGATAATTTAGTGTATTTTGTATTGTTCGTATATAGTTGGGGTTTATTTGAAATATTTTGGAGAGGGGGGGAGGGGCTTATTTGTAAATACTCCTTTATAAAAATATATTTATATTATTAAATTTTCCTGAAATCCCTTTCCCGACCTTTCCTCCTTCCCCCGTTCTTTCCTCCTTCTGATCCCGATTCCCGATCAAACCCACCGAAACCCACTTTTAGCCTCCCTCTCCCCCACCCAAATCCGCTTATTTTCTTCTTGTTTTTCAAATTAATTTGAGGGGTAAGCTAAGTAAAGGGTGCTATAGCTCGTGGTAGTGTCGGTTTTTCGAGAAAGCTTCGAGAAGGTATACAAAACATTTTATTTGTCTTTTGGATTGTATGTTTTTTATCTCTTTTAGCAATATTTGATGTGAGAGGCTTGTTAGTGTATGTAAATCATGGTAGGAGTGAGAGATGGAGAGTTTCTTGGTGAAAAGTTAAGTTGTAAATTTTTCATAACCCTTGAGTTAGGTTTGTAGATTCGGAAAGGGAAATTGGTTCAATTGATGGTAGGAAAAAGTATTGGAGGGGATTAATAAGAAATTTTGATAATTTTTATAGGCTTTAATGGAATGGAATGAAGGTGAAAAGTGCACGCCAGGTGTTCGGTGAAATGCCCGAGCGAGATTTAGGTGAGAATTTGTTTGGTTTGGAGGTGTAATTGAGTCTTGTTATTATTATTAACCCTAATTTGAGAGATTAGGATAAAGGGATTAAAGAAATTAGGAAATAAGAAATTTTCTTATTAGGAAGCCTCCGATCAACATGTGAGTTTTTGCAATGGGATCCGAATTTGAAATCTGTCGATGTAGCTCGGCTACTCATGTCATTTGTGACGTGTGGGTGAAGATGGATTTGAATTTGGAGGTGCGTAGGTCGAGTTTTGAGTTTTAAGCTAATCGGTCCTATAACTTTCTATTTAGGTGGAAAAAGTTGAACTTCGACTAGCTACCGAGCAGACGTAGGACATCGTTTGCTCGATTTGTCAGATGAGTATGTTCTACATATGTTTTATGTTGTGACCAAATTTTGTGGCTTTTTGATATATTTCGTAGAAGTTATGCTAAAAATTGATTTTGAAGGAAAATACGAATTTTTAAGGGTCCGAAAATGGGTTTTTGTGATATGTGGTGAAATCGACTATTTTAAGTATATAAAATCTATATTATGAATTAGTGTGACGTGTTAAAGTAATAAAAATTTAATTTATTAAACGGTTTATGCATATTTTTATCCTGTGCATGTTTCGTGCATGTTTTTGGGTATGTAAGTCGATATAGGTGATTTGGTATATGTGGAGCCTTGTGTATGGGCTAGTATGTTATGGATGGATGTTATGAGGTGTAATTAGAAGAAATTAGTGATTGTGGCCATGTTTTGGAAATCCGTGTATGTGTAGTGCATGTTTTGGGGCATATAGGCCCTTATAGGTGATTTTACTTACATGGAGCATTGTGTATGAGCTAGCTGCTATAATTGGATGTTATGAGATTTAATGAGACGAAATAAGTGATTGTGGTCATTTTCTTGGAAATTCGCATATGTGGTGTATGTTTGTGATATATATATTTCATGATAGTGATGTTGTGGTAAAATAAATAACTTGGTGCATTCTTGTTATACAATAAGATGATATGACGGTCTTATATGATTAAATGACAAAGTGTATGCATATATGTGATATAATGATATGATAATTAATATCCTGAACCTCGGTATGCATTAAATTGGTAAGATAAAAGATAAGTTGGTATGTGCTAATAAAATGTGTTGATAATTCACGTGGTTAAAGTCAAAGACATGACTAGTTTGTGAATCAAAAGTGAAATGCTTGTGTTGATAAAGTAAGATGGAAAGATGAATTGATTAATGCTAATAACAGATGGTTTTGTTGACCAGCACCTACAACAATCCTAAAGGTTTGGGCTAGACCTCCTAATACCCAAGGACCGGCTTGGGGTAAGTGGACCCAAATTATGTTTGAGGTAAGTGGATTTTTATCGCCCAAGCTATCGGCTTGAGGCCCGGTTATTCCTTCGATGACAGCTGTGGCGAGGAAGTACCCAGTTTATCTGGGGTTAGTGGTTTTCCCTCTTGGCTTCGGCTAGGAGGAAGTACCCAGGTTACCCGGGGTCAGTGGTTTTTCCCTCTTGGCTTCGGCTGGGAGGAAGTACCCAAGTTCTACTTGGGGTTAGTGGTTCCCTCGCTAGTTCGGCTAGGAGGAAGACGTAGCCTCGGACGAGTAAGACTCTGTGTGAGCATCGGTCCGCGTGTTTTACTGGGCTGTCGGCTTTCAGTATATTGGGATACTGTGGCTCACTGGTCGACAAACTAATAAAATAAATAAGTGTAAATAAGAATGAAAGAAAGTGGTTGTGAATGAAATGAATATGAAGGAATACGAGTTATGAGTTTGTGTATGAAAAAAATTGATAAATGCAGTATGTGGTTAATTTTAAAATGAAAAAGTAAAAGAGACATGTGTTATTATGAATAGTATGAAGTAATTGTATTATGAAAGTGATTATTAAAGTAAAATAAAATATGATATGAGTTGTTACACCTTGGAATTGTGTCGAGGAACTATCCGCCCGCTATTTCTGTGGAAATGGTGGGAACTACCTGCCTTGGCATAATTCGCAGAGTGAGTTGGCATAGTATTGGTAATGAATAATGGAAATGAAGAATAAAGTAAAGTGAAGATGAAAAGTAATTGAAGTAAAATTATAACTGAGCTATCGGCTTGAGATGTGATGTGATATTACCCAAGGTCTACTTGGGGTGCAGTGATTATTACCCAAGCTATCGGCTTTGGGGTGTGATATGTGATTGCCCAAACTATGTTTGGGATATGGAGTATATTGTGATGAGAATGAAAGTGAAGTTAATGGCATTTTGTGTTATAAGTGAAAATGAGAGTAAGATATGTTACTTATAAGAATGAGAAATAACTAAAGTGATATAACAGGATGAGAAGAGTTATAAACATACTTTTGATGCAATAAGAATGAGCATTCAAATAAGTGATATGATAATGATGTGATGAAATGCAAGTAAATTGCCATGTGTACTGAGATGTTATGTTTTGTGTTATATGACATGAATTAATGTGATATTATGGGAATGAATGCATATGTTTATGATGCGATATGTGATGTAATACAATAAAATAAACACCTGTAATATGAGAGTGGTTATGAAAATGATTATTAAAGAAAAGTATGCTGTGATATGAGTTTGTGTACCTTGGAAGTGTGTCGAGGAACTACTCGCCCGATGTTTCCGTGGGAATGGTGGGAACTACCTGCCTTGGCACAACTTACAGGGTGAATGAGTAGTTGTTGATGTGATACTGGTAAATGAAGTGCGTGGCTAAATATGTATGAAGACAAAATGTAGTAGCATCAGGTGATTATATATATAAAGAGAACAAGAAATAAAGAAAGTGCTTTTGTGTGATACTTGTGTAATACAATATTATGTGAATAAGAAATAATTAAAGTATATATGAGGTTAGTGGGATGTATATAGTGGAGTTATATATAAATATAGTTGGATGCAGATTCGAAGCATATTTTGATGTAAAGCAGTAATTGTGATGTTTTATATTCAGATTCCCGGTTGAATCTTCTTATCTTGGTATTTGTAAGTCCAATTTATTTTCATTATTCTAGTAATTTATTTGTTACTCTTTAAATTATACTCACACCAGAGATGACTAACCCCTGTTGTTTTCTGGGGGTTAGGGGGGTCCCTTCCCGACGGTGGACGTTCCTAACTCTCCTGGAGGTTTGCTAGCAGCCCGGTGAGGTAGATATAAAGTTAGATATTATATTTTTGTTGAGATGATAGATTACCTATGTATTTAGTATATGAAGAAACGTAGACAGTTGATGTATTATTTTGTATTAAGGTGAAAATATATATATAGTATTGTGATGAGGTAAGAAAGCCCGTACCCATCTCGTTGGGGAGTATTGGGTTCTGTGTTTGGTTTTTTGGAAAGTTTTACTATACTTTTTCTATTACTTATATAAGTTTTTAAAGGAAATTTATGGTTTTTAATTTATAATTGATATTATGTTATGAGTTTGGCTCCCAGAGCATGGTATTTATATTGCCTATGTGATTATGCTCATTTTGGCCTGGGGAGCTCATGATTATATTGTCTGTGTTGTGAGCTACGGAATTTAGAGTAAGTTTTGTGTGTTTCAGGGCAGAAATTTTAAGGGGAATTCTGCCAAAATTTTATTTGAAATATACCTATCTTAGTTTATGTTTAAAGTGATGTTGGAATTGAAAGAATTGAATTTAGAGGTTTAGTTTTCAAAAAAGGGGAGGGGGGGGGGGGGGGTGTGTTACACTGGCCATCGCCCTTTTTGTACTCCATTTATTTTAATTGAATGGAAGACGTTTTGCCGAACTTCGTAAATTTTTGTTGATTATTGTGTTGCTTTTCGAACAACTTAAATTTTTTTGTTACTGAGTTTCCTGACTTGGACTTTCATAGCATTAGGAGTAGTTAAGTCTTTGATTCTCGTGATAATGTGGCTTTCCCTTTCCTTGCTAGATTGCCTAACGTGTGGGGGCCTACCTTCGCGATAACGAGCTCGAATATCTTAGGAATAGACTGCAGATCATGGAGTTGAGTTTGGCTCATTACTGAAAGGAGTTGAAGGACAGGGAGGCAGCGTTCTCGTGGCACATCCGAAGGTCACATCTTGTAAACCTAGAGGTGGTCCACTTGAAACAGGCGATGGTCGACAGAAGCTCGGGTTCAGCTAGGGCTCAAATTGCTTTCCCCGACAGGTTGTCCTGACCACCTTCCTTGGAGGGTGCTATCTGATTGTCGGACTGTTTCCTTCTGGAAATGCTCATGGATAAGGAGTTTGAGATATACAGATTGAAGGTGGAGTTCGGAGTGGCCGAGTCGTGAGCCACCCCTCTTTCGAGTGTCTGGGTAGAGCCGACGAACCCCAGGGACGCTTAGAGTGGAGTAACTGGAGTGTCCAGCATGGCTAGCCCCCGAGAAGGTCCGGATTGGTAGATCGAAGCACAAACCATGTCGATCGGCCTGGATTCGGTCGTTTGAGCCCGAGAGGATGAGCCCTCGAAGAAGAGGTTCCCTAGACGATCCTTCGGCCTGGATTTTTGTTGTACTGTTTGGATTTCTCGGCGATGCCGAATGTAATAATATGTATTTACGTACTTGTATCGAATGTAACAATGTATTTGCCCACTCAGTTTTCCAAGCATGTAATAGTTTGTGAAATAAAAGCACCCGAGTTTTCAAACTCATCTTTTTGTTAGGATTTTAAGATGACTCGTTCCGACTTGCTTTTCAGCGAGCTCTTCGCGTATTTGTGCGGACCGAACTTTAAACGCTTCGTCTCTTTCCGAGGTCGGTTTGTGTCGAGCCTGTGGACTTGAACTTTTTTGGAGATTTTAACAAGTTGTAAGATCGACACTGAATGGCTAGCCAATCCCTTGAGCTCGCATGGTCATGAGTTAAGGGCTTTGGATTTAAACCGCAGGTCGGACTTATAACTAGTGTCGTCGGGGGGCTAGCAGGCTGTGGGAGCAATTTCGAATGGTGAGCTCTTTTCTGCGGCCGCTTCTATGCAGGCCGCGACGGCATTGTCGAACCAAGTGTTGGACTCTGAATGTTTTTAACAAGGTTTTAAATCTCGGATTTTGGACTCATCTCGGTAAGATGTGTTTCGTCTCGGATCGGAGATCTTTGGGAAATGTGATCATCTTAGATGTTCATTTTGGACACTCAATAAACATATTTTTTTGTTACTAAATAAGATATTATATGTCCTATATGTCATTTATGATATAAAATATTATATAATGTAACTAATGACCCATGAATCAATGACGGTAAATATTTGTAGAATTTAACAACAATATAAAAAAGAATGTAATATAAGTATATAACTAAATTGAATTTGTATTGATTAGAAATGTATTAGTTAATAGGCTTACTTGATTTTACATATACACAAAAAATAGAGACAATTCTCACATCATCTTAGCTTAAGGTCATATATTAAAAGACTTATATGCAAAAAGTAAAATAGAAAAAAAAGTTATATTCACAATAACATTATTGTGTCGATTTTGGCCAATATTTTGGCAATTTCGGTTGAAATCTATACATTTCGGTCCAAAATAATATGAAGTATAAAATCAGTGATTTCGTATTGGCAAGCTAGCTGAAAGGAAATTTCAAACAGTGGTTTTTAAGATGGTAACGGGTTGTTGGAGCAGTTGCAAATGGTGAGCTTCGTTCTACGGTCGCTTCTGTTCTGGCCGCGACAAAATCGTCAAATCAAGTGTTGGACTCTGGACCTGTTTTTAAGATGGTAATGAGTTGTTGGAGCAGTTTCGAATGGTGAGCTCCGTTTGTTCAAGAAGCGACGAGTACATCGAACCATGGTTTGGACTCCAAACCTATTATTGGGGATTTTGGACTGGTCATGGTTCGATTTCTATCTGTGGGCATTGTCCCTAGCTCACTGGTTAACGAATTGCAGGGGAAGCTACGGGTCATATTCCGGATGGTAGTCCAGGTGTTGGAGAGACAAATTTACTGGGAAATTTCGCGAGTGGCTCTGATTATCATGCAAGGGGACGAACCCAACAAATTTTTAGGAAAAATTCGCGAGTAGCTCGGGTTACCATACCGGAACGAACCAAGTGAATTTTTAGAATAGACTCGAATTTGGAATTTTTTTTGAAAGCATGTGGAATTATATTATTCATTGGTAACAATGACAATAAACTTATGTGGCTGGGTCTCAGCAAGCGTTTATTACATTCAAAGGCCTTCGAGGCCTTATTACAATTTTTCCGAAGCTAGTAGAGTGTTAAGACCCTCATAAAGCTTCATCAGGTATTCTGCATTCCATGTCATGAGTATTTCCTTGGCCCTATTTCTCCTGAAGGCGAATTTTTCTCGCACGTCCTCAACGAAGTCGAGGTTGCTTCAGAGTCTTTCGTAGTTGGTTCCTTCATCAAATGTCATTAGTCGGTGGAAGAGAGTCCAACTTCCAAAGGATTACGATGTCAAAGCCGTATGTGATATTGAATGACGATTCTCTTGTCGGTCCCCATTTGGTCATTTTATATGACCAGAGCACGCTCTGTAACACCCCGAATTTCAAAATACAACTGAATTCGAAGTTCCACAGGATCTTTACACTTCTCTTCGTACAATTTTACAAGGAAATAAAAACTTTTTGTTATATCAGAGTTTACACTTACATTATATATTTGCAGCGGAAGCAATTTACAACAATTTACATGAATTGAAATGTACAACTCTTGAATCAATCTTTAATCAGCATGCATTCTTTAGTCTTGTTAATCACTTTATCCTGCATAGAAACTGTGGGCGCGTCAGTTGTTTACAACCGACGAAATATTATACACGGCTATCCTCTCTATGCCGAAACAGTATAATGATTCTCAAATACTTAAATAATCACAAACTTGATCACAAACAAAACTACAAGGGACTATCCTATAGATGTCATGTCGTGCGGTGCACTTAGTCCTTAATGCAGTTGTTTATATTAGATGACACTAATGCGCACTTGTTCAGATTCTATGCATCCCATACTACATAGGTCTGAGGGTAAGCCCTTAACCGTTCTTCATCTTGTAGGGTTCAATCCCTCGTCATGACTTAAACTACTTCAGAAACTACGATAAGTATCTTAGATGTTCTATGAGTACGAGCTCATGTCCAGACAGCCTGGAGGAGAATCCTACGTCATGTCACGACGCATCGTGAAGAACCTATGGACAATTCAGCCTCCGTCATGGGACATGACACCACCCGCAGTCACCAAACACCCTACGAGCGTCGGCTGCGGTACGGACTCCTGTAGACATATCCACGTTATATCACGACGCATCGTGAAGACAGCCTGTGAATACTCTCACACCGTAGCTCCGAGGCCCTCATACTCGTGTTTTTCTCTTATTTTCATCACATCTTCACTATGTATCTAATCCTTAGTTATTTGAATCAGGAACAAAATCAATTCTCTAGAGTTAGCCCTTCCACTATACCGGTCTTAACCATTTATAACACATGACCCGAATCTTGGTCTTTTCATCTCAAATTTCATTTCAACACATTTCTTTCCAATGCCGGTATGAGGCTTAACTACACTCTAGTTCTCAATTTCAATTTATAATCACAAAAATTGAGTTTTTATACTCATAAATTTTTTTTCACAATTAACATGATTTCTTTTCATTTCTATGAATCAAAACTCACATATCAAGTTCACTTTCCAATCTTATACTTCATGCTCACAAATTTCCTTTCCATAAGCACAATAAATTCTCATACTATAGTTTCTTTCCTTAATTCCATAATGGCAAAATAACAATTTTCAACATTCACGATAGGCAATAAAATTCATAGATTACCCATTTAAAATTTTTTTTCATTCAAAATTTCTCTTTCATAACTTAGTGTAATCTTTTCATGAAAAATAATCACCTTTCATTTTATACAAATATCATCTTTATGTAATTTTATTTCTAAACCATCTTTATTTTAGTCAATTCTTGTCCAAATATTTTTCATTAATTCCATATAATTGTAGAATAAGTATAGTATTTTTTTTCCCAATTTTTTCCAAGTCAAAAAAATCACTTTAAACTCAAAAACCCAAAAAAAAAAAACTATTTTTATTTGCCGAAACCCAGCATCGAACCCACAACCCGAGAGTAGCCAACTGCCACCGAAAGCCAGGAAGGCCTAGGCGTTAACACGTCATAGAGAGAGGTTAATTAAATATAAGGTAAGTCTCGGTTTTCGGATTTCTTTTGAAAAAGAAACAAAATGCTCACGCCCAGTTTCGAACCCAAGACCACCCAGGTCACTCGCAAGCTACAGTAACGCCAAGCACCGACTAACCAGTATGGCCAAGTGGCCAATCTGTTATGTTTTTGGGCTACGAGGTTATAGCCTAGGTCTCTGTTCTTTTCGAATTTTTACAAAAACAAATATTTTTGAGTTCTTTTCTTCTCTAAATTCATTCAAAAACTCCAGATTTTATTTTTCATCTTATTACAACATTTCAGTAAAATAAAAATTTAATTTTTGATACAAAACAACATAATTTGCTCTCTACTTCATTTTATTCTTCAATTTCGAATTTAGGGGAAAATAAGCATAATCTCCTCATAAATTACACTTAAAATTTTCCTATATCACTTATAATATTTTTATTAACATTGTACAATTATTTTAGTAATAAATTTTATTTTTCATGTCATTTAGCAACAAATTAATCAAAATCACCTATATCCATAGTTCTTTATTCAATTGTTCAACATACAAGCATGTATTTGTTTATCTAGCACATCACAACAAAATTGAGCATGGTTGCATGGTAATCATTTAACAAATCATAATTTGACAATCAATTTAACACTCTTTTAACATATAATCAAACTAATAGCAATTTGTCTCATTCTCATAATGCATGGCCAAGTTAGTTAGAGTTTCTCCTTAATTTGTCAACCACATCCTAACATGATGTCTAATTAGAAGTTCCAGAGAAACACCCACCTTAAAATGGAGAGAAACAATCAAATAGACTCTTAGAGAATCTCCTACAACGAATGAACAAAGCCTTCTCCTCCTAGATCAAGCCACAAAAATTGCCTTCTCCTTGTTGCAACTTGAACCCGAGCCTCCCCTAGTGCACTTCTGGCCTCCTTCTCCTTGGGTTGAAGAACACACACAATACTCACTCTTTTCAACTTACAACTCCTCAATTTTTGCCTTACAACTTGTATCTTTTCTCTCTTTCTATTCTTTCTTTTCAATTTTTTTTTCCAAGTGTGAGAATGAAGAGTGTGGGAGGGGATATTTATACAATTTTTTAGGGTGAATAGAAGGCTAGGATTAGATCATATGATTAGAGATTAAGGGCCAAGATGAAGTAGGGAGTTGAAATAACTTCCCATGATGAGAGTAACCAACTCTCCCCCACTCCCATCTCTCCCACTCTCCTAATCCCACCCGGCCAACTACAAAGTGTTCATATTGCACATGCTAGTGCATGCACGTGCCACTTTAGTGTCCCCTATTTACAAATTTGTTCATGTGACAAATTTAATTGTCCATGAAATGAGTCTACACTACAAGTTAGACTATTTCAAAAGAGAATTAAAGTAAATGGGCACACTAAGAGCATCCACAATCGTGGGCTAAATACCCAAAATTTGGAAAAATATCAAAAAAACGAGTTGCAGTCGTCGTCCAAATACCCAAAATTTGGGTGTACGATGAATAGTGCCTTGCCAAATATAGCAGACGATCTGGCCAAATGCAAAATATAGCTAACGAACTATTATCTTTCGTCCGAACCAATTGACGGGAGATTATATCCCGTCCGAACGATTTTTTTAAAAAAAAAATAAAAAAAAAATAAACAAAGTCAACCAACGGCCTATTATACACCGTCCAAGGAGATTGACGGTAGATTATATCCTGTTCGAACCAATTTAAAAAAAAAAAAAAAATCAAAAAACGACCCAATTGGCCGACGGGAGATTATACACCGTCTTTTGAAAATGACGGCAGATTATCTCCCGTCCCAGGCCATCTTTTGATTTTTTTTTTTTTTTTTTTTTTTGTCGTTTAGTGCATAAAAAAAAAAAAAAATTAAAAAAGCAACTTTTTTTACACGTCATTTGAAAATGACGGGAGATTATCTCCCGTCCCAGGCTAGTTGTTGATTTTTTATTTTTTATTTTTATTTTTTGTCTTCTAGTGCATTAAAAAAAAAAAAATTTGGGACGGACGATTATACTCCGTCATTCTTAATGGACGAGTAATAATCTCCCGTCCGGCTATATTTTAGCTATCAACGACTGCAGCAACATTCTTTTTTTCCTATTATCTAATTGCTATTTACCCAAAATTTGGCAAGAACGACTGTTGATGCTCTAATGGGCCAAACTAACCATGCGCTTTAAATAATTAATTTAATTAATAAAATAGAGTGGGCTTAAAAGACAATTAGGCCTAGATTTTAATTAGGCTTTTAAAGAGAATATTTTTTTGGAAAAATAAAGAGAACAAATACTATATAAAAAATATTTTATAAAAGAAATTATACAAATGAAATCATTCGTGCACAACACGTAAAATCACAAAATCTCATAAATGAAAACTAGGGTGTTACACGCTCAGCAGTTCCTCCATCCATAACCCTTTGGGAGATTCGTCCAACCGTTTTTTGAGATCGTCAAGAAATTAGCGGTTCGCATTCTCAGCTTGGCTATTCGACTGATGGTAGGATATGGAGAATCTCTGCTGAATCTCCAAGTCTGCACATAACTTGCGAAAACCACTTGCTGTGAATTGCATGTCGTTGTCAGTGACCAATATTCGTGGGATTCCGAACCTACAAATGATGTGCTTCCATAAGAACTGCTGGACTTTGTGTTCGGTTTTGGATGCTAGCTAGGGATGCTTTCGGATCGGATACGGATCGGATATTGGCTATACCAACATTCGTATCCGCATTCCAAATACGGATTCGGATACAAATACAGATATGACTTGGGGAAAAAAATCATATCCGTATCCGCAAATTTCGGATATGGATGCGAATCGGATACGGTCTACCAGATAACGGATACAAATTCGAATATCTGACATATAGTTTTTGCTATATTTTCTTTCCTTAACTAGTTCTTGGATATGTATATCATTGAATTACGGGTATCAATTTTCATATCTAATATTTTCTTAGCTACTATGATTAATCTTTTGACATAAACTAGTTTTTATATATACCATTTGATAATAGTTTGCAAACTTATATATTCTTTATCATCTATATAATGCCCGGTGACATACATCCAGAGGAATTAATATGTTTAATACTTCACAACTAAAAACCGAATTAAATGTATCAACCTAATTCGTCTTCATATTTTTTACAGGCCTTTTTATTTCTCTTCACCTCGCACTTCAACGATGCTAAGAAATGAAGAAACCCTACCACATAAATACCAAGCTCAAATACCAAAAAAGTTTAACCCACCCAATCCCTTCTCTATGGTCCTCTCATACATGTTTGTAAGCTCAATGAGGAAAAGTTCTGGTTGTAGAAGAACCTGAAAAGCATTAGAAATAATTTTAATCAGCAACAAATCTGAGATGATAGGAGTAGCAAAAGGCTGAAGACAAAATTTCCAAACTGACGGAACAAGCAACAAGATAATCAGACTAAAGCAGGGAAAGCTAAATCTAGAATATAGATGAATTAAATAACGTAGTAAATAGTTCTGTAAAGCTACACACAACAAAGTTAACAACTTGTTAAGGATTTATGTTTAAGTATAAAATATATATTCTTGAATATCCTATACTCCCAAGTCATATTTAGAGTTTGTTGGTTTGGAAATCGTATGCTCAAATGAAAATTGTAATTTCCCCAAACTTGTTGATTCAATTATCAGCCTAACCGCTGTTTTGTATGTCACAACCTTCATTTTCCTAAAAAAATATATAGAGGTTATTTCCATAATTGATTCAAAAAGTTTAGGGTTAAATTTAAAAACCTATTAGAACTTGCTCTTGCTTCCAAACCAAACACCCCCCCCCGATATGTGGTAATCCAAATGGGATACTGGTGTTCCTATTTAGATTGTCGTGTATCAAACACCTCTGCATGTAGTATTTGTTGAAATATCAAGACAATATGATTCAACATTAACATAATCAAACACATCAGCAGAACAGATATAGAAAATCATATTTACCATAATCACACAAACAAATAGTATTGTGTTTATTAAAAATTGTAACTTTAAAATCCTTAAAATACAAATCTACTAGTTGCTGATTTAAGCTCTTTTAGTTTTTCATTGGCTGTTGGTTATCTCTGGCATGGAAAGTTTGATCATTCAGGCTTTCACGGATTAAAGAGTCAAAATGACATGAGACAATGTACATACCTCTTTAGCCACTGTAACTCCATCATTAACAATCTTAGGAGATCCATACTTGCTTTAAAGAACGACATTTCTACCGTTGGGCCCTAGAGTGGCCCCAACAAGATCTGCAAGCTTGTTAACCCCAATCTGAGAACAACAGAGGACAAAATTTAGCATCTTGAACAAATCCATCTAAATAGTAAGTAGAGAACATATACTGACTTGCAATTTCTTAATAACAGACTCATCCTTGTTGAACTCTTTAGCCATCGCCCTGATTTGAGAGCTACATTGCTTCTTTAGGTAGAAATTACACCTCCCCCCACTGAAAGAATAAGAAGAAAAAGAAGCAAGAGAAGACAACTGGGATAACTTTTCAGCAGATGCTGAAAGCTTCTTGTCTGCTGCAAGGCTACTTGGAGCAATTGAGATAGTGCTGAAAGTTGATGCCATGGCCTATTTAAGAGGGTTGAGAATAAAAATAAATTATAGCAGCAAATAATACTGAAAAAGATCACAGAGGAAAAGAACAAAAGTTACTGAATTTTGGGGTGGATAAGGTGGAGCTAGGGTTTCAGATTTGGGGATTTGGGGGTGGAAGAAGAACCTGATGTTGGCGGAACTAGTGGAGGAAGGTGGAGCTAGGGTTTCAGATTTAGGAGATTTGGGGGTGGAGGAAGAGCCCGATGATGGTGAGAAGGGTGGAGGAAGGTGGAGCTGGATTTGGGGGATTATTCCCTGAACAAGATTGGGTGTAGGAATGAGAGAGAGAGAGATGGGAATGAGAAATGATCGAAAATTACACTAATGTCCTTTAATATATATATGAATATGATATATAAATATATACTAAATTTGTGGATATCCGTATCCGAATTCACTTTTTAAAGGGATATCCGTATCCGTATCCGCATCCGAAATTTTTTAAATTTGGATATCCGTATCCGTATTCGCTCGGATACAGATTTTTCATATCTATATCCGTAAAAATTTCGGATTCGGATTCGGATCAGATCAGATATATCCTTATCCGAGAGCATCCCTAATGCTAGTGGTTCAGCCTGTACCCATTTGTAAAATAGTATATTGCTACCACCAGAAGGTTTCTTTGCTCAGTTGCTGGATGGAATGGTCCGACTAGATCCATTTCCTACATGGCGAAGTGGGTCTGAATATAAATGGATTTAAGCTCCGCCTGGGGGCTGTGCGTGATTGAAGAGAACCTTTGGCAGGGGGCACATCGATGGGCGTGCTCCTGCGCATCGTGGAACAGGGTCTGCCAGAAGTATTTGTGGTTGAGGGATCTTTTCGGCGAGTGATCTTGCTCCCATGTAGCAGCCACCTACCCTCCCGTGCATTTCATTGTGGGCACATCGTGCAGTTCTTGGCCCCGCAGATGACCTTGAAGAAAGGGAGGCACTTCTTGTCGGACTTGGATATAAACCGTTTGATTGCTGTGAGGCTCCCTATGAGTGTTTGAACTTATTTAACATTAGCCGAAGGTGCCATGTCGAGGATGGCTTGGATTTTTGTGATGGTTGACCATGAAGCTGATGAACTTTCCCGAGGAGAACCCGAAGGTGTATTTTGAGGGGTTCAACCTCATGTTATGCTTCATCAGGACACTGAAGGCCTCTTCGACATGATCCTCTCTTCGAAGGCTCTTGACAAGCATATCGTTAATGTAGATCTCCATATTCCGGCCTATATGGGATTTGAACACTGTGTTGACTAGATGCTAGTATGTGGCACCAGCGTTCTTCAAGCCAAATGACATTACTCGGTATCAATAGAGCCCTTGGGAGGTCTTCGGGAGGGGGGGGGGGGACATCTGAATCTGGTTGCACTCCGAGAACGCGTCCATGAAGCTGAGGACTTCGTGCCTGGACGTGGCGTCTATGAGGAAGTCTGCTTGGGAGCAGAAGCGGGTCCTTCGGACACGCCTTGTTAAGATTCGTGAGGTCTGCATATTCTCCACTTGCTGCTGTATTTTTTGACCACTACTATTTACTACATTAGCTAGCCATTCGGGGTAGCTAACATCCTGGATGAAGCGGGTGGCAGGGAGTTTGTCGACTTCTTCTTTCACGACTTGTTATCTGTCTAGGGCGAACTTTCGGTGCTTCTGTAGTACCGGTTTGACGTCGGAATTGATGCTCAGTTTCAGCATTATCAATTCCCATTAAATGCCCGACATATTGTAAGCTGTCCAGGCAAACAGGTATCGATTCCTTTGGATGCAGTCAACGACCTTCCCCTTGAGCTCGGGAGGAAGGTCCTTACTAGGAATTTCCTTGCCGCGACTTCCTCCGAAAAGGGGACTTCTTCTAAGTCATCGATGGGTTCGGAGCTGATCGGACTCCTCTCTGAGGGGAGCTCTTCTGCGTTAAGGGGAAAGATTGAGCCCCCACCGTGGCGGTGGAGCAGGTCCGAGCAGCTTCTTGGATTCCCTTGACTACAACCCCCATTTTTGTAAGGAACTTTATTTTCATATGATAGGCCGATAAGGCGACCTGAAAAGACGCTAATCTGAGGCGCCTAAAGATGGCATTATAGGCGGCCTTGACATTTACCACCATAAAGTGCATGAGTTCTGTTCGGATGGCATGAGACTTCCTAGCGGTCTCGTCGAGGGTGATGATTCCCTCGATCTAGACTGGAGCCCCAGAAAAACCTTAAAGAGTATAACCAAGTGGCTTCAGCCTATCCCGTGAGAGTTTGAGACCCTCAACAGCATCTAGAATGTGGATGTTGACCAAACTGCCGTTATCAATTAGGATCCGACGGACCACGTGGTTTGCCATGCAGAGGCTAATCACCAGGGCATCACAATGAGGAGACACCCTCCAGATCTTCATCTAAAAAAAAGACGAGCATTCTCTGACTTTTGGGCGGATGGCAATTGTGCACCAAGTTTATCTTTCGGACGAACGCCTTCCTAGAGGAGTTAACCCCCCCCCATGTATGGAAGGGAAGACCGCCACTTGCCCCAATTCCTGGAACTCGGGATCCTTCTCTGGATGCTTGTTGGGTCCCTAAGCGGGGAGAGGAGCCCCTTTGTCCTTTAAAGTGAATTTGGATAGATAGCTTCGGCGGATCAAGGCTTCAGTTTCGTCCTGGAAGGCACGACAATCATCTGTTTCGTGTCCATGATCCCGGTGGAAGCGACATGAGAACTTCTTGACTTTCTTCTTCCCATGGGTATTCGTCCGAGGCGGGGACGGAGGAGCCCCTCCTCCACTTCCATGAGCACTGTCGGATGCTAGCACTGGGGGGGGGGGTGAATTTTTCGAACCGAGGCATAGGAATGGGATGCCTCTGACCGAAAGCGTCTTTTTGAGACTTCTTCGGAGCCTTGTCATTGTCAATTTTATGCTTTCCTCTCGACGAGGATTCCTTGCACCCCCTCGGGGTGGAGGGTCTCCTCGGCTCGTATGTACTTTTCGTTCCGGAAGAGTAGGTCGGAGAAATCCGATGGCGGCTTCTTGGCGAGGGAGGTTTTGAAGAGGTTGTGTCAGACATCGTGCCTGAAGGTGGCCGCTGCGACCCCTGAATCAAGAAAGGGAATTTACCGAGCCTCTGCTGTGAACTTCTGGACGAAGTCTCTGAGCGATTCTCCATCCTTTTGCTTCAAGTCTTAGCAGGGAGGTACTTGTCTTGTCATGCGGCTGGTCACGAAGTGTATGAGGAAGCTCTCCTCGAGCTGGTGGAGTAGATGGATGAGGAAGTTCTCCTTGAGCTGGTCAACAAGTTAGATGCTCACGACATCCACACGGTCGACATTCGAGATTCGTGCTACGATCAACAGCTGCTCAGTACGAATAAGCCATTGCTCTGCTTCAAGCGGACCTTTAGTGCCTGAGAATTTATCTGGATGGAGCCTCATGAAATCTGCCACATTACAAGGTCTCGGTGGCAGCAATCCGGGTGCTGGTACAACGGGTTCCCTGTTGGTAGCTTCAAAAGCCACCCTCATCAGTTCGTTGTGCTTCTGCATCATCTATTTCATCATTTGTGCAACAGTCGACTCATCAGACTGATCATCCCCAACTCGGGAAGATGAAGCACCTTTTGTAGCCATGGTCTGCAATAAAAATCAAATGGTTAGCATCCAGATCATGAGTTGGTTATCAATTATCCATGCGATTCCTGCATTGCACATACTGTTGAGTCAAATCGGTTAAAACCCAAATCTGACTAATACATCAGTGAAAGCCAAACTTCCATATGTTAGTCACGTTTGACTGATATGTCTTCCAGATCCGGGCTCTGATACCACTAAAAATCTTGTCATGTCCCGCTTTTCAAAAATACGGAACACAAGCACGTGACCTTGACCCAGCGAATGACTTGCGTCATCCATAAGCTGTTTACCCATTCAACTCAACCATAACAACAATACAAAGCAATTGTGCAGACAATAATAACAACCACATGAACAATAATACTTAGAATAAACGATATGAAATAACTAAATATGATAATCCAACATCTAGAAATAAATAATAATATCCGGGTTATAAACTTAATACAATAATAAATTCAAACACAATGATAATAAGTTTCAATACAATAAGTCCAATGAAATAATAATCAACTTGAAAACAATAAATCTTTAGAAAGCTTGTTCTCCAATTCCTGCAGGTAATTCTCCATGATCACCTGTGAACACTTCATCTAAAAAGAGGAGAAAAATTGTCCTTAGAGCAAGTCATGGACAACAAGTAGAGAAAGTAAGGAAACAATGGAATAACGATGGAACAATGAATTCAATAAATCAATAGGATTCAATAACATAGGACAATAATCAACAATTAATATCAATGGTAATCGATACAATGGTTATAAACAATGATTCATTATTCGATGACAATATTCAATGGTCGATGTCAATAACACTTAGACAATATTCGATATCAATAGAAACAATGATGTTCAATATGCAATGTCGATGTTGTGTCAATTCTTAAGTCTAATTTTTTTATAGCCTAACTAATGCACGTACTACTGCATCCCAATCTACAAGTTCGATGCATACAATCAATTTCGTTTAGACTTAAGTAGAAAATTTTATAGATCATGTACATGGCACGATAACACTGATTGCAACATTGGTGCACACTGGTCGGCACGATAACACTAAAATAATACACGATGAATTGGGATACTGTGGTCAGTAATCCAACAATAAATCGATAACACTAGCCAACACTATTTTGGGAAATATGGCCCACACTTTCGAGTACAGTCACTATATCATCAACTACTTCAGTCAATCCTTTAAATCCCGACTTGTTAATTATTTTATCGATACAAACAATATATTATGCAATTTAAAGATATTAGATGAATGATAGTAACAATAGGAGAACAATAGGATGATAACTTTGGATGAAACAAATTGAATGATGACAATAGCACTTTAGGATCATGCAATGCAATATATACACTTCAATTCATGCAATACAATGATATATGTATGATTATATTAATAAAATTTGGGAAACGAAATTCTGGACAGCAAGAGGTCACTACAAAAATCAGTTTTTCTGCTGCAACAGAAATTGAAAACTGAAACCGTCAGAAACTCTGGAAACTAAACTTTCTAATGATTCCAACGCATATTTAAAATACAAAATCCAACAACAGTAGCTAGGTCAAATATATCATTCTTTACAGATTACATGTTCAGACAGAAAATCGACATCAAGTTGTTATATCTTTAGAATCAGCAGAAACTCAATTAAAAATTCATCAAAAATATTTATTGGACTCCTAAACATGATGACTAACATTCTGGAAATTATCAAAGCATTATTCTAACATTAATTTAGCTTTTTAATAGTTTAAACATGGAAACTTACTTGAATCTGAAATTCTGAAAATAAAATGCAGCTGTTGTAAAATTGTCATAACTTTTGGAATACAACTCGGAATTTAAAGATCTTAGATGTTCTGGAAACTAGAGACATTGAGCTACAACTCTTATTTAGAAAGTTATTAATTTTGATGTCAAATAATGGGTCGAAAACGTTTCACAAATTCCAGACAGACAACAAACATATAGATTTTCAATAGATTTCATAAAATAAAGCGATCTAACATGATGGGTTCCAATTCACGTAGTCAATAAATCTTATAATTAGAATGGTAGGCAAAATAGCATGGTAAACATCATTAAAAATACACACATACATCGATTTAACAGTAGCAAAACATCAGTCGATCATACAAGCACACAACCTAGCAATTAATTCTACGATAGATTATTTGTGTGTTGTTTGTATGAATAAACCTTACTATCAATACTACATGGATGCATGAAAGATTCAATTTTTGGAGTCAACAAAGGCACGAAGTCGAGAATATTTGGGTTAGCTCGTGTAAACTCTCAATATACTCAACGAAAGAAGAACAATAGTATAGGATACGATGAACGATTAAATCCACTTGCAAGAATTTCAATAATAGCTTGAATTTGATACAATATTCAATTCAAGGGGAAAAGTGACTTGCCTTATGGACGTTTAATTTGAATACCAAGAATAACGAGATGAGAATCCCGAAGCAACGAACATGAACTCGCAAAGAAATATGTGCACACTACGTACACAAGCGAAACACAGCAACACAGCAAAAGTGCACAGCAGCAGTAGAAGAGCGGCAGCAACAGCAAGCATAATTCGACGGCAAGGTCGACTGGCGGTGGCGCGGTGAACGGCGGGACTGGTGTCGAGGTCAAGGCGGCACGGCGATCTGGGGCATCGACTAGTGGGACAGGGCGGCGCCGGGGCTCGGGTCTGCTGCTGTCGAGGGAAAATGAGCAGCAGAGGGGCGTCAGGGTGTAGGGCGGCGCTGTGTTGGCGACTCTCGGGGTTGGGTCGCCGGAGGGAAGGACAACGGGAGAGATGAAGGGGGCTGATCGGGGTGGGTTTGGCTGACGGTAGAGAGAGAGAGAGAGAGATAGTTAGGGTTTTAGGTTGTATTTTTAGGGTTTGCAATATGGTATTATTTATAGGATACAAATAGGTTGTTGGGTTATTGGGCTAGGATCCATTAATAATGGGTTTGGGTCTAGAAATAATTGCAATTGGGTTTTGGGTTCAAAATGGATGGATTTGAAGGAAATATGGATTAATAAAAAATCACAATTTAACAAAATAAAATCTACAAGATAGATAACCCAATAAAAAGAAAAATAATAGCTCATGAACAAAATTTAATTGAGATGATCAAGGAAAAAATAAATTATTTTATTCAAATGCAAATAATATATTACGATGAAGGGAAAAAAGGAAAAGAACGAAAACGGCAGTTACAATCCTACCTACCTTACAAAAAATTTTGTCATCGAAATTTAAGCAAGTGGTAGTAGAGTAACCCCAAAGAAAATAAAGGAACTACAAAAAAAGATGGGGAAACTTATTCTGAATCTCTTCTTCAAGCTCCCAAGTCGACTCACTCAGCGAATGAGGATTTCAAGCAACTCGAACCAATTTGATGACCTTATTCTTCAAAATCTTCTCCCGTCGGTCCAAAATCGAAACTGGACGGATCTCACAAGACAAATTTGGTCGAAAAGAAAATTTCGAGTAGTCAATAATATGACTTGTCCCTGACATACTTTCTGAGTTGGAAGACATGGAAGACATCATGCACTCCAGATAGAGCCGGCGGCAACGCGAGTCTATAGGCCATCTTGCCTACTCGCACCATCACATCAAACAGACTAATGAATCTAGGGCTTAGCTTACCCCCTTCAAACCGAATAACACCTCTCCATGGTGATACCTTGTGGAACACGTGATCACCCGCTTCGAATTCCAACGGCCTCCTGTGAATGTCTGCCCATTTCCTCTGTCTGTCTTGAGCTGCCTGTAGATACTTCCTGATCTGGGCCACTGCATCAATAGTCATCGTGATCAATTCTGGCCCCAAAAGCTTTCTCTCACCAATGTCATCCCAGCACACTGATGATCTACACTTCTGACCGTACAAAGCTTCATACAGAGCTGTTTTAAGACTTGGTAGCTATTGTTGTATGAAAACTCCAAAGTGTAGATGATCTTCCCAAGATCCTCCAAATTGAAAAACAGAGGACCTCAACATATCCTCCAATGTTTGAATAGTCCTCTCTGATCGCCAATCTGTCTGCGGATGGAATACAGTACTGAATCTCAGCTTACTCCCAAGGCTGTGCTGAAGACTGCCAGAATTGAGATCTGAATCTAGTGTCTCTGTCTGATATAATGCTGACAGGGACCCCGTGCAAAATGACAATCTCCTGCATATACTTCTCTGCAAGGCTCTTCGTAGATTGACCCACTCTGAAGGGAATGAAATGAGCACTCTTCGTCAAGCGATCCACAATCATCCAGATGGCAGTGTGACCCTTGGGACTTCTAGGCAAAGTTGTCACAAAATTCATGGTAATGTTCTCCCATTTCCATTCCGGAATATGTAGCGGTTGAAGAAGTACAGCAGTCCTCTGATGTTCTGCTTTCACTTGCTGACAGATCAGACACTGCGAAACAAATCTTGCAACAGCTCTCTTCATCCCATACCACCAGAAATGCGGCTTCAAATCCCGATACATTTTTGTACCACCGGGATGAATAGAATATGGCGAACGGTGAGCTTCTTTGAGTAACTTTTGCCTCACTTCTCCCTTCGGAACACATAGTCGGGTCCCAAAGCGGAGAGGTCCATCCTTATGAATAACCATATCAGTCCTTGAACCAACTTCGATTTCAGCTCAAAACTTCTGCAACTGCACATCACCAGACTGTGCTTCCTTAATCTGATTCACCAAAGACGACTGTAACTGAAGCACCATACAACTCTATTCGGAACCAGGCAAAACCACATCCAAATCTAATCTCCTTATAGCTTCCACAAGCTCATCCTGCTCAGTTAGTAGCATTGGTATCGAATCGGATTAGGTCCTTCACTACCCGACCTGGACCCGAAACGGACCTGTAAGGACCGGGTCGGATTTTGGGTCTGGGTCTGGGTCCTATTAAAATATTCCTAACCATTCGGGTGTGAGCGGGAGTGTGAGCGGCAAGCGGAGGCGGCGAGTGGATGATTTAGAATAGATGAGAGGAGAAAAATGCATGAGTTTTGAGTTTGGAAGAGGAAGATTTAGAATTGAGAAGGAATGGGGGGAGGGATGAGGATAGAATATTTATTTTTATGTTGATTTTTTTGGTTTTTTTTAACGGGTCCGGGTCCAGTTCGGGCCTCTTTTGAGCAGACCCAGACCCGGACCGGAAAGTACAACGGGTCCCATTTTAGGACCCGGATCCAGAAAGATCGGGTCGGTTCCGGTCCAATGCCTGGTCCGGGTCGGGTCCGGGTCGGATCCGGATTTCGGGTATTTATACCAATGCTATCAGTTAGAACCAGAGCAACCGGTATTCTGCTCAAAGCATCAGGCACCAAATTAATCTTACCAGGATGATATTGCAAATTGATATCATAATCTGCCATCAATTCCAACCATCGTCTCTACCTCATATTGAACACATACTTGAGATTGTTGTGGTCAGTGAAAATCTCCACTCGGTCCCGAAGTAAATAATGCCTGCAAAGCTTCAAGGCAAATATCACAACTGCAAGCTCCAAATCATGTGTAGGATGATTCTTCTCATGCGTCCTCAATTGCCTAGATACATATGCGATAACCTTGCCTCGTTGCATCAAGACAGTACCCAAACCTCTTCCTGAAGCATCACAGTGAATTACGAAACCTCTTGATCTATCCAGTATAGTAAACATAGGTACTGATATCAACCGATTATTCAATTCAGCGAAGGCTTCATCACAGGACTCATCCCACCCAAACTTCTGATCTTTCCCAGTCAACTTAGTCAACGATCTGGCAATCTTCGAAAAATTCCGAAGAAACTTTCTTTTGTCTCTTAATTGATTTTCTTGCATGTATGTATGGTAGGATATGCTAGGATGATTATCTAAGAAGTTGAAAGATGAAATCAGAACTGAAACTAGAAAACTGGTTCAGAATGTTATGTTGTAGATTTTTCCGAGAACAAACTATAAGGAATTAGACCATGAAATTTTCAGGGATTGTTCCTATATATGTGTAGATAGTTGATGATTTATTTTGGATTTTTTTGAGGTCATTTGATATTTTAATAAAATCGAATGGTAGAACTGTGTCGTAAGGTAGAATCAACAATTGTTTAACAGGATGACTGATGTTGTTGGAATTTTCCTAATTTATTGGAGCATGTTCTTGATCTGGAATTTTTACCCTATATTCCTACATGCATTTAGATTCTATACAAAAATCAGGAAAATGTTTGGATGAATTTATAAGCTTGAAAAAAATTGATCTTTAATCAGTAGCTGAAGCTGAACTGAAGAACATGATGACTTTCTATGCTAAATTGAAATAGAGAGAACTCACTGTATACTTGGAGTTTTGATATGAAATCTTTTGCATGTTGTTTAGTATGATCTCTAGTTTCATCGCTGTAAATTTTGTGTCATTTGGATGAGTATGGAATTTAAGATGATTTTATTAGTATGTGCTATGCTGGTTTCAGCCATTTTTGATACCCTGTAGAGATTGGACATTTGAGGCTCATTAAGAGTACAATTTAAGAACCTGATTCATTAGAGATTTGAAGTAGACATCTAGATCTTTCCAACAAGACCAATTTGAGGCATTTCCAGTAAAGGGTTGATTTACTGTGATTTTTGTAATACTGGACAGAGACCAAGAACGGATCTGAGTGCTCTGATTTAGAAAGACCTAATGTGTGACTTGGTACAATTGTGAGAGATGTGTGTGTTAGGGTGATCTATGGGTATAATTTGGACTCATGACCAACTAAAGAGTTGTTGAGGACACCCACACCTTTCTATAGAACTTGGGTTTGGGACATTCTGATGAGTGAGTAACATTTTGTGCTACCGGTAAGGTGCAGCCCGTGTACAGAAAGTACACAGGCTGAGACTTGAGAGGTTATTTTGAGGACCTAGATGATTGAATTTGAGTTTATGATCAACTAGAAAGTTGTAGCTTAGGATCTTACCTTTCCGAATTGGGCTCGTACTCCAATCAGAGTTGTATCGAGGAAGTTATGACTATTTTAAGTTTCGGCAGAAATCCGTAGATTGCCTAGTCCTTGGTATTGACTAGGTATTGTGAGGACATTTCCCGTGTGAACTATTAGAGTTGATGACTCTTGTCTAGGGATGGAAGCAGAACTACCCTTTGGGGCTGCCCGAAAATGACCTTGATATCTGTTATTGGTGTTAAGGACTCCCATAATGGGTGTGTGACTTGAGTTAGTCATTAGGGTAAGGGATACCCTGCACCTGTCAACCTTACATTATAAACTTCCACCGAAGCATAGGACATCCGAGCCGTGTCATTATTATAAGTTCATAGCCCGCGTCAGGGGTGAACATACATTCACAGTCGGGGTAACGGCGAATGGAGGCCGTAATGCTGGACAATTCCAAGTTGGGAAAGTGGCGAACCATACCGGTATCGCCAGGGCCAGAGGTTGATAGGCAAGTGTGGAAGCAATTTTATCTTTACCCAGAATGATTAGAGTAAGGCTGGGATTAGAATGATATATTAAGGGATTGAGAAATTGCATTAGTTCTAGTAAACCATAGTCGGTGTTGTACCTTCCAGTCGTAGGGATACGTTTTCGGCACTCATGGATGAGTCCTTGGCTCGTATCTCGATCTATTAATTCCCAAAGCTTTGTTGGAGTAAGGTACGGGAGGCTAGGAGGATTTGACCTCCCGAGGTGCTTACGTCCCTATGCGCGGGGGTTTTGTATTTTTAGTATATATATAAGTTCATAACCCGATCAGGTGTGAACACGCATGTGTCAGTCCATAAGTGGACATGGGGAATCAATCGGTCGGGTGGCCGGATTCAACGCAGCTTTCTGAGGAGGTCCGTACGCGGGTACCAAGTGGCGGGTACCACTTAGGCACTGCAGGGGCGGAACTCGACCGACCTACTGCAACCTCCTTAGGCGACGAACAATCTATTGGGAATTGGATGAGTACAAGAGTAGGATGCATGGTGATGGTTCGAATCCCTAAATTGTGGAGAAAGACGACTAAATTTAGGGGCGTATGTAGTATGGGATGCATTCGTGCTCCAAAGTCTTACTTACATTAGAGTCAGGCATGTGAGTTTGCTGCATCTAGTCATAGGGTCATGACATAACACTGCACTAGAACCTCAATCCATTAAACCCTTGTTTTGGCACATCACTTTTCTCTTTTGCATAAATTATTGGTTGTGATTGAACTTTAGAGTATCGCTGTTATCATCTTTGCGTCAGTCGAAGTACTGACGTTTTCCACCTTTTTGGTATCGACTCCTACCTTTCGAGCAGGTGCAGAGATATCAGAGTTGCGCAACAGAAGCCTCAAGCCGAGGAGCAAGTCCTAGAGGAGCCGATGGGCAACTCAACGAAGTTCAGCAGTAATTTGTTGATTACCTTTCCAGGAGGCAGCTGATAGCCTTACAAGTAAAGTCTGTAAATATTTACAATAAGTTGTAATGAGAGGATGTAATTTGTACTCCTTGTCTAAGAACAAGGTATCAGTTGTAATCAATGATGTAATGACCTTATTTGGCAATAAAAAGTTTTTTTTTTTAATTTCCGTGTTATTACTGTGTTGAGATGCATTTGAAGGCAAAGATTCTGGTGGGTATCACGGATGTTCGGTTTCGGGGATCCTGGGTGCTACAGAGTTGGTATCAGAGTTGACTTCAAATTGCAATCTAACACGGTAGGAAATTAGACTTGAAGGCCAGATAAATTGATTCTAGTTGGCAGATAGGATGATTATAAATCATATGGCAGCGCTTACAACTTGTGATTATGATCTTCCCTATATGTGAACCAGTCTCAGTTTACTTCATTTTTTCTAACAAACTTGGTGCAGTCAAGTCCAAATGGTGGCTAGTCTATTACCAGACATTAGTGGAGGCAGACAACACAATATGTATTTGTGATTCTAGAACTAAACTCTGTTTATGTTTTGCAGATGCTGTTCGAAGATATCTTCATCCAGGATGGGTCAGTAACAGTAGGCGAGTCAATACCTACAAGGGGAATGATAACGATGGAGGAAGAAATGAGGGAAGTGCTACGGAAGACTGAATGTGAGGAGAACCCACCTCCACCATCGCTAGACCCAACGGCGGAGTAGCAGAGGATAGCCATCGGGTATCTGGAAATGAAAAGGCTGGGGGAACGCAGGGACAAGGCGATCCACTGGGCTCAGCAGCAGATCAAATTTCATTAGGCACAGATAACACACCTGAAGAAAGAACAAAAGCAGCTTCAAGATGGTATGACACACCTCCAGAACCGCTGGTGGGGACTTTAGAAAGGCCCCAAGCCAAAAACTACTGGGAAAATCACCAAACCTTCTAAAGGAAAATGCCCCAAGGGAGCAATTGCGACTAAGAGTTGCTATAAATGCGGGGAAGTCGGACACTACAAGTCACGTTGCCCAACAGCGATCAAGATTTGTTTCAACTGTAAGGAACTTGGGCATATCAAGTCAAATTGCCCATAATTACAAAAGGGATGCTCATCAAGCAAGTAACCGGATAAATAACAAGGTGAAAGTGTTATGTGGACCTAATATATTTTGAGATATTTTGGAGCTGAAGAAGTAATGTAATCAAGCTTAAGTTATATTTTGGGTTTTTGAAGTTGATGGATGATGTACTGATGTAACCGGACATATATATATATATATATATATATATATATATATATATATATATATATATATATATATATAAATTGAATTTTGGCTACGGTCTTGTTTGATAGTGGATGGACTCATTCTTTTGTATCAAAATCTTTTACGAGAAAATTAAGATGCACACAAAAGGCAATTCCAGATCTAGCTTTGACGGTAGCTACGCCATCAGGGGCAACCCTTACTACAGATCTATGCTATAGGGGATGTAAGCTCCAGATTAGCGGAGAAACCCTAAGTATCGATTTGTCAGAATTGGGTTTTGCCGGAACAGATCTCATTATTTGTATAGATTGGATGTCAAGGCACAAGGCAAGAATTGACTGCAAGGAGAAGGAGGTAGTCATCTCAGCTGAAGGAGTGGAACTTGTATTCCACCGGGAGCAGAGGTCGAAGGCAATGACTTTTGCAGCCACTAGTGAAGTACGGATACCAGAAGAGGTGAACAAGATACCAGTGGTGAGGAATTTTTCACTTGTATTCTTGGAGGATTTGCCTGGAATTTTTCCCTCACCGTGATGTCGAGTTTAGCATCACAATTCAGCCAGGTAGCGCTCCAGTATCCAAAGCACCCTATCGAATGGCACCAGTAGAGCAGAATGAGGTCAAGAAGCAGATTGAAGAATACTTGCAGAAGGGATTTATTAAACCAAGTACATCACCTTGGGAAGCACCAATATTGCTTGTTAAGAAGAAGGACGAGTCATCCAGGATGTGTATTGATTATCGGGAATTGAATAAAGTCACTATTCGGAACAAGTACCCAATTTTCAGGATCGACAATTTGTTCAATCACCTTCAGGGAGCAGCAGTATTTTTCAAGATTGATCTACGGTCCGGATATCATCAGGTGCGAGTCAAGGAAGATGATGACAACTTTTCGAACTTGACATGGACACTATGAATTCTTGGTAATGCCGCTTGGAGTGACTAACGCTCCAGCAATCTTCATGGACTTGATGAACAGGATTCTACGTCCGTTTATTGACTCATTTGTCGTGGTCTTCATCGACGACATTTTGGTATATTCAAGGACAGAAGAGGAGCATGCTAAACATCTGACAGCAGTCTTGAGCAAGTTACAAGAGCATCAGTTGTATGCCAAATTATCTAAGTGTGAGTTCTGGAAATCGGAAGTTGCATTCCTAGGCCATATCCTTTCTAAGGAGGGAGTGACAACGGATCCTCAGAAGATAGAAGCAGTCAAGGAATGGCCACAACCAAAGACGGTGAAGGAAGTAAGGAGTTTTCTGGGTATAACTGGATATCACCGAAAGTTTATCCAGAATTATGCAAGGATAACTGTACCCCTTACAGCCTTGACCAAGAAGAACCAAAGTTTCGACTGGATGGAGAAGTGTGAAGGAAGTTTTCAGGAACTAAAGAACCGTTTGATCTCCGCACCTATATTGGTTTTACCTTAGGAAAATAAGGACTACGTCATCTACAGTGATGCGTCATATTTGGGGTTCGGGTGTGTGCTAATGCAGGAGGGCAAGGTCATAGCTTATGGTTCGAGGCAGCTATGACCACACGAGAAGAATTATCCGACCCATGATTTGGAACTTGCAGCAATAATTTTTGCTTTGAAATCATGGAGACATTATATCTACGGAGCAAAGGTAGAAATTTACACTGATCATAAGAGCTTGAAGTATATCTACCAACAGAAGGATCTCAACTTACGGCAGAGAAGATGGTTGGAAGTACTCAAAGATATTAGGCCTGAGATTATATATCATCCAGGGAAAGCCAACATGGTAGCAGATGCGCTTAGCAGGAAGAGAAGTGTGGCTACATTGATAGCGACCTGGAGGGAGCTAGATGAAGAGATCAGGCAGGCAGGCATTGAAGTGGTTACGCAACACTTAAGTATAGTTTTGGCACGGTTGGTGTTACGACCAAGCTTGAATAAGCAAGTGAAAAAGGCTCAGACCAAAGATCCAGAGATGAAAGACATGAAGAAGCAAGTGCATGAACGAAAATTGCCCGAATTCAGTATAAGAGAAGGTTCACTATGGTTTGGTAATCGACTATGTGTACCAAAGGACGAGGAGTTGAGGGAAGACATCATGAAGGAAGCTCAATCCACGTTACTTGCAATTCACCCCGGAAGCACCAAGATGTATCATGATGTAAAGCAACACTATTGGTGGTCAGGGATGAAGCGAGATATAGCAGAGTTCGTCGCCAAATGTCTGACATGCCAACAAGTTAAGGCCAAGAATCAGAAACCAGGAGGATTGCTGTAGCCTTTACCCATTCCAGAATGGAAATGGGAGAACATCAGTATGGATTTTATCACAAGATTACCTAGGAGCCCTAAAGAAAATGACTCAATATGGGTGATTGTGGATCGATTGACCAAGTCAGCCCATTTTCTTTTAGTAAAGACGACCTGGACAGTCGAGAAGTTGGCCGAGGTCTATATCGAGAACGTAGTGAAACTACATGGAGTGCCAGTGTCGATAGTATCCGACCGAGATACAAGATTTACATCTCGATTCTGTAGAAGTCTACAGTCAGCATTGGGAACTAGAACAAACTTCAGCACAGCTTTTCACCCGTAGACGGATGGACAAACGGAGAGAGTCAACAGGATTCTTGAGGACATGTTGCGGGCATGCATTTTGGACTTCGGCGGAAGTTGGGAGAAATACTTAGCCTTGGTAGAGTTTGCTTATAATAACAGCTATCAGGCAAGCATTGGCATGACCCCGTATGAAGCTTTGTATGAACGAAGATGCAGGACACCGGATTGTTGGTTCGAGGTAGGAGAGCGGTAGATGTATGGACCAGAAATCGTACAACAAACGTCGAAGCAGATCGAGCTTATTCAGAAGAGGCTTTAAGGAGCACAAAGCAGGCAGAAGAGCTATGTGGACAACCACCGAAGAGAGTTGGAAATTGAGGAAGGTGACTCCGTATTTCTCAAGGTGTCGCCGACGAAAGGAGTTATCAGATTCGGAAAAGGCAGAAAGTTAGCTCCGAGATATATTGGACCATACAAGATTCTGAAGAGGATTGGCAGGATGGCTTATAAGTTGGAGCTACCCGCCGAGCTATCTCAAGTGCATGACGTGTTCCATGTCTCTATGCTACAGAAGTATGTGCCGGATTCAGGCCATCGGTTGCTAGAGGTTCCGAAAGATTTACAGATAGATCTTTCCTGTAGGGAGCAACCAGTCAGGATACTTGATCATCAGGACAAGGTACTGAGAAACAAAGTCATCACGATGGTCAAAGTTCTCTGGAAGAACTAGTTCGTGGAAGAAGCCACGTGGGAGCCGGAGAGCCGCATGAAGGCTTTATATCCGGATTTATTTTAAGTGTTTTCTGTTTTATTTGTTGTGTTCTTTTCTCCCATTAAGAACGTTCTGGGGACAAAACGATTCTAAGGAGGGAGTGATGTAATACCCTGGATTGCATGATGCTTGTATATATATGTATGTATGTATATTGTACGTATGCGTGTACTTGATTGCAGTATTATGGATTGATTTTGCTATCGTGGTATGTGGTTGGGGTTACGGGACGGTTCATGGGAGGATTGCATTCTAAAAAGATGCACGAGAACGAGGAGGACCGATACTAGTATAAATACTAGTTTTCGGTACGACGCCTATGCAAATATAACACTGTATGACATTACAGTGGATAAATATTGCGTGCGCTCGATAAACCTCTCGTCTCGCACTTGTAGGGACACATTTAACCTTAAATTGGGCAGCCAACACAACAACCACAAAATAAGGGGCTACAAGCCATGGTTTGATCAAAACCACCCTACTAGCCTAGCCCTACCCCCCTAGCCCAAAACCGGCCCATATCCCCAGGGGCGGAGCCACACCCAAGCCAGGGTGAGCGGCCGCTTCCCCTGAATTTGGACGAGCCCTTTGTATAAATGTAGTTTTTTTTTATTTTTTATTTTTTTTTATATTTTAAATGGAAGTCCATGCAGCGCTCTCCCTGAGCGTGGCTCACAAGTGAAGGCTCATACAATCGCTCCTCACACCACCCGACCCGCTCCATCTTTTTCTGCTGCTCGCTTCTTCTTCTTTTAGTTCTTGTAATTTCGCTTCCGCTGGATGGAAATCCTGGCTCCGCCACTGCATATCCCCCCTCTCTTCTCCTTCATTTCTCCGCTCTTTCCCACCTCCTTTCTCTGGAAATTTCAGAACTCTTCCAAGAGAAAAAGAGAAAGAAAGAGAGAGAGTGAAGGAGGCCTCAAGAAAGGATTTCAAAGGAAAAAGCTCAAAGAGATCAATTCCTCTACAACAACCAAGGGTGGGGAGTTACTCTAAATCTTCTTTTATGTCTCTTAATTATTTTCTTGCATGCATGTATGGTAGGATGTGCTAGGATAATTATCTAAGAAGTTGAAAGATGAAATCAAAACTGAAACTAGAAAACTGGTTCAGAATGCTATTTTGTAGATTTTTCCAAGAACAAACTACAAGGAATTAGACAATGAAATTTTCAGGGATTGTTCCTATATATGTGTAGATAGTTGATGATTTATTTCGGATTTTTCTGAGGTCATTTGATATTTTAATAAAATCGAATGGTAGAACTATGTTGTAAGGCAGAATCATCAATTGTTTAACAGGATGACTGATGTTATTGGAATTTTCCTAATTTATTGGAGTATGTTCTTGATCTGGAATTTTTACCCTATTTTCCTACATGCATTTAGATTATATACAAAAATCAGAAAATGTTTGGATGAATTTATAGGCTTGAGAAAAATTGATCTTTAATCAATAGCTGAAGCTGAACTGAAGAACATGATGACTTTCTGTGCTAAATTGAAATAGAGAGAACTCAATGTATACTTGGAGTTTTGACATGAAATCTTTTGCATGTTGTTTAGTATGATCTCTAGTTTCATCACTGTAAATTTTGTGTCATTTGGATGAGTATGGAATTTAAGATGATTTTATTAGCATGTGCTATACTGGTTTCAGCCATTTTTGATACCCTGTAGAGATTGGACATTTGAGGCTCATTAAGAGCATAATTTGAGAACCTGATTCATTAGAGATTTGTAGTAGACATCTAGATCTTTCCAACATGACCAATTTGGGGCATTTCCAGTAAAGGATTGATTTACTGTGATTTTTGTAATACTGGACAGAGACCAAAAATGGATCTGAGTACTCTGATTTAGAAAGATCTAGTGTGTGACTTGGTACAATTGTGAGAGATGTGTGTGTTAGGATAATCTATGGGTATAATTTGGACTCATGAGCAACTAGAGAGTTGTTGAGGACACCCACACCTTTCTATAGAACTTGGGTTTGTGATATTCTGATGAGTGAGTAACATTTTGTGCTACCGGTAAGGTGCAGCCCGTGTACAGGAAGTACACAGGCTGAGACTTGAGAGGTTATTTTAAGGACCTAGATGATTGTTTTTGAGTTTATGATCAACTAGAAAGTTGTAGCTTAGGATCTTACCTTTTCGGATTGGGCTCATACACTCCAATCGGAGTTGTATCGAGGAAGTTATGACCCTTTTAAGTTTCGGCAGAAACCCGTAGATTGCCTAGTCCTTGGTATTGACTAAGTTTTGTGAGGACATTTCCCATGTGAACTATTAGAGTTGATGACTCTTGTCTAGGGATGATTGATATCTATTATTGGTGTTAAGGACTCCCATAATGGGTGTGTGACTCGAGTTAGTCACTAGGGTAAAGGATACCCTGCACCTGTCAACCCTAAATTATAAACTTCCATTGAAGCATAGGACATCCGAGTCGTGCCATTGTTATAAGTTTATATCCCGGGTCAGTGGTGAATATACATTCACAGCCGGGGTAACGGCGAATGTAGGCCGTAATGCTGGACAATTCCAAACCGGGAAAGTGGCGAATCGTACTAGTATCGCCAGGACCAGAGATTGATAGGCAAGTGTGGAAGCAATTTTATCTTTACCCAGAATGATTAGAGTACGGCTATGGTTTGAATGACATATTTAGCGGTTGGAAAATTGCATTAGTCCTAGTAAACCATAGTCGGTGTTGTACCTTCCAGTCGCAGGAATACATTTTCGGCACTCATCGGGTGAGCCGCGATCTGTTAATTCCCAAAGCTTTGCCGGAGTAAGGTACGAGAGGCTAGGAGGATTTGACCTCCCGAGGTGCTCACGTCCCTATGCGCATGGGTTTTGTGTTTTTGGTATATATATAAGTTCATAACCCGATCAGGGGTGAACACGCATGCGTCAGTCCATAGGTGGACATGGGGAATCAATCCGTCAGGTGGCCAGATTTAACGCAGCTTTCTGATGAGGTTCGTGCGTGGGTACCAAGTGGCAGGCTACCACTTAGGCACTGCAGGAGCGGAACTAGACCGACCTACTGCAACCTCCTTGGGCGATAGACAATCTATTGGGAACTGAATGAGTACAAGAGTAGGATACATGGTGAGGGTTCGAATCCCTAAATTATGGAGAAAGACGGCTAGATTTGGGGGCGTATGTAGTATGGGATGCATTCGTGCTCCAAAGTCTTACTTGCATTAGAGTCAGGCATGTGAATTTGCTGCATCTAGTCATAGGGTCATGGCATAATACTGCACTAGAACCTGAATCCATTAAACCCTTGTTTTGGCACATCACTTTTCTCTTTTGCATAAATTATTGGTTGTGATTGAACTTTAGAGGATCGCTGTTATCATCAGCTTTGCATCAGTCGAAGTACTGACTTTTCCCACCTTTTAGGTATCGACTCCTACCTTTCGAGCAGGTGCAGAGATATCAGAGTCGCGCAGCAGAAGCCTCAAGCCGAGGAGCAAGTCCCAGAGGTGCCGATGGGCCACTCAGCGAAGTTCAGCAGTAATCAGTCGATTACCTTTCCAGGAGGCAGCTGATAGCTTTACAAGTGGAGTCTGTAAATATTTGTAATAAGTTGTAATGAGATGATGTAATTTGTACTCCTTGTCCAAGAACAAGGCATCGGTTGTAATCAATGATATAATGACCTTATTTGGCAATAAAAAGTTTTTAAATTTCTGTGTTATTACTGTATTGAGATGCATTTGAAGGCAAAGATTATGGTGAGTGTCACGGATGTCCGGTAGCGGGGATCAGGAGCGCTACATCACACGACAGTTAATTACAGCATGAGTAACACCGAGCCAATCCATTCCCAAGATAACATCAAACCAGAATTGTTGATGACAATCAGATCGGCAACAAAATCAACACCACCAATAATCAAAGGACTCTGCTCACAGATCTGAGAACACACGGCAATACCTCCACATGTAGTGATATTTCTTGTTGTTGGCATAGCACTGCTAGCCAAGTGATGCAGGTCGACGAAACGGGAAGAAATAACGGAATGAGTAGCACCGGAGTCAAAAAGAACATGAGCGGGAAAGGAGTGAATAAGGATAATGCCTAGCAAGAAGTCAAAGATGAGAGTACAACTTGCAGAAAACAAAATGCAAGAAACATGCATAGATGGGAGGATAACATAATAAAGCAACAAAATAGAATAACAAGATAGCAAGGAAAAAATAAAATCCAAATAAACACAACTAAAGATATTCCTGCAACTACACCCAAAGCGGTTTCAGCATCCTGTGTAGTAATGTTGTAGGCCTGGCCACGACCTGCAGGAAGATTATCCCTAGGAGCGGCTCTCCTCTGATCAAAGATCTGCCTCTGTGGTGGGAGTGGTGGTCCGCCCTGACCACGAGCAAGTGCTCCCTACAGAGCGGAACCTCCAACCGGTGCAAGGGGTCTGGTCCTTAGACAATCACAAACCATGTGATCATTGCCTCCGCACAGAAGGCACAGGTGATTTGCTATCCTGCAGTCTTGGTGCAAATGCCCAGTCTTCCGACTGTGCGATCAGATCAGGTCCGACCTCTGAACAACAGGTGGGTTCGGCAAGGCCCTAGCAGGAAAGGTCGGAACAGGTCTTCTAATAGGCCCTCCAGAAGGCCTAGCAGTAACAGGGTGCGGAACAGACCGCTAAACGGCACGCTTCCTCATATTAGTCTGCTCCTGAATTCTAGCAGCATCCAGGATATCAGCATAAGAACGAAGTTGCAGGGCAACAATACGATCCTGAATCTCAATATCCAAGCCCAACAAGGAACGACGACCTCTATCTTCGTCATTCGCTACCATAGAAGTAGCCAAATGACTCAGTCAGGTGAATTCCCGTACTCATCCACGGTCCGACTCCCCTGAGTTAGTGAGACAAACTGTCATTTCATTTCATTCTTGGTGGCATTAGGAAAGAACTTCATGAGCTCTCAGTAAAGATGGCCAAAGGGATGGGTCGCCCCAATCGTTCAGTCTTAGCTTGTCACCAGATGTGGGCAAGGTCAACAAGTTGGATGCTCACGACATCAACACGGTCGACATCCGAGATCCATGCTACGGTCAACAGTTGCTCAGTCCGAATAAGCCATTACTCAGCTTCAAACGGACCTTCAGTGCCCGATAATTTATCTGGATGGAACCTCATAAAATCTGTCACATTACCAGGTCTCGGTGGCAGCAATCCGGATGCCGGTACAACGGGTTCCCTGTTGGTAGCTTCAAAAGCAACCATCATCAATTCGTTGTGCTCACGCTGCATCTGCATCATCTGTTGCATCATTTGTGCTACAGTCGGCGAATCAGACTGATCATCCCCAGCTCGGAAAGATGAAGCACCTTTTCTAGCCATGGGCTGCATTAAAAATCAAATGGTTAGCATCCAGATCATGAGTTGGTTATCAATTATCCATGTGATTCCTGCATTGCACATACTGTTGAGTCAAATCGGTTAAAACCCAGATCTGACTAATACATCAGTCAAAGCCAAACTTTCATATGTTAGTCACGTTTGACTGATATATCATCCAAATCCGGGCTCTTACCACTAAAAATTTTGTCACGACCTGCTTCCCAAAAATACGGAACACAAGTACGCAACCTTGACCCAGTGAATGACTTGTGTCATCCATAAGTTGTTTACCCATTCAACTCAACAATAATAACAATACAAAACAATTGCGCAGGCAATAATAACAACCACATGAACAATAATACTTGGAATAAACAATATGAAATAACCAAATATGATAATCCAATGTCTGGAAATAAATAATAATATCTGGGTCATAAGCCCAATACAATAATAAATTCAAACACAATAATTTTCAATACAATAAATCCAATGAAATAACAATCAACTAGATAGCATTAAATCTTTAGAAAGTTTGTTTTCCAATTCCTGCAGGTAATTCTTCATGATCACCTGTGAACACTTCATCTAAAAATGGGAGAAAAAAATTTGTCATTAGAGCAAGTCATGGACACAAGTAGAGAAAGCAAGGGAATGATAGAATAATGATATAACAATGAGTTCAATAAATCGATAGGAATCAATAATATGAGACAATAACAATAATCAATATCAATGGCAATCGATGCAATGGTTATAAACAATGATTCAATATTCGATGTCAATATTCAATGGTCGATGTCAATAACACTTAGATAATATTCAATATCAATAGAAACAATGATGTTCAATATGCAATGTCGATGTTGTGTTAATTCTTAAGTCTATTAATTTTTAGCCTAACCCATTATTATTTCTAGGCCCAAACCCATTAGACCATCTCCAACCCTCAACTCCATTTTGGAGCAACTTTTACTCCAAAATGGAGTAATTGTCACATCAAACAGTAACTTCATCTCCAACCCATAACTCAATTTCTAACTCCAAAAAGGAATATTCTCAGTATATTATTTTTTATCTACTTTTTAAATTAATTCTCTTCTAACTCATCATTATTTATCTATTTAACCAATTAGCCACAAACAATTTTTTTTAATGTATTGATCCAATAATATGCCTCAATATTTAACATTAATAAATAATATTTTATTATAAAATGACCATTCTACAAATAATATAATAATGTAATAAACTTTGTTTAGAAAATGTTGAATTAGGGTTTAATTAAAAATTAGATAACTTTTAGGGGGTTTTAAAATATTAAAAAAAAATTTGCTGTTGGGTGAACAATAGCGCGACATATATGGCACGCCACTGTTCATCCCATCTCCTTCCTCGCCAAAATGGCACCGAAAATGGCGTTGGGTTGGAGACAAAACCCCACTTCAGCACCATTTTGGAGTGAGGTTGGAGATGCCCTTATTATTGGATTCTAGCTTATTAACCTAACAACCTAATTGCATTCTATAAATACTAGTTTAATGCAAAACCCTAAAATACAACCCTAAAGTGTAGTCGTCTTTCTCTCCCTTCGATTTTCTCTCTCCCCGTCAACACACCGCCCTCATCTGCACCGACCTCTTCCCACCAAACCCACCACCTCCGGCGACTAGCCCCAACGTCGCCGCCCTTCGCCTAGCCGCCCTCCTCCCGTCGAGCACCGCCCTACACCTAACCCCCCCCCCCCCCCCCCCCCCCCCCGAACATCCCTCTGCTATTCCTCTGTTTCCTTGACAGCAGCACCCCCGACGCCCTCGACGCCACCAGTCGATGCCGTCAGCGACTACCGCCCGAGCCCCGATGCTGCCAGTCGACCTCCAGTCGACGCCCACCGTCCAGACCCTTTGTTGTCGTTGTTGCTCTCTTTGTTGTTGTGTTTCTTTGTGCACGTAGTTCTTCATGGGTTCGTGTTTATTGCTTCGACATTCTCATCCCGTTATTCTTTGGTATTCGAATTAATCGTCTATAAGGCAAGTCACTTTTCTCTTGAATTAATATTGTATCAAATTCAAGTTTTTATTGAAATTTTTGTAAGTAGATCCAATCGTTCATTGTATCGTATATTATTGTTCCTCTTTCGTTGAGTATATTGAGGATTTACACGAGCTAATCCAAATATTCTCGACTTCGTGCCTTTGTTGACTCTAAAAATTGAATCTTTCATGTATCCATGTAGTATTGATGTAGAGTTTATTCATACAAACAACACCATTAATTTTTCCGTAGAATTGAATGCTAGGTTGTGTGACTGAATGATCGATTGATGTTTTGTTGTCGTTAAATTAGTGTACGTGTGTATTCTTGATGATGTTTACCATGCTATTGCACCTACCTTGCTAATTATAAGAGTTATTGAATAATTGTATTGGAACTCATCATGTTAGATCGCTTTATTTCATGATATATATTGAAAATTTGTATGTTGTATGTCTCGAATTTGTGAGACGTTTTTGACTCAGTATTTGACATCAAAATTAATAACTCCATGTCTCTAGTTTTCAGAACATCTAAAGATCTTTAAATTCCGAGTTGTATTACAAAAGTTATGATGATTTTACTATTGCTGCATTTTATTTCCAGAATTTCAGATTCATGTATGTCTTTATGTTTAAACTACTAAAAATCTAAATTAATGTTAGAATAATGCTTTGATAATATCCAGAATGATAGTTAACATGTTTAGGACTCTAATGAATATTTTTGAGGAATTCATAATTGAGTTTTCGCTGGTACTAAAGATACAACAACTTGATGTCGATTTTTAGTCAAAATATGTAGTCTGTAAAGAATGATGTATTTGACCTAGCTACTGTTGTCGGATTTTGTATTTTAAATATGCGTTGGAATCGTTGGGAAGTCTAGTTTCCAAAATTTCTGATGGATTCAGTTTTCGATTTTTGTAACAGCGAGAAAATTGATTTTTGTACAGTGGCCTCTTGCTGTCCTGAATTTCATTTTCCAGATTTTATTAATATACATTTATCATTGTATTGCATGAATTGAAGTGTATATATTGCATTGCATGATCCTAAAGTGTTATTGTCATCATTCTATTTTTTTCATCTAAAGTTATCATCCTATTATTCTCTTATTGTTCTCATATTGTTACTATCGTCCATCAAATGTCTCTAAATTGCATAATGTATTGTTGCATTTATAAATAATTAACAAGTCGGAGTTTAAGGGATTGACTGGAGTAGTTAATGATATAGTAACTGTACTCGGAAGTGTGGGCCATGTTTTCCAAAATAATGTGTCGGCTAGTATTATCGATTTATTGTTGGATTACTGACTACAATATCCCATTCATCATGTATTGTTTTAGTGTTATTGTGCCGACCAGTGTGCACTAATGTTGCAATCAATGTTATCATGCCGTGTACATGATCTATAGAATATTTCACTTAGGTGTAAACGAAATTGATTGTATGCATTAAACCTGTAGAATGAGATGTAGTAGTACGTGCATTAGTTAGGCTATAAATTAATAGACTTAAGAATTGACACAACATCGACATTGCATATTGAACATTATTGTTTCTGTTGATATCGAATATTGCCTAAGTGCTCTGAAGCACGGATACTTCATGGAGGGTGCTGTCCCCGTATCCTGTGCGTATCCGATACTTGTGTCCCCGTATCTTGTACATTTCCATATCTTGTATTTTTTTATTATTATCCAACTATTTGATACAGATGAGACTTGTCCCACTATTTGATTTATATGCTTATGTTATATTGCTTATAAACTTGCTTTGTTTACTTATGCTTATGAATAATTATTGTAGCTTTTAAATTATTTTATTTATGTTTAATGAAAGATATTTATTATTTTCTTATTAACAAGAGATATTATTTAGTTATGTGTAATTATTCATATTTTCTTATATATATATATATATATATATATATATATATATATATATATATATATATATACAGCCGTATCCCAGCTGTATCCCCGCCGTATCCCGTATCCTACTTTTTTGAAAATTGTCGTATCCACCATACCCGTGTCCCCGTACATGTATCGCCATACCCTGTACCAGTGCTTCATTGCCTAAGTGTTATGGATATCGACCATTGGACATTGACATCGAATATTGAATTATTGTATATAACTATTGCATCGATTCCCATTGATATTGATTATTGCTATCGTCTCATGTTATTGAATATTGATTTATTGAATTCATTGTTCAATCGTTATTCCATCGTTTCCTTACTTTTTGTACTTGTTGTCCAGGACTTGCTCTAAGGATAATTTTTCTCAACTTTTTAGATGAAGTGTTCACAGGTGATCATGGAGAATTACCTGCAGGAATTGGAGAATAAGCTTTCTGAAGATTTATGTTTTCTAGTTGAATGTTATTTTATTGGACTTATTGTATTGAAACTTATTATCATTATGTTTGGATTTATTATTGTATTGGGCTTATGACCCAGATATTATTATTTATTTCCAGACGTTGATTATTGTATTTGGTTATTTCATATTGTCTTATTCCAAGTATTATTGTTCATGTGGTTGGTCTTATTGCGTGCGCAATTGTTTTGTATTGTTATTATTGTTGAGTTGAATGAGTAAACAGCTCATGGATGACGCAAGTCATTCGCTGGGCCAATGTCACGTGTTTGTGTTCCGTATTTTTGGGAAGCGGAGTGTGACAAAATTTTTAGTGGTTGGTCACGAAGTGTATGAGGAAGCTCTCCTCGAGCTGGTGGAGTAGATGGAACCGGGGGCGAGTCGGGAGTACCATTCTCTTGTAGAGCCTTGGAGTGTGGCATGGAACGTTCTACAGAGGAGTGCATCAAGGGCATTGTGAATCATGAGAGTTTTAAAATCCTCGATGTGATCCGCCGGGTTGGATTCGCTAATGTAGGTCTCGAAGGACAGAGGCTTGAAGTCTTTCGGAACCGGGGTTTCTAGAATGAAGGGAGCGAAAAGAGGTTGGACTTGGCGGTACCCACTGTTTGGTTGCCTCCCCTCTTCCTCTATTGGGGCAAGGCAGTCATCCATCTCCTGAAGGCTCATCAGGACCACGTATTCACGTTCCTCGGATTTGGTGGACCTGTAGGACTTCTCGTGGTGGAATGCACCAGCGTGACGGTTGCTCGAATGATGGTCCCTCTCGGGCCCCTCACAGAGAGCTTGCAGAATCTCGTTCATGAAGTCTTGGAACTCCGCTCTGGCGACGGGACCCTTCTCCTACCGATTGACCTTCGGGACCTGATGATGAATGGGAGAGAGGCTTAGCTCGTTCCTTCGCCCCCCCCCCCCCCCCCCCCCCCCGCGGGGGGGGGGGGGGGGGGCTTGTTGATCTGAACGGGCGTCCCCACTTCATGAGCGATTATACTCCATGCGTTGACGGAGGTCGTCCTCATGTTGTCGGTTATTGAGGATGTGCCAGATGTCTTGATCCGCAGAGGGTTCTGTCGTCCTATCGGAGGAGTGAGAGGTAGCGTTGACAGGACCTCGGCCCTCGGGTGAAGGGAGACTAGATTTGTGATCTGAACGCCGCCTCTGAGACCCTTAGGTCAACGCCTAGCTAAGGGAGAGGCACTACGGCGGAGGAGGCAGATCTAATTGGCGACTCTGGGCCGTCTCCTTCTTTTGCTTTGGGGGCCACGGTCAAAAGAAGCTTCTGACTGAGGAGGGCTAGACCTGTGTTTTTCTACAGACGGAGCCAACCTGATGTTGCTTTTTTCGGTGTAGGAGTAACAAATAATAAGTTCTTTGATGATTAGGGAAAGCTTAGATCTCACTCGTTGATCAGGTCTGATCTGAGGTTGATGTTTGTGGACGGATTTGGAGTGGATGACTTAGATGCTACCGGAAACCCGCAAAAAAGCGTGAAACACCGAGAGTTCTCTCGGTGACGGGCCCTCCAACGATCAAGTCAACAACTCATATGTGTAAACTGGGTTTTTGTGAACAAAATATTGATTACCTAGTAATGGAGGAGATTCCATAACTAATTGGAAGATCCCCCAAATAAGGGGATCTAATATGTTATTATCTTTCCATTTTCGGGGAATTTGATTGCCTGACATGATAGATTGGTCAATCTCCCCTAATTGGGCTGTAAATCAGCCCCGCTGTAGACTAATTCAAGATTATGGGTCTATGGACGGTCCATATGCTGATCGTGAGCCTGTACCTGCTGTAAGATTACTGTTTCATCCCCTGGAATCTCGGGATTCGTGCGGGGATCATATGGACCTGATTGGCCGTAATTTTCACCCTCATCACTATTTAAGTTCACTTTTTAAATGCTAAGTATTTCAATCTTGACTAGTTCCTAGAACAACAAAGTATTGATCCAAAATTATGGGGTCAGCTACGTAACTTCTTTCCACTCAACTCTATTTCACCACTGAGAGCCACCGCCTTCCCCAAATTAACACTTTTCAAATCTCAATTAGTTGTTTAGGAATTTGTTTTAACTCGCTATTATAATAACCCAGTTTATACACTTTAAAGTCTTGTAGCTCGTTTCTGTGCTTTAATTTTTGGGAAGTCACCAATCTTTATTATAAGTATTTTCCATTGTGTATTGGTACTTTTTTTCTCTAACTTTTTTTTTTTTTGCAGGATTATTTCGGTAATGCTGAGTCATGTTCTACTTATGTTGGCAATGGATCAGCAGTAGGGATGCTTTCGGATCGGATATTGGCTATACCAACATCCGTATCCGCAATCCAAAGACGGATTCGGATACGGATACGGATATGATTCGGAAAATAAAAATCATATTCGTATCTGCAATTTTCGGATACGGATGCGAATCGGATACGGTCTACTGAATAACGGATACGAATTCGGATAACAAATATAAAGTTTTTGCTATTTATTTTTCTTAACTAGTACTTATACATGTATATCACTGAATTGTGGATATCGATTTTCATATCTAATAACAAAATAGAAATCAACAGAACAAAAAAGGAGAATGAAAATTTATTTCAAATATATACAACTCTTACAAAAAAATCAATATAATACGCACTTACTTGTCTATGTTGCATTGGTTTGAAACTGACTCTTTAACTTCTTTTACCAGGATGATGTGGCGTCATTGAAAAAGACAGCACTTGGGAAGAACTGCAGTAATGGAGAAAAGTTAACAATGACAATGTATAAATTATTTCTTCATTCTTAAAAAAATAGCAGAATTTGTACTTGTATATAAATTTGGCTCAATGCCTCAACTGTTACAAGAAATTATTATACTAAGCAACTTACCATTATTTCTCTTTCTGTATCTTTGCCTTTTTATAATAAATCTTCACGAGCATGGGCTCCTCTGCTTTCCTTTCTTGCCTGAACAAAGTGCATAGTTATACAAGCATTTATTAAAAGATTTTCCAGCTCTACAGTTTCAATTAAGTCAGAATTCATGAAACAATACTGTGGACTTAGTTTTGTGAGAAGTATTGTACATAGAAATGTGAGAGTACTAAGAAAATATTAAATACCATATAAAACTCCGATCACCGATCTTGACATTGAAAACTGTCCCATGTCTTATCAATCAAACTGCAGCCTACAACCAATTTTGAAAACACAAGGAAAAGTTTTGAAAACCTTAAACCATACATAAAAGGCAACTGTTTTGAAAACTTTTCCTGGTGTTTTCTTTTCCTCTTAGGCTTCTGATTGAAAAGATTTATACCTTCCTGGATTCACAAGCATTATACCAGATGAGTATAAATACAGTTCAGTAATGCCCAAAAAAACAAAAGTGATTTACCTGAAGTTCAAGTTTGTAAGCCCGCCGTTGCTCCAAGGATGCAGAGAATCCATTTGAGGTTTCAGAATGAGAAACCGTCTCTTCCGTTATCTCCTCTGCGTTGCCATTTGCTATTTGCTACAGAAACATCATTTCCACCTTCATCATGATTCATAAAAGTTTCTGAACTTATAGGAGAGTAAGGATCTGGGATTCTCAACTGTTTGTTCATCCAATCCCCTATTGACTTCAGAATTTCCACTAAGCACTTCATAGCTTCAGTTTTCACAGTCACATCCTGTGGAGGAATTAAGCTTGTAACAACACCAGGAGGGACACCCTGAGCAGTTTTTAGTAGTCCATTGACCATCCTGAATGATTAATGGCAAAAACATAGATCAGTAAAAGTGGGTGCTGAGATATTTCTATCAGCCTTTGCATGAAAATAATAGAATTAAGAATAAATACACTAATTAGCTCTGAAAGGTCAAATGCTAGGTCTAATATATATATATTTTCCTCTCTTTCATGGAGCCTAGCATTCGATATGTGTTTTAACGGGATAAGATCTAGATGATGATAAGCCATACCAATGACTACTAAAAGAATCCTTACTGCAACTGTAATCTTTCTACAAGATAGTGCAGCGATATAAAAAGAAAAATGGTGTGTACGGAACATAATGTTTCAGAATTGCGAACACAATACCTCTCAAATATGTTGGGCGAGTGGACATCACAATCATAGTTCACAAAAATGTCTACCAAAATTTGACAGATGTCTGTTACAAATATTACTCTGAACTTCTCGCTTTGACTAATTAATTTTTAAAATAATAGTCTCTTACAAATTTGCCAATACAACAATAAAAGAACTAGTATAAACAATATAAAATATAAATTTCTCAACAATAAAACTAAGACTATTTTAAACATATAAACAACAGCCAGGTCATTGAAGAAAATACTGCAGTGAAGAGTAGTAAAATCAGATCAACTGAACATGAGCTACAGAACATTTTTATTTCATTGGATTCTTTGAAAAGTCGATAGAAATGAATAAAGCAATATACTATAAGAGCATGAAATGAACCTTTTGAAAGTCAATTCCAGGATAAACAATGTGACAGTTGGAGAGTTATCTGAATTTCTTGTCTATTGCCTGCAAAGTGAAAACAAGAGCAACTCTTATCTCAATCCACTTCTTCGTGGAAGGTCAATGAACAAAACTAGATCCATACAGTAAAATAGACAAAACTAGATCCATACAGTAAAATAGAACTTGTGTGCAGATGAACTTTCAATATGCCCATAAGATCATTGAGATGAGTAAAAAAGAGTTAGATCTAGCTTACTAACCATTTTCTGACACATCATACCTGTTTCGCAAACCTATCTTGTTGTAATACAACTTTAATCTCCTGTGACTTTTTAAAACTCTTTTACACAATGAAACACCACAAGATCTAGCTTACGCTTATGCTTTTACAATCTTCAATCCTCCAACATCTCAGTTGCTACCATTCCATGCATCTCTGTTCCGCTTCACATCTAGGACTGGGTTTATTTTTTACTCTGATGGTGCAAATATAAAACTGATGCTTGGAAACCAGGTATGATCATAAAAACTTTTACTGAACAACATTGATTGATAAAATACTATTCATCTGATATTCCATATTACATTATATGATATCAAGTTCATGGAATATGAATAACTTACATACCTTGATGATGTATGGTAGACATGCGAGACTCAAAATCTCATGGGAGAGGAAGGGGAGAAGAGGCAGGGGCACTGGCGACTGGCGTGGCTGGCGACGGGGGTCGCGACTGGCATGGCTGGCGATGGGGGTCGCGACTCGCGAGGTCGATGGGTTATTGAGGATGGGTTATTGGGGATGGGAATTGGGAATTGGGGACGGGGGAGAAGAGGAAGACAGGGGAGAATAGGAAGGGTCGATTTGGGATCTGATGAATTGGGGATTAGGCGATTAGCCGATTAGGTTAGGGCTTGGTGGAGAGAGAGGATATATCATATAACTATTAAATATATTTATTAAATAAATAAATATTAAATTAAGTGGATATCCGTATCCGAATTCGCTTTTTTAAGAAATATCCGTATCCGTATCCGAATCCGAATTTTTAAGGATTTGGATATTCGAATTCGTATCCGTATTCGTCCGGATACGGATTTTTCATATCCGTATCCACCAAAAAATCGGATTCGGATGCGGATCGAATCGGATATATCCTTATCCGAAAGCACCCCTAATCAGCAGGCTGAAGTCGATGATTGTGACTGTGAGCCACACATTTTTGAGTTATCTTGGAGCTTGAGGATGAAACACCTTTTACCATCTGTGCATATAAGAAGTTTCCAAATTATTCAGTGATTAGAGGGTGTGTATATGATGGGAAAGCATACACAAAAACAAATTTCGCAGTGCTTGGTCAATGTTTATTAAACTTGTATTTCACAAATTTTATATTGGTATAACATTTTCCTTTCAGAATTGTTTTATTTTTCTTCTGTTGATCTTCTTTTTGAAAATGTTTTTATTTGAGGAAAAATGTGGAATCTGGCCATCCTGTTTCATTAATAAGAGTTTAATGAAACAAACCTAGAGTACTGAGCCCAGGTACAAACTACAGACAGAAAATAAAACATACATGAAGCAATATGACGCGTACAAACAATAATTCCCTCCAACAACCCTGGAGGGTAGGCCGACAAACGAGCTCGGTTCAGCAAAATTGTAAGTACGTCAGTTTAGCTTCGTATAGTACCTTCACGGCACATGCACACCCACTTGAGACAAGTCAGGCTGGATTTTATCACCCGACAGTCCTTGCCTTAACCTTGCTGGGTGGACCCCATCTATGGGCCCAAGCCTCGCAGAACGAAAACTGCTCTCTAGATTTTCTAGAGAGAGAAGCTCCCAAAAACAACCCAAAAAACAAAAACCCTAGATCTAGAGAGTGCTTGGAGGGGGTGGCGGCCGAGATCTCGCCGCCCCTCCCCGGTCGCCGTTCCACACCCTGAACCCCCCCTCGCCCTTCACCCACTCCCGCTCTCTCTCTCCTCTCCCGTTTCTTTCTCCCCGTCCGCTTGCCCCTACTCCGGAGGCCATCCCCTTCAGCCGTCACCACCTCCGGCGCCCCCCCTTGTCAACGTCAACCCCCAGCGCCCTTCCCCTCGTCTTCAGTTCTGTCAACAAGGGCTTAGGGTTAGGGTTTGTGATTTCATGGTGGAGGGAGAAATATTCACTCACGAGCTACTTTTGCCTTTTGGGCATTTGAGTGTGCCAAATTTGAATTACCTATTAACCCATTAACATCACTTCCGATTTGACAATGCAATCAATCACTGTTTTGAAGTTTGAAGATCACAACTCATCCATGAGATCTTTGAGATTCTGATTTGTCTAGATCTGTTGGTGGGGGTTTGGGGGTGACTTGGTTGGGGTTTGGGTTTGGGTTAGGTTGGGATTGGGTGGCTTTACTAGATATTTGCCCGGATATTCTGTGCGCTTGCCACCATGTCCACACTCTCGGTCTTGCGAGGGTTGGTAGTGCATGTGAAGATGCCGGAAGTTAGGTTGTCTTGCACGATTGTGGAGTTTGGACCCAAAGATGGGGTCCCTCCGTGATGTGCGCTCTGTTGGCTCAGTTTTCGGGGTTTTTGTCTCAACTTGCGCGGAGCAACTATGTCGCGCTAGAGCATCCTCCCGCGTCTGTTGGTGCAAACACCATAGATTTGGGGTTCAAGTGTGTGAGGTCGGTGGTTCGGTTTGGGGCCCGTGGGGCCAGGCCGGTAGTTTGTTGGTGTTGGGGGTGATGGGGTGTGGGGTTTGGGTATGGTTGGTCTGGAGTAACCTACGATGTCGCCGGTGAAGTCTTCATAGCGCCTACTAGCAGGCTATTGAGCTTCCTCCAGCTAAGGCCACTGGCTCGTGACAGCGTCGCCTCTTTCCTCGGATTGGGAGTATGAGTCGAGTTAAGTCTGTATGGTGAGAAATCGCCGGAGAGAGCTTGAGCATGAGAGAGGTGAAGGTATCCTCTCCACGGCTCTCTCCTGGAGTGTGGTGTTTGGTGGGGTGAGCGAGATAGTTGTTTGGTGATAAATCGTCTGAGAAAGCGCTATCGTGTGAGAGGTAAAGGTATCCTCTTCACGGCTATCTCTTTGGTAGTGGTTGTGGGAGCTACTGGAACGTTTGTAGGTTGAGTGGTGGAGATTGTGGAAGGGTGCGATCGCTGTTCTTTTCGAAAATGTTGTTAATATGAACCAAGCTATACTTGCAGGCACCCTAAATTCTGCCTTGGTAGTGTTTCTGATGCGATTATTTCTTAGTTGACTCAATGCATAATCGTAATCAAATTTTCATTGAAAAGGAGTGTAAAACCAAGCAATAGTTGTGAAAAACCAACATGCCTTGTATGTATTTCCCAACAAAAATTAAAAAGAGAGAGAGAGAGAGAGAGAGAGAGAGAGAGCGAGCCTGATATCGATTGTAATACTAAATTGTTGTAGGGAAGTGAATAGCTAAAAATGTGGAAAAATTTTCCCCGAAAATTCTGGAAATTTGGCGCTAGTGTCGCTTTTGAGTTCTTACTTCAGTTTTTATTTTTAGGTTTTTAACATGTGCACCCCTAACAAATAAGCTAATATCATATATACCCCTCACAAATCAATATTATCCCATTTGCCACTAACAATGTAAATCTTAATCATATATATCCTTCAGGTTACAAGACATCCAATAGGGAAAGAATATTCTGTTTTTCTTAATGGAATTAATGGAAAATGACTAAACTACCCTTCTATCATCCCCCCTTCAATTTCTCTCTCTTTGTATTCCCACCCGAATCCATCACTTCATTCAAAACCCATAAGCTCTCTTTCATTGTTTCTTCCTTAAGCTAGTAATTTATTTCCAAATTGCCTTTAGATTTCACACTATAAACTCATATAATCAATCCTCCAATTATTAGATAATCTCCTTAAAGAATCAAAGATAAATTTTGATAATAAGAGTTCTAAAATAATATGAACACAAACATAAGCACAATGAGTTTTAGATAGCCAATCACATATAACAGAGGTTTTCATCGAATCAAAATTACAAAAATAGCATATTTCTTAATACAAAATATAAAGATGATCTTACACCATGATCATAAAACATAGTTCGCAAAAAGTAGAAAACCAACTACACATTTACACAAAATCGAAACATGTAACAAATCTTTTCTTTATCGATTTCCATTTCGCGATAGGTACGGAATGAGCCAGGGATGCGGGTGATACTTGCCTCCTATATCTCACTTCTTTACACAAAAGGAATAGAGATAATCAATCCTGTTTATCTCATCTTCAGAGAGACCCTCATATCCCACTTTATTGATGTTTACTTCTTGTATGACCTCTCCATGTTGAGGTGAAACTGATACTCCATGATTCCGTTGCGTAGCTGCAACATTTCTAGCTCCAATATCCTGATTTTCAGCTAATGCTTGCCTTGAATAAATTGAAACATTGTCAACTGAGACTCCCATTCCTCCATCTCCAACTAGAACTCCTGATGCTCCATGTAAGGATGTTTGAGTTGGCTGAGACCACACATCAGCATGCCTACTTGATCTTGGTGGCTTGAAGTATTGTCTTCTTTGTTTTCCCTTTCCATATTTATGCTGTTTAGGTACTGACCTGAGGGAAGAATTAGAGGAACAATTCTCATTAAGAGCTAGGTTCTCATTTTCTCATTTTCTGTACTAAATATAATGTGTGTGATAGCCATCTAAACTAGTTAGCCTTGTTATGAATAAAATGTTGTGTGCTTACAGGTATAAGTCAGTGGTTGGAGATATTATTGTTGGCCGTGTCCTTGAGGTACTTTTCTCATGCTAGCCTTTTCCTTCCTTTACTAATAGTTTCTACTACACATTTTATTAGTAGTGGACCTGTGAAATGGGAAGAAAACATTTTTTGAGGGGTTTTTCGGCTGTGACTAAGATGGTACACCTGAGTTATATCTTGGATTCTGGCCTACCCAACTTGATACTTACCAAAAGTATGGGGTTTAACCATACAAAAGTTCTAAATGTGGTTAAATGCAGACAACCCTTTAAGTATGCTTTGAGCAACATCTATTAGACTTGGGCTTGGTTATTATTCTCATACGGTTAGTTAGTTGTAAATAAGACCCTTCAACTAAATGCTTTAGATATCTGAACTGATGAAAGCCAGTTGTGTTGAGTGCTAATAGTCGAGTACTGGGTTGGTAAATGCTACGCAGAACATATCAGAGGGGGTTTTCGGTTACCCCTTTGAATATCTCATGCATCAAGGGATCCGATTCAGGAGTTGTTAATAGATTACAAAAGACTCTTTACACCCTTCTTGATAATAACTAATAGATGAACTTGACATCAACTGGAGAGTAAAAATTTTTAAGCATAATTTGTGGCTCATCAGACTATAAGAGTGATAGCCATCAAAAGTTCACATATTTTAGCTATATACCTTTGCTCACTTGTCTCCATTTGTCGACTTGCAATGGCCTCAACCTGATCTTGTGATACCCTTGCATTCTTAGATTTCTTTGTTTTTTGTGGATGTAACACTTCAATTAAAAAAACAAACTTAATTAGCAACTGAAATAATAGCATAAAAGAATTAAAAATAAACTCCAAATTTTCTTAGCCTTTTTATCCTCTTCTTTGTTTGTGTGTGAAATGGTAATATAAATCCTCCCATTAGTATAGCTTGGTATCTGTAACCTTGATATCGATATATTTTTTTTTTAAATTTTATTTAATTTTTTATGTTCACACAAAACCAAGTGATATGCTGAGCTTCATAGAATCTTTTAGGTAGGAATACTATCCTAAACTTCACTTCCTCTTTACACAGTGATGTATTGTTTTAAATATAGCTGTAGGGTTTTGTATCCTTGCATTTGGATAAGCTAAATTTTCTTAGCCTATCAAATTATTTGTTTATACATGTCCCTATATGTAAATGAAGAAGTGTTCTTCATAAGCTGATACTTTTTGTTGACTGATACTTTCTTGACTTTCATGACTAATACTTTCAAAAGTGAATTTCATGACTGACTTTCATGACTAAAATTATTTTTAAAAAGTGAATTTCATGACTGATATTTTTTGTTGCTTATCTTATCTTTATGTGTTGATGACTGATCTCATTTCAGTAACACTTCTATTTCATGACTGATATGCTCCAGTAGGACTGATACTTTTTTCTGTCTGTTTACCCATAATAGGATAATAGGCCTTTGTGAAGAAGGCTAACACTACAGTTAAATAGACATAATAAATGCAAGTATGTATCATGAAATTATAACAAAAATAAAGAAAATACATAAAGAAAATGTGGGATTTACCTATCAACAGCTTGGAAGGGTTCTTCAACATCATTGCTTAACTGTTGACTCCTTTGCTTAATAGGTTCCTTGAAACTATTCTTGTAATGACCTGTATTTCCACATCTTCCACACCTTACAATTCTTTTTTCCTTCCCTTTTCCCTTCTCATTGCCCTACAATTCATCTTTCCCTCTCTTCCTCCTTGGCTGACCTACCCCTTGGCCTTTTGGCATGAGGAGGGCCAATCTCATATTCTCTGTCAACCCTCTCCCATTGGTTCTTCGATGGTAATGTAGCAACTGGAATTTTATATGCAAGTTTATACCTGACCAATATCAAGAACAAAGTAATAATTACCCTAATTGCAGCAATGTTTATTTCAAAGGTAATGAATGAATGACAATACTTATATAACATACCTTTTAACTGTGTAAAAATCATCCACAAAATCTTCCCAAACGGCTCCTCTAAGCTGTCAATCACCGCTCCAACGTGTACGCAAGGCAAGCCAGTAAGCTGCCATTTCTTGCAAAAGCACTTTCTTTGATTAAGGTCTATAGTGAACCTGTCAGCTCCATTATCCACATCCCATCTAGAATCAGCACTTTTTCTGACCTTCCAACTACCCAATTTTAGGCTAAGATCCTTCAAATATCTCTCTGCCATAGGAACAAGCTTGGACTTCCACTTCTGAGCAAGTGTCCATCTCTTGCTTCTCTTCTCCATTTCTTGAATTCTGACTTTATTGACTAAATCCACTGCTGGAAGATATCTTGCGTTTGGTTTGTTGTTTTGAAAACAGTTTTCTGAAAACAGTTTTCTGAAAAAAAATTCTGAAAATGAGAGTGTAAAAGCTGTTTGGTAATAATTTTTTATGAAAACAGTTTTTTGAAAATGTGAGTATTATGTATGTATCGGTTTGGTTGTATATACTATATACAGTATATATACTCTGATACATACATGTTGTATACATATACATACATACTGATATATAATAATATAAAATATTTTATTATAATAAACATATTTAATAATATACATATATATAATTATATATAATAATTATAATAATATATATGTAATAATAATATATTCAAATTATATATTAAACAATTTATTATTATAATAATAATAAATTATATAATAATATATATAATAACATATAATAGTAATATATAATAATAATAATATATATTATGATAATAATAGATTATTATAATAGTATATATAAAATAGTATATATGAAATAAAATTATATATAAAATAGTATATATAAAATAGTATATATAAAATAATAAAATATATAATAATAATATAATAAAATAATAGTATATATAAAAAAGTATATATAAAATAATAATTTATTATAATATATATATATAATAATAATATAATATAATATATATATAATAATATAATATAATATATATATAATAATAATATAATATATATAAAATAATAATATAATATAATAATAGTATATATGATAATAATATAATATATATAATAATATCATATAATAATAGTATATATAAATAGTAATAATAATATATATAATAATAATATAATATAATAATAGTACATATAAAATAGTATACATAAAATAATAATATATTATAATAATTGTATATTACATAATAACATGAAATAATTTATTATAATAAACATATTTAATTATATACATATATATAATAACATATAATAATTATAATAATATATATGTAATAATAATCTATTATAATTATATATTAAACAATTTATTACAATAAAAATAAATTATATAATAATATATATAATAGTATATAATCGTAATACATAATAATAATAATATATATTATAATAATAATAGATTATTATAATAGTATATATAAAATAGTATATATGAAAAAATAATATATATTATAATAATAGTGTATATATAATAATAATAATAATAATAATAATAATAATAATAATAGTATATATATATAATAGTATATATATATATAATAGTATATATAAAATAGTAATATATATAATAAAAATATAATATAAGAATAGTATATATAAAATAGTATAAATAAAATAATAATATACATAATAATAAATAATAATATAATAATAATAATAGTAAATATAAAATTGTATATATAAAATAATAATATATTATAATAATTTTATATGATATAATAATATAAAACAATTTATTATAATAAACATATTTAATATTATACATATGTATAATATCATATAATAATCATAATAATATATATGTAATAATAACATATTATAATAATATATTAAATAATTTATTATGATAATAATAAATTATATATATAAAAAATAATATATATAATAATAAATAATAATATAATAATAATAGTATATATAAAATTGTATATATAAAATAATAATATATTATAAAAATTTTATATTATATAATAATATAAAATAATCTATTATAATAAACATATTTAATTATATACATATAAATAATAACATATAATAATTATAATAATATATATGTAATAATAACATATTATAATAATATATTAAATAATTTATTATAATAATAATAAATTATATAATAATATATATAATAATATATAATAGTAATATATAATAATAATATATATTATAATAATAATAGAATATTATAATAGTATATATAAAATAGTATATATGAAATAATAATATATATTATAATAATAGTGTGTGTGTGTGTGTGTGTGTGTGTGTGTGTGTGTGTGTGTATTTATAATAATAATAATATTTAGAGAGTGGATGTGAAAAAACAGAAAATAGTTGAAGTTGAGTTTTGTGAAAACTGTTTTCACAAAACAATCAAACCAAACGAGTTTTGGGATTTTGGAAAACAAAAAAAAGAAAAAAACAACAAACCAAACAGACCCTGCCTCTAAAATCCAAGCATTGCATGACTCTGAGATGTTATTTGTGATATAGTGATTCTTGCTATTAGTAGCAAACGTGTATCTGCTCCATTTATACTTATCAATTCCCATAAGCTCATCATATGCTGGAACTGAGACCGCCCTCAACTCCCTCATTGTTCCATAGAATGAAGGGCCATTAAATGCCCTTGCTGCCTTCCACACAAGACCCTCAAATAAATTACCTTGAAATTTTTTCTTGAAATTTTTCCACATATGCCTCATGCATACCCTATGCTCTGCCTCTGGAATTAGTTCATGCAATGCCACTTGTAAACCCTTCTCTTGATCTGATATGATTGTGATCTCACTCATATCCCCACCAAATGCAATCTTCAAATGCTGAACAAACCAAAACCAAGTGTCACTGCTCTCATTCTCCACAATTGCAAAAGCTACATTGACCAACCCATTATCACCATCCAATCCTGTAGCACCCATTAGCATTCCTAAGTATTTGGACCTGAGGTGACAAGCATCTAAGCCTAAGAATGGCCTACATCCTTCCTTGAACCCATCCACACATGGTTTAAAAGAGAAGAACATTCTTTGAAAAGCTTTATCATCCTCCAATTTGATCTCAATGTGACTTCCAGGCATCCTTGACTGTAATTCTCCTTTCAATGCATCCACCAGGTCATATGACTTCTCCACATTCCCGTATATCATCTCCAAAGCTTTGTCTTTCCCTCTCAATGCCCTTATATATGGCACTGACACACCAAACTTATCTTGAAGCCTCCCCTGAATGTCTTTTGGTTTTATAAGTGGGTTTCCTCTGACATCTTCTAGCATAACCTGTGCAATCCAGATAGCCATAGCATGTTTGTTTCCACACTTATTAACTCCCTTACAAATGTGGATGTCTATCAACTTAGTCACCTGAAATGTAGTAAAATCATCCCCCATTCTGTGGACCCTAATATACCAAGGACACTCCTTAATAGCACACTTCGCAATGTACCTTTCTCTGTCATTCTTGACAACATTATAGTTGAAATTATTTATCACACTGTAAGTTTGGAAACTAATTCTAAATGCATTAATACTATCAAATTTCATGCCTATTTTGTAATGTGTGTCATCACTACTTCGGAGTTGTCTTGATGACAACAGATTTACAGTGTCAACAGATTCAGACTCATAATACTCGTCCTCACTGCTCTCATATGAATGGTATGAATCCTGCGAGTAGCAATCATCTGCCTCATCAGATGCATTATCTTTATCATCTATAAGAGTCTCATTTGTCAACCTAGATATCACATTGTTAGCAACTTCTTGATCTGCATTACCATTAGTTTCATTTTCGCTCAGCGTTACTTCCAAACTATCACCATCGTTATCCATCTCCTCCTCAAACAGTACATAATTTTCATCTTCATCATCAGGATAATTTCCATCGTCATCAGATGACAATTCATACTCGAGAAATTGATATGACCCGCCAATATTCTTCTTTCTCGATGTTGTGTTTTTCTTTTTCCATTGTCTAAAAAACTTAGTGTTCTTTCTATTCTTTAAATCAGCTTCTATAAACATCTCTGCCATTTTAGAAGCAGATAACCCACCCTCAACCACCTTGATAAACTTCTCATCCTTCAATATTTGTAAAAAAATCTCTTGGATTTGTGTATGGGACTGTATACCACAACTTCAATCTACAACCCTTCAACCATGTCATACTAGACCCTATAGTTTCTCCAAACTGCTTTAAGGATGCCTGACCTACAATTACTGTTATCTTTTTCTGATGCCCACCCTCATACTGTAGTCTATTTGTCCTGGGTACACTTCTCCAGTGACCATCATAATGCCACTTAAAATCTAATTTATCATTTATAGCCATCCTGTATATATAAACACAACAAAAATTTTAGTAAGATCAACAACTATAAAAAAACATTAAGATTCATACAAAAAATGACCAATATGCAAATAAACAAAGATCTGGCAATCAAATGCACATATTCATACATATCGGAATCATAGCTAGATAGCCAAAACCAAGTTCATGCTCATGGGTTTTCCTCAAAACTTGAAACAAATATTTTATGGGGGAATTTAAAGACAATAAGATGGTGATTAGCACAAGGGATTACCGTGTTTTGAACTGAAACCCAAACAAATTAGAAGTGAAGTAACACTACAATTGGGGTGCGAAAAAATTGGGTGTAAAATGAAAGAACATCTCAATGAAACACTCCAATCTTAGGGAAACACTACAATTAAAATAAATGAAAGAACATCAAAAGAAAAATTGGGGTGTGAAAACATACCGTCGAAATTCAGTGGGGTTTACGTCAACGAATTTTGGAGCATCTCAGGGGGTTTTTGCCGTCAATTTTCAGAGCATCCGGGGTTTTTTGCCATCGATTTTCAGATCATCTCAGGGGTTTTCGAAAAGTTAGGGTTTTTTTGCACGGTGAAATGAAGATGAGAAGGGGTTTAGATGAGAATGAGGGTTAAGTGGGTTAATGGGTATAGTTCATTACATTATGTAATAAGGGTAAGATAGTCATTTTAAAAGTGAGGTAAGGCCTAAACTATGGTTAAGTTGCAGAATTCTAACGGAGTGGCAATTAAGGCGGATCACAGATTATTAGTGGCAAATGTGATATTATTGATTTATGAGGGGTATATATGTTATTAGCTTATTTGTTAGGGTTACAGAAGTAAAAAACCCTTTATTTTTTTTGCTAAGCTGTTAGGGGCATTTTTGGAATTACAATCTTTGGCTAGTGTATATGTTATTCTACGAGTATTGCACGAGATTTTGTGGTTGCAGAATAGGGGTGGCATCGGGGCCGGGCCGGCCCGGCCCGGCCCACCCGGGGCCTGGCCCGGCCCCCCTTATAACCGGTCCAGCCCTTGAACCGGCCCCCATTGAACCGGTTCAGGGCCGGTCCCCTAAATTCCCAAACCAGCCCGGTCTAGCCCGGCCCGCTAGAGGCCCGAGACCGGTTGAACGGGCCCGTGCGGGCTCGGGCCGGGCCGGGCCGACCGTTGGCTGTGTTTTTTTTTCCAGAAAATTAAAAAAAAATTAAATTACCAAAATACCCCCCAACGGATTTATAACAGCTAGTTTTGGGGGGTACTTTAGGAAATCAAAAAAATTACATTTTCTATAAATACAACACCATTCCTTTCATTTCTCTTCACCAATTCACTCAACTATCTTTCTCTCTACTATTCTTTCAACAATCTTTCAAGTGATCAAGATCAAATTTGAAGGAAGGAAATCAACAACAATCAAAGTGATCAACTCATTCAACATTCAACAACAACAACTCAAGTCTCATCTTTCTCAACAACAACAACTCAAGTCTCAACTTTCTCAACAACAACAACTTAAGTCTCAACTTTCTTACGGTATTTTAGTATAATTTTAATTTGTAGAATTAACATATCATACTACTTCTTTATTGTCATATAATTTTTGTTTTCTTGATCTTCTTTCTCTCATTTTTTTAGATTTTATTTTTAATTTTGGTAAAGTGTTAAAAGAAACATACACTACTCATTTTAGTATAATTTTAATTTGTAGAATTAACATAGCATACTACTTCTTTATTGTCATATAATTTGTGTTTTCTTGATCTTCTTTCTCTCATTTTTTTTAGATTTTATTTTTAATTTTTGGTAAAGTGGTAAAAGAAACATACACTACTCACTCACTACTTCATTGTTATTTTTTCATAATTAAATGGCCTCTAATCGATCACGCGGTGGTGGTAGGCATAGTAGTCAAGAATCTACTAGTCATCACATTCCTTCTATTCCTAACCAATATATAGATAGTGAAGACACATTTATTAATTATGATAGTTTTTCCGATTTGAATGAAACACATTCAAATCCTATAGAAATAGAAGATCATGTAGAACCACAACCATCGGAACAAGGTCCTTCTCTTAACTCAAAGAAAACTAGAGGGACTACTTCGGAAGTACACAATTTTTTCAATTTTGTCCCTTCACAAAATGATAAGAGTGTAGGACTTAAAATATGTAAGAAGTGCCAAACCCCATATAAGTTTAAAGTAGGATCGGGCACGGGTACACTTCAACGTCACTTAAATAAATGTCAACCACAATTTTCGAAAGATAACCTCACACAACAAAAAATACATCCTAAAACCGGTCAAGTAGATAGTCATGCATATGATCACGAACACGTTCGTAAGGGAATCGCGAAATTAGTTATTAGGGGTGAATTGCCATATTCGTTTGGTGAACAAAAATATGTAGAGGATTTTGTACAAGAAACCTTCAACCCCCATTTTAAAAAAATTGCTAGGAATGTTGTTAAGGGTGATTGTAAATTAGTTTACAATGAGAGTAAGGATTTTTTGATAGCAACACTAAAATCACTAAACACTAGAGTTTCATTGACATCGGATGGGTGGGTAGGAGTAAACGGGGTTCCAATGATGTGTGTAACATGTCATTGGATAGATTCAGATTGGTTACTTCAAAAGAAAATAATTTCTTTTGGATATGTTAGGTACCCACATAAGGGTGAAATTATAGCCGAACACATTATGGAAGCATGCAATAATTTTTTTATTCATGATAAAGTGTTTGCTATTGGTTTTGATAATGCATCCAATAACACTAAGGCAATTGAGAGTTTAAAAATTACTTTAGATCCTGTAGAACTCGAAATTTTTCATGTTAGGTGTGCTTGTCACATTTTAAATCTTTGTGTGCAAGATGCACTAAAATATGGAAATGATAAACTAGAAGCTATGAGAGATTGTGTTCATTATATTACATTAAGTGGTCCAATTTATCAAGCTTTTCATGATTGATGTAAACTTAGAGGCATTGTATGTAGACGTTTTCCTAAAGATGTACGACATCGTTGGAATTCTACCTTTGAATTATTAGGTGTTGTTCTTCATTATCGTTTTAATCTTAGAGATTTTTGTGTCGCAATGGGTATGCAAAATTGTTTGCTAGATGATGATTTTTGGTTTTTTGCCGATAGTTTATATAAATTTTTACAACCTTTTAACGATGCAACTTTGCAATTTTCGAAAACATATATATCTACATCTAGTGGTATTTTACTTGAAATTGTGACTATGATGACAACAATTAAAGATTTACAAAATGACCTTTTTATTGGAGATATGGTTAATGCAGCATATGTTAAGTTTTAAAAATATTTTCATCCAATTCTTATGTTATATTGTGTAGCTAGTGTAATGAACCCTATGATTAAATTAGAAGGTACAAAAAATTTAATTGAAATTTTCTACACTTATGCCCCACACGATGCAATACTAGATTTCGATCATATTGTTTTTACTCGTAAATTTGAGAATGTTTTGACTAGGTTATATGATTCTTATGATAGGATTTATTCAGCTAACACTATTCAAACACAAACACAAAATGTTCAATTTTCTTCTTCTTCTTCTTCCTCCATATTAGCAAAGGGAAAGAGTCAAGCTAGTATTGGTGTTTTAAATCTTATTAAATCGAAAAAGGCAAGGACCAATTCACCTAATGAGTTGAATTGGTATAATGCACAATGTGCAGTTGAAGATGTAGAAGATGTGTTATAATATTGGAAGACTAATGAAGCAATTTTTAATATTCTTTCCCGTATGGCTAAAGATCTGCTAACAACACCGGTATCAACTGTTGCATCGGAAAGTGCTTTTTCTCTTGGTGGCAGGATAATGAGCCCGAACAGGAACCGATTGACAGCCAAAAATTTGGAGATGCTAGTGTGCGCCGAAGATTGGATGAAAGCGGAAGAGAGGACCCAAGACTTACTTGAAGCACAAGCTGGAGGTGGATCAACAAGTAGCGATGAATGAACGATTACATTTAGTTAATTTACATTAAAATGTTGTTCAATTAATTGTAATTAATGGGAAAATTTAGAGTGATGAGATTCTATATTTAGGTTAAGTTGAAGTGCACGACAATAGTACAATGCCTTCTCTTCAATCTAAGTAGAGGCTATCTCGATCTTTAAATTCAAGTAATTCTCTTGATTTGTAATTTAATGATTTGAGCTAAATAGACAAATTTGTATGAATTTTATTCATGTACTTAATTTTATTCGAGAAGTTCAAATTTATTTAATCATGTACTTTATTTATTCATGTACTTCAATTATTTATGAAATTTTATTTTTTGTAATTTTATTTATGAAATTTTAAGTGTTCTTTAACAATGGAAAAATAAAATTCATACAAGGGCCAGGTCCGGCCCGGCCCGCGAACCGGCCCGGCCCCAACACTAAGGGCTAGGGGCCAGGTCCGGGCCAGGGATCCTTACCCTAGGCCCAGCCCGGCCCGGCCCGACCCGAATGGCACGAATGCCATCCCTAGTACAATGCAGAATGAGCTACGCCTTTCATATCATTTTCTTCGTACTTTCTTGATCGAATCCATCAATCCATAGTCGAAACCCCAATCCTGGCTTCTCTCGTTCTCTCTCATCAGATCTGAATCATGTCCATGAAATTCAGCCTGTGAAGTCAAATATGATTCCAACCAAACTTCGAGTCGCGTCGACTCGATTTAGATCCGAGCTTTGAAACACGGCTGCTTGTGCAAAAGCTTCATGTTCTTCTTCAAAGCTTCGACCTTTTTACATTCAATTTAAGGTGTGGTTTTGTATGGTTTTGTTACTGGATTTTGATTCGTTGGTCTTAATTTGAGATGGAATTTGGGTGTATTCTGATTTGTTACTGGATTTTGACTTCGATTATAGATTTGTTTTTTTTTTTTGGTTGTATCTAGATTAGATTATTTTCATTGTTTATATGTGGGTTTTTTTAGTTCAGTCTCTGGATAGGGTTAGATTGTTATTTTAGTTTTACTTGGTTTTATCTTGTACTCCATTAGAAAACTTTTATATTCTCCTATGCTAACATTAAATAACTTTTATATTAGAAAGCGACCTGCTCTGTATCCTATACCCAGACACATTAGAGAACTTCTACATTCTCCTTGCAGGCATACCTAGGAAAGGAAAGCTTCCGAAGAATCTATTGGCCAAAGCATCTACTGTTCGGAACACTGGGCAAGGTATGTTTGTGTTTCAGCCATTTCACAAAGACCCGAGACTTCCGTTTTGTGATCTACATATTATGATTCTTTGTTACTTATCTAATTAGGTTTTGGAGCAATTACCTCGTGCTCGGGTCATTTCTTCTTTGGTATCTTACACAGAAAGCAGCTTGCTGAGGTTCATCTTTAGTGATAAAACTTTTATATTCATTTTGTTCTAATGAAATATTACCATCACAGACACAGATAAAGTATATAGACATGATATGGCACAAATATGGCAAATCCTTGAAAGTAGGAACGGGGCTGTCTCGTGGCTCGTGACTCAGGTCATGTATCAAATGCTCCGGGTAGTAAATATAGCATTTAACATGATAATTGTAGACAAATGTGTTATAAATGTCCAATAAATCAAGTATTTTGTTTGATGTGTTATTGCTCCATGTTGGAAATATAGCATTTAATTTATGATCTGAACGATGACAAAGAATGATTTTTGATTATTGTAGAAAAATGTGTTAGAAATGACCATTATATACCACTAGTAATTTACACGTGCGATGCACGTTTTAATAATTTCAAAAAATAAAAATAAAAATAAAAATAAAAAAAATCTGACGTAGGGTGGATTTGAACCGGAAACCTCTTTTATATTGGTTATTTATGTGTGTTGCACATGTTGGTAGAATGACAAAATGACAAATGACACTAAGGCCTTCTCCCATTATAATATTAGAGATTAGAGATTATATTCATGACTGATATGGCCAGAAAAATGTGAAGTCCTGATTGTAATAGAATTTACTATGATCTAATATCAAATTTTCATTTGCAAGCCTTATTTCTCTGTTGTTTACAGTGCTCCTCAACTGAAAACAGTGAGCAGTCGTTATCAAATATGGAAAGTTCTAAGCATAGGTATGTGTTTCCTACCAAGCAATGTGAACAGGAGCGAAGGAGACTAATTCAGAATTAAAGTGTTGAAACCATTTGAAATGGCCCCGCAGGTTCTTTTAAACCCTCACTATCTGGGCTTTCGTTTCTCCTGGATCACGCCTCTTTCTGAAATCTCTATCTCATATATGATATTGCTGAATTACTATTCGGCTATCTAACTCTGTCAATGTATTGTATGTTGTCTATTCTGTCTATTTTATCTAACCTTGTAATTTGATGCGAATAGCTACAAGCTGCACATTGTGAGCCCTCTCGGAGCTTTTACCATTGTGCGTTAGTAGGTGTATGCAAAATGATTGAGTTGAGTGATGACATGAGGTTATGTATATGCTGAAGAAGCATTTACACGAACAAAATTTGTAGTACTTACGTTGTATTAATTTGTTTTGTATAAATTTTTATATAGGTAAAGCATATTCTTTTCAGATTTTTATTTATAAAAAATTCGGCCAATCACATTATTCATGACTGTTACTTTAAATGAAAATTATGCTTGCTGACGCCCAAAATTTTTGCCTTGGTATACCGTTTCCGATTTCTCTCATTACTTGTGAGAGACCTTGTGTGTATACCTGAGATGTCTGCACAACCTTATCTTAGAAGCTCAATGTTTGAACAGAGGGACTACCTTAAATCTGAGATCTCTCCTTTTCCATCCCATTCTTTTGTCATCCGAGCTACAATTCAGTGTTCTCATGCTCAAGTTATAATAAAAGATTCTTGTATGTGGTATGTAAGCTTTTAATTTCGCCCGAAAATTGGGGGGATGGTACATGGAGAACGATTCTCTATGGATGCAAATGTTATTATATCAACTATACACTTCAATCTATCAGACCCCAATAGATGGAGGTGTGAATATTGACACACAACTAAAATAAGACTTTGACCTTCATTCTTCGTTGTCAGGATCCACCATCCTCCGGTCAGATCTAGCAAGGGAGGGGAGCAGCAGTTGACACCCATCCATATTAGTATTCCCTGCCAAAGTACTTATTATCTCTATATTATCTCTACTATTTTAAGGGAGAGTTGAGATTTGTAACAAACAAACCTTAACTTTGTAACTATATAAACACGTATAATACACGTTCAAACTATATCCAACAAATATAAATGTGTACCGCACGTATAGCCCAAATCAAAACATTCAAATATAAACTTTTTTTTTCTTATTCGATATATATTCATTTAATTTGATGACTTTTCTTTTTTTAGACGTGCATCGCACGTACATTATACTAGTTGTAGATAATGATAATCTAATTTTTATGCCTAGCAGATGGCCTTCTCAGGATGACATCCAGGTTGGGTTAACCCGCAATATGCCCACGACCCGCCCGGGAGCGGGTCAAACTGGGTCTGAAATTGAGTGAAGTTGACCCGTTTGACCTGACCCGAATAACCTAGCAACCCAATCCAAACCCGCCCGAACCCGACTCGCCAACCCGGCCGGTTGTCAATGTTTGACCCGAACGGGTCGACCGTTGGCAAGCTACCCATTGGCTGCTTTGTTTGTTTGTTTGTTTTGGGTTTTTGATTTTTTTTTGTTGTTGAGGTTTTTGCCTATAAAACCCCCCTAATTTTACTCGAAATATTTCACACCTCCATTTATCAACTTTCTTACTCTCTCTACTACTACTACTACTCTTCTCAATCTACTTTAACTAAGAAGTGAATAAGTTCGATCATGTCAAATTCGTGTCGACTCGACTACGTCTACTACAAAATCTCTCAACAAAGAAGCTCACCCTCTCTCTACGACTGTGTCTACTACAAACTCCTTCGAGTACGTCTACTTCTAGTGCCTCTCTACTATTATTTTCTCTCTCAACTCTATATACGATTATTCGTGTAGTACGGTATCAAAATTTCTCAACTCTCTCAACTCTTTATTATTGTTGTAACTTTAAATTTTTTTGATCATATTTGTTTGTTGGTTTTTCGCTACTCTCTCTCTTTCAACCCTCCTATTGTTTTTTAGATTTTTTTTCCCACATTTACTTTCTATATTGTTTTTTATTATCTCACTAACACTTCTAAAATACTAGAATTCGTTTTTTTTTAATATACTACTACTACAAACCATTTATCATGTCACGATCACGAGGTAGCGGTTGTAGCAGTTCTTCTCGTCGATCTCCAACAATCCCACAATTAGAGACCAAATATAACTCTAACCTTAACATAGGTTATGAAGATGGTTCTCCACACAAGTTTGATCCCGACACACAACAAGAAATGCATACTAGTGACACACAAACACATGAAACCGAATCCGCACAACTTACTTCTAGTAGAAAACATAGAGGAAAAACAACTAGTGATTGACACAGATATTATAACTTTATCCCAGATGAGGAGAATCCTAGTATAGGACATAAGATTTGTAAAACATGTAACAAAAATTACAATTGGAAGAAGTCTGATGGGACGGGTACAATTAGACGACACATCACCTCTATACACACCGCACTAGCACAAGACCAACAAGTACAACAAAAAGTCAACCCTAGGATCGGGCAAATAGATAGCCACCCATATGATCCCAAAATTGTTCGTCGGGAAATGACCAAACTAGTTATTAAGGATGAGTTGCTTTTTTCATATTCCGATAGTAGGAACGTAGAGACATTTAACCAAAATGCACTAAATCTACATTTTAAAAGAATTCCTAGAAACACACTCAAAGTCGATTGTTTTAAACTTTACAATAAAATGAGAGACGCTTTAATTGCACTTTTATTTTTTTAACTTGTAGAGTTTCGTTAACTTTCGATTGTTGGAAAGGTTGTAACGATATTCCGATGATGGACATAACTTATCATTGGATCGATAGTGATTGAATGAGTCAAAAGAGAATCACATCACTCCCTGCTTTGCCGTATCCCCATAGAAGTATGGTTATCATAACAAGTATTTTAGAAGTTTCTGAATTTTTTCTCAAATTTGCAACAAAAAAAAAAATTACTATTAGTTTTGAGAATGCCTCCAACAAAAATATTTCGATTAATGCATTAAAAGAACAATTAGTTCCTCCATGTCGTGAAATTTTTCATGTTAGATGTGCATATCATATTTTAAATTTATGTATACAAGATGCTTTGAAAGTAGCCGATCCATATGTGATTCCAATTAAAAATGGTGTACATTTCATCGCTTTAAGTGGAACTATGCTTCAATATTTTAAAGAATGATGTAATCTTAAGAGAGTATATTTCAGAAAATTTCCTAGAGATGTTAAACACCGATGGAACTCTACTTTCGACTTATTAAATGTTGTTACCTAATACAAAGCGGTTATAAATAATTTTTGTATTGCAAAAAATATGAATTTTTTTGAAATGACTTCCTAAGAGCATCCACAATGGTTTTCATTTTTTCGTTTTTGTCATTTTTTGGCAAAATGAGAGCCACATCGGTTTGCTTAGGGGTGGCAACAGGTCCTGGCCAACCCGGGACCGGCCTGGCCTGGCCCCTAGTTAGGCGGGCTCAACCCGTGATCGGCCCCCCAAACCGAGGGGCTGGTCCGGTTCACAATTTTTCCGAAATAGCCCGGCTAGGCCCGGGCCGGTTAAGGACCGGGACCGGCTGAACCGGCCCGCCCGGGCCAGGGCCCGTCTGGGCCGACCGTTGGGAATTATTATTATCTTATTTTTTTGGTTCAGAATTAAAAAAAATTTAAAATTACCAAATTGCCCCCCAACGGATCTATACTAGCTAGTTTTGGGGGGGGGGGTACTTTAGGAAATCAAAAAATTTGCATATTTTATATATACCACATCATTTCTTTCATTTCTCTTCACAAATTAACTCAAATCTCTCTACTATCTCTCAAATCAACAATCAACATTTCTCAACTTTGCAAGGATCAAATCTCTCTACATTTTGCAAGGATCAACATTTCCGAAGATTGGATGAAAGCGGAAGAGAGGACCCAAGATTTACTTGAAGCACAAGCTGGCTCAACAAGTAGCGATGAATGAACAATTAGATTTAGTCGATTTACATTAAAATGATGTTCAATATATTGTAAATAATTTGGAAATTTAAGGAGATGAGATTCTATATTTAGGTTAAGTAGAAGTGCACGACAATAGTCCAATACCGATCTAAATAGAGGCCATCTCGATCTCTAAATTCAAATAATTCTCTTGTTTTGTAATTTGATCTAATTGTATGAAATTTTATTCATGTACTTCATTTTATTTAACAATTTGTAATTTATTAAATCAATTTAAATTTGGTTTTAATTTCTTTTATTTATTAGTTATTTGCAATTGTTATAAAATTACAATTTAATACTTGATCTTTCATCTTCCTTTATATATATATATATATATATATATATATATATATATATATATATATATATATATATACACTCAAGAACCGGCTCGGCCCAGCCCAACCCCCACCCTTGGGGCCGGGGGCCAGGACCGGGCCTACGTTTTCCCCACCTAGCCCAGCCCAGCTCGGCCCGCGAAGTCCTCGAGCTCGGTCCGGGTTGGCCCAGGACTGGGCAAAGCCCGAGCGGTTCCGGCCTGGTCCAGCCCGGGTGGCCCGAATGCCACCACTAGGTTTTCTATTTTGCCATATTTTGGCAAAGTTGCTATAGTAGCTTCTCTTATTTGAGAAATGTTCCGTCCCTAAATTTTTTTTTTAATAGGATCGGACGAAAGAAGTTGATTTGTCCCGTATTTAAAAAAAAGAAGTATTGGACTTAACATGTTGTTCCGTCCAAAAAAAAATAAAATGAATAGGCATCAGACGGGACATGTTGTCCCGTCCGATGTGAAAAATGTGAGAAACATGACAACATGTCCCGTTTGAGGCCAAGATGTCACTTTCAAAGCACTTAATCACTTGATTTTATCATTAATCAAGATTAACTATAATTTTGAATCACTAATCACTAGGTTTATTAATTTAAATTGGAGTTTAGTGTTAATTTAATAATTAATATTATTTAAACATTTTAAAACATTGCAACAACAAATTCCGTCCGATCAATTTTTTTTTTGTTTCTCATATTTTAGCAATTAACCTGTAACACCCCGAATTCCAAAATACAACTGAATCCGAAGTTCCACAGGATCTTTACACTTCTTTCGTACAATTTTACAAGAAAATAAAAACATTTCTTTCATCAGAGTTACATTACACTTGTACATTGTCACAGCGGAAGCAATTTACAATAAATTACATGAAACAACATTTAAAACAATCTTGCGCAGCATGTATACTTCAATTGTGTCAAGTATCTTTACCCTGCATATAAAACTGTGGGCGCGTCAGTTCATTCAACTGATAAAATATTATACACGGCCATTCTCTCTATGCCAGAAATAGTATAATGATTCTCATTACTTAGCAAACCACAAACTTGTCACAAACAAAGCTAAAGGGACTATCTTATTGATGTCGTATTGTGAATGTGCACTTAGTCCTTAATGCAATTATTTGTATTATATGATACTAATGCGCACTTATTCAGAGTCTATACAGCCCATACTACATAGGTCCGAGGGCAAGCCCTTAATCGTTCTTCATCTTGTAGGGTTCAATCCCTCGTCATGACTTAATTTACTACTGTAACTACGGTAAGTATCCTAGATGTTTTCTGACCTACGAACTCATGTCTAGGTACCCTGGAGGAAATCCCAACGCACTGTCACATGACTCATCATGCAGGCATCCTGTGGTAATTCAGCTCCTACCATAGACATGATACCACCCGCAGTCGTCAAACACCCCACGAGCATCGCCACCGGGACGGTACTTTGGAGTAGTATTCACGCCCTATCATGAGGCATCATGGGACATCCTGTGAATATGCTCACGCCGCCAATTCAATGACCCTCATACTCAATGTTTTTCTTTTACTTTCATCACATTTTCACTATGTATCTAATCCTTAGTTTAATTGAATCATGAATAAAATCAACCCTTAGAATGTAGCACTCCCACTATACCGGTCTTATTTGTTTAATTCACATGACCCAAACCTTGGTCTTCTCATTTTAAATATCATTTCCACATTTCTTTTATTGCTGGTATAAGGCTTGACTATACCCTAATTCTCAATTTCAACTCACAATTACAATATCGAGCTTTTCATGCTCATAAGGTCTTTTCAGGATTAATCACAATTCATGTTTCATAAGCATAACATTCATGTATTCACATCTTTCATAACTCATCACAATCAGTAATTCAACTTCACGTGCAATTTATGTGTAAGATTAAATTTCAACTAATAGTAATCAATAATTCATGTATTCCACAAATCTATTTTTCTCACTTCAAAATCTTATTACAAGCACAAATTAGGAGTCCAATTAATTACACCAATCACACTTTCAAAATTTCCTCATTTCTAATTTTTCATCTTTATAACTCAAAAATCCCATTTATTTTTCCTTTATTTAAAAAGACAATTTGATTCCGAAAAGAAGTCCTTTCTTGCAAAAACTCCAATTTCTTAATCACACTTTATCAAAAGTTATATAAATTTTTCTTATAAAGTCCTAATAATTTTTTGGTAATTAATTTGTATTTTTCCCAATTTTTATTTATTTTTAAAACTCAATTAATTCAAAAATTCAAAAAAAAAATATTTTTTAAACTCAAACCCCCAAACTAGGGGTTATGTATTAACTCTCGGCTGTTTGGGTTTTTAACACAAAAAAATAAATACAAAGCCACAGTCTCGAACCCGAGACCTCCGACTACTGTAGCGACCAAAACTCTTCCGACCAGTTGGTCTAAGTTGACATATCAATTTGAAAATAATTAAACTGGGTTTTGATCTTACTCTTTGTTCATAACTATAATTCATGAAATCTCAAAAACGAAATTGTCTTTTTTTTTCCTCTTTTGAAAACAAAAATTTTCAGAATTAAAATACATTTAATTCTATAGTAACCAATATTTTTAAGGGTATGTTTAACTCTTTAAAACATATTTTTTAGCCTTAGTTTGTATTTCGTAAACACAATTTCGACATTTGAGAACTAAAGCATATTACTTCATAATTAAAGATAGTTTCCCACAAAAATTCACTACATCAATGTTCTCTTACTCATGATGTTTTTAGAATACAAAATCATCCTTCTTAATGAATAAAACTTATATTTTTATCCACTAATTTACACATGATGCATTCAATCATTTGTTTGCAAAATACATTCTCGTTCGTATAATCTAACATTCATATGGCATACATAATGGAGAATTCTACTACAACAATTTACAATTATTTCTTAGTAATTCATTCCATCAATTCATCTCTAATATGCTATTCTAGTTTAATACTTTCATTAACAAATATGGTTCTAATCTTTACTAGTTAATTCACACAATTGCATTTAAAACATACTTAGCATGCATACTAACCTTAGAAGCAATGAGAACATTCACTTTTACTCATAATTAACAAATCTAGCAACCAAATTAACACACATCTAATAGTTTATCAATTCTCCTCTAATTAGGCAAACATGCATTTCATTTCAACTACTTGCTTTATAATAACAATTCAATTCATTCCTAACATGATTTCTACTTTAGAAGTCATGAGAAACACCCACCTCTTGAAGAAAAAAGCCAATAAAAAGCTCATAGAGTCCCCTAGAATGCGAGAGAGTGCCTTTTCCTCCTAGATTGTAATGCAAAAGCTCCTTCTCCTTGCTTCCTTGCCAAACCGAGAGCTCCTTGGTGGAGAAAGAATGGGCCGGCCTCCAATGGGGGAACACACACACAACTCACACTAACTCTAATATATTTCTCCTATATAGTTTTCTTTCTTTCAATAGTCTCTTAGTGTAGAATACGAATAGGTAGGGGGTATTTATACTAGTTCTAGGATGGATTGGAGGGCTCGGATTCATTATATAGTTAAAGGATGGATGGCTAGGATAGGAGGAGAAGTTGTAGAAACCACCCACACTCAAATAAACTACCCATGCACACACACCCCCACTCCCCATGATCCCATGCATACCCGGCCTACCAATGGTGTGCATTGCACACTACGTGCATGCACGTGCCCCCTAGTACTCCCCTATTTGATGTTTGTACAATTTTAATTAATCATTTGTTCACAATTTGTGTCAACAAGACAAGTGTGACCATTTAAATGATTAATTAAATTTGTGGGCTTCACAAATAGTGGGCTTAAACATGTGGGTCAAAATAATAAAATAAAGAATTATTAAAGTGGGCTCAAACTAAGAAAATAATGTTTTAGGCTTTATAAAATATGCTTTTAGAAAAAGGAAAAATATTTGTTCATACTATAAAAATGAAATTTTATATATAAAAATAAATAAATAAATATACACATGAAATTTGCACGTGCACAACACGTGAAAATCAACATTTCTATTAAAATGAAAGTTTAGGGTACTACATGACCAATGCGAAGAAACTCTCATTTGCTATTTCTCATTTTACCATTTTGCCAAAAAATAGCAACAACCATTGTGGATAATCTAATCTTGGCATTTTTCCGAATCTTTGTTAAGATTTTTGAAACCTTTTAAAACCACAACTGTGAAGTTTTAAAATCTTATGATTCTACATCTAGTAGTATTTTTATTTCAATAATTACTATGATGCAAACTTTTAAAGACATGATTTCATAACAATACATTAACCATATTGTTATTCCCGCTCATACTAAAATTTTAAAGTACTTTAATCCTCCTCCTGTGTTGTATTGTATTGCTACTATTATGGATCATCGTATCAAATTAGTAGGTACGAAGAGTTTGATTGAAATATTTTATACTTGGAGATGAATCTGATTATGATTGTAGTAACTTTTTAGCTAGTTTTGAGTCGACATTGAATAATATGTATGATTATTATGATAGAACTTATGCATCTAGTAGTACAACACGCTAAACTAGTATATCAACTTCTTCTTCTTCTACTTCTAGAGGTACGGGTAAGAGTACATTAGGAGATGTTACTACTAATTTACTTGCCCGTATTCAATCTAAAAAAACATAGGATTAATACACCTAATGAATTGAACTGGTATAATCAATAAGATAGTGTGAATTCTAGTTCTAAGATTGAAGTGTTATAATGGTGAAAAGAACATGAAACTTTTTTTTCTTCAATTCTTTCGCATATGGCTAGAGATTTACTAACCCCTCCCGTGTCTACAGTTGCATTAGAAAGTATTTTTTTAACAAATTGCAGGGTTTTAACCGATTACATGAATCGTTTGCAGCTGGATTCATTAGAGATGCTGGTGTGCATTGAAGATTGGATGAAAGCTGAAGACATGACTCAATGAAAAGCAGGTCGACACATCAACAAGTAGAAGCAACTTGCCTGAAGATCAACAACAATAGTAGGAAATTTAGGGCGCTAAGTTCCTAGGTTTAGGTTAGGCAGAGGTGCACGATAATAGTCTAATGCTCTATCTTCAATCTAACTCTAGGCTATCTCGAACTCTAGATTATCCCATTAAACTTGTAATTCAATAAATTTGTATGTTTTTTTATTACATGTATTTGTATGTAAAAAAATTGTAAAAACTGATTAGAAGTTGAAATGAATAATATATACAGTTTTGTTTTACTCTTATACTTGTTGTACATTTTTTAAAAAATGGAGTTTTTAATTAAAAAAAATTATTTAACCAAACCAAGCCGGGCCAACCCGCGACCCGATCTAGCCCGAATCGGGTTCAACCAGTAAGGGTTCGCGGATCGACCAGGTCGACTTTTAAAATTCTCAACCCAGCCCGACCCGAACCGGGTCTTTGACCCAACACGACCCGAGCCTGCCCCCTACCCGGGCAAACCCAGTTGTTTGGGCCCAACCCGGCCCACTCGACCTGCTCACCATCTCTACGGCCTATAGATGTTATCCTATATAGGGAGCACTTAGAATAGGTTTCTTACCATTCACTTGGTCAGTAAGGTCGAGTTGCCATATCACTTAGACCATGTTGCTAGCACTGTCACATTTACCCGATACCTGGACCCGACCCGGACCCGACATTAGACCGGAATCGACCCGATCTATGTAGGCCTGGGTCCATGTCCTAAAATAAGACCTGTTGCACTTTCGAGTTTGAGTCCGCTCAAAATAGAATCGACCTGGACTCAGACCTGTTAAAAAATACCCTAAATAATATGGAATTTAAATAATAGGGTTATATATATATAGAAGTAATTGTTGAAGATAGATGAGCAAAAATAATATTTATTAATGTACTTAAGTGCAAAAATTGTTGGAACCGTAGGATATCGGGTGCAAAAATACTTAAGTGCAAATATTTATTCCCCGTTATCGGATCCGACGGGTAGATTTTTTTAACTAGGACCCGAACCCAGACTAGGACACGGTTCTTGCAAGTTCGGGTCCGAGTCCAATTTTTGGGCCCGTGAGGTACCGGATCTGGGTCTGGGTCCGAGTCTGGTTAGTGGAGGACCCAACCCAAGAGGACCCGATACCAGCTCTTCCAGCTCTACATGTTGCTTAGGACTTTGTTTAGATCATATTGTTTTGAGGTTGTGTGTGTGTGTGTGTGTCCATGCTATTTTTTTATGGTCTCCCATTGAATTTGATGTTTTGTAACCTGTGATTCATGATATGTTTAATTATATTCTTATCAATGAAACTTGGCAGCAATACTTTACATTTAAAAAGAAGAAAAATTATGTGCCTGGTAAAGTACTGATTATTGCAAGTTACTAACTGTATAAGAAATTATGAATTTCCGTTGCCATCAGGAGGTTGGTGCAGCATTTTATAACTTTGTATGTAAGTTCTGAATTTAAATTTCACATATGTTTACTGATGCGGTTTGTTTTTGGGAGTGGCCGCACCAGGTGTGAGTTCTCTCAATTTATAAAGTGAAAGTTGCAGTACTGGCTATACGCCTGACCCTCAGTTGAGGTAGCGGCTCGAGAGCAAGCAGGAGTGAGGCAGAGGTCGGATCTCGGCTCAGACCTGGAGTCTCGGCTCGGATCTGGAGTCTCGGCTCGGATCTGGAAGCTCGGCTCGATCTCATGTACCTGCACTCGACTTTGGAACACCATGGTTGATCCCGGTGGTAGGCCCTCCGACGGTCTAGTTAGTTACTGAAGAGTAACAGTAGCTAGGGTTTTTAGAGGGGAAAGATTGATTACCTGTGAAGGTTGGAGAGGACCTGGTATTTATAGGCAGTGCAAACGGGTTTGGACCCGTTTGGGCCGGGTCTGGACCCGTTTGCTCGTGGGCCTGACGTGGTAGAAGCCCATAGGGCTTAGGGCTGATCTGATGATCAGGGGTGAGCGGTTTTTGAGGGGATCCTGTGGCCTAGGAGAGGCCACGTCATCTGATCCATATTAGGAGCCCCCCCACTCCTGGAGGGCTGGATAATCCAACCATGTAGGAGTAATTTTTTGACTCTGTAGGAAGAGCGAAGGGGTGTGTATGGCAAAAAACGGGATCCGTATCTTCCTGGAGAGGCCAGTGGGAGTAGGATGAAGAGGATCCCCCTTTTGAGTTACGAGGGGTGTCGAGTGCCGAAGAGTAGGAGCTCGCTTTGCCGAGCATCGAGGGTCGGGAGACGAGCCCCTCACTTGTTGGAAAAGCTTGGGGACGTTGGGATCTGAGGAGTAGGAGCTCGCATTGCCGAGCGTCGAAGGTCGGGAGATGTGCCCCCTCACTTATTGCAAAAGCAAGCGGACGTTGGGATCTGAGGAGCATGAGCTCGCTTTGCCGAGCGACGAGGGTCGGGAGACGAGCCCCCTCACTTGTTGGAAAAGCAGGGGGACTTTGGGATGTGAGGATCAGGAGCTTGCTTTGCTGAGTATCGAGGGTCGGGAGACGAGCCCCCTCACTTGTTGGAAAGGCAAGGGGACGTCGGGACTTTAGGAGTTGAAGCTCGCTCATGGTCAGTAGTAGATCCCCTCATTGTTGGGGGAGAATTTATGGGTCGCGGTGTCATCTAAGCGCCGAACCTCAAGCTGGATTGAGGAGAAATTTGTGGCTCGCAGTGTCATCCGAGCGTCAAGCCTCAAACTGAATTGAGGAGGATTTTATGGCTCGTGGTGTCATCCGAGCACCGAGCCTCAAGCTGAATTGAGTCCGAGCGCTGAGCGCCGAGCCTCAAGCTGAATTGAGGAAGAATTTGTGGCTTGCGGTATCATTCGAGCGTCGAGCCTCAAGCTGAATTGAGGAGGAATTTGTGGCTCGTGGTGTCATCTGAGCACCAAGCCCCAAGCTAAATTTAGGAGGAATTTGTGGCTCGCGGTGTCATCCGAGCGCCGAGCCTCAAGCTAAATTGAAGAGGAATTTGTGGCTCGCGGTGTCATCCAAGCGCCGAGTCTCAAGCTGAATTAAGAAGGAATTTGTGGCTCGCGGTGTCATCCGAGCATCGAGCCTCAATCTGAATTGAGGAGGATTTTGTGGCTCGCGGTGTCATCCGAGTGCCAAGCCTCAAGCTAAATTAAGGAGGATTTTGTGGCTCGCGGTGTCATCCGAGCGTCGAGCCTCAAGCTAAATTGAGGAGGATTTGTGGCTCACGGTGTCATCCAAGCACCGAGCCTCAAGCTGAATTGAGCAGATAATTGTGGATCGGGGTGTCATCCGAGCGCCGAGCCACAAGCTGAATTGAGGAGGAATTTGTGGATCGCGGTGTCATCCGAGCACCGAGCCTCAAGCTAAATTGAGGAGGAATTTGTGGCTCGCGGTGTCATCCGAGCGTCGAGCCTCAAGCTGAATTGAGGAGGAATTTGTAGCTCGCGGTATCATCCGAGCGTTGAGCCTTAAGCTGAATTGAGGTGAAATTTGTGGCTCGCGGTGTCATCCCAGTGTTGAGCCTCAAGCTGAATTAAGGAGGAATTTGTGGCTGGTGTCATCTGAGTGTCGAGCCTTAAGCTGAATTGAGGAGGAATTTGTGGCTCGTGGTGTCATCCGAGCGTCGAGCCTCAACCGGAATTGAAGAGGAATTTGTGGCTCGCGGTATCATCCGAGCATCGAGCCTCAAGCTGAATTGAGGAGAAATTTGTGGCTCGCAGTGTCATCCGAGCGCCGAGCCTCAAACTGAATTGAGGAGGAATTTGTGGCTCGCCGTGCCATCCGAGCGTCGAGCCTCAAGCTGAATTGAGGAGGAATTTGTGGGTCGCGATGTCATTCGAGCGCTGAGCCTCAAGCTCAATTGAAGAGGAATTTGTGGCTCGCGGTGTCATCCGAGCGCTGAGCCTCAAGCTGAATTGAGGAGGAATTTATGGGTCGCGGTGTCATCCGAGCATCGAGACTCAAGCTGAATTGACGATGAATTTGTGGCTCGCAGTGTCATCAGATCGTCGAGCCTCAAACTGAATTAAGGAGGATTTTGTGGCTCGCGGTATCATCCGAGCGTCGAGCCTCAAGCTAAATTGAGGTGGAATTTGTGGCTCTCAGTGTCATTCGAGCACCGAGCCTCAAGCTGAATTGAGGAGAAATTTGTAGCTCGCATTGTCATTCGAGCGTCGAGCCTCAAACAGAATTGATGAGGATTTTGTGCCTCGCAGGTGTCATCCGAGCGCCAAGCCTCAAGCTGAATTGAGGAGGAATTTGTGGCTCGCGGTGTCATCCGAGCATCTAGCCTCAAGCTGAATTGAGGAGGAATTTATGGCTCGCGGTATCATCCGAGTGCTGAGCCTCAAGCTGAATTGAGGAGGAATTTGTGGCTCGCGGTGTCATCCGAGCGCCGAGCCTCAAGCTGAATTGAGGAGGAATTTGTGGCTTGCGGTGTCATCCGAGCACCGAGCCTCAAGCTGAATTGAGAAGGAATTTGTGGCTCGCGGTGTCATCCGAGCGTGGAGCCTCAAGCTGAATTGAGGAGGAATTTGTGGCTCGCGGTGTCATCAGAGCGCCAAGCCTCAAGCTGAATTGAGGAGGAATTTGCGACTCGCGGTGTCATCTGTGCGCGAGCCAGAAACTGAATTGAGAAGGATTTTGTGGCTCGCGGTGTCATCCAAGCGCCAAGCCTCAAGCTGAATTGAGGAGGAATTTGTGGCTCGCGGTGTCATCCGAGCATCGAGCCTCAAGCTAAATTGAGGAGGAATTTGTTGCTCACGGTGTCATCTGAGCGCCGAGCCTCAAACTGAATTGGGGAGGAATTTATGGCTCGCAGTGTCATCCAAGCGTCGAGCCTCAAGCTGAATTGAGGAGGAATTTGTGGCTTGCGGTGTCATCCGAGCGTCGCGCCTTAAGCTGAATTAAGGAGGAATTTGTAGCTCGCGGTGTCATCCGAGTGCCGAGCCTCAAGTTGAATTGAGTTGGAATTTGTGGCTCGCGGTGTCATCTGAGCGTTGAGCCTCAAGCTGAATTGAGGAGGAATTTGTGGCTCACGGTGTCATCCGAGCACCGAGCCTCAAGCTCAATTAAGGAGGAATTTGTGGCTCGCGATGTCATTCGAGCGCCGAGCCTCAAGCTGAATTGAGGAGGAATTTGTGGGTCGCGATGTCATCCGAGCGTCGAGCCTCAAGCTGAATTAAAGGGGGAATTTGTGGCTCGCAGAGTCATCCGAGCGCCGAGCCTCAAACTGAATTGAGGAGGAATTTGTGGTTCGCCGTGCCATCTGAGCGTCGAGCCTCAAGCTGAATTGAGGAGGAATTTGTAGCTCGCGGTGTCATCCGAATGTCGAGGGTCTGGTGGCCATGGAGGTGGTGAAGAATATCGCTACGGAGCGAGATCAGATGTTTCTGGCAATGGAGACGTCTGAGATGGCCTTCATGAGGTTGTCTTAGGCGCAGCTCTCGGTAAGTATTTGGAATTTGCTTTAAGCATAGAATTTAGGATTTTCTCTAACTTATTTTTCCTCGGACACGCAGTGCTTCACAGGGTAGCACTTTTACAAGTGCTTGGAGAATGAGGTCCTCGTCGAGAGGAGGAATGCGGAGAAGTACTTCCGTGAGGTTCCAAAGCTGACGGAGGAGCTGAAAGAAGCCCGGAACACCGAGGCAGTCGTCCAAGCTCAGATGGCCTCGCTTGCCGACCATCATAAGAACGAGCTGGCACACTTCAAGTCTAAGGCTAAGGCGGAGGCTGAGAAGGCGCAGAAAGCCATGACGGAGATGGAGACCACCATGGCGGATACTCTGATCCTGGCCCAGGATGAGGCCTATGCCAAGGCGATGGAGCACTTCCAGCTGATCTATCCGGACACTCGGGTCAACCACCTCCACTATAACTGGGAGCCAGAGCACCCGCTCACGCCCGGTGGCGAGGAGGAGATAGGGGACCCTCACCAAGAGGAGGTCGAGGGCGACCCGGCTGACAAAGATGTGCCGTCCCCCCCCCCCCGCCAAAAAAAACATAGTTTAGGATTTTCTTTCTTTTGATTTTGTATTTGCCTTACGCGGACTGGTCACTGCCTTTTGTGATACAAATTTTTTTGAATTTATAAAAGAGGATTTTTGGCCGATGCTCTATGCCTTGTGTTTTTTTTTCGCCTCTCTTTATGACCTATTGTGTTTTCCGTCTTCTTAATAGACGCATGAGGCCCTCAGCGCCGACCTTGGTTCTGCCGAGGTCTCCTGGATCCGGGCTGATCTGGGGTACACGGAGAGTGTTCTGGCTTGCCATCGTAAGCAAGCTCGGGATCGAGAGGCTGCGGTAAATTATTTTATGAACAAGTCTAAGGAGCTCAGCCTAGAGGTCGCTCGCCAAGGCCATAGCCGAACGGGATTGGTGGGTAGTTGAGACGAACTGTTCAATTTTAGATGCCTCCATTGGGCGACCGGCTTCGGAGTCCTTTCTTCGTGAGGCTGTTGTAGAGAAGGAGTTGGAGATTCGTAAGCTGAAGCTCATGCTAGGCACGAGTCCCCTCGAGGAGGCGAGCAATTCCATATTGGGACCTTCTCCAACTTTTTATCTGGAAACGGCAAGGCCCGCAGATGCGCAGAGCTCTGTTGCCGGGGCATCCACGTTGGCCGGACCGGCTGAGCATGCGGAGGGTCCCGTGGGAAGCACCGAGTTCGAGTTTTAAGCCGAACGATGAGCGATTTGTAAAATCTTCATTATATTGTGTGGTCGTTTTCTGGCGCTCTATGAGTAATAAAACTTTGATTTTTTTACTTTGATAATTTTTTAAGTGAGACCGGTAGGGTCGTAGCTTGAGACCCTTGCCGAGTAGGGCTTCGCTTGAGGTCACCGCTGAGGTGGGGGCTTCGCTCAGGAGCCGAACCGCTACGCCTCGCAGGTAGCATTTAATAAGGGACGTTTCACCTTCCGATAAAAATTAAATGAGACGTTTCACCTTCTGCCATTTGGACTTCCCGATGCCATAAATGTGCCTCTCCGGGGGCTATATAATCTTCACCCCCATCACTTTTTCACCAAGAAACTCTGGTGACCTATCTGCCACCCTCTGGAAATTCGGGGTTTCGGCTCCGAGGGTCGTTTACCTCGAGCTATCAGTGGGTGAGAGGTGGGTTGATCCCGACAAGTACAATTGTTTGGCCGAAAGTTCCAGATCGGCGGCTCCTCTGCCACCCTCGAACAATTCGGGGTTTTGGCTCTGAGGGCCGTTAACCCCGAGTTGTTCGCGGGTGGGAGGTGGGCCAACCAATGGTCCGGGGGCTCGGTGGTTTCCCTACCGCCCTCGAATAATTTGGGATTTTAGCTTAGAAGGCCATTAACCCCGAGTTGTTCGCAGGGTGAGAGGTGGGTCAACCAATGGTCCGGGGCTCGGGGCGTTTGCCGAAGGCGAGCGCCCTAAATCTTTAATGAAAACTTTTGGGTCGGGCGTGGCTGAAGGTCATCGCCCAGCGTAAAGGTCGCATGGCTTGAAGAAGCCAGGACCTTGCTCGAGGTCGGTGCCGAGCCCCTATATCCATTCTCGGGTAGATAGTACGAGTGTAGCTGGAGGTCATCACCGAGCACATAGGTCACAGGGCCTGAAAAAGCCCAGGTCATGCTTGAGGTCGTTGCCGAGCCCCCGTACCTTAGAGAAGCTTCTTATGAGCATAGCTGGAGGTCATCGCCGAGCGTAAAGGTCGCATGGCTTGGAAAAGCCAAGGCCTTGCTCGAGGTCGATGCCGAGCTCCCATACCTGTTCTCAGGTAGATAGTAAGAGTGTAGCTGGAGGTCATCGCCGAGCGCATAGGTCACAGGGCCTAAAAAAGCCCAGGCCATGCTCGAGGTCGATGTCGAACCCCCATACCTTAGAGAAGCTTGTTATGAGCGTAGCTGGAGGTCATCGCCGAGCGTAAAGGTCACATGTCTTGGAAAAGCCAAGACCTTACTGGAGGTCGATGCTGAGCTCCCATACCTGTTGTCGGGTAGATAGTACGAGTGTAGCTGGAGGTCATCGCCGAGCGCATAGGTCGCAGGGCCTGAAAAAGCCCAGACCTTGCTCGAGGTCGATGCCGAGCCCTCATACCTTAGAGAAGCTTGTTATGAGCATAGCTGGAGGTCATCACCGAGCATAAAGGTTGCATGGCTTGGAAAATCCAAGGCCTTGCTTAAGGTCGATGCCGAGCTCCCATCCTATTATCGAGTAGATAATACGAGTGTAGTTGGAGGTCATAGCTGAGCGCATAGGTTGCAGGGCCTGAAAAAGCCCAGGTCATGCTCGAGGTCGTTGCCCCCGTACCTTAGAGAAGATTGTTATGAGTGTAGCTAGAGATCATCACCGAGCGTAAAGGTCGCATGGCTTGGAAAAGCCAAGGCCTTGCTCGATGTTGATGCCGAGCTCCCATACCTGTTCTCGGGTAGATAGTACGAGTGTAGCTGGAGGTCATCGTCGAGCGCATAGGTTGCAGGGTCTGAAAAATCCCAGGCCATGCTCGAGGTCGATGTCGAGCCCCCGTACCTTAGAGAAGCTTGTTATGAGCATAGCTAGAGGTCATCGCCGAGTGTAAAGGTCGCATGGCTTGGAAAGCCAAGGCCTTGCTCGAGGTCGATGCTGAGCTCTTATACCTGTTCTCGGGTAGATAGTACGAGTGTAGCTAGAGGTCATCGCCGAGCGCGCAGGTTGCAGGGCCTGAAAAAGCCCAGGCCATGCTCGAGGTCGATGCTGAGCCCCCGTACCTTAGGAGTGACTTTTTGTGGCTCGCGGTGACATCCAAGCACCAAACCGCAAGCCTATAGGAGAATTTTTTTTGTGGCTCGCGGTTCCATCTGAAGGCCGAGCCTCAAGCTTAAGTGAAGTTTTTTGTGGCTCGCGGTTCCATCCGAAGGCCGAGCCCCAAGCTTGTAAGAGAAGCTTTTTATGGTTCGCGATTCCATCCGAAGGCCAAGCCCGAAACTAGTTTTAAGAAAGCTGGTACAAATCTGAAGCTTCTTTTTAAGAAACCTGGCATAATTACTTCATATTGACTTCACAAAACAAGGCACAGCGTGCCGATTACATTTTATAATTTACATGGGGGTATCTGTAAAGGCTAATCCTCCCCTTCGAGAAACTTGATGACTGCGTTCCAGGGTCTCTTGATAGCCTTGCCCTTCAGGTCGATGAGGCGGTACGTGTCCGGGCATACAACATCAGAAACTTTGTACGGGCTTTCCCAGTTTGGGGCCAGCTTCCTCTTTTGGCCGGGGTTAGATACCGCTAGCTTTTGGAGGACGAGGTCCCCTAGCTTGATGTCGGTGGAACGCACCATTTTGTTGTAGAACCTCTCGATCCTCTGCTGGTATGTGTTCCTTCTGATGGCAGATTTCTCCCTGACCTCGTCTATGAGGTCTAGGTCGGCATGTAGCTATGCCGAGTTGCTTGCTTCATCGAAGGGCATGATTCGGGGAGAAGGGAGCCCCATCTCGAGGGGAATTACTACCTCCGCACCGTAAGTCAGATTGAATGACGACTCTCCCGTGGGGATTCTCTTCGTCATTCGATGGGCCCAGAGAACGCTCGGCATCTCGTCAACCCATAACCCCTTGGAAGAATTATCAAGTCGTTTCTTGAAATTGTCAAGGATCTGGTGGTTCGCGTTCTCGGCCTGATCGTTCGACTGCGGGTGGCATACCGAAGAGAAGCGCTGCTGGATCCCGAGATCCTCGTAGAACTTTCGGAAATTTTTACCTGCGAACTGAGTCCCATTATCTATGATGAGTATTTGCAGAATCCCGAATTGGCAAATTATGTGCTTCCAGAAGAATTACTGGGTCTGCTGCTCGGTGATCGTGGCCAGGTGCTCGGCCTCGATCCACTTTGTGAAGTAGTCGATTGCTACTATCAGTAACTTTCTTTGGCCCGTTGCCTTCAGAAATGGGCCTACCAGGTTCATTCCCCACATAGCAAAAGGGGTCAGACTAGCCAGGGAGTGGAGGTTTGCTTGTGGAGCCCTTCTCACCGAGGAGAACCTTTGAAAAGGACCACACTTTTTGATCAGGGCCAGGGTGTCTTGCAGCATCATGGGCCAGTAGTTCCCGTAATTCAGAGCCTTTTGTGCAAGCGATCGGCTTCCCATATGGCACCCGCCAATTCCTTCATGGATCTCCTTGAGAGCGTACTTTGCCTCGTCGAGGGGTTAAGCAGCAGAGGTAGGGTCTTCCGTCCGTCGTAGTGTATGAGCATTTGAAGAGGGTTTCGCTGATCATGCCGAACCTCTCCAAGCGCACCCTGCTCTGCCTTGCCTCTGCTCGGTCTTCGGGGAGCTCTCATTTGATTAGAAACTTTCTGATGGGAGTGGTCCAATCGTCAGGCTAAGCTCCGTCTTCTATATAGAGGGTCTCGGGAAGGTCGATACTCGACTTCAGGAGTACTTCGATCAGAATGGTGCGGTCGAGACCTTCAAAGGACGAGGAAGCTAACTTTGACAGGGCATCGGCCTGGGCGTTCTGCTCTCTTGGGATCCTTAAGACCGCAGACTCGTCAAAGGATGCCAAGAGCTACTGAACCACGGCCAGGTACCGGACCATCCGTTCGTCACGGGCCTCGTATTCTCCGGTGTTCTGATTGACCACGAGCTGAAAGTCGCTGAAAGTCCTCATCTGTTTGGCACCTGCCTGGTGTGCAAAGGTGAGCCTGGTAATTATAGCTTCATATTCGGCCTCGTTGTTGGAGGCTGAAAAGTTGAGGCGGAGTGAATATTGGAGAAGGAAGTTGTCAGGTCCTCACAAAATAATGCCCGCACCACTCCCCGCTTCACAGTAAGAGCCGTCGACGTAAACTTCCCATGTCTGGTCGGCCTCCCCACTTTCGGGTTGCTCGGAGATGGTGCATTCTGTGATGAACTCAGCGAGGGCCTGTCCCTTGATGGCCGTTCTTGGTTGATAGCCGATGTCGTATTGAGTGAGCTCGATCGACCACTTGACCAGTTGCCCGGAACTCTCGGGCTTGTGGAGTACGGCCTTCAGAGGCTGGTCCGTAAGGACCTGAATTGAGTGTGCCTGGAAATAGGGGCGGGGCTTCCGTGCGGCCATGACCAGGGTGTAGGCCACCTTCTCCATTTTCGCATACCTGGTCTCGGACGAGAGCAAAACTTTGCTCACATAGTACAGCGGCTTTTGGACTCCGTCCTCTTCCCGAATAAGAACAGCACTGAGCATGCTTTTCGAGGTTGACAGATAAAGCCAGAGAGGCTCACCCGGCTCGGGTTTGCTAAGGAGCGGAGGATTAGCGAGGTACTCTTTCAATTGGGCGAACGCCTCCTGCTGCTGAGTACCCCATTCGAAGCCTCCGATTCCGCACAAAGCTTTGAAGAACGGGAGGGACTTCTCTTCGGAATTGGAGAGGAAACGGCCGATGGCCTCCAGTTTTTCCGTAAGCCGTTGGACCTCTTTGATATTTCTAGGAGGGGCCATGTCTATTATGGCATGGATCTTCTCGGGGTTTGCCTCGATGCCGCACTGGCTGACGACGAACCTGAGAAATTTTTCCGAGGAGACGCCGAACGCACACTTCACCGGATTGAGCCTCATATGGTGGGTCCGAAGGATGCCAAAGGCTTCTTCAATGTTGGCGACATGGTCCTATCCTTGCTGGCTTTTGACGATCATGTCGTCGACGTACACCTCCATATTGCGACCGATCTAGTCCTTGAAGACTCGGTTGACGAGCCTCTGATAGGTAGCACCGGCATTCTCCAGCTCGAAGGGCATAACCCAGTAGCAGTAAAGACCTTGGTCGGTGACGAAGGATGTCTTGGCTATATCAGGGAGAACATCCGGATCTGGTTGTAGCCTGAGAAGGCGTCCATGAAGGAAAGGAGCTCGTGACCCGACATCGCGTCGATCAGAGCATCGATGATGGGGAGAGGGAACGGATCTTTGGGGCATGCCTTGTTGAGGTCAGTAAAGTCTATACAGATCCTCCAGCTCTTGCTCGCCTTTCTGACCATTACGACGTTCACCAGCCACTCGGGGTAGCTGACCTCTTGGATGAACCGGGCAGACAAGTGCTTCTCTACCTCTGCTTTTACAGCCTGCTGCCTATCTGGGGCGAACTTACGCCACTTCTGGATGATCGGCTTCGAGCCAGGGATCACGCTTAGTCTATGCATGATCAGGTTTTCGGAGATTCCGGGCATGTCGGAGGGCTTCCAAGCAAAGAGGTCGACGTTGCGATGAATGCAGTCGATCAGTTCGGACTTGAGGTTAGGGGCGAGGGAGCAGCTCATGCGGAACCACTTTGACCTGTCCCCTGTCTCGAATGAGACTTCTTCTAGTTCGTCCACAGGTTCAGGCTCCGGTTGGCTCCTTTCAGGTTGCAGCTCGACGGCGTCCAGGGGAAATACACCGCCCCCAACCGCCGTCATATAGCACGATCGTGCAGCCTCTTGGTTCCCCCGAACGACCCCGACACCTGACTCGGTGGGGAACTTCAATTTCAGGTGGTAGGCCGAGGGAACAACCTGGAGGGATCAGAGCCCCAGTCAACCGAGGATGGCGTTGTAAGCTGTCTTGATATTCACAACCATGAAGTCCATCGACTCGGTCCATCTGTGGGGGGTCGTACTTGTGGTGACATCCAAGGTCACGATCCCTTCTATTGGCACTGGGATGCTGGAGAACCCGTGCAGGGTGTACCCGGCTGGTTTCAGCTTATCTCGGGGGAGCTTGAGGTTCTCGAACGCTTCTAGGAAAAGGATGTTCACCGAGCTCCCGTTGTCCATGAGGATTCGACGGACCTCGTAGTTTTCCATGACGAGGCTGATGACGAGCACATCGCAATGCGGGAGCCGGACCCCTCCAGGTCTTCCCCTGAGAAGGAGACATGGAGCTGCTGGACCTGGGGGGAAGGGAGGTCTCGGACGGCGTTTGCCTCTCGGATGAATGCCTTGCAGGAAGTGCTAGACTCCCTTCCCATAGGCCCCCTATGGACGCAATGCAGAATGGCTGGACCTCCGGCCTCTTCAGGCTCGGGGTCCCGCTTGGGATGCTATTTGGGGGCGCGAGGAGGAGAAGGCCTCCAGTTGCTCGTGTCTCTTCGATCCCGGGCATCTTCCTGGGTGAATTCCCGGAGATACCCTCGTTAGATGAGGGCCTCAATTTTGTCCTTCAGGTCTCGGCAATAGTCAGTGTCGTGTCTGTTGTCCCGGTGGAAGCGGCAGTAGAACTGCTGGTCCCTTTTCTTGTTGCTGGTCAGTCAAGAGGGCATCTAGAGGAGCTTCTTATCATCAATCGCTAAGAGGATGGCCGACATATTTTGTGTCAGTGGTGTGTACCTCTCGAAGCGCGAGATCAGAGGGACCCTCTTCATGCCGGCCCCATCTTTTGGAACTTTCTTGGCTGGCTCTGCCTCATCGGCCTTGCGTTTCATGTAACCCCTGTTTTTTTTATTTTGGGTATTTTTGAGTGTATTTTTCGTTTTAGTGTATTTTCCCTCTTTGTATTCCTCTTGTATTTCTTTTGGACCGTATATTGGATTTTTGTTTCAATATATTTTCAGTTTATTATTTTTTCTTCTTTTTATTTGAGTTCTTGATTCGGTGGTCTCCTTTCGATTCGTCTCTTTGTGCTCGTGCCACTATTTTTGATTCTCACTGTTAATTTTTTTCTTTTCATTTTGTTACTTAATTCATTCATTTTTGAACTATCAAATTTTTGGATCTCTAATACCCCAAGACTCATTTGATACTTCAACCTAATTAAATTCATATACCCATTGCAGGAGACCGATAGTTATGTTCTTGACTCAGCAGAAGGATCTAATCGAGCAGATGAGGAAGTTGGAGTTGGAGGTTTTGTTGCCGAGTTCTGGTTGGAGTTTTTTAGCCCTCCAACTGCAGTCGTCACTTGTTGATCAGATTAAAGAGGCGCATGCTGGTGATGCGCAGTTGCAGGGTTTTCGAGCTGAGGTTGAGTCTGGGTCTAGGACGGACATGGTTATTCATGCTGATGGATCGCTTCGTTTTGGATCCAGGTTATGTGTCCGAAGGGTAAAGTTCGTCAGAGGTTGCTTGAGGAAGCCCACTAGTCATCCTATTCTATCCATCCCTGCAAAACTAAGATGTATCAGGATTTGAAGCTTCATTTCTGGTGGCATGGTATGAAGAGGGCTGTGGCTCGGTTTGTTTCTCAGTGCTTGGTCTGCCAGCAGGTTAAGGCAGAGCATCAGAGGACCGCTGGACTTCTTCAACCGCTTCCTATTCTAGAGTGGAAGTGGGAACATATCACTATGGATTTTGTGACCTCTTTGCTGAGGGGTCCTAAGGGTCATAATGCCATTTGGGTGATTGTTGACCGTTTGACGTAGAGTGCTCACTTCATTTCTTTTCGTGTCGGGCAGTCTACTGAGAGCCTAGTTGAGGGGTACATGCAGGAGATTGTTAGACTTCATGGGGTTCCAGTCAGTATTGTATCCGACAGGGATACGAGATTCAGATCTCAGTTCTGGAAAAGTCTTCAGGCTAGTTTGGGGAGTAAGTTAAAGTACAATAAAACTTTCTATCCCCAGACTGATGGACAGTCAGAGCGGACTATTCAGATTCTTGAGGACATGTTGAGGTCCTGTATGCTTCAGTTTGGTGGATCATGGGAGGACCATTTGCATCTCGTAGAGTTTTCGTACAATAACAGCTTTCAAGTCAGTATTAAAGATGCTCCGTTCGAGGCTCTCTATGGGTGGAAGTGTAGATCACCAGTGTGCTGGGATGACATTGGTGAAAGGAAGTTATTGGGTCCAGAGTTGATCACCAAGACAGTTGATGCTGTGGTTCAGATCAGGAAGCATTTGCAGGCAGCTCAGGATCGGCAGAGGCGATGGGTTGATGTCCATCGGAAGGCTTTGGAGTTTGAGGTTGGTGACCATGTTTTCCTAAAGGTATCGTCGTGGCGTGGTGTCATTCGGTTCGGTGGTGGGGGCAAGCTTAGTCCTAAGTTTATTGGACCGTTTGAGATTTTGGAGCGAGTAGGTAAGGTGGCCTATCGTCTTGCATTGCCGCCAGCTTTATCTGGAGTGCACGATGTTTTCCATGTCTCACAACTCGGGAGATATATTCGAGATGAGAGGCACGTAATCGACTATTCTGAGTTGACCGTTCGGCCGGATTTGACTTGTGAGATTCCGCCTGTTGCTATTATGGATCGACAGGATAAAGTGCTTAAGAACAAGGTCATCAATTTGGTTCGTGTTGCTTGGAATTCTCACTCGCCCGGTGAGTCGACTTGGGAGCTGGAGGAGGAGATTCAGCAGAAGTTTTCTCATTTGTTTGGATAGTTTTTGTTTTGTTCTTTTGGTTGTTTTTGGGTTACCCTATGTATCTTCTTGTTTAAATTTCGAGGACGAAATTCTTCTTGTGAGGTGGGTAGGATTGTAACCCCTGTTTTTTCATTTTGGGTATTTTTGAGTGTATTTTTCGTTTTAGTGTATTTTCCCTCTTTGTATTCCTCATGTATTTCTTTTGGACCGTATATTGGATTTTTGTTTGAATATATTTTCAGTTTATTATTTTGTCTTCTTTTTATTTGAGTTCTTGATTCGGTGGTCTCCTTTTGATTCATCTCTTTGTGCTCGTGCCACTATTTTTTATTCTCACTGTTAAATTTTTTTTCTTCATTTTGTTACTTAATTCATTCACTTTTGAACTATCAAATTTTTGGATCTCTTATACCCCAAGACTCATTTGATACTTCAACCCAATTAAATTCATATACCCATTGCAATTCCATGCTCTGTTTATTAATTCCAAACCCATTTCAAATTTCACCTTGTACCCATTAAGCCATACTCTGTTAATAAACCTTACCCCAAAACCAAGTCAAATCCATTCCTTGCATACAAATATGTTTTAATTAAACCCCATGATCCAATTATACCTCTAATACCCATTAGCCTAATAACTATAATTCCAGACCCGTTAACCACCCTACCCAAACCCGAACCCTATATTACCTACCCGCGACTCTGTAGCCGTCACCAAATTCTCCCAAACCTAATTCTACCTTCATATATATAAGTATAGGTTCCTTGTTACCCATCCCCTGCATGAAAACCTAGCCGACCCTTTGCTCTGTTTTCCTCCCATCCACTTCACCCCAGTCACCCTGCCCCAGCCTCCCGCTCTATTCCGCTCTGTCTCTGCCCTATTTCGGCGTGCCACGAACGACAGCAGTGCGACAGCCAGCCCTCGCCAACCCCGTCTTTCGGTGCTTCTTCCCCTCCGACTACAAGGCAGCACACTGCTGCCGTGGTCGTCATCTTCCCCTTCCGCTTGCTCACTTATGGCGTGCGTGTGTTGCACGAGTTGGGTGATTCATTGCTCGTGTTCGTTGTGCGTTCGTATTTGGCTTTCGATTCTTGGTTTGTGATTCTTGTTTTGTTCGGATTTCGTTCTTTGAGTTCGTGTTCGTTGTCGGGAATCCGTTCCCGTGATTCTTGCTTGGAGTCGTTTTCGTCTTCGATTAAGGCAAGTAACTTGTACCCAATTCCTTTGTATGATACAAGTCATAAATTCTGCTTGTAGTGCAGTTGGGTTCTAGAGACAACTCGTGTGTGTGTATGTTTGATGAGTATTGTCTTTATAGTGCTATTGACCATAGTTGCCTTACAACACAAATTTGACATGAAACAACTTAGGTTTGACCGTTCTTTATATGGTCAATATGTGTGAGTTATTTATGAGAAATCGTGTATTTGTTTGGATCCATATGATATACTTATTGTGGACATGCTATATACCCTATTTCATGATGTTTGGACACTTAGTAGACTCTATAACATGTTTGGTTGTGTTTGGGATGAGTTTTATATGTTGTATGTTGATTTGTGTTTGTTGATTTGATGTGTTTGGGACACATTCCAGATTTCGTTTCTTAATGATTTCGATGACTAAACTATTTTGATACTAGTGCTAAATATGTTATTTTGATATGAAATTTTGGATAGTATTTCTATACTTGATTAGGGATTACCCAGAATTTTGGTGGATTTATTTGTTAAGATTTACATACCGTTTCATGCTTTCGAATAAAAACTATACTTACTGGATTTTGCTCGCTGTTCTGTAAAGAAGTATATTTTCACCCTAGTTTCTTTTCCTGTATGAAAAATATTTATGAAATATGAAAGTTAGCTTATTTTGTCTATTTTCTTCTCCCTTTGGCAGATTTGGATTTCGTTTCACAGTTTGCGAGATATTATAGTTTTCATACAGCAGTCTTGGGAATTCTAGATTTGCCAAACTATCGTTTCTTGATGTTTTCTGATTTTTGTTGACTGAACTAATCTTACTGGAAAATAATGAAACTTTATATTCTGATACTAGACATATAGGGGAATCCCCCAGGTTTTTTCTGGATTTATTTGAGTTGCTTTGATGCTGTTTTCCTGACTTTGAATTCGATTTCTGATTTCTGGCTGAACATGTTTTCTGGATTCAATTCAGTTTTGAGACTTGTTTTTGTGAAATACTATATAACTTATTCATTTTCACTGGATTCGGTTGGGAGTCTATTTTCTAGATCTTTCAATGGATTCAGATTTGTATATTTGTAACAACGGGAATCACTGTTTTACTGCAGTATGGTCTTGCTGTCCTGAACTAGAGATTTTGTTATTTTATGTGTTATGTGTTATCTTGCACCCGTACATGTTTATCTTTCAACTTGAACTTATTACTTAATCATACCATGTTATACTTGGCCTGTTCATGACACATACATGCTTGTTTGACATTAATAATAAATTAACCAAGTCGGGGTTTAAAGAGACAGATCTAGTAGTGGATAATACAGAAACGTGTACTCGGAAGAGAATCTATTAATTCTATGTGATACTTGAGATTTGGCTTGATACTTGATTACTTGAGACTTGATATTTCACTACTTGAGGCTTGATATTTCACTTGGCTTGATACTTGATACTTGATACTTGAGGCTTGATACTTTACTCTTGAGGCTTGTTTACTTGATACTTGAGGCTTGATACTTGATACTTGATTCTTGAGGCTTGTCCCTGAGTACACTACCCTATATGGTCCACTATGAAATCTAAAACGAAATTGCATTCACTGTAGCAACCATGTGATAAAAAGATGGCACATGAAGTGCTACCTAGATAGTAATCACTATAAGACTTGATACATGATACTTGAACATGATACATGATCACTTGACACATGCTACTTGATACTTGTACTTGACTACTTGACACTTGTTTACTTGTTACTTGATTACGTGATACTTGATTCGTGATACTTGATACTTGTTTCTTGTTTACATGATATTTGTTCACTTGACACTTGATACATGTTACTTGTACTTGTTCGCCTTACCATGCCTGTTGTTATATTTTGCTGACATGCTTATTCCATGCTATTTAGTTAGTTTCCCCCATGTACTTGTATCCTGCATTACAAGCGGTCCGTAACTTGCAATTGACGGGTACTTATTTTTTTTTCTATCCCTGCAATTGTTAAATTGTAGATTTTGGAGAACAGGTTCCAGATGGTATTAGTGATATTAAGTATTAGTGCTGGATCTTGTTATTATTATTTCTTGTTTCTTGCTTTGAACAATATTGTATCTTGTACTTGGATTTATCTGTATTTGGGCAATGTGACCCAGGATATTTCACTTATTTAGATTGGAATTATTTGAGATTAATATATTTGGTTTCAAGTATTCTTGTTGGTATTTTGGTTCATATGTGCATGTTGGTTGATTCTCTTGCTTTCGACTCTGATTATTCTTGTGAAATATTGTAAAAATTCCGAACAGCTTATGGATGATGAAAATCATTCGCTGGGCTTAGTCACGTGTCTGTATTCCGTGTTTTCTTTTGGAAAGCAGGACGTGACATTTTCCCTTCCCCGGGACCTCTTTGACGTCCTCGGGATTTAGTGCCTCCTCGGCCCGGATGTACTTTTCGACCCGATTGAGTAGGTCAGGAAAATCGAGGGGAGGCTTCTTGGCCAGGGATGCCTTCATCTGGCCGTGCCGGACGTTGTGTCGGAACGCTGCCGAGGCGACCCCAGCGTCGAGGAGGAGACCGACCTTGCCTCTGTGGTGAACCTCTAGACGAACTGCCGGAGTGACTCCCCTTCCTTCTGTCGGAGGTCCAGTAGGGACGCGCTCGTCTTCTCGGCATTCCTGCTGGTCATGAAGTGGGCCAGAAAGTTGGCCTCCAGCTGGTCGAATGAGTAGATCGAGCCGGGGACGAGCTTAGAGAACCATTCCCGAGCCGAACCCCGGAGGGTGGCAGGGAAGGCTCAGCATAGGAGGGGATCTGAAGTACTGTGAATCATCATGAGGGTCTTGAAACCCTCCATGTGATTAGTAGGATCACCATTGCCGTCATAAGTCTTGAACTGGGGAGGTAGGAAATTCCGGGGTATTTCTGCTTGTAGGATTGCAGCGGAGAAAGGAGGTTGGGTCGGTCTATGACCCTGAGTTGACCTTGGGCCGCCCTCGCCAAAGTGGTTGATGCAGTTCTCCATTTCATGTAGGCATCGCAGGACATCCTCTTCATGTTCTGGCGGGCCTGTTAGGCCGCAAGACACGCTGGCTCCGACATCCAAGCACGAGTGAGAGCGGTGGAGTGTTTCATTGACAGGGGTCCCTAGGATGGCCAGAGCCGGCCCTGGCCTAGGGCCAGCTGGGCGACCGCCCAGGGCCTACTTCAGGGAGGGGCCCAATTTTTTTTATAAATATAATAGATTAATGGTCTTATAATTAATATAATGAATAAATGAGTTTGTAATAAATCTTTAGGGGAGGGCCCAATTTCGTAATCTCTCTCTTTCACTGTCACTTCAATTTCTTCATTTTTTCCCCTAGCCTCTTCATCTTCATCAAATTCTCTCTCTCTCTCTCTCTCTCTCTCTCTCTCTCACTCACTCTCTCTCCCCCCTTCCGGCATCTTCAGATCTTCTTCAAATTGTCAGTTGAGAATTTTCGTTTGTTTCTTTTACAGAGTTTTTTTTCTTGAAGGAGTTGTAGTCATGGTGTCTTCGGGTATCAGAGGCATAGTTGGAGTTGTTGGTCTTCTTAGCAGGACTGCATGAGTTCTTGTTCTTCTTAGCACTACTCTGGTAGTTCAGCCCTATCATGTCGTTTTTTTTAATTAATAGAATTGAGAATCTCTTTTGTGGGTTTAGGAGATACTGAGGTAGAAATCACTCCAACAATAGTATTGTTGATTGATTTTATTATTAGGCAAGCTTAGTGACCAACTGAAATTTGAAGCTTATTTATATGATAAGCTTGATTCCTGGGCCCTGGCCTTATATTTTAGATGAGATGTGATTTTTTTACTTATTTTTATTTTTTTGGGAAGGTGCAAGAGTCGCTGTCACTATGTTTAATGAAAAATATGAAGTATTTGGTGCATTAAGCAAAACAAAGGTAATCTTTATTTTTCTGGGTATTGTTTTTATGTCCCCCGCCATTATATTATAATTTATTAATATATATAAAAATACATGCGTGTCTATAAAGGGCCCAATTTTTTTTCCGCCTAGGGCCTCAAATACCTCAGGACCGGCCCTGAGGATGGCCTCTAGGATCTCGTTCCGGAAGTCTTGGAACTCACGGTGGGTGACCGGAGCTCGCCCGGCTGGGTCACATTGGGGTGGCGGCCTTCGGTCGGCGCAACTGAGCTCTGGCTCCTGCTCTCGGGTTGGATGCCTGGGATGGTTCGGGGCCGAGTTGGAAGCGGCCCCTCCCCTAGTTCGACTGGCCTGTCGGTTCTGGATGACTCGACGCAGGTCGGTTGCGACCGAGCGAGAAGTGCCCGGTCTGGGTCCGAGGTTGACACTCGGATGGTTGGATCCATGAGTGTCGGCGGGAACGTCCTGAGGAGGAGCGTCCTGATGATGTGCAGAGGTGACAACTCTTCTGGACTTGGGTGCCATATGAGCTCGGATTGAAGAGATGCCGTTAATGGCTAGGATCGGACTGAGGTCCGTACTGAGGTTTCCCACTAACAGCGCCAACCTGATGCGGTTTGTTTTTGGGGGTGGCTGCACCAGGTGTGAGTTCTCACAATTTATAAAGTGGAAGTCGCGGTACTGGCTATACGCCCGACCCTCAGCTGAGGTAGCGGCTCAGGAGCAGGCAGGAGTGAGGCAGATGTCGGATGCTCGGCTCAGAACTGGAGGCTCGGCTCAGATCTGGAAGCTCGGCTCGATCTCGTGTACCTGCACTCAGCCTTGGTACACCGGGGTTGATCCCGGTGGCAGGCCATCCGACGGTCTAGTTAGTTACTGAAGAGTAACAGTAGCTAGGGTTTTTAGAGGGGAAAGATTGATTACCTGTGAAGGTGGGAGAGGGCCTGGTATTTATAGGTAGTGCAAATGGGTCTGGACTCGTTTGCCCGTGGGCCTAAAGTGGTAGAAGCCCATGGGGCTTAGGGCTGATCTGATTATTAGGGGTTAGCAGTTTTTGAGGGGATCCTGTGGCCTAGGAGAGGCCATGTCATCCGACCCATATCATTTATCATTAAGTTTAAGTTTATGTGACGACCAACTAAATTTAGTAGATTATAGTTCCCAGATTATGGGCTTGGCTGATTAAAACTGAGAAAAAAGAGCCTTAGAGCATCCACAGTCATTTGCTAATTATCCATTTAATGCATTTTATAGCAAATGACAAGCTACAGTCGTTAGTTATTTATGCATTTTTTGACAAAAACGCAACAATAGATTGCTATAAATGAGAGGAGATATAAGAATTATGCATAATATAAAGGACGCAACTTCAACTTCCGTCCCTCTAAAAAAAATATTTTTTAAGACTCAGACGCAACTACACATTCCATTCCTTAAAAAAAAATTCGTAATTAAAAATCCCAAAAAAGAACCCTCCCCTCGGACGGATCTTGTAGATCCGTCCCTCCATTCCCCTTTTGTCGGACGGAACTACTAGTTCCGTCCCTTGCAGTTTAAAAAAATAAATAAATATTGAATGACCAGTTTGCCCCCTTTTCATTCAACGGCTATTTGTGCTTTCCCATATTAATCTAACGACTCTTTCTCTATCTGAACAATTCACTAAAATTTTGTTATATATAGTATCCATCCTGAACCCAATACAAGCATAACAATAGTCTAAAGAAATTTTCAGTCACTAACATCTATTACCTCTTTGTCTTGTACTGAGTTATTTGTGAAAGGAAATAAATGGCGAGCTGAGGTGCAAGGGGGAGATCATATACGGCTCAGGAAGATGTTCTTCTCTGCCAAAGTTGGATTACTATAACGCAAGATCCACTGATCGGTAACGATCAATTCGGGGCACAGTTATGGGAGAGAATTTCTTCGACGTTTGAGGTATTATTAGGGACTCCGACCGACAGAACGGTTAGATCACTTACTAGTTGATTTCAACTTATTTCGGAAGAAGTAGCTCTATTCATAGCAAAATTGAGCAGTGCAACTACTAGGGCCGGTAGCCGAACAACTGAGGCAGATAAGGTATGTAAAAGAAATTGGATTTAAAGTCATGATCTGTATTATTTGTGTACATAATTACGTTTGGATTTTCAATGTTGTCTTAGATTCGCGAAGCCAGAATAAAATATATGGCAACTTTGGGGAAAACTTTCAAATTTGATGAATGTTATAAGATTCTTAAAGATCAGCCGAAGATTTCATTGCGTACTACACAAGTGTTTGATCGAGTACAAAGTACTCAATCCGGTGAAGGGAGTGGTAGCCAGAACACTCCCACAATAAACAATTGGGACTCAGATACACCCGTTGATATGTATTCACCTACACCCCTTACCCGACCACCAGGTCGCAAAGCTGCTAAGAGGAAAGGAAAAAGAATGGCCGAAACATCAGAATACAAAGAAATTGCCGAAGAAATAGCCATTTTTACATCTGTATACAAAGAATCGCAAGAAAAGAAGAATGCGAGAAAAAACCGAGAATGCGATATTAAAGAACAGGCCGAGGAAGATCGCATTATGAGTATCAATCTCAACATGTTACCAAGTAATCAACGATATTATTTTATGTGTAGGGAGAATGAAATTATGCAAAAACAAGGTAACAATCCTGGGTAAACAACATTAACCCAAAATTTTGTATTTTATCTTGATATAATGTAAGCATGCAATTTTAATTGCGAATGTATCCAACGTTATTAATTTGAAATTAAAAAGGATCCTGTTTTCACAATATGGCTCGATAGTATCCTGTGTTATTAATTTGAATTTTAATTAAGAAGAATCCTACGTTATTATTTTCAAATTTAATTGCGAATGTATCCTGTGTTCATAATATGGCTTGAGTTATCAATATCTCTACGTGTGATTCGTTGGAACATGATTATTTTCCCTCTTCTATTATTTTATTTTCTACCCATAATTATCGGCTTACAATACGCTTCAAATATTATATCATAGTTCAAAGTAGTACATTAACTACGTTTTTAATTATTACCCAATACAAAGTAGTACATTACACGACAATGAGAATACATAGTAATACATGCTAAGTGCAGTTACTCATCTCCAAATTGTGACCAAATATGCTCCATCAGATCTTGACGAAGTGCATGGTGTTTTTGCCGATCATGTAGAATAACATTCCGAACGATTCAGCCTTCTTCATCAGTTGGTCCACCTGTTCTTGGTTCGATCTCAATCGAGTCAGGAATTTGATCACAATCATAATAAAAAATTACTTTGTCACGTTCATCCTCAACAATCATGTTGTGTAAGATGATACATGTTTTCATAATATATGACAGTTCTGCATCCCACATACGTGCTGGACCCTTCACTATTGTAAATCATGATTGTAAAACTCCAAAAGCACGTTCCGCATCTTTTCTTGCACCCTCTTGCATTTTTGCAATTTTTTTCTTCTTTTGGGTATCAGGTTCGGTGTAAGTTTTGACGATGGTTGTCAACGGTGGATATATACCATTCGCTAAATAATAGCCCATATTGTAATAGCCCATAATACTGTAAAACATAATTATCAAATATGTTACGAATTGAACAACTGAAATAATATAATGACATTATTCGACTAAAATTAGTATCTAATAGATTTAGTATTACCCCCAACACTTGCCATGGCCCATTAAATGACTTCACTTTAAGTCTGCTACATGAGTCCAAAGACAAATACAGTAGAGCAAGTGCTTCACTACCCTAATCATATTAGGCAACATCATTTAGATCTACAACTGCGGCTAGCCAACCACACCTTACTAACCCAGCACCATTAGGATAAAGAAATGCACCGAGGAAGTACATAAAGAAAGCTCGTGCAATCCTCATTGTTAGTGCCATATCGGTTTCAGATTCTTCAATCAAAGTATTGGTAAAATAATTTTTGAAAAAAGAATACCGTATACCTTGTGATTTCCAATTATCTACTGTTAATTTCAGAAAGAAGCGATTCTGAACAATTTGGAAAGTATAGGCCTCGTCGTTGCATGGAGGCAAGTCACCGATACCGATAGAAATCCCCGTTAGCATAATCCAATCCAATGGAGTGAAACCCAACTCACCACACGGTAGGTGGAAAGTGTGTGTAGTGTCCCACCATCTCTCTACGAGTGCCTCGACGAGCCGATTCGACGACCTATTTGTATTGATTATCATGAAACGATGCCATCCCGCATGCTCTTCTAGTTGTTTCATTAGTGGGAGCCGTGAGAGTACTGATTGTATATCTTGATTGGGTCCTTCCAATTTTCCCTGAATTTACAAAAATCACCCTCAGGGGTAACAGTAATATATTGACTGATATGTTTCGAATCGTTTACTACACGATTCCAACTGGATTGATCGGCAAAGTCGACATTTGGAATCTCTCCTTCAGCTTCGTTGCTTGTGTTGCCATGAGCTGGCATCTGTTTCCGCTTTGGTTTTAAATGACCAATAAATCTTCGTATCGAAGACAACGTACTTCGATTTGGCTAATTGAAAAATAGATAGTAAGAGATGACCCTCCGAAGAAGATTGAACCTCGACTAATTAAGAAATTGAGATAGAGAGTTGGGCGAGAGCAAATTGATGTTTTCCTCATAGCAATATAACTTCATGAATATACAGAAGATTAACTATGGGCAATTTTGTCCAAAATTTTGTAATAAAGCTTAAAATAAAGGCTGAAATAACGGATAAAGCAAATAAAAGCAAAATTAAAACCCAAAAGTGACGGACGGAACTACTAGTTGCGTCCGAGGCCTCCTTAATTCACGGACGGAACTACTAGTTGCGTTTGTCCATTTTAATTTAATTTTTTTTCTTCCGACGCAACTTCAGCTTCCGTCTAACATTAAAAAACTATTTAAATAATTCATTTCGCCCTAGGACGCAACTAGAAAATCCGTCTTGTATTTTTAATATTAAATTGCTATAAAATAGCATTGTACGACTACAACAAAAGCTAAAAATGCTATATGTAAATATGCATATAGTCATTTTTTGACAATCACGACTGTGGATGCTCTTATATAAATATAAGATAAAATTTTCTCATTTAAAGTGATTATACTCACTTGGTGGGATTCTAATTGAAGATTAATTCTGTCCATCATATTTATCATGCCAGTGAACATATGTGTAGAAAAAACCAAGTGATTTGGAGGCCGGTTACTCATGCATTATGTGGTCCAATTGGTGTACGATTTGTAATATTGTTGAAATTTGGTATTTTTCAATTACATGATGCGTGAGTAAATGGTCGTCAAATCACTTAATTTGTTTTTTTTACAAATATATCTACCGACATGATAAATATTATGAACGAAGCGAATCTTTCTTGAGGGTCGAACTAAGTGAATATAATAGCTTTTGATAAAAAAAAGTTTGCCCGTACAAATATGATACAAATGATGCTCACTATTCTCTTAAAAGAATAATAATAGTAATAAATTAAAGTTTCGCATATAAATTTCCCATGCGGCCCGTAGTAGAGATATATGAAGCAGCCACCTGTCCCGGACTGGAAGTGCGAGCTTTCTTCAACTCATTCTTTTTCTCGTTTGAGAAAAAATTATACGAAAAAAAGGAGCTATCAAAAATCAAACAAAAAAAAAGAAAAAAAAAAAGGAAAATCATCGAGAATTCAGTGGCAGTAGTAAGTAGTTAATCTTATCTTCGACTACTGCCTTATTTTGGTATAATTTCTATCCAGTGATTTTTGAGGTTTTGCCCTAATTTGAGTGTATACTTTGCTGTTGACAAGTTGCAATTTTGGGTTATAAAATCTTATGTTTTGCAGCCGAATAGGGTAGGGAGAGTGTTTTTTATGAAGTAGACTGTAGAAATCCGATGGGAATAATGCTTCCTCTTTTTGGTGGATAATTTTTTTTTTAAAAAAAATGTTGGCAGCAGTATAAACTAATCACAACAATGGATGATTTGTGGTTTTTTTTATAAAATTTCATGAACAATTAATTTAGAATTATTCTATAATGTAAACTGTTCATATAGGCTTGGTGTTTTCCGTATACTATAGTCAATCAGTTAATTTGTATGTCCACATATTATTCAATGTAATTGACTGATGTTCATAATGGTAGCTTTTTGTGCTATATAATGTCAATTGGCTCATTCGGTACGCTGTTCAATTTATATTTTTTGGGCGAGGTTTAATTGTATAGGTTATACATTGTTGCATATACCTAATATGATGATTTCTTGCTCTAGAGGCGTCTTCATGTATTAATGATAATAATGGGTACCATATTGTTCAGGTGCACAACCTAATGCCTGGTGTTTGTTTAAGTCCTAGAGTATGAAGATCGTGTTTTCTTGATCTAGGGATTGTTGAGAATTCTCTCTAACATCAAGTATAAACCTCACTCTTTTAACCTTTTAAAGAGTGGAACGAACCTAGACATGCGGTATTTATTTGTGGCAGTCGTCGTCAATTCTTAATAAATCTTGCTTTTGATTCTCCTTGCAGATAGTACTAAAATGAGTGACGTTGAATCTCAGCCGTCCACTACCTTAAATAGTAAGGTCAATGGCAAACAAGAGGTTAGCAAGCCCCATTTGAATAGAGATGGTGGACCAGGGAGTGAACTTTGGACAGATGGCCTCATATTTGCTTTTGAATTTGTACGAGGTCAAAGGATCAGAAGCCATGATATGTCTAGTCCAAGAACCCCATCTATACCGCGAAGAGATGGTCAAATTGTGAAGAGAGAAGCAAACAGGCGGAGTATCACTGGCGTGGTGGGCCAGGAAACTCTAGTAGACTTAAACAACACTACCACTCTTGAAGAAGCTGTTTTTGATGACAGAAAAGATATGTCAAAACACAATGTCAGGCGTGTTTGTGATAGCCATTGGGTTCCTATTGGATGGGATAGGATTAAAGAGCTGGTCCAAATGGTTCAGGTCGATGCTAATTGGAGCTCTCAGCATATGTACTTTACTGAGGATGAGGATGACTATACTGTTGCGGACGTGGCAGCCCCATACTGGGAGCGACCGGCAGGGCCTACTTGGTGGTGTCATGTTAATCCAGCTCACCATTCCATTCAGTCGTGGATGAGTAACGCTCAGTGGTTGCACCCTGCCATCAGTATAGCCCTCAGAGATGAAAGTCGTCTAATCAGTGATCGCATGAAGCATCTATTGTATGAGGTTAGTTTATTTTGTTATGCAGTAGCTTTTCGTAGCTGCTTGTTGTTTATTCTCACTAACTTTTGATACCAAACTTAATATAAATCTTATTCCCGATGACAAAAGTTGTGCGGCACCAATTAGAATTTGAATGCTGTGATTGTACTTGAATATGGAACAATTTATTTATTTAAACCCAAGATGGTCAGTTCAATAAATTAGGTTTACACCAATGATTTTCCTATTATAGTAGGTTTACATCAAGGTTCGGCTTTAATGCCCTACCTCTTTGCTTTGGTTATGGATGAATTGATGCGAGGAATACAAGATGATGTGCTTTGGTGTATGGTTTTTGCCGATGACATCGTATTAGTGGACGAGACTAGAGCATGAATCGATGTTAAATTAATATTGTGGAGAGAAACTTTGGAAGCTAAAGGCTTTAGAATAAGCAGAACTAAAACATGTTATATTGAGTGTAATTTTAGTGATATTCGGAACACAAATGAGGAAGTAGTGAAACTTGATGGTTAAGAGATACCTAAGAGAGATCATTTCCGATATTTAGGCTCGATTATACAAAATGGTGGGGAGATTTATGAAGATGTTACACATAGGATCCAAGCAGAGTGGCCTAGGGGGAGAAGTGCTTGTAATGTCCCGATTTTCATTTAATGAAAATTATTTTATTTTGCACGTAGTGTGCACGTGCAATATTTTTGGTAGAATTAAATTTTATAATTATTTCTATTATGATGGAGTATAGATATTTATATATGTGCTCTTTAATTATTTTTATATAAAGCCCTTTCTTTTTAAAAGCCCAAATTTAATTCAATTTATTATTTTTTATAATTATTATTTTGGCCCAAAACTAAAGCCCATGAGTTATTTTTTTTAAATACAACTTGTAATGTAGAATACATTTTAAAGGCTATTTTTATGTGAAATATAATGCACAATTTTTAAATGGAGACCAAGTTGCATGCACGTGCACTACACGTACACGTGCACAAGCACACTTGTGAGGCCGGTTGTGATTTAGGAGGGAAAATCAAATTTTGAGTGGAGTCATGGTGGTGGTGGTTACTTGATCATGGGTGGTTAGTGTAACTCGGGTGGTTAGTGTAACTCCTCCTTAAATCTTAGCCATTTGTTCCTAACCCCTACTTCAATCTTAGTCATCCATTCTCCTATTTTTTTAGTATAAATACCCCCCCTTTGGCTAGTATTCTTGTGCTAATTATTTCCTCCAACCTATAGTTCAAAATACAATTATCTAGTAGTTAGTAAGTGAGTAAAAGATTGAGATTGTGTGGGAGAGTTGTGCTTGCATCAATCAAGAAGGGGAGAGGCCGGCTAATAAGAAGGAGAGCTATCGGTTTTGGTGTGCTTGGAGGCTCGAGTGCGCGCTTCTAGGAGGAGGATCGTTCGTTTGCAAGGACATTCGTTTAGGAGGTTGCTAAATTGTACTTTTCTTCAATAAGGTGGGTAAATTTTCTATATTTCTAATTAGGAATGCATGCTAGATTTGAATGGAAAGAATGAAACATGAAAAATATTAATAAGAGTACGCATTTAATTGAAAAAATGACCTATGGGTTGATTGAAATGTGGATGTGAAATTGTATGTGGTTCTATTAGTAAAGGCTAAATTTTGTGTGAATTGATTATAGCCATGGATTGTTGAAGAAAGTTTCATTATTTACATCACATATTATATACAAAAAGTTAGTAGATTGACAATGCTACTGTATGTGGTTAAATGAATCTTTGTGATAATGTCGAAATGAATGAATTAAGATATAAATTTGTATGCTTGGTAAATAATTAAAAATAGGAAATTAATATGAAGTTTGCTAATAAAGAGATTAGTGATATTAATTGTTAAGAAATGTCAAAAAAAAAAGAAATGTGGTAGTGATAATTTAGAATTCAAATTAATTGTATGAAAAATATGTTTTAATTGTGGAAAAAATTATTTTCTATATACTGGAATATAATTTATGATGATGTTAGTCAATCTGGAAATTTACAGTAAAATTTTATAAAAGCAAAGTGAAATGAGGACTAGTTGAACATCGAAATGTTTTAATAACAGAGAGAATTGATTTAAGTGAACTTAGAATGGCACCATTGACAACCCGAGCGCATAGCTCAAATGGTTGGGATGACTCTATTCGCTACAGTAGGTTCGGATCTCAGGTTGCTGGTTCGAATCCTCTGGTCACCATACTTTTGTTTCATTTTTTAAAAATAAAGAACAGCGGCCGAGAGCATTAGATGCTCTCAGCCACTTTTTCCAACGCGTGCAGCGTTCGGCCCAGTGGTCTGTGCCTTGGGCGGTTTTCCCTGTGGTCGTGGGTTTGAATACTGGGTTCGGCCAGTATTTAAATTGGGAAAAAAACATTTTTTGGGATTTTTAATGATCAAAAAAATATGGAAAAAATATGATAATTATCCTAAAATTATGTGGGACTTGTGAAAATTAGTTTGAGAATTATTTGCATGAAGTGGAGTATGTTAGAGAATAAAAGTATAATTTAGAACTATAAGTTCTATACTTGCATTTTCATAAAAGTTGTACTTTGCAAAAACACCTAAAATGGAATATTAGAAAAGAAAGACGAATAAGAAGAAATTATGTGATGTGAATTATTCTCAATGGAGAATAGTGCGACAAATTATGAAGTGTAAATGTCCATCTTTGATTGAATAATTAGTGATGTGGGTTTTAATGTGAAAATATTCTAGGAGTTACATGATGAATAGTTGAATTTAATGTATAATTATGGACTATTGAACAACTTAGAAATCATGATTGGAAAAGAGAAATACTTTTGAGTATGATAACTGAACATGTGAACTTATGAGTTGGAAACGCTCAACTTTAGAAATTGTGAATTGGAATTGAAACAAAAGAGTAACTAAGTCTCCTCCGGCATTTGGAAAGAAATGAAATGAAATTTGAAATGAAAGACCAAGGTTGGTCATGTTTGAATGAATGAATAAGTCCGGTTTAGTGGAGAGGCTAACTCTAGTGCTTTGATTTTGTTCATGATTCTATTTCATTAGAACTAAGGATTGGTTACATAGTGAAGATGTGATGAAAGTAAGAGAAAAATATTGAGTATGAGGGCCATTGGATTAGCGGCGAGAGCGTATCCCAGGATGTCCCATGATGAGTCATGATAGGGCGTGGATACTGCTCCAGAGTACCGTCTCGGTGGCGACGCTCGTGGGATGTTTGAAGACTACGGGTGGTGTCATGTCTATGGTAGGAGCTGAATTTCCACAGGATGCCTGCATGATGAGTCATGTGTCAGTGCGATGGGATTCCCTCCAGGGCGCCTAGGCATGAGTTCGTAGGTCATAAAACATCTAGGATACTTACCGTAGTTACAGTTGTAGATTAAGTCATGGCAAGGGATTGAACCCTACAAAGATGAAGAACGATTAAGGGCTTGTCCTCGGACCTATATAGTATGGGATGCATAGATACCGAACAAGTGCGCATTAGTGTCATGTAATGTAAATAACTGCATTAAGGACTAAGTGCACAATCACAACACGACATCAATAGGGTATTCCCTTTAGTTTGATATGTGACAAGTTTGTGTTTGTTAAATATGGAAAATGAGTTATACTATTTCTGGCATAGAGAGGATGGCCGTGTATAATGTTCGTCGGTTGAATAAACTGACGTACCCACAGTTTTATATGCAGGTAAGTGACATGATAAAGATTAAAGAGGAACAGATGCTTAAAGATTATTCAATGTTGTTGTACATTTATTTAGTTGTAAATTTTACTTCCATTGTGCAATGTAAAGGGTAAAGTTTTATGTTAACTCTGATGTAAAGTGAAAAGTTCAAGTTTTCTTGTAAAATTGTACTAAATGAAGTGGAAAGATCCTGTAGAACTCTCGAATTCAGTTGTATTTGGGATTCGGGACGTTACAGTGCTAGTGGTATTTTGTGTGACAAATGTATAATTTTGAAGCTGATTTTTTATAGGACGGCTGTTAGACTAGCAATGATGTATGGAGCAGAGTGTTGGGCAACAAAGAAACATATCCAAAATATGAGTGTAGCGGAGGTGAGGATGTTAAAATGGATGTGTGGTAAAACCAGGAAGGATAGAATTAGAAACGATCATATACGAGATGTGGTAAATGTAGCTCTTATCTAAGACAAATTAAGAGAGAATCGCTTTAGGTGGTTTGAACATGTCACACGTAGACCTAGTAGTGCCCCCCTTTAGAAAGAGTGATTTGATAAGTATTGATGGTAGAGTTAGGGGTAGGGAAAACCTGAACTTACTTGGGTAAAAACAGTGAGAAAAGATATGATAGCTTGTGGCTTTACAGAAGATATTACGTTAAATTGAGCAGAATGGAAAACCAGAATTCATGTAGCCGACCCCAACTACTTGTGAAAAATGCTTTGTTGTTGTTGTTGTTGTTGTATGGCCAGTTCAATAAATTGGTTGTTTGAGTTCAACTAGCCTACTTATTAGTCTCCCATTTCATGGACAATCCATGACTATAAAGAACTTATAGTTACTCGATGGTTGTTACTTATCAAGGCATGTATGATTTTGAAACTTCAATGCTAATGGTATCTTCTTTGTGAATAACAGTTTGCTGAGAAATTTCATTATATCAAATGCTGTCAATATTGTATTATGCAGATCTTGATATCGTCTTCTGTAAAGCACCCAATTGCACATGCATTCAACAGAAGCACTTATCAATAGACTAATTGGTTAACTACTGTGGAATGCGTTATGCAACAATTTACTGAGTAGGGGCACTTTTAAGATGTTTTTACAAGTTATAAGCATGCTCTAATCGTATCAATTGTAGGGAACCACTTTAACTATAAGTGCGAGAAATTGTAGATATGACTTGATATAGCCTCCATTCTGCGGTGACTGACCCTGGTCTCTGGTCATTGGATCTCTTACAGGCTGTGAAGCACATATACGAATATGAGGTGCGCGTATGACATGACACGAGTATAGGAATACGTGATTTTATAAAAAAGTAGGACATGGGTGCGTTGGTGGGTATGTTAAATATAATATATTTTATATTACATATAAATAAATATTTATTTATTTGGTTAAATATGCAAATATTTGAACTATTTCATAGAACTATAAGACAACGTTATAATTATAATCATTTTGGAGAAAAGGAAAAAGATACTTAACTATCAAAACACTAGGTATACTTGTTTTGCGTTTGAGCGTAACTTAAAACATCAAGTTTTTGAAATTATATTAGGGCCCAAAACATTCATCTAAACATAATTGTGTCAAAAAGTTACAAACATGTATTAAAAATTGGATACTCCTCGGATACGTGCCTGGGAGTACCCAACGAGTATCGGCATTCGATACGCACCCGACATGGTACCTAAGCAGTTAAAATCCCCGATTACGCCCGATTAATCCCCGATTAATCGCTAATCGGTACTTAAGCGATTATTTTTTTAGCGATTTATAATATTTCAATAGTTAGCGATTTAATCGGGATTAATCGGCCGATTAGTGGTTAATCGGCCGATTTTAAGTGCCCGATTAACCGATTAAATCTTCTCTAATTTTTATGCTTGTTTGCATTATTTGGGCTCAATCCGACCCAAATTCAAAATTCAAATTTAAAATTCAAACCGCTTCTGGTCCTCGTGCAAACCCAAATTCGACATATCGCCACTCTCTTCTTCCTCGCGCAAAACCAAATCTAAACTGATTATCTTAAAATCCAAACCCAAACTGATTCTCTTCTTCTTCCTCTAGCAAACCTAAACCCGAACCATCGTCGCTACCTCTTACCATCGCATACTTGACCCGGTCCACATTTGCTTCTCTTGTTGCTCGCACTGCTCTTCTTCTCCGATTGTTTTTATTTGATGGAACCCACCAACAAACCCGACCCAACCCACATCCAAAATCCAAACTCAGCTCAAACTAAGTACTTTTTTTTATCTATAACTATATGTTCCTATTTGATATTTTCATAATAATTTTTTGTTAGGATTTAGGATTGCTACATAATGAAGATATATCTTTTTTTAATTATATATATAACAATTTTTCCGATTTAATCCCCGATTATTTTCCGATTAACCGATTAATCACTAATCGCTCCTAGACCGATTAGTTCCAAAAACCGATTTTAACTGCCTAGCATGGTACATTGGCTGTTTGATAGTACCTGTACTTCCTACCTTACAGGAGTTGGTATAGTGGTGAAGCACTGCAGATTGAAGAAAAGAGCATAGACGTCTACTGTCTCATCGTTACCTATTGTATTATCACATTTAGGTGAGTAAACTAGAAGAAATCTTGGGGGCTTGCCTGTTTAATCATTTCAAGGAATACATTCAATGGTGGAGATAAGGTTAGCATGTCATGTTTGAGATAATTATATCAATATGACTTCTTGACAATCCTTGTCATTCAGATTAGGCTCACGTGAAACAAGAATATTTGCAGCACATGAATTCTTCAATTGTGTAAACCCTATGGTGCTGCTTTTTCTGGTGTGGAATCTATCAGATGATTTTTTTTAGGGGAAAACTTACAATCTGGACCGTCGATCTAATTTGAATTGATGGTGGTTGAAGACTCCTTGATCTAAATCTGAACCGTTGAGAGTGTTTGGATCTCAATCAGACGACTGAATGATCGCCAGCGGACCGCACAAAGTCTGAACATTGGGGTTGGCCCGGCGAAAACCCCCCTGATGCTCTAGTCTGTAACTCAGAAATGAGTTTAGAGTTTTTGTGGCAGAAGATTGATTACTTGTTACTGATCGAGGGGAGCATATTATAGGCTAGGAGATAGTTACAAAAGATAGCCTTAAAGAAGAATCTTTTGAGTTTAAAATGTAAATTTCCATGGTTCTAAGATATGATTAGTTAATAATCATGTTCAACATAAGAGATTTGATTGACAGCTTTTGATTAGTTGGAATTCTCTCTTCTTGGGCTATAATTTAGCCATAATGGTGGATCTGGTTGAATTGGTGGTGGGCCTGGGTGCAGCCCATGTTTTTTTAGGCATGTAGTTGCAGTGAAGTTACTGTTCTGTCCCTGAGTAGCTTTAAAATGCGTACTGGAATCTAGTCTCTGATTTGACCCATATCACCCTGCCATTTATTTCACCAGTATGTTTGTATTAGTTATATCTAATTTTATATAATTATTGTATTACTTGAGGTGAAAAAAAGGGGAAGGGAGCCGTATTGCAAATCAGACAACTATTACTTCATAAAATTTCTAACCCAGTATTATTTATCACTTATTTATATAATGATATTAAGTTAGATGGTACTAGCTCTGAATAATTCGCATCCCTCATCTTTAGCTTCCATAGTCAGGATGATGTCAACATATGACAAGGGATAAAGCTAGCTTCGCTTTTCTCTGATTACTCTGTTTCATTTATTGACAAATAGCCATGAACTGTTCTTGAGGGAGGAAGCCCCTCTTGTAACATGGTTGTGTTCCAGCCTTTATTCAGTTTTTTATTTTAACTCTTATAGTTATGATTGTGAATTGGGGTTCTGTTGGGTTTTACTTAGGTGGTACTGGACAACTTAATAATCTCCATTCTTCATATATGGAGATCTGTAATTGAGTATTAATCAGGGATGGGAACATCTCTGCTTTATGTTTTTCCATTAGTATCTGGTCATCCTTTTGAGGAATTTCTTGAATAAATTCAATGTATTAGAAGTTGCATGGGTATTGAGGTTAACGTGTCTTGGGAAAGTTTATACATTGACCTGTTATCCCTTGTTTGCTGGAAGTCATTAGTTACTAACAAGTAGCAGTGAGTTGCTGATGGCCTGATATTTTTTCAGGTCCCAGTTAGGGTAGCTGGTGGGCTATTATTTGAGCTTTTAGGGCAGTCAGTTGGTGATCCATTTCGAGATGAAGATGATATACCTATTGTGCTTAGGTCTTGGCAAGCTCAGAACTTTCTCATAACTGCATTGCATATTAAAGGCTCTGCATCCAACATAAATGTGCTGGGGATCACAGAAGTTCAGGTACTTGCACACTTGGGATTTCTTGGAATGAAATAAATCTTATAATCCAGTGGAATCTCCGATTCTGTATTATCTTCAATAAATGGTCTTCTTTTTGTGACTGAAATGAGTCCAACTTAGAATTTCGACCTATTTATTCAGGAACTACTACTTGCTGGTGGGAGTACAGCTCCTAAGTCTGTTCACGAAGTCATCGCACATTTGGCATCCCGCCTGTCTCGATGGGATGATAGGTAATCTGATGAATAATGCTTCCCTGGTCTTGTGACATCTAGTTAAATCTAGTAGTAACATCTTGATTTTCTCTATTTCTTTCCAACCTATGTATGGAGGGTTGGATGGTTTGCAATGAATTTAGGATGGTATTTGTATGATTGAAAAGTTATTTTAATTTGTCGATGCACTTTCCCCATCTTTACCTTCGCCCTTTTAGAGGGAATTAAAAGTGGAGGGAATACATAATCTGTTTATTTGAAAATTTTCATATCCTCGTTTGTGAACAATAAATATCAGCTATGCCAGCTCTTGGAGCTGTTTCTTTCATTATATTTTCTGAATTACACAAACAACTGAACATAGGCCCCTCTTTTTTGTTCTTCAATGTAATGATAGTTTCATGAAACATTTATCATTAAATAAGTTGTGAACATTACCTGTAATCATGTCCTTACCTATACTTGACATGACCTAGAGATACCTTGAATCCTGAACCCAAATTTATAGTGACTCCCTAACTCCTGTATGTGCATACCCTATATCAAAGCAGTTTCTAGAGGCACTTGTGATCTAACATTTTCTGTGGTGTTTTGACGAACTAAACATTTTTAGCTGCGGTGATAGTTGATTTTTGGCATTAATAGAATTTTGAGGTAGATTTATGATGTCCTTTTGTTCCTTTATAGGTTGTTTCGCAAATATGTATTTGGAGCAGCAGATGAAATCGAGTTGAAGTTTGTAAACAGGTACATTCTTAAACTTCCACTAATGTAGCCTCTTTAAATTATATTTTTGCACAATCTGGTACCTCTACTTTTTGTCTTCTGTTGGGCCTTTTTTTCCTCTTTATTATTCTGGCTAGAAACGTTTTTCACTTTTTCCAGGAGAACTTATGAAGATCTAAATTTATTCAGTCTAATACTGAACCAAGAAGTTCGGAAACTGGCTATGCAGGTACGTATTCAACTTCTCTCTGGCTTCAATGATCGAAGCTTTATCCACCTTAATACAACTTAGCATCATACTTTTTTTTGGAAAGTACCTTTACAAGGGTATAGTTTGTTTGAGTGATATTTTTTAGGAAAATTCCAACCTATAGGTTTCTTTTAAAACTTCAGTCTTGTAGCTTACTGCAGAGTTCTTCCTTTGCAAGAACTCTTCATCAGCAGGTGTTATTAGTTTCTTTTAGATGCTTATATTTGCAGCTATTTTCATGAGTAGGTGGTTTGGTTCAGGTTCAAATTTCAATTTTGGTAAAGATCATGGTACGAAAATTGATTACAATTAAAATGCGACACATGTTCAATCTAACAAGCCGCACCTTTAGTTTCCATCTAGCCTAAAAACTCCAGATATTCAGAACGTCCCTTTGCTAACAGAAATTAAATCTACCAAAAAGAACTGCAACTCTCAATTTATTGATCATCTACATTTGTGAAATCCGATTACCGACTGATTTTATGTTTAACTGTGAGGTAGGTCATTAGAGTTAAATGGTCTCTTCATGCACGAGAGGAGATTGTTTTTGAACTCCTCCAGCATTTGAGAGGGATTAACACGAAAAGTATGTTAGAGGGAATTAAAAAAACTACTAGGGAAATGCTGGATGAGCAAGAAGCTGTTCGTGGCCGGCTGTTTACAATTCAGGATGTATTGCAGAGCACCGTTCGTGCATGGCTGCAGGTATAATAATATGACCAATATTAGTGATGTTTTTTGCTTCTAGTTTACAAGTGTTCTGCATTCAATTGATTCCTGTATTTCGTTGGCTTCTCGTATAGTACGAAAGCAAAAGGAAAAAAATATATGAGCAATGATGGTTGTTATACAAAATTGTTTTACTTTTGTACTACACACATAATTATGTGGCATTCTTACAATCTGCTTGAGGGTGTCGAATGCACCCACACGATTGTCTTGTAGTGTGGAAGTAGTATAACTTGTATAGTACAACTAGCAACATAACCGGTGTTCTTTATTTTTATTTTCGAATGGAAAATGGATGCCATGAGGCAACAACATTGTATACACTGCAGCTAGAACCCTATACATTTTCATGTGTCTTCCTAACACTAGCCAATGATTCCATTTGCGTACAACTCTAATTCCACTTCAATATTCAGGACAGAAGTCTCAGAGTTACTCACAACCTGACCATCTTTGGTGGCTGTGGTCTCGTCCTCTCCATTATCACTGGCCTCTTCGGGATCAATGTAGATGGCATACCTGGAGCCGAAGAGACTCCTTATGCTTTCGGACTATTTGCTGGAATTCTCTTCCTTCTCGGGATCGTGCTAATTTTGCTTGGCATGCTTTACCTGGGACTGAAGAAACCAATCACTGACGAGCAGGTTCACTTGAGGAAGCTAGAGCTCCAGCAGTTGGTGTCGACGTTCCAGCACGATGCAGAAACTCATGCTAAAGTCAGGCCGGAAGGGAATAGTATTCATCGGCATAATTTGCCACCTACAGCTGCAGATATGATTCCTGATGTGGATTATGTTCTTATTGCATGAGCCATGAGCACACTCAGCAGGGAAGGGTATTTGGCCATCTTTGAGGTGTATACAAGTACGAAGGAGATTGGATCATATTAGAGTAAGAAAGTTTTTGGGTGGGGGGGTGATAATATATAGGAAATATATTTGGTGTTTGTGTATGCTGTAAATCATTTGGTTGATCCAGGAGAACTAGAGGGTGGTTAGTTTTAATCGGAAAGTCAGAGATTGAGAAAAGTCAGAGATTGAGATCAATTGCATACCTAGTTGTGTGCCAATTTGCCCTTGACACCTTGTGTTATAAACTTATAATGATCTTATCAAATGAATATATTCGACTCATTGTTTGTATCCAATCCCTGATGATAACGCATTCTGCACAAGTGTAGATTATAGCTTTGTGCCTGATGAATGAAAGCATTCAATTTTTTTTTAATTTTTTTTAATTTTTTTTTTAATAACGAATCCTTATTTGGATTCTTATCGAATCAAGACAATATTGGTAATCTAGTACCAGTAAATAAATAAAAAATTAAATGGAAATATGAAATATTAAATGAAGGGTTCACTGGCGAATATTGACTCTTTCCTGCTTTATTCCTAGGGTCAAGCATTCTTTTCACAGGAAGAAGTAAATCTTTACTTCTTCATACAAGAGTAACTACTCTCAATTTAGGGCGTAAAAACATGCCTAAGTAGAAGCACATCCGGCCATGCACAGGGGCAGACCCAGGTCTGTAAACCAAGAAAATCCTTTAGCCAAGGCTCGTCGGGTAACACAATAAAACGCTGCAACAAAACACACTGTCGGCATCTCGTTTAAACCAGGGGCAGTGAATTTTCTCAACTCGTCATGCTTGCTAATCCCCAACACTTCCACTGGATCATTCCCGGGTCTGAAGTCCTACCATATCTAGAGTATTATGCCCAGGGGCGTCCTTCTACCATGTCTAGAGCATTATACATTTATACTCATCAAATCCATTTATACTTATCAAATCTATAACATTATACTCCAGTGTTGCTGCTTATTTTGGTGTGGGAGCAAACAGATAGTGAGTTTATATTTGAAGGAAACTACTAACCATCTAACCTTTGATCGTTGCCGTAAAAATTAGTTAGAGCTTCTGAGATTGGATCTGAATCGTTGATTGAACACCCTGATATGGATCGGACGGTTGCTAACGCAGCTGATGGATCTGCAAAAAGCCTGAAACACCGGCGAAAGACCCTCCGACGCTCAAGTCAGAACCAGAGAGAGAAAGATAGTTTGAGAGAGATTTTTTTGATTACCTTCTGACTGAGGAGGGGGAAGATATTTATAGGCCTAAGAAATAGTGCAGGAGACTGATATGAATCCGTTAGATTAATATGAATCCTTTATCTCCAGTTGATTCTCCCCCTTTAGAGATAAGACTCTCTTGTCTGGGGATAAGAGATTTAACTTACATCTCTCATGGGCTGGGTGTCTCTCCTAGTTGGCCTAATACGTCACTTTCGATGGACTTGAAAGCGGCCCAGATATTGTTAGATGAGCCTAAAAGAAGTTCCCGATATGTTAGAGAGGTCCGTTATGATTAATCTGCGTGTAGAAGTTTTATGATCTGTGCTGGAATAATACGACCCTGATTTGCTGCGATTTTTACCATTATCATAAGCCCCCTACTCCTGGAAGATAATTTTCTAGGCTTTCGGAAAGTAGTTCTCCTTATTTTAGAATTATGGAGTACAATTTTAGCTTTCAGGGACGATTGGAGATACTTGGAACTGATTAGAAGCTTATGGAGGCGGCGAATATTTTTTCTGGATTTTTCTAGATTTTTTTTGTCATTTTTTGGATTTTTCGAAATTTTTTTGGAATTTTAAATATTTTCCCCTAATTTAAAATCACTTTTTCAAAACTTTTAATTATTAATCCCAAATTTAAATTAATTTTCAAAAATTTTAATTAATTTTACAAATATAAAAAATTAATTTTGGAATTCTAATTAATTTTTCGAATTATAAATGAATTTAAGGGATTTTTTAATGAATTATCAAGTGATCACGCCATAACTTGCCCGCTAAGTGGAATGTGTGGCGGTGATGGAGATGAGCAACGTGGTAACATCTCGTGCAATAATCTCAATGTCGCGCGCATTTCGGGGAGATCCTACGACCTGTGGCTGTCTTCACGCACCCCTTAGTTCGGAGAACGACTTCGTAGAGCTCGAACTCGGCAAACTTATTGCTTCAGCAGCTGTAGAGCTCGACATTGACGAGGAGGAGCTCGACAGCGATGGTGTTCGGCGACGAAGAGATGGAGCTCGACAAGAGAGGGGCTCGACGATCTTAGGAGCTCTGCAAGAAGCTTTGAGGGAGGTTGGCGGCAAGGGGTTTGAGTCGGCAAGCATTGTTGAGCTTGGCAAAGTTGCGTTGTCGTGGGAGGAGGAACTCGGCGAGCCCGCTTTTGAGGTCGGTGAAGCTAAGAAGGAGCTCTGCAAAGGGTTTGAGGAGCTCGGCGATGTTCTGTGATGAAGAGTGAGGCGACTCGGAGCTTGGCGAGGGGTTTTTGAGCTCGGCGACGGGGTTGATAACGCTATTTGAGCTCGGCAAAGAAGTTGGCGAGGCCATGGAGCTCGGCAGTGAAGAAGGGGAGCACGGCAAGGGGTTTCTCAAACTTGGCTAAGGGTTTTCAAAGGCATATAGAGTTGAGTTGCGAACTCAGGAATTTTGGAGTTTGGATTTTGAAGAAGTGAGTTCTTCGGGTTCGGATCTTGAAGAAGTGAATCCTTGGATTTCGGGTACAGGTACTTCCTTATTTTTGGCTAAAATTTTGAGCCCTTGCTGCCCCTGCCCGAAGCTTCGATTGGAGTATTGCTAAGTGATATGGGTTAGGAATGACGTGGCCCGTCCTGGGCCACAGGATCCCCTCAGGATGCACACGCCTCCTGATCCTCCAGATCCACCACGTCAGCGTCGGAAAACAGCCCGGGCCGCTGCCACGTCAGCCCGGAAACCGCCTGGGCATCTGCCACGTCAACCCTAAACCGCCCGGATTTCCACCGCTTCAGCTTCACAGGCAACCGGGTCCAGACCCAGCCCTAAACGGGTCCAGACCCGGTTGGCTTCTTCTATAAATACCAGACCCCTACTCCTTCTCCAGGTAATCAATCTTTTCCCACCAAAACCCTATTTACTGTTACTCTCCCTTAGTGACTGACTAGATCGTCGGAGGGTCTGCCACCGGGACCAACCCCGGTGTTCCGAGACCGTCTGCAGGTACACGAGACCCTCGGATCCGAGCTGAGCATCAGCCTCCCCCTCAATACCGCCTACCTCAGTACCGTTCGTCCAGTCGAGGGTCGTCTGCATAGGAGTCTCCTCCATCAATACAAATCGAGTAAGAACTCACGCCTGGTGCATCCACATGCCCCCCAAAAACAAACCGCATCAGGATGGCGCCGTTTGTGGGAAACTATCTATCGTAGACGCCAACCCGAGCCTCGCTTCTAACGTTACCCTCGTAGACGCCGACCCGAGCTCCGCCCACATCGGCACCCTCGTCGACCCGAGCTCACATGGCGCCCAAGGATGCAAAAACTGTTACTCCGCACGCCGACAGGACGTGCCTCCACAAGGCATCGCTACCGATGCTCAGGGACCAAACAACAAAGGGGTCAGCCACGGGCCCCAGCCAAACGCCTCCCGTCCGGTCCAGAGCGACCTGCGGGGCGTAATCTTGAACCGACAGGCCAGCCGTGGCAGGGGAGGAGCCGCTTCCAACTCGGCTCCGAACCATCCAAGACCCCCGTCCCAAGGGCGGGAGCCTGTGCTCAGCCGGGTCGGCCGGCGACCGTCCGCCCAACCAAACCGAGCCGAGCGAGAACCGGTTACCCACCAGGAGTTCCAGGACTTCAGGAGGGAAATCTTGGGTGCCATCCGAGGGGTCCTCGTTGATGAGAACGCCCGCCGTTCCCACACACGGTCGGAGGCCGAGGCTAGCGTGTCTCGCCCCTCAACAATCTCTCCAGAGTATGATGGCGACATTTTGAAGCGCCTCCAAGAAATGGAGGAGCGCCTCGACCACTTTGGCAACGACGACCCAAGGACAGCTCAGGGGTACAGGCCGGTCCGTCCTCCTTTCTCCGCCCTCATTCTGCAGGCGGAGATACCCCGCAATTTCTGTCCGCCCCAGTTCGAGACATATGACGGTGAGGGCGATCCTGCTGATCACATGGAGGGCTTCAAAACCCTCATGATGATTCACACGCATCGGATCCCCTCCTGTGCCGAGCCTTCCCCACCACAGTCCGGGGTCCGGCTCGGGAATGGTTCTCCAAGCTCATCCCCGGATCCGTCTATTCTTTCGACCAGCTAGAAGGCAGCTTCCTCGCCCACTTCGTAACTAGCCGAAAGGCCGAAAGAACGAGTGCGTCCCTGCTTGGACTCCAGCAAAAGGAAGGGGAGTCACTCCGGGTGTTCGTCCGAAGGTTCACCGCCGAGGTGAGGTCGGTCTCGTCCCTCGACCCCGTGGTTGCCTCGGCTACCTTCAGGCACAACGTCCGACATAGACTGCTGAAGGCCTCCCTGGCAAAGAAGCCACCGATAGACTTTCCTGACATCCTTAACCGGGTCGAAAAGTATATCTGAGCTGAAGAAGCACTTAATCCAGAGGACCAGAAGGAAGTTCCCGGGAAGGGGAAGTGCAAGGCCGACGAGGTTGAGCCGGCGAAGAAAGCTCCGAGAGACAGGGGGCGCCGCGAAGAAGGTTCCGCCGACCCCCCGCTTCGAGAGGTACACTCCCCTGACGCAGAACGTGTCGACAATCCTCTTAGCAATTGAAGACAGCGACCTCATCCAGTACCCTCTTCGACCGTCCAACAACACCAGCAAGAAAAGGGATCAGCAGTTCTACTGCCGATTTCACCGGGACAACGGGCATGACACAGATCACTACCACACCCTGAAGGACGAAATTGAAGCCCTCATTCAACGAGGGTACCTCCAAGAATTCAAAAGGGAAGGCACCCAGGAACAGAGGGACAACAGAAACAGAAGGGATTCCCCTCCTCCTCGAGGGCACCGACAGCGTCCCGAGCGGGATCCGGAGCCCGGGGAGCCTGAGGGTCAGGCAATCCTGCATTGCGTCCACGGAGGGCCCATGGGAGGGGAATCCAACACTTCCTGCAAGGCCTTCATCCGGGATGTCAACACCATCCAGGGCCCTCTCTCCCCCAAGGTCCAGCAACTCTCTGTCTCCTTCTCAGGAGAGAATCTGGAAGGGATCCGGCTCCCTCATTGTGATGCACTTGTCATCAAACTCAGCATGGCAAACTTCGAGGTTCGGAGAATCCTCGTAGACAACGAGAGCTCGGTCAACATTCTGTTCCTGGAAGCATTCGAGAACCTAAAGCTCTCCCGTGAGAAACTAAAGCCAGCCGGGTATACCCTGCACGGATTCTCCGGCGTCCCCGTGACTATAGAGGGGATCGTCACCCTAGACGTCACGGCAGGCACGACTCCGAATAGAAGGACCGAGTCCATGGATTTCATGGTTGTGAATGTAAAGGCAGCCTACAATGCCATCCTCGGCAGTCCGGGGCTCTGCTCCCTCCAGGCGGTTCCCTCGGCCTACCATTAGAAAATGAAATTACCTACCAACACCGGTGTCGGAGTTGTCCGAGGGAATTAGGAAGCAGCACGTTCGTGCTACATGACGGCGATCGGAAGCGGGGTATTTCCACTCGACGCCGTCGAGCTGGCGCCCGAAAGGACCCAGCCCGAACCGGAGCCGGCGGACGAACTAGAAGACATCTCGTTCGAGACAGGAGACACGTCGAAGCACTTCCAAGTAAGTTGCTCCCTCGCGCCTGACCTCAAGTTCGCCCTAATCACCTGTATTCGCCGAAATGTCGACCTCTTTGCCTGGAAGCCCTCCGACATGCCCGGTATCTCCGAGGATTTTATCATGCACAAACTCAGCGTGATCCCCGGGTCAAAACCAGTTGTCAAAAAGAGGTGCAAGTTCGCTCCGGAGCGACAACAGGCAGTGAACGCGGAAGTGGACAAGCTCTTGTCCACGTGTTTCGTACAAGAGGTCAGTTACCCTGAGTGGCTGGTGAACGTCGTCATGGTCAAGAAGGTGAGCAAGAGTTGGAGGATCTGCATAGATTTCACCGACCTCAACAAAGCATGCCCCAAGGATTTGTTCCCTCTCCCCAGCATTGATGCCCTGATCAATGCAACCTCGGGCCACGAGCTCTTATCGTTCATGGATGCCTTTTCGGGCTATAACCAGATCCGGATGTTTCCTCCAGACATCGCCAAGACGTCCTTCGTCACAGACCAGGGACTGTATTGCTACCGGGTCATGCCCTTCAGGCTAAAGAACGCCGGTGCCACCTACCAGAGGCTTGTCAACCGAGTCTTTAAAGATCAAATCGGGCGTAACATGGAGGTATACGTCGACGACATGCTCGTCAAAAGTCAACAGGGACAGGACCACGTCACCGACCTGGAAGAAGCCTTTAGGGTCCTTCGAACCCACAACATGAGGCTTAACCCGGCAAAATGCGCCTTCGGCGTCTCCTCGGGGAAGTTCTTAGGGTTCATCGTCAGCCAGCGCGACATCGAGGCGAACCCCGAAAAAATCCAGGCCATAATAGACATAGCCCCTCCCAGGAATGTTAAAAAAGTCCAGAGGCTAACGAGGAGACTGGCGGCCATCGGCCGTTTCCTCTCCAAGTCTGGAGAGAAGTCCCTTCCGTTCTTTAAGGCGCTGCGCGACACTAGAAGGTTCGAGTGGGGTACTCAACAGCAAGAGGCCTTCGCACAGTTGAAAGAGTACCTCGCCAACCCTCCTCTCCTCAGCAAGCCCGAACCAGGGGAGCCACTCTAGCTCTACCTTTCCGCTTCGGAGAACGTGCTTAGCACCGTCCTCGTTCGAGAAGAGGAAGGGGTTCAAAAGCCCCTCTACTATGTGAGTAAGGTCCTGCTCGATGCCGAGACCCGGTATTCCAGGATGGAGAAGGTGGCGTACGCCTTGGTCATAGTCGCGGGAAAGCTCTGCCCTTTCTTTTAGGCACGTTCGATCCAGGTACTCACGGATCAACCCTTGAAGGCCGTGCTCTACAAACCCGAGAGCTCCAGTCGACTAGTCAAATGGTCGATCGAACTCAGCCAGTACGACATCGGCTATCAACTAAGAACGTCCATCAAAGAGCAGGCCCTCGCCTGAATTCATTACAGAATGCACCATCTCCGAGCAACCCGCGAGTAAAGAAGCCGACCAGACGTAGGAAGTCTACGTCAACGGCTCCTCTTACGAAACGGGGAGTGGTGCAGGCATCATTCTTCGAGGTCCGGATGGTTTCCTCCTCCAGTATTGTCTCCGCCTCAACTTCCCGGCTTCTAACAAAGAGGCTGAATACGAGGCGATGATCGCCGGGCTCAACCTGGCTCATCAAGACGGTGCCAGACAGATCAGGGCCTTTAGTGACTCTTAGCTGGTGGTCAACCAGATCACCGGAGACTACGAGGCCGGTGACGATCGGATGATCAGGTACCGAGCCATGGTCCAATGCCTATTATCGTCCTTCGACGAATCGGCTGTCTTAAGGATCCCCCAGGAGCTAAATGCCCAGGCCAACGCCCTGTCAAAATTGGCTTCCTCATCCTTTGAAGGCCTCAACCGCACGGTCCTGATTGAAGTCCTGTTGAAGCCAAGTACAGACTCCCCAGAGGTTCTGTGCGTCGAAGACGGAGCTCCTCCCGACGACTGGACCACTCTTGTCAAAAAATTTCTAGTCAAGGGAGAGCTCTCCGAAGACCGAGCTGATGCAAGGCGGATCAGGGTTCGATCTAAAAGATTCGCGGTCATCAATGCCACCCTCTTCAAAAGGTCCTATACAACAACCGATGGCAGGCCCCTACCTCCGCTGCCTCAGCCTAGATGAAGCCAAGTACGCCCTCAAGGAGCTGCACGAGGAGATCGGCGGATGTCACATGCGAAGCCGTTCGCTAGCACTGAAGGTGTTAAATCACGGGTACTACTGGCCCACTATGTTGCAAGACGCCCTCGCCCTAGTGAAGAAGTGTGGCCCCTACCAACAGTTCTCCCCCATGAAGAGGGCTCCTCAGGCGAACCTCCGGTCTATGGCCAGTCCGACCCCCTTTGCAATGTGGGGGATGGATTTGGTAGGCCCATTTCCAAAAGTAACGGGCCAGCGAAAGTTCCTCATTGTGGCAATCGACTATTTCACTAAGTGGATCGAGGCCGAGCCATTAGCACGATCACCGAGCGATAGACCCAGCAGTTTTTCTGGAAACACATCGTTTGTCGGTTAGGGATTCCACAGGTGCTCACACAGACAATGGGACTTAATTCGCAGGTAAGCATTTCTGCAAGTTCTGCGAAGATCTCGGGGTCCAGCAGCGCTTCTCCTCAACATGCCACCCCCAGTCTAACGGTCAGGCCGAGAATGCAAACCGCGAAATCCTCGACGGCCTCAAGAAACGACTGGATAACTCTTCCAAGGGGTTATGGGTCAACGAATTGCCCAGCGTTCTCTGGGCCCTACCGAACAACAAAAAGGATCCCCACGGGAGAATCTCCTTTTAATCTGACATACGGCACAGAGGCTGTCATTCCCTTGGAGATCGGGATCCTTTCACCCCAAATCATGGCTTTCGACGAGGTCGCCAACTCTCAACAGCTGCGAGCCGACCTGGACCTCATAGACGAGGTCAGGAAAAGTCCGCCATTAGAAGAAGCATCTACCAGCAAAGAATTGAGAAGTTCTACAACAAGAAGGTGCGCCCAACTGACATCAAACTCGGAGATCTTGTCCTCCGAAAGCTGGTTGTATCCAATTCCAGCCAGAAGAGAAAGTTGGCACCAAACTAGGAGGGCCCCTACAAAGTATCCGAAGTCGTGCGCCCAGGCACGTACCGCCTGACCAGTGCCGAAGGCAAGCCCATCAAGAGGCCCTGGAACACGGAATACCTAATCAAGTTCTTAAGAGGAGAGTAGCCTCTATGTAAATTATTATGATTGTAATCGGCACGTCGTGCCTGGTCTTCTGTAAAGTTCAAATATATTATAAATATGCCAGCTTTCTTAAAACAAGCCTATGGCTTCTTATTTTGTTACAAGTAAAGAACATATCTTGAGCTCGACGCTCGGATAACAGCGCGAGCCAGAAAAGCTTCTCTTACAAGCTTGGGGCTCGATGCTCGGATAACAGCGCGAGCCTGAAAAACTTCCCTTACAAGCTTGGGGCTTAGTGCTCGGATAACAGCGCGAGCCAGAAAAGCTTTCCTTACAAGCTTGGGGCTCGGTACTCGGATAACAGCGCGAGCCTGAAAAGCTTCCCTTACAAGCTTGGGGCTCGGCGCTCGGATAACAGCGTGAGCCAGAAAAGCTTTCCCTTACAAGCTTGGGGCTCGGCGCTCGGATAACAGTGCAAGCCTGAAAAGCTTCCCTTACAAGCTTGGGGCTCAGTACTCGGATAACAACGCGAGCCTGAAAAGCTTCCCTTACAAGCTTGGGGCTCGACGCTCGGATAACAGCGTGAGCCAGAAAAGCTTCCCTTACAAGCTTGGGACTCGGTGCTCGGATAACAGCGCGAGCCTGAAAAGCTTCCCTTACAAGCCTGGGGATTGGTGCTCAGATAACAGTACCGACCAGAAAAGTCTCCCTACATATTTGGGACAGCTACACACCCTGAGAACAACTGCGGGAGCTCGGTGTCGGCCCCGAGCAAGGCGGGTGCCTTCTTCAAGGCACCACGACCTTGACGCTCGGCGGCGACCCTCTGCTACGCCTGTAACTGTCTTTCTCCCTGGTGTGGGAGCTCGGTACCCGTCCCTCGCTCAGTTTGGGCTTCTTCAATCTCATTAACCGATGTACGAGGCGACATCCGCTAGCCACGCCCGCACCGTCTCTCCCTGAGAACAACTGTGGGAGCTCGGCGTCGGCCCCGAGCAAGGCGGGTGCCTTCTTCAAGGCACCGCGACCTTGATGCTCGGCGGCGACCCTCTGCTACGCCCGCAACTGTCTTTCTCACCGGTATGGGGGCTCGGCATCCGTCCCTCACTCGGTTTGGGCTTCTTCAAGCTCATCAACTGATGTACGAGGCGACATCCGCCAGCCACGCCCGCACCGTCTCTCTGTAATATCCCGGACGGATATTACCTCGTATAAATTACTATTTTATTATTATTTTATTATTATTTTGTTTTAATTCCAAAATTGGAATATTTTGGTGATTTTCACCCGGTTTGTTCATAGACATTATCTGTATCCAGATATCGGTCAGTATACATCCGTATTGTATCAAATTGATACCGTGATCTTCCGAACTAATAATAGAATTTATTTTATTATTATTTCCAAGATTAAATTATTTTTATACGAATTAAGCGAAGATTTTTGGTATACAGACATATATGCGCACATACGGGTAGTATGTCGATTAGTACATTATACTAATTGTGTGTTGTGTATTTTTGACAAACACTTGTCTTGTTTATGACAAAACCTATTAGATTGTTACGGTTTATAAGTTGTTAACCTAGGTTAAATGTGCATGAGAGAATTAGGAGAAATCTTCTAGAAGCTCTCTACCCCACATAACACCTCCCCCACATTCACCTCCACCTCACACCCTCCCTAGAAGAGGCCGGCCCCAATTCATGGGGGGTCCCTTGTGCAAAAGTGTGTGTGCACATTTTCATTCTCCACCCTTCTTCCCACCTATAAATACCCCCTCTCTTCACCTTAGTCTCATTTTTAGAAAGACAAAAAGAAGGAAAGGAAAAGAAAGAGAGAGCCATTCTAACTTGAGAGTTTTCCTTGTAGGTTTAGAAATTTCCTAAGAGCTTAGGAGGAAGGAGAAGGAGTGCTAGGCAAGTCCTTCCTTCAAGGGAAACTAAGGTAGGGGTTTCTCTTTGTTTGTTTGCTTGTTTGTATGGTTGTTTGATGTTTCTTCTTCTTCTTGCCTTCCTTGTTTTGTTTTCTTTGGTTTTTCGGATGGTTGTTGTGATAGTATGGTGGTATGTGGTTCTTGCTTTGTATGTTTGTAAATGTTAAAGATAATAACCACATGAAAAGAAAAGAAACAAATGGGAGTGCTAAATAGACATAAAGATTAAATCTTTATAGTTGTAGTTGTTGTTTGTGTTTGTTAATTAGACTAAAATGACATAAGGTATATGGACTTGTACATACAACCGTTTGGGGTTGTAGGACTTGATGTGAACACATGAACAAAGCATATGAACTTTTTATACAACCATTTTTGGTTGTAGGACTTGTATTGAACTTGGATTAAAAAGATAAGCATATGGTTGGTTGAACCAAATAAAGGTTCTTACCTTATTTTTATTATTGTTGTTTTCTTTTATAATCTTAAGTAAAAAGAACCTAAATTAGATGTTAGTTTTAATTATGAAAAAGAAACTAATCTAAATCACTAGTGGTAGAATGAATAAAAAGATCTTTTTATGATCACCAGTAATAATAAGAAACATATGCTAATAAAGATTTTTTAGTAAGTAATTTAGTTGTAGATATTCATGTTATAGTAGAGGCTCAAAATAGTAGTAGTAGTAGTAGTAGTAGTAGTAGATAATTAAAAGAAGTAGTTGTAGATGTTTTATGTTCATGTTAAAATAAAATAGTAGTAGTATGCTTAAATAAAATAGTAGTATTATGCTTAAATAAAGTAGTAGTAGTAAGGATTAAAATAAAGTAGTTGTAGATGGTTATGATATGTAAAATGTTAGTAGCTATTCATGATTAAAATAAAGTAGTAGTAGTAGATGTGTATGTTCCAAATAAAATGGTTGTAGTAGATGTCTACATAAATTATAGAAAAGGTTTATGTTTTTATGGAAGTGGTAATAGATGTTATGTTGTAGTAGATGTTGTGTTTTATTAAAATTGTAGTAGATGCATATGAGCATTAAATGGATGTTTTTAAGTAAGTATCATGCCTAGATAGTTGTAGAAAAAATCATGCACCATGTTAGATTGTTGTAGGATTCATTCTAAAATTTCCTATCATATTGGATTAATTTATTCATGCTTAGAATGTTGTAGGATTCATTCTAAAATTTCCTATCATGTTAGATTAATTTATTCATGCTTAGGATGTTGTAGGATTTATTCTAAAATTTTCTATCATGTTTAGGGATGATATTCATACTTAGGATATTGTAGGATTTATTCTAAAATTATCTATCGTATGTAGGAATGATATACATGTTGTAGGATTAATGCTAAAATTATCTACCATGTTTAGGAGTGATATACATGTTGTAGGACAAATGCTTAAATTACTTACCATGTTTAGAAGTATATATATATATATATATATATATATATATATATATATATATATATATATATATATATATATATATATATATATATATATATATATATATATATATATACTTAGGAATATATATATATATATATATATATATATATACTTAGGAATATATATATATATATATATATATTCCTAAGTATATATATATATATATATATATATATATATATATATTCCTAAGTATATATATATATATATATATATATATATATATATATATATATATATTCCTAAGTATATATATATATATATATATATATATATATATATATATATATATATACTTAGGAATATATATATATATATATATATATATATATATATATATATATATATATATATACTTAGGAATGTTGTATGTTCATACTAGTAGTTATCCATGCTTAGTAAGATATTCATGCTTAGTAGTTATTCATGCTTAATAAGATTCATGCTTAGATGATAGTAGGAAAGTAGTATACCATGCTAGCTAAATTTGTCTATGCTTAGATGATTGTAAGAAAGTAGTATACCATGCTAGTTCATTTATCTATGCTTAGATAGTTGTAGGAAAGTGGTATACCATGTTAGTTTAATTGTATACCATGTTAGTGGTAATCTATGCTAGATTAATGGTAGAAAAGTTGTATACCATGTTAGTTTAATTGTAGGTAAATTGTATACCATGCTAGATTAATGGTAGAAAAGTTGTATACCATGTTAGTTTAATTGTAGGTAAATTGTATACCATGCCAGAATAATGGTAGAAAAGTTGTATACCATGTTAGTTTAATTGTAGGTAAGTTGTATACCATGCTAGATTAATGGTAGGAAAGTTGTATACCATGTTAGTTTAATTGTAGGTAAATTGTATACCATGCTAGATTAATGGTAGAAAAGTTGTATACCATGTTAGTTTAATTGTAGGAAAGTTGTATACCATGCCAGATTAATGGTAGAAAAGTTGTATACCATGTTAGTTTAATTGTAGGCAAGTTGTATACCATGCTAGATTAATGGTAGGAAAGTTGTATACCATGTTAGTTTAATTGTAGATAAGTTGTATACCATGCTAGATTAATGGTAGGAAAGTTGTATACCATGTTAGTTTAATTGTAGGTAAATTGTATACCATGCTAGATTAATGGTAGAAAAGTTGTATACCATGTTAGTTTAATTGTAGGAAAGTTGTATACCATGCTAGATTAATGGTAGGAAAGTTGTATACCATGTTAGTTTAATTGTAGGTAAGTTGTATACCATGCTAGATTAATGGTAGGAAAGTCGTATACCATGTTAGTTTAATCGTAGGTAAATTGTATACCATGCTAGATTAATGGTAGAAAAGTTGTATACCATGTTAGTTTAATTGTAGGAAAGTTGTATACCATGCTAGATTAAATAAATATTCATGCTTACATGATACCCATGCTTAGATAAGTATATGTTCATGCTATATTAGTAGATGATCACGCTTAATCATTATTCATGCCAAGTAAATAGGTGTCATGCTAATTATTGATTATGTTAAGTTAATGGTATCCATACCAATGATATTCATGCTTAAGTAACTATCCATGGTTAGTTGTAGTGATTTTTATGTTATGTTCTATCCATGCTAGAATTGTTGTAGAAACTCATGCTATGTTGTAGGTTGATACTTAACTAGTATACATGACTAGAATGTTACTAAAATGTACACCATGCCACATGTTAATATTAAAGTAGCATACCATGTCTAGGAATGAGGCATACCATGCTAAAGTTTAAATACATGCCTAGAATGTTGTAGGATTAATGTTAGAATACCTACCATGCCTTGGAATGTTGTATGTTCATACTAGTTATATATCCATGCTTGGGTTGTGGTGATTAATCATGATAAGTAGTAAGCATTCACGCTCAAGTTATAACCTATGCTTGACCATAGTGGACTTCATGTCTAGATCATAGTGATTTTCATGCTTAAGCTTGATATAAGCACATGCTTAATCATATTCATACTTAGGAGTATTGGGGTGAGTGGTTACGTTATGTACCATAATTAGATTGTCGTAGGAAGACGCTTGTAATTGTATGCCATGCTTAAGGCGCTATAGGTTGAAGTAATAAGGATTGGAAAGACCACTAGTAATAGTTAGTTGATAAAGGCTGTTATGTCGCCTTCGGTTCTTCCTTAGTAGAATGCCGATCATAGACTATTCTAATAATAGAAGATCGAGTTTGCTAGTAAGCACTTTTGGTTGCTTCTAGGATTAATTACCTGTATGGTTGTTTGCATATGGTTGTGCTCGTACGTGGCTCGACTGGCCCGTATGTAGCTGTGGGTCTCATACGTAGTTTAATTGGCTCGTATGTAGGTTGTTGTGCTCGTACGTGGCTCGACCGGCCCGTGCATAGCTGTTGGTCTCATACGCGGCTTATTTGGCTAGTATGTACGTGGTTATCTCCTACGAGGCCCACCTGGCTCGTAGGTAGCTATTATTTCATACGTAGCTTATTAGCTCGTATGTGGTTGTTACTCATATATAGCTTGTTAGCTAGCACACTGTTCGTTGTGCTTGTCTAGGGTGATATTACCACCCTAAGGGCTATCGACCATCAAGACATATGTTTTCTTACCCTAAGGAACTGTGGAGGAGTCACTCCTTGTGTACCGTCGAATCTTAACCAGGGTAGGTTGATCGAGGACCGGAGTATAGACGGAATCCAAGTTTAGGGTAGCGGCATGCATGTATATTCGCACGGCCGAGGTCTTGGATCGATGGGCCAGGAACCGGATCCCGAAGGATTCTGGTGAGTCTAGGTTGAGCAGCCTAGTAGAGTTGTCTTGCGAAGCCTAATTTAAGGCCTAGCATGTTATGTTTATAATATTATCGTCCCTAGGATTGTCGAGTCAGGGTCATCATTAAGGTAGTGACTTATAAAGATCATTTTGCTCAGACCCTTGCCGAAAAGAGAGGAGTTGGTTGTAGGGGGCGCCTTACGACCAACTTGTCTCTTGAGGAAGGCCTTAGGTGGTGATAGTGGGTTGTACCTTCCCGTCAAAGGGATACGTACAGTGCCGTCTCACAAGTTGAGGACACGGGTTGCGTATCTCGCGCTGTTAATTCCTGAAGTGCTGTGGCTGAGGGTGCCACAGGGTAGGCTTCGCACTACCCTGCGCTTGCAAGACCCCATAGGGTGCCACATAGTAAGCTTCGCGCTACCCTGCGTTTGCGAAACCCTATGATTTGATTTTGGAATGACGCCCGATACATTGGGTTCGTCTGTTTTTGAGTGAGGTCCGGTTAGCCAGGTAGCAGTGGCGAACATAGACACCACTGACGTACTGCATCAGTGGGACATGACCACGTCTGCAACCTCATCAGTCACGTGTAGGTGTCAGGAACAGGTTGTGTACAATTAGAAGTTCATAACGCGGGTTCAAATCCCTAGATATGGAGAAACAGCTTGAGATGGGGCCGCATGTAGTATGAGCTGCATGTTGCTTCGGAGACTCGCTGACATTAGAATAGGAAGCATCCTAGTTCTATTTAAATATCGCATTAGAGTCTAGTCATAGCACTCACAAACACTTAAACTACACCAACACCATTGCCATGTTTTGTATGTTGTTTGGGAGATTCGCTGCTTTGATATCAGCCTTTAAGCGTCAGTGAATACTGACGTCCCCACTTCCATAGGTACTGGATCGCCAAAGTACAAGGGCGAGATTCAGGAGGGCTCAAGGCGAGGAAAGCAAGGAGTCAGTGTTATGTTTAGTTCCGCTGCAGTATATGTATTGATTATCTATTAGTTGAGAAGTACTCAAGTGAGAGTTACCAAGTGTTGTTCTTCATTCCTTGTACTCTGATGTAATTTGTTGAAGGTTGTAATACTTGGGATTGTAAAGGTATTATTGTAACACTATTGTAATGTATTGCAGTTGTATGATATTCAGACTTATAATACATTGGGTGTTGAAAATAAAAGTTTTAAATTCTCCTGTTTTTCTGTGTATTGTGACTAATTGAAGAAAAGGTCTTGGCTCGTGTCTCGGTTTTTCCCAGTATTGGAAATCGGGGCGCTACACTCTCCCTGAGAACAACTGCGGGAGCTCGGCGTCGGCCCCAAGCAAGGCGGGTGCCTTCTTCAAGGCACCGCGACCTTGACGCTCGGTGGCGACTCTCTGCAACGCCTGCAACTGTCTTTCTCATCGGTATGGGGGCTCGGCATCCGTCTTTCGCTCGGTTTGGGCTTCTTCAAGCTCATCAACCTATGTACGAGGCGACATCCGCCAGCCACGCCCGCACCGTCTCTCCCTGAGAACAACTGCGGATGCTCGGCGTCGGCCTCGAGCAAGGCGGGTGACTTCTTCAAGGCACCGCGACCTTGACCCTCTGCGGCGACCCTCTGATATGCCTGTAATTGTCTTTCTCACCGGCATGGGGGCTCGACATCCGTCCCTCACTCGGTTTGGGCTTCTTCAAGCTCATCAACCTATGTATGAGGCGACATCCGCTAGCCATGCCCGCACCGTCTCTCCCTGAGAACAACTGCGGGAGCTTGGCGTCGGCCCCGAGCAAGGCGGGTGCCTTCTTCAAGGCACCGCGACCTTGACGCTTGGTGGCGACCCTCTGCTATGCCTGCAACTGTCTGTCTCACCGGTATGGGGCTCGGTATTCGTCCCTCGCTCGGTTTGGGCTTCTTCAAGCTCATCAACCTATGTACGAGGCGACATCCGCCAGCCATGCCCGCACCGTCTCTCCCTGAGAACAACTACGGGAGCTCGGCGTCGGCCCCGAGCAAGGTGGGTGCCTTCTTCAAGGCACCGCAACCTTGACACTTGGCGGCGACCCTCTGCTATGCCTGCAACTGTCTTTCTCCCCGGTGTGGGGGCTCGGCACCCGTCCCTCACTCGGTTTGGGCTCCTTCGAGCCCATCAACCGATGAACGAGGCGACAACCGCCAGCCACGCCTGCACCATCTTTCCTGAGAACAAGTGCGGGAGCTCGGCGTCGACCTCGAGCAAGGCCAGAGCTTCCTTGGAAGCCCCTCGGCCTTGGTGCTCGGCGGCAACCCTTTGCTACGCCTGCTACTGGCTTTCTCCAAGGTGTGGGGGCTCGGCACCCATCCCTCGCTCGGTTTGGGCTTCTTTAAGTCCCTCTATCGATGCCCGAGACGACGACCGCCCACACCGCTATCCCCAAGAGATTACGATGCGTCGACAGCCCAGAGCTAGCTCGCGGCTTCCTTCGAAGCCGCTCGACCATTGCGCTCGGCCATGGCCTAGTGCCGCGATTCAGCAAAATTTGATGTTAAGGTTTAGAGCGTCCGCCTTCGGCAGACGCCCCGAGCTTCGAGTCATTTGGTTGACCACCCTCTCGCCCGCGAACAACTCGGGGTTTACGGCTTTCACAAGCCCAAACCCCGAACTGTTCGAGGACGGCAGGGGAGCCACCGACCCTCTGCTCTCTCCGTCCCGGATTGACCCTCTACTTTCAATCGACCCTCCTCTCGCCCGCGAACAACACGGGATTTCTTGCTCTTGCGAGCTCGAAACCCCGAACTGTTCGAGGATGGTAGGAGAGCCACCGAGCCTCGGCTTTCCCCGAACCCCCGAACCAATCGGCCGGCCCACCACTCACCAACGAACAACCCGGGGTCTTGCGGCTCTTCAAGCCCGAAACCCGAATAGTCCGAGGGTGATTGGTGTGCCCCCAAACCAGAGCATTCGAAGAATATTTTGTTTGTAGGCGCCCGCCTTCAGCAAGCACCCAAGTCAAGCGACTTTCATTTCTTAACAATCAGTTGGGGGGAAGTGGGGATTATATAACCCTCTGAGGGGGGCAGTTATTACGTCTGGGAATGCGAAATGGCGGAAGGCAAAATGTCGCCATTAATGCTCATAGGAAGGCGAAACGTTGCCATTTATGACCCAGTCGCCTCGGCGACGACCCCTTCACATCAGACACAGCAGCCACCTTCGGCAACCGAGACAATCAAGGTTCGAGAAAACGAATGCTATTCTTATTACTCATTGCTTACAACTCAATGAACGTCGGTATAAATACAAAGAACAACTCACAAACTCACTCGCACTCGGCCTGAAATTCAAGCTCGGTGCCTCCTTCGGGGCTCTTCTCACGCTCGGTTGGACCGGCCCGGGAAGATACTCCTGCCACCGAGCTTCCTGCATCGCCGGGCTGGGCCTCATCCAACAGAAATGTCGGAGACCGCCCCGGGGTCGAGTTGCTGGCCTCTTCCATCAGACCCGTGCCTAACACCAGCTTCAGCCTGCAAATCTCCAGCTCTTTCTCAACCACGGCCTCGCGAAGGAAAGACTCCGAAGCCGACCGCCCGCTCGAGGCATCTGATAGGGACCGGTCCGTCTCGATTACCCACCAGTCCCGGTCGGCTATGGCCTTCTTCAGGCGCGCCACCTCCAAACCGAGCTCTCTAGACTTGTTCAGGAAATAATTAACGGCAGCTGCTCGGTCCCGAGCCTATTTTTGCTGGCGAGCCAAAGCTGCCTCCATGGCCTCCTCCCCCACTCGAACTGGAGGTACCCCGGAAGCAACAGGGACGGCGACCCGGGTCCCGTGCGTCTATCAAAAGACGAGAGCAAACGTCACAAAAAACGCAAGTGTTGAAGCCTCGGCCTAAAAAAGTAAATTTCATTTCTTTAAAAAATTGATACAAAAGCCACGGTGGCCAGTCCGCTCAAGGCATTTACATCAAAACAAGCAAAAAGAAAAAAAGACTATTCTATTCTTGAGGGGGGGGGTGGCACCTCATCGTCGACCTGGCCGCCCCCCGCTTCGTCGCCCCCCAGGGTGGGAGGAAGGTTCGGCGCCCATCCGTAGTAAAGGTGCTCCAAATTCTGCTCCGGATAGATCTGCTTAAAGTGGCCCTTAGCCTGCTCATACGCCTCGTCCTGAGCGATGATCAGCGCTTCCGCCGAGGTCGCTTCCATCGCCTTCATGGCCTTCCGCCCCTTCTCCGCCTCCTCCTCTATCCTCTCCTTGAGACGATCCACGTCCTTCTTATGGATGTCGCATAGCGAGGCTATCTGAGCCTCGTGGACAATGACCATAGTTTAGGCCTCCTTCAGGTCGTCTTTGGCCTTGTTCAGCTCCCGGAGGTACTTCTCCGCGTTCCTCCTCTCGATGAGGATCTCCTTCTCCAGGCACTTTTGGAAGTGCTAGCCATGGAGCATTACCTGTCCGAGGGGAAAAAGGTTAGAGAGATTCCAAGTTCAAAACAAAGAAAAATGTATGTGCCGAACTGGCTTACCGAGATGTGCGCTTGGGACCACCGCATGAAGGCCTGGTTCGCCATCTGCACTGCCAGCACCATCCGATCGCGTTCGGTGGCGGCCTTCGTGACGAATTTGACCGACACAGGCGCATCGAGCAGACTATCCCCCTGCACGATCGACCAGTCAGGGGCATAGGGTCGCAGCCCCTGCTGACTCACCATCTCCTCGGCAGATTGTCGCAGTGGTGGGAGTCTTTTTTCTGGGGCCTCAACGGTCTTGCCCGAGCTACCCCCTGCGTCTCGAGCTGCCCTCGATGCATGGGGGTGATGCTTCTTGGCCCTCTTTGCCGGGGAGGGCTCCTCTGCCACCGGGGCCGCCCCCTTGGAGGATGCCCCGGCTGTGGCCGCCGTCTTCGCCTTCTCGGCCGCCAGCATCTCCATCTCGGCCTTCTTCCTTTTCTCCGACCTCGTTTTCTCCGCGGCGGCCAACAGCGCCAGTCTGGCATCCACCTGTTCAGAAGTCATCCCTGCAAAAATAAATGAGGAAAGGCTAACGTCAACACGAAGGCTAAAAGATACAAAAATTTGGAAAGAAACATACTAGGGTCGGCAGGGCTCAGTCCGGCCCGGGCAAGGTGTAGCTCGGTCACTCGAGGCCACGCGATACTGTGCCCCCCGACTATTTTCTCCACCTTCTTCCACTCCTTGGCTGTCAAGTCACTCTTCTTCGGGGGCTTGTGGTTCGGTTTGAAAAATTTCCAACTGGTGGGTATCCCCCAAGGCCTCTCGTTCCGAACCACGAAATACTTCTCTTTCCATCCCTTGATGGAATCCGGATGGCCGTGCATGATTTTATTATGCGGCCTCAGCGAGAAATAAAAATCCCCTCATGATCTCTGAGCGAGCTAATTCCTAGGATGGCCTGGAAATACGTCAACCTCGGCTTCACCCTCTTCTCTTGGCACCTTAGGATGAAGCAGACTAAGTGCTTCCAAGAGTTCGGCCCATACTGCATGGGGCACAGCTTTGCCCAATTCAAAACTCTCTTAATAAAAGGATGCAGTGGCAGTCGCAGGCCCGAGAGGAAGGTGTCCTCGGGAAACATATAGTAGCCCGGTGTGAGAACCATTGTGGGCCGAATGCCTGGGCTCGGAATAAAGACTTCGAACTCCCTCGGAATGAAGTAGGCGGCCCTCAGAATATGGAGGTAGTTCGCCTTTAAGATACAAGGGATGCTATCCATATGAATCTTCACCCGAGTATCTTCACCCGGCATAGGAGGGATTGGTTCGATGTCCTTGATATCATCGGTATACATCCGAATCGATCCCGGATTCTTGAAGGAGACCCGGGGAAACTCAAGACCCGGTCTAGGTGCATACTCATCTGGTGAGGATGGATTGTGCAGAATGGTCAAGGCCTTCTTCTTCCAACGAGGGCGAGCCTTCCGCTCGGGAGACGGCATTGACAAAAGGGGAAGGGATGGAAGGTCTTCTCCGACCCCGACCGACCTTCCCGCCGTACCCTGGCCAGCGCCTTCTTGAGCAGCCTCCCGTTCATCACCATCATCCTCCTCATCATCAACATCCTGGGCCTCGGGATCCTGATCCATCTCGTCTTCCTCTTCACCCTCGGTACCTGCTCCTCCTCTTCCTCGTCGCCATCCTCCTTCTGATCCTCCTGATCCAGCCCCTCCTCGTCCTCACCGACCCACTCTTCCCCTTCCTCCTCCTCTTCGACCTCGTCCATGGGCTTCTTTCCCGGTCTTTTGGATCTCAACGGGGACACCATGAAGACTATGTCGTCACCACCATCTAACCCAGGGTCGGTCAAGACCTCCTCCTTCACCTTATACTTGCTCAAAGACGAGGACGTCTCTGACTCGGACTCCTCTGCGGAACGGCCTGACGAGCTAGCCTCGGATCCGGATAGAGTGCGCGACATTACTAAAATGGAAATACTAACCTGAAGTGTAAAAGTGTACGATCACCGGAAAGTATCGCAGACGGCAAGTAAGACCTTCTCTAGTGCAAAGCAGAAAGTGAGTGGAAAAGTGAAGAATAGAAAACGGGGAGGGGGGAAGGAGGATTTATAAGGAGGAAGCAAATCCTTGATTTTCGCAATAAAGATCTAGCCATTGGATCTTAATCATCAAGATCTAACGACCGCAAAGATCTAGAAACACTTTGATCCTTGCGCTCCTGACGTCAGCAATAGGCATAAAATTACCCTATTACCCCCAGGCCTTTTTTCTCCTACAGAATTTTTTCGACAAGTCAGGGGAGCTCGGAGCTCGGATGGTATCGCGAGCCAATAATTCCTCTTCTATCTCACAGAAGGGTCGACGCTCGGATAGCATTGCGAGCCACACTGCCTTCTCTGTTGCTTAAGGGAGCCCAGAGCTCGGATGGTATCACGAACCAATAATTCATCTTCTATCTCACAGAAGGGTCGACGCTCAGATAACATCGCGAGCCACACTGCCTTCTCTGGTTCTCAAGGGAGCTCGGAGCTCGGATGGTATCGCGAGCCAATAATTCCTCTTCTATCTCACAGAAGGGTCGATACTCGGATAGCATCGCGAGCCACAACTGCAAACTGCTATTTAGAGGGGCTTGGAGCCTGGATGACACCGCGAGCCCCAACTGCCCTCCTCTATTCAGAGGGGCTCGGAGATCAGATAACATTGCGAGCCCCAACTCCCCTCTGCTATTCAGAGGGGCTCGGAGCTCGGATGACACCACGAGCCCCCAACCACCCTCCTCTATCCAGAGGGGCTCGGAGCTCGGATAACATCGCGAGGCCCAACTCCCCTCCGCTATTTAGAGGGGCTCGGAGCTCGGATAACACCGCGAGCCCCAACTACCCCCCACCATTCAGAAGGGGCTCGGAGCACGGATGACACCGCGAGCCCCATGAGCCTTCCTCTAGTCATAAGGGGCTCGTCTGCCGACCCCCAAGTACTCGGTGAGCCGATCTCCAACAAAATCGACCTCGACGTCCCCTCGCTCTTACAACTAGCGAGGGGATCGCCTCCCGATCACCGAAGCTCGTCTGCCGACCCCCAAGTACTCGGTGAGCTGATCTCCAACAAAATCGACCTCGACATCCCCTCGCTCTTACAACTAGCAAGGGGATTGCCTCCCGATCACCGAAGCTCATCCGCCGACCCTTAGTGCTCGACAAACCGGGGCCCCAACAGGAGACCTCGACGTCCCCTTGCTCTTCCAACTAGCGAGGGGATCGTCCACCAACCCTCGGAGCTCATCTGCCGATCCCCAGTTCTCGACAAATCGAGCCCCAACAGGAGGCCCCGACGTCCCCTCGCTCTTCCAACTAGCGAGGGGATCGTCTACCGACCCTTGAAGCTCGTCCACCGACCCCTAGGGCTCGTCTGCCGACCCCAAGCCTCGGCGAACGTCGCTCAGACTCTCCTACTCTTCTACACAGCCTCCTGTGCAAACTCCAAGAAGGGATCCCTTCCTCCTACCCCCTGGCCTCTTCGGGAGGTAGCAGATCCTACTTTCTCACCACAAACCACCCTGCTCTTCCTACAGAGGTGAAGAATCACTCTTACATGGCTAGTTCACCCAGCCTTACAGGAGTGTGGGGCTTGTGATATGGGTTAGGAATGACGTGGCCCGTCCTGGGCCACAGGATCCCCTCAGGATGCGCACACCTCCTGATCCTTCGGGTTCGCCACGTCAGCATCGGAAAACTGCCCGGGCTGCTGCCACGTCAGCCTGGAAACTGCCCGTGCATCTGCCATGTCAGCCCTAAACTGCCTGAATTTCCACCGCTTCAGCTTCACGGGAAACCGGGTCCAGACCCGGTTGGCTTCTTCTATAAATACCAGACCCCTACTCCTTCTCCAGGTAATCAATCTTTTCCCACCAAAACCCTAGTTACTGTTACTCTTCCTTAGTGACTGACTAGATCGTCGGAGGGTCTGCCACCGGGACCAACCCCGGTGTTCCGAGACCGTCTGCAGGTACACGAGACCCTCAGATCGTCGGAGGGTCTACCTCAGTACCGTTCGTCCAGTCGAGGGTCGTCTACATAGGAGTCTCCTCTATCAATACAAATCGAGTAAGAACTCATGCCTGGTGCATCCACATGCCCCCCAAAAACAAACCGCATCACTAAGCTTTAGAGTTGATCACCTTCGATTTGGCACTTGCACAATTCACTTGTACAGTCATATGTGTACATATGTATACATACATCTCCGAAGTTTGTGTTTGGGTTCTTGCACAATATTCTGATCTTTTGACGAATATGGAGCTTTGTGGAACTTTGAGTATGATCAAGTGTGAGGCTAGTTGAGATTCGAGAAGAGCTATGTGTGGAGCTTTGATTTTTGAAGCTTTCTTGATGAGTCATTGCTCCTTATACTTGTCAACTTGTTTTGTTGGGCAAATGCTTTGTTAACTAGTTTTGTTGATCAGGTGTTTTGTTCGGCCACTGATTATATCGACCAAGTGTCCCGTCACTCATTTCATTGAACTGCTGTTTCATCGACCAAGCGTTGTGTAGTTCGCTTGTTTTGTCGATCGAGCATTTCAATGTAGGACGAGTCTTGTCGGATGGGTGTTTGCGCCCAACAAGTTTGTAGAGTCAACTTCTGAAATGGAGTTGAACGTCAAAATTGCTGTTTGCACCCAGCGAGTTTAGAGAGGCAACTATAGATGGAGCTGAACGTTTGAACTTACCGTTTGGTCCCAGCAAGTTTTGTAGAGACAGCTCTGAGACAGAGTTGAACGTTGATCTTTTTGTTTGTGCCCAACAAGTTTGTTAAGACAACTCTGAGATGGAGTTGGTTGATGAACTTGCTATTTGATCCTAGCAAGATTGGAGAGGCAACTCTTTGATCGAGTTGAGGTAGAGCTTGCCATTTGATCCCAACAAGTTAGTAGAGAAATCTTTGACGAAGTTAGACGTTGAACTTATCATTTGATCCCATCAAGTTTGGAGAGACAACTCTGAGGCGGAGTTGGTTGTAGAGCTTGTCGTTTGATCCCGGTGAGTTTGGAGAGACAATTCTTAGTGTTTGCGCTCAGTAAGTTTGGAGAGGCAACTTCTAGGATGGATCTAACGTTGAACTGGCCATTTGCACCCAACAAGTTTTGTAGAGGCAACTTTTTGACGTAGTTGGATGTTGACCTAGTCGTTTGATCCCGAAAAGTTCGAAGTGACAACTCTAAGACGGAGTTGAACATAGAGTTTGTTGTTTGATCCCAGCATGTTTGGAAAGACAACTCTGAGACGTAGTTGAACGTAGAGCTTGCTGTTTGATCCCAACAAGTTTGGAGAGACAATTATGAGACAGAGTTGAACCTAGAGCTTGCCGTTTGATCCCGGCAAGTTTGGAGAGATAACTCTGAGATCGAGTTGATCATTGAGCTTTTCGTTTGATCCCAGCAATTCTGGAGAGATAACTCTAGAACGAAGTTGATGTAGAACTTGTTGTTTGATCCCAACAAGTTAGTAAAGAACTCTGTGACAGAGTCAGACATTTGAACTTGCTGTTTGTGCCCAACAAGTTTTGTAGATGCAACTCTGAGACGGAGTTGGATGTTGAACTTGCCGTCCGATCCCAGCAAGTTTTTAGGGGCACTCTTGTTGTTTGTGCCCGGCAAGTGAGTAGAGGCAACTCTGTGACGGAGTCGGGCATTTGAACTTGCCGTTTGCACCCAACAAGTTTTGTAGAGGCAACTCTGAGACGGAGTTGGATGTTGAACTTGCCGTTTGATCCCGACAAATTTGTGGAGGCACTCTTGCAGTTTTGTGCCTGAAAAGTGTAAAGGCAACTCTATGACAGTCGTAGAGCTTGTCATTTGATTCCAGCAAGCTTGGAGAGACAACTCTAGGATAGAGTTGAACGTTGAACCGGATGTTTGCACCAATCAAGTTTTGTAGAGACAACCCTATGACGGAGTTGATGTTGAACTTGCTGTTTGCGCCCAACAAGTTTTGTAGAGGTAACTCTTGGCCAGTGTTGGACACCGAGTCTATTGCATGAAGATATGGGGGTGGTTGATGGACTTAAGCTAAAAGCAGGGCGTTGAATTCATTGTACAGAGTTAATGAGCTGTTGCCGGAGCTCGAGCAGAGAGCTTGGCATTGAACTCATTGTACGGAGTCAACAAGTTATTGATGGAGCTCGGGCGGAGAGCAAGACATTGAGTTCGTTGTTTGGAGTCAACGAGTTGTTTGCGGAGCTTTAGCGGCGTGTTATGCAAGGAGTTTAAGTTCGTTGTTCAGAGTTAACGAGTTGTTGATGGAGTTTGATGAAGAGTAGAGCATTGAACTCGTTGTTTGGATTCAATGAGTTGTTGATGGAGCTCGGGCAGAGAGCATAGTGTTGAACTCATTGTTTAGAGTCAACAGGTTGTTGGAGGAACTTGTTCTGAATCATCTTGATATTGAAGTGAAGTCTGTTGGGTGTGTTCAGCATTGAAGTAATTATGTTCTTTTTGCTGACAAGTAGTCGTGTGCACCGAATGACGTCCTCAGGATGCCGAGTTTGCTCTTGTTCGTACTATGCTGCGCTTGGTGGAGTTAGGACCTGTCTATTTGCGCGGCGTGTTATGCAGGACAGAATTGGAGCTTGCTCAGGTGAAGGTGGTAGGAAAGGCTTAGAGCTTGCCCACCTAACGAAAACTTGTCTTAAATTTTATCATCAAGAGTTGAGGTGACCCTAGAGAACTGTTGGCTGACAGGAGGCCTTTGAAGATGTTTGTGTCTCTTAGGTGGATCATCCCTCTATTGTGTAGTTGAAAGAACGACTTGCAGGACAGCTTGTTGTATAGTACTTACAAGACTTTTGTAGCGATGCTTTTACTTGTAGACTCATTGCGGTTCGACACTTATAATACGACCCATAGTTTTGTACTTGTAAATATTTGTAATGACAATGGATCTGAATACATAGATTTGGAGCACATCCGTGCCTTGGAGAATTCTTTCATATGTTTGATCCTTCCTGTTTAACTTGTTGTAGAAGTTGATGAGCCGTCGACTAGGTTCTTTGTAGCTAAAAGAACAAGGCTTCAAACTTATTGTCTATAGCTAACGAACTGTCAATGGGGTTGGAATAATGTGCATAGTGTTTGACGGCATTAGAACTTGTCTATCTTTTACCCAACTGGTTGTATGAGCAACTCCGAGGAAGAGTTATTTTCCAAACTTGTTGTACGAGTGTTTAGCTAGTTGTAGGAGCAACTCTGAGAGAGAGCTGTTATCCAAACTTGCTATGTGGATCCTCCGACGAATTGTGAGAGTCACATCGAGTGGCGAGTTGAACCCTAAATGTTGCTTTTACAAGTTTTATTGGAGTAACTACAGTCCACGATTTTGGACCTATAATCTGCCTTTAAGGAATTTTAACTAGTTTCAGGAACAGATTGAACGACGAGTTTAACTCTGAACTTGCTTGGTTGTAGGTTGCTAAAGTAGCTCCGAGCCATGGGTATGGATTCTGAACTTGTTAGTTTAGCTATTAACAGGTTGAAGGAGCAGATCGAATGACGAGTTGAACTCTGAACTTGCTTTGTTGCAAGTTTCTAGAGTAACTTCGAAACCGTCGTCGAGGCATTAACCAGTTGCAGGAGCAGATCGAATGGTGAGTTGAACTCTGAAATTGCTTTGTTGCAGATTGCTAGAGTAACTCCCGGTCACGGGTATGGATTTTGAACTCGTATTATAAGGAGTATCTAATGTGTTTTTGGTGCCATTTTTAGGAGTAGACTTGGCGTTTAACTCATTGTATGCATCCGTTGAGTTGTAAAATAATTTTACAAAAAATATTACTAAATTTTATTGGAAAATAAAACTAAGCAGCAGCTCTAGTGGTAGCCATTATTACATGCAATAACAGTGTGTGAAAGCGGTCTTTATGAAAAAGTAAAACTAAATGGCCGCTCTAGTGGCTGACCTTTGTTACAAAATTTTGAAAATATATAGAGGAGATGGGCATTAAGTGTCCTTGTTGAAGTTCACGAGGTATTCAATTTTTCAAGTCTCTGCTGATATCTTCTTTCCCCCCAAGTTCAAGTTGATGAGCCGTTAAGCTAACAACTTGGTAAACCTTGTCTGGACTTGCCTGTTTTGGAGTGAGAATCCCCTTATTTTGCAGAGAGAAGAGGAGATCTTCAAGTTTGCCATTGTGTTTAGGAAGGACTATTTCTTTCTAATGAATTAGCGGAGTGGTTTTGGGTGAGGGGTTCAAGTCTATTAATGTATTCTGATGAGACCGAATTTGGACCTGGTAGGAGATGATTTGCCAAGTTTAGAGGTCCTTGGGAAGATTTTCTATGGCAGTGGCTTCAAGTTTGTTTACATTCTTGGAGTTACTATGATGTCTTTCTAGCGGTAGTTCTTTGGCGTCGTGGGAGAGAACAGAGCCCCAATTGTAGCGGTGTAGCATACTCGTGCTGCCTGTTGACTCCCTACAACTTGGCCTACACCTGCTGTTGTTAGGAACTTCATTTTCATGTGGTAGACGGAAGCAACTGCATGGAAGGACGCTAGGCCTGGATGACAAAATATTGCACTATATGCTGCTTTGACGTCGACTACCATAAAGTCCAATGCTTTCGTTCGAACAGCGGGGGCTTTTCCTGCAACTACATCGAGTGTGACAATTCCTTCTGTTTGAACTGGTACACTGGAGAATCAGTGGAGTGTATAACTGGCTGGCTTGAGTCGGTCTCGAGAGAGCTTCAAAACCATTCAAAGTGTTCATGAAAAGAATGTTTACAGAACTGTCATTGTCTACCAGGATGTGGCATACCATTTGATTCACCATGCAAAGGTTTATGACCAATGCATCGTAGTGAGGCGTTCGGACAGCTTCTAAGTCCTTGTTAGAGAAAGATATCGGGACCCCGGTACTCTTGGCACGCGGGATGTTATGCACTGTGTTTACTTTCTTGACGAAGGCTTTGCGGGAGTATTTGGAATCTCCCCCCATCGAACCTCCATGAGTAGAGTGGAGAATGACCATGTGTTCTAAGTCTTGCGATTTGGAGGGCCTCTCTCGATGCTTATTATCCCCCCGTGCCGGAGGGATTTTGGCGTTGTTGTTTCATTGGACAAATTGAGAGAGATAGCCCCGGCGAATTAGACCTTCAAGTTCTTCTTTGAGGGCTCAACAGCTGTCTGTAGTGTGTCCACGGTCTCTATAAAATCACACCACTTATTCATGTCTCTTCTCTTGCAGATGTGGACATTGGGGCGCGCGAGGGGGGGGGGGGGGATTATTCGGTCCTTTTCAATTTCCATGAGGATAGCTGATATTCTTGTGCTGAGAGGAGTAAATGTAACGCCCCGATTTTCATATCCGGAAAACTATGACATAAGCCAGAATCTTTTCCTTCAATTAGCCACAATACATAAAAAAACAGGAAAATTAAAATTTTTTTATTCAACACAAATGCATTACAAGTCTGAATGTTATAGAACTGCAATACATTACATCAGTGTTACAATAATGTCTTACAAGCCCAAGTGTTATAAACTTTCAATAAATTTACATCAGAGTACAACGAATAATTAATAACACTTGGTACTTCACATGGATGATTCTCAACATTAAATAAATTACAACAGATATTACAATTGAAATAAAAATCAATACTGTGCTTCTCTTACCTTGAGTCCTCCTGAATCCTGTACCTGTAGGTCTGCAATCCAGTACCTATTTGAGTGGGGACATTAGTATATATACTGACGCTAAATGCTGATTACAAGCAGCAAAATCTCAACTAAAAACAACATATTGATGAAAAAAGAAATGTGTATATATATAATTTGATGTGTCAGTGTATGCTATGACCTAGAATCTAATGCAGGGTTAACTAATGCAAGGATGCACTTATTCTAATGTAAGGAGGACTCTGGAACAGTATGCATCCCATAAATACACGCCCATATCAAGCCATTTCTTTATATTTAGGGATATGAACCCGCGACATGAATTCTACTCTTGTACTCAACATGTTCCTGACAAATACAACGTGACTGATGAGGTTGCCTTCGACGGTCCAATCTCGCCAATGCAGTACCATAGTGGTGTCCATATTTGCTACTATCATCCGGTGACCTCACTTAAATGCCAGACAAACCCAGAGTTACCGCTGCACAAGATAGCTCGAAGCATCCCTGTGGCGCCCTTGACTCATAGAACAGTTGTCTATGGCTGGTTCGTTTCTCCCTGACATAGAACATGACGGAATTCCAGGGTCCATCCCCTAGTTCCGACAAGAGAACTTATCCCGTTCTTATCATGACACTTCAGAAATTAACAGCTGAGATACAGATCCCATGCTCCCAACTCGTGAGAAGGCACATATCGTATCCCTTTGACAAGAAGGTACAACCCAATAACACCACCTAGTGCTGGCCTATAGGACAAGTCGGATCATAAGGTATCACCTCTAATACTAACTCTTGCCCTTAAGCGAAATAATAGATAAAATGTTTAAGTAACAATAGTTACAAGTTACTACCCTAACGATGTCACTAACCCTAAACAATCCGAGGGATGAAAACAATGTTAACACAACATGCTAGGTCTCAATCTAGGCTTCGCAAGATAACTTTGCTAGTTGTTCAAACTAGACTTCACGAGATCAGCATGGATCCCACTCACAGCCTATCGATCCAAGACCCCAGCAATACGATTTTTTTGCATGCTACTGCCCTGAACTTGGATTTCGTCTATACTCCTAGCCCGCGATCAACCTACATCGGTTAAGATCTGACGGCGCATGAGGAGTGACTTGTCCACAGTCCTCGATGAGTAAAATCAATACACGTCTTGATGGTCGATGGCCCCTAGGGTAACGATATCATCCTAGACAAGCTCAACAAACTACGTATGAGCTAACAAGCTACATACGAGCCCAACAAATCACATACTAGGCAAACGAGCTACATATGAACCAACAAAATACATACGAGCCCAACAAGCTACGTATATGCAAAACTACATACATACGAGCCAACTAGTTACGTATGAGCCAAACGAATTACATACGAGCCAACTAGCTACGTATGCGACAACAAACTACTAATAATTAGCATGAACCATTCTCCAACATGAAACATGAATCATGTGCACATAATACATCTAGATCCTAAATGAGTGCTCGAATATGGAAAAACAACAAAAACAACTCAACAGCGAATCAACCCGATCGGTCGAGCGACTGCTGAAATCTTGTAAAATTCATTATAATTGCTACGCTTACCGGAATCTTATAAAATTAGACTCTATGGAAAGATAGAAATATCTAATACAATTTCCTAGTTGACAACATTCTCAAATTCAGCCAACAAAAGGTTGGAAAATCCCCAAACATCTCAACAGTGAGCTCAGCCAAAAGGCAGACTACTGCTGAATCTAGAAAAATTCATAACTGATGCTACGTATATAGGAATCTAACAAAATTAGACTTTATAGAAAGGTGGGGACCTCTAATACAATTCTCTAGTTGATAACCTTCTCAAATTCAGTCAACAAAGGGTTGGAAAATCCCCAAACATCTCAACAGTGAGTTCAGCCAAAAGGCAGATTACTGTCAAAAATTGTAAAATTCATAACTAATGCTACAGTTATCTGAATATAAAAAAATAGACTTTTTAGAAAGCTAAGAACTTCTACGACAACTCTCTAGTTGACAACTTTCTCGAGTTCAGTCAACAAGAGGTAGAAAAAGCCCATAACATATCAGCAGTGAACTCAGCCAGAAAAGTAGGTTGCTGTTGAACTAATAAATTCATAACAGATTCTATACTTGTCGGAATCTAACAAATTTAGATTTTTCAGAAAGGTGAGAACCTCTACTAAAATTCTCTAGTTGACAACCTTCTCAAATTCAGTCAACAAAGGGTTGGAAAATCCCCAAACATCTCAACAGTGAGCTCAGTCAAAAGGCAAACTACTGCTGAATCAAGAAAAATTCATAACTGATGCTACGTGTTTCGGAATCCAAAAAAAATGAGACTTTATAGAAAGATAAGAACTTCTACTATAGTTCTCTAGTTGACAACCTTCTCAAATTTAGTCAACAAGAGATAGTAAAACTCCGAACACCCTAAAATGTAACTCAGTCCAAAGAAAGTTACTGCTGGATTATTGTGAACTTCATAACAGATGCTATACTTGTCTGAATCCAACAAAAATAGACTTTTTAGAAAGGTGAGTTGAAAACTTTATCCAGTTCTAAGTGTACAAAAAGTTATACTAGTTTGAAGTCAAAATTTTCATTTAAAGCATAGTATTTTTGGGGAACCTACTGTCGATCTTGTAAAATTCAAAACCGATGGTATACTTATCGGAATCCAACAAAATTAGACATTTTAGAAAGGTGGAAACCTCTACTAAAATTTCCTAATTGACAACTTTCTCAAATTCCTTATAGAACTCAAGTTACACTTTTTCAAACACATGCCAAAATCAACCAAAAACAACATATTTTTCTACTCGCTGTTTTGGGGTAAACAATTTGTTTAACCTAGAAGATCAACCCAGAAAAGTCTACAAAAATTAGAGCATGGTAAGAACATGTATGAGAACCTCTCATATTAATTTGGGTTCAAAATTCCAATGTTATCACAAGTTATCAAATTCTAATCATGAAATAACATAACTTCTTATTAAAGGTTGGATCTTTAGGATTTTATTTGAGTTATACCACTTCAATCCTTGCATTTAAATGTTTTCAATCCATGATTACTCATATGCACATGAATTTAGTCCAAGTTCTTTAGTTTATTAACATATAACAATAATAATAACAACAACAATAAAAAAGGTGAGAAACCCCCACCAAAAGTGTAGGAAGAACTAGCTTGCTTTCCTTCTCCTACCTTGTTCTTGCTCCTTTTCAAGAACACTCATGAACACTCATGAACACTCATGAACACTTAACCAAATTCTTTTCTTTTGATTTGATCTATTTTCTCTTTAATTTTATTTTCTACTCAGTAATAAAGCAAAAGAAGTAGAAGAAGAACATGAGAAGAAGATAAAATGAGATGAGAGTGAGATGAGAGAAAGTGGAAGGGGCTTCTTGTCCTAGAAGTGGCCGGCCATGGGGTTTTTATAGGAGGGAGGGGGTGAGGGTGAGTGATGTGGATTAGATCCTAGGGCTACAATTCAATCAAGTTAATCCAACGGCCATAAATGAGTCTTATCCCCTGCATCCAATTCTTATCTCTTTAAAATCAAATCTAGCCATCCATTTTGATCATGATTGATCAAAATAATAGATATTTTCTCCCCAAAATCACATACTATATGATTTTGAACAATCGTACAAAATCAATACAATACGTGTACATGCATATATATATATATATATATATATATATATATATATATATATATATATATATATATATATATATATATATATATAATGTTTATTAATTAAACCAAACACTCCGCACAAAAAATATTTTGATTCCGAGAATAAAATAAAATAGTAATATTAATATCAGCTCGAGAGATTACAGTACAAAATTGATACAATACGTATATATTCAGACTAGTATATATACAGATAATTTGTATTAGTTAACTGAGTAATCTCCACCAAAAATATTTTGATTCTGAAAATAAAAATAAAATAATTATAAAAAAATAATTTTATTATCAGCTCAAAAATTTTTAGTACAAAACCAATGCAATACTTATATATACATACTAGTATATATATAAAGATAATGTTTATTAATTAAACTGAGTAATATCCCCCAAAAATATTTCAATTCTGAAAATAAAAATAAAATAAAAGTTAATAAATAAATAAAAATAATTAAAATAATATTATTTATTAATATCGGTTCGGGATATTACAGTGAACTCGTTGAAGCGTGGTGCTGGAGGTGGAAAACATTGACTTGCGCCGTCTTTCTGAAATTTCCTAGGTCCTGCTTCGCTTGCATTCTTCAGTGTAATATCTCAGTCGGATATTATATTTGTTATTATTATTTTTGAAATTAAAATATTTTTATGGAAATTTCTTGGTTTTACTAATAAAAAGGATCTGCATATATATACTAGTAAGTATATATATGTATTGTATCGGTTTTGTGCATTTGTACAAAATCCTGTAAAATGCATTTTGAGAAAATGTCTATAAAATCCTAGGCTGATATTAAAAATTATTATTTTATTATTATTTTTAGAATTAATATACATTATCTATATATATATACCAGTATGTATACATCTGTATTGTATCAAATTGGTACTAAAATCTTCCGAGCCGGTAATAAAATTATTTTATTATTATTTGTAAATTAAAATATTTTTGGTAGAGATTATTCGTTTTAACTAATAAAAATTATCTGTATATGTAGATATATGTACGTATATGTAATATATCGATTTCGTACGTTTGTACAAAATCATGTAGTATGTGATTTTGAAAAGAATACCTCTTATTTGTGATCAATCATGATCAAATAGAGGGTTAGGATTGGATTAGGGTGTGATTGCAATATTAAATTGCAAATTGATCCCTAATTGTTTTGAGCCACAAACGAGAAGAGACAAGTGGCTTATTCTCACCAACTAGCCCCCCCCCCCCCCCCCCCCCCCCCCCCCCCCCCCCCCCCAATTGGCCGGCCACTTCTCCAACGGGAAAGAAACCCTTCCATTTTTGGGTCTGTCCATCTCTTTCTCATCTCATTCTCTCTTCCTATTTCCACTTCTTCCACTACTTGTTTATTTTGGAAAAAATTGAGAAGAAAAGAAAAGAAAAAGAGATCAAATCAAAAGATAAAAGAGTGGGTTTCTTTTTTAAGGTTGTTCTTGAAGAGGATCAAGAACAAGGAGCAAGGAGGAGTAGGGTAGCAAGTTCTTCCAACCGTTTTAGGTGGGGGTTTCTCACCTTTTTTGTATTGTTATTATTGTTGTTATTGATTAATAATCTCAAGATTTGGACTAATTCATGATGAATATGAAGTAGTATAGATTGAAAGTGTTTAAATGCAATGATTGAAGTAGTATAACTAAAACAAAACCCTAAAGATTCAACCTTGTAGTTTAGACGGTTAGAATTAATTTGTTATGCTAAAGGTGGAATCTTGAGCCCAAATTAATTTTAGAGGCTCTCCTATGTGTTGTTACCATGCTCTAATTTTTATAGAATTTTCTGGATTAATTTACTAGGTTAAATAGACGTTTCTCCCAAAACAGCGAGTTTCAAAGCAAAAACAGCAAACTGCTGTTTTGGGGTTAACATTGACATGTGTTCAAGGGGCTGTATTTTGATTTCTATAAGGAATTTGGAAAAGTGATCAACTAGAAAGTTGTAGTAGAGATTCCCACCTTTCCAAAATTTCCTATTTGGTTAGATTCCTTTAAGCAAAGGAGTTATGGCTTTTACAAATCACAGTAGCTAGCTTTTGGCTGAAAGCTCGATGTTTAGATTGTTTGATATTTTTGTACTTCTTAATTACTGAATTTGGAAACGTGTTCAACTTGAGAGTTATAGTAGAGATTCTCACCTTTCTAAAATGTCCTATTTGGTTAGTTCCGATAAGCAGAGTAGGAGTTATAGCTTTTACAAATCACAGAAGCCAGCTTTTGGTTGAAAGCTCGATGTTTAGATTGTTTGATATTTTTGTACATCTTACTTACTGAATTTGGAAAAGTGTTCAACTAGAGAGTTTTAGTAGAGATTCTCACCTTTCCAAAATATCCTATTTGGTTAGATTCTGATAAGCGGAGTAGGAGTTATGGCTTTTACAAATCACAGCAGTCAGCTTTTGGCTGAAAGCTCGCTGTTTAGATTGTTTGATGTTTTTATACCTCTTACTTACTGAATTTGAAAAAGTGGTCAAATAGAGAGTTTTAGAAGGTGTTCTCCCCTTTCCAAAATGGCCAATTTTGTTAGATTCCAACGAGTATAGCAAAAGTTATGGCCTTTACAAGTTTCAGCTTTTGCTGTAACTTTTGCTATCTTTTGTTGTCTTTATATTGTGTTCAAAGAGCGGGAAATTGAATTCCATAAAGAATCTGAGAAAGTGATCAACTAGAGAGTTGTAGTAGATGTTCCCACCTTTTTAAAATGTCCTATTTCGTTAGATTCCGATAAGTAGAGCAAAAGTTACAAGGTTTAGAAGTTTCAGCTTTTCTATTGAAAATCAATAGTTTGGTTAACTTTTGCGTGTGTTCAAGTGACCGGATTTTGAGTTCCTTACGGAATCAGGAAAAGTGGTCAACTAGAGAGTTGTATTAGATGTTCTCCCCTTTCCAAAATGGCCAATTTTTTTAGATTCGGACAAGTATATCAAAAGTTGTGAGCCTCACAAGTTTTCAGCTTGTGCTATCTTTCGTTGTTTTTGTATTGTGTTCAAAGAGCGGGGAATTGAATTCCATAAGGAATATGAGAAAGTTGTTAACTAGAAATTTATAGTAGATGTTGTCCCCTTTCCAAATTGTATAATTTTGTTAGATTCCGACAAGTATAGCAAAAGTTGTGAGCTTTACAAGTTTTCAACTTGTGCTGTCTTTCGTTGTCTTTGTATTGTGTTCAAAGAGTGGGGAATTGAATTCCATAAGGAATCTGAGAAAGTGTTAACTAGAAAGTTGTAGTAGATGTTCTCCCCTTTCCAAATTGTATAATTTTGTTAGATTCTGACAAGTATAGCAAAAGTTGTGAGCTTTACAAGTTTTCAGCTTTATGTTGTCTTTTGTTGTTTCGAATTGTGTTGAAAAAGCGGAGAATTGAATTCCATAAGGAATATGAGAAAGTTGTTAACTAGGAAGTTGTAGTAGATGTTCTCCCCTTTCCAAAATATCCTATTTGGTTAGATTCCGATAAGTGGAGCAAGAGTTATGACCCTTACAAAATTACAGCAGCTGGCCTTTTGGCTGAAAGCTCGCTGTTCAGATTGTTCGAAGTTTTTGTACCTTTTAATGACTGAATCTGAGAAGTTCATCAACTAGAGAATTGTAGTAGAGTTTTTCACCTTTCCAAAATGTCCTATTTGGTTAGATTCTGATAAACGAAGTAGGATTTATGACCGTTACAAGTCACAACAGCTGGCCATTTCGACTGAAGCTTCGCTGTTTAGACTGTTCGAGGTTTTTGTACCGCTTATTGACTTAATCTGAGAAAGTTTTCAACTAGAGAGTTGTAGTAGATGTTCTCACCTTTCTAAAAAGTCTAATTTTGTTGAATTCTGATAAGAGTAGCATGTTTAATTGCTTCTAGGGTATTAGAAGACTTTAATGTTTCCTTTGTGTATAAAAAATCAAGTTTTGCTAGTAGCATGTTATTTTGCTTCTAGGTTGTTAGAAGACTTTTATGGTTGCTTCTATATGATTTATTTGTCGCATACATAGCCAGTTGGCTTGTATGTAATTCGTTTGGCTCATACGTAGCTAGTCGGCTCGTATGTAAGTTGTTTTGCTTGTATGTAGCTTATTAGCTAGCACGCAGTTATTGTGCTCGTCTAGGGTGATATCATTGCCGTAGGAGCCATCGACCATCAAGACGTGTATTTATTTTAGTCCTCATGGACTGTGGACAAGTCAACCCTTGTGCACCGTCATATCTTAACCGGTGTAGGTTGATCGCGGGCCGGGAGTGTAGACGGAATCCAAGTTTAGGACAGTAGCATGCAAATGCGTTCGTATTGCCGGGGTCTTGGATCAATAGGCTATAAACAGGATCCTTAGGGATTCTGGTAAGTCTAGGTTGAGCACCTTGTAGAGTTATCTTGCGAAGTCTAACTTAAGACCTAGCATGTTGTGTTAGTACTGTTGTCATCCCTCGGATTGTTTAGGGTTAGTGATATTATTAGGGTAGTAACTTATGGCTATTACTACTTAACCCTTATTTATTATCATTTTTCGCCGAAGGGAAAGAGTTGGTATTAAGGGTATCGTCATGCACTTGATATCCCATGGTATTGAACCTACTATTCTAAGGACTTTATTATGCTAATTTAATCACAATAAATAACACAACAAATAAATTGCCTCATATATGAAATAAATGTCATAATACAGTGTAAGCTAGTAATGTCAATACACAAATGGCCACCAGGGCAAACACCAACATACGGCTCCCGTGTTCTCGACTAGTGAGAAGACAACCCGTATCCCTACGACAGGAAGAGACAACCCTAGTTATCACCGCCTAGTGCTGGCCTTTAGAATAAGTCGAATTATAGGGTATCACCCCTAACACCAACTCGAACCTCAAGCGGAAAGGATTAATTAACAGTGTTACCGAAATTATGCTGTATATTCAAAATATGCACAATGTTTTAAAATAATGATTGAACCTGATTGGTCTGTCAAAAATAGTAATTAATTACGGTGAATCAACATTCATCGATTGCCAACACCTTCATAAGTTTTCACACCCCGCTTCCCAAAAAGGAATACATAATATGGTTACGCGACACAAGTCCAGCGAATGAATTTTACCATTCATAAGCTGTGAGGATCTTTACAACATATACATGAATAAACAAGAGAAATATAGGAAATAATCAACCACTCATGCATGAATAAATTAACATAACCAACAGGATTACTTGAAAACAAGAATACTTAATCTCAAATAATTAGGCCTAGAAACAAGACATAAATTCTAGGACAAAAATGCCCAATGCAAAATTCATGTAGCAATTACAACTTATTCAAAAACATGAAATAAACTCAAGCAAGAAACTCCTGCCAGCCTAGAATACTTGGTCATTTACTCCCTCGGGCAGCTGATCATCAAAGTCTGCAAGTTTAACAAATTACAGGAAGAGGAAAAAGAAACAAAACGTCCGTCAATGTAAGTTACGGACCGCTTGTAGTGCAGGCAACAAGTACAGAGAAAAAGATGGAACAAGTATAGAGTAACAGCAAGAAACAAGTACTTAATAAGCATGGAATGGACGTGAAAGAAAAGTAGAGTATTTAACTCCTAACCAAGAAATAGAATAAAGTGGCATGACGAGATAATAGGGTGCATGTAACATGTAACAGGTATCAGGTAGCATGAAAGCAGGTCAACAAGTAACAAGTGTCAAGTAGCATGCGAGCAGGTAAACAGAAATGTGCAAGTGGTCATGTTATTCTCAAGTCTTGTATTTAATCCTATGTAGGTAGCATTTCATGCGTCCCAAATTTTACCACATGGTTTCTACATACATGCAAGCTACGTTTAAATTTAGTGGTGGGTTTCTATAGGGCCGTGTACTCAGGCATCATGCATAGGTAACAGGTAACAGGTTCATGAATCAACAGGTTCATGAATCAAAGCATCAAGTACAACAAGTTCATGAATCAACATAAAGTAAAACAGGTTCACAAATCAAACATAAAGTGGGAAACACGGGCCCCCTTCTGAGTACATATAATATATTGTCCACTACTAAGGTCTTTCCCTTAATCCCGACTTAGTTACTTGTTATTATTATCAAACAGGAATACGTGCACAAAACAGGGCAAGAAGAACATGGCAAGAACAAGAGACAGGTTCAGGTCGGACAGAAACATGCACGGATGACAAACAACTCATAAAAGGCTAGGACAACGAGACTTTCAATTCTGGACAACAAGACATGGCTGCACCAAAACCAAGATTCCCGTTGCCACAAGAATGAAAATCTAGATCTGTCAGAAAATCTAGAAAATAGACTCTTGGCCGAATCCAACGCATATACACAAGTCATATAACAACTATAGAAACAGGGCTCAAAACAGCATTTTATACAGAATTCATGTTCAGCAGAAATCGCAAAGTTGTATTTATCAGCATGAAAATAGCATAAAAACTTACTGATTAAATCTAAGAAAAATATGGATGATTCCCTAGTATGTCTAGTATCATTAAATAAATTTTCATAATTTTCCATTGCAGATAGCATAGTAAAATAATTTTGGAAGACAGAAAGATACCGCAAGTTTATGAGTCTGAAATTTTAGACATAGCAGTACTAAAAAGTGATAGATCACAAAGCATAACTTGAAATCCAAATACGTCAAAAGGTTTGTAAAATAGACACAACATGCTACATTTCATATTCACAAAGTTTAAATCAACAGTTATTGGAATCAGGTTGAAAATAGAGTTCTTTACTGAACAACATGTAGTTTGGAAATATATTGGTTTGTTCACAAGCATGAAATAAATTATAAAAGTCATTAAATAAACCTACAAAAATTAGGGGTTGATCCCAGTCATGTTTAGTCATACCCAGAAAAATATTAGATCCAAATCTTACTTTTCACATCAGTTTTAAAATAAATAATCATTCAGCAAACTCATAAAAAAGAATTTGGAAATTTCAACACAGCTACAGTAAAACAACAATAACTCACACATCAAAAATCGAAATTGAGATCCGTTGAAAGTTCTAAAAAATAGACAACGAGACCTACGAATCATATTCACAAAATAATTCAATTTACTGACCTTAACAGTGTCTAAAATACAGAACCAAAACAGGGCAGCAGCAAAACGAAAATTCTTCTCATGCATTTAATCAAACAACTCATATGCAATAAACCCAATTTAGAATATAATGCAAAAATGGTATATTAGATATTCTAAATAATATGGTATGAGTATTTAATAAGTTCACTACAAGATAACACAACTAGCACACCAAGCATGCAACAAATACACCACATATCATGGATCATGAAGCAACATTTATACATGCATCAAGAGTTTAGTTAGATCTAGATTATTTTCATGTCGTGTGTGTGATAACTAAATATGATGGATCAAGAATACGAATGGGTCAACGAATGGATCAAGATTTAACAAGAGATCTTCATGAGAACGAATCCAAAAAAAAGCGAGACTATTGGAGGTATTTTGTACTTGTAAATACAACAAAAATTATACAAGTTACTTGCCTTAGGGTAGCAGACGAATCCAATGAAAAGATGAGAATAACGGGAATGGATCCCAGGCAACAAACATAACACAAATGGATCTTGACGTTGAAGAAGATGATCAAGATCACGAGCAGACGGCTAGATGCGCTTGGAGATCAACTGCATGCACACAAAGCAATGGCAGCTGGGAGGGGTGTGCACTGCGATGAAAGGACAGCAGCGGACTGGCAGTGCTAGGAGGTTGCTAGCATCAGAAGTGGGGAAGCTGAGAGGGGCGTCGCAGTGGGATGGTGTTGCAGCTTCAGGAGGAGAAGGGGAGAGAGGGGGCTATCGTCGTCATGGTGTAGGGCGCAGCAGCGACAGGAGGTCGCGAGGGCGCTGGCGACGGGAGGTCGTGACAGGCAGAGGCGAAGGGTGGCGGCACTGGGAGTGGGTTGGCCGGTGGGGTGTGAAGGTCGGGATGCACACGGGGAGAGAGGGAGAGAGATGAGATAGTAGAATTAGGGTTTAGGAGATAAAGATTAGAGATAGGAGTATAGCAAATTTTGTTAGGGTTTAATAATGAGATTTGGGGTAAGTTGGGATTTGAAGAATCAAGAGAAGATAGGGGGAGGCATGATCTGCTTGTTAGGAAGATATGGGGAATGTGAAGAAATATCTGGGAAAAATTGGATAAAAGAAGAGGATATTAGGTAGCAGGTTATGATCCAGTGGGACGGGTGGAAGGGTTTTAATAGGGTAAACTGGGTAAAAACCGGACCCAATAAGCCAGAAACAAATGAATAATCAATTAGGTCGAGAAATGAAATAGATTAGAATCAACAATCATTCAAAAATAATTGACAGACAAATTGAATCAAAAATCATCGACGACAAGGAACATATGAAATTATATTGAGAAAGAAGAACAAATACATGGTTCAGAAAAATGAAAGGATACAATCAGATAGAATACACTGGGAAGACAAATACAGTACAAAATACAAGAAATGAGATACAGGAGTTACAAATCCTACCCACCTAATAAGAAGAATTTCGTCCTCGAAATTCAAACAAGAGGTACGTAGGGTAACTCCAAAAGAACAACAACAACAAAAACAAAGCTACACAAACAAATGAGGAAACCTCCACTGAATATCCTCCTCCAGCTCCCAGGTCGACTCACCCGGTTCCAAGGAACTCGAACCAGCCTAATGACCTTGTTCTTCAGTACTTTCCCCCACCGATCCAAAATAGCAACTGGCGGAATCTCACAAGTCAGATCCGGCTGCACGGACAACTCTGAATAGTCGATCATGTGGCTCTCATCACAGATATATCTCTTGAGTTACGAGACATGGAAGACATCGTGCACTCCAGATAAAGCCGGTGGCAATGCATGACGATAGGCCACCTTGCCTACTCGTTACACGATATCAAACAGCCTGATGAACATAGGGCCTAGCTTGCCCCCACCACCAAACCGAATGACACCTCTCCACGACGACACCTTAAGAAAAACATGGTCACCGACCTCAAACTCCAAGGCTCTCCTATGGACATCTACCCATCTCATCTGCTTGTCTTGTGCTGCCTGAAGATGCTTCCTGATCTGAGTCACCGCATCGACAGTCCTGGTGATCAACTCCGGACCCAACAACTTCCTCTCACCAATGTCATCCCAACACACTGGTGATCAGCACTTCTGATCATATAGTGCCTCAAACGGTGCAACTTTAAGACTGGCTTGAAAGCTGTTATTGTACGAGAACTCTACAAGATGCAAATGGTCCTCCCAAGATCCACCAAACTGCAACACACAGGACCTCAACATTTCCTCTGGAGTCTGGATGGTCCTCTCTGACTATCCATCTATCTGGGGGTGAAAATATGTACTGTACTTTAGTTTACTCTCCAGACTACTCTGAAGACTCTCCCAAAATTAAGATCTGAACCTCGTATGCCTGTCGGATACAACAATGACTGGAACCCTATGAAGTCTGACAATCTCTTGCATGTATTTCTCAGCTAGGCTCTCAATAGACTATCCGACTCTGAAGGGAATGAAGTGAGCACTCTTCATCGTCCTGTCCACAATCACCCAAATGGTGTTGTGACCCTTGGGACTCCTCGGCAAAGCGGTCACAAAATCCATCGTGATGTGTTCCCACTTCCACTCTGGAATGGGAAGAGGTTGAAGAAGTCCAGCGATCTTCTGATGCTTTGTCTTCACTTGCTGGTAGATCAAGCACTGAGAGACAAATCTAGCTACGACCCTCTTCATACCATGCCACTAGAAGTGAAGTTTCAAGTCCTGATACATCTTAGTACCTCCAGGATGAATAGAGTACGATGAATGGTGGGCTTCCTCAGGCAACATCTGACGAACTTCACCCTTCGGGACACACATCCTGGACCCAAAATGAAGCGATTCATCTTCATGAATAACCATATCCATTCTGGAACTAGCCTCAACCTCTGCTCTAAATCCCTGCATCTGCTCATCACCAGCTTGAGCCTCTTTAATCTGCTAAACAGAAGATGACTGAAGCTGAAGCATCATGCAACTCCGATCAGAACTCTGTAAAAACACATCCAATTCCAATCTCCACATTTGCTCAACTAGTTCCCTCTGCTGAGTCAGGAATATGGCTGCTGATCGCCTGCTCAAAGCATCCGACACTAAGTTGATCTTGTCGGGGTGATACTACAGATTGATGTCATAGTCGGCCATTACCTCCAACCAACGTCTCTGCCTCATATTCAATTCCTTCTAGGTGAAAACATACTTGAGATTTTTGTGGTCGGTAAAGATTTCCACTCGATCTCCAAGTAAATAGTGTCTCTATAGCTTCAAAGCAAAGATCACTGCCGCCAACTCCAAATCATGAGTCGGATAGTTCCTCTCATGCGGACTCAACTGCCTCGATGCAAAAGCAACCTCCTCGACCATTCTACATCAATACTGCACCAAGACCCTTGCCAGAAGCATCATAGTGAACCACAAATCCATCTGGAATAGTTACCACTGGCGCTGAAGTCAACCTGCTCTTCAACTCTGCAAAAGCTTCGCTGCAAGCCTCATCCCAACTGAACTTCTTATCCTTCCCTATCAGCTTAGTCAATGGCCTGACTATCTTCGAAAATCTTGGATGAACTTCCAATAATATCTAGCTAGACCAAGGAAACTTCTCACCTCTGAAACTGACTTAGGCACTGGCCAGTCTCTTACTACAGCAACTTTGGACGGATCAACTGAGATTCCTTTGCCCAAGATAATATGCCACAAGAAGGTAACTCGGTCGAGCCAGAACTCACACTTACTGAGTTTCACATAGAGCTGATTCTCCCTCAAAGTCTTTAGAACCAACCTTAGATGCCCAGCATGCTCCTCCTGGTTCCGAGAATACACCAGAATATCATTTATGAAGATCACCACGAATCTATCCAGGAACGAAAAAAAGACCCTATTCATCAGAATCATGAACACAGCTGGTGTGTTCGTGACTCCGAAAGGCATCACTAGGAACTCATAATGCCCATACCTGGTCCTGAATGCGGTCTTCTACACATCAGCGACTTTCACCTTGACCTGATGATACCCTGAGCAAAGATCCAACTTCAAAAAGACTGACGCTCTGCCCAACTGGTTAAACAAATCATCGATCCTAGGCAGCAGGTACCGGTTTTTCACAGTAACATTGTTCAGTTCCCAATAATCGATGCACAGTTGACGGATACCGTCCTTCTTGCTGACAAAAAGAACTAGAGCTCCCCACGGTGAAACGCTGATCTTGATGAATCCTAAATCTAGCAATCCCTAGATTTGCACCTTCAGCTCTACTAGCTCAACCGGTGTCATCCTGTAGGGACTCTTCGATATCGGCACCGTACCAGGCTGAACCTCAATACCGAATTCCACATCCCTATCTGGGAGTGGCCCAGGCAACTCCTCTGGAAATACATCCAAAAATTCCCACACTACTAGTGGCGTGGCCTCACAGCCTGTGTGCAACTCCATCGCACAAGTCTCCTAAATCAACTGCAGTCTTAGCTCGGCCAAGGGGAATCTCCCCGGTATGGAACTCAAACTATGCGTGACCTGGGATCCTGAATACAACTTTCTTGGCTCGGCAATCATTGACAACATGGGACTCACCCAACCAATCCATACCGAGAATGACGTTGAATCCAGAATTCTCAATTACGATCAGGTCGGCCTTGAAATCTGCACCACCAATAACTACGGAACTCTGTTTACAATCTCGAGAACAGTAGACAACACTGCCACCTGAGACAATGCTCCAAGCCTCTGTCATGATGCTGCATTCCAACTGATGTCGATCCACGAAGCGGGAAGAGACGAAGGAATGGGTCATCTCGAAATCAAAGAGAACATGAGCAAGGAAAGAACGAACTAGGATAACACCTAAGAAAAATTCAAAAGGCAAGGGAAACGAAATGACGATTGAAGAATGAGGAATAACAATGCAGAACAGATAATAAGAATGAACAGAGCAAAGCAATGAAAGAAACAAGAGAAATAATAAAATAATGAAATGCAAAGGTACCTACAACGACTCTTTCTGCCGTCTCAGCTTTTGCAGTTATCAGGTTGTAAGCCTGATCTCTCCTGGGAGCCATGGTCCTCTGACCGACGATATGGTGCTGAGGGGAAGCGATGGCCTGACCAGACCACGAGCTGGTGCTTCCTGCTGAACTGGACCCCTGGCTGGTAGAGCCATTCTTCTCTGCGGGCAATCCCACACCGAATGGTCACCAGCGCCACATCCAAAACACCTGCGGTTGGCTCACCTGCAGTCCCAGTGCACATGCCCCGATATTTGGCAGAAATCATAGAAACCATCACCCTGTGGGGCAGCAGGTGGGTAGGGAGCCGTCATGACAGGATGGGCCGGGACTGGCCTTCGAATCGGCCCACCAGGAGGCCTAGCAGCAACAGCAGCAGGGTGCTGAACAGTTCGCTGGGGAGGAGCCAACCTGTTGCGGGCTTGCTCCTGAGCTCGGGCTGCCTCAAGAGCCTCAGCATAAGTACGAAGGCGAAGGGAAATGAGATGCGTCTAGATATCTCTCTCAAGCCCCAATAGGAATCTCCGAGCTCTATCCTCTTTGTTCGCCACTAAAGTAGCTGCGAAGCGGCTAAGCCTGGTGAATTCTGCCGCGTACTCATCCACTGATCTGGCACCCTGCTCTAAGAGAGTCTCATGTTACAATATTTCATGGACAATATGTAACAAAGTTCCAAAAATAGAACAACGAACAACCTGTTTCAAGGCAAGAAACTGCTGCTCCATTTCAACCAGAGTGCTGCTGGGAAAGAACTTCTCTAAGAAGCTCTTGGTGAACATGGTCCAAGCAACGGGCCATGCAAGATTCTCGGACTCAGCCCTCTACCATATGTGGGCAAGGTCCACCAACTATATGCTCTCCACATCCATACGAACAGTATCAGAAACTCTCGTTGCCAACAGCAACTGCTCCGTCCTGATCAACCACTGTTCGGCCTCAAGCGGCACCTCAGTGCCAGAAAATTTGTTAGGGTGCAGCCTCATGTAGTCTGCAACTGTACCCAGATGAGGAGGAAGAGCTGCCTGCGTAGGCACAACGGGAGTCGGGTTCCGAGCAGTCTCCAATGTGGCCATCACGAGATCATTGTGATTCTGCTGCATGTGGACCAGCCGCTCCAGCACATTCGTCACAGCCTCTAATCTAGGATGTTCCTCCTGTGGATGGGAAGTGGAACCTCTGCGAGCCATGGCCTGCACAAACCAAAATAATTAGCATCCAGATCAAGTTGATTATAATTCGTTCATGTAATGCACGGTCTGTATACTGTTGAGCCAATCCCTGATCGAGCCAAACTTCTCTAACATATTAATGAAACTAATACATTAGCCAAACTAGGCTTTGATACCACTAGAAACCCTGTCATGCCTCGCTTCCCAAAAAGGAAAATGGAATACGAATACGCGACACAAGACCAGTGAATGGCTTTCATCATTCATAAGCTGTGAGGATCTTTACAACATATACAGGAATAAACAAGAGATATGCAGAAAATAATCAACCACGCATGCATGAATAAATTAACATAACCAACAAGATTACTTGAAAACAAGAATACTTAATCTCAAATAATCAAGTTTGGAAACAAGACATAAATCCTGGGACAAAAATGCATAATGCAAAATCCATGTAGCAATTACAACTTATTCAAAAACATGAAATAAACTCAAGCAAGAAACTCCAGCCAGCCTAGAATACTTCGTCACTTACTCCCTCGGGCAGCTGGTTACCAAAGTTTGCAAGTTTAACAAATTGTAAAAAGAGGAAAAAGAACCAAATGCCCATCAATTCAAGTTACGGGCCGCTTGTAGTGCAGGCAACAAGTATAGAGAAAAAGATGGAACAAGTATAGAGTAACAGTAAGAAACAAGTACTGAATATGCATGGAATGGATGTGACATCAAAGCATAGTATCTAACTCCTAACCAAGAACAGAATCAAGTAGCATGACGAGATAACAGGGTGCATGTAACATGTAACAGGTATTAGGTAGCATGCAAGCAGGTAAACAAGTAACAGGTGTCAAGTAGCATGCGAGCAGGTAAACTAAACGTGCAAGTGGTTATGTTATTCTCAAATCTTGTATTTAATCCTATCTAGGTAGCACTTCATGTAATACCCCAGATGATATAATGCTCTTATATATATATATATATATATATATATATATATATATATATATATATATATATATATATATATATATAGTCTTTATGTGTTAATATATTGTGGTGTTTGTTTGATTATATATGTATGATTGATGTGAGGTGAATTTATTTGTTGTTTGCGGGGCGGTTAGTGTGGATGGTTGCATTCTTGACAATGCACGAGAATGAGACGGACCGATATTGGTACATGCACTAGTTTTGAGTGCGGTACGTATGCAAATATGCAATTATATGAAGCTACAATGGGTATACTTTGTATACACACAAATCTAACCTCTCACATCTCATTTAAGGCTTGGTCAAGGATAAAAAATTTCAGCCAAGTTTGAACTCAAAACAATGGGCTAAAAGACTTGGTTTTTGGCAAAACCACTTGCCACCTCACCACCCTACACCCCCTACCCCTATGGTCCGACCTCCCCCTCTCTCCCTCACTCCCTTTTCATTAACCCCCCTCCTAGAGCTCTGGAATTTTCAGAACAAGAAAAAGAAAAGAAAAGGAGAGAAAGAAAAGAGCAAGAAGAGGAGTTCTCACTTGGAGAAGAATTTTTGGAGGAACAACTCAAGACAACTTCTCAAGCAACTCAGGATGGGGAGTTCTCTAATCTCATTCTTGTTCATTCTTGTTGTTTTCCTTCCATTCATGAGTAGTGGTAGACTTAGAATGGTTGTATAAGAGTAGAATGTTAGTAATCTGAAACTAGAACAGAAAATCTTGATCTGCATGTCATTTTCTAGATTTTCCTGGGAACAAACTATTTGGAATTTGATGATGAAACTTTCAAAGATTGATATTATACATGTCTAGATGATGCATGAATTATTTTGGAATTTTCTGATGATGTTTAGTATTTTAATAAAATCCATTTTTGGGACAGAGCCGTAAGGCAGAAGCAGGATGGCTTACTGTGATACCTGAGATTGAGGGAATTCTTATCATTAATTGGCAGATGATATATGGCTGAAATTTGTACCATGGTTTCTTACATGTATCTACACACTATGGAAAAATTATGAAATTAATTGGATGAAGTTACATGCATGTTCAAAATTAATCTGTCAACAGTAGTTAAGACTGTAACTGAAGAACAGTATGATCTTCATGCATGTTTGTAACAGATAGATATTAGTGAATACTTGGAATTTGGATATGAATCTTTTTGAATGTTGTTCATAATGAAGTATAGTTTCTGTCATGCAAATTTGGTGATCATTTGGTGAGTATATGATTTATGATGAGTGTTATAGAATGTACTGTGCTTAACTCAGTCAGATTGGACACTTTGATATGATGATACGTTTGAGGCTCTGTAAGAGCAGATTTTGAGAAGGTGTTCTCTTAGGAAATTATAGTAGACAACTAGAGATTTCCAAAAAGCCTTGTTTTAAGAAATTCCCGTGAGTAGATTATTTAATATGATTTTTACAAGGCTGGACAGAAACCAGGTTTTGAGCTGAAGGCTCTGTTTGAGTAAGACTTAGTGTGTGGTTCTGTACACCTGAGAGTAATGCCTGTTTTAGGGTGATCAAATGACATAATTTGGAATGGTGACCAACTAGAAAATTGTAGAGGACACTCACACCTTTCCATAGAACCCGGACTGGTAGCATTCTGATGAGTGGGTAGTGATTTAAGCTAACGGTAAGGTGCATCCAGTGTACAGAAAGTGCACAGGTTGAGGCTTGTGGGGCCAATTTGAGGATTTAGATGATGGAATCTGAGGTGATGATCAACTAGAGAGTTGTAGCCTAGGTCTTTAAATTTCCAGATTGGGCTTGAACACCCAAATCTGAGTTGTATTGTGGGAGTTATGATCTTTTTAAGTTTCAGGCAGAACACCATTAGTTGGGTTTAGTCATGGTTTTGACTAAGAGTTGGCAGAACCATTCACCTTGTGTACCTTAGAGTTGATAACTCATTGTTTGGGGATGTTTGATGTCTTTTGCTGGTCTTATTGGTGTGACTCCTACGGAGAATCGTTGTGACTCGAGTCAGTCACTAGGGTAGGGTGATACCCTACGCTTATCGACCTAGATATAAACTTCCACCGAGGCGTCGGACGTCCTAGTGGTGCAGTCAAGTTACATGTCATGCTGGTTAAGGATAAATGCGGGACATGGTAAGGGACGACTCCAAGCTAGGGGAAGTGGTAAGCGGGACTTGTGTCGCCGGGGTCGGTAGTCGATGGGCAGTGCTTGGAGCAATCGTCTTTTACCTGAATGGTTACAGTGAGTCTTGGATTAGAGGGTTGTATTATGTAATATCCCAATCAGTTATTAATAATATTTTTTATTTAATTATTTAATTATTTAATTATTTTATTTTATTTTTCATATTTGAAATATTTTTGGTGGATATTACTTAGTTTAATTATAAATCATCGTCTGTATGAATACCAGTCCATATGTATATTTGTTATACCATTTTGGTACTTGAATCTTTCGAGTTGAATATAAAATTTGTTATTATTATTATTTTTAGAATTAATTTATTTTTACACGGATTGTGCGGTTTAACAAACGAAAATTATCGGTACATATATTAATATATACGTACGCGTATTGTCTCGATTTCATGCGTTTGTACAAATCGTGTAGTATGTGTTTTGGACAAAAATATTTTATTTTTGTCATGATTAATCAAAACTGGATGGCTAGGATTTGTTTGAAGAATTAAACCTAGGGTTTAGGATTAATTAGAGATACATAAGAGTTTAAAATGTGTCTTCTACTAGAAGTCTCTCGTCCACCTCTGTAGCGCCCCGATTTCCAATATAATGGGAAACCGTGACACGAGCCAAGATATTTTCTTCAATTAGTCACAATACACAGAAAAACAGGAGAATTTAAAACTTTTATTCAACACCCAATGTATTACAAGTCTGAATATTATACAACTGCAATACCTTACAATAGAGTTACAATATTATCTTTACATTTTGAAGTATTACAACCTTCAACATCTTACATCAGAGTACTTCCAACTAATAGATAATCAATACATATACTGCAGCGGAACTAAACATAACACTGACTTCTTGCTTTCCTTGCCTTGAGTCATCCTGAATCTCGCCCTTGTACTTTGGCGATCCAGTACCTATGAAAGTGGGGACGTCAGTATTCACTGACGCTTAAAGGCTGATCATATAGCAGCGAATCTTCCAAACCACATACAAAACATAGCAATGGTGTTGGTGTAGTTTAAGTGTTCGTGAGTGCTATGACTAGACTCTAATGCGATATTTAAATAGAACTAGGATGCTTCCTATTCTAATGTCAGCGAGTCTCCGAAGCAACATGCAGCCCATACCACATGCGACCCCATCTCAAGCCGTTTCTCCATATATAGGGATTTGAACCCGCGTTATGAATTCTAATTGTACACAACCTGTTCCTGACACCTACACGTGACCGATGAGGTTGCAGATGTGGTCATGTGCCACTGATGCAGTACGCCAGTGGTGTCTATGTTTGCCACTGCTACCCGGCCAACCGGACCTCACTCAAAACTAGACAAACCCAACGTATCGGGCGTCATTTCAAAATCCAAATCATAGGATCTCGCAAGTGCAGGGTAGCACGAAGCCTACCCTGTGGTACCCCTGGGTTCTCGCAAGCGCAGGACTGCCCAACGCATCCTGTGGCACCCCAAGCCACGGTACTTCAGGAATTAACAGCGCGAGATACGCAACCCGTGCTCCCAACTTGTGAGACGGCACCGTACGTATCCCTTTGACAGGAAGGCGCAACCCAATACACCACCTATGATCTGCCTCAAGGGACGAGTTAGTTGTAAGGGGCCCCTGACAACCGACTCCTCGCTCCCGGCAAAAGGGTTAAGTAAAATGATCTTTATAAGTCACTATCCTAATGATGTCCCTGACTCGAGCAATCCTAGGGATGACAATATTATAAACACAACATGCTAGGCCTTAAATTAGGCTTCGCAAGACAACTCTACTAGGCTGCTCAACCTAGACTCACCAGAATCCATCGGGATCCGGTTCCTGGCCCATCGATCCAAGACTTCGGCCGTGCGAATATACATGCATGCCGCTACCCTAAACTTGGATTCCGTCTATACTCCGGTCCTCGATCAACCTACCCTGGTTAAGATTCGACGGTACACAAGGAGTGACTCCTCCACAGTTCCTTAGGGTAAGAAAACATATGTCTTGATGGTCGATAGCCCTCAGGGTGGTACTATCACCCTAGACGAGCACAACGAACTGTGTACTAGCTAACAAGCTATACACGAGTAACAACCACATACGAGCCAATAAGCTACGTATGAAACAATAACTACCTACGAGCCAGGCGGGCCTCGTAGGAGACAACAACGTACATACCAGCCAAATAAGCCGCGTATGAGACCAACAGCTACACACGGGCCGGTCGAGCCACGTACGAGACAACAACCTACATACGAGCCAAATAAACTACGTATGAGACCCACAGCTACATATAGGCCAGTCGAGCCACGTACGAGCACAACCATATGCAAACAACCATACAGGTAATCAATCCTAGAAGCAACCAAACGTGCTTACTAGCAAACTTGATCTTCTATTATTAGAAGCAACAGAAGAATCTACTAATAGTCTATGATCGGTATTCTACTAACGAAAAACCAAAGGCGACATAACAATCTTTATCAAACTAACTATTACTAGTGGTCTCCCAAATCCTTATTACTTCAACCTACAGTACTTTAAGCATGGCATACAATTGCAAGCATCTACGTACAACAATCTAATTATGGTACATAACATAACCACCAACCATAACACTCCTACAATGTTCTAAACATGGTAGGTTAATTAAACATCAATCCTACAACATTATAAGCATGTATAATGATTCCTACTACAATATAAGTATAGATAAATGAATCTAGCATGGTATACAACTTTCCTACTAGCATGTAAGCATGGATAAATTAATCTAGCCTTATATACCACTTATCTACACATAGATAAATTAATCTAGCATGTTATATGCTTTCCTACAATCATCTAAGCATAGATAAATTAATCTAGCATGGTATATGCTTTCCTATAATCATCTTAAGTATAGATTAATTAATCTAGCATGGTATATGCTTTCCTACAATCATCTAAGCATAGATAAATTAATCTAGCATGGTATGCTTTCCTGTAATCATCTTAAGCATAGATAAATTAATCTAGCATGGTATATGCTTTCCTACAATCATCTAAGCATAGATAAATTAATCTAGCATGGTATATGCTTTCCTATAATCATCTTAAGCATAGATAAATTAATCTAGCATGGTATATGCTTTCCTACAATCATCTAAGCATAGATAAATTAATCTAGCATGGTATATGCTTTCCTATAATCATCTTAAGCATAGATAAATTAATCTAGCATGGTATATGCTTTCCTATAATCATCTTAAGCATAGATAAATTAATCTAGCATGGTATATGCTTTCCCTATAATCATCTTAAGCATAGATAAATTAATCTAGCATGGTATATGCTTTCCTACAATCATCTTAAGCATAGATAAATTAATCTAGCATGGTATATGCTTTCCTACAATCATCTATGCATAGACAAATTAATCTAGCATGGTATATGCTTTCCTACAATCATCTAAGCATAGATAAATTAATCTAGCATGGTATATGCTTTCCTAAAATCATCTAAGCATGAATCTTATTAAGCATGAATGACTACTGAGCATGAATGTCTTACTAAGTATGGATAACTACTAGTATGAACATACAACATTCCTAAGTATATATATATATACTTCTAAACATGGTAAGTAATTTAGCATTTATCCTACAACATTCTAAGCATGTATGTCATTCCTAAACATGATAGGTATTTTTAGAATAAATCCTACAACATTCTAAGCATAAATATACACTTAGCATGGTATACATCATTCCTAAACATGGTAGGTATTTTTTGAATAAATCCTACAACATTCTAAGCATAAATATACACTTAACATGGTATACATCATTCCTAAACATGGTAGGTATTTTTAGAATAAATCCTACAACATCCTAAGCATATATGTCTACTAACCAAGCATGAACAATAATGGTGCATGATTTTTCCTACAACTATCTAGGCATGATACTTACTAACTTAGCATGAAGCATGAACATCTACCATCTTTATTGAAACATAACATCTACTACAATTTTATTTGAACATAAACCTCTACTAAAACTTTATTTGAACATACATATCACTACTACTACTACCATGAGCCTCTACTATAACATAAATATCTACAACTAAATTACTACTACTACTATTTTATTTTCCATGGATCATAACATAAAACATCTACAACTACTTCTTTTTATCATCTACTACTACTACTACTTTATGTTAACCATGAATATAACATAAACATCTACAACTATCTACTACTACTACTACTTTATGTTAATCATGAATATAACATAAACATCTACAACTATCTACTATTTATTTTAACATAATACTACTATTTTATTTCAACATACTACTACTACTTTATTTTAATATACTACTACTTAAATGTCTACTAGTCTTTATTAGCATTGATTTCTTGTTATCACTAGTGATCATAAAAGAAAAGATCTTTTTATTCATTCTACAACTAGTGATTTAGGTTAGTTTCTTTTCCATTAATCAAAACTAACATCTAATTTAGGTTCTTTTACTTAAGATTATTAAAGAAAATAACAATAATAAAATAAAGTAAGAACCTTCATTTGGTTCAACCAACCATATGCTTATCTTTTTAGTCCAAGTTTAATACAAGTCCTACAACCAAAAATGGCTGTATAAAATGGTTCATATGCTTTATGTATAAGTCCATATTCAAGTCCTACAACCCCAAAATGGTTGTATGTACAAGTCCATATGTATATGTCATTTTAGTCCACAAAACAACTACTACTACTGCAAAGATTCAATCTTTATGTGTATTTAATACTACCATTTGTTTCTTTTCTTTTTATGTGGTTATTACCCTTAACATTTACAACATACCAAAGAGAATCACATACAACAACATCTATCACCACAACCCATTCCAAAAACCAAAGAAAACAAAACAAGGAAGGCAAGAAGAAGAAGAAACATCAAAAACAACAATACAAACAAACAAACAAAGAGAAACCCCCACCTTAATCTTTTTGTAGGAAGGACTAGCCTATGCTCCTTCTCCTTCCCCTTAGCTTCTAAGAACTCCTAAGAAGACCTACAAAGAAAACTCTCAAATTAGTATGGTGTTCTCTCTTTCTTTTCCTTTTTTTCTTTCTTTCTTTCTTTCTTTCTAAAATGAGACAAAGGTGGAGGAAGGGGGTATTTATAGAAGGAGAGAAGGGTGAAAAGTGCAAATGTGCATGCACACAATTGCAAAAAGGACCTCCCACAAAATGTGGGCCAGCCATGCTCCTAGGGTGGTAGTGATGAGGTGGAGGTATGGTGAGGTATGGTGTTATGTGGTGGAGGTGTTATGTGAGGGTTTCTAGAAGGGTTTCTTTAACCTCCTCATGCAAACTTAACCTAGGTTAAACACTTATAAACCCTAACAATCTAATAGGTTTTGTCATAACAAAACAAGTATTGTCCAAAAATACACAACACACAATTTGTATAACGTACTAATCGACATACTACACGTATGTGCTCATATATGTCTGTATACTGAAAATCTTCGCATAATCCGTATAAAATAATTTAATCTCGGAAATAATAATAAAATAAATTCTATTATTAGTTCGGAAGGTCACGGTACCAATTTGATACAATACGGATGTATACTGACTGATATCTGGGTACAGATAATGTCTATGAATAAACCGGATGAAAATCACCAAAATATTCTAATTTTGGAATAATAATAAAATAATAATAAAATAATAATTTATACACGGTAATATCCGTCCGGGATATTACAACCTCACCCCTCCACCCAACTACTCCACCTCACCCCCCCTCACCCTTTAGGGTTTGGCTGGCCAAATATCCCAAGGGGGTATGTGCCAAATGCCATGGTGTATTTTGCACCCTCACTCACCCCTCATTCCATCCTATAAATACCAACCTCACCCCCCCCCTCTTCACCCCTTGCCTCATTTACCAAAAATTGAGAGGAAAAGAAAGAGAAGAAAAACCCTAACTAGAGAGTTCTTCTTGTAGGTTTTTCCATAGGAGCTTTCATAGAAACTAGGAGGAAGGAGAAGGTGCTTTGGCTTGTTCTTCCTACTTAAAAATAACAAGGTGGGGGTTTCTCTACTTGTCTTTATGTAGTTTTCTTGTTCTCTTTTATATTGTTGTATGTGTATATGTATGTTGTATGTTGTTAAAACAACTTGGACTGAGATCATGAGCATATAAATGGTAGTAGTAAATGATCACATAAAGGGTGGAATGGTAGAACTCAACAAAATAACATAAAGATGGAATCTTTAGCCTTGTTATGGCTATGGTTGCCATTATGGTTATTTTTAACAACTTGGACTAATTATATGTGCATATGAGTAGTGTGAATAAAAAAGGACCATATGAAGAGTTTTGAATGTAGAAATTACTAAAAGTACATAAAGATGGAATCTTTAACCTTGTTATGATTATTGTTGTTGTTATAGTTATTTTGTTAACACGAAACTACAACTTGGACTATAACTATGAGCATATAAAGATTAGTGTAGTAAAAATACTTACATACCCATTCTAGGGTTGCAGAACTCAACAAACTATTAAAAAAGTCTTTTTGTTGTTTATTGCTCTCTACTTTGTTAAATATCAAACCTTGCTAACCCTAGATCATAAAAAAGTGGACTTTGTTGTATGTAGGAACTAGTAGGTTAAAGAAAAGTAGGTTTTATAATATGTAGGATTTGTATATTTAATAAAGTTAGATTTTTGTAATATTTTAAGACTTGTAATTCATAAGAGAAGTAGTCTTTGTAATATATAGTAAATGAACCCATGCTTGAGTTATATGTAGAATCCATGCTTGAGTTGTAGTAAAGATCCATGCTTGAGTTGTAGTAAAGAACCCATGCTTGAGATGTAGTATGAACCCATGATTGAGTTATATGTAGAATCCATGTTTGAGTTGTAGTAAAGAATCCATGCTTGAGATGTAGTAAGAATCCATGCTTGAGATGTAGTAAAGATCCATGCTTGAGTTGTAGTAAAGAATTCATGCTTGAGATGTAGTAAGAATCCATGCTTGAGATGTAGTAAAGATCCATGCTTGAGTTGTAGTAAAGATCCATGCTTGAGTTGTACGTGTAGTTCTTGTAGAGAACCCATCATGTTTGAGTTGTAAGTGTTCTAGTAAAGAACCCATCATGTTTGAGTTGTAGTGTTCTGGTAAAGAACCCATCATGTTTGAGTTGTAGTTATTCTAGACTCAAAAAGAACCCATTCATGCTTGAGTTTATATGTGTAGTTATTCTAGATTCAAAAGAACCCATGTTTGAGGTTGTGTAGTTATTCTAGACTCAAAAAGAACCCATTCATGCTTGAGATTATATGTGGTAGTGTTCTAATAAAAAAGAACCCATGAACCATGCTTGAGTTTCTATTGTAGTAAAAGAGTTAAAAAAGAACCCATGAACCATGCTTGAGTTGTAGTAAAGATCCATGCTTGAGTTGTAGTAAAGAACCCATGCTTGAGATGTAGTATGAACCCATGCTTGAGCTTGAGATGTAGTAAAAATCCATGCTTGAGTTGTAGTAAAGAACCCATGCTTGAGATGTAGTAAGAATCCATGCTTGAGTTGTAGTAAAGAACCCATGCTTGAAATGTAGTATGAACCCATGCTTGAGTTATATGTAGAATCCATGCTTGAGTTGTAGTAAAGAATCCATGCTTGAGATGTAGTAAGAATCCATGCTTGAGTTGTAGTAAAGAATCCATGCTTAAGATGTAGTAAAGAACCCATGCTTGAGATGTAGTAAGAATCCATGCTTGAGTTATATGTAGAATCCATGCTTCAGTTGTAGTAAAGATCCATGCTTGAGTTGTATGTGTAGTTCTAGTAAAGAACCCATCATGTTTGAGTTGTAAGTGTTCTAGTAAAGAACCCATCATGTTTGAGTTGTAGTGTTCTAGTAAAGAACCCATCATGTTTTAGTTGTAGTGTCCTAGTAAAGAACCCGTCATGTTTGAGTTGTAGTTATTCTAGACTCAAAAAGAACCCATTCATGCTTGAGTTTATATGTGTAGTTATTCTAGATTCAAAAGAACCCATGTTTGAGGTTGTGTAGTTATTCTAGACTCAAAAAGAATTCATGCTTGAGATTATATATGGTAGTGTTCTAATAAAAAAGAACCCATGAACCATGCTTGAGTTGCTATTGTAGTAAAAGAGTCAAAAAGAACCCATGAACCATGCTTGAGTTTCTATTGTAGTAAAAGAGTAAAAAAGAACCCATGAACCATGCTTGAGTTGCTATTGTAGTAAAAGAGTCAAAAAGAACCCATGAACCATGCTTAAGTATGTGTAGTTGTTCTAAGATTCAAAGAATCCATGCTTGAGTTGTGAAGTTGTTCTAGTTAATCTTCTAAAAAGAACCCATACTTGAGTTGCATAGTGGTTCTAGATTTAAAAGAGCCCATGCATGCTTGAATGGTATATTGTTGTATTCTAGTTAAAAGAACCCATGCTTGAGTTGTATGTGGTAGTATTATAGTGAAAGATTCAAAAGAACCCATGAACCCATGCTTGAGCTACATGTTCTAGTTAAACTATTGAAATGAACCCATGTTCCATATTTGTTCTAGTCGACTTTTAAAAAGAAACCCATGAAACTAGCACCATGGTAGTTCTAGCTCAATTGATAGAGAACCCATGCATTTAGTTTCTAGGTGATTCTAGCTCAACTTGAGAAAGACTCAACAACCTAGTTGCATGTAGTTCTAGTTTAATTTGGAAAAGAGAACCCATGAATTCTAGTTGTATGAGGTTCTAGTTAAAATTGGACCATATCATGTGAACATTCTTCATCTTCATGTGTAATAATGGTTGGGAAAGTCACTAATAATTGTTAGCTTGATAAAAGCTCGTCTAGGGTCTTTTAATTACCCTAGAGGTCATCGACCATCAAGACCCGCATCTTACCACCTCGGAGACTATGGATAAATCTCACCTCGGGTGCCAATGGATCTTAACCGGCGTGGGTTGATCGCGGGCCGAGAGTGTTGATGTGATCCGAGTTAGGGATAGTGATGAGTGAGCGAGATCCCGTCACTAGTGTCTTGGATCGATGGACCATGAGTTGGACCATGATAATCTTAAGAAAGTCTAAGTTGAAAATCCTGTAAGATTGTTTAGGTTTAGTGACATCATTAGGATAGTAACTTATAAAGATCTTTACTTAACCATTTTTGCAAAAAGAGAGGAGTTGGTATTAGGGGTGATACCTTATGACCCAACTCGTCCTATAGGCCGACACTAGGTGGTGTTATTGGGTTGTACCTTACTGTCAAAGGGATACGTACGGTGCCTTCTAACGAGTTGGGAGCACGGGTTGCGTATCTCACACGAGTTGGGAGAACGGGCCTTAGACCACGGTCTATTAGTTATGGGTGCCACAGGGGATGCTTAGAGCTAACCTGTGCTACGGATACCCTACGTTCGTTTGGATTTTGAGTGAGGTCCGGTGCACCGGGTAGTAATGGCAAACATAGACACCATGAGCGTACTGCATTGGTGGGACTTGACCACATCTGCAACCTCATCAGTCACGTTGTATCTGTCAGGAACAGGTTGTGTAGAAAAGTAGAAATTCATAATGCGGGTTCAAATCCCTAAATGTGGAGAACGGTTTGATATGGACGTATGTAGTTATGGGATGCATACGACTCCAGATTCTCGCTTGCATTAGAATAAGTGCATCCTAGCTTTAGTTGATATTGCATTAGATTCTAAGTCACAGCACTCACGAACACTTAAACTACAACGACACATTTATTTACCATGCTTATATATGTTTGTTTTTGAGATTCACTGCTAGTCATCAGCCTTTAAGCGTCCGTATATGTATTGATTTCCCCACTCAAATAGGATGTGGATAAAGGATCACCAGACCAAGAGGACTCTAATCAAGGCATGGTTTCCAAGTGAAGATCCTGATATTTATTGTTTCATTCATGTATACTCTGATGTAATTTATTGAAACAATGGAAATACTTGGTTTGTAATAAAGTTTTAAATTTTTCTATTTTTCTGTGTATTGTGGCTAATTGAATATAAAGGTTCTGGCTCGTGTCTCGAGTTCTCCATATAGGAAGTTCGGGGCGTTACGGAGTGGTATCAGAGCCGACTTCAATTTATAGTCCAACATGGTAGGAAAATAGACTTATATGCCTTGTAGGAGTTAGGTTTTTAGCTTGTTGTAGATAATTATAATTCATACTGTTGTTTCCTTCAACTTATGTTTTATGATATTTCTATATCTAGTCTAATTCCCGTGTCCACTCCTTGTAGGATGGCTAACGGAGAGATTCCCCTTGGGATTGGGGGGGGCAAATGGGATAATGGTCGAGGTGGACTCGGATGTAGAGCCCATCACTAATGGCGAAGGGTTACCAGTTGGAGCTGGGCTGGCCATTGGGGCCACATCAGCTGCCACAGCAGATGGTGCCCCTGTAGAGGGCCAAATTCCAGTACCTCCACCCCCGCCACCGCCCCAACCTACTGAAGTGGAGCAGGCCTTTGAGCAGGTATTCCGCGATCTCGCAACATGGGGTTGGTGCCACGATTGTCTCGAGAACAGGATGGACTCTTGCGAGTTCGTGACCCTCAATAACGAGAGGGAAGTGGCAGAATTGAGGAGGGCCAAGGCGAGGGCCGACCGCAGGACAGTGGTCATGAAGCACACTCACCGTGTGCAGTTTGCGCGCCTGGAGCGCAAGTGCGCGGAGCTACAGGCACAGATCACTCAGTTGCAGACGCTACTTGGACTGCCACCTGCTGCAGGGGGGCCTGCAGGAGACACTAGTATTAGCGATTAGGCGGTTAGATGCCTATAGGTTATTTTGTTGTTTTGTTATTTTTCTACCTATATGTATGATATAATGTAAGGGTTGAATGCTTATTGTAAGATACATGGTTTTAATGAAATGAAGTTTAGCCTTGCATTTTCTACAAGTCTTATGTGCATGTTGAGATTGGATGGATGTTATTTTTGGAATGTTACAATATGATGTCTTTGTATATTCCATGATTTTTTCTCTATCAGATGTCTCGCAGAACTAGAAGCAGTTGGATTGACCCGATTGAGGGCGAAGGTAGTGGAGGCAATGACGCAGGTCTGGATATAGGGGTAGAATTTGCTCGTATGTACCAGGCTTTCGGTGACCTAGTAGAGGCAAGCTGAAACAATGTGCAGCAACAAGGGGCACACGGAGGTAACCAGGGAGTAGTAGCTACCGACCCTGTCAGGATGGTCGAATCCTTTCGAAGGATGAGGCTGCCCATTTTTTAGGGCAAGGCAGACCCGACGACAGCTGACGACTGGATTCGTCAAGTCGAGACAGTGTTTGAGGTGATGCGTACACCGAAGGACAGCAAGGTCAGGTTGGCCAGCATTCTTCTAGAGAAAGACGTCTGGGTCTGGTGGCAGTCGGTGAAAAGGGGCATGGGCGAAGGACCCATCGGCTGGGAAGACTTCTTAGGGGAGTTCAGGCAGCACTACTTTCCCTTGGATGTGCAGGAGGAAAAGACCATGGAATTCTTCAACATAAAATTGGGAAGCATGATAGTTCGTGAATACGAAACCAAGTTCACATAGCTATCCCGTTATGCTCCTAAAATGGTACAGGACAAGGTCAAGAAGATCAAGAGGTTCGAGAAGGGGCTTAGGCCCATACTTAGAACCAAAATGCTACCTTTTTGCATCCGGAGGTTCGAGAAATTGGTCTGTCATGCAGCTACAATGGAGTTGGATATAAGCAGAGGACCAGAACTGCAACTTAATACAGGAGGGTGGAACAAGGGAAAAAGGCATGCACCAGCGTCGGGATTCAGGAACCGGGGTGGAAATCAGAAATTTCGGAAGACTATTGGCAACACCGGAGGCGCCAAGACAGGGAGCTGTTTCCTATGCGGCGAGCAAGGACACTTCAAGAGCTAGTGCCCAAAGAAGAACTTTCAGAGTGATACCCGCACATGTTACAATTGCGGGAAGATTGGCCATGTTCGGCCAGACTAACCCCAGCTTCGGAGGGGCAACACTAGGCTAGTTCCTAAGGCAAATAGCAAGGGGAAGGGGATTTCCTGCCAAGGGCGAGTATTCGCGCTCACGGAGGAGGACGTCGATGAGGACGAGGGAGTCATCACCGGTAGGTGAAGAAAATAATGACTAAGTTTACCCTAATATTTTGAATATTTTGGCATGATGAAGTGAATGATGTAAAAACTTTTGTAACAGGATGGATTAATGTAAATGAAATCTAGGCAACTGTTTTATTTGATAGTGGGTCATCACATTTTTTTGTGTCTGAAGTTTTTTCAAAGAAGTTGAAATGCACCCAAGAGGCAACTTCGGACTCGGTTTTGTTGGTCGTTACCCCATCTGGAGCAACTCTCCCTACAAATTTGTGCTATAAGGGATGCAAACTCCTGATTAACGGAGAGACCCTGAGTATAGATTTGCTAGAGCTGGGCTTTGCAGGGACATACATGATTATTAGGATGGATTGGATGTCCAGGCATAAGACTAGCATCGATTGCAAGGAGAAGAGGGTAGCCATTACCCCATCTGGAAGACCAGAACTTGTGTTCTAAGGAAAGAAGAAGCAGAGTGAAGAAATTCTTGCAGCTGCAACTGGAGTACGTGTGCCAGGTGAAGTCAAGGTGATACCAATTGTACGTAATTTTCCCTGCATATTTTTGGAAGAATTACTTGGACTTCCACCACACAGAGATGTTGAGTTCAGCATTACAATCCAGCCAGGCAGCGCACCAGTATCTAAGACACCATATCAGATGGCGCCAATAGAGCAGAAAGAAGTGAAGGAGAAAATTGAAGAACTGCTACAGAAGGGATTCATCAGGCCAAGTGCTTCACCCTGGGGAGCGCCTGTGCTACTTATGAAGAAGAAGGATGGAACCGCAAGAATGTGCATCGATTACTGGGAGTTGAACAAGGTTACTGTTCGGAACTGGTATCCCATTCCCAGGATCGATGACTTGTTTGATCAGCTCCAGGGAGCTGCTGTATTCTTAAAGATCGATTTGCATTCAGGCTATCATCAAGTTGGGATAAAAAAAGATATACCCAAGACGACATTCCGAACTCGGCACAGTCATTATGAGTTTTTGGTGATGCCATTCGGGGTGACCAATGCTCCAGCGATCTTCATGGACATGATGAACCGCATCTTGCGACCATTCATCAATTCATTTGTGGTCATCTTCCTAGACGATATCTTGGTATATTCAAAATAGAAGAGGAGCATGCTGAGCATTTAACTGCAGTATTGATCAAGCTATGAGAGCATCATCTTTATGCCAAATTGTCAAAGTGTGAATTCTGGAAATCAGAAGTGGCATTCTTGGGCCATGTCCTTTCTAAAGAGGGAGTGGCTACAGACCCGCAGAAGATCGAGGTAGTAAAGAGTTGGCCTCAGCCGAGAACTATGAAGGAGATCAGAAGCTTCTTAGGCATGACAGGGTACTACAGGAAGTTCATCCAGGCCTATGCTAGAATTGATGTACCAGTTACAGCGCTGACCAAGAAAAATGTAAGTTTTGATTGGACTGAGAAATGCGAAGGGAGCTTCCAAGAGCTGATGAACAAATTGATTTCTACATCGATTTTGGTTCTTGCTTAACCTGATAAGGGGTATGTAATCTACAGTGAAGCTTCGTTTTTGGGATTCAGGTGTGTCCTGATGCAAGAAGGGAAGGTCATAGCATACGAATGAGGAAACTTCGACCGCATGAGAAGAATTACCCGACACACGACTTGGAATTGGCCGCAATAATTTTTCCTCTGAAATTGTGGCGGCATTATGTCTATGGGACAAAGGTAGAGATGTTTACCGACCATAAAAGCTTGAAGTATATCTACCAATAAAAGGATTCGAATCTCAGACAAAGGCGATGGTTGGAGGTTTTGGAAGACATTAGACCAGAACTTTTATACCACCTGGAAAAAGCCAATGTCGTGGCAAATGCGCTCAGCAGAAAAAGAAGTGTAGCCACACTCATTGCAACAAGAAGAGAGCTAAATGACGAGATTAGACAAGCTGGTATTGAAATAGTTGTTCAAGATTTGAGCACAGTTTTGGCACGTCTGGAATTGCAACCGAACTTGAACGACCGTGCCAAGAAGGCTCAAATGGGTGATTCGGAGATTGAAGCACAAAAGCAGCTAGTCAATGAAGGAAAAGCCTCAGAGTTCAGTGTGAAGGAAGGATCGCTGTGGTTTGGAAGTAGGTTGTGTGTGCCTAAAATTGATGAATTGTGGAAAGATATCATGAGAGAAGCACACTCCACCTTACTCACAGTTCACCCAGGAAGCACAAAGATGTATAAAGACATAAATCTACATTTCTGATGGGTTGGAATGAAGCGGGTTGTGGCAGGATTTGTGTCCAAATGCCTTACATGTCAGAAAGTTAAGGCGAAAAACTTGAAACCAAGAGGTCTACTGCAACCACTACCCATTCCAGAGTGGAAATGGGAGAACATCAGCATGGATTTCATCACAGGACTGCACAGAAGTTTGAAAGGGAATGACTCAATTTGGGTAATAGTGGACCGTTTGACAAAGTCCGCGCATTTTCTTCCAGTAAAGACGACTTGGCCGGTGGAAAAGTTAGTAGAAGTCTACATCAAGGGCATTGTAAAGCTACATGGGGTGCCAGTGTCGATCGTTTCCGACTGAGATGCAAGGTTTACATCCCAATTTTGGTAGAGTCTGCTAGATGCTTTGGGAACAAGATCAGAATTCAGCACAGCTTTCTACCCGCAGACTGATGGGCAGACAGAGAGAGTTAACAGAATTCTCGAGGATATGCTGAGAGCATGCATAATGGACTTCGGAGGGAGCTGGGAACGACACTTAACAATGGTAGAATTTCCTTATAATAACAACTACCAAGCAAGTATTGAGATGGCTCCATATGAAGCATTGTATGGAAGGAAATGTAGGACGCCCGTGTGCTGGTTCGAAGTAGGAGAAAGGCAGATGTTTGGACCTAAAATTGTGCAGCAAACGTCCGAGAAGATCGAGCTAATCAGAAAGAGGATGCAAGTAGCACAAAGCAGGTAGAAGAGCTACACCAACAACCGTTGACGAGATTTGGAATTCGAAGAAGGTGATTCAGTATTTCTGAAAGTCTCGCCTACAAAGGGAATGATCAGGTTCGGGAAGGGTGGCAAGTTAGCACCGAGATATATTGGACCGTACCAGATTTTGAAAAGAATCGGGAAGACGGCGTACAGACTAGAGCTACTAGCCGAATTGTCCCAGGTTCACGATGTATTTCACATTTCGATGCTGAGGAAATATGTACCTGATCCGAGTCATTAGCTTCCAGACGTTCCCGAAGACCTACGTGTGGATCTTACATTTAAGGAACGACCAGTCAGAATTATTGATCGTCAGGATAAAGTGCTAAGGAACAAGACTATTCCAATTGTCAAGGTTCTTTGAAAGAATCAATTCGTGGAGGAAGCCACATGGGAGCCGGAAAGCCGGATAAAGCTTTCTTTTCCCAATTATTTTGAGTGTTTTTTTTGTCTTCTGTCCTTCCTACTTAGTATAGTTCTGAGGACAGAACTATTCTAAGGAGGGAGTACTGTAATATCCCGATCGGTTGTTAATAATATTTTTTTATTATTTAATTATTTAATTATTTAATTTTATTTTTCAGAATTGAAATATTTTAGGTGGATATTACTTAGTTTAATTAATAATCATCATTTGTATGTATACCAGTTCATATGTATATGCGTTATATCATTTTGGTACCGAAATCTTCCAAGCCGATAATAAAATTTATTTTTATTATTATTTTCGGAATCAATTTATTTTTATACGGATTGTGCGGTTTAACAAACAAACATTATCGGTATATATATTAATATATATGTATGCATGTTGTACCGATTTCGTCGTTTGTACAAATCGTGTAGTATGTGTTTTGGACAAAAATATCTTATTTTTGTCATGATTAATCAAAAATGGATGGCTAGGATTTGTTTTGTGGGATAAACTTAGGGTTTAGGATTAATGGAAATACATAAGAGGATTAATAGGTGTATTTTTACTAGAACACTCCTCCACCTCACTCCTCCACCTCACCCTTCCACCTCATAGGGTTTGGCCAGCCACCCCTTGACCCAAAGGGGTTTTTGCAAAATCCCTTGGTGTATTTGTACTCTCACCCTCTCATTCCTCCTATAAATACCCCCCACCCCCCTTCACCTCTTGCCTCATTTTCCAAAAGAAAAAAATAGAGAGGAAAAGAAAGAGAGAAAGAAACCCTAATTAGAGAGTTCTTCATTTGTAGGTTCTCTATAGGAGCTAGGAGGAAGGAGAAGGATTCTTGTCTAGTTCTTCCTACAAAGAAATCAAGGTGGGTGTTTCTCTACTTCTTATTGCATTGTTTTTTTTGTTCTCATTTATTTGTTGTAAGTTGTATGTGTATGTTCTAAATAAATTGGACTAAATTATAAGCATATAAATGAGTGTATGGATCGAAATGATCACATGAAAAGATGGATGGTAGAACTCAAACAAATAACATAAAGGTTGAATCTTTAAGACCTTGTTATGGTTATTTTGCTAAGCTAAAAACTTGGACTAATTGATTTGTGCATGAGTAGTGTGGGTCAAGAATGATCACATGAAAAGTTTTGTAGGGTAGAACTCACTAAAAACCCATAAAGATGGAATCTTTAAATTTGATATGAATATTGTTGTCATTATTGTTATTTTGTTAACACAAAACTACAACTTGGACTAAAACTATGAGCATATAAGATTAGTGAAGTGAGAATACTTACATACCCAATTTGGGGTTGTAGAACTCAACAAGCTAATAAAAGAAGAGTTTTTTTTTTGTTGTATGTTGCTTTCTACCATGTTAAAAATCAAGTCTTTACTAACCCTAGTTCATAAAAAGTGGACCTTGTTATATGTAGGAACTTGTAGATTAAAGAAAAGTAGGTTTTGTAATATGTAGGATTTGTAGATTCAATAAAATTAGATTTTTGTAATATGTAAGACTTGTAATTCATGAAAGAAGTAGTCTTTGTAATATGTAGAAATTCCTAAGAAAGTAGTCTTGTAATTTATAGGTAAAGTCCTTGATAATGGTTATGAGTTTACTACCATGCTTGTGAAGAATTAAATTTGGGTAATCATAGGTTGCTAGAAGACCCATGAACCCATGTTGCATGATCATTCTAGTAGGTTCAAAAAGAACCCATGCATGCTCGAGCAGTTGTTATGTTGTTCTAGTAGATTAAAAAAGAACCCATGCATGCTTGAGTCGTTGTATGTTGTTCTAGTAGATTCAAAAAGAACCCATGCATGCTTGAGTAGTTGTTATGTTGTTCTAGTAGATTCAAAAAGAACCCTGCATGCTTGAGTAGTTGTATGTTGTTCTAGTAGGTTCAAAAAGAACCCATGCATGCTTGAGTAGTTGTTATGTTGTTCTAGTAGATTCAAAAAGAACCCATGCATGCTTGAGTTGTTGTGTTGTCCTAGTAGTTTCAAAAAGAACCCATGCATGCTTGAGTTGTAGTTGGTCTAGTAAAGATTTGAAAAGAACCCATGCATGCTTGAGTTGTAGTTGTTCTAGTAAAGAACCCATGCATGCTTGAGTTGTAGTTGCTCTAGTAAAGAACCCATGCATGCTTGAGTTGTAGTTTCTCTAGTAAAGAACCCATGCATGCTTGAATTGTATGTTGTAGTAGCATGCTCTAATTACGCTAGGTTGCTAAAAGAACCTATGCGTGTTTAAGTTGTATGTTATAGTTGCATGCTAATCTAGTCAACTATTAAAGGAACCCATGAATTTGGCTTGCATGCTAATCTAGTTAAACCGTTAAAAAGAACCCATGAATGTTAGAGTTCCATGATTGATCCAGTTCAAATTCTAAAAGAAACCCATGAAATTAGTTCCTTGGTAGTTCTAACTGAATTCGATGAAGAACCCATGCATTTAGTTTCTAGGTGATTCTAGCTTAAATTTGAGAAAGAACCCATGAACCAAGTGGCATGTGTTCTAGCTTAAATTTGGAAAAGAACCCATGAACCTAGTTGCATGTTGTTCTAGTTCAATTTGGGAAAGAGAACCCATGAATTCTAGTTGTAGTTGGTTCTAATTAAAATTGGACAATATCATGTGAACGTTCTTCATCTTCAATGTATGGGTGATAATGGTTGGGAAAGTCACTATTATTGTTAGCTTGATAGAAGCTCGTCAAGGGTCTTATGGTTACCCTAGGGGTCATCGACCATCAAGACTCGTATTTTACCACCTTGGAAACTATGGATAAATCACACCTCATGCGCTGACGGATCTTAACCGGTGTGGGTTGATCGCGGGTCGAGAATGTTGACGAGATCCGAGTTAAGGGTAGTATTGAGTGAGGGAGATCCCGTCACCGGTGTCTTGGATCGATAGGCCATGAGTTGGACCATGATAATCTTACAAAGTCTAAATTGAAAACCCCGAAAGATTGTTTAGGTTTAGTGACATCATTAGGGTAGTAACTTATAAAGATCATTACCTAACCACTTTTGCCAAAAGGGAAGAATTGGTATTAGGGGTGATACCCTATGATCCAACTCGTCCTATAGGCCGGCACTAGGTGGTGTTATTGGGTTGTAACTTACCGTCAAAGGGATACGTACGGTGCCTTCTCATGAGTTGGGAGCACGGGTTGCGTATCTCACTCTGTTAATTCCTGAAGTACCATGATAAGAAAGGGAGGTTCTCCTTTCGGAACTAGGGGATGGACCCCGGAATTCCATCACGTTCTATGTCGGGGAAGCGAACGGGCCCTAGACCACGGTATATGAGTTATGGGTGCCACAGGGTAGGCTTCACGCTATCCTGTGCTGTGGATATCCTGCGTTCGTCTGGCTTTTGAGTGAGGTCCGGTGCACTGGGTAGTCGTGGCAAACATAGACACCATGAGCGTACTGCATTGGTGGGACTTGACCACGTCTGCAACCTCATCAGTCACGTTGTATCTGTCAGGAACAGGTTGTGTACAAAGGTAGAATTCATAACGTGGGTTCAAATCCCTAAATATGGAGAACGGCGTGATATGGACATATGTAGTTATGGGATGCATACGATTCCAGATTCTCGCTTGCATTAATATAAGTGCATCCTAGCTTTAGTTGACATTGCATTAGATTCTAAGTCATAGCACCCACGAACACTTAAACTACACCGTCACATTTTTACCATGCTTATAATATGTTTGTTTTTGAGATTCACTGCTAGTCATCAGCCTTTAAGCGTCAGTATATGTACTGACGTCCCCTTTCAAATAGGTTATGGATACAGGATCATTAATTCGGGAGAACTCTAGTCAAGGCATGGATTCCAAGTGAAGAGCTCATTGTTTATTATTTCGTTCATGTAAACTCTGATGTAATCTATTGAAACAATGGAAACACTCGGCTTGTAATATTTGTATTAAGAAAAAAAGTTTTTAATTTTCCTGTTTTTCTGTGAAATTGTGGCTAATTGAATGTAAAGGTTTTGGCTCGTGTCTCGAATTCTCCATATAGGAAGTTCGGGGCGTTACAGTAAGGGCGGAGAGGGACGAGCTGAGGAACTCATTGTTCAAAGTGAGGTCGTTGAAAGACGAGCTGAAGAATGTGGTGCTCGAGAAGAGTTTTGAAGCAGCTCATCTGCGAAGGACCATTTTAGAGCCATCTCAAGGGAGGAGTATGAGCGGGGTACCATGCTTGAAGCTAAGAATCACCGACGACTCTCTTAAGGGGTGACTTGTTGAATTAGAGGCGAAGAATCTTCGCTTGAAGCGAATCTCCGAAGGGAGCAACGTGAGGAGCACCTCTTGCCCACCGGGGGGGAGTATACGCAGGGAAGATCGTTCCATGAGTTAGCACTCCGTTCGTCACCTGCCCCACAGAATTATGGGGATTCGCAAAGCGGCGTGGCGGGCTCGTCGAGCAGGGTGTCTGTTGGAGCGACAATCAGGCCCTTGGGTGTCGATGGCTCGACTTGGCTCGCTGGCTTAGAGACTTCTGTCGAGACGAGAAGAGAACCACACGGTGTTCGCTGCCCTTGCGTATCGCTTAATCGGAGCGCCCCCTTCCTAGGAGGAGCTAGGGTGCAATTTTGTAATTTTGTAGTTTGTTGTGTATGAGTTTTTGGTCTTGAATAAGACTTGTATTCCCAATTTCGATGAAATAATATATCGCATCTTTTGATCATGTTAAGTCTTTCGATAACTTTTGCAAGAGAATTTCAACTGTCGCGGGAGTACTTTCGAATGGTGAGCTACTTCATACTTGCTTGTTTGCGAGTAGCTAAAGTAGCATCGAACCAAGTGTTAGACTCCAAACTTGTCATTAAGATAGTTTCAACATTTGTGGGTGCAATTTCGAATGGTGAGCTACTTCGTATTCTTGTTTACAAGTAGATAAAGTAGCATCGAACCAAGTTTTGGACTCTGAACTTGTCGTTAAGATAGTTTCAACAGTTGTGGGAGCAATTTCGAATGATGAGCTACTTTGTACATACTTGTTTGCAAGTAGATAAAGTAGCATCGAACCAAGGGTTGGACTCTGAACTTGTCGTTAAGATAGTTTTAACAGTTGTGGGAGCAATTTTGAATGGTGAGCTACTTCGTACTCGCTTGTTTGCAAGTAGCTAAAGTAGCATCGAACCAAGTGTTGGACTTCGAACTTGTCGTTAAGATAGTTTCAACAGTTGTGGGAGCAACTTCGAATGGTGAGCTACTTTGTACTTGCTCGTTCGCAAGTAACTAAAGTGGCATCGAACCAAGTGTTGGACTCCGAACTTGTCGTTAAGAGAGTTTCAACAGTTGTGAGAGTAATTTCGAATGGTGAGCTACTTTGTACATGCTCGTTCGCAAGTAGTTAAATCGGCATCGAACCAAGTGTTGGACTCCGAATTTGTTTAAGAGAGATTTTTGTGCGCTTCAAGGTAAGACAACTAGAACATTTAGAAAAGAGAATTTCCAGGAAGTGTCTGCTTCTGAGTTGCAAGCCATTATTGCAGTTCAAAACTGAATAGGAAGAAAATTTATAAATGCTTCAAGAACGCTCTAGGAGTTGATGTTGCTTGGAACGGTGTTCAAACACCCTCTTGGTACTTCAACAAGTGTTCCGCATTCCATGTCCTCGGCACTCTCTTGCCCCCCCGGATCTTCAAGTTGATAAGCGCCATGCCCGACAACTTTGGAGACCCTATATGGTCCTTTCCAATTGGGCATCAGCTTGCCTCTCTTGTTTGGAAAGGAAATTGATAACTTTCTGAGAACCAAATCTCCTTCTTTGAGATGAGTAGGGCGGACTCTCTTGTCGTAGGACTGCTCAATCCTACGTCGATAGATTTCTTGCCGGATGGAGGATCTCTCGCGAATCTCATCGATGAGGTCCAAGTTATCGCAAAGCTCGTTCATGTTTTGCTCTTCGTTGTAAGCAATCAAGCGGGGGGAAGGTAGACCGACTTCTAGTGGGATGACGGCTTCGGAGCCGTAAGTGAGGTTGAAGGGAGATTCCCATGTAGGGGTAGAATACGGAATACGGTACGTGACTAAGTCCAGCGAATGATTTTCATCATCCATAAGCTGTCAGGATCTTTACAACATTTTACAAGAATAATCAAGAGATAACAAGGAGAAACCAATCACGCATGCATAAATCAATTAATATACCAATAGGATTTACATGAAACAAAATTTAATAATATCAAATAAATCAAATCTAGACAAGTCAATAATTCTGGGTCATACTACCCAATACAAAATTCATGTAGCAATTACATTTATTCAAGAATTGTAGGAAAATAAATTATAGCAAGAACTCCAGCGACTAGAATCTTAGATCACCTACTCCATCGGGCAGCTGATCACCAAAATCTGCAATTTAACAAATTGCAGGAAGAGGGAAAACGAAAACAAAATGCCCGTCAATGTAAGTTACGAGCCGCTTGTAGTGCAGGCACAAGTACAGGAAAAAAAAAACACAAACATAGAATAACAGTGGAAGCATATATATAGCATGGAAAAGGCATGTCAACAAAACAGGATAACTAACATGAATCAGGAAACAAAATCAAGTAAAATGATATACTAATAGGGTACAGGTAACATGTATCAGATGTCAGATGTCAAGTGTCATGCAAGCAGGTAAACAGGTAACAGATGAACAGGTAAACAGGTAACTAAGTAAACAGGTAGCATGTACAGGTAAGCATGTAACTGGTGACATATTATATCATGTCAAGTCTTGTATTTATTTCTATCTAGGTAGCACTTCATGCATCCCAAACTTTTACCACATGGTTGCTACATTCAAACAAGTTACGCTTAGATTTCGTAGTGGACTGTATAGGGCCTTGTACTCAGGGATCAGAAAAAATAGGTATAGGTAGAACCTACTAGTCCTCTTCCGAGTACACCTTCCTATAGGGAAGTATGCAGTCAGGTAATCAGGTAAACAGGTACAGGTAGAACCTACTGGTCCGCTTCCGAGTACACCTTCCTATAGGGAAGTGTTCAGTCAGGTAATCAGGTAAACAGGATCATGTATCATGTAATCATGAAATACGTAACAGGTGGGAAACATGGGCCCCTTTCTAAGTACACATTTCTATATTATCCACTACTAGATCTTTCCCTTAATCCTGGCTTGGTTATTTGTTATTATTATCAAACAGGCATGTATGTATCATAAACAGGGCAAGAGTAACATGGCATGAATAAGTAACAGGTTCAGGTTGAAAGATAAACATGCACAGGTGGAAGACAACTCATAAAAGATTGGGACAACGAAAATTCTAGTTCAAGATAGCAAGACAGTACTGCACCAAATATGGAATTCTTGTTGCCACTAATGTACAAACCTGGATCCGTAAAAAAATCTGGAAAATAGACTCTCGGCTGAATCCAGCAAATATATATAAGTCATATGGTATTTCACAAAAACAAGCCTCAAAATAGAATTGTATCCAGAAAACATGTTCAGCCAGAAATCAGAAGTTTGTATTCATAAACAAGAAAATGGCATAAAAACTTATTAATTAAATCCACAAACAATCTGGCGTATTTCCTAGTATGTTTAGTATCAGAAAATAAAGTTTCATAATTTTCCAACATGGATAGTTTAGACAAATAAAATCAGGAAGGAGCAAGATACAGAAATTTTGTAAATCTGAAATCATAAACACAGCAGTACTAAAACATCAATATCTTACAAAATATAAATAAAAATCCAGATCCATCAAAAGGGCTGGTAAAATAGATACATCAGTCTATAATTCTTATTCACAAAGTTTTTATCAATAGCAAGTAGAATCCGGTTGAATTTAACGTTCTTTACTGAACAACATGAAAATTCTGCAAGTATAATGGTTGTTTGCAAGCATAGAATAGTTTATAAAATTTATCAATTAAATCAAAAAAAAAAATCAGGGGTTAATCCCAATCAAGTCTAGTTGTAATCAGCAAAATATTGGATCAAAATATTATCTTTAACATCAGTATAAACATAAATAACCATACATAATTCATATAAAATAGAATCTGAAATTTTCTACACATCTGTAGTAAAACTGCAATAACTTGCAACTAATAAATCGAAACTGAGATCTGTCAGAAAATCTGGAAAGTATACAGAGTTCTCTACAATTCATATTCACAAATAATTTTTATACACTGACCTTAACAGGGTCTAAAATACTGAACAAAAATGGGGTAACAACAAGGACAGAATTATTCTTCATGCATAAAATAAACTAGATCATATGAAACACATCAAACTCATAACAAAATACGAAATATAGTGTACTAGATATGCAAGCAATATGGTATAGGGTATTTAACAGATCTAAACAAGATATACTACCAGTAACACGTCAAGCATGCAAGGTTCTCCCATCATACTAGGGTTCACAACCAACATACATATATGCAACAGGGATTAATTAGATCTAGGTCTAGATTCATGTCGTGTGTGTGTAACTGGAGACGACTACAGATAAATCAACACATAGAGACAAAATATAACAGGGGTTTTGCATAATAATTGTCTCTAGAACACAACTACACTACATGCGGTATTTAGTACTTGTATTACACAACAAAAAGAATACAAGTTACCTGCCTTATAGTTGACGACAAAAACGACGATGCAAAGAGAATAATGGGAATGAATTCCTGGGCACGAACTCAACGAACAAACGAATGAACGAACGCACGAACGAACGATCCCACGAACCACGATCACAACTCGAGATCACACGCAACCAAAAAGAATAACACTCACACACAAGATCAAATCCAATACAACCTGGTGCACGGCAACGGAAGAACGGCGATAGCACGACGGCAGAACAACAGCGTAGTGGGTGCAACTGCTGGCATTGCTACTGTCTACAAGAGAAGGTCGCCATGGGTAGGAGACGTGCAGGGGGCGCTGCAAGGGATCTGGTGCTCGGGCTGGCTTCTCTGCTGGCATCGCGACTGGCTGGAGGGAGGCACCGGTGGAGGTCTAGGTGGCGCTGCAGTTGGGAGGAGCACAGGGCTAGGGGCTAGGAGGTCAGGTAGGGGACAGGGATGAAGTGGGGTAGAGCGGGAGTAGGGTTTAGATGAAATAGCAGCTAGGTTTAGAAAGGTGAACATGGAGTATGTAGGTCGTTACGGTTTTGATGTAGACAGACATGGGTGGTATTTTGGGTTACGGGTAGTTGGGTTTAAATGGGTTGAAAACTAGGTTATATGATCACAATTGGTTTAACAGGTTTTAGAATATGATTTTAGGAGTAAATGGGTTTTAATAATAAAAGTCCAATAAGGAGTTGGGAACCAAATAAATAAATAAAATGGGACAATGAACAATTATAAAATGAGAATAAAAAAATAATGGCTCAATCAAATAGAGATGAATAATAGGCAGACAATTGAATTAAGAAGAGCAAATAAAAAGATGAAAAATTAAGTAGGTGAATATATATTTATAATGAAGATCAAATACACGGTTCAAAAAGAGACAGAGAAATACAATAGGAATAAATACCCAAAAAGGAAAAATACATCAAAAAATATAGAAAATGGAAAACATGGGTTACAGGGGGTCCTCTTAGTAGTGCGATAGATCTAGAGCACATTGGGGAGCTGTTCGACCCATAAACCCTTAGCAGACTTGTCCAGTCTCTTTTTCAGGCCAGAGAGAATTTGCCGATTGGCGTTCTCTGCTTGACCGTTGGACTGTGGGTGAGAGATCGAGGAGAATCGTTGCTGGATACCAAGGCCTATACAAAAATTGCGAAAGGCTTCCCTCATCAGTTGACTCCCATTGTCCGTTACTAAGATTCGAGGCACATCGAATTGGTAGACAACGTTCTTCCAAAAGAAATGCTGGACTCTATTCTCTGTGGTCGTCGCTAGAGGCTCGGCTTCGATCCATTTAGAGAAGTAGTCGATTGCAACGACAAGGAACTTTAGCTGGTCCAGCGCTGAAGGGAAAGGCCCGAGCAAGTCCATTCCCCCACATTGCAAAAGGGGTAGGACTGGATAAGGAGGAGAGTTGGGCTTGTGGTAAGTGGCCAATTGTTGAGAACTTTTGGCATGGGGGCATTGGCGAATGTGCTGTTCAGCGTCGTTGAGGAGTGTGGGCCAGAAGTATCCATAATTCAAGATTTTGCGGGCAAGGGACCTTGCTCCCAAATGGGCGCCACACATCCCTTCATGGACCTCCTTTAGAGCATACTGGGCTTTCTCGGGGAGAGACATCTCAAGTAGGGTCTGCCGTCCACTTGAGTGTAAGAGCGTTTGTACATAACCCCTTCGATGAGCTTGTCCCTCTCGGCTCTGGTTTTGATTTTTTTAGCCTCTTTAGGGTCTGGAGGGAGGATCCCATCTTTGAGGAACTCAAGCAAGGGCCTCATCCAATTCTCCCCAAGTACCAGGGGCATCGTCTCCATCAGTTCAGGACCATCTTCCATGATGCTCGGCTTCATGAGGACTTCTATCAAGACGGTTTGTTCAAGGCCCTGGAGGAAAGAGGAGGCCAGCTTTGAGAGGGCATCTGCTTGCGCATTCTCTTCTCGAGGAATTTGCTGGAGTTGTGCATCTTCAAAAGAGGCCAGCAGCTCTTTGACTTTGGCCGAATATTTGGCCATACGACCATCTCTTGCCTTGTACTCCCCCGATACTTGGTTCACTATCAGCTGTGGGTCGCTAAATATCTTGACGTGCTTGGCCCCAGCCTTGTGAGCCATACACATGCCGACTATAAGGGCTTCATATTTAGCCTCGTTGTTGGATGCCCAAAAATTTATACGGAGTGAGTACTGAAGAATGAAGTCGTCGGGGCCAGTTAAGATGACCCCAGACCCACTCCCGTCGGTGCATGAGGACCCGTCAACATACACGGTCAAGTATGTGGGTTCCTCTGTCGCTTTGCTGGCATCGGGGATCGTGCTCTCTACTATGAACTCTGCTAGGGCTTGGGCCTTGATAGCGGTTTGGGGCTGATAGTTGATATCATGTTGGCTCAGCTCTATGGACCACTTCATTAGGTGCCCCGAGGTCTCGAGCTTGTGGAGAACTTGTTTGAGCGGCTGGTTGGTAAGAACGACCACCGAGTGAGACTGGAAGTAGGGGCTGAGCTTTCGGGCTGCCATGACTAATGCATAGGCCATCTTTTCTTGTTTTGGATAATTGATGTCGGCATCCCTAAGGACCTTACTTACATATTAGATTGGCTTCTACGTCTTATCTTCTTCTCTTACCAGAACAGCACTGAGAGTCTGCTCCGAAATGGCGAGGTTTATGTAGAGGACTTCCTCGGGCTTTGGCTTGCTCAAGAGCGGGGGGTTGACTAGAGAGGCCTTGAGTTGATCAAAGGACTCTTGCAGCTATTGCCCCCACTCAAAGCCTTTAGCCCCTTTGAGGGCCTTAAAGAACATGAGACATTTTTCTCTGGACTTGGAGAGAAAACGCCCTATGGACGCGTGGCGTCCTGTGAGTCTCTGTATGTCTTTGACACTTGAAGGAGGAGCCATATTTAGAATGGCTTGAATCTTTTTTGGGTTGACCTCTATGCCTCTTTGGCTGACCATGAACCCAAGGAATTTGCCAGATGAGATGCCGAAGGCACACTTGTACGGGTTCAGTCTCATGTTGTGTCTCCTCAACACATCAAAGGCCTCTTGAAGATCGAAAATATGATTCGTTTTGCTGACGCTCTTTACGAACATGTAATCTACTTAGAATTCCATGTTCCGACCGATCTATTCTTTGAAGACCTTGTTTACAAGGCGCTGATAGGTGGCACCGGCGTTCTTGAGCCCGAAGGGCATGACCCGGTAGCAATATAGACCTTGGTCGGTTACGAAAGAGGTCTTTGGAATATCTGGAGGGAACATTCTGATCTGGTTGTACCCGGAAAATGCATCTATGAGACTTAAGAGTTCGTGGCCTGAGGTTGCATCAATCAGGGCATCAATGCTCAGGAGCGGGAACGGGTCTTTGGGGCAGACTTTGTTTAGATCCGTGAAGTCAATGCAGATCCTCCAGCTCCCGTTGGCTATTTTGATCAACACGGCATTGGATAGCCATTCGGGATAATTGACCTTCTATATGAACCGAGCATTCAAGAGTTTCTCCACCTCTTCTTTAATTGCCTTCTTGTAACGCTCCGATTTCCATACACTGGGAAACCGTGACATAAGCCAGAGTCTTTTCCTTCAATTAGCCCCAATACACAGAAAAACAGGAAAATTTAAAATTTTTTATTCGACACAGATATATTACAAGTCGGAATGTTATAAAACTGTAATATATTATATCAGTGTAACAATAATGCCATACAAGCCCAAGTGTTACAAACCTTTTATAAATTTACATCAGAGTTCAATGAATAATAAATAACACTTGGTACATCACTTGGATGCTTCCCAACATAAAATAAATTACAACAGATGTTACAATTTAAAATAAGAATCATTACTTTGCGTCTCTTGCCTTGAGTCCTCCTGAATCCTGTACCTTTTGTTTTGCAATCCAGTACCTATTGAAGTGGGGATGTCAGTACATATACTGACGCTTTAAGGCTGATGACTAGCAGCGATTCTCAACTTTAAACAAACAGATTGATGAAAAGAGAAAAGTGTATATATAATTGATGTGTCTGTGTATGACTTAGATTCTAATGCAAGATTAACCAATGCAATGATGCACTTATTCTAAAGCAAGCAAGTCTCTGGAACAGTATGCAGTCCATACTACATACGCCCATAATAAGATGTTTTTCCATATTTGGGGATTTGAACCCGCATCATGAATTCTACTCTTGTACCGATCCTGTTCCTGACAGATACAACGTGACTGGTGAGGTTGTAGATACGGTTTAGTTCTGCTACTGCGGTACAATAGTGGTGTCTATGTTTCCTACTATTTACCCGGCGAACCGGACCTCACTCAAAAGCCAACACGAACCACAAGATACTAGCCAACCTTGAGTCGTGCCCTCAACTCATCATGAGAAGGCATAGAACCTGACGAAATCGTAGGGTCTATTTCCCTAGGAAAACCTCCCGTTCTTATCATGGCACTTCAGGAATTAACAACCGAGATACAGATCCCGTGCTCCCAACTAATCTTGAAAAAGCACCGCCCATATCCCTTTGACAGGGGTATACATCCCAATAACACCACCTACTGTTGGCCTATAGGAGAAGTCGGATTATAAGGTATCACCCTTAACACCAACTCTTACCCTTCGACAAGTCATAGATAAAAATGGTTAAGTAACAGTTACTACCCTAACAATGTCACTAACCCTAACCAATCAAATGGGGCCGCATGAGCTACAAGGTACTCTCAAACTAGACTCGTACTCTCAACTTGCCATGAGACGGCACCAAAAGATTCAAACAAGCTAGACATGCCACTTTGCTTTCAACCTATCATAAAAAAGCACCGCACGTGTCCCTCTTCAAGAGAGTTTAACAATTGTTGACACAATCTACCATGTCTCAACCTAGACTTTACAAGATCTCCTCGGATCCACTCATCACCTATCTATCCATACGAGCCCAATGAGCTATGCATGAACAAACAATTACATACGAGCTAGGTGAGCTACGTATGAGACGGACCAATACTTATTACATGACTTATGATCATAAGGAATACTTATTACTCATAATCAAGTGCATGATTCAAACTACTAACAATTCATGACAACTCTAGTTAACATGAACTAGAATTTCGTGTATAAGCTTACTAACTAAAACTTGATCTTTTATACACAAAAGCAACATAAAAAGCCTTCTAACAAACTAGAAGTAATTAAACATGCTACTCTTATCTGAATTCAACAAAATTAGACTTTTTTAGAAAGGTGAGAATATATACTACAACTCTCTAGTTGATAACTTTCTCAAATTCAGTCAACAAGTGGTAGAAAAATCTCGAACAAAATGAAAAATAACTCAGCCAAAAAGGCCAGTTGCTGTGACTTTGTAAAGGTCATAACTCCTACTCCGCTTTTCGGAATCTAACAAAATAGGATATTTTTAAAAGGTGAGAGCCTCTACTACAACTCTCTAGTTAACAACCTTCTCAGATTCAGTCACAACTCTCTAGTTAAAGAACAAAAAAGACAACCAAAAGCTGAAACTTCTAAATGTCACAACTTTTGCTATACTTGTCGGAATCTAAAAAAATTGGATATTTTGGAAAGGAGAGAACATCTACTACAACTCTTTATAGAATTCAAATCCCTGCTCTTTGAACAAAATTCAAGAACAACAAAAGACAACACAAAGCTGAAACTTGTAAAGGTCACAACTTTTGCTATACTTGTCGGAATCTAACAAAATTGGACATTCTGGAAAGGAGAGAACATCTACTACAATTTTCTAGTTGACCAATTTTTCAGGTTCCTTATAGAGCTCAAAATCCAGCTCTTTGAACACAACTCAAGAACAACAAAAAGCACAGCAAAAGCTGAAACTTGTAAAGCTTATAACCTTTTCTATACTTATCGAAATCTAGAAAAATTAGGCTTTTTGAAAAGGAGAGAACATCTACTACAACTTTCTAGTTGACCACTTTTTCAGTTTCCTTACAGACCTCAAAATCCAGCTCTTTGAACACATTTTAAGAACAACAAAAAGGAGAGCAAAAGCTGAAACTTGTAAAGCCTATAACTTTTACTATACTTATCAGAATCTAGAAAAAATGGGCTTTCTAGAAAGGGGAGAACAAATAATATAACTTTCTAGTTGACCACATTTTCAGATTCCTTATAGAACTCAAAATCCAGCTCTTTGAACACAACTCAAGAACAACAAAAAGCACAGCCGAAGCTGAAACTTTTAAAGCTTATAACTTTTGCTATACTGATCAGAATCTAGCAAAATTAGGCTTTCTGGAAAGGGGAGAACATCTACTACAACTTTCTAGTTGACCACTTTTTTAGATTCCTTATAGAGCTCAAAATCCTGCTTTTTGAACACAATTCAATAACAATAAAAAAACACAACAAAAGCTGACACTTGTAAAGCTTATAACTTTTGCTATACTTAACGGAATCTGGCAAAATTGGGCTTTCTGGAAAGGGAAGAACATCTACTACAACTTTCTAGTTGAGCATTTTTTGTTATTCCGTAAGGAACTTAAAATCCAGCCCTTAAATACAAGTCGAATCAACCAAAACAACAGTTTCTTTTTGATGCTCGCTGTTTTGGGGAAACGGTTTGTTTAACCCATCAAACTAACCCAGAAAAATCTATGAAAATTAGAGCATGGTAATGACACATACAAGAACCTCTAAAATTAATTTGGGCTCAAGATTTCAACTTTAGCATAAGTAATTAATTCTAACTACATACTAGTTTAAGATCGGTTCTTTAGTGTTCTATTTGAGTTCTACCAATTCAATTTGTATGCCATTTATTCTAGTCCATAAACAGTCAATATGCACATGAAATTTAGTCCAAGTTCTCTAATTTATTAACATAAAAAAATAACAAACAAAATTGTAATATCCCGGACGGATATTACCGTATATAAATTATTATTTTATTATTATTTTATTATTATTTTGCTTTAATTCTAAAATTAGAATATTTTGGTGATTTTCACCCGGTTTGTCCATAGACATTATCTGTATCCAGATATTGGTCAGTATATATCCGTATTATATCAAATTGATACCGTGATCTTCCGAACTAATAATAAAATTTATTTTATTATTATTTCCAAGATTTAATTATTTTTATGCAGATTATGCGAAGATTTTCCGGTATACGGACATATATGCGCACATACGAGTAGTATGTCGATTAGTGCATTATACGGATTATGTGTTGTATATTTTGGACAACACTTATTTTGCTATAACCTAGTAGGATGGTTAGGGTTTGATTAGGAATTTTTGGTAACTAAACCTAGGGTTACAAGACATAAGAGATTACGGAAATTCTTCTAGAAAATTTCTCCCCCACATCAAACCTTCCCTCACATACCACCTCCCCCACATCACCTCCTTCTCCCCTAGGTGAGGCCGGCCACAATTTAGGGAATGGCTTAGGTGCAAATGTGTGTGTGTGCACATTTGCATTCTCCCCCTTTTTCCCACCTATAAATACCCCCTCCTTTCATCACTTCTCTCATTTTAGAAAGATCAAAAGAAAGAAAGAAAGAAAGGAAAAGAAAGAGAGAACCTTAGGTTAACTTGAGAGTTTTGTTTTGTAGGGTGTTAGAAGACTTCTAAAAAGCTAGGGGAAGGAGAAGGAGCATAGCAAGTCCTTCCTACAAGAAAGGAAGGTGGGGGTTTCTTCACACTCTTTGATCCTTGTTTGTTGTTTGTTTGTTTGTTGTTTTGTTGTTTGACTTCTTCTTCTTACCTTCTTGTTTTGTTTTGTTTTTGGGTTTGTTGTACGGGGTGATAAATAAAAGTAAATAAGTAGTAGTAGAACCTACTAAAGCACATAAAGATTACATCTTTGTTATTGTAGTTGTTGTTTGTATGTTATTGGACTAAAAATTCACATATGGCATATATTGAACATACAACCATTGTTGGTTGTAGGACTTAGTATAACATAAGCATATGAACACATTTTACAACCATTGTGGGTTGTAGGACTTTGATTGAACATTGGACTAATGAAAAGCATATGTGCTAATAAAAAGATCTTCTCTTTTTATTTAATCACTAGTTGTAGCTAATAAAAAGATCTTCTCTTTTTATTTGATCACTAGTTATAGCTAATAAAAAGATCTTCTCTTTTTATTTAATCACTAGTTGTAGCTAATAAAAAGATTTTCTCTTTTTATTTGATCACTAGTTATAGCTAATAAAAAGATCTTCTCTTTTATTTGATCACTAGTTGTAGCTATTAAAAAGATCTTTTCTTTTAATCACTAGTTGTAGAAATAAAATCTTTTCTTTCATGTTTACTAGTTGTAAAGTAAAATAAGATAAAAATGATCTTTTCTTTATCACTAGTAATCACAAAGATTAGTAAGCAACTAAGTAGTAGTAAGCTAAAATATAAAGTAGTAGTAGTAGTAGCATGTTGATTCAATAAAGAAGTAATAGTATGTTGATTAATAAGATAGAAGTAGTATGGTTGATTGAATAAAGTAGTGATGGTATGTTAAAGTAGTAAGTAACTATAGATGTTTCATGTCCATAAAGTAGTAGGTTGTTTGTTGTATTCTTAATTAAAATGAAGTAGTGGTAGTAAGTTGTATGTTGTGTTCTTGATAAGAATGGAGTAGTAGTAGTAGTAGATAATTGTGTGTTATGTTTTGATTAAAATAAGAGTAGTAGTAGTAGTAAAATGTTGTAGGATCATTCCTAAAAATATTTAGAAGCATCTTCATGCTGCTAATGTTGTTGGATCTTTTCTAAAAATGATTAGAAGCCATATTCATGCTACTAATGTTGTAGGATCTTTTCTAAAAATGATTAGAAGCCATATTCATGCTACTAATGTTGTAGGATCACTTCTAAAAATATTTAGAAGCCACATTCATGCTTCACATGTTGTAGGATCACTTCTAAAAATATTTAGAAGCAATATTCATGCTTTTATACTTGAAATGTTGTGGGGTTGCTTCTATAATTATCCTATCATGTTTAGAATATTGTAGGACTGCTTCAATAATTATCCTATTATGTTTAGAATGTTGTAGGATTGTCTCTAAAAATATCCTACTATGCTTAATAAAGATTCATGCTTGGATTATAGTAGCAAAGTTGCATACCATGCTAGTTAATTGTAGGTATGTGATATACCATGCTAAGTTAAATTGTAGGTAAGTAATATACCATGCTAGTTCCATCTATGCCATGCTAGCTTAATTGCAAGTAGATTGTATGTCATGCTAGTTTTGATTGTGAGTAAGTTGTATACCATGCTAAGTTATATGAATACTCATGTTTACGTGGTACCCATGCTTAGATAAGTGTTGTTCATGCTATGTTAGTAGATGATGACGACTCATGCTAAGTAAGTAGGTATCATGCTGATTATTAATCATGTTAAGTTAAGGATACCCATACTATGATGTTCATGCTTAGAATAAAGAAACTACCCATGGCTAGTTGTAGTGATGTTATGTTGTGTTCCATACCATGCTAAAAGTTCAAGTATATGCTTATAACGTTGTAGGAGTAACGTTTGAATACCTACTATGCCTTGGAATGTTGTATGTTATATTAGTTATCTATCCATGCTTGGGTTATGGCGAATTGTCAAGACAAGTAGTAAGCTTTCACGCTCGTTTGACTATAGTGGGCTTTATGTCTAGGTCGTAGTGATTTTTATGCCTAAAGCTCGATACAAGCACAAGCTTGATCGTATTCATACTTAGGAGTATCATGGTGAGGGGTTGTGTTATATGATTAAATTGTCATAGGAAGATGCTCGTAATTGTATGCCATACTAAAGGCGCTATAGGTTGAAGTAATAAGGATTGGGAAGACCACTAGGGATAGTTAGTCCGATAAAGGCCGTTTTGTCGCCTTCGGTTCTTCCCTAGTACAATACCGATCATAGACTACTAGTAGATTCTTCTGTTGCTTCTAACAATAGATGACCAAGTTTGTTAGTAAGCACGTTTGGTTGCTTCTAGGATTGATTACCTATATGGTTGTTTGCACACGGTTGTGCTCGTACGTGGCTCGACTGGCCCGTATGTAGCTGTGGGTCTCATACGTAGCTCAGTCGGCTCGTATGTAGGTGGTTGTCTCGTACGCGGCCCGACCAGCCCGTGCGTAGCGGTTGGTCTCATACGCGGCTTATTTGGCTGGTATGTACGTGGTTATCTCCTACGAGGCCCGCCTGGCTCGTAGGTAGTTATTGTTTCATACGTAGCTTAATTGGCTCGTATGTGGTTGTTACTCGTGTATAGCTGGTTAGCTAGTACACAGTTCGTTGTGCTCGTTTAGGGTAAGACTACCACCCTAAGGGCTATCGACCATCAAGACATAGGGTAGCGACTTGCATGTATATTCGCACGGCCGAAGTCATGGATCGATGAGCCACAAACCGGATCCTGAGGGATTCTGGTAAGTCTAGGTTGAGCAGCCTAGTAGAGTTGTCTTGCGAAGCCTAATTTAAGTCCTAGCATGTTATGTTTATAATATTATCGTCCCTAGGATCGTTGAGTCAGGGACATCATTAGGGTAGCTACTTATAAAGGTCATTTTGCTCAGACCCTTGCCGAAGAGAGAGGAGTTGGTTGTAGGGGGCACCTTACGACCAACTTGTCCCTTGAGGGAGGCCTTAGGCGGTGATATTGGGTTGTACCATCCCGTCAAAGGGATACGTACGGTGGCGTCTCACAAGTTGAGAGCACGGGCTGCGTATCTCGCGCTGTTAATTCCTGAAATACCGTGGCTGGGGTGCCACAGGATGCATGGTGCAGTCCTGTGCTTGCTAGACCCCAGAGGGTGCCACAGGGTAGGCTTCGCGCTGCCCTGCGCTTGCGAAATCCTATGGTTTGATTTTGGAACGATGCCCGATATATTGGGATCGAGTGAGGTCCGGCATGCCGGGTAGTAGTGGAAAACGGAGACACCATAAGCAGACTGCATAGGGGGGACTTGACCCCTTCTGCAACCTCACAGAGTCATGGAGTATTGTCAGGAACAGGTTGTGTACAATTAGAATGCGTAACGCGGGTTCAAATCCCTATATATGGAGAAACGGCTTGAGATGGGGTCGCATGTAGTATGGGATGCATGTTGATTCCGGAGACTTGCTGACATTAGAATAGGAAGCGTCCCGTCAAAGGGGTACGTACGGTGCCATCTCACAGGTTGAGGACACGGGTTACGTATCTCGCTCTGTTAATTCCTGAAGTACCGTGGCTGGGGGTGCCACAGGATGCATTGTGCAGTCCTGCTCTTGCGATACCCCAGAGGGTGCCACAGGGTAGGCTTTGCACTACCCTGCGCTTGCGAAACCCTATAGTTTGATTTTGTTGTAACGCCCGATACATTGGGTTTGTCCATTTGAAGGAGGTCCGGTTAGCCGGGTCGCAGTGGCAAACATAGACACCACTGGCGAACTGCATTAGTGGGACTTGACCACATCTGCAACCTCATTAGCCATGTGTGGCTGTCAGGAACGGGTTATGTATAATTAGAGTTCATAATGCAAGGAAGCATTCTAGTTCTACTTAAATATCGCATTAGAGTCTAGTCATAGCACTCACGTACACTTAAACTACACTAACACCATTGCTATATTGTGTATATTGTTTGGAAGATTCGCTGCTATATGATCAGCCTTTAAGCGTCAGTGAATACTGACGTCCCCACTTCCATAGGTACTGGATCGCCGAAGTACAAAGGCGAGATTCAGAAGGACTCAAGGCAAGGAAAGCAAGGAGTCAGTATTATGTTTAGTTCTGCTGCAGCATATGTACTGATTATGTATTTAGTTGAGAAGTACTCTGATGTAAGATGTTGAAGGTTGTAATACTTAGAAATGTAAAGGTAATGTTGTAACTCTATTGTAAGGTATTACAGTTGTACAATGTTCAGACTTGTAACACATTGTGTATTGAATAAAAAGTTTTAAATTCTCCTGTTTTTCTGTGTATTGTGACTAATTGAAGCAAAGGTCTTGGCTCGTGTCACGGTTTTCCAGTATATGGAAATCGGGGCGCTACAGAGTGGTATCAGAGCTAACTTCAATTTACAGTCCAACGCAGCAGGAGAATTAAACTTGGATGCCTTTTTGGAGTCGGGTCTTAGTTAGTTGTAGGCAATTGTAATTCATATTGTTGTTCCTTTCAACTTATGTTTTATGATTTTCCTATATCCGGACTAATTCCAGTATGTATATCTTAGGATGGTATTCGAAGATATTCTAACCGAGGATGTATTGATGGAGGAGAGTGAGCCAATTTCGAGGGATGATCCGATGATCACGAGCGAGGAGCCGAAGGAGATTTCACTACATGTTAACCTCAAGATGAACTCGCCTTCACCACCGTGAGGGCCGAGTATGGATCAACGCAGGGCGGCGGCGGCCAGCATATATCGAGAAATGAGGAAGCTAATGAAGTACGTAGTCAGGATAGATCGTCAAGCTAAGCAACTGGGTGATACTTGCATAGCTACACTAGCATGCTTGGCGGAGGAGCGGGAATATTTCAACGCCAGATTAGCACAACTACGACGTGAGTGGGAGCAAGTTCTAGAGACCGCCAAGGTTATAATATGCAATTTTTGTGAGGAAGATGGGCATGAGCAATCAGTCTGTCCACGACGACAAGGGAAAAGACCTACACCTGCATCCGGATTTGAGAACCAAGGTCAGAAACAGAAGACTCAGAAAACAAGGGGCAGAGTTAGAGGCGCCAACCCGGGAAGTTGTTTCGTATGTGGCGAGCGAGGTCATTTCAGTAAACAATGTCCGATGAAGAACTCTCAGGTGGAAACCCGTACATGTTACGACTGTGGGGAGATTGGTCATATTAGGCCAAACTGTCCCCAGCTTCATAAAAATGACGACAGATCATCTCCGAAGATGAACGCTAAGGGAAAGGATCCTGTTCACCAAGGGTGAGAATTAGCACGTACTAAGAGCAAGCTGAAGGAGCCAGTAACAATATGTGCATATGGAACTGCAACTAAGTCTAAAGGTTGCATCTTTTGAAATTTATTTTGGACGGAAGAAGTTATATATGATGTAACACTTTTTGTAACCCGTCGGATTTATATATATAAAATCTAGGCAACTGTTTTGTTCAAACTTGGTTCATCATAATCTTCTGTCTAAATTATTTTTCCAATAGTTGAAGTGTGTGCGGGAGGCAACTCAAGAATCAGTTCGGTTAATTACACCACATGAAGCGTCAAAATTACAAGAGAGAATCCTGAAAGTTGGAAGTGATGTTCATAGGACACGCCCTATTCTAAGGAGGGAGTAGCTACCAAATTGCAAAGGTCGGGTTCTTTGGAGAACCAGTTCGTGAATGAGCCACTTGGGAGCCGGAAAGCAGCATAAACTTTCTTTCCCCAAGTTATTAGGGTATGGGTGTTTGCCTCTTTTTCCGAACTTAACGTAGTTCTGAGGACAGAACTATTCTAAGGAGGGAGTATTGTAATATCCCAAACGGATATTACCGTATATAAATTATTATTTTATTATTATTTTATTATTATTTTGCTTTAATTCCAAAATTAGAATATTTTGGTGATTTTCACCCGGTTTGTCCATAGACATTATCTGTATCCAGATATCGGTCAGTATATATCCGTATTATATCAAATTGATACCGTGATCTTCCGAACTAATAATAAAATTTATTTTATTATTATTTCCAAGATTTAATTATTTTCATGCGGATTATGCGAAGATTTTCCGGTATACGGACATATATGCGCACATACGAGTAGTATGTCGATTAGTGCATTATACGGATTATGTGTTGTATATTTTGGACAACACTTATTTTGCTATAACCTAGTAGGATGGTTAGGGTTTGATTAGGAATTTTTGGTAACTAAACCTAAGGTTACAAGACATAAGAGATTAAGGAAATTCTTCTAGAAAATTTCTCCCCCACATCAAACCTTCCCTCACATACCACCTCCCCCACATCACCTCCTTCTCCCCTAGGTGAGGCCGGCCACAATTTAGGGAATGGCTTAGGTGAAAATGTGTGTGTGTGCACATTTGCATTCTCCCCCTTTTTCCCACCTATAAATACCCCCTCCTTTCATCACTTCTCTCATTTTAGAAAGATCAAAAGAAAGAAAGAAAGAAAGGAAAAGAAAGAGAGAACCTTAGGTTAACTTGAGAGTTTTATTTTGTAGGGTGTTAGAAGACTTCTAAAAAGCTAGGGGAAGGAGAAGGAGCATAGCAAGTCCTTCCTACAAGAAAGGAAGCACTACAAGGAATTTGACATATAGTGACAGCAAAAATCCGTGGGTAAAAGGCGAAAAACCGTAGGTATAGCCCGTAAAACCTATACCAACGGACATTTTTTTCCGTCGTTTTTAATTAGCTATACCCACGGCAAAATGCCGTCACTATAGCCTATAGCGACGATTTTTTCACCCGTTGGACAAAACCTTGGGGTTATTCCCACGGTTTCGTATCCGTTGGTATAGGTTTTAAACACACATTTTGCTTTCCTATACTCACGGTTGAAACTCCATTGCTATAGGTTTTAGCGATGATTTTCGCATCTAATTATTTGAATATATACCCATCGCTCTATACACAATTTTTTCTTATTAATTACGCTTATGATAATTTAATATTTTCTTTTATAATATTAATTCAATTATAAAACAAATACACAATGAAATAAATACATGTGTTTATGAAACAAAATTAAATAAAATTAAACTTCAATCATATTAAAAATTAATGAAGTATTACAAGCATGTCAAATTCAAATTACAAAATAGTTAAAATGTCAACCTAAGAGTACCATACTGACATATAATAAGCATATAAAGTCTTATAACAATCTCATCCACTTAATTTCGAGGTTTGCTCCATCAACAGAAAATTAGCTTCCATTGCCAATAAATAGTGTACATCTATAACTCGCCAATAAATAACTCCGATCTACAATGCTGACTGGAAAATCATTTCAGCAAGTTCCTGTACCATCAAAAATTTAAAGGAATAGTTCTTAGCATATTGTTCTCATAGTTTGTATACAGAATCAAGTATAGACAACTCCTAATGGTATTTCTATGAACTTCAAGTGATGGTAAACAAAAAGATTTTTTTAAAAAAATACCATCTTAGTTCTGTTAAATTGTAAAAAGACGGACAATTATAAAAAGAACTAAATGATGGACTATGAAAACTAAAACTGACTCTTCCTTTTCAAAATGACCAACTGTTCCAAAGGTCACAAAACTATGAGAATTACAAGAAAACTGCATAACAGCAAATAGAAAGATGCATATGAGTATTTACTCAAGTAGACTCATTTCAAGCTCGGAATTATAATGTTTCTTTCTGGATGCCAGCAAGACCATCTAACGAATTGTTAGTATTTTAAATTATCATTATGAACAAAGTAGTGCTCATAAATAAAACTAACATTTGCGTATGCACCAGACAAGCATTGGCAGTCGGTCAACCTCGCCTCTAAAATCCTTGACAATATTTGCACATCCATGCACTCTGAGTAATCTGAAGAAACAAACCACATAAAGGAACTAAATATATTGTATTTGCGCGGAAATCTCATCCTTTATATATAAAATGCTGACCGGCAAACTTTGTATACAGAATCAAGTATTTATCAGTAGTTAGCATATTGTTCTCATAGTTTAAACTTCAAAATTTACTTCTTTGAGGGAAACACTTCAAAAAATGATGACAATAAATTGACACTATCTAGACTAGTAAGGTAGTGTCAATTAAGGAGGAACAAGGAAATTATTTTAACTAACGACCTTGAGTATCATAGAACTGTAGAATGCAGTGACCTAAATTGGAATCAATAATTGATAATTAAATACAAAAATTTAAATATCCGACTGCAAACAATGTCATGTCATCCCTAATTAAATACAAGAAATTTGCCATTCACTACATAATTCAATACATTCACTAACTTCCATTACAATAACTAAAGTTACTTGTCTGGGCTTCATTCATTGTATAAATAAGTAGAAGTGTCAAATTATGCCAAGTATGATAAAAGGCATGGACTAGTGCTGCTAAACAGGTCCAAGAAAAGTATTTGGATGTATTCAAATTCTTGTATAACAGCAGTTCAAGTAATCATATTACTACTGAAGACAATAACTACTTACTCAGGTGTTGCTCTATCAGAACTAGGGACAGTGTTTTCTCCAGCCCTATAAAATAACAACCAAGTCAACGCTAAGTAGCCACAAAAATATCTAGCAAAAAAGTCCTGCATCCTTTAATTGTCAAACTTCAAAAAGGTTCTCTCTCAAATAATTTATCCATTTTTACTGCAGTAGTATCGGCTGTTGAAAGAGCAGTAGTAAACAAAATGTAAATGCTTACGGTGCTTGAGGGGGGACTTCAGAAGGAGAAACAGCAGTAGTTCCTGCAGACTATATATATATATATATAAGTCAATCAAGCAGCGATTTACTTACATGAAACCAACCCCAAACAACTAGAAGCTTTATAAGAGGGAGAAAAAAAATTCAAACAAGTTTACCTGAGAAACAGATGAGGCTCCAGCAGTCACTGAGCTCTTGCTCTAAGACATTGTAAAAGAAATATTGTAAAAGAAATAAGTAACAATAGGTAAAAAGAGACAATTATACACCACACTCTAGAACCGTAGTATTATAGAAGTGAAATTGACCAAAGAAACATAGAAAACATAAGTACCGGATGAGCAGATGAGGCTCCACTAGCAGATTGTGGGGTCTTGTTCTACACAATTTGGAAACAAATACCATATAAATAAAAAGGAAAGATTATAAAATTTTTATAAAAAAAAACTGACTCTTAAATAATAAATAAGATTAAAAAATTTCAAAGGTAAAAGACATAAAATTGGCAGTTCAAGCTATCAATATACAGACTGGGAAATAATTTTGGAACATGTACAATTGAGGATTTATTCTGTTAATTAATGTTAAGCTGGTAAAAAGATTTAAATTTTTTAACCATCATTTTACTTATAAATACAAAGGTAGGCTCCATATAAGTTTAAACGGGTTCTTCTTACCTCTTTCAGAACACTGCCCCCATTGCTGAGTTGGGAGATCATAAAAATAAGCGATTTTGTTTAGTATGTGCATTTAGGCTCTGTTGTTATTGTTGTGAACGAAAAGTGCTTTCACCGAAAAATTTTAGAAAAATATACGTTTAATTTCAAAATTTTCTTAGTAAAAATAACTTTTTCGAAAAGCTAAACCACATTCAGATTCAGGTAATATCTCCAAAGGAGTTGCAAATGGATGGTTCACCAATCCTTTGTAAAATTGTGCCTCTTTTTCATTCTATTTTATTTAGACCTTCAGGGTTAAAATTAAAGTAGCTTTCATGTTAAGCTTGTTAAGTTTGAAAATAGCTGAAGCAAATTTTCAAAATAGTTCATGTAAATAAGAACATTCAATATAAATTTGATTTGTCATTTCTATTTCTTAGGCTTAGGCAAATTTTCAAAATATAGTTTATTTAATTAGCTCTTCAATGTAACCTACAGATATATCCTAACAAATTATATTTTGAAATGACTAGCTTACTTTCAGAACTGCAATCAAAATTTTACTTTGTTCTTCTTAATCCTTCCTTGAAGGCTTGAACTTGGTTCTATAACATAAAAACAATAAGCAAAGGTTTATAGCGATGGGAAGTGCAAGAGAAATCCTTCATAAGATCCAACTATATTGAAGTTTACTTTATAAATAGCACCGAAGAAGATGTGAAGGAAAAGGTTAAGAAATACCTGTCCAACCTCGCTTCCCTCACAGAAATGAACTCCAGTGCCTCTGACCAAGTAAATTCAACATGGAATCCCATTCCTATGTCTACAAAGATGTGCCGTGTATTACGCCTGCAAAATGCAAATTATGGAATATTCTAATAAGTACTTAAAACCAGTTTCCAAGAAGTGCACTTTTTTTTTTTGAATAATCGACTGGTGGATCGTATCTTTCAATATTTACATCAACTAAGGGTTGTGAATCACATTGCAAAAATCTGAACAAGACTTGTCTGAAGAGATCCAATGGTAATAAATTAATAATCTTCAGTAATGTATGTAAGCGAAATTAGTAACAAATCAAAAATAAAATTGAAGCAGCTCAATGACTAATATAAAACTGTTTTCTTTAACCTGAAAGAAGTATAATGTTTTCATCATATACCAATACGAAACACAGATTTACATGCATAATCTTTCAAATAAATGAAATTATTACAATGTAAGACTATATCAAGTGAAACCTTACAAGAAGAAAGCTAATAAGAAAAGATCAGTCTTAACTCTTCATGCACTACCTTCCATTAACCTCGCTTGGAAGCTTTCTTCGCTAGTTTGAGCGCTTGAATGAATACCTATAATCACAAAAAAGGTAAATACCGTACTATTTCAAAGATAAATTAAAGTAAGACATGAGCAAAATCATTGATTTGTATGAACAAAAGTATTCAATGGAGGACTATTAGTAACTCCAATCAAAATCCTGTAGAAATTCCATACGTGTAACCTTCTTAATATACAACCAATATAGAATCCACAAAATGAGCAAATAACAATGATACTAAATCCATTCATAATAATACAATTAATTCCAAAGATTAAGCGAGAGAAGAGTGTTTCTAGCCCACCATTTGTGACCTCTAGAGCTACGAATGCGCTGGAACCACCGGTCCCATGAAGCATCTTCAGGGCCTCTGGTGCTGCAAAAGTTGCCGTCGACAACAACGCATTTGCCACAAAATTAAAAAAAGAAAAGCAAACGAAAGAAAGCATACAAAAAAGAAAAGCAAAAGAAAGAAACCAAAAAAAACCAAGAAGAATGTGAGTTGAACTTACACTGGTAGAAGGGGATCTGGTAGCTATTCTGTGCTAGAGATTACTCTGTATAATCCAATAAACATTTGAATGTTAGTATACACAATAAGATTGAAGGGGAAGACTTCTAAAATCAAAGATACAAGAGTTTCCACAATAACTAGAAGATTCTAGATATAAACATCCTATATAAAGATCCATCACAGGTATGAATCATGTTTTGAGGTATCAATCGACACTAGATTCTGCCCTTGACAATCCAAATCATGCAGACAATCCGAAATTTTATTATTTTAAGGGTATCAGTGTGCTTTGGCCTACAAATACAGGAATGATAGTTCCAAGTATGTCAAAGTTCTGGTTTGATTAGATTATTCTATTAAACTAATAACAAAGTATATGTTTTCAACTACCCATATGCTAGTGTTCTATATCTACTGGAAGTCATACAAATCAATCCATTCTTTGATAGTGATTTCATTTACTTGCTGACAGCATTTAAAATGGAACTGATGTGATACTTACATCAAGTAATAGTATGTTCTTTACATTTGATCAAGTACTCCACTACAGGAACTTCATCATATTTTCATATGACCCTTGCCCTTACCAAAATATGTCAAAATGTTACCGAACTTTGCATATCATTTTTTTTTAATATTGAAGTTACCAACACAAAAGTTGGTACCCCGATCCAAAACAATACTGTCGATACCAAAATTTTTTTTTTTTCCAAAATCAGTACCAATACCGAGATAAATACCCCAACTTTTCACTTATAAACCATACTAATTCTTCTGCTACTTAATCTGTTCTCCATAAAATTTTATTTGCATCTGTTTTGAAGCATTCCAGTAAGTTTCTAGCAGAATAAAACTTATAATATTCTCACTTGTTAAATTTATACTTTTTGGTGGATTTTAGCCAGAGTAAAACTGATAAGACTTTTTCTCCTTTCTTCACTCCCTCAAATCCCTTAGACGGGCTCTTCTATCCTCCCCAAATCCCCACCCATGAATTTCAAAATGTCATACTTCATGAAGTTAAGCTCCTTCTCCTCAAGTGAATCAAAAACAAGATCCCTCTCCTCGACCATGTCTTTATTTTAGACCAACTTAAATTTTAGGGAGAAACAACAAAACTAGTTTGAAATTGAGGAACTATAACAAAATTCACTTTAAATTTATAAATATTAGGCAATCCCACTTTAAATCAAGGGAGAAATTTGAAGTATGAAAGATGAGGAGATGGAAGAAGTTGATAAGAACAGGTATATATATATGTACCTGTTCAGGATCAGGTCGTCGACCATCGAGGATGAGGTCGACGTCGGCGAGAGAGACAGCGTCGAGGACGTCGATCGATTTTGTGGAGAGATGGGTTTCGATCGGTTGGGGATTTAGGGTTTCAATCTGTCGGGGATTTAGGGTTTCGATTTTGGGGAGAGATGGGTCTAGATTTTGGGGAGCGAATTTTTATTTTGGGGATTTAGGGTTTCGAAGTGATTTGAGGGGTGGTTTTTGATCTGGAGTTTTGAGATAGGAGAGAGATGGAGAGAGAGACTACGGATTGAAAACCTAAAGTCTAAATCTATACCTACGGATTAAAAACTCTAAAGCTATAGGATACCTATACCCATAGTTTATTATACGTCTGTAGGTATACAATGTCTATACCCACAGTATTAGTGATCCGTCACTATAGGCGTCCATTGGTATATGGCAAATTTCTTGTAGTGAAGGTGGGGGTTTCTTCACACTCTTTGATCCTTGTTTGTTGTTTGTTTGTTTGTTTGTTGTTTTGTTGTTTGACTTCTTCTTCTTACCTTCTTGTTTTGTTTTGTTTTTGGGTTTGTTGTATGGGGTGATAAATAAAAGTAAATAAGTAGTAGTAGAACCTACTAAAGCACATAAAGATTACATCTTTGTTATTGTAGTTGTTGTTTGTATGTTATTGGACTAAAAATTCACATATGGCATATATTTAACATACAACCATTGTTGGTTGTAGGACTTAGTATAACATAAGCATATGAACACATTTTACAACCATTGTGGGTTGTAGGACTTTGATTGAACATTGGACTAATGAAAAGCATATGTGCTAATAAAAAGATCTTCTCTTTTTATTTAATCACTAGTTGTAGCTAATAAAAAGATCTTCTTTTTTTGTTTGATCACTAGTTATAGCTAATAAAAAGATCTTCTCTTTTTATTTAATCACTAGTTGTAGCTAATAAAAAGATCTTCTCTTTTTTTTTGATCACTAGTTATAGCTAATAAAAAGATCTTCTCTTTTATTTGATCACTAGTTGTAGCTATTAAAAAGATCTTTTCTTTTAATCACTAGTTGTAGAAATAAAATCTTTTCTTTCATGATTACTAGTTGTAAAGTAAAATAAGATAAAAATGATCTTTTCTTTATCACTAGTAATCACAAAGATTAGTAAGCAACTAAGTAGTAGTAAGCTAAAATATAAAGTAGTAGTAGTAGTAGCATGTTGATTCAATAAAGAAGTAATAGTATGTTGATTAATAAGATAGAAGTAGTATGGTTGATTGAATAAAGTAGTGATGGTATGTTAAAGTAGTAAGTAACTATAGATGTTTCATGTCCATAAAGTAGTAGGTTGTTTGTTGTGTTCTTAATTAAAATGAAGTAGTGGTAGTAAGTTGTATGTTGTGTTCTTGATAAGAATGGAGTAGTAGTAGTAGTAGATAATTGTGTGTTATGTTTTGATTAAAATAAGAGTAGTAGTAGTAGTAAAATATTGTAGGATCATTCCTAAAAATATTTAGAAGCATCTTCATGCTACTAATGTTGTAGGATCTTTTCTAAAAATGATTAGAAGCCATATTCATGCTACTAATGTTGTAGGATCTTTTCTAAAAATGATTAGAAGTCATATTCATGCTACTAATGTTGTAGGATCTTTTCTAAAAATGATTAGAAGCCATATTCATGCTACTAATGTTGTAGGATCACTTCTAAAAATATTTAGAAGCCACATTCATGCTTCACATGTTGTAGGATCACTTCTAAAAATATTTAGAAGCAATATTCATGCTTTTATACTTGAAATGTTGTGGGGTTGCTTCTATAATTATCCTATCATGTTTAGAATATTGTAGGACTGCTTCTATAATTATCCTATTATGTTTAGATTGTTGTAGGATTGTCTCTAAAAATATCCTACTATGCTTAATAAAGATTCATGCTTGGATTATAGTAGCAAAGTTGCATACCATGCTAGTTAATTGTAGGTATGTGATATACCATGCTAAGTTAAATTGTAGGTAAGTAATATACCATGCTAGTTCCATCTATGCCATGCTAGCTTAATTGCAAGTAGATTGTATGTCATGCTAGTTTAGATTGTGAGTAAGTTGTATACCATGCTAAGTTATATGAATACTCATGTTTTCGTGGTACCCATGCTTAGATAAGTGTTGTTCATGCTATGTTAGTAGATGATGATGACTCATGCTAAGTAAGTAGGTATCATGCTGATTATTAATCATGTTAAGTTAAGGATACCCATACTATGATGTTCATGCTTAGAATAAAGAAACTACCCATGGCTAGTTGTAGTGATGTTATGTTGTGTTCCATACCATGCTAAAAGTTCAAGTATATGCTTATAATGTTGTAGGAGTAACGTTTGAATACCTACTATGCCTTGGAATGTTGTATGTTATATTAGTTATCTATCCATGCTTGGGTTATGGCGAATTGTCAAGACAAGTAGTAAGCTTTCACGCTCATTTGACTATAGTGGGCTTTATGTCTAGGTCGTAGTGATTTTTATGCCTAAAGCTCGATACAAGCACAAGCTTGATCGTATTCATACTTAGGAGTATCATGGTGAGGGGTTGTGTTATATGATTAAATTGTCATAGGAAGATGCTCGTAATTGTATACCATACTAAAGGCGCTATAGGTTGAAGTAATAAGGATTGGGAAGACCACTAGGGATAGTTAGTCCGATAAAGGCCGTTTTGTTGCCTTCGGTTCTTCCCTAGTACAATACCGATCATAGACTACTAGTAGATTCTTCTGTTGCTTCTAACAATAGATGACCAAGTTTGTTAGTAAGCACGTTTGGTTGCTTCTAGGATTGATTACCTATATGGTTGTTTACACACGGTTGTGCTCGTACGTGGCTCGACTGGCCCGTATGTAGCTGTGGGTCTCATACGTAGCTCAGTCGGCTCGTATGTAGGTGGTTGTCTCGTACGCGGCCCGACCAGCCTGTGCGTAGCGGTTGGTCTCATACGCGGCTTATTTGGCTGGTATGTACGTGGTTATCTCCTACGAGGCCCGCCTGGCTCGTAGGTAGTTATTGTTCCATACGTAGCTTAATTGGCTCGTATGTGGTTGTTACTCGTGTATAGCTGGTTTGCTAGTACACAGTTCGTTGTGCTCGTTTAGGGTAAGACTACCACCCTAAGGGCTATCGACCATCAAGACATAGGGTAGCGACTTGCATGTATATTCGCACGACCGAAGTCTTGGATCGATGAGCCACAAACCGGATCCTGAGGGGTTCTGGTAAGTCTAGGTTGAGCAGCCTAGTAGAGTTGTCTTGCGAAGCCTAATTTAAGGCCTAGCATGTTATGTTTATAATATTATTGTCCCTAGGATCGTTGAGTCAGGGACATCATTAGGGTAGTGACTTATAAAGGTCATTTTGCTCAGACCCTTGCCGAAGAGAGAGGAGTTGGTTGTAGGGGGCACCTTACGACCAACTTGTCCCTTGAGGGAGGCCTTAGGTGGTGATATTGGGTTGTACCTTCCCGTCAAAGGGATACGTACGGTGGCGTCTCACAAGTTGAGAGCACGGGCTGCGTATCTCGCACTGTTAATTCCTGAAATACCGTGGCTGGGGTGCCACAGGATGCATGGTGCAGTCCTGTGCTTGCTAGACCCCAGAGGGTGCCACAGGGTAGGCTTCGCGCTGCCCTGCGCTTGCGAAACCCTATGGTTTGATTTTGGAACGATGCCCGATATATTGGGATCGAGTGAGGTCCGGCATGCCGGGTAGTAGTGGAAAACGGAGACACCATAAGCAGACTGCATAGGGGGGACTTGACCCCTTCTGCAACCTCACAGAGTCATGGAGTATTGTCAGGAACAGGTTGTGTACAATTAGAATGCGTAACGCGGGTTCAAATCCCTATATATGGAGAAACGGCTTGAGATGGGGTCGCATGTAGTATGGGATGCATGTTGATTCCGGAGACTTGCTGACATTAGAATAGGAAGCGTCCCGTCAAAGGGGTACGTACGGTGCCATCTCACAGGTTGAGGACACGGGTTACGTATCTCGCTCTGTTAATTCCTGAAGTACCGTGGCTAGGGGTGCCACAGGATGCATTGTGCAGTCCTGCGCTTGCGATACCCCAGAGGGTGCCACAGGGTAGGCTTTGCGCTACCCTGCGCTTGCGAAACCCTATAGTTTGATTTTGTTGTAACGCCCGATACATTGGGTTCGTCCATTTGAAGGAGGTCCGGTTAGCCGGGTCGCAGTGGCAAACATAGACACCACTGGCGAACTGCATTAGTGGGACTTGACCACATCTGCAACCTCATTAGCCACGTGTGGCTGTCAGGAACGGGTTATGTATAATTAGAGTTCATAATGCAAGGAAGCATTCTAGTTCTACTTAAATATTGCATTAGAGTCTAGTCATAGCACTCACGTACACTTAAACTACACTAACACCATTGCTATATTGTGTATATTGTTTGGAAGATTCGCTGCTATATGATCAGCCTTTAAGCGTCAGTGAATACTGACGTCCCCACTTCCATAGGTACTAGATCGCCGAAGTACAAAGGCGAGATTCAGAAGGACTCAAGGCAAGGAAAGCAAGGAGTCAGTATTATGTTTAGTTCCGCTGCAGCATATGTACCGATTATGTATTTAGTTGAGAAGTACTCTGATGTAAGATGTTGAAGGTTGTAATACTTAGAAATGTAAAGGTAATGTTGTAACTCTATTGTAAGGTATTACAGTTGTACAATGTTCAGACTTGTAACACATTGTGTATTGAATAAAAAGTTTTAAATTCTCCTGTTTTTCTATGTATTGTGACTAATTGAAGCAAAGGTCTTGGCTCGTGTCACGGTTTCCCAATATATGGAAATCGGAGCGCTACAAAAATCAACAAGACATAGATGAGAAACCCCAACCCAATAGTGTAGGGAGGACTAGCTAGCTTTTCCTTCGCCTTCCTTGTTCTTGCTCCTCTTCAAGAACACCTCAAGAAAATGAAACCACTCTATTTCTTTTGATTTGATCTCTCTTTCTTTTCTTTCTTCTAAATTTTTTTCTGAAATTAAAACAAGTTGAAGTAGAAGAAATATCAGAAGAAGAGATGGGGTGAGATGAGATGGAGAAGGAACAAAATGAAAAATGGCTTTCCTATAGGGTTGGCTGGCCAAGGGTTTACATAGGAGGAGAGGGGGTGGGCTTGTGGGCCAGAAGAAGCCATGTGTTCTTCTCATTTGTGGCTCAAACAAATTTGAGATTAAATTGAAAATTTAAATTGCAATCAACACCCTACTCATCTCTAACCCTCCATTTGATCATGATGGATAAAAAAATAAGAGATAATTTCCCAAAATCACACACTACATGATTTCGTACAAACGTACGAAATCGATATAGAACATATATGTACATATATCTGTCTATACAGATAATTTTTATTAGTTAAAATGAATAATCTCTACCAAAAATATTTTAATTTTGAAATAATAATAAAAAATAATTTTATTACCGGCTTGGAAGATTTCAGTACCAATTTGATACAATACAGATGTATACAGACTAGTATATATATATAGATAATGTTTATTAACAAAACTGGGTAATATCCATCAAAACATTTCAATTCTGAAAATAATAATAAAATAATAATAAAATAATAATTTTTAATATCAGGCTGGGATTTTACAGATATTAAAAACGCATTTTACAGGATTTTGTACAAGTGCCAAAAACAGATACAATACATATATATACTTACTTGTATATATATACAAATAAGTTTTTATTAATAAAACTAGATAATTTCCATAAAAATATTTTAATTTTAAAAATAATAATTATTCAAATATAATATCCAACCGGGATATTACAATGCTGGCATTCAGGAGTGAATTTACGTCGCTTTTGCTAAACAGGTTTGGCCCCAGAAGCAACATTAAGGGTGATGCATGAGAAGCTCTTCAGATATTCCAGGCATATCGGCCGGCAAATAGATCGCGATTTCCCCTATAAACTGAATAATGTCGGTTCTGACAGAAGTGGGAAGGACTTTACTAATCTGGAATGTCCTGATCGGCTCTCCTTATAAGAAGGCCACTTCTTCCAGCTCGGCTCTGATATAGGTTAGCTACTCCCTTGGGGGAGTTCAAGGGCTTCAAGGGAGAGGATCGACCCTCCTATCGAAGTCATGTAGCATTTGCGAGCCGCTTCTTGGCTCTCTCTAACTCCCCCACTCCTGTTGCGGTGGGAAATTTCATCTTCTTATGGTAGGATGAGGGTATGACCTGAAGAGCAGCTAGGCCTGGTCGGCCCAGGATGACAATGTAAGCAGCCTTCACATCTACCACCATGAAATCCATCGGCTCGGTTTGGGTCATTGGGGTTTTGCCAGTGGTTACGTCGAGAGTTATGACACCCTCGATCATCACTGGAACCCCGGTGAACCCGTGGAGAGTGTAGCCGACGGGCTTGAGTCGGTCCTTGGACAACTTAAGACCCTAGAACGCTTCTAAAAAAAGGATGTTGACCGATATGCCGTTGTCAACCAGGACCCGGCATACATCGAAGTTGGCCATATGTCGGTTGATCACTAGAGAATCAGAATGGGGCGTTCGGAAGCCCTCCAAATCTTTATCTGAAAAAGTAACAGGGACCCCAAGACCCTTTGGGGGAGATTTGAACTCCTCCCGAAAAGCCTTCGTCGAAGAGGTGAACTCCGTGCATAACCATCCTACTCTTGTCAGTAATCAGAAAGATTATGAAATAGATTTATGTGGAAAGCTCTTTCATAATCTTTTTCCACATAAAGCGCTTTCATAATCTTCATGGTTACTGACAAGAGCGTCGGAGGGTTCGTTGTTGGGATCCATCTCGGTGTATCGAACGTTTTGCAGGTTCACAGCAGTGGCAAGAAACCAGTTAAACTCCGGTGAAAGTCAATGGGTTTGCTTATTCGTTTCCTGAAAGAATCCACAAATTCATCTATTTGTTCCCACACCCGTGGTTCAGTTTAAACCATCTTCATGGTTGAAAGAGAAAGTGAATTCAACCCCCTGTGGTATCCTTAAATCCAAATCCATATATAATATTCATTTGAGCCGTTTAGAACAAATTATAATTTGTAAAAAATGCAAGGATCCCCATTTAGGATAGAGAATAGATGAAGTCAGATTTTAAGAGCCTTACCCGCGACATACAGACATTAAAGTCATAGCATTGGCTGTAATGCGGCTGTTAATGAAATACGTTTAATCTACTGTGTTTGAGTATGGTAAGTTTACTATAGGTTATGTCATGAAAATACATACAGGAGAAGTTTCCTATACAATTGGTAAAGCAATTTCTTTAATAGATGATAGCGGGAATGTTGTTCAGGGACCCAAAGGCCCTTGGGGGGAGGATGGTTTTGCACGGAGTTCACCTCTCGGACGAAGGCTTTTTCAGGAGGAGTTCGAATTTTCCTCCATTGGGCCTCCGTGTATGAGATGTAGGATAGCTTCACCTTCAGAATTAGGGATCTTGGCGTGTTGCTCAGTTTGCTTATTAGCCCCTCGGGGGCGGAGGAGGATCTGCTCTGTCCTTCCTCACGAACCTAGAAAGTTGCCCCCTCTGAATGAGGGCTTCAATCTCGTCTTTGAGGGCCCGACATTCATCCGTGTCGTGGCCATGATCCCTATGGAAGCTGCACCATTTGTCCCTGTTTCTTTTTTTGCCCTGGTGTGTTCATCTTCGGAGGTGGTGGGCGGAGACCTTCTTTCCCGAAATCCATCAGGATGGTTGAAACACTCGCGTAAACTTCTCGAAGCGAGGACGAGGGTGATGCTGGCCTCCATTGTCTTTCTGGAGCTTCTTAGCTCCTTCCTCTTTAGCGCCTTTTCGTTTGTTTTCGAAAAGATGATCCCTCAAGAGGGGTGGTTGAGAGCCTCTTCCGCTCGAATGTACTTCTCACTCCTAAGCAGGAGTTCTGAGAAATCTCGAGGTGGCTTCTTAGCAAGGGATGTCCTGTGGTTGTCGTTAGTGACGTTGGATTGGAAAGCTGCAGAGGCTATCGACTGGTCTTGGGAGGCGATGGACCGGGCCTCGGAGGTAAAACGCTTAACATAGTCCCTTAGCCGCTTGCCCTTCCTTTGATGGAGTAATAGTAAGGAGGTGCTTGTCTTTTCACCACAGCGGCTACTCACGAAATGAGTAAGGAAGAGCCCTTCAAATTGATCGAAAGAGAAAATGGAGGCCGAGGCGAGTCGAGAGTACCATTCTCTCGCAGGCCCCTTTAGCGTGGCAGGGAAGGCTTTGCAAAGGAGCGCATCTGAAGCCTGGTGGATCATCATAAGAGTTTTAAAACTCTCAATGTGGTTAGCGAGGTCCGACTCCCCATTGTATGACTCAAAGTTAGGGGGCTTGATGTTTTTCGGGACGGGACTTCCATGATGGTCCGGGAGAATGGAGGCCTGCTCGGTCGAAAATTCCTCGCCCGTTGTTGCTCTTCTATGTCAAGTCAGCCACGGTCTACTGCCATCTCGTGGAGTGGCGGTAGATCGAGTCTTCCCTTTGGTCATATCTTGCTGAGCCCCGGGACTCGTCCTCATGCGAAAGAGGACTGGGAGTGCGACGGTGATAGCTTGGGGCAGGTTAAGAACTGGGAGTGCGACGGTGATAGCTTGGGGCAGGTTGAGGACTGGGTGCCCGCTGATCATGCTTAGGAGCAACATTGAGGGCCCTCAGAAGTGCTTCTTGAAACTGCTGGAACTCTGCCCTTATGACAGGTGCCTCCCGATCTCGGTGGTCCCTTGGAGCGGACCGATCGGTCGGGGTGCGACTCCTCCTCTGACGGCACGGGGGTGACTCCCTCTACCTCCTTGGAGAGTTAGATCTTCTACGGTCCGGTCTACGAGGGGATCGGGCTCTAGAGGAACGAATCGCTGGACTCCTTTGATGTTCACGGCGGGGAATCCCGTCATGGGTCCGCCTCTCATCCAAGCAGGTCTGAAGATCTATCCCATGCTGGCGGTTGACAATAATGTGTCGGAGATCCTTTGGCGTTGGAGGACTATGAGAGGCCATGGAGTCGGATTAGGGGTTATGTATCGAGACATGGTCATGATGAGGAGGTTGCCCTTGGCGACTTCGGAGGGAGGGTTCGGCGGCAGCCCCTTGATGCCCTTGAGGAGCCTGCTGGGGCTGAGATTGCTGAGGAAGGGGCCGTCCAGACTGCGGTTACTGGACGGGTTGAGGGAGAGGCTGTCCAGGCTACGATTACTGGACTTGCTAGACGGGTTGAGGGAAGACCTCTTGAAGTGGAGGAGGAGAAGGAGCGGGAGTGGCTCTGTGGTTGGAGACCGTTGCCATCCCCTTCTTTGGAGGCATAGCTTGAAACTACTTTCGCTGATGAAATAGGGTTGGATTGCTTTTCATTTCCCACAGACGGCGCCAATCTGTTGCTGCAAATTTTGGTGTGGGAGCAAACAGATGAATTTATGGATTCTTCGAGAAAACTAATAAGCAAACCCGTTGACTTTCACCGACGTTTGACTGGTTTCTCGCCGCTGCTGTGAACCTGCAAAAAGTTTGATACACCGGGATGGATCCCGGGGACGAACCCTCCGACGCTCTTGTTAGTAATTAGGAAAATTATGAAAGAGCTTTATGTGGAAAAAGATTGAGTACCTTATTATGGTGTGGGGAGAGGGGTATTTATAGTTGCCTTTAGAAAGAGTGTAAAAAAATGATTTATCCCTATGTCCCGGTGTTTTTGGATAAGATGTAGAGTTTAAACTCGTTTCGTGATAAGAGAGACTGTTTAAACTGCCTCTTAGAGATAATCACGAATTTGAATTACTCTTTGAATATCTGAATTGGTTTGTAGCGGGTTGTTACCCATACCCAATAGGACATATTCGTTTTTGGGTTATTGGGCCTCGAAGAAAAGCCTAGTTCCCATTTTGGACCCGTTTGTAGGTGAAATTACCGTTTTACCCCTGAGAGCTTTAAGTTTTATGACCGATTTGAACGGTCCCGATTTAGTCCCATTTTTAGCCATATCAGATATTTAATTAGATTAAATGGGCTGATTAAAGTTCAGAGGCCCACACACGAATCTGACCCAGGTCGGATTGTGAGCCCAACATCCTCATTACTCTCTTAGGGTTAATTTTCGGTAGTTATATATATGATACATATCAGTGGAAAAGAGTTACATGAGAAAACCCTAGCCGTCACAGAAATTGTGAGAGAGAGATCGTGAGGAACAACCCCATCTCGCAGCTAGCACCGCAGCGTGAGGAAAGCTTGGTTTTGATCCGTTCATGTGGATACCTTAGATGCACCGCAGCATTGCAGTTCTATGATCGACATATCTTGGAGACAGCAGATCCATCCATAAGGTATAATTCCTAAACACGATTTATGGTTTTCGCATGGATCCATGGTTAGGTTTCAATAATTTTGTAATTTTTCCGCTGTGTATTCAATTTGTGTTTGCCACTGAAACCTAACACCGTATCTCGCTCTGTTAATTCCTGAGGTACCTTGATAAGAATGGGATGTTCTATTTTTCTATGTTGGTGGACACAAATGGACCATTATGGATCTTCGGCGCCATGGGTATGTTGCGGTGTATCTGTAAGTTCGTCACGGCTTTTAAGAGAGGTCCGATGCACCGGTTATTAGTGGTAAATGGGGACACCCCAAATTTTTATAACCTCCTCAATCTTGTTGTACTTATCGGGAACAGGAAGGTGTACAATAGTGAAATGTATTGCATGGCGAGGGTTCGAAACCCAGAAACTAGAGAAGACGGCTTGATTTGGAGCGTATGTAGTATGGGATGCATGCGTGTCCAAAGTCTTGCTGACATTAGACTAAGTGTATCCATTTTTTGTACCTTGTGTACTATGCATTAGACTTCAGGTCATGGCATACACTGATACTAGGAAATTAGGATGCACGTTTTTGTTTTCATCAAGGCTGGCTGTGATTGCTAGTTGGAGATCGCTGTTTTCTTATCAGCATTGGGTTAGTATATGTACTGACGTGCCTGCTCAATTAGGTGCTGGATACCGAGTCGTGAGTGTAGGAGGACTCAAGACAAGCAGGACATCCAAGTGGAGTAGTATTACACCTACCTACCATTCGAGCAGGGGCAGGAATATCAGAGTAGCGCAACAGAAGATTCGAGCTACATGGTGCATCTCAGGGAAGCAGTTTGACCACTCGGTGGAGTTCCAGTGGAAGATCAGTTGACTTCCGATCTGAAGGGCAGGAGAAATGTTGGGTAGTATTTGTAATACTTTAATGTAATTTGTATTCTTGTTCAAGAAAAAGATAATAATTGTAATTGATAATGTAATGATTTTATTTGGAAATAAAAAGTTTTTTTAAATTACCGTGTTATTATTGTGTTGAGATGCATTTGAAGGAAAAGATTCTGGTTTGTGTCATGGATTTTCGGTAGTGGGATCCAGGGCGCTACACAAACCCCCAGATTTCTGTAGATACTGGTCAAAAAAATATATCAGTTATTATCAATTTGATTTCATCTTTTCATCACCACACATCATCTCATCTTTTATTTCAATAATTTGCCACATCTTTGACTTTAATCATGCGATTTATTATCACATTATCTCACATACTCACATACATCTAGTTATTTCATTTATAAGATTATTACCTCATATTATTCCGTGTCATAAACGCACCAAAGTATTTATACTCACATTATAATATCTTATGAACATGCCAAATTAAGTAGATCATCATATTATATTACCGCCCATTAGTTTCACTTTAAGCAATCACTACATTATACATATACTCACTCATTGATTTCATCGATTATTCTAACATAACTCATTATCACCCATGTATATCACAAACATACACCCAATAGGTGAATACATCATAACACTGAATATTCAAAACACATAAATTCTCCATACAACACAGTTTCAATATATAAAAATTCTGTATTTCGGTTAAATCTTCATTTAGCTAAAACATACAAAAGTCCCTTCGAAACCCGCGTAAATTTCTGTCACAACATAATATATTTACTTAGTATAATCATACTCACTTGATATCCCACGAAGAATCGAAGCACCACTACTCCATCACGCATCCGAAGTCGCTAACATCTCATATTATCAAATTTTAGAGCCAATTAGGGCTCAAAACATCCAAACTAGTCATAGGTAATAATAATACTAATCCCAATGTCAATCAGGCATTTTATTGAACGCCGGGCATGCACACGTGTGATGCACGTATTATTCTAGTTCCTAACGGAGTTTTATTTCCATAAAATTCACTAAAAACCTTCTAAATTAATTAAAACAATCGTCAATATTCTACATGATAAAAATATTTATTAGCATTAATAACATAAATTTTCTACTACACACTAGCAATTTCTTAAAACCCAACTCTATGTTAACTAGTGACGACACATTGTTTGTCCACAAACCAATAGCTAATCACCCCTAGCATAATCTAGGCACTCTAATCATTCTATAATATAACTATTTTTTAAAAGAAATAACAACCATACAATTCTACTAGCAAATCTACAATTATATATACCTTAACAACAATGTCACTACAAATCAATGCAGGACCGCGGAAGAGCATGCCACACTCTCAAAACCCCCAAAGAAATCAAACAAAACAATGGAGAAAAGGTGAAATTTGAAAAACCCTAACCTCACCCCTCATGGGTTTCGGTCGGGAAAAAAAGAACGAAACGAAGAAGAAGAAAGGGGGTTCGGGTCTGAACAAAATGAACGGGTAGAAGAAGAAAAGTAAAAGATGGAAAATTAATTATAAACCCCTCCTAAACTCTTTCATTACTTTCAAGTCCTTCTAGTTCTATCTTTCATAATAAATTTCAATAAAATTCGCTCCACCAAATGAATAAATTAATGAAAGAATATATATATATATATATATATATATATATATATATATATATATATATATATATATAATAAAATTGCATATTTATGCATAATAATAACAATAACAATAATATCTACTCACAATAAAAGTTATATAAACGACTATTTTGAAATTATAAAATAGTGGAGTGTTACAATATACACCCCTCAAAAGAAGCTCGTCCTCGAGCTACATGGGTTAAGAAAATTCTTCAAACAATTCCAGATACTTTCTCCTCACCATCTCCCCAAATTCCCAAAATGGCGTACTCCATGTATAAGGGAAACCTTTAAGAATACCCAATCTCCAACTTCCAACTTCAAAAGGTTGTCGCCGCTGATCTGCATAACCCTTTTGTCGACTACACACCTCAAAAAAAGGCTTATTCATTCTCCCCTGATAACTATTATCCTTCTCCATTCCAGGCCACCAAAATATCCTTTTAAAATCTCGATACATCTTCATGCCTCCGGGATAAACAATATACTTAGTATAATGAGCAATCTCCATCACCCACTACCATAAACCATTCATATCAAGAACACAAAGTCTACGATGATAACGAGGAGCTCGTTCACTGCCTACTAACTAATCAGTAGGGATTCCTCAACCTCATCCAGAATCAGGTCATGCATCATTTGTAACAAGCAAAATCTTGAATCTGAGTTCGAATGATTAGCTATAGGATAGACGACTGTACTGGTAAACTGTCCAAATGTAAAGTCATATCACCCTCTGCTACTGAAGTAAAATCAAATTGACCCAATATTTCTAATACTGTCCACTCCTGGGACATAATAAAAACCAATATCCTTCTTCTTACTTAAGACATCCGTCACCATATTTGCTTTCCCGGGTGGGACTTTATTTCAACCTCAGGCTACTAAAGAATTCGAGCCACCTTTTGACGCCTCCTGCTAAGCTCCTTTTACGAAAACAAGTACTTCAAACTCTTCTAATCTGTCAAAAGCTGAAACTGCTCCCCAACAAAGAAGGTCTCCACATCTTCATTGTAGACACTACTGCCACCAATTCCAAAGCTGAGTAGGATAACTCACTCCATATGACTGCAATGGCCTAGATATACAAGTCATAAACCTGCCTTTCTGCATCAAACTGCACGTATAACTGTACCACATGCATTAGTATATACTTAGAGAGGTACTCCCTTCTCGGGGGTAATCAAAATAGGAGCTATAGTCAATATTTCCTTTAACTCTTGAAATACCTTTTCCACTGCTCGAACCATACAAACGACACATTATTCCGGGTAAGCTGAGTCATCGATGCAGCAATAATTGAAAATCGAGGAATGAACCTCCGAGAGTTCTAGTTTATATTTATACATAAAGTTTGGGTTCTCCTATTCTAAATCTTATCCGATGTGAGCTCCTTGTCTTGTTTCGGGGCTTTCCCACTCGGGCTCGGGAGTCCGCCGCCCCTCCACAAGGTGTTGCTCGAGTCGCCCCTTCCTATTGTCAGTCCAACCAAACGCAAGAAACTCTGAATCTCTGACACATTCGTGGGTTGTTTCCCGTCTTTTCACCGCTGTAACTTTCTCCGGATCCATAGATATGCCTTCAACAGACACAATGTGCCCCAAAAATTGCACTTGTCGCTCCCAAAAATGACAATTTAAGGACTTTTCCTACCACTTCTGGTCCCAAAGTGTCTACACACAGTTCTGAGGTGCTATCTTTGCTCCTCCATGCTGCGAGAATACACTAAATTATCCTTAATAACCACAATCACGAACCTGTCGATATGAGGACGGGCAGTTCGATTTATCAAATCCATGAAAAATGCAGGGGCATTCGTCCACCCCTAAGGCATCACCAAATAATCATACAGTTCATACCGGGTGCAAAAAGCAGTCTTTGGGATACTTCCCTCTTCGATGCTCATCTGATGGTACCCAGTCTGCAAATCTAGCTGTGAAAACACTCACTCCCCACAACTAATCCAACAAACCATCTCTTCTCAGCAATGGATACTTATTCTTAATAGTCACCTTATTCAGTACACATTCTCAGTGAACCTTCCTCCAATATAGCAGAAAGTTTACAACCCACATCAATAATTTCAATCTTCACCTTGGGTATTTCCACCGAACCCAATAGACACATACATCGTCCAAGGCATTACACACAATTAGAAACTGGGTTTCATTGGGCTTTCTCACCCGAATCCTCCCTGCATCATACTCCAACTATGCATAAACCTTCACAACCAATCCATCTCCCAATATCAAATAATAACGACTACCGCACATCACCCCACAGTCTATTGGACATACTCCTATAGGACACACACAGGATCCCAAGGAAATTGCCCCTCTCGGCACACATCAATCAATATAATAGAACACTCCAATGGTGTACTAATTCTCATCGAGGCTTCTAAAGAGGACATAAGAATGCCATAATGCAAAACATATGCAGGGGCTATGAAAAGTAATGCTGACCCAAAGTCAGACAAAAGTCTAACAGGGCGCACCATTCAATAACATAATCCATACTTAGCAAAACACTCTCCAAGCATAAAATATACTTCACACAAAGTTCACATTTTCTACTTAGCAATAAGGAACCCATACACACATGGCAGGATCGAAAGAATAAACAAGAAATTTCTAGTTAATCTTAGCTCTGATACCAAACTGTAACACCCCAATATTTTTTTTTTAATTAATTATTTTTTTTCTCTACCATTCCATTCAAAAGTTTTCCAACTTAATCTATTTCTTATCTATACCATTTCTTACTTAGAAAAATACTCATATATTTTTATTAAACATTTCGGCAGAGTTTCCTCTGAAATATTAGCCCCTTTATAGTTATTCCTTACGAAAATTTGCAAACAATTACAAATATCAATGTACCTGTAATATATATCAATCCACCCCAGGCCAAGTCATTCAACAACACACAGGCAATAATATATGGGGCTCTGGGGGCATAATTCCTCATAATACACAAGATACAATTTAAAAACCATAAATGCTTTCGAAAACATATAAGATTTTTATAAAAACTTTAGAAAAACCTTTCAGAAACCAACTACAGACCCTGGTACTCCACAACGAGGTGGGTACGGGCTTTCATACTCCATCACAGCACTATATATATTATTATCTCTTACTGTTGTACACATATTCCTCCATAATACAAACTATCACCCAAATACTATCTCCATCTCTACATAACTTAGGATAATAACATATATAGTAGATAAATATACAACTCATTCGGATACGGAAAAAGTATAACTATCAAAATCAAATAACTACTACGGTATCTCACCTCGCTGCTAATCAGTACCTGCAAGAGAAAAGGGGACATCCACCTCCTGGGAGGGACTGCCCTAACCCCCAGAAAACAACAGGGGTCAGCCATAACTGGTGTGAGTATAATTTACTAGTAATAAATTGAACTATATAAAGAAAATGTAAAGAACTTACGCATATCATGATAAATAAGTCAACCTGAAATTTGAATGAAAAAACATCATAAAGGGACTTCATACTAAAGTACCCCTTTAAATCTTCAATCCATCAGCATATCATCTGATACTATATTTATTTTATTGCATATCATCACATTCATTCGTTCTTAATTTATATATCATAACATCTCATAATACCTCAACTTCCATTCTCATTAAAACTATTACAAATTTTTCTTCTTTTCATTCTAATTTCATCATATAGCTTATTGAAAAGCTCATTCTCATTTTATCATAGATTTTACTTTATAATTCTTTTTTTATCTCATCATACAACTCAAGTTACTTTTCACTCTTATTAATAATATATATTACTTTCATTTCGCTTTCGTCTCATATTACACTTTACTGTAACTTCATTCTTATCAAATTATACTCCGCACATAGTTTGGATAATATCACACCTACAACCCAAAGCCGATAGCTTGAAATATTACTTTACTTTATTCCCATTTTCATCTTACAATTTTTTTTACTTCCATTTCCATCTCGCAATTCAACAATCATATCAACATCCCGTCAATTCATCCTGGGAGTTTTGCCAAGGCAGGTAGTTCCCACTATTCCCATGGAAATAGCGGGCAGTAGTTTCTCGACACAATTTCAAGGCATCAACTCGCATCACACTTATCTTTAGTTTTGAACTCATTCCTATATCCGTCACTTAACACACATCACTTTATGCATCATACTAACATCACATATAACTTTACTTTTCATTCATATCATATTATTTCATACATACACACTTTCTTTACTTCTTTTACTCTGTTACATTCTACAATTTTTTCAAGTTATTCCCATTAATTTTACATACATAATTCCTTCTCTGTTATACTCATATTCCTACCATCACATTAATTCATATATATAATTCCTTCCTTTTTTGTATTCAAATACATAACATCAAACTAATTCGCATGTTTAATTCCTTCACTTTTTATATTTAATCCCATAGCAAAAATGTTAATTATCTACATATCGCCATTTCTATATTTTCATTTATAATTACATAATGCAATTTCCTCGTTCTTCATACTTATTTAACCACATACTTCTTTTACCATTCATTTTCATTTGCATACTCATGAATCATATTCTTTCATACTCATCTTCATATATATACATTTTCTTTCACTATACTTATTTATTTTCACTTAGATACTTACTTCACTTTCTCATTTTCACTTTACATCATTTCCACTTTACATCGGATACTTTCTTTTCTTTCTCAATCTCATATCACATTATATGATTTCTTTACTTTCTCATTCACATTTCACTTTCTTTACTTTCTCATTCACATTGCACTTTCTTTATTTTCTCATTCGCACTTCACTTTCTTTACTTTCTCATTTGCACTTCACTTTCTTTACTTTCTCATTCGCACTTCACTTTCTTTACTTTCTCATTCGCATTTCACTTTCTTTCACACTTCACTTTCTTTACTTTCTCCTTCACACATCACTTTCTTTACTTTCTCATCCACACTTCACTTTCTTTCATTTTATTAATTTTTCGACCAGCGAGGCACAGTATCCTAATATACTGAAAGCCGACAACTCAGTAAACACGCGGACCTCTGTCCCCTCGGGGTCGTACGCATCCGAGGCTACTTCTTCCTCCTAACCTATGCCAGCGAGGGAAAACAGCGCACCCTAAGTAGAACTTGGGTACTTCCTCTCGGCCGAAGCCAGCGAGGGAAACACTGCACCCCAAACAGAGTTTGGGTACTACCTCATGGCAAAACCTGTAGAACCCCATATTTTCAAATATTATTTTAATTATTTGAAAATGGATTTAAATGAATTTTGAGGAACTAATTGATATTTTCTAAAAGATTTATCTTTGGAACACGTGCGGAACACGTGCAAATAATTTTGGTGTAAATATACAATTTGATATTTTTAATAAGTTTTTATACTTATTATGGAGTGTATTCTAAATTTTGGGATTTTTCTGAATAAAGAAACTATTTTTACAAATATCTCGAAAGAGAGGGGCTTTTATGTAAAAAGTCGTTTGGATCTTAAATAAACTATGAAAATTCGTTTTTACTGATATTTTGGTTCTCCATGGTCATCATTTGAATTTAAATATATTTGAAATTTATTTAAAGTCGATTTGGTGAAGATTTAAACAAAAAGGGTGTTTTTGCAAATATGGAATTTATGTAGAATCTAGTGCAAATGTTTTTCTGGAAGGTAAAGGTCAAATATTTTGATTGTAAAATATAATATGTATTACTAGATATTATTTCTGATTTTTCTAGATTTTTATAAATATTTTATGATGTATTTGCAAATATTACAAAAGGGAGGGCTTTTGTGCAAAATCGCCACCCTGAGTGTAAATCCGGGATTTTCTTATCTCTGGACCGTGCTGGATTGTTGGAAAACTTTGTGGTAAAAGGATTTTATTTAGTTTTGATTTATTTAACCTATTTTGACTAAGGAAGGTTATATATGTGAAGTAATAAATTGGAAAAGGGACTATTTTGCAAAAGTACTTCAAAACCCTAATTTCTTTCAATCCCGGCCTGTATAAAAGAGGGTGTGTAGCCGTCATTCGCTGCACAACTCCAGATTTAATATATTACTATTTTCTTGGTGATTGGAGAAGAAGTTCTTGGATCTAGCAAAGGAAGGCTTTTTGTGGATTCTTCTTGATTCTAAAAGGTGAGTGATATGGACTTGTTTTGTTTATGTGAATGTTTGTATGCTGTTTTAGTTTGATGTTTTCGTATCTTGTATGAAATCGATGCCATGGTGGTTATTAGTAATATGCATATGAAATCCATGAAAAGATAGTAGATCTTGTTTAACAATTCTTGATTGCTTGAAACATGTTAAGATTTGAGGATAGTTATGAAAATAAGAAATTGGATGGATGAACCTCTGGACCTTGTGATTACGAATTGGATTAGATTTGAGTTAAGGAAGAGATTCGGTATTGAGATAGACTCCAGTATTGATTATTGATTTCAGACCTAAGATGTGAGATCTGTAGGCCGACAGTCGACTGGGACTATGTATCAGTCGACTGGTACGACCCTAATATTGTATCTTCAGTCTTTTGAGAAATCGTTCGGGACAGTCGACTGGTACTATTGTCAGTCGACTGGTATGCTGAGTAAAGTTTTGTTCAGTCTTTTCGGGACAGTCGACCATGACTCCTACGAGTCGACTGTTAGCACTTGGATTGTTTCTTGAGAATTATTGATAATTGTTTCGGGTAAGTCGACTGATGGTTGATTAAGCCGACTTACTGCACTTGTTAAAATCTTGGATATTGGTTCTCGGGGCAGTCGACTTACTATAGCATAAGTCGACTGGTGCTGATGAGTTTTTCATGATCTTGAGTGTTCTTGCAAATCGTTAGTTTGTTTGTAGATGGATATGTTCGTCGGTGTAATGTCATACCGGGTTCGTATTCGATCTATACCCTCTTAGTTTGTTTGTAGATGGATATGTTCGTCGGTGTAGTGTCATACCGGGTTCGTATTCGATCTATACCCTCTTAGTTTGTTTGTAGATGGATATGTTCGTCGGTGTAGTGTCATACCGGATTCGTATTCGATCTATACCCTCTTAGTTTGTTTGTAGATGGATATGTTCGTCGGTGTAATGTCATACCGGGTTCGTATTCGATCTATACCCTCTTAGTTTGTTTGTAGATGGATATACGGGTATCCGATCTATGGCATTATTGGTGATCGATTGTTGGACATACATCGTTGTATTGAGATTTATTGATAGTTGGACATATTCTGAGATGTGAGGAATTATTGTTTGTTCAGATCAGTCGACTGGTTCCTAAGACAGTCGACTGTACCGTACAGTTGAACTGTACATATTTTGAGAGAGATTGATTGATGGATACTTGATCGTTGGTATTGTTTCTTGACTCGGGTTCACGCATGTACTGGCCTATCATTCTTGTTTTCAGATTACATGTTCAGTTTATGTATTTTTGTTCAGTACATGTTGCTTATGTTTATTTGTTTGTTTATGTTTGTTGTTTATGTCACTCACACCTTTTATGGCTGACCCCGTAGTTTTGGGGGTTAGGGTTCAACTCTAGCCTCACATGTTGCAGGTTGCTTAGAATTGGAGGCTTGGATGCTTGGGTTAGCTTTAGAGAGTATGAGTGATTATAATAGAGCCTTGTGTAATTGTTGTAAAAAAGAGTAATGTAAAAAGGAATTGTTTAATTCAAGGTGTTTGTATTTCCGCTGCAATGTTAAAGATTATTGTAATAAGATTTTGGAATAAAATGACTTGAGTTTTTGGTCTATGTATATTGTTACATTGAAGTGGATCGCTGGGAAAGTGCCACGTATTTTCTAAGTTATTATGTTAAAAATTCGGGGCGCTACAAAACCAATGAGGGAAAAGAAAACACCACACCCCTAGTTTTACTATGGTACTTCCTTGCGACATCTGTCACCGAGGAAATATCACTGCACCCCAGCTGAGTTGGGTAATAACTGGGCCTCAAGCCGATAACTTGGGCGATAAAAGCACCGCACCTCAAACATAGTTTGGGTAATAAACACCACACCCCAAGCTGGTCCTTGGGTGTTAGGAGGTCTAGCCCAAATCCTCAGGATTTTTGTAGGTACTCGTCAACAAAATTTATCAGTTATTATCATTTTTATTTCATTTTTTCATCACCACACAACGTCTCATCTTTTATTTCAATAATTTTCCACATCTGTGACTTTAATCATGCAATTTATTTTCACATTATCTCACATACTCACATACATCTGGTTATTTCATTTATAAGATTATTACCCCATATTATTCCGTGTCATAAACGCACCAAAGTATTTACTAACTCACATTATAATATCTTATGAACATGCCAAATTAAGTAGATGATTATATCATATTACCGTCGATTAGTTTCAATTTAAACAATCACTACATTATACATATATTCACTCATTGATTTCATCGATTATGCTAACATAACTCATTATCACCCATGTATATCACAAACATACACCCGATAGGTCAATACATCATAACACTAAATATACAAAACACATAAATTCTCCATACAACACAATTTCAATATATAAAAATTCCGTATTTCGGTTAAATCTTCATTTAGCTAAAACACACAAAAGTCACTTCGAAACCCGCATAAAATTCTGTCACAACATAATATATTTACTTAGTATAATCATACTCACTTGATATCCCGCGAAGACTCGAAGCACCACTACTCCATCACGCATCCGAAGTCGCTAACATCTCATATTATCAAGTTTTAGAGCCAATTAGGGCTCAAAACATCCAAACCTGTCACAGGTAATAATAATACTAATTCCGATGTCATTCAGGCATTTTATTGAATGCCTGGCATGTACACGTGCGATGCACGTATTATTCGAGTTCCTAACCGGATTTTATCTCCATAAAATTCACTAAAAACCTTTTAAATTAATTAAAATTGTAACCCCTGTTTTCCATTTTCTATATTTTGGGTGTATTTTCTCTTTCTGTGTATTATATTATATCTTGAGCTTATAGGACTACCCCCTCTCTCCTTTCTCTATTTTGAAATAGAGAAATTTTGAAATAGAGAAAGGAGAGCAAAAGTAGGAGTTCAAACTTATCTTACCACGTGCAGACCACACCTTCAACTTAATAAATCAAAATAAAAAAATATACAAAACACAAAAAAACTCTTCCTCTCCCCAAATCCCCCAACCCATCCTCACCCAAAACTCACCCATCACTGTTTGCTGTTTGCAAACCCGCCCTAATCCAAATCATCGCCGTTCGCCATCCACCAGGTCATTAAAATGCAAGTCGTCCCCGTTCGCCTATCCTCGCCATCGTCCCTAGCCCAAAACTCAACTGTAATCGTTTGCCGTTCGCCAGTCCACCCAAATCCAAGCAGCAGCCGAACCTATACCCCAAATCCTCGCCGAGATTATGGTATTCAGGAAGTTGTAAGATCCACTTTTGTTTTGGATTATATATATTTATTATTTTGTAGAATATTGAGAATATGAGATTAATGTATTGATCAAGTTGTAATATCCTCTCTTATTTTGGATTATATATATAGTATAATTATTTGCTAAAGAGGTGAAAATATTTGACGAATATAAGAGTAATGTCTAAATATTCTTTGATTTATTATGTGCGGCTTTGTTTTCCCATGTTAAATTCTTCAATCTTATCTCTATTTATAATATGCGCTCATCCTATTTGATAAAATGCATGAATGAACTGAAATATGTTAGTTGTAGGAGCATGCTGTGTGGTGGGGGACATATGGAACTCAAGTGGATGGGTTTTAATTTTGAATTTGATTAGGGATTTATCCACCAATCTTCGAAATAGGGTTCAGTTAGATGCTTACAGATGTGGGAAGGTTCAAATTTGGGTTCGGGATTATCTTGATTACAATTATTTTCGCATTTGTGGTGCACACGAGGTGTTTGTGAAAATGCTCAAAAGACCTTTATAATTATTTGGCATTATTTTGATTCAATTTAGTCACTGAAATTACATTCTTTCATGTGTTGTCTTGCTAACAGATTTTGGATGGCTGACGAATGTAGATATAGAAAGTAAAAGTCTACAACTTAGCAATTACATTTTTTGTGTTCAATGGTTTCCTCTGTAGTGGTTTCTCAATGCTGATGAACTTTGTCCTATACTATATCTTTTGATCCATGCTCCAGTTTTATGGCGAGAATCTTTTGCCATTATGTAGGCGTGCAAAAAGGGGCCGCTTCATCATGCGCATTATATTAAAAGGATTGATGTAAGTCTCTTAATCTTAAAACTTACATATGTTTATACTTTTTCTGACTAGCATTAGCCCCTTACAAAGTTTATTGAGGGTGTTTCTGAAAAGGAAACCTACATCTTGATTAAAGTTGTTTTACTGTTTTATTTCAATTTTGATTAAAGTTGCTTTCTTTTGCTGCAATCTCAGTAATTTTTCTACTCAATATTGATCTATGGTATAATTACTGTATTGGATTCTTACCTGATAAACTATGAAGATATATATAATCGTACGATCAAATATGTTAAAATTAATTATTTTTTAAAATTATGCATACTATTATATATATATATATATATTATACTATTAGGACAGAGAGTCCTTCCTCTATTAAAATAGAGCAAGGATAGAAAAAGTAGAAAACTAGCATGTGCTAACACATGAGAAAAAAAAGTGGAAACGAACACGTACTCAGTCAATTTACAAAATAATATAAAATAAAATAATAATAAAAACAACCACTCACCTTCTGATGTTGATTATGTTTTATTTGAGAGGGAATGATTTAAGATGAAAGGATTGATTTGAGAGGAAAGGCAGTTGAAAAGCACACTGTGGAGAATGAGATAATAGAGTACATCAAGGAGGAGTCTAAGAAGAGCCACATCCCCACCTATTACTGCATTGTAAGCTCAACTTCGGTAATTATTCGACTTTTTTTTCTTTGCTTTAGAAATATAGAATGAAGTTGGTTGATTTGAAATTGTGAATTTGTTAATTTGTAGATTTATCATCTTTTAATTATATTGTGATCGAAATAGTTAAGGGGCATCTCCAAATTTAGGGATCTAGGGTTTAACTATGTTTTAGTGTTGTGTCGGTATTGAATAGGGTCACCTCCATTCTTTAATGACTTTTATGTTTTTTAAGAACTAAAGTTACTGTGCATGTACATGATAATAAAAGAATATGAACTAATGAAATCTTTCTTAGTGGTTTCAAAGAATACGACCGAAATAGATAAAGATATCATTATTTAGGTGTTCCAAACAAGAGCAGCACATGTTATTAAATAAGATAAACTAGAAAAAAAAGACACAGTGTATATCATCGTTGTATTGTTTAAGTTCCATATATTTTATGAGTCTGTTAAAAGTATTTTAGTCTGTGCAATTTGCACAGGGTAATACTAGTTTATTCGTATTGTATTTCTTCATCTCTTTTTGAACCGTGTATTGGATCTTCTTTTTCTTTATATCCATCAATTTTGACTTGTCGCTTTTTATTTGATCTTCTTGATTCAATTGTGTCATATTATTTCATCCCTGTTTGATCGGGACATTATTTTTTACCCCATTATTTAATTGTTCATGCCCTATTTTACTTATTCATTTTTGATCCTATTCTATTTTCTTGATGGATCTATTAAACGCTAGATAAAACTTTATTCTATTAAATCCCTATTGGATCCTTTTAATCCTATACCCTATTACACCTACTCCTACCCATTAACCTAAACCCTGTACCCTACCCGAAACCAATATGCAAAACCGTAATAATCTACCCTGCCTATACAAATACCCACTGTATCCCCCCTGTTCATCTATCTAACCTAGCCGCTCATCCCTCGCCTTGACTTCGACCCCGGTTGCACCCTCTCCATCCCTCTACGCCCTTTGCACCGCCGATCCTCTTCCTCTCTATCGTGATCTCCCTCAGCGCCGCCCCACACCTCAGCACCCTGAGAACCTTATGCCCCTCCTTCCTTTCTCTTCTCCCACAGCCGTCGCAGCCAATGATTGCCAGGCCGATGCCCCCGTCTCCCCTTCCGTCATCGACATCCAGTTGCAACCGCAACACCGTATCCCCGCTGCCCTCTCTTGTGTGCAGGTGTCGAGTTGTGTGTGGGTTGGTCTCGAGTTGTGATCGTTTGCTCGTGTATTCGTTCATTCGTTGTGATTCGTACCCCGGGAATCCGTTTCCGTTATTCTCTTTGTATCGTCGTTTTCGTTGTCGACTATAAGGCAAGTAACTTGTATTAAATTCTGTTGCAAATACAAGTACTAAATGCCGCATGTAGTGTAGGTTTGTTCTAGAGGCAATTCTTGTGTAAAACCCCTGTTATATATCTTGTCTCTATGTGTTGACCCACCCGTAGTTGTCACATTACACACACGACATGAAATAACTTAGGGATGATCACTTCTTGATGTATACATGCATGTTGTTCGTATGATGTCGTATGCTTGCTTGTATTAGTCATAGTATAACTTGTTGTAGACTTGCTAAATAACCTATACCATGTTGTTTGGATATCTAGTATACCATATTTCACACTTTGTTATGAGTTGGATGTGTTTCGTATGATGTAGATGATTTTATGCATGAGGAATGATTCTGTTTTTATTGTTACCCCATTTTTGTTCAGTATTTTAGACCCTATTAAGGTCAGTATATGAAAATTAATATAAATTGTAGAGAATTCTGTCCACTTTCTAGATTTTCTGACAGATCTTAGTTTCGATTTATGAGTTGCAAGTTATGGCTATTTTACTACAGATGTGTAGAAAAATTTCAGATTTAGTTTTTATATGAATTCTGTATGGTAATCTATTTTTATACTGAGGTTAAAGATAATATTTTGATCCAATATTTTGTTGATTACAACTAGACCTGATTGAGATTAACCCTTAATTTTTGTGAATTTAATTGCTAACTTTTATAAACTATTCTATACTTGCAAACAACTACTTTACCGACAGAATTATCATACTGTTCAGTAAAGAAACATAATTTCGACCTGATTCTATTTGCTACCTATAAAAACTTTGTGAATATGAACTATAGCCTACTATAACAACTTTATCACCCTTTTGACGGATCTGGATTTTGATATGTATTTTGTAATCTATTGCTGTTTTAGTACTATTGTGTTCATGATTCCAGATTTACAAAACTACTATATCTTGCTGCTTTCTGATTTTACTTGACTATTCTATCTATGTTGGAAAATTATGAAACTTTATTTTCTGTTACTAAACATACTAGGGAATACCCCAAATTTTTCTTGGATTTAATCAGTAAGTTTTAATGCCATTTTCCTGTTTATGGATACAAACTTCTAATTTCTGGCTGAACATGTTTTCTGGATACAATTCTGTTTTGAGACTTATTTTTGTGAAATACCATATGACTTATATATATTTTCTGGATTTGTACGAGAGTCTATTTTCCAGATTCTCTAACGGATCCAAGTTTGCATATTTTTAGGAACGGAGATTTCAGATTTGGTGCAGCACTCTCTTGCTGTCCTGAACTAGAACTTTCGTTGTCCAATCCATTTATGTGTTGATTTTCACTTGTACATGTTTATCTTCCAACCTGAACCTATTACTTGTTCATGCCATGTTATTCTTGTTCTGTTTTGTACACGTATATGGCTATTTAATAACAATAATAAATAACCAAGCTGAGGTTAAGGGAAAGACCTTAGTAGTAGACAATATAGGTATATGTACTCAGAAGGGGTCCGCGTTTCCTATTACCTGTTGCCATATTTCATGATTACATGATTCATGCCTGTTATTACTATCTGATTATATGTTGCCATGATTCATGACGATTCATGCCTGTTATTACTATATGTTTCCATGTTTCATGATCACATGATTCATGTCCGTTCCTGCTGCAGTGATTTCACGACTACGTGATTCGTGTCTGTTACTTGTTACATGACGCTTGAGTACACGGCCCTATAGAAACCCACCACTAGGCCTAAACGTAATTTGCATGTAAGTAGCAACCATGTAGTAAAAACCTGGGACGCATGATGTGCTACCTAGATAGAAATAAATAAAAGTTTTGACATAAAAAGATACCTGATGCATGATTACCTGTACATGCTTATCTGATACATGATTACATGTACATGCTACCTGACACCTGTTACATATTTACCTGCTTGCATGATTACCTGTTACATGTCACATATACCTGTTGTCTCACCACATTACTTGATTTTGTTCATGATTCATGCTAGTTGTTCTTTTCTGTTGCCATGTCTATTCCGTGCTATGCTTGCTTCCACTGTTACTCTATGTTGTTTATTCTTTTCCTGTACTTGTGCCTGTACTACAAGCGGCGTGTAACTTGCATTGAAGGGCGTTTCGTTTTCTTTTTTCTTTTTCCTGTGATTTATTAAATTGTAGATTATGGTGACCAGTTGCCTGATGGAGTAGGTGATCTGAGATTCTAGTTCCTGGAGTTCTGGCCATTATTATTATTATTATTTCCTACTTCTTATTTTGAATAAATGTATCAGTTACTTGGATTATTTGTATTGGGCAATGTGACCCAGAATTATTAACTTGTTCAGATTTAGTTTATTTAAGATTATTAAATTTTGTTTCAAGTAAATTCTGTTGGTATTGATTCATATATGCATTCTTGGTTGACTTCTCTTGCTTCCTACTCTGATTATTCCTGTGAAATATTGTAAAGATCCTGACAGCTTATGGATGATGAAAATCATTTGCTGGACTTAGTCACGTATCCGTATTCCGTATTCCCTTTTTGGAAAGCGGGGTGTGACAAAAACAATCGACAATATTCTACATAATAAAAATAATTATTAGCATCAATAACAAAAATTTTCTACTACACACTAGCAATTTCTCAAAACCCGACTCTATGTTAACTAGAGACGACACATTGTTTGTCCCCATACCAATAGCTAATCACCCCTAGCATAATCTAGGAACTCTAATCAATCTATAATATAACTATTTTTTAAAAAGAAATAACAACCATTCAATTCTACAAGCAAATCTACAATTATATATATACCTTAACGACAACCCCACTGCAAATCAATGCAGGGTCACAGAAGAGCATGCCACACTCTCTCAAAAGCCCCGAAAGAAATTACACAAAACAATGGAAAAAGGTGAAATTTGAAAAACCCTAACCTCACCTCTCATTGGTTTCGGTTGGGAAAGACAGAACGAAACGAAGAAGAAGAGAGGGGGGTCGGGTCTGGACAAAATGAACGGGTAGAATAAGAAAAGTAAAATATGGAAAATTAATTATAAACTCTTCCCAAACTCTTTCATTACTTTCATGTCCTTCTAGTTCTATCTTTCATTATAAATTTCAATAAAACTCGCTCCACCAAATGAATAAATTAATGAAAGAATATATATATATATATAATAAAATTGCATATTTATGCATAATAGTAACAAAAACTATAATATCGACTCACATCAAAAGATATACAAACGACTATTTTGAAATTATAAAACAGAGGAGTGTAAGAGACGTGGGGCTCCGACTGTGGGCCCCTGACTCGGCCATACGGGTCGCCGATACCCTGTCCGAGGGTCCTGTGGCGATCGAAGTGGTCGAGAAACTTGCCCCGCCTCGGGACCGGCAGGCCATGGAGTGAGACACCATTGAGTCCAGCTATATTTAGTGGGCTCAGGAGAGCATGCAGGTAACCTTTGTTCCGCTCTGATTCCCTTATACCTTGGTTGCTATTTTTTCATCCAAGTCTTATTCCCTCGGTTGTAGGCGTGCCTGGAGGGTTCCCAGGTGATTAAGCTGCATCACCAGGAGCTGAAGAGGGAGGTGTGTTGTAATGCCCTGATTTTTCATTTATGAAAAATTATTTTATTTTTGCACGTAGTGTGCACGTGCAATATTTTTGTAAATATTTTCATCAGGATGAGTATAGATATTTAAATATGTGCCTTTAATTATTTTTCTATAAAGCCTTCTTTCAATTAGACAAAAGTATTTTTCCTAAAGCCCAAAAATTTAATTTATTTATTTTATTTTTAAAATATTTATTTTGGCCCAAAACTAAACCCCATGAACTATTTTTATACAACTTGTCATGTAGAATACAATTTAAAGACTATTTTATTTTTATACAAAAATTTAATGTACAATTTTGGACCAAGTGGCATGCACGTGCATTGCACGTACACGTGCAATATGCACATCCCCATGCTTGGCCGGTTGCAATCTTTTGGAGGGAAAAATCAAATTTTGGAGTGGAGATCATGCTTGGTGGTTACTTGATTGTGGGTAGTTAATGCAACTCCTACTTTTATCTTAGCCCTCCATCTTATAACCAACCACTTGATCCTAGCCATCCATTCTCCTTGATTTTTAGTATAAATACCCCCCCCCCCCCGCCATGGCTAGTTATTCTTGTGCCAATTATTCTCTTCCAAACCTATAGTTCAAATACCTTAGTGATTGTGTGAGTTAAAAGATTGAGAGTGTGTGGGATTGTGCTTGCAATACCAAGGAGAAGAAGAGGCCGGCATCAAGGAGTGCTCTCGGTTTTGGCTTAGAAGTGTTCGGTTTTAGGTGTGCTTGGAGGTTCGTGTGCGCGCATCTAGGAGGAGAAGCATTCGGTTGCAAGGACTTTTGTTTAGGAAGTTGCTAATTGTGTTTGTCTCTCTATTTGAGGTGGGTAGATTCTCCATATTTCTAAATTAGAAATGCATGTTAGATATGAATGAATGAAGCATGAAAGAAATTAAGAAGAGTACACTTTAATTAGGAAAAAAAATAACCCATTGAATGATTGAATGTGGATATGCAATTTTATATGTGGTTCTATTATTTAAGTTGTATGCGAATTGATTAGAATCATGGATTGATTGATGAAAACACATTTATTACCATCAAGAATTACACACAAAAGTTAGTAGATTGATAATGCTATTTCATGTGTTAAATAGATCTTTTTGTGTTAATGCGGGCATGAATAATTTAAAATATGAGTTTGTATGTTGGGTAAATGATTAAAGATAGAGAATCAATGTGAAATTTGTTGATAAAGAGATTAGAATGCTAATTGCGAAGAAATGTCGAAAAGAGAAGAATTGTGGTAGTGATAGTTCATATTTCGAATTAATTATATGAAAAATATGTTTTAATTGTTACAAAAAAAATTATTTTTCATACTGGATATAGTTTATGATGATATTAGTCAACCTGGACATTATACAGTAATTTTTATGAAAGCAAAATGAAATGAAGACTTGTTGAATATCGAACGTTTTTGAATAACAGAGAGAATGGTTTTAAAAAGAATTTTGAACTATACTTGACAACCTGAGCACGTAGCTCAAGTGGTCGGAGCGCGCGGCCTGTTTCTCAGAGGTCTGCGGTTCGAATCCCGTGGGCAACATATATTTCGTTCTGTTTTTTTTTTTAAAACAAAATCAACTGCGGCCGAGAGCATTTAATGCTCTCAGCCATATTTATGACGCCTGGCACCTCCGCCCTAGTGGCTTGTGCTGTCGGCTGTGTTTTCCGTGGTTCTGGGTTCGAATCTTGCCCTCGGCAAGATTGAAAAACATTTTTTTTGGGGTTTTTAATTATCAAAAAAATTATGAGAAAAATATGACTATTCTTCTAAAATTATATGGGACTTTATAAAAATAATTTGAGAATGATTTACATAAAGTAAAGTATAATTTGTGACTAAATGAGTAAATAGAACTATAGTCTACATCGATATTCTTTGTGAAACTGTATCTTGCAAAAATGATTTGAAATGAAGGATTAGAAAATTAATGTGGCAAAAAGAAATTATATTGTGTGATGTGATACAAATTATTCTCATTTGAGAATAGTGTGAAAAATGTGAAATGTGAATATTCGTAGTGATGTGAATTTTTAATGTGAAGTTGATAATTGATAAAGCATATGAATTCCATGTATAGTTATGGACTATTTGAACGAATTAGAAATCATGATTGGAAAAAGAGAATTACTTTTGAGTATGATAACTCAACATGAAAATTTATGAGTTGGAAATGCTCAAATTGGAAATTGTGAATGGAAATTGTGAATTGAAAATTGAAACAAAAAGAGTAGCTAAGTCTCCCCCGGCATTTGAAATAAATGAAATAAAAATTGAAAAGAAAGACCAAGGTTGGTCATGTTTGAATGAATGAATAAGTCCGGTTTAGTGGAGAGGCTAACTCTAGAGCTTTGATTTTTGTTCATGATTTTGATAAAAACTCAGGATTAGTACATAGTGGAGACGTGATGAAAGTAGGAGAAAAACACGAGTATGAGGGCCATCAGATTAGCGGTGTGAGAGTGATCCATAGGCTGCCTGCTTGATGCGTTAAGACATGGCGTGGGCACTACTCCAGAATTATCGTCCCGGTGACGACGCTTGTGGGATGTTTGAGTGGCTATGGGTGGTGCCATTGTTTCATGGTAGAGGCTGAATTGTCCATAGGTTGCCTGCTCGATGCGTCGTGTCAGTGCGTGGGATTCCCCTCCAGGCTGCCTGGACATGGGCTCATAGATCATAGAACATCTAAGATACCTACCGTAATTACAGTAGTAGATTAAGTCATGGCGAGAGATTGAACCCTACAAAGATGAAGAACGATTAAGGGCTTGCCCTCGGACCTATGTAGTATGGGATGCATAGAATCCGAACAAGTGCGCATTAGTGTCATGTAACATAAATAAACTGCATTAAGGACTAAGTGCACAATCACAACACGACATCAATAGGGTAGTCCCTTTAGTTTGATATGTGACAAGTTTGTGTTTGTTAAATATGGAAAATAAGTTATACTATTTCCGGCATAGAGAGGTTGGCCGTGTATAATGATCGTCGGTTGAATAAACTGATGTACCCACAGTCTTATATGCAGGTAAATGGCTTGATAAAGATTAAAGAAGAACAGATGCTTAAAGATCATTCAATGTTGTTGTACATTCGTTTCATTATTGTAAAGTTTACTTCCGCTGTGCAGTGTAAATTGTAATGTATTCATGTAAACTCTGATATAAAGTGAAAAGTTTAAATTTCCTTGTAAAATTGTACTAAAGGAAGCGAAAAGATCCTGTAGAACATCTCGAATTCAGTGTATTTGGGATTCGGGGCGTTACACATGTAACGCCCCGAATTGCAAACACAGGTAATTCGTAGCAAATACATGATTTTTTACTTCAAATTCGTACAAATTTTCAAGGAATTTAAAATTTTTTATTTACAACAACACAACAAAATTAAAATGAATACAATACATTCTACAATAATGAAAATTCTTCAATCTTGTAACAACCCATCACAGTGACTTCAAGTCCATGCCAAGTTCAATCCTGCAACTAGAAAGCTGTGGGCACGTCAGTTGCATTCAACCGACGCAATGCTATAATACAACAATTCTTTAATTTAGCAAACACAAACTTGAATGAAAACAAGAAAAGTGATTATCCTAGTCATGTCAGTGTATGATATGACTTAATGCCTAATGCAGACATTTACACTACGATGACATTAATGCATACTTGTTCGGATTCTACGCATCCCATACTACATAGGTCCGAGGGCAAGCCCTTATCGTACTCCACATTATAGAGTTCAATCCCTCGTTATGAAAATTCTACTACGGTAACAAAAGCAATGTTTAGACATTCCACGAGTACAGACTCCAGCACCGTCAGACTATACGGAAATCCTCATCGTGTGAACATCTCGCAAGTGTCGCTCTAGCCCCGGTATATACATATATATTAGTGATCTGCCTTCCATCTGCCCAACTATTCATGATCTTGGAATCCACTGTTAGATCAATTGTAGTCTCGGATTTAATTGAGGCTCATGTCACCTCGCAAGCAACCACAATCTAGGAATCCACCGTCTGATTGGGTCAATAGTCCAGGAATCCACCGTCAGACAATATAAAAGCACCCTACTAATGTTTGCCCAAGTTTCATCAAATCTACTTCTAGTGCCTATCCTTAAATTTAGACATGAATAATAATACCACCTAGAGCTAGCTTAGCCTCCTATCGGTCTTAAACAATATACCAGAACGATAGCCTATATTGGCCACTTCTCAAATTTCAATATCACTTTCATCACTTTGCCGGTACCTGGGTCTCACTTAGCCTCTTGTATCAACACAATTCATGTTCACACCGTCATGGGTTATTCATTCCCTCTTTATTCGTATTTTGAAATTTCATTCATTCACATATCCAATTATTCCCTTGCTCACACAACTCAGTTATGTATAACCAGATTCATAGTCTTATTCAACAATTTCAAATCAACATTCTCTATGTAAAATAGATAGTTTATTCACCCCCTTCTAATCCGATTCTCAATGAAGTTGTAATCACATTCAATAGATTTTTTTCTGAACAATATATGTTCACTTCCAATTTTATTCTTTAACAAACCCAAATTAACTCTAGCTCGAGTTTAATCCAAATGATATAATTTTTAGTATACCTCTAGTCAAAATGATCAAAATTTCCTTTTTAATTAAAATGTAAATTAGTATATATTTAGTTCTAAACTCAATTTTTATATTCAATTTAATCCCCAATGTTTTCTCCTTAATTCACAACTCAATCCCCAATGTTTTCTCCTTAATTCACATTTTAAATCTCATAATACAACCCTTGACAAGATAATTAAATGCCTCTTAATCCATTATAAATTTCCTTTTATTTAATCCGAAAATAAATCACAATTTTATATTTAACTCATTTCTAATATTTCTCAATAATCCATATTTTAAACTCTCATATTCCCATTCAAAAGAAAATTTAAGAAAAGAAAAGAATTTTAAAATAACAAACCTCACCAAAGTCGCTCTCACTCGCACAAAAGTATTTGAAGTTCTGGAAACCCTTGTTGCGAGTAAGGTGAAGCTGGCCACCATCCAGTTGGAGAAAGATGCAGGAGTCTGGTGACAATCACTGAAGAGGAAATTGGGAAATGTGCAAATCACCTAGGAGGGATTCCTGGGAGAATTCAGAAGCCACTACTTTCCCATGGATGTTCAGGAGAAGAAAGCCATGGAGTTCTTGGGCTTGCAATAGGGTGGCATGACAGTGAGAGAGTATGAAATAAAATTCAACCAGCTCTCCAAGTATGCACCGAAAAATGGTTCTGGACGAAGCCAAGAAAGCACGGAAGTTCGAGCAGGGTTTGAGGCCAAACTTGAGGTCCTGAATGATACCCTTGGGCATCAGAAGGTTTGAGAAGTTGGTCCGGAGAGCCGCAGCTACCGAGGCCGACATGAACCAATTCCAGGTAATACAGAACAGGTGGAAAACCTCGAATACCGGTAAGAGGCCTGTGGCACCAAGCAGTTTCAGAGGATAGCCCCCAGCTCAAAAGTTCAGACCAATAGGGGCGAACACCATTGCAGTGACTGGAAAGCCGAACTACGGAGGAGCAAGGTCCTTGGGTGTGACCTGTTACGTTTGTGGAGAACCGGGGCATTACAAATTTGAGTGTCCCAAGGCATGGGGTCCCCTAACTTGTTTCCACTGTGGGAAGGAAGGTCTTGCTAGGTCGCAGTGCCCGCAACTCAAGCAACGGGGACAGGGTCAGAAGCAAGCTAATCCGGGGTGCGAGTGTTCGCTCTGACCGAAGCTGATGCAGATGATGTTGACAACGTCATCATAGGTATGGAAAAAGCTGATTAGGGTCCTCTGTTGTTATTTCCGTTCAATGTAATAAAGCGTTATGTAATGAGAGTAATATTTATGTAACAGGAGAAGTTCAAATAAATGGAATAAAAGCAACAGTTTTATTTGATACGGGATCATCACTCACATTTGTGTCATCCTTATTTGCAAAACAATTGGGAATCGAACCAAAAAATTTTCCTGGCCAAGTTCTATCTGTGGCTACCCAGTCAGAAGAAAATTTGACTACCGACTGATTTTATGAAGGGTGCGATCTTGAGATTGGAGGTAGAATCTTGGGCATCGACCTCATTGAGTTGGCAGTTTTGGGACTTGACATCATCATTGGCATAGACTGGATGTCCATCTATAGTGCTACTATTGAGTGCAAGAGTAAGGAGGTTGTAATAAAGGCACCATGGGGACCAGCAGTTACATTTGAAGGGAAGAGGAAGTGCATATAGTTGGTTGCAGCGCTATCTGAGAAGAAGGTTCTCGAAGAAGTGAAGTAGATTCCGGTAGTCCAGGAGTTTCCAATAGTGTTTCTAGAAGATTTACCCAGGTTTCCACGTCAGCGGGAAGTATATTTCAGCATTTCTGTTCAGCCAGGGAGTGCACCCATTTCTAAGGCACTGTACAGAATGGCGCCGGTTGAACAGGATGAGATCAAGAAACATATTGAAGAGTTGTTGGCCAAAGGATTCATCAGGACGAGTGCGTCACTGTAACGCCCCAATTTCCATACATTGGGAAACCGTGACATAAGCCAGAATCTTTCCTTCAATTAGCCACAATACACAGAAAAACAGAAAATTTAAAAACTTTTTATTCAACACAAACGTATTACAGGTCCAAATGTTACAAAATTACAATACATTACAACAGTATTACAATAATACCTTTACAATCCCAAGTGTTACAACTTTCAACAATTTACATCAGAGTACAATGAATAAAGAACAATACTTTGTACTTCACTTGGATTCTTTCTAACAAATAAATAAATTACAACAATTGTTACAAAAGAAACAATAGTAATCAACATATATTACAGCGGAAAACTTAAATAAAATCGACTCCTGTTTATCTTGCCTTGAGTCCTCCTGAATCCTGTACCTGTACTTCTGCAATCCAGTACCTGTAATTTTGCAATCCAGTACCTATAGAAGTGGGGACGTCAGTATATATACTGACGCTTTAAGGCTGATGACTAGCAGCGATTCTCAACTTTAAGCAAACAGATTGATGAAAAGAGAAACGTGTATATATAATTGATGTGTCAGTGTATGCTATGACTTAGACTCTAATGCAAGATTAACTAATGCGAGGATGCTCTTATTCTAATGCAAGCAAGTCTCCGGAACAGTATGCATCCCATACTACATATGCCCCATCTCAAACCGTTTCTTCATATATAGGGATTTGAACCCGCGCCCTGATTTCTACTCTTGCACTCAACTTGTTTCTGAAGATACAACGGGACTGATAAGGTTGCCCTGAAACGGTCTAATCCTGCCATTTGTAGTCAGATCATGGTGTCTCTGTTTTCCACTACTACCCAACATACTGGAACTCACTCAAAAACAAGACGAACCCTTGGAGTTGCTGCAGCACAGGTTAGCTCGAACCATCTCCTGCGGCCCCCTATCTGATAGACCGTAGTCTATGGCTGTTTGCTTCCCCGGCATAGAACATGACGGAGTTTCGGGGGTCCATCCCCTAGCTCTGCCCGCCCTTATCATGGCACTTCAGAAATTAACAGACGAGATACAGATCTCGTGCTCCCAACCCGTGAGAAGGCACAGATCGTATCCTTTTGACAAGAAACTTACAACCCAATAATACCACCTAGTGTCGGCCTATAGGACATGTCGGATCATAAGGTATCACCCTTAACACCAACTCTCTCCCTTCGGCGAAAATGATAATAAGTAAAGGTTAAGTAGTAATAGCCATAAGTCATTACTCTAATGATGTCACTAACGCTAAACAATCCTAGGGATGACAACAGTATTAACACAACATACTAGGTCTTAAGTTAGACTTCGCAAGACAACTCTACTAGGTGCTCAACCTAGACATACCAGAATCCCTAAGGATCTGGTTCATGGTCTATCGATCCAAGACCCCGGCAATACGAACGTGTTCGCATGCTACTGCCCTGAACTTGGATTTCATCTACGCTCCGGTCCGCGATCAACCAACACCGGTTAAGATATGACGGAACACGAAGAGTGACTCGTCCACAGCCCCTTAGGAGTAAAATAAATACACGTCTTGATGGTCAATGGCCCCTAGGGCAATGTTATCACCCTAGACGAGCACAACAAAACTACGTACTAGCTAATAAGCTACATACGAGTAAACAAAACACATACGAGCTAAACAAACTACGTATGAAACTAACAACTGCATACGAGCCAGGCGAGCTGCGTTTGAGACAATAACATACATACGAGCCAAATAAGCTGCATTTGAGACTAACAACTACATACGAGCTAGGCAAGCTGTGTATGAGACAATAATATACACACGAGCCAAATAAGCTACGTATGAGACCAATAACTACATACGAGCCAGGAGAGCTGCGTATGAGCAAAACAACATATAGAAACAACTTAGTTGCAGCCATTACCCATTCTAAAGTGGAAGTGGGATAATATAAGCATGGACTTCATTACAGGTTTGTCCTGGAGTTCCAAAGGCAACGATGCAGTTTGGGTGATGAATCTTAGTTGGTGTATGGGGAAGTTAGCCAAGTTATATGTCGGGGAGATCGTTTGGCTACATGGAGTTCCTTCGTCGATTGTATCCGACCGAGATGCGCGATTTACCTCGCATCTCTGGAGAAGTCTTCAAGCAGCTTTGGGGAAGAAGACTAAATTTAGTACTTGTCACACCCCGCTTCCCAAAAATACGGAATACGAGTACGTAACAAAAGCCCAGTGAATGATTTTCATCATCCATAAGCTGTTTCAGAAATCTTTGCAACACATTACAGAATTTATCAGAGTCGGAAGCAAAAGCACAACCATTCATGAATACTTGAAACAAATTACCAACAGGAATTTACTTGAAACCAAATACAAATTCTCAAATAAAACAGTCTGGAAAAACAAATATCCTGGGTCACATCGCCCAAATACAAATAATATCCAAGTCTTAAAATACAAGAATATTCCAAGTCTCACGAATACAAAATATTGTTCTATCATGATACAAGAGATAATAATAATAATCAAAAGCAACTAATACTTCAAGTCTCCGCTGCCGCCTTGAACCTGTTCTCCATAATCTGCAATTCAACGAATGCAGGAAAGAGGAAAAAGAGAAAACACAAGTACCCGTCAATTGCAAGTCACGGGACACAAATAGAGTAGGATACAAGCACATGGGGAAAAACTGACTAATAACAAGGCAGTCAACTAGCACAGTAACCTAACAGTACAGTTGTTTTATGTCAAAGGCAGTATCATAAGGTAACCAACAGTCTCTAGTAACAGTATCTCAGTATATCAGTGAATCAGGATAACAGTATATCAGTATCAGGTTATCAGTATATCAGTGGCAGTATGTTCAGTATATCAGTGTAACAGTCCCAGTATAACAGTCACAGTCTAACAGTATCAGTCTCACAGTGTCAGTTTATGTTCTTACAGTCTTGTGTGTATTACTAGCTAGGTAGCACTTCATGCCGCCCATACAATATGGTTGCTACAACAAATAGTTTCGCTTAGTAAGATTTCATAGGGGACCAAGATGGGACAGTGTACTCAGGTATCAGTAACAGTAACAGTCAGAACCTAGTGGTTCTCTTCTACTCTACACCTTCATATAAGAAGTAATGTAGATAGGGTCAGAAAACGGAACAGTTAGAACCTAGTGGTTCTCTTATACTCTACACCTTCATATAAGAAGTAATGTAGACAGGGTCAGTAAACAGTAACAGTAACAGTATGGAACACTAGTTTCCTTTCAAGTACACGTTTCCATATTATCCACTACTAAATCTTTCCTTAAACCCCGGCTTGGTTACTTTTATTATGGTTATCAAACAGACATGAATGTGTGAGAAATAATATCAAACTAATATTATATAATCAGATTTAGTTTCAGGAAATCAAATATACAAGCATGGATGATATACATTCACATATACGAGCAAATTAGTCTAGGTTCATAATCAGGACAGCAAGACCAAACAGTACTAAAACAGTGATTCCAAGAGTTACAGGCATGCAAATCATGATCCGTCGAAGGATCTGGAAACTAGACATCCACACGCATCCAACGAATATAATAAAGTTATATCCTAGTTCACAACACTCAACTCAAAACTTAGTTGAACACAGATTTCATGTTCAGCCAGAAAACAGGGGAACAACTTTAAAAACATAAAAACAGCATTAAAACATAGCAAATAATTCGACGAAAAATCTGGGGTAATTCCCTATAGATACATACTCAAAATAATAAGTTTCATAATATTCCAGTAAGTATAGATAGGTCATCAAAAATAAAAAGTAACCCAAAATCATAGTTTGACGAATCTGGAATTTCTCAACACTGCTGTACGAAAACAATGATATCTCGCAATCAGTGAATCGAAATCCAGTTCCGCCAAAACGACGTGAAAATAGATAAAATTTTCCAACTTTCATATCTCACAAATAATTTTCATAAAACATAAGAAAATAGGGTGAAAACTGGGTTCTATACTGAACAGCACGCAATTTACAGCAAAAATAGATTTTAGAAAAGGATATGAAACACCACACAAAACTCATCTTTAAAATACAACAAAAATCTGGGTAGTCCCTAGTATCATAAGGAAACACTGAGCAAAATATTATACCAAGATATTATGTATAGCCTAGTTCTTGAAAATAAATTGTTAGCAAAATTTACACAAAACTGAATATGAAAACTACCGACACATCTGTATCAAAACTATCATATCTCAGTCATACGAACTCCAAACGTAGTAAAACTGGTGGGGTTTGAAAATAGTTTAAATTTTCTCGATTTCATTTTTAATTTCCAAGTTGAGATTCGGATCCTAGCATAGGTGAAAACAGCAAACAATACAGCACAACCCGCAAATTTCAGATTTCACAACTCGACTTAGAAACGTCATAACATTCATAATATTGAACCAAACTCCATCAAACTTGAAATACAGCATACCCATCATCTAAATATCATATTTAAGGGTTTCTAACATGTCAAAACCTAATAATTCTAACATGGGCAATCAATCAAACACATAGCATGCAATATGCCTCATACACGATCAAAATCAAGTTTGGGTGAAACCTATAGCATAAACCTATAATTCTCATGTCCTAAGTCATCTATGGCCTGATTTACAAACTAGAGACAAAATCACAAATAAAAATACAATTTTTAGTCGTCTATAGTCTCAACTACCCTATATGTGAACTTTTTGACTTGTATCAACCTAATAAAATTATGTACAAGTTACTTCACTCGTAATGGAGTGAAACACGACACAAACGAGTCGTAGGAACAAAACCCATGAGAGAAAATCTTCCATGCGCGAATCCAAGAGAACTCACGAACCAAAACGCCTACACGATCGATCTCCTTGATGCACGAACAAAAGTGGATGATACCCACTTCAAAAACACCAAAAAGAGAAGGCCTTGTACTGTTTTGGGATGATGGTGATGCTGGTTTGGAGATGCCGGCTACAAGAGAGGAGGTTTAGGGTTTGTATGGTTGGGTTTTGATGTAGTATGGTGATGGAGATGTATGTGGGGGTCGGCAAGGTCTAGGAGGGAGAGAGAGGCTGGCTATGGAGGTCGGCTGGTGAGGGGGGAAGGGCAGGCCGGGAGCAAAAATCAAGAGGAAGGAGGCCGGATGGATTGGAGAGAAGAAATAAGATTAGGGTTAGGGTTAAGGAGTATTAGGGTATTATATATATGGGCTAATTGTGGGTTAATGGGTAGTGGGTAACAATATGAATTAATAGGTATACAAATGGGTAATGGGTATTGGGTCAAATTCAAATGGGGATACAATATATAGAGAATTCTATGGCTCCTAAAAATCTCCTTAAGGGTCAAAAATTATAATTTGGGTAAAACACCACCAAAAATCCATCTCATCACCAAAATAAATAATAATGACGAACGAGGCCAAGAAAAAGAGAAAAAGAACTCAAAATGGCGAAAATGGGCAAAACGACGAACAATCAGCACAAGAAGGTCAAAAATGAAAGAAAAAGAATATATATTGAAAATAATCTAATATATGGTTCCGAAAATACAAGAGATATAAAAATACACAAAAATATAAAAATACACTACAAAATATATAAAATGAAAAACAGGGGTTACAGAACTGCTTTCCATCCTTAAAATGATGGACAGACCGAGAGGGTCAACCGGGTACTAGAAGATATGCTAAGAGATTGTATGTTGGATTTTGGTGGCAGTTGGGAGAGGGATTTGGCTCTAGTGAATTTTCCTACAATAATAGTTTCCAGGAAAACATTAGGATGGCACCATATGAGGCTCGATATGAAAGGAAGTGCAGAACACCGGTGTATTGGTATGAAGTGGGGGAACGACAGCTATATGGGCTAGAGATTGTGCAACAAACCTCAGAAAAGATTGAGTTGATCAGGAAGAAGTTATTCGACGCCCATAGCAGACAGAAAAGTTATGCCGACAACCGGAGAAGAGATCTGGAGTCTGAGGAAGGTGATTTTGTCTTTGTAAAGGTGTCTCCAACAAAGGGAATGATTCGGTTTGGAAGGAGAGGAAAATTAGCCCCGAGATACATAGGCCCTTATAAGATATTGAAGAGAATTGGGAAGACGACTTATCGGTTAGAAATACCGGAAGAGTTGGCCCAAGTACACAATGTCTTTCATGTGTCTATGTTACGAGGCTATATTCCGGATTTGGGTCACCATTTGCCCGAAGTGCCAGAAGGTCTACAGTTTGATTTGAGCTATACTGAGCGTCCAATTGCGATTGTGGATCGACGGGAGAAAGTCTTGAGGAATAAGACTATATCTATGGTCAAGGTCTTCTGGAGGAACAAACTTTTTGAGGAGCCCACTCGGGAATTAGAGGAGAAGATGATGAAAGAACACCCTGAGCTTTTCAATTAAAATTTGCAAAACTTTTTTTTTTCTTTCTTTGTTTTTCTCACTCTCTAAGTGTAGTTCCGAGGACGGAACTATTATTAGAAGGAGGTAGTGTTGTAACATCCCGTATTAAATTTTTAAATAAAAAAACATTTTTACAGGTGCAGCGCACGTGCGATTTCATCTCATTATTTTCGTTCCAAATTTATTTAAATGTTATGCATAATTTCCTTTCATTTATTTTTTGTTGCCTATTAGAACCCATAGGCCTAACAGGAGACTCTAAGCCCATTAAGATAAATTAAATAAGTAAAAATGAACCAAGTCCACAAGAGGAAGCCCACTAAGAAAAATCCTACAATTAGTTGTACACTTGTCATGTAAACAACATGTACAATCAAATAAATAACAACTAACAAATGAGAGTGTGTGCTTCTGGGTTGCACGTGCACGTAGTGCAACCCAAAAGTCACAAAGAGGGGTGGCCGGCCATTATGCTAGGAGAGGAAGGGTTGGAAGTTTGTGTAGTTATGTGACTGGGCAATTGGTGAAGGAGGTTATGTTGGTTATGAAATTGAGCACTTAATTTGAGTAGTAGAAGAGTCTTCTCAAACCCTATAAATACCACCCCCATTTTCTACATAATCTTGCACCAAAGATAAAAAAAACAAAAGATAAGAAAGAGAGAAAAAGAAAGAGAGAGTTGTTTGAGTTCTTGCTTGGAGGAAGGAGAGCTTGCTAGGAGGAGAAGGGAGTCCCATTCTTGGAGCTAGGAGCAACTTCTAGGAGTCTTCTTCTACATTAGAATATTCATTGAGGTGGGTGTCTTCTTGAACTTTCTAAATATAGTATCATGCATGTGTGAGTAAATTGATATATAAAACTGATATGCATATGAGTAGTGATTAAATTGTAATGATGATATTTAGAATGAAAATGCATGCGAATTGAAAGATTGACATGAAAATAAGTTGATTGATGTTGTTTGATTGCATGGTAGTACATCATGATTAGAATACATGATATGAATATAGCTTTGTACACAAGGTTACTAATTCATGCCAAGAAAATTTACTATTTTGAATTTTGTTTGCCCATCAGAAAATAGTATCTAATAAGATAGTCGGAATCTAGAACTAAAACTTTTTGGAGAGCATCTTGTATGTGTCAGGAACATCTCTTTAAAATTTGATAAGATTTGGAGTTCGTTTACTATTTTAGTAAAATCCAAACCCAGAACTGGTTAGTAGTTGGCTGGTTGCTGGAAATCTACACACATTTCGGTTTTTGATCAATTCAGCATTGTAAATGAAATAATTTGAGAAAAGTCAGAACTAAGAAATTGTAGTATACTCATTAAACTTTCTAAAAATCCTAAGAAATCAAATTTTTACAAAGAACTGGATTTTATATAAATTTTACAAGACTGTACAGTGGCAGTATTTCAGTATTTCGACCCCACGGTATATTTTGTAGAATTCAGGGTTATAGATCTAGTATTTTGAGAAAACTTATAATTACAAAATTAAAGTAGACTTGTATACCTTCAGTTTGATATAAATAACGCTAAGTTTCGTGAAGTACACAATTTTCTATGATTTATACAAATCGCATGAAATGCAGTTTTCTAACTTTGAATTTAATCTTTTGCAAATGATACTTAAACGAATTAATTGAAAATATATTCTCATTGTTTTAAGTTATATTTTGGGAAAGTAGATGTGAACTTAAGAAATATATATATATATATATATATATATATATATATATGGGAAAAAGGGGTATGAGCAACTTGCTTATTTAGTAAATAAGCAATTGATGATGTGGCATACATGTGATTGGAAAATCCTTAAAAGGGTTAGTTGTCGAATGTATCACATGCATGCCACATAATCAATTGCTCATTTACTAAATTAGCAAGTTGCTCATATTCCTTTTACCATATATATATATATATATATAGGATTAAAGATGTGAAGATTAGTTCAAAATAAATTGTAGGAAGATGATGTGATAAATTTTCAAAGATGAATTTTAAAGAGATTATGTCTTAATCTTAATTAACTTGTATTAAGAAAGTTTTGATGAATATGAAAAGTGTACTGTGAAAATGAATAGATTAAGATTGTACTTATTGGTGAATGAATAAGAATGAACGAAAGAATTTGAATAAAATTTGAATACATGAAAATTGAGAATCTGAATTATAAGAGGATGAGTACCCCAAGTTGTTGAACATGAAAATATGTTGATTTTAGAGGCTTAGTGAGACCCAGGTACCGGCAAAAAAATAAAAATGAATAATTGAATTGTGAGAAGTAACTAGTTGGGTTGACTGTCTAGGTAATTGGTTTAAGACCGGTGGGTAAGCTAGACTCTGGTTCTTAATAATCATAACTTAAACTTAAGGACATGCACTAGTTGGGGATATGACGAAACGAGTGCAAACGTGAGTTATGGACTCCAGAATGATGCTTGGAGAGAGACGGTCCCCAGTATTCCGGGACGATGGACGTAAGGGCCATAGAATGATCCACGTAGTGGGAACGATCTCCAGTATTCCGGAATGAGAGCGACGCTCATGGGATGCTTGTACAATGAGGGCTCCAGAATGACCTATGGAGTGAGACGATCCTTAGTATTCCGGGACGATGGACGTAAGGGCCACAGAATGATCCATGGAGAGGGATTGGTCTCCAGTATTCGAAGGGCAAGAGCCAATACTTACAAGGTGTCTAAATCTTGTAGTAGTCATCGTAGTAGGCTGGATGGCGAGGGATCTAACCCTACAATGTGGAGTACGTAGGTGCTTGCCCTCGGACCTATGTAGTATGGGATGCATAAAATCCGAACATGTATGCATTAGTGTCATTGTTATATAACATCTGCATTTGGCATTAAGTCATATCATACACTGATATATTCAGGATACTCACTCTTTTCACTTTTATATGCATTCAAGTTTGTGTTTGTTAAAGTAAGAGATTTCGTTATAATTCAACATAGAGAAGATCACTGTTTATAACATTGCGTCGGTTCTAAGCAGCTGACGTGCCCACATATTCATATGCAGGACTTGGAACATACAAGGAGTTATAAAGATGAATTTGATGCTAATGATTACTTCCATGCTCAAGTTGTTAAAATTGTATATTGATCATGTTGTACTTCATTTTTTTCCGCTACGTTATTGATGTAAAAGAACAATGATATAATAAAAGTTACAAAATTCCTTGTAAAATTGTACGAAGTGTATGTAGATCCTGTTGAGCTACGAATTGCAGTATTTTGGTATTCGGGGCGTTAAAGATTGGTATCAGAGCCACGCTTCAATAAGCAGCACAAATTTACAAGGAAGACACATTAAGGTGGACATTAGAGTGTGAGTTCAGCTTATAGAGATTTAAATATAAGTAGTTTACATTTGTGTTGCTCTATACGCTGATGTTTATCATCCTTTACCTATATGATGGCCAATCATCATGACCCCGAGAATGAGGTGGAATGGTTTGTACATTTCGAAGAAGAGGAAGAGCCAATAGAGGAAGAAGAAGACCCAGAAGAGGAAGAAGAAGATCCAGAAGAGGAAGAAGAAGACCCAGTAGAAATAGAAGAAGAACTACCTGAGTCCAGGGTGATTGCTCCACCTTTACCTGATTCCCTAGAAGAATCCCCAGATGAAGAGCCCATTCAAGATGACCAAGGTGGTGTTGTTACTTCTCTTCGAAGAGAGTTGGATGCCCAGAAGTGGAGAATAAACCATTTAGAAGCACGACAAGCAGAAGATAGGAAACACATTCACGAACTGAGTCACCAAGTATGGGAACTCGAAAAGCTCCGGCATGTGAATGCTCAACACTTTGCCAAGCTGGAGCACATGACTCGCTGGGACAAGCAGGAGCGTCATCAGAAGTTTGAAGACATGAAGAAAGAAATCCATGAATTACAGGGAGAGCTCAGAGAAGCCAAAAGAAACCGTAGAATCTCGGATGTCTTTATGTTAAAGTGATGTAATGGATGTAAAGCAACTTTTCTTTCCGAATGTAAAAAATTTAATTTTGGAATGAATAAAATTTTGTTGGAAGAATGTAAAGTTGTGCTATTTATGGTGATTAATGACAATTTTTATGACCCAGAAATGGCTGGACGAAGGAACAAAAAAGGCGAAGGGCACAGTGGTGAGAACAATGGACTTGATCTGGAAACTGAACTAGCTCGAGTGTACAAGACCTTGAATGCTTTCGCTACCAATGTCACCGGGAACCCTAGGCCGGGGCTAGATGTACAGATCTCTGAAGCAATCAGACTAGTGGAGTCATTCAAAGGATGAAGCCGCCTGTGTTCGAGGGCCAAGCCAATCCAGATGCTGCAGACGACTGGACCAGGAAGATTGAGACGGTCTTTGAAGTTTTGCAAACCCCTGAGGCGAGTAAGGTGAAGCTGGCCACCATCCAGCTGGAGAAAGACGTAGGAGTCTGGTGGCAATCACTGAAGAGGACCTTCACCTGGGAGGGATTCCTGGGAGAATTCGGAAGCCACTACTTCCCCATGGATGTTCAGGGGAAGAAAGCCATGGATTTCTTGGGCTTGCAACAGGGTGGCATGACAATGAGAGAGTATGAAACAAAATTCAACCAGCTCTCCAGGTATGCACCGAAAATGGTTCTGGACGAAGCCACGTAAGCACAGAAGTTCGAGCAGGGTTTGAGGCCAAACTAGAGATCCCGAATGATACCCTTGGGCATAAGAAGGTTTGAGAAGTTGGTCTGAAGAGCCGCAGCTACTGAGGCCGACATGAACCAGTTCCAGGAAGTACAGAACAGGAGGAACACCTGGAATACTGGTAAGAGGCCTGCAGCACCAAGTAGTTTCAGGGGACAGCACCTATCTTAGAAATTCAGTCCAACAGGGGCGAACGCTAGTGACTGGGAAGCCGAACTATAGAGGAGCAAGGTCCTCGGGTGTGACCTGTTATGTTTGTGGAGAACCGGGGCATTACAAATTCGAGGTCCCAAGGCAAGGGATCCCATGACTTGTTTCCACTGTAAGAAGGAAGGCCATGCTAGGCCATAGTGCCCGCAACTCAAGCAAGGGGGACAAGGTCAAAAAAAAGCTAATCCGGGGCAAAAGCCACACCGGCAGGGGTGAGTGTTCGCTCTGACCGAAGCTGATGCAGATGATGTTGACAACGTCATTACGGGAATGGGAGAAGCTGATTAGGGTCCTCTGTTGTTATTTCTGTTCTATGTAATAAAGCGTTATGTAATGAGAGTACTCTTTATGTAACAGGAGAAGTTCAAATAAATAGAATAAATGCAACAGTTTTGTTTGATACGGGATCATCTCACACATTTGTGTCACCCTTATTTGCAAAATGATTGGGAGTCGAACCAAAAAAATTTCCTTGCAAAGTTCTATCTGTGTCTACCCCGTTAGGAGAAAATTTGACTATCAATCGATATTATGAAGGGTGTGATCTCGAGATTGGAGGCAGAATCTTGAGCATCGACCTCATTGAGTTGGCAGTTTTGGGAGTCGACATCGTCATTGGCATATACTGGATGTCCATCTACAGTGCCACTATTGAGTGCAAGAGTAAGGAGGTTGTAATAAAGACACCAGGGGGACCAGCAGTTACATTTTAAGGGAAGAGGAAGTGCATATAGTTGGTTGCAGCGCTATTTGAGCAGAAGGTTCCCAAAGAAGTGAAGCAGATTCCGGTAGTCTGGGATTTTCCAACTGTGTATCTAGAAGATCTACCTGGGCTTCCACCTCAGCGAGATGTAGAGTTCACCATCATGCACCCATTTATAAGGCACCATACAGAATGGCGCCGGTTGAACAGGATGAGATCAAGAAGCAGATTGAAGAGTTGTTGGGCAAAGGATTCATCAGGCCGAGTGCATCACCTTAGGGAGCACCAGTTCTTTTGGTAAAGAAGAAGGATGGATCGATGAGGATGTGCATCGATTACAGAGAATTAAACCAGGTAACAGTGAAGTACAAGTATTCGATTCTTCGAATCGATGATTTATTCGACCGTCTACAAGGAACGGCTGTCTTCTCTAAAATATATCTACGGTCGGGTTATCACCAGGTCCGAGTAAAGGAAGAAGATGTGCACAAGATGGCATTCAGAACTCGTCATGGTCACTATGAGTTCCTAGTCATGCCGTTTGGAGTAACCAATGTACTAGATATTTTCATGGACATGATGAAAAGGGTCCTGAAATTCATCAATTCTTTTGTCGTTGTGTTCATTGAAGACATACTGGTCTACTCCATGACAGAAGTAGATCATGCCAAGCACCTAGCAGAGGAACTGAAGAAGTTACAGGAGCAGAAACTGTATGCAAAGTTGTCTAAGTGTGACTTCTAGAAAACCGAAGTTGCCTTCCTGTTTCACATCCTTTCTAAGGAGGGAGTGGCTACTGACCCACAAAAGATTGAGGCAGTAAGAGAGTGGCCAAGACCGACTATGGTGAAAGAGACGAGGAGCTTTTTGGGATTAACAGGCTACTATAGAAGGTTCATTCAGGGCTACGCCCAGATAGCTGTGCCGCTCATGGGGCTTACAAAGAAGAACGTGACTTTTAAATTGTCGAAATAGTATGAGGCTAGCTTTCAGGAGTTGAAGGAGAGGTTGACTACCACTCCCATCCTGGCTTTGCCAAAAGCAGGAGTCGACTATGATGTCTACATCGATGCTTTCCATCGCGAACTGGGCTGTGTGCTGATGCATGAAGGGAATGTAATAGCTTGTCTAGACAGCTGAGACCGCATGAGAAGAATTACCCAACCCTCGATCTGGAGTTGGCAGCGATCATCTTTGCACAGTGGAGACACTATATATACGGGGAAATGGTTAACATGTACATGGATCATAAGAGTCTAAAGTACATCTACCAACTGAAGGACTTGAATCTGAGGCAGCGAAGATGGTTGGAAGTGTTGGAGGATATTCGACCCGAAATCAAGTACCATCCAGGCAAGGCCAATGTGGTGGCTGATGCGCTCACTAGGAAGAGCAGTTTGTCCCGATTGATCACAACTCAGGATAAGTTGGCAAAGGAACTTGATCGAGCAGAGATTGAGGTGGTGTTGTAAGGATTAGAGGCTTCCTTAGCTCAGTTGAGACTTCAACCCACATTAAGGAACAAGATTATCAACAGTCATAAGACCGATCCAGAGATTCAGCAGATGAGAGAGTAGGTTGGCACCGACAGGTTGAAAGAATTCCAGGTAAGAAATAAGGTAATATGGTTTGGAGAGTGGTTGTGTGTGCCAAATCTAGTAAAACTGAATGAGAGCATTCTACATGAAGCACATACCACTTTATTATATGTACATCCAGGAAGTACCACGATGTACCAAGATATAAAGCAGTATTTTTGGTGGTCGGGGATGAAGTGGGATGTGGCTGAGTATGTCGCCACGTGTGTAGTCTGTCAGCAGATCATGGCCGAGAATCAGAAAACCAGGAGTTTATTGTAGCCATTACACATTTCGAAGTGGAAGTGAGATAATATCAGCATGGACTTCATCACAGGTTTGCCCAGGAGTTCCAAGGGCAACGATGCAGTTTGGGTGATAGTGGACTGACTCACCAAATCAGCTCACTTTCTGGTGATGAAGCTTACTTGGTCAATAGAGAAGTTAGCCGAGTTGTATGTCAGGGATATCGTGAGCCTACATGGAGTTGCTTCGTCGATTGTATCCGACCGAGATGCACGATTTATCTCGCATTTCTGGAGAAGTCTTCAAGCAGCTTTGGGAACGCAGACTGAATTCAGTACTGCTTTCCATCCTCAGACTGATGGACAGACTGAGAGGGCCAACCGGGTACTAGAAGATATGCAAAGATGTTGTGGGTTAGATTTTGGCGACAGTTGGGAGAGGCATTTGGCTCTAGTGGAATTTGCCTACAACAATAGTTTCCAGGAAAGCATTGGGATGCATATGAGGATCTGTATGGAAGGAAGTGCATAACACTAGTGTGTTGGTATGAAGTGGGAGAACGGCAGTTGTATGGGCGAGAGATTGTGCAACAAATCTCAGAAAAGATTGAGTTGATCAGGAAGAGGTTAGTCTATGCCAAGAGCAGATAGAAAAGTTATGCCGACCACCGAAGGAGAGATCTGGAGTTTGAGGCAGGTGATTTTGTCTTTGTAAAGGTGTCTCCAACCAAGGGAGTGATTCGGTTTGGAAGGGGATGAAAATTAGCCCCGAGATACATAGGCCCTTATAAGATATTGAAGAGAATTGGGAAGAAGGCTTATCGGTTAAAACTACCGGAAGAGTTGGCCCAAGTACACAATGTCTTTCATGTGTCTATGTTACGAGGATATATTCCGGATCTGGGTCACCATTTGCCCGAAGTGCCAGAAGGACTATAGTTGGATTTGAGCAACATTGAGCGTCTAATTGAGATTGTGGATCGACGGGAGAAAGTCTTGAGGAATAAGACTATACCTATGGTCAAGGTCATCTGGAGGAACCAACTTGTTGAGGAGGCCACTTGGGAATCAGAGGAGAAGAAGATGAAAGATCACTCTGAGCTTTTCAATTAAAATTTGTAAAACTTTTTTTTTTTATCTTTCTTAGTTTTTCTCACTCTTTAAGTGCAGTTCCGAGGATGGAACTATTCTAAGGAGGGAGTGTTGTAACATCCCATATTCAATTTTTAAATAAAAATACATTTTACACGTGCAACGCACGTGCGATTTCATCTCATTATTTTTATTCTAAATTTATTTAAATATGTTATCCATAATTTCCTTTCATTTTTTCTTACCTATTAGAACCCATAGGCCTAACAGAAGACTCTAAGCCCATTAAAATAAATTAAATAAATAAAAACGAACCAAGTCCACAAGAGGAAGCCCACAAAGAAAAATCCTACAATTAGTTATACACTTGTCATGTAAACAACATGTATAATCAAATAAATAACAACTAAAAAATGAGAGTGTGTGCTTGTGCATTGCACGTGCACGTAGTGCAACCCTAAAAGTCACAAAGAGTGGTGGCTGGCCATTATGCTAGGAGAGGAAGGGTTGGAAGTTTGTGTAGTTATGTGAGTGGGCAATTAGTGAATGGGGTTATGTAGGTTACGAAATTGAGTACTTAATTTGAGTAGTAGAAGAGTCTTCTCAAACCCTATAAATACCACCCCCCTTTTCTACATAATCTTGCACCAAAGATCAAAAGAAACAAAAGATAAGAAAGAGAGGAAAAGAAAGAGAGAGTTGTTTAAGTTCTTGCTTGGAGGAAGGAAAGCTTTCTAGGAGGAGAAGGGAGTCCCATTCTTGGAGCTAGGAGCAACTTCTAGGAGTCTTCTTCTACATTAGAATCTTTATTGAGGTGGGTGTCTTCTTGAACTTTCTAAATTATAGTATCATGCATGTGTAGGTAAATTGATATATAAAATTGATATGCATATGAGTAGTGATAAAATTGTAATGATGTTATTTAGAATGAAAATGTATGCTAATTGAAAGATTATCATGAAAATAAGTTGATTGATGTTGTTTTATTGCATGGTAGTACGTCATGATTAAATTAAATGATATGAATATAGGTTTGTACACAAGGTTACTAATTCATGCCAAGAAAAGTTATTGTTTTGAATTTTGTTTAAACATGAGAAAATTGTATCTGATAAGATAGCTGGAATCTAGAACTAGAACTTTTTTGGGAGCATGTTGTATGTGTCAGGAACATTCCTTTAAAATTTCATAAAATTTAGAGGTCGTTTACTATTTTAATAAAATCTAAACTGAAAACTGGTTAGTAGTTGGCTGGTTGCTGGAAATCTGCACACATTTCGGTTTTTGATCAATTCAGTATTGTAAATGAAATAATTTGAGAATAGTCAGAACTAAGAAATTGTAGCAGACTTGTTTACTTTTCTGAAAAGCCTAAGAAATCAAATTTTCACAAAGAATTGGATTTTATATGAATTTTACAAGACTATACAGTGGTAGTATTTCAGTATTTCGATCCCACAATATATTTTCAAGAATTCAGGATTATAGATACAGTATTTTGGGAAAACTCATAATTAAAAAATTAAAGTAGACTTGTATACCTCCAGTTTGATATAAAGAATACTAAGTTTCATGAATTATACAATTTTCTATGATTTTTACAAATAGAATGAAATGCACTTTTCTAACTTTGAATTTACTGTTTTGCAAATGATACGTAAACGAATTGATTGAAAAATTATTCTCTCTGTTTTAAGTTATATTTTGGGAAAGTAAAGATCATATTCATGCTTAGATGAGAAGTGAACTTAAGAATATATATATATATATATATATGTATGTGTGTGTGTAGGATTAATGTTAAGATTAGTTCAAAATAAATCAAAGGAAGGTAATGATATAAATTTTGAAAGATGAATTTTAAAGAGATTATGTCTTAATCTTAATTAACTTTTATTGAGAAAGTTTTGTTGAATATGAAAAGTTTAGTGTGAAAATGAATAGGTTGAGATTGTACTTATTGATGAATGAATAAGAATGAATGAAAGAATTTGAATAAAATATGAATACATGATAATTGAGAATATGAATTATAAGGGGATGAGTACGCCAAGTTGTTGAACATGAAAAGATGTTGATTTTAGAGGCTTAGTGAGACCCAGGTACCGACAAAGGAATGAAAATGAATAATTGACTTGTGAGAAGTAACCAGTTGGGTTGACTGTCTCGGTGTTTGGTTTAAGACCGGTAGGTAGCTAGACTCTAGTTCTTAATAATCATAAGTTAAACTTAAGGACAGAAACTAGTTGGAGATATGACGAAACGGATGCAAACGTGAGTTATGGACTCCAGAATGATCCTTGGAGAGAGACGGTCAGTAGTATTCTGGGCCGATGGACGTAAGGGCCACATAATGATCCATGAAGTGGGAACGATCTCCAGTATTTCAGGACGAGAGCGACGCTCATGGGATGCTTGTATAAAGAGGGTTTCAGAATGACCTGCAGAGTGAGACGATCCCCAGTATTCTGGGATGATGGACGTAAGGGCTACAGAATGATCCACGTAGAGGGATTGGTCTCCAGTATTCCAAGGGCGAGAGCCAATACTTGCAAGGTGTCTAAATTTTGTAGTAGTCATCGTAGTAGGCTACATGGCGAGGGATCTATCACTACAATGTGGAGTACATAGGTACTTGCCCTCGGACCTATGTAGTGTGGGATGCATAGAATCCTAACAAGTATGCATTAGTGTCATTATAGTATAACATCTGCATTAGGCATTAAGTCACATCATACACTGACATATTTTGGATATTCACTCTTTACACTGTTATATGTATTCAAGTTTGTGTTGGTTAAAGTAAGAGATTTTGTTATAATACAGCATAGAGATGATCACTGTTTATAATATTGCATCGGTTGTAAGCAACTGACGTGCCCACTGATTCATATGCAGGACTTGGAACTTACAAGGAGATATAAAGATGAATTTGATGCTGATGATTACTTACATGCTCAAGTTATTAAAATTGTATATTGATCATGTTGTACTTCATTTATTTTTCGCTGCGTTATATATGTAAAAGAACAATGTTGTAATATAAGTTACAAAATTTCTTGTAAAATTGTACGAAGTGAAGTGTAGATCTTGTTCAACTGCGAATTGCCGTATTTTGGTATTCGGGGCGTTACATTAAGTGTGCATATAATTCATTGATTTTGTTTAAATTAAATATATATGTTATAATATGTAATTTTAATAAAACTAGCTTAATTGAATTATAATTATATTTTTCATGCACAAATAGAAATAACCACACACACACTCTAAGGAGAATACAACCAACACGTGCACTGCAAACACGTGCGTTGCACGTAAAATAGATATTCAAATACGAAATAGATTTTATCAACTGAAAAATATTTATAAATAATTGAAATAAAACATACGAAAAATATATTTCATTAATTTTATATATACAATAATGTAATCCACACGTACATAGAAAACACGTGCATCACACCTATAAATATATTTGAGTCAAAATATAAGAAAATGAATTTCAATTTATGAAACAAATTCAAATGAGTTATAAAATAAATAATTGAACATGTAGAAAATTTTATAATATTACACATAACGGTAGAATATACGTAATCGACACGTGTATTGAAAACACGCGCAATACACGTAAAAACACAAAATGATCAGGAATTATATTTGAGTTGGCTCAAGATAGGATAAAAAGAATTTTGAGATGACGGAAAATATATAATTAATCGAAATAAAAAAATGCGTATGATATTTATATTAAAATACGTTACAGATATTACTCGTAATAGTACAAAATACATGTGCGTAACACCTGTAGGCAAAATTGTCGTAACTCAATTTTGCGGGGTTTTACTAGGTGAGGAATGCTCAACGCTATAAGGGAGAAATCAAGGACCTCAAGTTATAGCTGATGGCAGTCGAGTCCCGTAATCAAGCTCTTCAGGTCGAGCTAGCTTCCTAGGCCGACACCAGCATGAAGAGGGAGGGCGAATTAAAGAAGGCTTGACGAGTTCAAGGCTACCCATGAGAGAAAGAAGATCAAGAAGGCTGTCATAGACAAGGTCATCAAGGCTCAGGACGATGTGTATGCCCGGACGATCAAGCACGATAAGTACTACCACCCTGAGTTGCAGTTTGACGAGTTCAATTACGACATGAAACTGCCCGACCATCCGCTGACTCCCGTAGGCGGTGGTGATGAATACATTCTTGCGGCCGACCCTGATGCCGAAACTGCCACCGACGAAGTGGTTCTCCCATCTTCTGAATAGTAGCCCTTGTTGGATCCTGTAGGCAAGGCGAGAAACACTAGAAAGGGGGGGGGGGGGAGGGTTAATAATGTTTTATAAAAATAATTACGCAATTAAACTTTTTCTTCAGTCCAGTCGACTTGAATAGAGAAATCAGTCGATTGGGGCGACAGTTAAGAAGAGTATTTTAAGACGAGTCTGATCAGTCGACTTATAGAAGAACTAGTCAACTTACCAGACAAGTTTTCAGAGAGAATGTAGTACAAGTCTGACCAGTCGACTTAAAAAGGGACACCGTCGACTGCCCAGACAAGTTTCACAGAGAACTTAAAAAGCAAGTAAATGAAATGCAAGTTCAGAGAAATATAACCACAGAGTACACACGATGTATCCTGGTTCGGTCCTCCCGACCTACATCTAGTCCCCAAGCAACCCACTTGAGATTTTCCACTATTCTTGAAAAATGTACAAGAATACCCTACTGCGTTAGACAACAACCTTGTCCAACCCGTAGTCCTCTCTCACCACTAGAGAGAGTAACCCACTCTTCCACCAAGAGTGAAAACCTGACTCTACACCCTAGAGCCCTACTCTCCAACCGAGAGGACCACTCTCACAACCGAGAGTGAAAAAAAGAACAATGAAAGAGTTGCAATCAAACTATAGCCTTGTTGTGATTGTGATTTGTGTATGGAGGCTAATAGGTCACTTCTGAAATCAGTCCAAAATGAAATCAGTGTTATATTGGACTGAAAACAGAGAACCAAAAACTTAGAGGAATTGAAAGCTTGTTAACTCTTGTTCTCTTTTCGAAAATAAGTACTTGAAAACTTGTAAAAGAGAGTATTCTTGTAAACCTTTCCAAGTGATTTGTATACTCTATTTATAGAGTTAGAATCTCTAGATGTTGAGAAGCAGTTCTACCAACTGTCAACTAACGGAAATAAAATATTTGAATTCGAAAAATCAAGTTTTGAAATCAGTAAATTATCGAAACGACTTGAATAGTCGACTGGGTTGCCGTTATGAGTCGACTGGTCAGAGTTTGAAGAAGTTCAAACAGTTTTGTATAGATTCAGTCGACTGATCTTTAACGCCAGTCGACTGGTACTCAACAGCTGTTCTAGTTCAAGCTGTTTCGACCTTTAAATTTTGTAAAACACACAGTTATTAAAAATATGTGTGAGTGTGTGTGTGTGTGACAAGGCTGTACATCAATCTAAATCTCAACAAAGAGAAAAAAGTTACATTTTACAAGACACACAAACTATAAGATATTGAAGCTTTGGTCTTGACTTGAGTCTTGAGTCTTGAGTGAAGCTTTAGCCATTGTCTTTATATGAAGCTTTGCTTGATCATTCTTTAGCTTTAGAACATTGTGACTTGCTTGATCAATTTGCTTTGAGGCCCTTTGTGTATCATTCATGATAAACTTTGATACAACCTGCAATGTATGAGAAATAGCACAACAAACTTTGTATTGTGTTGTAATCATCAAAATCTAGAATCAACATTCTCCCCATTTTTGATGATGACAACACAATAGCTTACAATAATGGAAATAGATGTTACACATGCTCCCCCTATCAAATGTACAACATGCATAGGTTTAAAAAAAACATGCACAAAGATATGCTACTCAGAATATGTACAAAATAACACAAAGCCAACACAGAACTATATTTCTCCCCCTTTGTCATCAACAAAAAATGGAGGAAAAAACCACAAAGAGTACATAGCAAAATGACAAACAAAGACAGATTTATACATAGAAAGTGAATATTCATAGTTCAAACGGTTACATAACAAATAGAAAATTCAACAATAAGTAGGAAATATATAGAAAAAAATATAAAAATAATAGCTCATCAATCTTCATCATCTTTATCTTGGCCACTATGAAAGTGAGGAGGAAACTGAGTGGTGAACAGGTAGGTAAGATGAAAAATATTTGACTCAAGAACATCTTGGCGATCCATTATATAATTGATAGCATGATAAATACTACGAGGATCATCAAAATTTGCTCGAGGACGAGAGGAACTAGAGGCTGAAGGCGGTCGGGCTGAAGTAGCTAAAGGAACAAGAGGGGAAGTCCTAGAAGGAGACCTAGGTGGAGAAGAGAGAAGCTTCATGCGTGCTAAACTTGCACGATCAAAAGACTCATAGTGCTTTACTACATTGGTCTCAGCATCGAGATCGACACTATAAGCACAAAAGACTTGAGTGAGAAGGGCACAAAAGACTTGAGTGAGAAGGGCACCAAAAGGAAGAAATGAAGTATGAGCCTTATGAAGCCTAGAGAAGATGATACGACCCCAATTGATATTAATTTTGCCGAATATTGCATAAACGGCTTATTGCAACTCCATGGAATACTGATCATAACTCTCTGTTTTGGGAATGATATTGTATTGTAGCATGCGTGCAACAAGTTTTGCAACAAGGGTAATGGACCTATTGGACATAGGGGGTCCATAATTTGGCAAATAAATTTTAGATAAAGTGGTGGCATCATCCATCTCAATTTCTCCTAAGTCAAGCCCTTCATCATCTAAACCCAAAATAAGATTGATTCTTTCGGAGGTGAGTTTCATCTTCTTATTTTTGACAGAAGTATAGATGAAAATCTCACCACCATCATCCGATTGAACAACCTTCATATTTGTATAAAACAAATAGATGAGTTGAGGGTAGTAGTAGGGTCGATTTTCTAAGGACAAAAACTCATAAAGACCACAATGTTGAAACAAAGGCATGAGATCAAACCTATCAAGATCGGAAAAATTTACAAACCAACCCGGAAAAATCATAATGGAACATATTATGTACCATTTTTCAACAAGGTCGGGAACTCTAAGATATTGGATATAGTCCCTAGAAGATGAACCTTCCTCTACATGAGATGTTTTTGATCTCTTATGAGCCATGAGAAACAAAACTCTCAAACAAAAAAGGAAAGGAAGTATACCAACAAAGAGATTCTAGAAGAATCAAACGAGCTTCAAGTGGACTTGAACACCACAAGAAATCAGAGGAGTTGGAGCTTCAAATGACTGGAAATTGACAGCAGCAGCAACAGAACCAGTCGACTAATCTTCTTTAGATCTGGGAGACAAAGATAAGGTAAAAGTGAAAGAAAGGGGGTAGGTTTAGGGTTTTTACACAGAAATGTATGGCTGAGATCAAGGATAGGGATAGCAACGGCTCAGATATGGTCAAAGAACAGTAAAAAGGTGAATAGTCGCCTCAAAAGATGTGCCAAAATTCGAATTTGAAGAAAACTGATTCACGACAGTCGATTGGTATTAAGGGGAAATCGACTTAGTCGAGAGTCAAAATAGAAAATTAAACATAGCATTAATACAACTGGTCAGTCGGCTGGGTACTATGCACAATCGACTGTCCAGAGCATAAAACTCAGACAAAAATTAGAAAAATAAAAGATACTTGGCAGTCGACTGAACAATACTTGTAAGTCGACTTACCAGAGAAAAAAATTCAAGAAACATCATGAAAACTACAAATCCCTAGTTCTCTTCTTAAGGTGATAAAGGTTTCTTCCTTAAGAGGTTTGTTAAAAATGTCAGCTACCTGTTTATCAGTAGAAATAAAGTCTCAAGAAATGTCTCCCTTTAAAACATGATCACGTAAAAAATGATGTCGAATATCAATATGTTTTGTACGTAAGTGTTGAACCGGATTTTTAGATAAGTTAATGGCACAGGTATTATCACACATTATTGAAGGTTTTTCAAATGAAATACCATAGTCTAATAGGGTTTGTTTCATCCACAAGATTTGGGCACAAGCCAAACTTGTAGCGATATATTCAGCTTCTGTAGTAGATAGGGATACCGAATTTTACTTTTTACTACTCCAAGAGACTAGTGAATGTCCCAAATAGTGACATGTCCCACTAGTGCTCTTGAGGTCAGTTTTACAACCGGCAAAATCCGCATCACTATATGACAAAAGTTGAAAGTTATCGGTGCGTGGATAAAATAGACCATAATCAGACGTGCCTTTAATATATCTTAAAATGCGTTTCACAGCTTTTAAGTGAGACTCTTTAGGAATCAACTGATATCTAGCACACAAACATACACTAAACATAATGTCGGGTCTACTAGCAGTTATATATAAGAGTGAGCCAATCATACCTCGATAGAGTTTTTGATCGACACTCTTACCTAATTCATCTTTGTCAAGGGTAATGGTAGTAGCCATAGGTGTGGTCTTACTACTTGTGCTATCCATGTTAAACCGTTTGAGTAATTCCTTAGCATATTTTTCTTGATTAATAAATATGCCATTATGTGACTACTTAATTTGTAGTCCAAGAAAATAATTGAGTTCACCCATGTGACTCATCTTAAACTCGTTTTTCATGGTGTTAGCAAACTCTTGACATAGATTACTATTAGTAGAACTGAAAATTATGTTATCAACATATATTTGTATGGTTAAAATATCATTCTCTATTCTCCTAATAAACAAGGTAGTGTCTACTTTACCTATTTCAAAACCTATTTCTAAAAGAAAAGTCTTCAATCGATCATACCAAGCACGAGGTGCTTGTATAAGATCGTATAAAACCTTTTTCAATTTAAAAACATGGTTTGGGAATTGTTCATGTTCAAAACCTGATGGTTGTTTAACATAAACATCTTCCTTTATAAACCCATTAAGGAAAGCACTTTTAACATCCATTTGAAGAGTGTAAAATTCATAAAACATGCAAAAGATAATAAGATACGGATTGATTCTAATCTAGCAATAGGAGCATATGTTTCATCAAAATCTATGCCTTCTTCTTGATTATACCCTTAAGCAACTAGTCTAGCTTTGTTCCTAACAACTTGTCCTGATTCATCTAACTTATTCTTGAGTACCCATTTGGTACCAATTATAGTATGATCAGGAGGTCGTGGAACTAAATTCCATACATCATTCCTTATGAATTGGTTTAACTAATCTTGCATAGCATTCATCCAAAATTCATTCTCACACGCTTCTTGTATATTCTTCAGCTCAAAATTCGATAAGAAGGCTGTGTGAGATATCATATTAACATATGATCTCGTCTGAATACCATGTGAAATGTCACCAATTATTAAGTCATGAAGATGATCCCTAACTTCAACAAAAGACTTTGGTAAAGTTGGAGACATCACAACAGGATCAGTCGACTTGACCAGTCCATCAGTCGACTTATTTACAGCAGTCGACTTGACTTCCTTATCGGTCGACTTAATAACAAGACTAGTTTGTTCTAAAGATATAATTACTTTATTTAAAGGTGATGAATTAGTTTTATCATCTTCAATTAAAGACGATGAAGACAGAGATTTATCAAATGCAACATGCATGGATTCTTCAATAGTCATTATTGACTTATTGAAGATTCTATATGCCTTACTCCTATTTGAGTATCCTACAAAGATACCCTCATTAGATCTAGGATCAAACTTATCTAAATTATCCTTGGTGTTCAGAATAAAACACTTACATCGAAATATTTTAAAGTAAGAGACCTTAGGAATTCTATCAAAAAATAGCTCATAACATGTTTTCTTTAGCTTAGGTCTAATCAAAATTCTATTTAAAACATAACAAGCTGTAGCAATGGCTTCAGCCCAAAAATACTTAGGTAAATTGCTTTCAACAAGCATGGTACGTGCACATTCTTGCAAAGTCCTATTCTTCCTTTCAACCACTCCATTTTTTGGTGAAGCTCTAGGAAATGCAAACGAATGAGTTATACCATTCTTGTTGCAATATTCTGCAAACGTTTCATTTTCAAATTCTCCACCACGATCACTTCTAATAGTGACTATGGTTAGAGACTTTTGATTTTGAATTCGTTTACAAAAGTTAGCAAATCTTCAAAAGCATCATTCTTATGTTTTAAAAAGAAAGTCCAAGTGAATCGTGAAAAATCGTCTATGAAAACAAATACATACCTACTTTTATTTAAAGAAGCAACTCTAGTAGGGCCAAATAAATCCATGTGAATTAATTCGAGTGACCTACTAGTAGAAATTACTTTTTTGTTTTAAAAGTAGATTTAATTTGTTTACCTAGTTGACATGCATCACATAACTTATCCTTTTTAAAGGATAGTCTTGGCAGCCCTTTAACTAGGTTGTACTTAGACAATTTAGAGAGATTTTTCCTATTCACATGGCCAAAAACGTCTATGCCAAAGACAAGAATCATTATTAGAAGTTACTAAGCAAAAATCATTCGAAAACTCATATACTTTTAAACACAATTCATAACTGTTATTTTTTCTAAAACCTTGAAAAATTATATTTTGCATGGTAGAATCATAAATTAAACATGCATCTTTTTCAAACATAATTTTATAACTCTTATCACAAAGTTGGCTAATACTTAACAGGTTATGCTTAAGTCCACTGACTAATAAGACATCTTCTATAGAGGGATTAGTGTGCTTACCGACCATACCAATTCCTATAATCTTTCCTTTGTTGTTCTCACCAAATGTGACTGTTCCTCCATCAATGTCTTGTATGGAAGATAGGAGGTTGGCATGACCAGTCATGTGCTTCAAGCATCCGCTGTCAAGTATCCAACGATCTCTCTTAGGTACCTATAAAATATTCAATATGAATATGGTACCCTTTTCATTGGGTCCAAAATAGATTAGTTTGTGGGAAACCAAACCCATGATGAGTTTGATTTTCCACCATAAGTAGAAATATAATTATCAGAATTACATATAGTAAGCATATATGAATTAATATAAGCAATTCTATCTTTCGAACTCAGGTTGACTGGAATCCATACATATTTGCTCTGTCCAATTGACTTTACAGCACCTTTCAGTCAACTTTTACTATTATTCAGTCGACTGGAAGGTAGTATGGGTCGACTTATCTGAGGTATTTATCTCGTTGAATGAGACTCAGTACCTCAAGACAGGCGACTAGTGTCTCGGTGCAGTCGACTTGTCTGAACTTTAGATTTGCCTTCATCATGAAAGCTTACAGTTTTAGGCTTTTTAAAAAACTCATAAAGTTTATGCTTAACACTGAAAATAGATACAGGTTTATTTACACTAATGTTCTTAGAAGAATGAGATTTTTCAAGGGACTTTTTAAAACCAAGTCCAAACTTTTGACTAGATTGCACTTGATTTTGAAGAACATCATTTAAATTCTCTTTTCCTTTATTAAATTTAGATACGTTCTTGGATATCTCTTCATAATTTTTCTTTAGAAACTCAAGATCCATATATAAACTAGAAAGACGAGAATTTAAGGATTTTACTTCTTTATCAAGGTTAAGAGTCTCTTGAGAAAGTGTTTGATTAACTTTCGCTAAGTTCTTACTATAATCTTTTCCTTTTTAAGTTCTTGAAAAATTTCATTGAAAGCTTCATGTAAATCATTAGAATCATACTCATTACTTACTTGATTTTGAGACGCCATAGAACACACGTTTGCAACCTCGTTTGTCTCATCAATTTTTTCTTCCGACGAAGAATCACTGTCATCCCAAGTTGCTTGGTATGCCTTTTTGCTTTTTACGAACTTGTTCTTTGTGTACTTGTCCTTCTTTAAATTGGATGCTTTTTCCTTAGATTTTGCGTTCTCTAGTGGGCAATCCTTCTTCATATGGCCTGTCTTGTTACACCTGAAACAAGTTGGAGGTTCATTAGATTCCTTAGATTTTGAATTAAACTTACCTTTTCTTAGGAACTTTTTGAACTTTCTCGTGAACATGACAATCTCTTCCTCATCTTCTTCTTCATCCTCGGAGTCCGACATGGCTTTGAATGCTAATGTATTTTTCTTTGATTGTTGTGGTTCGGCATCCTTCTTGTGCTCTTTAAGTTGTACCTCATAAGCCATAAGATTTTCCATAAGATTCTCAAGAGAAAGTTGTGTTAAATCATTGGCCTCTTCTATGGCAGTGGTCTTCTTCTCCCATTCGGAGGTTAGTGCACGAAGTACCTTCCTCACCATCTCGGCTTGAGTGTACGTCTTTCCAAGTGCCACAAGTGAATTGGTAATGTCTGTGAACCTTGTAATCATCTCGAACACATTCTCATTCTCCTTCATGCGGAACATTTCAAACCTGTGAACAAGAACAGATATTTTAGATTCTTTTGCTTTATTTGTTCCTTCATGAGTTACTTCGAGTGTGTGCCAAATTTGATATTCGATTGTTGCATTGGATACACGGTTGAACTTCTCCTTTGTAAGGGCACAAAATAGCGCGTTCATCGCCTTTACGTTGTTCATTGTTTGGTTCTTCATGTTGTCGTTCCATTGTGCATATGGAATGGTAGGAGCGGTGTACTCGGTCTCCGTCATGTTCCATATTTCTTAGTTGATGGACTGAAGGTAGATCTTCATTCTACACTTCTAATAGTTGTAAGTAGATTGATCTTCATGGTATTGATTTGTATTAGAAGTAGTTGCCATTGCACTCAACCAGGCTCTGTGTAACCCCTGTTTTCCTAAAAACGTATTTTTTTATATATTTTCTGTATTTAAAATTTTCGCCAATTATTTTTCTTTTTCGCTTTCAAACTCTTTTGTCAAAATGTATTTTTTTGAATCTTCTATTAAAATCTATTTTTGATCCATAATTTTAGCTTTAACTATTTTTCTATGATTTTTGTATTTAATACAGTTCTTATTAGTGTTATTATTACTTTTATTATTTTTATCATTTTTATTATTATTAATATTGTTACTATTTGTATTATTTTGCTAGTGTTGTTATTTGCATTATTATTTTATTTGATTTTTATTGTTAAAATTACATTATTTTATAAATTATATTTATTAGTTATTGTATTAATTTTCTTATTGGATTTTTTATTTAAAACCCAAACCCATTTTTAATTTTTAACCCAATTAACTTAAACCCAAATAAACCCATTTAAATAACCATACCCATTATATAAACCCCAAACCCATTATACAGACCCAACCTAATTACCCATTGAACCCAACAATTACTTAATCCCTTACCCAGTTTTTAACCCAAACCCGATAGCACCCGAAACCCACTTCCATCTGATTAAACCCTTACCCGATATTACCCAACCAGACTCTCAACCTAACCCTACTCCTATATAAAGCCTGTTTCCCTACCCGTTCACATTCCTATACCCATGCAGCCGCCCCTAGCACCGCTTCGTCTTCTCCCCGTCCCCCCTTCCACCTGGCCACACCCCCACCTCGGCAGCACACCCGACCACCTCGCCTTCCCTAGCCGCCATCCAGTGTCACACCCGGTAGTTTTCTGCCTCTCTCCTCCCTCCTGTTGCGACGCAGTCAGGCAGCAACAATGACAGCGACTTCGTCAATGCACTGCCTTGCCCCCTGGCCACCACTTCCGTGCCTGCATCGACTGCGGTTGCCACTTCTAACAGTCGCGTACTCCTCCTACTGTAGCAGTCCACCGTCGTCCTTCCTGCAGCACACACACCCAACTCCGGCCACCTCTTCTTGGGTGCTTGCTGTTTTGAATAAGCTTCGATCAAGAGTGATCTCGACCATTGGATCTCTTGATCATTGAGATCCGCACTTAGTTTCGTGATTTCGATCGTGATCGTGTGCTTGGTTATTAGTTCGTGGATTGTGTGTTGGATCTCGGGTGATTGTGGGGTGTGTTCTCGTTGGTTCGTTTGAGTTCGTTTGCACGCTTCAGTTCGTGTGATCCGTTGGTTTGTGATTCTTGTTCATGATCCATCCGTGTGTTGTGTTTGTGCCCTGGGATCCGTCCCGTTATTCTTGCTCTTGTGTTGTTCTCGTCGTCTTTCAGGCAAGTAACTTGTTCTCAACTTCCTTTGTATGATACAAGTCATAAATTCTGCTTATAGTGTAGTTGGGTTCTAGAGACAACTCGTGTGTGTGATGTATGTTGATGAGTACTGTCTCTATAGTGCTTGACCATTGTTGACTCACGACACAAAATTTGACATGAAACAACCCTAGGTTTTGCCCATTCTTGATATGATGTTTATGTGAATCAATTATGAGAACTCATGTGCTTATGAGACCCATGTGATGTACTCGTTGTGGACATATTGTATACCCTATTTCATGTTGTTTGGACACTTGGTAGACTCGATTTCATGTTTGGTGGTGTTTGGATCAAGTTTCGTTGGATCTATGTTGAGTTTGGTTTTTGGAAATTCTGTGTTTTGTCGATGATCTGTCTTGATCAGTAATTTAGACCATATTAAGGTCAGAATATTAATTTCAGTACCAAACATGATTTGTAGAGAAATTCGTCTTCTTTCCAACCCCTATGACCTTGATCGATTTTGTTTTTGTATGAGTAAGATATGGCTATTTTACTACAGAGGTGTTATATAGTTTTCAAATTTCGTTTCTAGATAATTTCGATGAATAAACTATTTTGATATTAGTGCTACATATATTATTTTGATCTGAAACTTTGGTCAGTATTTCTTTATCTTGTTAGGGATTACCCAGAATTTTGGTGGATTTTATTGATGAATTTTATATGCCGTTTCATGCTTGTTTATAAAGACTGTACTTGCTGTATTTCACTCACTGTTCTGTAAAGAATCGTAGACCCTGATTCCTTTGACTGTATGAAAAATATTTGTTATGAAAAATATTTGTGAAATATGAAAATTAGTTTATATTGTCTATTTTCATCCCCCTTTGGAGGATTTGGATTTCGTTTCACGGTTTGCGAGATATTACAGTTTTCGTACAACTGTGTTGGGAATTCCAGATTTGCCAAACTATCGTTTCCTGATGTTTTCTGATTTTTGATAACTGATCTAATTTCACTGGAAAATTATGAAACTTCATATTTTGATACTAGACATATAGGGGAATACTCTAGATTTTTTCTGGATTTATTTGAGAGGTTTTAATGCTGTCTTCCTGTTCTTGAATACGATTTCCAGATTTCTGGTTGAACGTATTTTCTGGATTCAAATCAGTTTTGACTCATATTTTTCTGAAATACTATATGACTTATTTATACTTGCTAGATTCGGTTGGGAGTCTATTTTCTAGACGTTTCGACGGATTCAGATTCGGATTTCTTTAGTAACGAGAATCACTGTTTTAGTACTGTACTATCATGCTGTCCTGAATATGAACATACACTGTTTTGCTCGTTTATGTGACTGTCTATCTTTTATGTATGCTTATTTGTTACCCTAGACCTGATACTGATTATACTATATTTGACACTGTTTCATGCTTATACATGCCTGTTTGAGAATAATAATAAATAATCAAGCTGGGGTTTTAATGGGAATGATCTAGTAGTGGATAGTGCAGAAACGTGTACTCGAAAGGAGACTTGTGTTTCCTGTACGACATGTTACCGATCAAGTTTACCGATCAAGTTACCGATGAAGTTAATATTCTGTTACCGATCAAGTTACCGATCAAGTTAATTTCTGTTACCAATCAAGTTTACCGATTAAGTTACCGATCAAGTTTACCGATCAAGTTACCGATCAAGTTTACCGACCAAGTTCTGTAATTCTGTGAATAACCGAGTACACTGCCCTGTATGGTCCCCTATGAAATCTATAGCGAAACTGTTTATTATAGAAACCATGTGTTATAATATGGGGCGCATGAAGTGCTACCTAGATAGTAATCACTATAAGACTTGGTACATGATCCTTGAACATGATGCTTGAACATGATACATGCTTGCTTGACACTTGACTACATGATACATGAGACTTGTTTACATGAGACTTGATACATGACACTTGATACATAATTACTTAATACTTGTTTCACCTTACCATGCTAGTTGGTATATTTGGATATCATGCTTATCCCATGCTATTAGTCAGTTTTCCCATATACTTGTATCCTGCATTACAAGCTGCCCGTAATTTGCAATTGACGGGTACTTGTTTTCTCTTTTACTCTTCCCTGCAATTGTTGAATTGCAGATTTTGGAGAACAGGTTCCAGACAGTATTGGTGATATGAAGTATTAGTGCTGTATTTTATTATTATTATTTCTTGTAGCTTGCTTGAACAATATTGTATTTTTGATAATTGGATTTATTTTGTGTTTGGGCAATGTGACCCAGGATTTTGACTTATTCAGATCATGACTATTTGAGATTTATATATTTTGTTTCAAGTATTCTTGTTGGTATTTTGGTACATATGTGCATGTGGTTGACTTTTCTGGCTTCCAACTCTGATTATTTCGTAAGATATTGTAAAGATTCCTAAATAGCTTATGGATGATGAAAATCATTCGCTGGGCTTTCGTCCCGTATCCGTATTCCATATTCTTTTTGGGAAGCGCGGGCGTGTCACTCTGATACCAAGTGTTAGATCCTGTAGGCAAGTTGAGAAACACTAGAGGGAGGGTGAATAGTGTTTTATAAAAATAATTGCAGAATTGAACTTTTTCTTCGTCCAGTCAACTTGAACAGAGAAACCAGTCGACTGGGGCGACAGTTAAGAAGAGTATTTTAAGACGAGTCTGATCAGTCGACTTATAGAAGAACCAGTCGACTTACCAGACAAGTTTTCAGAGAGAATGTAGTACAAGTCTGACCAGTCGACTTAAAAAGGGACACAGTAGACTGTCCAGACAAGTTTCACAGAGAACTTAAAAAGCATGTAAATGAAATGCAAGTTCATAGAAATACAACCACAGAGTACACACGATGTATCATGGTTCGGTCCTCCCGACCTACATCCAGTCCCCAAGCAACCCACTTGAGATTTTCCACTATTCTTGAAAAATGTACAAGAATACCCTACGGCGTTAGACAACAACCTTGTCCAACCCGTAGTCCTCTCTCACCACTAGAGAGAGCAATCCACTCTTCCACCAAGAGTGAAAACTTGACTCTACAACCTAAAGCCCTACTCTCCAATCGAGATGACCACTCTCACAACCGAGAGTGAAAGAAAGAACAATGAAAGAGTTACAATCAACCTATAGCCTTGTTGTGATTGTGATTTGTGTATGGAGGCTAATAGGTCACTTCTGAAATCAGTCCAAAACGAAATCAGTGTTATATTGGACTGAAAATAGAGAACCAAAAACTTAGAGGATTTGAAAGCTTGTGAACTCTTGTTCTCTTTTGGAAAATAAGTACTTGAAAGCTTGTAAAAGAGAGTATTGTCTTGTAAACTTTTCCAAGTGATTTCTATACTCTATTTATAGAGTTAGAATCCTGGACGTTGAGTAGTAGTTGTACCAATTGTCAACCTACGGAAATAAAACTTTTGAATTCGAAAAATCAAATTTTGAAATCAGTAAACTGTCGAAACGACTTGAATAGTCGACTGGGTTGCCGTTATGAGTCGACTGGTCAGAGTTTGAAGAAGTTCAGACAGTTTTGTATAGATTTAGTCGACTGATCTTTAACGCCAGTCGACTGGTACTCAACAGCTGTTCTAGTTCAAGCTGTTTCGACCTTTAAATTTTGTAAAACACACAGTTATAAAAAATATGTGTGAGTGTGTGTGTGTGTGACAAGGCTGTACATCAATCTAAGACTCAACAAAGAGAAAAAAGTTACATTTTACAAGACACACAAACTATAAGATATTGAAGCTTTGGTCTTGACTTGAGTCTTGAGTCTTGAGTGAAGCTTTAGCCATTGTCTTTATATGAAGCTTTGCTTGATTATTCTTTAGCTTTAGAACATTGTGACTTGCTTGATCAATTTGCTTTGAGGACTTTGTGTATCATTCATGATAAACTTTGATACAACCTGCAATATATGAGAAATAGCACAACAAACTTTGTATTGTGTTGTAATCATCAAAATCAAGAATCAACAGCACTTGTATTTTCTTTACCCCCTCTTTCTTCTTTGTATTTCGTAATTGCCAAACGCAGGCTGGTCACCGCACCTTTATATAAAATTTTTGGGTTATGAAAAGAGTTTTTTGGCCGAACCTTTTGACTTGGATTTTTGAGTCGTAGTCTCCCTTGTGAGATTTTGTGAATTTAGCCAAGTATATAGGGCTCGAAATGATGTTTCTTTTGTCTCTATCAGATGGATGCACCCTCTGGGGTAGGTCTTGGTTGTGCCGAGATGGTGTGGCTTAGGGTTAAGGTCACGGTCTTAGAGTACGCACTGACCCGGTACCGTAAAGAGGCTCGCAATTGAGAGACGGCTATTCAATACTTTATGGACAAGTAGAATGGACTTAGCTTGGAGTTGGCACGCTTGAAGAAGTTGATAGCCGACCGTGACTTGGGAAGTGCAGAGGTTGTGTTTTTGATGTCTAGCACTTCTTCCCGGCGACCGTTGTCCAAATCTTTCCTCCGTGAGGTCATTGTGGAGAAAGAGTTAGAGATACAACGATACAAGATAATGCTCGGGATGTCAGGATCCCAATCCGTTTCTTTCGGGTGCACTTGACCTTCTGCCGGAGTCTCATTACCGACCCTGCAGATGAGGCCCACAAGGCCAGGTGATGCCCAGTGCTCCGTTGAGGGTGTGTCCACCTTAGCAACCCCGGGAGATCCTATAGAGGAACAAACTCGTTCGACCGGCCTTGAACTTCTCTTTTCCAATTCTGTGGCTCTTGCGTAGGAGCCTTATGTCGATTGTGAGCGATGTAACAAAGTCTCGCCGATTGTATCGATACACTTCTATTGGTTGTAATAATAAAAAGAAAAACAGTAGTGAATTGGCTTCTTGTGGGTTTTTTGTTGTGACAGGCCGAACCGTGCAGTATGATTGTGCGACTCTCCTAAAATTTTGGAGTCCAAGCCAAGCGACGAGGACGTGAGGGATTGAGAAATCTTTTGTAGGTGGTCGAAGTCTAAGCTGAGCGGCGAGGATATGAGAGATTGAGAAATCTAAGTCCAAGCTGAGCGGCGAGGACGTGAGAGATTGAGAAATCTCTCGTAGGTGGTCGAAGTCCAAGCCGAGTGGCGAGAAAGTGAGAGATTGAGAAATCTCTCATAGGTGTTCGAAGTCCAAGCCGAGCAGCGAGAACGTGAGAGATTGAGAAATCTCTCGTAGGTGGTTTTAGTCCAAGCCGAGCAGTGAGGAAGTGACAGATTGAGAAATCTCTCATAGGTGTTCGAAGTCCAAGCCGAGCGGCGAGGGCGTTAGAGATTGAGATATCTCTTGTACCAAGCCGAGTAACAGGGATGTGAGAGATTGAGAAATCTCTCATAGGTGGTCTAAGTCCAAGCCGAGCAGCGAGAAACTGAGAGATTGAGAAATCACTCGTAGGTGTTCGAAGTCCAAGCCGAGCGGCGAGGACGTGAGAGATTGAGAAATCTTCGTAGATGGTCTAAGTCAAAGCCAAGTGGTGAGGACGTGAAAGATTAAGAAATTTCTCGTAGGTGGGAGGTTGAGAATATAGCTGACAAACTTTTACTTGCCAAAACAAAATCTCCTGCCATTATTTCATGTCTGTTTACAGGGGAATTGGTGCGTATCACCGATTACAGTAGTAGGACCCCCCCCCTTATGTTCCCTTTTGGAACTTGACAATGTTCTCCGCGTTCCAGGGCCTCTTAACTACTGTAACCCCTGTTTTTTATTTTGTGTATTTTTGAGTGTATTTTTCGTTTTGGTGTATTTTCTATCTTGTATTCTTTCTGAACCATATATTGGACTTGTTTTCGATATATATTCATTTTATTTCTTTTTTTAGTCCTTGTAATTGATTGGTTGTCTCTTTGTTTCATTCTTCATTATTATTGTTCTTTCTTTCATTTGTTTCTTGTCTTCTTTATTTTATGTTCTTGGATGCTGGTGGTGGTGATTGGTTGTTCATCCTATTCCCAATCCTATTGTTTGATCCCTAATATGATTACCAAAGCCAAATTAAATCCACAATCCTATTTTTTATCCTATGAAATTAATCCTTATCAATACCCATTAAACAAATCCTACTATTACTCCTAATTACCCACAACCTAATTACCCATTAACCTAATCCCCTCATATATATATATCTCTAATCCCTCTCTCTCTCCCTAAACCCTAATCCTAAACCCTAGCCTCCACCTAATAGCAACCCGGCCTCCCTCCTCCTTGCTTGTGCCGCAACCCGACGCCCAGCCTACCTCCAGGCCGAGCCCCCCTCTCTCCGGCCTGCACTCCAACCCGCAACACCCCAAACCCGAGACCCCCTCCCTTGGCCGATCTCCTTCTTGGCCGACCATCTCCTTGCACCACCTTGCCACCATATAATCCCTAGTCTCTCTCTCTTGGTGTTTTCTTGTGGTCGCAAGCCGCTATTGTCATCATCTCTCTTGTGGTCTCTCTCTTCGCTTGCTTTGAGAAGCGTGTCGTGTGTTCGTGTGATTGTTCGTGGGTTTTGCTCGTTGTCGGGAATCCGTTCCCGTTATTCTTGATTTTCGTCGTTCTTCATCTTCGGTTAAGGCAAGTAACTTGTACTCAAATTCCTTTGTATGATACAAGTCAAAAATACCACCTATAGTATAGTTGGGTCTAGAGACGACTCTTGTTTTTGTTATTCTTGATGGGTTTTGTCTCTATAGTGCTATTTGACCATAGATGACTCAATAACTTAGGTTTTACTCGTTCTTGATTTGATCATGTATGTGGGACTTTTGTGAGAATTCGTGATTTTGTTGAGACCCATGTGATATACTTGGTGTGGACATGCTAGATACCCTAATTCATGATGTTTGGACACTTAGTAGACTCGATTTCATGTTTGGTTGTGTTTTGAACAAGTTTTGTATGATATATGTTGAGTTGTTGTTAAAGAAAAAAAATATGTATTTTGTCGCTGATCTGTTTTGTTTGCTGTTTTGGACTGTCTTAAAGTCAATATCTTCATTTTAGTATAAAACAGGAGTTTTAGAGAATTTTGTCTATTTTCAAACTCCTCTGACCTTGCTCGATTTCATTTTCGTATGTGTGAGTTATTACTGTTTTACTACAGAGGTGTAGATCATTTCCAGATTTCTTTTCTTGATGATTTTGATGAATAAATTATTTTGATACTTGTGCTACACATATTAAGTTGATCTGAAACTTTGGTTAGTTTTTCTATACTTATCTAGGGATTATCCAGAATTTTGGTGGATTTTATTGATGAGGTTTATGTGTCGTTTCATGCTCGTTTATGAAAACTATACTTGCTGTATTTTGCTCGCTATTCTGTAAAGAACCGTATTTTCACCCTGATTCCTTTTACTTTATGAAAAATATTTATGAAATATGAAAGTTAATATATTTTATCTATTTTCATTTCCCTTTGGCGGTTTTGGATTTCGTTTCACTGGTTGCGAGATATTATAGTTTTCGTACAGCAGTGTTGGAAATTTCAGATTTGCCAAACTCTCGTTTATTGATGTTTCCTTATTTTGATGACTGATCAAATTTTACTGGATAATTTTGAAACTTTATATTTAGATACTAGACATATAGGAAAATACCCCAGATTTTTCGTGGATTTATTTATTGAGTTTTCATGCTGTTTTCCTACTCTTAAATTCGTTTTCCTGATATCTGGCTGAACCTATTTTCTGTATTCAAATCAGTTTTGAGCAATATTTTTCTGAATTAATATATGACTTATTTATAATCTCTAGATTTGGTTGGGAGTCTATTTTCTAGACGTTTTGACGGATTCAGATTTGCATGCTTGTAACACTGGGAATCACTGTTTTACTACAGTATGGTCTTGCTGTCCTGAACTTGAGATTTGGCTATTTTATTCCTTCATGTATTATCTTGCACTCGTACATGTTTACCTTGCAACTTGAACTTGCCACATGATCATGTCATGTTAATCTTGATATATTTTGCACATATACATGCTCGTTTGATATTAATAATAAATAACCAAGCCGGGATTTAAGGGACAGATCTAATAGTGGATAATTCAGAAACGTGTACTCGGAAGGGGATCCACTGATCCTACGTGATTACTTGAGACATGATACTTGACACGTGATTACTTGACACATGCACGCAAGATACGATACTTGCCGCTTGCACAACTTGACACGTGATTACATGATACATGATACATGATACTTGGAGCTTGGAGCTCGATTACTTGACTTGTCCCTGAGTATATTGCCCTCTATGGTCCACTATGAAATCTAAAACGAAACTGTTTGTTGTAGCAACCATGTAAGATGGGCTGCATGAAGTGCTACCTAGATAGCAATCACTACAAGACTTGAACATAATACTTGAACATGATACATGCTTGCTTGACACTTGACTACATGATACATGAGACTAGTTTACATGAGACTTGATACTTGATCACTTGACACTTGATTCATGCCATTTACACTTGTTCACTTTGCCATGTCAGTTGTTATTTTGACATCATGCTTATACCATGTTGCTAGTTAGTTTCCCCATGTACTTGTATCTTACATTATAAGTGGTCCGTAATTTGCAATTGACGGGTACTTTTTTTCTCTTTTTCTCTTCCCTGCAATTGTTGAATTTTAGATTTTGGAGAACAGGTTTCAGACGGTATTAGTGACATGAAGTATTAGTGCTGGATTTTATTATTATTATTTCTTATAGCTTGTTTGAACAATTTTGTATTCTTGTACTTGGATTTATTCTTGTATTTGGGCAATGTGACTCAAGATATTTGTTTTATTCAGATCATGACTATTTGAGATTTATATAATTAGTTTCAAGTATTCTTGTTGGTATTTTGGTTCATATGTGCAAGTGGTTGATTCTTTTGCTTCCGACTCTAATGATTCTTGTGAATGTTGTAAAGATTCTTGAACAGCTTATAGATGATGAAAATCATTCGCTGGGGTTTTGTCTCATATCCGTATTTCGTATTCTTTTAGGGAAGCGGGGCGTGACAACTATCCCAGGTCTTCGAGTTGGTACGTGCCATGACGATCAGTTGGGAGACCTTATCAGACCCTCCCATTTGGGGGCTAGCTTTCCTTTGGTGGTGGGTTGGGAAACTGCGAGCTTTCTAAGGACGAGGTCACCTTCCTTGATCTTGGTCGGACGAAATTTCTTGTTATAGGCCCTCTCAATCAGCTGTTGGTAGATAGCTCTTCTGACGTCGACCCTTTCACGGATTTCGTCGACCAGGTCCAAGTTGGCCCTGAGCTCGTTCGAGTTAGATTCTTCATTAAAGACCATGATCCTTGGCGAGGGGAGCCCGATTTCCAGCGGAATCACTGCCTCTCTGCCCTGTATGTAAGATTTAATGGGGATTCGCCTGTTGGGATTCTCTTGGTCGTCCGATATGACCATAGTATGCTCGGCAATTCCTCGACCCAGTCCCTTAGGTGAATTGTCCAATCGTTTTTTGAGTCCTACAAGAATTTGACGGTTGGCATTTTTGGCCTAGCCATTCGATTGTAAATGTGATATGGCCGAAAACCGTTGCTTGATTCCCTGGTCTTAGCAAAATTTTTGGAAACTTCTTCCGGCAAATTGAGTCCTGTTATCTGTGACAAGTACTCTAGGGATTCCGAACTGGCAGATAATGTGCTTCCAAAAGAACTGTTGTGTCTTATGTTCAGTAATTGTGTCTAATGCTTCTGCTTCAACCCACTTGGAAAAATAGTCGATCGCAACGATGAGGAAACGTCTTTGGGCAGCTGCCTTGGGGATGGGGACGATAATATCTATTACCCACATGGCAAAGGGGGTCGGGCTAGAGAGGCTTTTTAGTTCAGCCTGTGGAGTGCACCTGACTAGGGAGAATCTTTGACAGGATCCGCACTTTTTCATGAGGTCGGTGGCGTCTTGCAGTATTGTCGGCCACTAGTACCTGTTATTACGCACCTTTCTGGCGGGTGATCTGCTGCCCATATGGCAATCTCCAATTTCCTGATGTAACTCTTCTAGCGCATACCTTTCCTCTTCAGCGTCCAGGCATCGGAGGTATAGTCTCCCGTCTACCTGGGTGTATGAACGTTTGAAGAGAGTATTGTCAATAAAGGTGAACCTCTGCGACCGGACCCTAATCTTTCTGCCCTCGACTGGGTCTTCTGGTAGTTCCCCTTCGTTCAAGAAACGGCGGATGTGATCTGCCCAAGTACTCGTGGGCATGTCTATTTTGAGGCAGAGAACCTCGGTCTTCTCGATGCTGGGCTTGTGGAGTATCTCGATAAGGATGGTCCGATCGAGGCCCTCGAAGGAAGATGAGGCAAGCTTGAATAAAGCGTATGCTTGAACATTTTGTTCTCGTGGTATGCGCTCGACGGCAGCTTGGTCAAAAGCTTCTAGGAGTAGCTTTACTTATGCCAGGTATAGGATCATTCGGGCTTCGCGCATTTTGTAGTCCCCGGAGATTTGGTTTACCACGAGCTGCGAGTCGCTAAATAAATTCTTTATCATCCAGTCCCACTTTCTTTCCGAACTTGACCTTTTTGTTAGGAGAAGTTAAAATATAAAAGTTGGCATTTTCTCTTAGTCGACGAAAATACAAAAGTTACTTACATATTTTACTTTAATCTTGCCAGACATAAAAAACTATTAAAGAACCTCAACTCAATAATATAATCAATACAGAACAATTGCGCAGGCAATAATAACAATCTCATGAACAATAATACTTGGAATAAACAATATGAAATATCTAAATACAATAATAATCCATCATCTGGAAACAATAATAAAATCCGGGACATAAGACCAATACAGTAATAAATTCCAATACAATAGTAACAGGTCTCAATACAATAAGTTCATTAAAGCAATAAGCAATTAAAAAGCATTAGGTCTTTAGAATGTCTGTTATCCAATATCAGTAGGCAATTCTCCTTCATTACCTGTGTACACTTCATCTAAAAAGAGAAGAAAAATTGTCCTTAGAGCAAGTTATGGACAGCAAGTAGAGAAAGCAGGGAACAATGGAATAACGGTATAACAATGAATCAATAGATCAATAGGACTCAATAATACAGGACAATAACAATAATTAATATCATGATAGTCGATACAATGGTTATAAACAATGATTTAATATTCGGTAGCAGTAATCAATGATCAATAACAATAACACTTAGCCAATATTCGATATGAATAGAAACAATGAGGAACAATATGCAGTGTGGATGTCGTATCAATTCTTATGTCTATTAATCAAATCCTAACTAATGTAGCACTTAATGTGTCCCATTTATTTACCACATGGTTACTACATAAAAACAAGTTACATTTAGACTTAGTGGTGGATTTTATAGTTCGTGTACTCGGCACGATAACAATGTTCTATCCATAACGGTAATTTATCAATAAGATGCTACAAGATCACAAGATCACACGATCACAAGAACACAATATCACACGATCACAAGATAACAGTATAGGGAACCATAAGCCCCTTATCCGAGTACAGTCCTTATATTGTACACTACTAGAGTCAACTCTTAAACCCTAGCTTGTTAATTATTTTATCAATGCAACAACACATTATGCAATTTAAGACATGAGATGAACAATAGTATAAATAGGAGAGCAATAAAACGATAACTTAGATAGGACAATTAGAATGGTGAAAATAGGATACTAGGATCATGCAATACAACATACAAATATTAATTCATGCAATACTACGATACAGGAATAATTAATCTATTAAAATCTGAAAAGATAAAATTCTAGATAGCAAGAGTAGTTGTACAAAAATACAGTTTTCTGCTGTTTCAGAACTCGAAAACTGAATCCGTCAAAAATTATAGAAACTAGACATCCACACGGTTCCAACGCATATTTAAAGTTCAATATCCAACAATAATAGCTAGGTCAATCTCATTGTTCTTTACAGAATTCATGTACAGGCAGAATCTCGATATCGTGTTGTTATAATTTTAGAAATAACAAAAAATCACTAATAAATTCATAAAAAATATATTCTAGACTCCTAAACATGATTACTAACAATTTGGAAAATTCCAGAGCAAGATCTTATCATTTGATCAGCCTATTTACTGTTTGAACATGCAAGATAGAAGAATCTGAAAATCTGAAAGTAAAAACACAGCTGTAGTGAAACAGGCATAACTTTTGCTACACAACTCGGAATTTAGAATTTCAAGATGTTCTGGAAATTAGAAAGATAAGGCTATAATTCATGTTCAAAAATTAATTTGTTTTAAGATCGTTTACTAGTTAAAAAATAGCAGTCAACATACAGGCCAGCAAGCAATATACAGGTTTTGTGTAGTTTTCTTGAAAATAAATTAATTAAACATGATGGGTATCAATTCTACTAGTCGATAAACTGTGTAATCAACATGATGGGTGAAATAAAAAGATAATTAAAAATAAAATCATATACATACACTAAATTATCATCGATCAAATAACAAACAATCAACCAAACATACAACCTAGTAGTTGTTTCTACAATAATTAATTGTGTCATGATTATACGGTTAACCCTATTATCAATTCTACATGAATGTATGAAAGATCCAATCTTTTGAGTCAAAAGTGGCACGATGTCAAGAATATTGGGGTTAGCTCGTGTAAACCCTCAATGGACCCAACGAAGATAATCAATACAGCGATATGATAACGAATAGGATCTACTTGCAAGAATTTCAGCAAAACTTGAATTTGATATAATTAACAATTCAAGAGGACGCTGACTTTCCTGTTAAACGGTTAATTTTGAATATCAAGAATAACGGATGAGAATCCCGCTGGCAAACCATGATCACGGAACACGTGCGAGCTACGTGCAACGGCAAACAGCGAATCCAAGACCAAACAGCAAAACAGCAACACAACTCTGGATCCTCCAGACAAGACCATGTTGGATCCTGTATGGAAGGCAAAGAACACTAGAGGGGGGTGGAGGTGAATAGTGTTGTATTTAAATTAAACAATAAATTGAATTTTTCGCAACTGTTAAGTCGACTGTATTGGAGAAATCAGTTGATTGTTAGCGCAAATATAAGAGTAAATGAACTGAATAGCAACCAGTCTGTTCAGTCGACTTAAAGCCGAAACCAGTCGACTGCACAGACTCGATTTTCAATATAACTCAGCGAAAAAGAAATTTCAAGATGGAGAAATCAAACCACAGAAAGTCAACATAGCAAACACCACGATATATCCTGGTTCGGTCTTTCCGACCTACATCCAGTCCCCTAAGTAACCCACTTGAGATTTTCCACTATTCTTGAAAAATTCCAAGAATACTCTACGGCCTTTGACAACAACTATGTCAAATCCGTAGACCTCTCTCACCACTGGAGAGAGCAAAAACCCACTCTACAACGTAGAGTGAAACTGACTCTACACCAAGAGTCCTACTCTCCAACCGAGAGGACCACCTCACAACCCGAGAGTGAAACAACAATAAAAATGAAGATTACAATGACCTAAAGCCTTGTTTTGATTGTGTTTTTTTGTTTAGTGGCTAAAGGTCAACTTCTAACTTCAGTCTAGAACGAATTCTTTGTTATATAAGACTGAAATCATAGAACCAAGTCTTAAAGAAAGTAAGTGCTTTGTAAACTTGTTCTTTTTTTCTCTCGAAAGCAAATGACTTGATAAAAAGTTAAGGAACCTTTCCCAAATGAATTCTATACTCTATTTATAGAGTTAGATTCTCTTGGACATTGAGAAACAGATCCCTAACTGCCATACAACGGCAGTAATAGTTTGAATTTGAAAAACAAAATTTAAATATCAGAAAATTGTCAAAACTGCTTGAACAGTCGACTGGGTTGCCATAACAGTTGACTACTCAGAGCTTGAGTGAGTTCAGTCAGTTTCGTACTAGAACAATCGACTGTTCTCAAGAGTAAGCCGACTAGTACTCAACAGCTGAACTTATACAAGCTTCATTTTGACATTTCGATTTTGGAAAAGTTTATTTTTATTTAGGGGATGTGTGAGTATGTGTGTGACAAGGCTTTTACAAGAAATCTAAGACACAAATATTACAAACACAATTACAAGACACATGTTCATTTAATAAAACACTTTTAAAGCTCTTGAGAAGTCTTTGACTTGTGTCTTGATCTTGAGTCTTGATCTTGTCTTTGTGGCTTGATATGGAACTTTTAGAATCCTTCATTGTATTGTTGCCTTGAACACTTTTGGTACACACTGCAAAAAGATATGTAAGATAGAACAATTGTGTATTGTGTTGTAATCATCAAAATCAAGAATCTGCATTCTCCTCCTTTTTGATGATGACAACACAATAAATTTAAAATAGTATAGAATAACAATTTACATATCATGATGTCATCCATAATTGAAAGATATAGAAATGTAAATAAGCTCCCCCTGAATAAAACACAATATGCACACAATTTGTTAAGCATATTTCTCCCCCTTTGTCATCAACAAAAAACAAAAGTAAAGAGATAAGAACCAACCATAGATAAAAACCAACATTGCATAAATAGCATAAATGAAAATTTATACATGATCAGTCAAATAGAGTGTCTAGATCAAATGGAAATTTGAATCAAGGGTGTAGATCAAAAGAGGGTAAACGAGTGTAAGATAGAAGAGCCTCATCCTGTGACGATTTAGAATCAGAAAAACGAAATATAGTCGCGACAGTCGACTGGGTTTTTAGATCAGTCGACTAAGTCGAGAGCAAATACAACCAAACTCAAAGTTAAGTAAAGCTACTGTCAGTCGACTGTAGATTTGAAGACAGTCGACTGTAGATTTGAAGACGGTCGACTGGGCAGAAGACAAAATTAAGTCAGAAAATAGACAAAGAAAATATTTTATAAGTCGACCTATAATCAATTATAAGTCGACTAAGATATATAGAAATTTTTTTAAAATCTCATGAAATGAGCAAATGCCTAGTTCTCTTCTAAAGTTGATAAAAATATCTTCTTTAAGTGGTTTGGTAAATTTATCTGCTACTTGTTTATCAGTGGAAATAAAATCCAATAGTATATCTTTTTTTAAGACATGATCACGTAGAAAATGATGTCGAATATCAATATGTTTCGTACGTGAATGTTGAACCAGATTTTTAGATAAATTATAGCACTGGTATTATCACACATTATAGAGGGTCTTGAAAAACAAATACCATAATCTAATAAAGTTTATTTCATCCATAAAATTTGAGCACAAGCCAAACTTGCAGCAATATATTCAGCTTCTGTCGTAACACCCCGAATTCCAAAACAAGTTGAATTCGAAGTTCCACAGGATCTTTACACTTCCCTTCATACAATTTTACAAGGAATTTAAAACTTTTTTTCCATCAGAGTTACATCTTAAATTACACTTAAACAGCGGAAGCAATTTACAATAATTACATGAATAAAATGTACAACACTTGAAACATTCTTTAAGCAGCATGCATACTTTAACCTTGTCAATCTCTTTATCCTGCACAGAAACTGTATGCTCGTCAGTTCATTCAACTGACGCAAGGATATAAAACATCAATTTTCTCCTACTTAGAAAGCACACACTTGTCACAAACAAAACTATGGGGATTATCCTATTGATGTCGTGTTGTGCTGTGCACTTAGTCCTTAATGCAGTTGTTTATATTATACGACACTAATGCGCACTTGTTCGGATTCTTTGCATCCCATACTACATAAATCCGAGGGCAAGCCCTTAATCGTTCTTCATCTTGTAGGGTTCAATCCCTCGCCATGACTTAAACTACTATGGTAACTACGATAAGTATTCTAGATATTCTATGAGTTACAAGCCCATGTCCAGACAGTCTGGAGGGCACTGACATAACGCATCATGCAGGTAGACTATGGACCATTCAACCTTCGTTATGGAACGATGGCCCCACCCGTAGTCAACAAACACCCCACAAGCGTCGCCACCGGGATGATAATTCCGGAGTAGTGCTCACGCCATGTCATGATGCATCAAGCAGGCAGTCTGTGAATCACTCTCACACTGCCAATCCAATGGCCCTCATACTCGTGTTTTTCCCTTACTTTCGTCACATCACCACTATGTATCTAGTCCTTAGTTTATTTGAATCATGAATAAAATCAATTCCTAGAGTTAGCTCTTTCCTCTATACTGATCTTAAACATCAATCAACAACATGACCAAACTTGGTCTTTTCTATTCAATATCTCATCTCAAAAATATCTTTCCTTGCCGCTATAAGGCTTAGCTACCCTCTAGCTTTCAATTCCATTTCACGTTCATAGCATTGTGTATTCATATTCATAAGACTTTTCTTAATTCATCATGATATTTGACTTCACTTTCATGTAAAATTTTCATGCATAAGACAATTAAATTTATTTTCTAACTTGTCATATTCATTCTTCATTATTTCCACTTAATTCTCTTAATCTCATTTTACCAATACTAAATCTAATATTCATACTTTCATTTTCCCGTTATCAAATCTCTTCTCAAACTCTTTTAAACAATACATTTATTTTTATCCAAAGACAATTTAAAACCTAAGAAATCAAAATAGTCAGGACAGTCGGTTGTTGAAGCATAGTCGGTCGACTGTTCGGCGAGGATTAAAAAGTCAAAAATTAAATAGTCAGGACAGTCGACTGTTAAGGCATAGTCGGTCAACTGTTCAGCGAGGATTAAAAACTCGAAAATTAAATAGTCAAGACAGTCGACTGTTAAAGCATAGTCGGTCGACTGTTCATCTAGTAAAATCCGAAATTTGGAATTTATGCAGTAACTTAAGATTTTAAAAACATTTAACTCTCATTTTTTTCATACAAATAATATTCTTTTATTTATACAAAAAGTTCACAAAAACAACATTGTGTTCTATTAATTACTTCTCTTCCAAAGAGAAATTTCTACTTGATACTTTTTTATTATAATTGGGTTTCTCTATATTAACTAATAAGCTTCTTCTTTCCTTCTTGATTAACAAAAATCCAATCTTTTCTTAGACCAAGTCCTAATTACAACAATGTTCATTCCCAACAAAACAACATGCAACCTTAGGATTCTTTAAGGTCAATCTTACTAACAACAACATACCTAATTAGTTAATCAATCTAACTTCATAGCATGGAGATTTCTTATAATTCATATTTTTCACATAAACATATTTCTTCATATTGCATTTTTCCACAAACATGATCATTTCATTGTGATTTGAATAAAGAGATTTCATTCTTAATTAACATGCTAGTGTAATAACAAATTACCACAACAAAATCACAACATTCAATTTAATTTTTACTAGTCATTTCATGCAATTTAACAAGGATCCATTTTTCTCCTTAATCATAGCACTAACATAAAGCAATATTTCCTCTTGTTTATTCTAGAATGATCAAACACAACCTAGCATGGTATCTATTTAGAAGTTGGAGAAAATTGCCCACCTTATTTGGAGAGAAAATAAAAGAAACTCCTAAGAACTCCTAGAATGATCAAAAGAGGCCTTCTTCTCCTAGTTTGAGCCACCAATTTACGTCTCCTCCTAGTATGATAAGCAACCCGAGCCTCCCCTTGCTTCTTGAAGAAAAACCGGCCACTTCTAGGATGAAGAACACACAATTTGCAACTCTCAATCTTTTGAACTCGCTATTCTCTCAATCTTTTACTTACTAGTTGTATGTCTTTCTCTTACACTTTTGATATAGATTAGGTGCAAAGACAACTAATGCAGGGGGGGGGGGGGGTATTTATACAAATTTTTAGTGAGAATAGAAGGCTATGATTAGATCAAAAGGTTAAGGATCAAGGGCCTAGATGAATTAGGGAGTTTCCATAACTTCCCATGATGGAGTAACCACCTCTCCACCACCTCCACTCTCCCACTCCTCTTTAATACAACCCGGCCAACCTCAAAACGGGTGTGCAATGCATGTGCTAGTGCATGCACGTGCCACCCTAGTGTCCCCCTTTTACAAGTTGTTCATGTTAATTAAATTAATTGTCTATTAATTGAGTCTACACTACAAGTTAGGCTAAAATAAAAAGGAATTAAATTAAATGGGCTTACTAATGGGCCAAAAGACCATGAGCTCTATTAATTTACTTAATTAATTAATTAATTGATGTGGGCTACAAAGAGACAAATTGGCCTAGGATTAAATTAGGCTTTAAAAATAGATCTTTTAGGAAATAAAGCGAATAATTACAAGCTCAAGCTATGAAGAAATATTTTTATAAAAGAAAATACACATGACATTATACGTGCAAAATACGTAAAATCACAAACTCTAATTTAAATAAGATTTGAAAATCCAGGGTGTTACATCTGCAGTTGATAGGGATACCGAATTTTGATTTTTACTGCACCAAGATACTAGTGAATGTTCTCAAAAGTGATAAGTTCCACTAGTACTTTTATGATCAGTTTTACTACCAGCAAAATCAGCATCACTATACGACAAGAGTTGAAAGTTATTGGTGCGTGGATAAAAGAAACCATATTCAGATGTAATATATCTTAAAATATGTTTCACTGCTTTTAAGTGAGATTCTTTTGGATTTGACTGATATCTAGCACACAAACATACGCTAAACATAATATCTGGTCTACTAGCAGTTATATATAAGAGTGAGCCAATCATATCTCGATAGAATTTTTGATCAACACTCTTACCTAATTCATCTTTGTCAAGTGTAGTAGTAGTAGCCATAAGTGTGGTCTTACTACTAGTGCTATCCATGCCAAATCGTTTGACTAATTCCTTAGCATATTTTCCTTGATTAATAAATATGCCATTTTGAGACTGTTTTATTTGTAGTCCAAGGAAATAATTGAGTTCACCCATGTGACTCATCTCAAACTCATTTTTCATGATATTAGCAAACTCTTGACATAGATTACTGTTAGTTGATCCAAAAATTTATGTCATCTACATATATTTGTAGGATTAATATATCAATCTTTATTTTCCTAATGAACAAAGTAGTATCTAATTTACCAATTTCAAAACCAGTTTCTAAAAGAAAAGTTTTTAAGCGATCATACTAAGTACGAGGTGCTTGTTTAAGATAATATAAAGTTTTTTTTCAATTTAAAAACATGGTTTTGGAATTGTTCATGTTCGAAACCGGGTGGTTGCTTAACATAAATATCTTCTTAATGAAACCATTTTAAAAAACACTTTTAATATCCATTTGGAAGAGTGTGAAATTCATAAAACATGTAAAAGATAATAAAATTCTAATTGATTCTAGTCTAGCAACAGGAGCATACGTTTTATCAAAACCAATTCTTTCTTGTTGATTATATCCTTGAGCAACTAATCTAGCTTTGTTCCTAACAACTTGTCCTAGTTCATCTAACTTATTTTTAAATACCCATTTGGTACCAATAATAGTATGATCAGGAGGTCGTGGAATTAAATCCCATACATTATTTCTTACAAATTGGTTAAGTTCATCTTGCATAGCATTCAACCAAAATTCATTCTCACATGCTTCTTGAATATTTTTCGGTTCAAAATCCGATAAGAAAGCAGTATGAGAAATCTATTAAAATGGGATCTTGTTTGAATGTCATCTGAGATGTCACCAATAATTAAGTCATGAGGATGATCTCGAACATCAACAAATGATTTTGGTAAAGTTTAAGTTATCGCTATAGGATCAGTCGACTTAATAAACCCATCAACCGACTGATTCAGATCAGTCGACTTAGGAAGTCCATCAGTCGACTTATCCAGGGTAGTTTGCTCAAGTGATTTAATAATGTTATCTAGTAGTGATGGTTCAATTTCATCATCTTCAGTAACATTAGATGAAGGTAATGATTCGTCAAATGAAACATGCATAGATTCTTCAATAGTCAAAGATGACTTATTGAAAATTCTATATGACTTACTCCAATTTGAGTATCCAATGAAGATACCTTCATTAGATCTAGCATCAAATTTATCTAGATTATCCTTTGTGTTTAATATGAAACACTTACAACTAAATACTTTAAAATACGAAACATTAGGAATTCGATCATAAAATAATTCAAAGCTTTGACCTAATTAATATTCTATTTAAAATATAGCATGTTGTAAAAACATCTTCAGCCCAGAAGTATTTAGGCAAGTTACTTTCAACAAGCATAGTACGTGCACATTCTTGCAATGTCCTATTCTTTCTTTCAACCACTCCATTTTGTGGTGAAGCTCTAGGAAATGCAATGAATGCGTTATACCATTCTTGTAGTAGTATTCTGAAAAAGTTTCATTCTCAAATTCTCCACCATGATCACTTCTAATAGTGACTATGGTTAGAGATTTTTTATTTTGAAAACATTTGCAGAAATTTGCAAATTCTTCAAAGGCTTCATTTTTATGTTTTAAAAAGAATACCCATGTAAATCTTGAAAAATCATATACTAAAACAAATACATATTTACTTTTATTTAAAGAAGCGACTCTAGTAGGGCCAAAATAAATCCATATGGATTAATTCGAGAGGCCTACTAGTAGAAATCATTTCTTTTGTCTTAAAGTTAGATTTTACTTGTTTTCCTCTTTGACATGCATCACACATTTTATCTTTCTTAAAAGACAATTTTTGCAGTCCTTTAACTAGGTTATTTTAGATAATTTAGCAATGATTTTCATATTTACATGTAAAAATCTCTTATGCCAAAGCCAAGAGTCGTTGTTTCAAGCAACTAAACAAAAATCATTCGAAAACTCAGTTGTTTTCAAATATAATTCATATATATTATTTTTTCTAAAACCTTGAAAAATTATATTTTTCATGGATGAATCATAAATTAAGCATGCATCTTTTTCAAACACTATCTTATAACCCTTATCACATAACTGACTAATACTTAACAAGTTATGCTTTGAACCACTAACTAGGAATACCTCTTCAATAGTAGGGGTAGTGTTCTTACCGACCATGCCTATTCCGATGACCTTTCCTTTATTATTGTCACCAAATGTAACAGTCCCTCCATCTATATCTTGTATGGAAGAAAGTAAATTTGCATGACTAGTCATGTGTTTAGAGCATCCGTTGTCAAGTATCCATCGTTCCCTTTTAGGTACCAATAAAATATTAATTGTGAATATGGTACATTTTTCATTGGTCCGAAAGTGATTAGTGTTTGGGAAACCAAACCTAAAGTGAGTTTGATTTACCACCATATGCCGGCATATAATTTACAGAATTACAAACATTATGAACAAAAGAATTTATATAAGTAATCCTATCATTAAGACTCAGGTTGACTGGAAACCAAATATTTTTTTCTTTGTCCAGTCGACTTTGTTGTACCCATCAGTCGACTGTTCTGTGAAGGAAGTCTACTGGGAGGTGAAACTAGTCGACTTATATGAGGTTGTCGTCTCTTTGAATAAGACTCCATACCTCTGGAAAGACGTCCGATTTTATGGGTCAGTTGACTGGTCTGATCTGAAGAATTACTATTTTCATGATTAAAAATAATTTTTGGTTTTTCAAAAAAAATATATAACTTGTTTTTCACACTAGAAACAGAATCAATCTTATTACTGCTAGTGTTATTAAAAGAATGATGTTTTTTTCAAGAGTTTTTTTGAAAACCAAGTCCAAATTTTTTATTAGATTGAACATGATTTTGGAGAAGTTCATTTAAATTCTCTTTTCCTTTATTGAACTTAGATACATTCTTAGATATCTCTTCATAATTTTTCTTTGGAGATATAAGATCTCTATCCAAGTTTGAAAGACGAGAATTTAAAGACTTGACTTCAACATTTAAGTCAAGATTTTCTTGAGAAAGCGTTTGATTAACTTTCTCTAGGTTTTAAACTTTTATCTTCTCCTTTTTTAGTTCTTGAAAAACTTCATTAAACGCTTCTAATAAATCATTAGAGTCAATATTGTCACTTACATCGTTTTGAGTAGCCATGAAGCACACGTTTGCGACTTCATTTAATTCTTCATTCTCTTCTTCTGATGATGAGTCGCTATCATCCTAAGTTGCTTGATATGCCTTCTTGTTCTTCGTGTACTTGTTCTTGGTGAAATTGTCCTTCTTGAAGTTAGAAATTTTTTCTTTTGATTTTGCATTCCCTAATGGACAGTCCTTCTTCATGTAACCTGTTTTGTTACACTTGAAACAAGTAGGAAGTTTATTAGTAGCCTTAAACTTAGAATTGAATTTACCTTTGCAAAGAATTTTCTTAAACTTTCTTGTGAACATGGCCATTTCTTCTTCATCTTCCTCTTCATCTTCTGAATCGGACATGGCCTTGAAAGCAAAAGTTTTCTTCTTGGCTTTTTGAGGTTCTAAATCCTTCTTACGTTCCTCCAATTGTACTTCGTATGCCATTAGATTTTCCACAAGATTCTCAAGAGAGAGTTGTGTTAAATCGTTGACTTCTTCTATAAAGGTGGTCTTCTTTTCCCATTCGGAGGTTAGGGCACGAAGAACTTTCTTCATCATTTCTGCTTGTGTATAGGTTTTGCCAAGCGAGTTTGTGATGTCGGTGAACCTTGTTATCATGTCCGATACATTTTCATTCTCCTTCATGCGGAACATCTCGAACCTGTGAACAAGAACAAAAATTTTAGATTCTTTAACCTTATTTGTGACTTCATGTGTTACTTCAAGAGTACGCCATATTTGATATGCCGTTGTTACATTTGACACATGATTGAACTCTTCTTTGGTGAGTGCACAAAAGAGAGCATTCATCGCCTTTGCATTGTTCATGGTGTTGCTCTTCATGTCATCATTCCATTGTGCATAAGGAAGAGTAGGTATGGTGTACTCCATCTCGGTCATGTTCTAAATCTCATAGTTGATGGATTGTAAGTAGATCTTCATTCTACACTTCCAGTAGTTGTAGTTTGTTCCATCAAAGAGAGGTGGCCTTTGTGTGGATTGGCCTTCATGGTATTGACATGCATTTGAAGTAGATGTCATTGCACTCAACCAGGCTCTGATACCAAGTATTGGATCATGTATGCAGAGTAAAGAACACTATAGGGGGGTGAATAGTGTTGTATAAAAACTAAACAATAAATTGAATTTTTTGCAACTGTTATGCTGACTGTATCGGAGAAATCAGTCGACTGTTAGCGCAAATACAAGAGTAAATGAACTGAATAGCAACCAGTCTGTTAAGTTGACTTAAAGCGAAAACCATTCGACTGCACAGACTCGATTTTCAATATAACTCAGTGAAAAAGAAATTTCAAGATGGAGAAATCAAACCACAGAAAGTCAACACAGCAAATACTACGATATATCCTGGTTCGGTCCTCCCGACCTACATCCAGTTCCGAAGCAACCCACTTGAGATTTTTCCACTATTCTTGAAAAAAATTCAAGAATACTCTACGGCCTTTGATAACAACTATGTCAAATCTATAGACCTCTCTCACCACTAGAGAGAGCGAAAACCCACTCTACAACCTAGAGTGAAACCGACTCTACACCAAGCGTCCTACTCTCCTACCAAGAGGACCAATTGTCATGCCTCGCTTCCTAAAAATACGGAATACGAGTACGTAACAAAAGTCCAGCGAATGATTTTCATCATCCATAAGTTGTTCAAGAAATCTTTACAACATGCACAAGAAATACTCAGAGTCGGAAGCGAATTAATCAACCACATGCATATAACGAGTCAAATACCATCAAGAATACTTGAAACCAAATACATAAATCTCAAATAGTCATGATCTGAATAAAATACAAGTCTTGAGTCACATTGCCCAAATACAAGAATAATCCAAGTCTAAAAAATACATGAATAATCCAAGTCTCACGAATACAATTATTGTTCAAGCACGATACAAGAAATAATATAATAAAAACAACACTAATACTTCAAGTCTTCTATACCATCTGGAACCTGCTCTCCAAAATCTGCAATTCAACGTATGTAGGGAAGAGGAAAAGAGAAAACACAAGTACTAGTCAATTGCAAGTCACGGGTCACTTATAATGTAGGATACAAGCACATGGGAAAACTAACTAGCAACATGGTATAAGTATGATGTCAACATAAACAACTAGCATGGTAAAAGTGATCAAGTGTACATGGTATAAATCAAGTGTCAAGTAATCAAGTATCATGTAAATATGCATCAAGTGTCAAGTGTCATGTAATTATGTATCAAGTATCAAGTTTCAAGTCTCATGTAATCAAGTCTCATGTATCATGCAGTCAAGTATCAAAAAAGCATGTATCATGTTCACGTATCATGTGTCAAGTCTTGTAGTGAATTACTATCTAGGTAGTACTTCATGCAGCCCATACGATATGGTTGCTACAACAAAACAGTTTTACTTTAGATTTCATAGTGGACCATAAAAGGCAGTATACTCGGGGACAAGCAAGTAATTGAGCTCCAAGCTCCAAGTATCATGTATCATGTAATCACGTATTAAGTTGTGCAAGTGGCAAGTATCGTGTCTTGCGTGCAAGTATCAAGTAATCATGTCAAGTAATCACGTAGGATCAGTGGATCCCCTTCCGAGTACACATTTCTGAATTATCCACTATTAGATCTGTCCCGTAAATCCCGGCTTGGTTATTTTATTATTAATGTCAAACAAGCATGTATATGGGAAAAATATATCAAGAATAGCGTGGCTTGATCATGTGACAAGTGCAAGTAGCAAGATAAGCATGTACAAGTGCAAGATATCTCTTAAACGAATAAAGTAAACACATCTCAAGTTCAGGATAGCAAGACCATATTGTAGTAAAACATTGATTCAAAGAGTTAAAAACTAGAAAATCTAGATCCGTCAAAAGATCTAGAAAATAGACATCCACACGAATCCAGCGAGTATAATTAAGTCATATACTAATTCACAACAACACAGCTCAAAACTGATTTGAATACAGAAATTAGGTTCAGTCAGAACTCAAGAAAACGAATTCAAGAACAAGAAAACATCATGAAAACACATTAAATAAATCTACGAAAAACCTGGGGTATTCTCCTATATGTCTATAATCAAAATATAGAGTTTCAGAATTTTCTAGGGAGAATTGTAAAGTCATCAAAAATAATAAAGCATCACGAAAACATAGTTTGGCAAATCTGGAATTCCCAACACTGCTGTACGAAAACTAAGATATCTCGCAACCAGTGAAACGAAATCCAATTCCACCAAAGGGATATGAAAATAGATAGAATTTGCTAACTTTCACATTTCAAAAACAATTTTCATACAGTAAAAGGAATCATAGTGAAAATAGGGTTCTTTACAGAACAGTGAGCAAAATACAGCATGTATAGATATTAGAAATGAGCATGAAACACCACATAAAACTTATCAATAAAATTCACCAAAATTCTGGGTGACCCCTAACTAGATAAAAAAAATTGACCAAAGTTTCAAATCAAAATAATATGTATAGCATGGTTCTTGAAAATAGTTTGTTATCAAAATTATCCAAAAACAGAATTTGGAAAAGATCGACACCTCTGTACTAAAACAGTCATAACTCAGTCATACAAAATCAAAATCAAGCAAGGTCAGAGGGGTTTGAAAATAGACAAAATTATGTAAAACTTATATTTTATACCGAAATCAAGATACTGACTGTAACACAGTCGAAAACAGCAAACAAAACAAAACATCTAGAAAATACAGTTTTCACCCTCAAGCACAAAACAACATAGATTCAAGAATATTGATCCAAACTCATCCAAACTTGAAATAAAGCCTACCAAGTGTTTAAACATCATGAATTGGGGTTATTAATATGTCCACGCCTATTATTTTCATGGGTATCAACAAAACACGAATTTGCACACTAGTCTCACATACTCGTCTAAAATCAAGAATTGGCGATTCCTAGGTTATTTCATGTCAAGATTGGTGTCGTGAGTCTTCTATGGCCAAAATATCACAATAGAGACAAAACCCATCAAGGAAAATACAATCAAAGATTGTCTCTAGACCCAACTACACTATATGTGAACTTTGGTACTTGTATCTAACAAATGAATTGGAGTACAAGTTACTTACCTTATTTTGGGGATGAAGAACGATGCAATCACTATTAGAAGAAAAACCCATGAACGAAAATCTGCTACCTCTGCGAATCCAAGCAAAACGAGCAGAATCTTCTCACGAACGAACCTCCTTGAAGCAACGATCAAAGTGGCTAGAGACCACTTTGTGAACACCACGAAGAGAAGTAAGGGGGGCTGATGGTGGTGGTGATCGACAAGCAAGGGAAAAGGGTGGTTGGGTTTGTGTAGGTGGCCGGAGCTAGGGTGTAGCCGGCAAAGGTGGAGGTCAGCCTAGGGGGAGGCTCGGCCTGGTGGTGGAGAGGCCAGGCTGATGGTGAAGGTCGGGTTAGGGATGTGCAGTCGGGAGCAAAACAAGAGAGGGAGAGAGAGATAGGGGAGGCCGGTTGTGAGGGAAGGGAAAAATAGGGTTAGGGTTTGTGATTAGGAGGGTTTATATATAGGGTTTAGATGTGGGTTAATGGGTAATGGGTATTAGGAGCTAGTAATAGATATACAAATGGGTTTTGAATTTTGGATCAAATAACAATAGGAATGCAAAAAGGATAGGAAATTCTTTGGCTTTAAAAAATCTTGTTAGAGGTCAAAATAATGAGATTGGGAAAATACAACCAAAACACCACCACAACACCAAGAAAAATGAAAATAGAGGTAACGATACCAAACAAATGAGGAAATGATCAAAATAATGAGAAACGAAACAAAAGAGACGATCAAATAAACACAAGGAGCCCAAAATGAAATAAAATGAATATATATTGAAATCAAATCCAATATATGGTTCAGAAAAATACAGGAGAGAAAAATACACCAAAACGAAAAATACAGTCAAAAATACACAAAAATGAAAAACAGGGGTTACACCAATCTCACAACCCGAGAGTGAAACAACAATAAAAATGAAGATTACAATGACCTAAAGCCTTGTTTTGATTGTGCTTTTTGTTTAATGGCTAAAGGTCAACTTCTAACTTCAGTCTATAACGAATTCTTTGTTATACAAGACTGAAATCAGAGAACCAAGTTTTAAAGAAAGTGAGTGCTTTGTAAACTTGTTCTTTTTTTCTATCAAAAGCAAATGACTTGATAAAAAGTTAAGGAACCTTTCCCAAATGAATTCTATACTATATTTATAGAGTCAGATTCTCTTGGACGTTGAGAAACAGATCCCCAACTGCCATACAACGGCATTAATAGTTTGAATTTGAAAAACAAAATTTAAATATCATAAAACTGTCAAAAAACTGCCTGAATAGTCGACTGGGTTGCCATAAGAGTCGACTGGTCAGAACTTGAGTGAGTTCAGTCAGTTTTGTACTAGAACAGTCGACTGTTCTCAAGAGTAAGTCGACTGGTACTCAACAGGTGAACTTATACAAGCTTCATTTTGACATTTTTATTTTGGAAAACTTTATTTTTATTTAGGGGATGTGTGAGTGTGTGTGTGACAAGGCTTTTACAAGAAATCTAAGACACAAATATTACAAACACAATTACAAGACACATGTTCATTTAATAAAACACTTTTGAAGCTCTTGGGAAGTCTTTGACTTGTGTCTTGATCTTGAGTCTTGATCTTGTCTTTGTGGCTTGATATGGAACTTTTAGAAGCCTTGATTGTATTGTTGCCTTGAACACTTTTGGTACACACTGCAAAAAGATATGTAAGATAGAACAATTGTGTATTATGTTGTAGTCATCAAAATCAAGAATCTACACACCAAACACCGAATCCGAATCCCAGACACAAAACAGCGCACACCCAATCCTTCCACAAACACCAAACGGCCTAAAAGTTGATCACTCTCTAACTCAACACCAAACAGTGAATTCAACTTCTCCCCTTCTCGAACAGCACACACAGCAATGGAGAGAGAGCAGCGGTGAGGAATCAACGGCGCTTGCGGCGACTGTGGTGAAGGGGGTGCTCAGGGTGACTGGCGGTGGCACCGCGGTCGAGGAGCGATGCGGCGGCGGCCAAGGGACGACCAACTTCGACGTTATCTGTTTCTACACCGAAACAGAGGAACGAGAACAACGGGGAGTTCGAGTACTGGACGACGATGATGAGGGTGAGGGGGTCTTCGGTGGTTGCAGGGGACAGCGGAGGGTTGAAGATGGTGGTGACGAGGCGGTATAGTGGCGAGATGGGTGGGTTCGAGCGGTGCGGTAGTGATGGGTTCGGTTGCTATGAAGACGACAGGATGAGGGCGATGCTGGGGTGAAGTCGATCGAGGTGCAGTCGATGAGGAGGATGGGAAGGCAATGGGGGATGAAGGACGATGAGCGATTTTCGTTGGTGGTCGACGCTGGAGGAGGATGACGAGCTCGGAGGCTAGGGAAAGGAGAACAAGGAGCAGCGGGATGGTTTTCGAAAATTGCAGAGGAAGGGGAGGACGATGGATGAACCGGGGTAGGGTAGGTTGGGGGGTTTCAACAGTAGGGGTAGGGTTTAGGCGGCTGGGTAGAGTTAGGGTTAGGTAGGTTAGGTTTTAAGGTAGTATTTATAGAGATTTAATTACGATATTGGGTTTTTTGGTAAAAAAAAATCAATTGGTGGGTATAAATTCAATAGGGAAAAATAATTAGCATTATAAGGTCTATAAAATAATAATAATAATAATAATAATAGTATTAACAATAAAGATAATAATAATGCAATTAACAAGAAAATACTACTGATAATGATAATAATAATAATAACGATAACAATAACAATAATAATAACCATAATAACAAAATAATAATACTAATAATAATAATAATACTATCATAATTGGGTTTTCAATAAATAATCAAAGTTAGCAATAATAAATACAATAATAATAAACATATTTGTAACAACAACGATAATAATAATAACAATAACAATAATAATAATACTAACAATAATAATATGAATACCAAAATAAGATTTGAGTTCAACAGATTCATTAAAATCCAAATAGTAATAATATAAAATATAAATAACTGATCAATTAGAAATAGAAAATAAATTTAAAACATACCATCATTCGAGGTAAATATAATTGTTGATTAGAAACCACTTTAGTAGAAGATCCAAAACGAAATTAACACAAAATAAATTTATAAACAATCGAAATCCAGAAAATATTCAGAAAACATGTATTTACGGGAACAGGGGTTACACTTGCTCCAGCTTTTCGGGCGAGCGTGAGTCTAGCGATCATTGCCTCGTATTCCGTCTCATTGTTGGAGGCCTGAAATTCGAGACACAGGATATACCGTAAGACGAAATCATCAGGACCGAGGAGTATGACGCCGGCTCCACTTCCTCCCTCGCAGGATGACCCATCCACATAAATTTCCCAAACCGGTTCTTCCTCTGGTAAGTCGGGTGCTTCGGAAATTGTGCACTCAGTGATGAATTCTGCAAGAGCCTGGCCCTTAATGGTCGTGCGGGGCTGATTGTGGATGTCGTGTTGGCTGAGCTCGATCGACCACTTGATTAGTTGCCTTGAATTTTCGGGTTTGTTGAGGACGAGCTTGAGTGGCTGATCTGTTAGGACTTGAATTGAGTGAGCTTGAAAGTATGGTTGGAGTTTCCGTGCAGCCAGTACCAATTCATAAGCCAAATTTTCCACCCTTGTATATCGGAGTTCTGCATCGTGCAGAACCTTTCTGACATAATAAATTGTCTTTTGGGCCCCATCTTCCTCTCTAACGAGAACAATGCTGAAGGCATGTTCGGATGCCGTGAGGTAGAGATAGAGGGGTTCACCCGGCTCGAGTTTGCTAAGGAGTGGGGGTTGGCCAGGTGTGACTTCAACTGGTCGAAGTCTTGCTATTGCGATTCGCCCCATTCGAAGTTTTCACTGTGCGGTGTGCTTTAAAGAATTGGAGGGAAATTCCCTCGGATTTGGAGAGAAAATGGTAGATTGCCGCCAACCAGCCCCTGAGCCTTTATACTTCTTTGATGTTTCTTGGAGGTGCCAAGTCCAATATGGCTTGAATCTTCTCGGGATTTACCTTGATACCCTGTTGGCTGACCATGAATCCGGGGAACTTCCCAGACGACATGCTGAAGCTGCATTTACAAGGATTGAGCCTCATATTGTGGGTTCGTAGAACACCAAAGGCTTCCTCGAGATCGATAATGTGGTCCTGGCCCCGACAGCTTTTGAAGAGCATATCGTCGACGTAGACTTCCATGTTTCGACCTATTGGATGCTTGAAAACCTGGTGTCACGCCCCGCTTCCCAAAAAGAATATGGAATACAGATATGCGACTCAACCCAACGAATGATTTGCATCATCCATAAGCTGTTCAGAATCTTACAACAAATCTCACAATAATCAGAGTCGGAAGCCAAAAGAATCATCCTCACACAGACATATATATCTCAAAACAAAAACAAAGTGTCAACAGAAATTAATTGAAAACCAATAATGTAATAGTCTCAAATAAACATATCCGAACAAGTTAATATCCTGGGTCACATTTCCCAAATACAAATATAATCCAAGTACTCAAATATATTGTTCAAAAACAATAGATAATAATAATAACAAAAGAAGTCTAGCACCAATATTTCATTTCTCCAATACCATCGGGCGAACGACCATCCTGATTTGCAATCAATAAATTACAGGAGTAGGAAAAAGAAAATAAGTAGCTGTCAATGTAAGTTATGGGCCGCTTGTAATGCACGATACAAGTACAAGGAAAACTAACAAATCTACATAATAACTGAAACAGATATAGAATGGTATAACAGAAACAACTAGTATGGTATACTAATATGTGTCAATTGGCAAAAGTCAAATAGCATGCAGACAGATATACAGATAGTGTCAAATAATGGTGTCAAGTGATAGTGTCAGACAGATAATAGATACTCAGATAATCAGATGATCATAAAATCAGATAGCATATTCAGATATCAGATGCAGATACAGATGTCAGATTCAGATTCTTATAAGTCTTATATTAATTACTAACTAGGTAGCACTTCATGTGCCGTCCTTTTACCACATGGTTGCTACATTCAAAACAGTTACGTTTGTAGATTTCGTAGGGGATCATATAAGGCCGTGTACTCAGGGTTCAGACAGACAGATATCAGATAACAGATCCAGACAGACAGATAGAACCTAGTGGTTCTCTTCTTCCCTACACCTTCCTATAGGAAGTAATGTAGACAGGGTACAAAATAATAGATCACATATAATCATATGGAAAACACGGGCCCCTTCTAAGTACATATTTCTATACTTTTCCACTACTAGATCTTTCCCATAAATCCCGACTTGATCATTTTATAATTATTATTAGACAGATGTGTATGTGCATGAAACAGAGTAAATCTAGCATGATATAACAACCCACAAGTTCAGAATAACAGATAAGCATGTACAGATGGTAAGATAGTCACATAACAGAACAAAATTAGGTACTTCCTAATTCAGGACAGCACGACAGTACAGTACTAAAACAGTGATTCCCGTTTCCACAAATATCGAAACCTGAATCCGTCAGAGAATCTGGAAAATATACTTCCAACCGAATCCAGCAGATACATATAAGTCATAGTGTTTTAGAAAAACATAACTCAAAACTGATTTGAAACCAGAAAATACGTTCAGCCAGAAATCAGTAAATCGAATTCACAATCAGGAAAACAGCATCAAAACACCTCAAATAAACCAGAAAAAATCTGGGGTATTCCCCTGTATGTCTAGTATTAGAATATAAAGTGTCAAAATTTTTCAGTAAGATTAGTTTAGCCTACAAAAATCAGAAAACATCAAGAAACGATAGTTTGGCAAATCTGAAATTCCCAACACTGTTGTACGAAAACTGTAATATCTCGCAAACCATAAAACGAAATCCAGATCCGTCAAAGCGAGAAGAAAATAGACAAAATAATATAACTTTCATATTTCATAAAGATTTTTCATAGAGGAAAAGAAATTATGGTGAAAATATAAATCTTTTCAGAACAGCGAGCAAAATCTAGCAAGTTAGTTTTTATAATCAAGCATGAAACGGTATATAAATCTCATCAATAAAATCCACTAAAATTCTGGGTAATCTCTAAATAGGTATAGAAATACTGTGCAAAATTTCATATCAAAGTAATATGATTAGCACTAGTATCAACATAGTTTAGTCATCAAAATCATCAAGAAACGAAATTTGGAAATAAAATACACCTCTGTAGTAAAACTATCATATCTCACACATACAAAAACGAAATCGATCAAGGTCAGAAAGTTTGGAAAGAAGGCAGATTTTTCTAAAAAATCATGTGTAATACTGAAGTTAAGATACTGACTTTAATATGGTCTAAAATACCAATCAAAACTGATCACTGACAAAATACAGATTTTTCTCTTAATAACAAATCAATATACAACATACAAAACTCATTCCAAACACAACCAAACATATTATAGAGTCTACTAAGTGTCCAAATAACTTGAAATAGGGTATATAGCATGTCCACAACAAGTATATCACATGGATCCAAACAAGCACTCAAATTTTCATAATTATCTCACAAATATAGTCACATCAAGAACGGTCAAAACCTAAGTTGTTTCATGTCAAATTTGTGTTATGAGACAAATATGGTCAAATAGCATTATAGAGACAATACTCATCAACATACATCACACACGAGTTGTCTCTAGAAACCAACTACACTACAAGCGGAATTTACGACTTGTATCATACAAAGAAATTGAGTACAAGTTACTTGCCTTAACCGAAGACGAAATGAACACCAAGAATAACAGGAACGGATCCCGGCAACGAACAATACCTACGAACAAAAACCACGAACCGAACAACCACACGTGCAAACTCCATGCATGTGCAAACCAACCAAGAGAGAGCGAACACCACTACGGGACGATGACGGCCAAACAGTGGCTACGACTGCTGCAGTCGACGAGGAAGGCCGGAAGGGAAACAATGGTTGGCGGTGGTGCTGACTTCAGCTGGCATTGCTGCTGCTGTTGCAGGGCACACCGAATAGAGGCTGATAGAGGGAGATATGGACGGGACGAGGTAGAGTGCTCGGCTTGGGGTCGCGATGGGTGATCGGCAAGGGGATGGGTGTGCAGGCGGGATGAAGAGGGTGCAGTCGGTAATGGATTTCGGAAGGGGATGGTAATGGCAGTCGGGTTTGAGGAAGGTGATGAAGTGGGGGTTTCGGTGAGGTAGGGTTGCAAGAGGGGTTCGGGGTTGCACAGGGTAGAGAGGGGGCTAGGGTTTTCGGTAGGGGAGAGAGAGATGAGTTTATATAGGGTTTGATATTAGGGTTTGGAGATATTGGGTGTTGGGTTTATTGGGTATTGGGTATAACAGGAGTTTGAATAGGAGTAGGTCTAATTAGGAGTTGTATAGGATTTAAAATAGGATTTGTAGGCTAATTTGGCTTTGGTAGTTAATTAGGGATGAAAAGCAATATGAATAGCAACAGGACTAGCAACCAAAACACCACGAGTACCCAAGCACAAACAAGAGAACAAGAACCAAATAAAGAGCGAAACAATAATAACGATCAAGAACAAATCAAGGGACAAAAAAATCAATCACAAGAAGATCAAAAATGAACAAAATGAATATATATTGAAAACAACTTCAATATATAGTCCAAAATACAAGAAGAGTATAAATACTCAAGAAAGAAGAAAAAATACACCAAGAATATGAAAAACAAAAAATAGGGGTTACACCCGGTTGACGAGCCTTTGGTACGTTGCACTAGCGTTCTTTAGCACGAAGGGCATGACCCAATAATAATAAAGGCCCTTGTCGGTTACAAAGGCTATTTTAGGTGTGTCTGGTGGAAACATTCAGATTTGGTTGTCGCCCGAAAAGGCATCCAAAAAGCTCAGCAGTTCATGTCCCGAGGTCGCATCTATCAGGGCGTCGATACTCGGGAGCGGGAATGGATCCTTCGGGCAGACCTTGTTTAGGTCCGTGAAGTCTATGCAAATCCTCCACTTTGTGCTCAGTTTCTTTACCATTACTACATTCGCCAGCCATTCTGGATAGTAGATCTCTTGTATAAATCGGGCTGAGAGGAGCTTGCTTACTTCTTCTTTCGTAGCCTGCTACCTTTCGGGAGCGAACTTGCAGTGCTTCTGATGGATGAGTTTTGAATCAGGGTGGACGCTGAGCCTGTGCATGATGTGGTATTCCGAAATTTCGGGCATATCAGAAGGTGTCCAGGCAAAGAGACCAGGGTTCCTCCGAATGCATTTAACAAAGGCACTTTTGAGATTTGGGTCAAGCGACTGGCTGACTCGGAAACATTTAGGAATGTCCTCCTTGAAGAAGGTGATTTCCTCTAACTCGTCGACGGGCTCTGAGCCCATTTTGTTCCTTCGGACGGATGTTTGACAACATTGAGGGGCAGAACGGCGCCTCCCATTGCAGTCATATAATAGGACCGGACCGATTCTTGATTACCCCTGACCATGCTGACCCCATGGAGGTGGGAAACTTCATCTTCAAATGGTAGGCGGAGGGAATTGCCTGAAGGGAACAAGGCCGGGTCGGCCGAGGATGTCGTTATAGGCGGCCTTGACGTTGACCACCATGAAGTCCATGGCCTCGGTTCGGATGCTTGGCGTGGTTCTAGCAGTGACATTGAGTGTGATGATGCCCTCGATCTGTGCAGGGGTGTTCGAAAATCCGTGCAATGTGTTCCCGGCCGACTTCAGCCTCGCCCTGGGAGTTTGAGTGCCTCGAATGTTGTGAGGAACAAGATGTTCATAGAGCTTCCGTTGTCCACGAGGATGTGACGGACCTCGTGGTTCACCATGGTGAGGCTGATTACCAGTGCATCGCAATGTGGCGGGCGGATGCCATCCAGATTATTGTTGGAAAATGACTCGGGCTGTTCATACTTTGGTTAAAACCGATTATCGAATCGAACCGAACCGAACCGAAATTTACCAATTGGGTTCGGTTTTTCGGTTTTTCGATTCGGTTTTGATCCAAACCGGAGTTTTTTAGAGAGTTCAGGTCGGTTTTTGGTTGGCTTCTAAATAAACCGAACCAAACAAAAAACAGAACTTTTTTTGAACCAAAATAAATTCTACCTCTAGGATCTGGGGTAAATGGGATCTAATGGCTAAATCTAAATGACTTCTCAACTTCTCTATTCTTTGACCCTAGACGTTCTCACTTTTCAGTCTATTAATGACTTCTCAGTCTATTAATTCGGATTCTCAAGTCTCATCTCTGATAACTTTCACATATCGATTCCTCTTTCTCAATTCTCAATTCCTTTAACCCTAGACGTTCTCGACTCTCGATCAGTCGATCTCCATCCTCGGCTCGACTCTAGATCTCCATCCACCATGGCCTCCTCACACTTGAATCTCGACTCTCGATCTCCATCCCTCCTGGCCTCCTCTGGTGTCGTTCCCCCGACCGCCCTCCTCTAGTCTCCTGGTTCTCGCATCGCGATTCGCAGTGCCTCTCTCCTCAGTCCTCGGCTCCTCGCATTACCTCTCCATCTCAAACTAACCTGCTAAGGTATAAATTAATCTTGATATTTCTAAGAGTTAAAATTTTAAATTTGTAACTAGAAAATAATAAGTTTTGGTTTATACTTTTGTTTGGTTTAAATTGGTAAATTTGATTCGAAGACTTACTGTACTGTCAACTGTGAACTTTTCTACTATTAGTATGGATTTTGATATGGATAGACAGGATAGTATGGGTCATGGGGATTCAAATTCCATTAGAGTTGATAATTTAAGCTAAGTAGAAGCAAGTATGCAAACCTCACAAAGTAGTAGAAAAGCAATTAAATCCAGATCCGAAGTTTGGCTTCATTTTACTAAGATCAATGACTTAGATGGAGTGTAAAAGCAAAGTGTAATTATTGTGCAAAACAGTTTAAGGCCAATACTAAAAAAATGGGACAACCGCTTTGAAAAATCACATGGATATTTGTCATGATAATCCACACAATAAAGAGACTTCAGTCAATCCTGTACATACTTGAATAGACAAGTACATTAAGATTTAGCAACAAAATAATCAATCAATCATAAAGACATGCACATACTTATATTATTCTGATGAGTATACTTGAATAGTCTATATAGTTGAGAACACTTGAATAGTCTGCACATACTTGAATAGCCACTGAATTTGACAGGAAATGGAATTTATATGTAATTCTGATAAGTATACTTGAATAGTCTGTATAGTTGATTGTTGTGCCTGCTACATAGTACAGATTACATTTTCCATTGCTCAAAATTTTCTTTGACTAATACAACAATTATGTCATTGAAGTTGCAATTTTCCCTTATTTTTTAAAAGTGATGATGAGATGGATTATGTTTCTGAAGTTGCACACTGATTCTTTTATGATTTAAGTAAAGATTTATAGGAGTGACAAGTTATGAAATAATCCTATCTGAGCTTTATGATTGATTGATTATTTTGTTGCTAACTCTTAATCTACATGTCTATTCAAGTATGTGCAGGATTGAGTTGTCAAATGCAAAATGCTTGTCCAAGTGCAAAATGCAGTTATATAGTTCTAAATTTCGGTTTGGTTGAGTTCGGTATTCTGCTAACATAGTACAGAGTACATTTTCCATTGCTCAAAATTTTCTTTGACTAATACAACAATTATGTCATTGAAGTTGCAAATTTCCCTTATTTTTTAAAAGTGATGATGAGATGGATTATGTTTCTGAAGTTGCACACTGATTCTTTGATGATTTAATTAGAGATTTGTAGGAGTGACTAGTGATGAAATAATCCTGTCTGAGCTTTATGATTGATTGATTATTTTGTTGCTAACTCTAAATTCTTAATCTACATGTCTATTCAAGTATGTGCAGGATGGAGTTGTCAAGTGAAAAATGCTTGTGCAAGTGCAAAATGCAAATTATTTGAGTGCAGACTAAGATATGATTTGAGTGCTTGTGTGAGTTCAAAATGCACTCTTAATCTACATGTCTATTCAAGTATCAAGTATGTGTGCAGGATTGAGTTGTCAAGTGCAAAATGCTTGTGCAAGTGTTTATGCAAGTGCAGTGCCAATTATATAGTTGTAACAGTTCCACTCCTCTGCAGCTGTGCAAGTGATTATGCAGCTATGCTTGAGTGCTTGTGCAAGTGCAAAAATGCAACAAGTATTATAAAAACGTGTAATTTTAAATTGTAAATTGTAGCCTTATATAATTGTATTCATTTGTAACTTGTAAATTCTAATGTATTGAATATTGAATAATGATTTTTTCTTTCAAAATCACATGTAAAATTCAAAATTGAACAACTTCTAAAATATTCGGTTAGTTCGGTTATTAACCGAACCGAACCGATAAAATTCGGTTCGGTTCAAACCGAAATTTATCAATTTCGGTTTGGATTTCGGTTTCAAATATACCAAACCGAAATTTTCGGTTCGGTCGGTTTCGCACCGATGAACAGCCCTAAAAATGACAACTAGTCTTTGGCTACTGGGGCGCGCGTGATCGTGGACAGAGTTAGCCTCCCTCAAGAAGGCCTTGCGGGAGGTGTTTGACTCTCCCTCAATGGGCCACCGTGGACGCAGTGTAGGATGTTCGGCCCTGCATCGTGTTTGGGGTTGGGATCCGGCCAGACAATAGGAGGAGAAGCCTTCGGATCTCACTGATTAGGTCGGGTGAACTCCTTCAGGTACCCCCTCTGTATGAGGGCTTCGACCTCATCTTTGAGGGCCCAACATGTATCAATCTCATGCCCATGGTCCCGGTAGAACCGACAGTAGTACCTCCGGTCCCTCTTCTTGTTGCTGTCGGATCGGGGGGAATGGCGGATGATCCCCTTATCCTCGACCTACATGAGGATTGCTGACACACTATATGTCAGCGGTGTGTATTTTTCGTAGAGAGGGATCGGAGGCAGTCGTTTTCTGGTCGAGTGAGTCTTTCTAAGCATTCTTTGTGAGCTCGGGACCATCTATCTTCCTCTTCCCTTAGCTGGGGCTTCTGTTAGACCTTCTAGGTGTGGAGCCTCTTTGGCTTGAATATACTTTTCCACCCTATTCAGGAGGTCTGAAAAATCAATGGGAGGCTTCTTGGACAGGGAGGCCTTTAGCTGCCCGTGGTGAACATTGTGCAGAAATGCAGTAGATGCAACAATGGCATCAAGAGAAGAGACTACCCTAACCCCGGTTATGAATCTCCGAACAAAATCCTGAAGGGACTCCCCTTCTTTTTATTTAAGGTCTAAGAGGGACGTGCTCATCTTCTCCACCTTCCTGTTGGTGACGAAGAGCAAGGAAGCTCGACTCGAGCTACTCAAAGGAGAAAATAGAGTTCGGAGCGAGCTTCGAAAACCATTCTCATGTCGGGCACGCAGCGTGGCTGGCAACGCCCCACTGAGGAGGGAATCTGTTGCACTGTGAATCATCATGAGGGTCTTGAGTACCTCCATCTGATCAGTTGGATCGCTTTCCTTGTAATAGGTCTTGAACTGTGGCGATCTGAAATTTCTTTGGATCAAGGCGTCCAGGATCCAAGTCGAGAATGCAGGGCCGGTTGGCTGGTGCCTCCTACTGGATTGTCCTCCCCCCTCGCCGATGCGGCTAGGCGATTCTCCATATCCTAAGGCGCTTGAGGATGGCGTCATCCCCTCTCGCTTGTCGGGCTGAGCCATGTGATTCACTACCCCGGTTTTGTTCCTTAGGGATGGGGGCTTCATTGTGACATTCGTTCCTAGGACCCCCTCTAATGGCCCGGAAGACTTCATTCCTGAACTCCTGGAACTTAGTCCTCGTGATAGGGACCTCCTCAAGTTGGTTGGTCTGAGGTCGCCTATCCCTCGGGGGAGTGACCGCGCCTGTGTTCCCTATCCTGAGGTAGATGGACGCTATGGGTCGGAGCTTGATGGGACGAACCAGCTCCGACCAAGAAGCAATCAAGTTGGGCCTGGAGGTCATTCTCAGGTTCTCGTGAACTGATGACATTCCAAAGATCGTCGGCTTTATGGCGCCTGGAGGCCGAGCGTGATGCATGCCGACCCGAACCCAATGGAACATGAGTCGATGCTTTTTGGGAGCCTTTGGTATTCGCGTGACTCTGAGCAGGGTGAAGAGGGTCGGCATACTGCCCAGCCGTAGGTGCTTTCCTCGGTTTCGGTGCCATGCAAGGAAGGATCTATAGGAGGAGGGCAAATGCTGGTGTCAGATCTACCAGCCTTCCCACAGTAGGCGCCAACCTGATGCTGCTTGTTTTCGATGCAGGAGAAACAAGTGTGAGTTCTTGTATTTTTGTGTAGCGGATGAGATAGATTTCATCTTCATGTTGGGTCTGTTTCTGCAGGCCAGCTCAGAAGAGCAGCTGGTGTCTGAACGACCGGGCACCTGCAAAAGGCCTAGAAACACTGGGAGAAATCCCAGCGACAGGCCCTCCGACGATCTAGTCGGTTACTTGATAGTAGTGGAAGCTAGGGTTTAGGTTAGGATTTTGAGATTACCTTTCTTAAGGAGGAGGGGGCTGGTTTTTATAGGCAGAGCAAATGAGTATCTAACCCTAATGGGCCGGGTTAGACCTGTTTGTCTGTGGTCCTGAAGCTGCAGAAGGCCAGTTAGACTTTTTGACCTGATGATCTGAGATGAGCGAATATCGAGGAGATCTGACGGCCCTGATTGGGCCACATCACTTATACTCACATCATGCGGGCACTTCCAAGAGCATCGTCCATTGCAAATGTTTTACTTGCATGATGCACGCATTCCCTTCATCCAGAAACCCCACAGAATCTAAGTTTTAGTATAAGAACTTCCCGCGCACGAAGCGAAATGATTGGGCCAAATTGATAGATCATGGTGAAATATTTGTCAAGCTTGGACTGCTCAGTAGGTGGTTTTGTGTATGAAATTATTTGTATATGATCGAGGAAGATTTATTAGCATTACATTTGAGGAGTCAGGCTTGTGAGATTGTATCAAACTCATTTACTTTCCTTTTCATGACATCGTTTCATTAAATACTTATTAATGAAACGTCGGGGAGATTTTGACCTTACGACTTTTTGTAAAAAAGAACAAGTGAGAAAATCGATCAAAACTAAAGAAAGAACACATTATATCTATATATTAAGCTAATAGGAGATAGAATGTCTACCCCTTTCCCCTTTCTCTATTTTAAAATAGAAAAATGAAAGCAAAAGCGGAAAACTTTTACATGCAAATCACGCATTTTTAATGGACCAAAACAAAATAACCAAAACCCAAAAAGCCCATACCCTCTCCCTGCACCCAACTTTTCATCTTTCATCTCCACATTAAAAAAAAACAACCAAACCCAGTTGAGCCCAATTCACCATATTTCGGCTACTCCCCGCCACCCTCTTCCACCGCCCTATCCACCCTCTTCCGCCGCCCAAGGGGAAGGCGACACTCATTGTCGAGCCCAGAGCATTAGAGTTCAGCCCAATGGATATGAGTAACTTTTTTAGGGTTTTCGCGCTTCGAGATTTGTGATGGGTTTTTGGTTGTGGTGGTATAGTCTGATGGGTTTTGATGGGTTTTCGAGTTGTGGTGGTGTAACCAGGGGTTTTGGGGTTGGTTGTTTAATTCTTACTAATTAAGAACATGGTTAGTTTGATTTTGATCATAGTCGGTTTGAAAGTAGACAAAGATTCAGTATGATATTCTTTATTTTATTTATTTTTAAACAAAAGATAAAAAAATTACAATTGATAATATGTTGAACATTCAATGGAAGAGAATTTTACTAATTTTATTCTATGTTATTTTCTAAAATACAATTTGCTGCATAATAGAGGTTTTGGTTTATGTGATTTCTAATTATGTTATGTTATAAATTGTAACTACAATATGTCGAAAGAGTAATGGTATTGTCAATATCCTGCATCATAATTTATTTATGGAGATATTTTTCAATATAAAGTCATTGAAGAAAATCTTCAAAATAGATTGACAACCAATTTTCAAATGTTACAATTTTTCTTTACATTTTTTTTTTGTTTTCGGGAAAAAAATGAAATCATTTATTTGAGTCGCAAGTTAGTAATGGAGATATACTTTATAATTTACATGTTTTTTTGTTTTTGAAATTTAGGGGGGGAGGGGGGGGGGGGGGGGGGGGGGGGGGCCTTCGTCAAAAGCCGGAGTGGAGTGGAGGACATCAAAAAGTCAACTTTTTGTTGCATTTTTTAGTTAGAAATAGTTTAAACTAGGTTTTGTTATGAGTCGGAGTAGAGTAGAGGACATCAAAAAATCGTCTTTTTGTGGCATTGTTTAGTTAGAAATGGTTTAAACTAGAATTTTAGCGTAGCGAAGTAAATTTATAAAAAGTTCCAATTTGCAAAAAGTTTCAATTTGCAGGCATGCCTAACACTATACTTTTTGATATTTACTTTATTTGAATCTTCATTTTATTTGTATTTTGTAGTTCATATGTATTTCCAATAGCATAGTACATTTTCCATATCTGCAATTGAACTAGGAACTTATTTTATATCTATATCTTATACTAATAGGAGAGAGAGTCTACCCCTCGCTCCTCTCTCTATTTTGAAATAGAGAAAGAAGATGAAAAGTAGGAATTCCTATTTAACTAACACGTACACTACACACGATTTTATAAAAAACCAAAACAAAATAAAAACTCCAATCCCTCGAACACAATTTCTACCCTTCCCACTTTCTCAATCTCACAAAATCTCATGTCTCTTCCCAAATCCACCCCCATCCCCTAACTAAGAAATAGATTTTTAAGCAAACAATTCATAAAATTATTTTTATATGATTTTCTTAGTCTATCATCTTATCCTAACCGTGCTATAATGCATGGTTTATAATATATAACTGAATGTTAATGATGTTATAATATACATGTTAACATAAATTAGTTGAATTTGTGACATCTTTTCATTGCATGCATTTTTTAGCTTCAGTATTAATCAATTGGGTAACATTATGGTTTGACAGTGATTCTTAAACCATATGCTTATATGAGGATGATAATGAAGATTTCAGAAATTACAGTAAGAATGATATTCATAAATTTCTCCCAATTATCTCACGCTTTTCTGAAGTTCTATATAATTTTATGAGTCCCTTAAAACTATTAGGAACAGGGTAACACTAGTTCAAATCATATAGCAATTGTACTTCAATTACTCAAAACATCCAAGAAATGTCGCTGCTTTCCTCCCAAATTACCATATAAACCAATAGTAACTACTACCACTGAACCCACAAAGTATCATAAAACCATCGATCAATTTTTAGAACCGAAAACACCTTTTGCCAATTACTTGGTCAAATACTGATGAACAAATCAAGTGGTAAGAGAAAAGAAACTCAAGTAGTAATTTTGTCGCCCTGTTACCACGCAACCATCGCGGCCCAATTAAGAAACTCTAGGCTAAACATCTTTGAGCATGGCATGATCATAAAGAGTAATAGCTATCTATTCATACATGAATTTAGGAGCCATTGCAATGTGATCACTATATATGCTCGAATTGCAGAGTAAGAAAAGCAAATTAAGGATCATATTGAACAAATATATAAAAAAAAAGAACTAAATTAAGTACAGTGGACACTAAAATATATTGTTATGTAATGCATGCAGGAACGTATGTAGTAAATTAACCAACATTTGTCACCCCAGAAAAAGCTCTTGCTAACATGAAATCTGCATGCAACCTTTTCTCTTCCTTGTCGTCAACCTAACCTGTGCAAAATTTGAAGATTTTCCACAACACTTTATTCCTTGCTTTCTATGTGGAACTGTAATCACATCAATCAGCAATAACGTCAACGGTAATTATCGGCGTACACTTGTATAGCAACCAACCTCAGATCACGCAAAAGAAAAATATATCAAAACCAGATAAGAACTCACCAGAATCATAATATACTCTAACTAATAAACTATATACAGGGCCGGCCTTGAGTTCCCAGGGGCCCGAGGCAAAAGGCTCAAATAATTATTTTTGAGGCCCCTAATTACAATATAATTTTTTAAGCGCAAAATACAAGCCTATATTTACAATAGAAATACAAATTTTAGGACCCCTAAAATTGCAAAAAAATAACTACTATAAATCGATCCCTTTAAACTCAAGACCAAAACAATGAGAAAGCATTCTCAGCTAGCAGCAAAAGTCAATGCTCCGTCCCATCCCAGATTAACGTAAACAGAAATAGTAAACTATTTCGATTAAACATAAACTTAATAATAAAAATTAACTGAAATTTCAACCAAAACAAAAACAAAGTAACCCGATGATCATCATCAACCAAACAGGTCCAAGGCAAAGTCCTCTTCGTCCAACTCCTCGACAACCTCTTCCTTGGCCTCCGCCGCCGTAGCAGCACAACCTGCTATGGGACCCACCTCACCACCACCATCACCACCTCCGTTGCCGCCTGCAATCGAAGACGCCATCTTCTCCCGTCCCAATCCGATCAGCTGGGCCATATCCTTCCCTTCCACCTGATTCAGAAGGAGGTTCACCATCTCATCTTCTGCCTCGGCTCCAACTTGCAACCGATTGAAATCAAGAAACCACCAAATCAGTTTAACTTATCAAAATTAGAAATATCAAAAAGAGAGAGAGAGAAGGAGAGGGTAGTGTGAGGCGCCCATGCTGGAGTTGAGGACGGGACTTGATGTTGGCGAGGAAGGGGCGGCGCAGCAATGATCTTCATCTCGTGTTCTGGAAATTAGAGTTAGGGTTTTGAGAGAGGAGTGTTCGAAGACAATAGAGATTTTGGTGGGCTAGATGACAAACAAATTGGAGATTGAGAATTTTTATTATATATTCTTATATAACAACAAGACTACTCACTCTTTCTTTTCTCACTTGGTGTTACTACACCTTATACAAATTAAACTCTCTTCTTATCTCTTCTATTTATGCTTCATGCTTTCCTTTACCCGAATCCCTCCTTCTATAGCCAAAGTTTGAGCTAGGTGTTGTTGATAAATAAAGGGGTTGCTGTGTAAAAATCAAAGAAGGTAAGTGATGGTTGAATTTGGTTTGGGAGTAGGTGATTTTTCCATATGGTGGGATCCCCTTCTGCCAAACTTTTTTGACTATCAACACTCCCCCTTAAACATGTTCGGCCATCCGGAGTCTTTCTTTTAGCTTATGAAAAACATCAGTTTTCAATGACTTAGTGAAAATATCTGTAAGTTGATTTTCTGTCTTGCAGTATGTCAGCTTCACCTTTTTTTCATTATGCAGTCTTCGAATGAAATGATATTTTATCTCGATGTACTTACTTCTACCATGTGCAACTGAATTTTTCGCTAATACTATCGCTGACTTGTTGTCAATGTATAGCTCTGTCAGCTCCTTCTGTGGATGGTACAATTTTTTCATGATGCTTCTAAGCCACATTGCTTAACAAGTTCCTGATGATGCTGCAATGTATTCTCCTTCGCATGTTGAGAGTGCAACTACTGATTGTTTCTTTGATGACCACGAAAATGTTGTTGATCCAATGTTGAACACGTAGCCACTTGTGCTCTTCCTTTCATCTAAATCTCCCTCATAGTCGCTATCTGTGTAATCGACTAGCTTGGCAGCTTTTATGCTTGTGTAAAGTAGTCCTTCGTTGATACTACCGTTGATGTATCGCAATATTCTTTTTTCAGCCATGAGGTGCTCCTGCTTCGGCTCCTTCATATATCTGCTAAATAGCCTAACAACATACATGATGTCAGGCCTTGTGATAGTCAAATATCGCAAACTTTCAATCAAGCTTTTGAATAGTGTAGGATCTACAGAAGTCCTTGGTGAGTCATAGCGAAGCTTCAACCCGGTCTCTGCTAGTGTGTTGACTGAATTATAGTTACTCATGTTGAACTTTTTTAGTATCTGAGCTGCATACTTCTTCTGTGTGATGAAAATTCACTTTTCAGATTGTGTCACGTCTACGCCTAGGAAGTATGACATTTTTTCAATTCCTGTCATCTCAAACTCCTTGATCATTGATTGCTTGAGTTCTTTGAACATTTTTGGATTGTTGCCAGTGAATATCATATATTCCACATAGAGGCATACGATCATGATATCTCCACCATTCTTCTTGGTGTATATGAAGTGCTCATATGGACTTTTCTGAAATCCATTCTGTTGGAAGTAATCATTGATCCTCTTGTTCCATCCTTTGTGTGCTTGCTTGAGACCATACAAAGTCTTCTTCAATTTACAAACTTTATTTTCTTGGCCTTTCATCTCGTAACCAAGAAGTTGTTGAATGTAGACTTCCTCCTCCAAGTAGCTTGACATCCATTTGGTATATCTTCCATTTATTTTGTGCAGCTAGTGAAATGAGCATTCTGATAGTGTCTACCCTGTCTACTGGTGCAAAGACTTCTTCGTAGTCAATGTCTTCTCGTTGAATGTAGCCTTTAGCTACTAGTCTGCGCTTGTACTTCTCCACTTTGCCTTCTTGGTTGATTTTGGTTTTGTACACCTACTTTACACCAATTACATTGTGGTCTTTTGAAAGTGTTGTCAACTCTCATGTGTCATTTCTTTGTATTGCCTCAATTTCTTCATCCATAGCTTTTCTCAATTTGGAATCTTGCATAACATCTCCATAGGCAACTGGATCACATTCTGCAACCAAGAAGAATAGTGTGTAGTCCTCCATCATCTCGATAGGTCTTGTATCATCATAAAGATCTTTAAGGCTTCAAAATCTTCTAGGTTCTCCCCCAAAAGTATTGAATTTGCTTTGGCTGGAACTTGATGTCGGTGTCGAAGACGGTGTTGCTGGAGCTGGACTTTAGGAGAACTTTGTTGCATATCTTCTGGTTCTTCTTCTAGATCATAGTTTTTTTTCTTCAAGGAACAATTTTTTGTTGCTTCTTTCTTCATCACTCCATCTACAATGTACTCCTTCGTCAAACTCCACATCTCTTGAAATAATTAGCTTCCTAGTGATTAGGTTTTACAACTTGTATGCCTTCGTCCTTCTGTCACAGACGATGAATATACATTTCTCTCCACGGTCATCGAGCTTCATTCTGCGCTCCGAAATATGTGCATATGCTATGCACCCAAAAAATTTCTGGTTGTTGACGCTTGGCTTAAGACTACTCCGCATCTCAAGTGGAGTCATGAACTTGACAACCTTCGTTGGACACCTGTTGAGAGGAAGACACCGCAGTCTACGACTTCAGCCTAATACATCTGGGGCAGGATCTTTCTCTTCAGCATGATTCTTGCTATGTTGAGGATTGTGCGGTTCTTCTGCTCTGCTATGCCATTCTACTGTGGAGTGTAGGTAGCAGTAAGTTGATGAATTATCCACTGCTTCTTTGGAAACCCTTGGAACTCCTTCGAGTTGTATTCTCCTCCACGATCTGAACGAAGTACTTTGATATAGTGGCCACTTTACTTCTGTACCAACTCCTTGAACTCTTTGAACTTTTCTAGAGCTTTTGATTACTCCTTCAAGAAATAAATCCATGTCTTTCTGCTATAATCATCAATAAATGTGAGAAAATATCTATTACCTCCAAGTGACACCACTTCAAATGGTCATGTTATGTCGGTGTGTACCAATTGAAGCATATGTGTTGCTCTTCTGGATTTTCCAACCTCGAACCTTCTTCGGTGTTGCTTCCCCTTCAAGCATCCTTCACATAATTGGTTTGGATGTTTGATTTTTGGTAAGCCTCTCACCATTTTCTCCTTCCATAGGAGATTGAGGCCATTGAATACTAAATGCCCGAATCGAAGATGCCAAAGCCTTGACTCGTCTTTGATGATAGATTGTAGGCATTTTACGAAACCTGTATTAAGATTTGAAGTAAACAGTCTATTTCCATAAATGTCAACTTTTGCAATTGTTTCTCCTTTGCTTTTGATGGTGAGAGAGAAATTCTTCAGGTAGATGTCGTAGCCTTTTTCGAGAAGCGGTCCCAAACTTAGAATATTATTAAGTAATACAGGTACATAATAAACATTAGAAATGTACCTATGAGCACCAGCTTTTGTCTGGATCATAATATCGCCTTTCCCTTTTATAGAGATCTTGGACTTGTCACCCAAAGTAACTTCGCCTCCAAATGATTCGTTCCGCTCAGTGAAGAATTCTCTGACGACGCACATATGATTGCTAGCAACTGAGTTCAAGTACCAAACATTTTGGCTCTTGTTCTCATGGCCTTTATGGGCAAGCAGGACTACCGGGTTGTCTTCTCGATCTTCTGTGATGAAGTTCGTCTTCTCTGCCACTCTTTCAATTTTTTCTGGGCAATCATAACTGAAATTACCATATCTTCTGCAGTTGAAGCACTATGATTGGGATCTGTCACCTTGGTTATATCTTTCACGTCCGCTTGTTCGTGTGCCTCTCCCTCTTACTTGAAATGTAAATCGTCCACAGTTAGTATGGCGACCTTGGTCATGAGTTCTCTGATTGTACTGCATGTCACAAACTCTTTGAAAAATTTGAGTTGCTTCTGTAGCCGCCTGTTCCTTTGTAACTTCGACCTCGGCTTCATTGTTGGGCATCTGAAATTCTTAGTTGACTTTGAAGGGCTTGCTCCAAATTTTCGCCATTGTTCTGATTCATCCTTTGTTCATGGGCTTGAAGTAAACCTTGTAACTTACCGATGGAAACTTTTAAGAGATCTTTTGACTCTTCAATAGCGTAAACTACATAATCAAAATTTGAAACTAATGATCTTATAATTTTTTCTAGTATTCTAATATCATCAATTTTTTCTCCGATTCGTTTCATTTAATTAATAATTGTTTTAACTCTATTGAAAAAATCTGAAATATTCTCACCAACTTTCATTTTTAAATTTTCAAAGTCAACCCGCAAGGCTTGGAGTCATACCTTCTTTGCTTTTTTGGCTCCTTGATATAAAATTTTTAAAATCTCCCATGCATGTTTCGATGTACTCACATCTGAGATCTTCTCAAATGTTGACTTTTCAACTCCTTGGTAGATTAGGAACAAAGCTTTTTTATCCCTTTTCTGAGTTTCCTTTAACTCGGTCATCTAAATTGCTGAAACTGCTGCTTCAGCAGTGTGCGACTCTAGTTCAGTGTAGTCATTTTCAACCAGCTCCCACAAGTCTTGCGAGGCTAGCAAGACTCATCTGGATGATCCAATTGTCATCGTTGGTCTTCATCAACTTAGGGATCTATGGCTGGATCTTGTTTGGCATGTCGGAGATGAGCTCTTCTGTGAACTACGGTGGATCGAACATGGCTCTGATACCAGTTTGTTGGAAGAGAGTAGAGATTTTGGTAGGCTAGATGGCAAACAAATTGGAGATTGAGAATGTTTATTATATATTCTTATATAACAACAGGACTACTCACTCTTTCTTTTCTCACATGGTGTTGCTATACCTTAAACAAACTCTCTTCTTCTCTATTTTATTTCTCTTCACTCTTCTATTATGCTTCATGCTTTCCTTAACCTGAATCCTCCTTATATAGCCAAAGTTTGGGGTAGGTTCTGTTGACAAGTAAAAGGGGTTGTTGTGGAAAAATCAAAGATGGTAGGTGATGGTCAAATTTGGTTTGGGAGTAGGTGGTTGGTCCATTTGGTGGGATCCCCTTCTGCCAAACTTGTTTGTCTATCAACACAGAGGACGATTTGGGAATCCTAGGAAGTGGGTATTTATAGGGATTCAGACAGGTTTGGGATTAGGTCCAGCCGTCCAATTGGATCGCATCAGGGAATTTTAGATATGAATTAAAAAAATAAACCCATGGAAATTTGATTTAGTCAATAGATATCAAAAGTTAGTTCGTGGAGTAGTTAGTAATTTGTCGTGCAAGCTACTAAGCACATGGATATTGGATTTGGTGAAAAGTTGTTAGAACTTGCCGTGCAAACTTTCCGTACGTGTTTGTAATTTTTTTTCCCGGTAACATGAAATTAAATTGGTCGTTTATATTAACAAGAACAATGATCAACAAAAAGTTCAACTAAAATAGTAGTTATCCTCCTAATAAATTTTTAAAATTTTATTTTATCTTACTAAGTTTTCTTCATGATTTTCTTTTCTTTCTTTCTTAGAACTGAATTTACGATGATAAGTTAAATGAGTCCATTAATGTGGTATGGGAACATATATGCCGACTAATTCAATTCAATTATGCACAATGATTCTATATGTTAGTACCTTCAATATTTCAATCATTATTAGTTTTTAAACTTTATGTCAAAAGATTTCACCCCTTTATACCCTTTATAACACGTCCCTTCAATTTTTCAATTCAGTTTACAGGTTTCAGCGAAAAAGAAGCAGCTAGAAAAGAGAAATGAATCATAATTATTACTCAAAATTATATATATATATATATATATATATATATATATATATATAAGTGATCCAATGAAAAACTTTTTAGGTAAGATAATGAAAAATATTCTTATTTAGATCTAAGTAACCCTTAATCAACGGTTTTAATTAAAATACTAATTAAAAAATTAACTTTTAAACCTTTGGTTCACTTTTATCCCTCCAACAAAAAAAAAAAAACCATTTAGTTTTGTTTTCTTTCTCTCCCAAATCACTTCTCTCGCAAAAAAAAAAAAAAAAAAAAAAAAAAAAAAAAAAAAACACTCTCTCCAAAAAAAAAACCCTTAATTTAGTTCTACTTTCTCTTCCAAAAGAAATCTCTTTCTCTCCCAAATCTATCTCTCTCTCTCTCAAATCTAATTTGCTGGTGAGGAGGGTTTTGAGTGAGGTTACGGATGTGGCAAAGCAGGTGGAGGTGCGGCGATGAAAATTTTTTGTTGCTTATTTTTTTGTGTTGAAGAACTATAAAATTTAATAAGATTCTCTTCATTCATTTCTTTCCTTCAGCGTATTCATTTACTTCGTCATGGTTGTCGCAGACATGATAAATTACCCCAGAAAATATATTCAATACATTAACCTGAGCATTTGCAAATTCAATTTTATATGTGCATAACTGAAAACCAAGGCAAAAACATCCAAGCAGAGCATGGATGATGGCTGGGATAAAAACAAGGAAATTTTGTGGAGAACAAGAATAATCTATTAAGTTGATTAGACAATGGCATTGGTAGCACTTGCAATCCTCGACCACAAATCTACACATTCCTTCCCAATAGTTTAGTAATTGCAAAAGCTAAACAGTAGAAGCAAAAAATTACATCCAATTAGATAGGAAAAGGAAATCTAACACAATACTAATATTAATTAACACAATTAACATGTTGCAACTTAAGAAAGAACACAACTATCTACTTTTATAAATAAATATTCATTGTGGAATTTCATCGAACAAAAGATAGGCAACAAAAAATTTCCACCGCCACCTGCTCTTCCACATCCCTAATCTCACTCGAAAACCTCCTCACCTGCAAATTGGTTTTGAGAGAGAGAAACAGATTTGGGAGAGAAAGAGATAGATTTGGGAAAGAAAGTAGCAATAAACTAAGAATTTTTTTGTTGTTGGAGGGATAAAACTGAACCAAAGCTTAAAAAAATCAAAGACAGGTTTGCGAGAGAAAGAGACAGATTTGGAAGACAAAGTAGAAATAAACTAAGAATTCTTTTGTTGTTGGAGGAATAAAACTGAACCAAAGCTAAAAAAACCGAGTTTTTTTGGGTTATTAGTGATTAAGGGTTACTTAGATCTAACGATCAGTACAAATGTTTCTCATTTTCTCATCTAAGAAGTTTCTTTTATGTATATATATATATATATATATATATATATATATATATATATATATAGTAAGGTTGTATAGGAAATTTGTTTTTTTGATTTTTATTATAATCTGGGTTAGTTGGGTGTTTGAAAAGGGGTTAGTTTGGTATTTATTTTTGAAAAGTGTATATAAATATATATATAGTAAGGTTGTATAGGAAATTTGTTTTTTTGATTTTTATTATAATCTGGTTAGTTGGGTGTTTGAAAAGGGGTTAGTTTGGTATTTATTTTTGAAAAGTGGGTTAGGTTGGAACCCAACTAACCCAGATTATTATAAAAATTAATAAAAACAAATTTCCTATACAACCTTACTTTGTTTATATATATATATATATATATAGAGAAATCTTCGGTTGCACACTACTTTGGTGAGCACTCCGTGAGCACTCACGAACTAGAGACCCTATGAAAAATCCGAACCGCTCATATTGTTCTATATGCCTTAGATAGCCTAACAATAAAAAATCAAGTAATTTGAAGTTCATTTACCCATGATTTACATCATCACAAAATTGTATGGCTGAAAATTCTAACAGCATGATGGATGGACAAATGAACTTCAAATTACTTGATTTTTTATTGTTAGGCTATCTAAGGCATATAGAACAATATGAACGGTTCGGATTTTTCATAGGGTCTCTAGTTCGGGAGTGCTCACGGAGTGCTCACCAAAAGTAGTGTGCAACCGAAGGGGACTCTCTCTCTCTCTCTCTCTCTCTCTCTCTATATATATATATATATATATATATATATATGGAAAGCTTCGGTTGTGCACTCCCCCTCCGTGTGCACTCGTGTGCACTCGGCCTTTCCGCCTTCGTATCGACAATCTGAACCACCACCTAATATTTGAAAGAAATAGGAATACCATAAGGGTAGCCATGATTAATGAACAACCTATAGACATTGAACATACTCATAGAAAAACTATAATTTCATTAATAACAGAAAGGATAATAAGATAAGAAATGAAAAAATTAAGTGAGAAAACCGGGAGAGTATTAAGACACATACATTTAGGAGCAATACAAATAATAATAAAAACTTATTTTAAGGAAGAAATAAATACACCCTTAGAAATATACTTAATGAATGATAGAATAATATCAAGTACACAAGATGCTTTAATATGAATAGTACAAGAGAACTTAATGTACAAAAAAGTACAATTTACGATAAAACCTAATTTCTCTAAAGAGTGAAAGAAGAAAATTAGGACAAAAGTTTAGTCATGTACTACATGTTATCAAGAATAAAAATTATAGAGAAGGGTAACGTTATGATTATACAAATAAGAAATATTTATGCTTTTACAAGTAAATATGAAGTAAAAAACAGAAATACTAATAACTTTGAAATAGAACCACTATCTCGGGAAATTATAAGATACAAACAAGCAAGAGAAAATCATGAAATGACAATACCAAATTATAGACTTTAACAAAGAAAAAAAAATTCAAATGGAAAAACACCACAAATAATGTTTGGAAAAAGATCACTATCAATAAGAAACAAACAACATGAGTTAAAACTAATACCAATAATAAATACATTAGATAACAAAAATAATAATTAATTTAAGATAGATATAGAATACTATGACAATGGTAAATGAAACAAACAAATAGCTATTGTGGATACAGGAGCTATTATTCACATAGCAAATAAACAAATATAAAAACAATGAAATTAATACCATTAGAAAATCCATATTACTATTTGGACTACTATAACAATGAACATCAAATTTTCCATAAAATAGTATTACCACTAAGAATAAATAGTAGAAATGAAATATTATTCCATCTACATGTCAACCGAGAACACAATGTTAATGAAATGTTATTAAGAACAAAATTCCTTACATCTGTACAACCATACTTAATACAAGAAGAAAAAATAATAAGAATAGTAAATAATGAAAGTATAGTAATAAATAGAATATTGTCCAAATGAATCCATTACGAGCAACAAAGAATACATTAAATATACTAATGGGATTTATTTATGAAGGATACAAATCCAAAAACTACCGCAGTTTGATAGACATTGGCACATGAACAAGCTTATGCCGAGAAAATATACTACCGAAATGAAAACAAGATGAAAATAATAAAAAAACAATAACTGGATTGACAGAGAAAAAAAAATATTATACTTGACAAATACCAACAAAATGTTACGATACAAGTAGGAAATTACATCCTAAAATACCATTAATATACCAATTTGATGACATAAATAACGATGTATTATTAGGGAACGACTATTTACAACAATACTATCATATGACTATATCATGTTCACGTAACCGCCGTTGTCGCCTTATACATTGTTGCTTTGATTCCCGCCTTGCTCTCTCTAGATAAAATGCGACAGAACTGTTATATTCACAACACCTTGTAAATACCAAGCAGTAGCAATTATAATAACACAACCTTATAATAGAACAGACTTACCACACATCAGAGTTCTTCAACCCAGCCTGGTGAATATCAGTATTTGCCTAATAAAACTAGAATATAGCAAGTCCAAGAAACAATTACACAAGAAATTTTACAAAAACAATTAGAAGACATTTGTGGAGAAGACCCTTTAGCAAAATGGATCTTAAGTAAACCCACAGCTCATATAAGGCTAACAGATAAGAACAAAATAATAAAAGTTAAACCTATAAGACATACTCCAAAACAATTACATAAGAAATCATAAAGTCCACATTCATCACGAGCATTCATACTAAGAAAATACTCTGAAGAAAAAAAGAGGTCAATCTAGAATGGTAGTAAATTATAAGGAATTAAATAAAAATACTAAAAGATTTGGATATCACTATCAGATATCAGATACTATTAAACACAGTAAAAACAAGAAAAATATACTCAAAATTTGATTGAAAGTAAGGATTTTATCAGTTAAAACTAACAAAGGAATCAAAACATTTAACAGCATTCAGTACACCACAAGGATTTTATGAATGAGAACGTATTACCTTTCGGATATAAAAATAGTCCAAGAGTATTTCAAGAATAAATGGGTAAGATATTTGAAAAATACAATAATTTAATACTAGTATTTGTAGATGATATTCTAATAGATCCGAAAACAAAGAACAACATAACACTACAAAAGAAAGTAGCTTTCCGGGCGGTTTTTTCCGTCTATACCGGCGTTTTTTTACGCCGGGGAAACTTTCACCGGCGTTTACAATAACGCCGGTTCAACTGCCGCCGAAGCGGGCGTCGCTGAAACGAAGGGTCCTACACCGGCGTTTTTGGTGGACGCCGGTAAATACTAGGACTACACCGGCGGTCATAAAACGCCGGTGTATGTCCGTTTCTGGGTGCCGTGTTTGTGTGCCTATATACATACACCGGCGGTCGTAAACCGCCGGTATTTATCCATTCACCGGCGTAAATAAAAACGCCGGTGTATATCGAAAGTATACCGGCGGTCAAGAAACGCCGGTGTATGTCCGTTTATAAGCGCCTGTTTTTCCCTGTTTACGAACACCGGCGCGACTAAAAACGCCGGTGTAGTTATATACGCCGGCGTTTATAAAATGCCGGTGTATACCTGTGCCGTTACAGCTGAAAACTTTCACCGGCGTGCGTTGAAACGCCGGTGTATCATACACTCCAACAATTAAATTATATACACCGCCGTTTTTTAAAACGCCGTTCTGGCTATGCCCGTTTATTTTCGATACTCCGCTTTTCCGTTCGATTTCAATTCACAGTTTCATTTACATAACCTGTAAACTAATTCTCACAACTGATTCAATCAATTTCGTTGCATACTACTGCGCAAACCACAGCCAAACACAAGAATAATTAAAGATAATCAAGTTTCACACGTGTCATATCAACGTCCAAATTCATTAATTAATTAACAATGTCATAATTAACAAATTAATATAGAGACTAACATCCAAAATATCCAAACAAACCAGTCTGACAAATATCCAAAATATCCCAAATTCAAAGTATGACATAACTCTCATAAAAAAAACCAGTCTGACATAACAACGGCAAGGAGGAGGACATAAGAACAACAACCATACAGCAAGGAGGACATAAGAACAGCAAGGAGGACCGCAGATTCATACCCCTCGAGTAGCTTCAGCTCTGATCATCTGCATTTCCTTCATCTTGACGACCGCTCTGTGAATAAAAAACAATAGTTTAATTGAACAGTAGATCACAATACAGAATATACATATTTTTTGAACTTGCAAAAAGAACTACCTGTGTCTCGAATTATAAGATGAACGTGCCAACTGCAAATGGAATTGTTAATGCTATATACAGAGGTAAAATAATTACATTGCAATGCTAAAAATTCCGTACTTAATTTTGTTTTTAAATATATCTAAAATAACAAAACAAATGAAAATTCAGTATCTAACTTGAAACCTTTATATTCTCCTCTGATTGGGAATATCAACTATCTAAAACAATAAAACAAATGAAAATTCAGTATCTAAGCATGTCCTTCATGGATTGTTCAGACAATCCATGAAACTGTCATCGTGGACGGAAACCAAATATAAGAAAAATAAGAAAAATAAGATAGGGCTCATATCAAGTGTATTTTTAGGAAACTGTCATCGTGGAAGGAAACCAAATATATATAGAAGCCAGAAATGGAAACAGAAAGAAGAAAGGTAGAGACTTTGGATACACCAGGCTACCATAGCGGCATTTTCCTCATCTCTCTCTCATCCCTTATTTCCCTTCAGCACACGAACAGAAAGAGACATCAGCAACCACCTTAAGAGCGACAAGAACAACAATAATAATAAATTATTATGAACAAGATATCTCTATATGGGTTTCCAGTTCTCCACTCGAGCCCACTCTTTCTAATCACAGCCCAATTAAGAACATAGACCACATCCACTAAACAATCCAATCATAGCCCAGTCAAAATTTGCCATCCTGGATCTTAATGAAATACGCTTCATTAACAGTGAAAGAAAATGAGGATGCTAGCAACATACTTAGTTTGGAAGTGAACCCATTTTTGTTCAAAAATCATGCCAAAGATGGCAATCAGCTTCATTAACAGTATCTGAAAATGAAAATTTCCATTAACTGAGCTTATATGTTGCTCTACTAATTCACTGTGCCCAACTAAATCTAAAACCCAATTGTTGTGCGTATCCGGAGGATTTTGGCATACGTACCTATAGCATCCTCAGTTCACAGTAAACCCGTTTTGCTCAAAAAAACATGCCAAGATCACAATCAGATGCATGAAAATAAGCTTCACTATCAACAAAAGAAGAACTGAGGATGCTATGCAGCATACTTAGTTTGGAAGTGAACCCATTTTGTGTTAAACAATCAGGTTACATTGACAGTATCCGAAAATGAAAATTTCTCCATTATTTGAGCTTATATGTTGCTCTACTACTTTTTCAGCCCAACTATATCGCAAAACCCAAGTGTGGTGCATATCCGGCCGGAGAATTTTGGCATACGTACCTATACAATATCCTCAGTTCACAGTGAACCCATTTTTTGGTATAAAAACATACATGCCAAGAAGACAATCAGGTGCCTGAAATCAGCTTCACTAACAGTTAGTGAAAATGGGACCATAGAATAGCTTAAGAAGACCATCAGGTTTGTGAAGTAAGCTTCACTAACAGTGATAGAAACTGGGGATGCTATGCAGCATACTCATTTTGGAAGTGAACCCATTTTGTGTTAAAAAAACCATGCCAAAGATTGCAATCAGGTTACATTGACAGTGCCCGAAAATGAAAATTTCTCCATTATCTAAGCTTATATGTTGCTCTACTACTTTTTTAGCCCAACTATATCGCAAAACCCAAGTGTGGTGCATATCCGGCCGGAGAATTTTGGCATACGTACCTATACAATATCCTCAGTTCACAGTGAACCCATTTTCGGTATAAAAACATACATGCCAAGAAGACAATCAGGTGCTTGAAATGAGCTTCACTAACAGTTAGTGAAAATGGGACCATAAAATAGCTTAAGAAGACCATCAGGTTTGTGAAGTAAGCTTCACTAATAGTGATAGAAACTGGGGATGCTATGCAGCATACTCATTTTGGAAGTGAACCCATTTTGTGTTAAAAAAACCGGTTACATTGACAGTATTTGAAAATGAAAATTTCTCCATCATCTGATGACCACAGTGAACCCATTTTTGGTTTAAAAACATACATGCCAAGAAGACAATCAGGTGCTTGAAATCAGCTTCACTAACAGTTAGTGAAAATGGGACCATACAATAGCTTAAGAAGACCATCAGGTTTGTGAAATAATCTTCACTAATAGTGAAAGAAACTGGGGATGCTATGCAGCATACTCATTTTGGAAGTGAACCCATTTTGTGTTAAAAAAACCATGCCACAGATTGCAATCAGGTTACATTGACAGTGCCCGAAAATGAAAATTTCTTCATTATCTAAGCTTATATGTTGCTCTACTACTTTTTTAGCCCAACTATATCGCAAAACCCAAGTGTGGTGCATATCCGGCCGGAGAATTTTGGCATACGTACCTATACAATATCCTCAGTTCACAGTGAACCCATTTTCGGTATAAAAACATACATGCCAAGAAGACAATCAGGTGCTTGAAATGAGCTTCACTAACAGTTAGTGAAAATGGGACCATAAAATAGCTTAAGAAGACCATCAGGTTTGTGAAGTAAGCTTCACTAACAGTGATAGAAACTGGGGATGCTATGCAGCATACTCATTTTGGAAGTGAACCCATTTTGTGTTAAAAAAACCGGTTACATTGACAGTATTTGAAAATGAAAATTTCTCCATCATCTGATGACCACAGTGAACCCATTTTTGGTTTAAAAACATACATGCCAAGAAGACAATCAGGTGCTTGAAATCAGCTTCACTAACAGTTAGTGAAAATGGGACCATACAATAGCTTAAGAAGACCATCAGGTTTGTGAAATAATCTTCACTAACAGTGAAAGAAACTGGGGATGCTATGCAGCATACTCATTTTGGAAGTGAACCCATTTTGTGTTAAAAAAACCATGCCAAAGATTGCAATCAGGTTACATTGACAGTATCCGAAAATGAAAATTTCTCCATTATCTGAGCTTATATGTTGCTCTGCTACTTTTTCAGCCCAACTATATCGCAAAACCCAAGTGTGGTGCATATCCGGCCGGAGAATTTTGGCATACGTACCTATACAATATCCTCAGTTCACAGTGAACCCATTTTCGGTATAAAAACATACATGCCAAGAAGACAATCAGGTGCTTGAAATCAGCTTCACTAACAGTTTGTGAAAATGGGACCATAAAATAGCTTAAGAAGACCATCTGGTTTGTGAAATAAGCTTCACTCACAGTGAAAGAAACTGGGGATGCTAGAGAATGAGGATACACCAGGCACCAGCCTATGCACCATCCTCAGTTCATGGAAGAAAAATACGAATAGGGCTCATAGCAAGTGTAGTTTTAACTGGAATTGTCATCGTGGAAGGAAACCAAATATAGAAGCCAGAAAGAGGAATGGTAGAGAATGAGGATACACCAGGCTAACATAGCGGCATTTTCCTCATCTCTCTCTCACCCCTTCTTTCCCTTCTCCACTCCAACTCGTCTCTTTCTAATCACAGCCCAATTAAGAACAATTGTTCACAGTCACTGCTAAAGAAACATTTTACTAAGTGTCAATGCCGCCTGCTGCTCCAATTGGTCCAGATCTTCAACACGAAGCATTCTTGAGCAAATACCTTTATATATGCTACAAAGATCTTTCAGGACAGTAGTGACTTGCTCACACATTGAAGACCTTAGGGCCACAGGAAGGAGATCCTGCATTAGGATGTGGTAGTCGTGTGACTTTAGCCCCTGAAGCCTCTTCTCTTTAAAGTTGACACATTTTGCCATGTTAGAAGAATAGCTATCGGGGACTTTCAGTTCAAGTAGTACTTTGCAAAACAACTCCAACTCCGATTTTGACATTGAATAGATTGCAGGAGGTAGGAGCACTTTCCCGTTCGGCAATTCTTCTGGGTGCAACTCATGTCGGATGCCCATTGACTTCAAATCAAGTCGGCTCTTCAGATTGTCCTTTGTCTTCCGATCATCTCCCATAACTGTTCCTATACAATTCTCACCTATATTTTTGCCGATATGCAACACATCTAAATTATGTCTCAGTAAGTTGAATTCCCAATATGGCAACTTGAAGAAAATACTCTTCTTCTTCCATGCACCTAAACTCGTCAAGTTTTGATCCTCATCCTCGCCATATAGATCGGTCTCCTCATCTTGCTCCGGCCTTGCCCTTTTCTTGCCCTTTGTCTTGACTTCTGGTTCCTTTCCATATTTGAATTGATGACCATCTACCCGCCTCAAAATATCTGAACCAGAGGAAGACCCAGGAGCATGTTCCCACTCGTCGGTGCCATCAAATGTCGCTGCCTCTGCCCGAAATATATGTGTGTCAGGCAACCATCTCCTATGACCCATATAGCAAAACTTTCTGCCATTGTACAACCACCTTGAACTAGTTTGGTCAGCACAACATGGACATGCATAACGTCCTTTAGTACTATATCCAGATAAATTTGCATATGCTGGAAAATCATTGATTGTCCAAGACAACACGGCACGAAGAGAAAATGTTTCTTTAGCCACAGCATCATAGGTTGGAACACCCACCCACAACTTCTGAAGTTCATCTATTAACGGTTGTAGGTACACATCTATATCATTTCCAGGACCTTTCGGTCCAGGAACTATCATGGACAAAATAAATGAGGACTGCTTCATGCATTTCCAAGGCGGCAAATTGTATGGTATCAACACAACCGGCCATATGCTGTATGTACTACTCATTTGCCTGAAAGGGTTGAAACCATCACTAGCTAGTCCAAGTCTCACATTTCGAGGATCTTCCGCAAAATCAGGATATCTTTCATCAAATCTTTTCCAAGATTGAGAATCAGCAGGATGTCTAAGAATCCCATCATTAGTGCGGCCTTCAACATGCCATTTCATATCAGAAGAAGTTTTCGTGGACATAAACAACCTTTGTAACCTAGGGATCAGAGGAAAGTAACGCAATGTTTTGGCAGGCTTCTTTTTCCTACTTCGCTTAGTAGATCCGCTGGCTCCCTCGTCTTGATTTGGTCTTTCTTTCCATTTCGAAGAACCACACATTTCGCAATTCTCCAGACTTTCCTTACCACTCGTGAAAAGCATACAGTCATTTGGACATGCTGCTATCTTCTCATATCCTAGATCGAGAGAACTTAGGAATTTTTTGATTTTATAGGCTGAGTTTGGAATACAGATTTCAGGAAATGCTTCATTCAACAATTCAAGTAGCATAGTGAAGGACTTAGCAGACCACCCGTTTAAACATTTAATCTGAAATAGTCTGACAATGAATGAGAACTTAGAAAATTTGGTGCAGTCGCGGTACTACGGGATACTAGCATCTTCAAGTAACTTAGCGAAGGATTCTTCCTGCTTATTATTTTCATGGGTGGGGCCAGACATTTCCTCGTCCACCCACCACCAATCTGGTTTGTTTCTATTGACTCATTGTGAACTTCGGTTGTTGGGTCATTGGTGTGGAAAGGAACATTATGATTCCCCATGGCATCTTGTAACAAAGCATGCATCTCATCGGGAACGCTTAAGTCTTCGTTCACTAAGGGCTCAGCCTCATTTTCTAATACAACCGGACGAACAGGAGCTGCCGTATGATCCTCTCCATGACAAAACCACCTTGTGTACCCTTGAAGAAAACCGTTGACAGCCAAGTGTGTATGTACTACGTCACATGTCCTCAGCATACAATTTGTACAGCGAAGGCATGGACAAAGGATTAGGTTGGGATCACGGGAATGTCGTTTGGCAGAGATAATAAAATCTTTAATACCATCACGGTACTCCTTGGATAATCGTGGTTTACTAATCCAACTTCTATCCATTATATCAATAGCACACAGTCTGAAATTAAAATTTGATATATTAAATAGTAATAACAGTAAAAGGCATTTTGTATATTAAATTTCACCTATTTGAAAATCATCCCTAGCTGCAAATAAATAAACGATATAATCTTTAACTGTAAAATAAAGAAATTGTGGCTCCAAAAAATGTACAAAAAAAAACTACTTCTTAATACAATCTACTCTATTCACCAAACCCTAAACGACCTTTTGTGGAAATGATCACAACCACCTTAGACGGTATTTTATCACACACCCTGTGTTCGAGCATAAAAAAAAATCGACTATAGTCTCCCCTGTATTTGGCTTTCCGTTCAAGGAGATGATGATGGTAAAGGGTATTTTGCTGATGAAGAGGAATCGGCCGAATAATGAGTGCGTCCTGCTGTAACTACGGTAACAAGAAGATCTGATGACTCATAAACTATTCTGTTCATGACTACTAATAATCACTTATCTCATAATAATAATAATAATAATAATAATAATAATAATAATACTAAACAAAAGAAACAGTAAAAGAAAAATTAAAATGTCTAGTATGTAAGCATATATTTTGCAGACTGAACCAATTGTTGTACATAGCCGGAGAATTTTGGCATAGAGCTATAGCATCCTCAGTTCACAGTGAACCCAGTTTGGTCAAAAAAAACATGCCAAAATGACAATCAGATGCATGGGATAAGCTTCAATTAATTAACAGTGAAAGAAACTGGGGATGCTATGCAGCATACTTAGTTACGAAGTGAACCCATTTTGTTAAAAAACCATGCCAAGGATTCCAGTCAGGTTACTTTAACAGTATCTGAAAATGAAAAATTTCCCATTATCTGAGCTTATATGTTGCTCTACTACTTCTTCATCCCAACTAAATCTAAAACCCAATTGTAGCCGCATATCCGGCCGGAGGATTTTGGCATACGTACCTATACCATCCTCAGTTCACAGTGAACCGATTTTGGTAAAAAAAACATGCCAAGATGACAATCAGATGCATGAAAATAAGCTTCACTAACAACAAAAAAAGAAAATGGGGATGCTAGCAGCATACTTAGATTGGAAGTTAACCCATTTTCGTATAAAAAACCATGCCAAAGATTGACAATCAGGTTACTTTAACAGTATTTGAAAATGATAAATTTTCCATTATCAGAGCTTATATGTTGCTATACTACTTCTTCAACCCAACTAAATCTAAAACCCAATTGTTGTGCGTATCCGAAGGATTTTGGCATACGTACCTATAGCATCCTCAGTTCACTTAGTCTGGAAGTGAACCTATACAAACTGGGGATGCTATGCATGCAGCATACTTAGTTTGGAAGTGAACCCATTTTGTGTTAAAAAACCATGCCAAAGATTGCAATCAGGTTACTTTAACGGTATCTGAAAATGAAAATCTCCCATTATCTGAGCTTATATGTTGCTCTACTACTTCTTTAGCCCAACTAAATCTAAAATCCAATTGTTGTGCATATCCGGCCGGAGGATTTTGACATACGTACCTATAGCATCCTCAGTTCACAGTGAACCCATTTTGGGTAAAAAAACATGCATGCCAAGAAGACAATCAGATGCATGAAATCAGCTTCATTAACAGTGAAAGAAAAACGGGTATGCTATGCAGCATACTTAGTTTGGAAGTGAACCCATTTTGTGTTAAAAAACCATGCCAAAGATTGCAATCAGGTTACTTTAATAGTATCTGAAAATGAAAATTTCCCATTAACTGAGCTTATATGTTGCTCTACTAATTCACTGTGCCCAACTAAATCTAAAACCCAAGTGTGGTGCATATCCGGCCAGAGAATTTTGGCATACGTACCTATACAATATCCTCAGTTCACAGTGAACCCATTTTGGGTAAAAAAACAAACATGCCATGAAGACAATCAGATGCATGAAATTAGCTTCATTAACAGTAAAAGAAGATGAAAATTTCCATTATCTAAGCATATATTTTTCTATTAATTCTTCATCTCAACTAAACCGTTCATGCTAAGGAAATCGAAATGAATAAACTGAAAAAAGCTGCCTTTTTTGGAAAATAAGGGAAATCAACAGATCATACCGAAGAGAGAGGGAGGAAGCGGGGCGACGAGGGCGGGGGCGTAGGAGAGAGAGAGAGAGGGGGCGACCGCTGATTCACCTCCAGATCGTTAGAGGGAAGAACGAAATCGAAAAGGACGAAGGGAATAAGGGACGATTTCGAATGGTCGAAGGCCGTCGAAGAGGACGAAGCGGCGGAGGCAAACGCGCGGGAAATAGAGCGGGGAAGGAGGGAAACGAAGCGCCTTTTTTCCCTCTTTTTTTTTTTTGGGTAATGGGTAAATGGCGAGCGAACGATTAGGGTTCGCGGGTTTTATTCCCAGTTATTCACCGGCATTTTAATTGGAAACGCCGGTGAATGTGCCAGTATATTCGCCGGCGTTTATAATAAAAACGCCGGTGAATAATAAACTTCACCGGCGTGTTTAGGTAAAACGCCGGTGAATACTAACATTCACCGGCGTTTTAAATCGACCGCCGGTGTATGACCATCCCATCTGGCGCCCAATTCCTACTGGCTCCCTACCCCGGCGCTACTAGTAAAACGTCGGGGAATAATCGCCGGGAAAGCTACTTTCTTTTGTAGTGTAAAGAACATCTAGTAAAATTTATAGAAATAGTATGAAATGCAGAAATTATATTATCAAAAATGAAAATGGAGTTATTTAAAATAGAGATAGAATTCTTAGGAACAAAATTATCACACGAAGGAATAGAACTACAACCACATAGCAGAAAAAATAAAAACATTTCCAAATATTTTTTTTAAAAAAAAAGAGGAGTACAAGCCATAATCTGACTACTAAATCATACAAGATGATATATACCTAACTTATCAGCAAAAACAAGTTGGCTACAATAAAAAGTGAAAATTTCAAGAAATGGGAATGGACTACAGAGGATGAAGAAAAACATAAAATATTAAAACAACAAACTTTAGAATTAAATAAACTAAGACTATCTGCTAAAAATGTACATGGATAATTAAAACAGATGCAAGTGAAAATAATTGGAAAGCAGTATTAAAATTTATAGAGAAAGATGAAAAAAAAAAAAAAGACTAGCCAGATACACTAGTGAATCATTCACACAAACACAACAGAATTATCACATAAATGAAAAAGAAGGATTAGCAATCTTAAAAGCCATAGAAAAGTTTGAATTATTCATGATAGAATTCATACAAAATTCATAGTCAGAATGGATAATACCCATGCAAGAACTTGGAATAACAAAATAATAGATCCAACTATAGCAAAATAAAAGATTGATAAGACAGAAAATTTAACTAGCACATCATGATTTTACAATAGAAATATGAAAGGAAAAGATAATGTTTTAGCATATTTTCTATCAAGAAATTAACAGTTTTATTTTTGCAAAATGGAGAATAGAGTCCAGCAAATAGAAGAAAATATAGTTTTCCTCAAGGAAAATGTGGAATAGATAAATACAGCATTTAATCAATTACAACCAAAGTTTGTTCTACCAGAACATAAATCAGCACGCAACTACAGAAAATATGGTGGACAATGTTAGCGAGAAAATGAGTGAAATGGGTGAACATACCCATTCCCTAAAAGAAGAAGCAAATACCTCTTTAAATAAAACTACATACAAGGAAACATTACTAACTGAGAAATCTCCTACCAAAGTATCAAAGAAAATATTATTTTTACAATATATTGAGAAATTATGTCAAGTAACTGATGTGAACAAGTTTATCAAGACCATATCACAACAACATATGAACAATGTTATCATTTTACCAGGAATAATTCCAAGAACAACTCGAGCACTATTTGAAAGAGAACTTATTCACTATATTTATCCATCTAGAAAATGTGAAGAACTTATCCAATTGTCACGAGAAATATACAAAGTAGCCAAGAGTTACTTTGGCCATACAAAAGCCTCAAAAATATATGTTAGAACGTCCTCAACAATCCCTGAGTATCTTTAGAAAAATGAAAAACTTCCGGCAGAGCTTGTTATCAAAATAGGGATAACTACCCAAATAATATATGGAGCATCTAACATTGTGTCATACAAAGCTGCAGAATTTGAGAAGTTAATCTCATAAAGAAGGGCAATGAGATTAAGAAATATGTATTGTGAATTAAAAGACATAAAATTAAGAGACAGCTACATTTGGATCTATGGCCGCCCAGACCCAGAGAAAATAATAATGTATTACATTGCAAAGATAAAGTAGCCACAAGACAAGCTTGAACTATTTGATAGCTAGTATCATATACTATCTACATGAGAAATGACGTTGATAAAACAAATAGCTAGATACGACTGTACCCTGATGAAGACAGAGCACCAACATAAATGTGGAGCATGTGAAGATGTCGGCCAGGAGGAATCTCTTTTTCTAGAGTAGCCTACATAGACATAAGCAGTGGTGTATTTACCTCAATTATTAACCAATGATGTAACCAGAACAAAATGTATCTCAACTGATGTAAGAGATTATGTAAGAACCCAATAATGTAAAGTCATCCCTTCCACTATAAAAGGGCAGGCTCAGTAAGGGAGAATGCACACAATCTAGGAGATAAATTTTATATAATCCTGTAAGAAGAGTTGGTTTGTAAGATGTCTGGAAAAAAAAAGATTACCTTTCGATCATTTCTTGTTCAATCTAAGGTATGACTAACTAATCCCTTCCTTCAGGGAGAGCTTTGTAAGGCTCTATTCGAAAGTTCTTGCAAAAGACCAATTTACTACCTTCATAGTTGAGTCATTCACCTAGTGGTAAAAAATGAGCTAGGTTGCAGTTGTCTCTACTGAAGTGCTACTCAATTGTTCCAGATGTATCTCTTGGATGAATCTCTCTTGAAGATCATAATATTCCTGAGATGGAAGGAACATAAAAGGTGCACTGAAATGTGGTGCATACCAAAGGTATTTTATCCACTAGTATTAACCGGTACAGAACAGCTCAAAGAGGCTCAGCTAGGTCGGAAGCATGTTGGGCAAATTTTTGTTAAACTGATTTTCATACTTAGTATTTCAAGCTTTAAATTCATCTGATTCATAACAAAGAACAATGGATAATAATAATAGTTCCAATCATGAGTTAATTCAACAGTTAATGATTAACTATCATGGAAGGGATAGAATTATGGTTTTTTATGTTTATTATTCTCCAAGTTTAGCAAGATAAGTTGATTCTATGTGTTTAAATTATTTTCTTTAGTATAGATAAAGTAATAATTATAACAATAAATCAATTTAATCCCAGTCAAACCAGTAATATAAATGTTCAAATAATTGATGACCTAACTGTTCAGGAAAGATCTTTATTATTCTTTGAAAATGGATATATAACTAGTCTTACAACATGTAGGTAATATCTTGAAAAAAATGAACATATGGAAGAACCTCCATATGATAGTGATAGTGAATATTCAGAATCATTATCAGAAATTATGAGAGGATTTGAAGATATGCTTGATTATTTTGATATTTGTGAGAATGACAATGTATGGTATATTTAAGAAGATTAATTTTAAAGTTCTTTGATATTCTTTTGTTCTTTTTTGTAGGCAATCACAACTCTTTTACTCACAGTCGCGCTTCCACCTACAAGTTAGTATCAGAGCTTGGTTTAGGAGTAAGTAACTTTCACTTAATTTTTACACAATTAAGCACCACACTGTAAAATAAAAAACGTAGAGTAAAATAATATTCAATATAAATAGTAGAAATTATTCTAAGGTTGCGTTTGGCCTAACTTTTTTTGGGCTTTAAAGCTACTTCAGAAGGAGAAGCCAGAAAGTAGAGCTTTGAAATTAAAAGCTGAAGCTGTTTGGAAAGTCTATTTTTTTAACTACAAAGCTACTTTTTCCCTCCACTTCGTCTTCTTCCTCATCCTTGCTGCACCATTGTCGCCTCTAGCCCAGCCTCTCCCGCGCCCTCACCCTGATCTCCGACGTCGTCCTCGCCTAAGCGCTGCCATCGTCACCCCTTGCCATCAACCCTGCAACCCTATCACCCTGTCCTCACACGGCCCCTCGTCGTCGCTCCACCTCGAGCCTCCCTCGAATCCACCGTGACCCTCACATTCGGCGGCGGTTGTTCGGTGGGGAAGGGGAAGGAGAAAAAAATTGTGTTATGAGGTTTTGAAGGAGAAGCCAGAAGGAGCAGCCAGAAGTTTCTCTGGAGGGCTTCTATCAAAGCTCCTTTTCTTCACTAAAATTAAGCTACTTCTCCTTCTGTAGAGCTTTTCAAAGGTTACATTTGGCACAGTTTCTCCTTTTAAAGGAGAAGAGAAGCTAATTTTAAGCTGGGCCAAACACAACCTAAAACCCAACAACTTAAAGTTTTAATAAAAGTTCACACATCCTATAGAAAATATTATAGGAATTATTATAGGAAACAAAACAAACAAACAAAAAAATGAAAATGCCCAAGTTAGGCCTGCCAAGCTTGGAGGGAAAGGAGGGAAACATTAGGGTTTTTTTTTATAGGAATTATTTGAATTCAAAGGACCTCATCATGAGGCTTTGTACATTCACACACTCCACCTCTCCCCTCACCCAATCCTCCCTCATTGAAGCCCGGATAAGATCTAACCCCTTCCCCACTTTTTGCATTTTAACCCCTCTCAATGCAATGTTAGCCCTTTTCACCTCCTATCTTCTTCTACTTTAAATCTTACATTCTTCTACTCTCATTCTCACCCCCAAACAAACCCTATACTGAAATTAGAGCCAAGGAGAAGGAGAAAAAGGAACCATGAAAGGAGGAGAAGCAAGGAGCTCAAGGGGAGGCAAGGACAAAGACCAAGGAGTAAGGATCTTGGAAATTTCGATTTTTTTCCTACAATACTAAGGTGGGTGTTTCTAACCTCTATGTTTGTTCTTCGATTGTAAATGATGATTGTAGTGACTGAAAATGACATGCATGCTTTAGACTGAACATTAATAACTCAGTTTGTATTAAGAAATCCAAAACAGAAAATCCTGTTGAAAGCTGAAATCTTTGCTGTCAGTTCGTAGCTCATAACTTGAAAACTACTGGTTAGATTGACTTGAGATTTTTGTGTGATGATCATTCATGTGCACATTCAGTAATTTTTCTAGGTTTTTATGATTTTTTCTGCTATTAAAATAAAATGCAAACATGCATGCTGGTCAAAAGAAAAAGAAACAAAATTTGTTGTTACTGTTGTGAGAAAAAGTGACTTGTATCTTGCTGCATGATTGTGGGAATGATATGAAATTTTAGTATGTCAATGTTGAATGTATCTAAGACCTATGTTTCAAATTTCAAGAGTTTTGTACCACTGTAGCTATGTTAATAAAATCATGCAAACTCTGCTAGTTATTTTTAATAAACAGAACTGATTTTTCGCCTACAACTAGCCTGCACCTGCTACTGCTGTTGTTCCCCTTCTACTCACTTCGACGCTTCGACCTCCGTGCTTCATATTACCTTCTTTTAATCTGAACAACGAGTATACAAGACACAATCCTAACAAACTCCACTTTGGATTGCATATGAATGCTATCACATGATGTGTTACTCATCTCCAAACTCTAACAAATTCCACTTGCAAAGAAAACTTTGAACAATAGCTTCTTCTTCTAGTTGAAATGATCTCTATCCAATCTCACCGAATCCAGTACAGCCCCTCAAAGACCCACCTCCGTAGATGTACTCACGAAGTTGCCAAACTCCACATGAACTCCACCTACCCTTAGGCTTTCTCCACCTTTCGACGATATTCGAACGTCATGGTCTCGTCTTGATAAATCTAGTTGTGGCAAACTAGCTGAGCTTGTGGGAATACCGTGAAAAGGAGCAACACTTGCGCAAGTATTTCAAATTCTCCAAAGCTTGTAGAGATTATTTTGGCTTGGCCCAACCATTCTCATACCTCTAATCACCTTACGACGACCCTAAAAAGTAGACAGAACTCCACCACGAGCTGTATACCTGTAGCCCCGTGCATCAAGAGTTTCCAAGGAAATCAGATTCCGTTTCAGCAGAGGAATATGCAAAACATCCCTTAAAGTGAACATGTGTAGACCTGACATCTTCAACTCAACTGTCCCCTCACCCACTACTTCACAAATCTCTCCAGTTTTCGCTGTCACACAACGCCCCGTCGTAGACTTATAAGTAGAAAACAACTCCCTCTCGAAGCAAATATGAGAAGAACTCCCTGAGTCAAGAAACCAACTAGAATCCACTTCTAAAGAATTTAAAATACAAAGACACGAACGACCTGAATCAAAGGCACTAACCACATTAGCGGCTGAACTCCCGTTCTTTGCGCTCTCCTGATTCTGCAATTTCCAACAGTCTTTTTTGATATGACCTAACCTCTTGCAATATCGGCAACGGATCGAATCATTTTGCAAAGCACTTTGTCTTCCCCCCAAAGTACCATCCACTGCTTGACAACTTATAGGAATAGACGAAGAAGATTTATGGGTCTCCTTCCTAAGTTGATTTTTCTTCAATGCTTTGATTACACCATCTACCAAAATACTCTCCTTGGTAGATCTACCGTGTAGCATGGTCGTGATCAAAGGCTCGTACGAATCCGACAGTGAATATATCAGGTTGAAAGTTTTATCTTCCTCACACACATCTGCATTGATCGCCTTAAGTTCAAATAATACCTTAACAACTTCCTCGTCCAATGCATCCGATCTAATAACGACGAACCAGAGTAGTCAGTTATGAGTCTTTTCCATAGACTCGCCTGTGTCAGTTTCTTCAAGAAATCTGCACTTGATCTCGTCTGCCAAGGATAGTCGGATTAGAGTTATGACTCTTTCACGGATATCTTTCCAAACGTCATCCTTCATATCAGTTGACTTTTCCTTCTTCTTTACTGCTGACTGCAATCGTTCCGGAACAAGAACATCATACATGTCAGTCTTCCAAAGATTGAAATTGATCTTACCATCAAACTTCTTGATCTTCAAAATACTGTGGCCTGTCATCTTAACCAAGGAACTCGGCAACCTGAAGCTCTAATACTAGTTGTTGGGATTGGGGCATCAACAAATGCCCTCTGGTCACAGTGGAACTAATTAAAGCAATGAGGAAGTCGAAGTAGACGAGGCGAATAAATTGAGCAAGCAAGTAGATTCACCAAACTAACACAAACACAACAACGATGACTTATCCAAGTTAGCTTTTGCTTAATCCCGGGGGAAATATAGGGAGATCTGATATTCAACTAGAAAAGATTACAAGGAGTTACTGATTCACTTGACACAAGGAATTAAACTCACCCACCAAGAACTATCTCTCTTTCGAGCCTCTCTTTGCAATGGAGAAAAGAATCTATGAAGTACTCCCTCTTATATTAGAGGAGTTTACAATATATATAGAGAAGAATAGAGAGAAAACCTAGGTCTAATCATGATCCTCAGTCGTCCGATAAAACCTGGAAAGAAGTAACTGAATAGGAACCGTACGATATAACTTGGAGTTGAAGATTGGATTGAACCGACCTAACAAAACGAGGCCCAAAACTGAACACAGCAGCACGGGAGATCGACCGTCCACCAAGGCCGGTCGACCGTATCACTATCTGACTTCCCAGTACAACGAGTGGTTGGGGGTGCAGTCGGGGGGTTCGGTCGAGTGTCACCCACACCGATCGACCACAACTAGCCTGCACCTGCTGCTGCTGCTGTTCTCCTTCTACTCGCTTCGACGATTTGATCTCCGTGTTTCATATTACCTTCTTTTAATCTGAACAACGAGTATACAAGACACAATCCTAACACCCCCCCTCCCCCTAAAAAAAAACAAAAAACAAAAACAAAACAAAAACAAAACAAAAACAAATAACAAATAACGAAGAAAAAAAAACTCTAAGGTCGATGCTCATCCCGCTGTCGCTGTCACCGTCGCCATCCGCGCTCCCTCTCTGTCTTGTTCACTTCGCTCTTACCCCTGTCGTCGGCCCCTATATTCCCTTGTCATCCCCCCACCATTGACGACTTCGGACCCCGTAAGTGGTATACAAATTAATTCTTCTCTAGAGCTTTAATCATTTATCATGTGTAAAATATAAATGTTATTATTGTGCTAGACATATCTTTTTTACTAATAATTAGCCACGAACCAACTGTCAAGCATCTTTTTGTTCTTCTTGTTCTCATCCCGACTGCACAACACCCTCCCTCGTTCTACTCGCAATTCCTCTCAACAGCACATCACCTTCACCATCATCATATCCCTGAACGGAAAAATAAATCAAAGTGAGACTATATTTGAACCGATATTAGACTTGAACACAATGTGTATGATCAATTGCCACAAAGGTGTTTTATAATTGTCACAAAAGTATTTAGGGTTGTATTAATAAAGTTAATGTATTGAAATTTGTTTGTTTTTGTGTTAAATTTTGTTGAGATTTATTTATTTTAGAGTTAACTGTTTTAGAGTTTATTTGTTTTAGGACCTTAATTATAAATTTTAGGGTTCCATGAATGTCCTATAATTTTTTTTTAATGTGATACGTTAGAAATGTTTAATGTTCTTAAGTGGTGTATGATCTTGAGGGGTTATGTTTGATCGGGGTTACAAATATTTGTTGAATTAGGGGTTTCAGTTTGTTTCTATTTTGATAAAGTTCTCATTCTTAGGATGTAATTTCTTGATAATATTGTTTGACATGTGTGTAGGTGCGTAAGGAAACAAGTAATATTCTTTGACTTGTGTGCGGATAATTTCTTGATAATACTTTTATATAGTTATGTGCGATAATTGTTATGATTTATCATATTCACCTATTTAACCTAAATTACAGACTTAGCTTATTCATATCACCATATTGGACATTTCATAACCAATCGACTTAGTGAGATTGTAACTTTAATGATAGTTATTAACTATAAATTTTATCAAACTTAAATTTGAAATTGAGTGCTATTAGTTAAATGGATAAAAGTTCATTTTAGGGTTGTATGAATAGAGTTAATTTTGTTGAGATTTATTTGTTTTATAGTTAATTTTGTTGATAGGGTTGTGATACACATGAAATTTATCCTATTGGTTGACATGTGTAATATACATGAAAACCAACTAGGGAAGGTTTTAAAAAGGAGAAGTTAATAGTAAAATTAGTTTTCAATTTAATAATATTTAATATATCAAATTTAAATTTTATATTGGGTGCTATTGTTCAAATGGATAGAAGTTGCATTAATAAACCACGATTATCCAAGGAGTACCGGGATGGTGTTAATGATTTTATTATCTTTGCCAAACGAAATTCTCGTGATCCGAATTTAATTCTTTGTTAATGCCTCCGGTGTACAAATTGTAATTTGAGGACATTTGACTTACTACAGACACATTTGGTTGTCACTGATTTTCTTCAAGGGTACACATGGTGGTATTGTCATGGAGACGGTTATACGTCAAATCATGTTTGTCCATTTATGTTAGAAAATGAAGATGAGCCCTTAGTGAAAGGTGACTTAAGTGTTCCTGATGAGATGCATGCTTTGGTGCAGGATGTCTTGGGGATTCATAAAATTTCATTCCACACTAGCAATCCAACACAAGTCCATAATGAGTCTACAGAAACATCACACATTGGTGGTGGGGTGGAGGAGGAAAGGTTCAGTCCTAAAATTAATAAACAACACGAAGCCTTTACTAAGTTGCTGGAAGATGCTAGTACTCCTTTGTATCATGGTTGCACCAAAATTTTCAAGTTCTCATTCACTGTCAAACTATTTCAAATCAAATATTTAAATATGTGGTCTGCCAAGTCCTTTACTATGCTACTTGAACTATTGAATGAAGCATTTCCAGAAATCTGTATTCCAAATTCATCTTATACAATCGAAAAAATCCTCAAGTCTTTCGATCTAGGTTATGAGAAGATAGCAGCATGTCCAAATGATTGTATACTTTTTAGGAGGGATAAGTTGAGTCTCGATAACTGTGAAATATGCATTCTTCAAAATGGACAGGAACAAGTGGGCCAGTTAAAACAAGTAGGAGAAAGAAGCCTACAAAACAGTTGTGTTACTTTCTTCTGATTACTAGGCTACAAAGACTATTTATGTCTTCGAAAACTTCTTCTGATATGAGATTGCATGTTGAAGGTCGCAATAAAGATGGGATTCTTAGGTACCGTGTTGATTCTCAATCTTGGCAAAAATTTGATGGAAGATACCCCAATTTTGCGGAAGATCCTCGCCGTGTGAGACTTGGATTAGCTAGTGAGAGTTTCAACCCTTTTAGGAAAATCAGTAGTATATAAAGCATATGACCTGTTGTGTTAATCCCGTATAATTTGCCCCTTTGGAAATGCATGAAGCAGTCGTCCTTTATTTTTTCCATGGTAGTTTCTGGACCGAAAGGCCTAGGAAATGATATAGATGTGTACCTACAACCGTTAATAGATGAAATTCAAAATTTGTCGGAGGGTGTTCCAACCTATGATGCAACAGCTAAAGAAACATTTCATCTTCGGGTTGCGTTCATGACTTGGACAATCAATGATTTTCCCGCATATGCAAATTTATCTGGATATAGCACTAAAGGACATTATAGCAACAAAGGTGGTTGTATAATGACAGAAAATTCTGCTGTATGGGTCATAGGAGATGGTTGCATGACACACATATATTCAGGGCAAAGACAGCGACATTTGATGGTACCGATGAGTGGGGACGTGTTCCTGAAGCTTCATCTAGGTTAGATGTGTTGAGGCGGCTAGAAGGTCATCAGTTCAAATATGGAAAATAACCACAAGTCAGCAAAAAAGGCAAGAAAAGGGCAAGGGATGAGCAACATGAGGACACTGATCTATGCGGTGCAGATGAGTGTCACAGCGTAATGGATTTAGGCACATGGAAGAAGAAGAGTATTTTCTTCAAGTTGTCGTATTGGGAATTCAACTTATTGCGCCATAATTTAGATGTGATGCATATCAAAAAAAAGATCGAAGAAAATTGTGTAGGAATAGTTATGGGAGATGATCAAAAGATAAAGGACAATCTCAAGAGCCGCCTTGATTTGAAGTTGATAGGCATCCAACCTGAGCTACACCTAGAGGAATTACCGAATGGGAGAGTATGCCTACCTCTTGCAATTTATTCAATGTCAAAATTAGAGTTGGAATTGTTTTACAAAGTTTTACAGGAGCTTAAAGTTCCCGATGGCTATTCTTCTAACATAGGTAGGTGTGTCAACTCTAAGGAGAAGAGGCTTCGAGGTCTAAAGTCACACGACTACCACATCTTGATGTAGTATCTCCTTTTCGTGGCTCTAAGGTCTTCAATGTGTGAGCAAATCACAAGCTTGAAAGATCTTTGTAGCATATATAAAGGAATTTGCTTAAGTGTTCTACATGTTGATGATATTGACCAATTGGAGCAGCGTGCGGCATTTACACTTAATCAAATGGAAAGGATATTTCTTCCCTCGTTCTTTACTATAATGATTCACTTGATAATCCACCTTGCCGGTGAAGCAAGAATCAGGGGACTTGTACATTATCGGTGAGGTATTGAGAGGTAATTATTCATGCCTCATCGAAATATTAATTCTCTATAGCTTGTTTCTTTGATTCCCATACATGTTTTAAATCATTAATTTTACATTTAGGTACCTATACTGACTTAATGGTTATGTTAAAAATAGAGCATACTTTTAAGGCTCGATAGCATAAGGGTATGTAACATCCCGAATTCTAAACATAGGTAATTCGTAGCAAAACCTGAATATGACTTCATTTTCGTACACAAATACCAGGAAAATTTTTAAAAAAATTCACTACAATATCATTCTGTACAAAACACAGTGGAAGTAAATGAATACAATATAACTCAGGTCATCAAAATCTTCAATCTTGCAACAATCATCGACACCAAACTCATTCTCACGTCGCTTGCTAATCCAAATTCTGCAACACTTGAGAACTGTGGGCACGTCAGTTGAATACAACTGGCGTAATGCTATAATAGAGCAATCTTCAATTTTAACAATCACAAGCTTGAATGCAAACCGAAAAATGTGACTACCCTAAATATGTCAGTGTATGTTATGAACCTAATGACTATTGCAGACACTTATGCATAAAATGAAAATCTAATGCTATTTGATCGGATTCTCTGCCGCTCATACAACATAGGTTTGAGGGCAAGCCCTTAATTTACTCCCCATTATAGGGTTCAATCCCTCGTTATGCAAACCTAGAACCATGAGGAAAATCAAGATTTATACGTATTGTAAAAATTGGTTCCGACCCCGATAATTATGGAGGTCATCCAGCTTCCTTAGATAATTTTGAAGGCTATTTCACTCACATCCGGGAATATTTGGAGAATACATCACATTACAGGTCAATCTGGAACCCTCATTACACGAATGTCCCATAAGCATTGCTCCCATCCGGATAATCCCAGAGATCAATCCCTAACCTCAGATAATTCTGGAGACTATTTCACTCCAACCCGGAATACTGGAGAATATCTCACATTGCAGATAATTCTGAAGCCCTCATACTCACGTTTGCTCTAACTTCATCTCATCTATCATCTAATGCCTATCCTTAAGATTCATTCATAGTAAGTTTGACCTAGAGCTAGTTTACCCTACCCGACTTTAAACCAAATCACTGAAAACGTTAGCCCACACTGGCCACTTCTCACATTTCAATTTATCAATTCTGTCGGCACCCCGGACCTTACTTAGCCTCTAGAATCCACATTTCCAAAACCATCAACTCATAAGGTTATTCTTAACCCAATTTCATAAGATTTTCATTTCATTCACTTAATTCATCACAATTCCTTCCAATTAGTCAGCCTCAAAACGACAAAACTAGCCATTTTATTCATTATAATTGAATTTTCAACAAAATATTAACTTAATAAAACCTCATCAAACATTAATTCAAACTTCCTAACTCAATACATTTTTCTTGGATTCTTAGTTCATTCACCCCAATTAATTTAACTCCCAATCGAGTTTATAATATAAAGCTCTAGAATACAATTAAATAAAAACCATTAAAATTACACCCTTGGGTTTCAAGCCCAAGACCCATAGAGCCCACGAATCCCTCCAACCACACTAACCAGATATCCCAAGCCCACTTTCTGTGTAGAAACTTTTCACAGGACATTATATGCCTACTGTTCGCAGTTTTAGATCTTTAAAAAAAAGTTTAAAAAGAAAAAAGCATCCATCAACTCGTACTCGCAACCAGCTAGAATCCAAATGCGCACACACAGTGCACTAAACCGCAACCAACAACCAGGAAGTCAAGTCTCCTATGTTGTCAATCCTCTCTCTGTGATTTTACTTAACTTTTATCGTTCGAATTTTAATCCTCTTTGGATTTAAATCCGAAATGGCTCCAATTCCTCAAGCTATAGTTATAAAAATCCGATTCATTTTGCATTAATTCAGTGAACACATTTGCCAAAATTTAAAACACCATTTGAAAATTTTCCTCACCATTCATCTACTTGTAGAATAATACATTCTCAATCATGAACGGAAAGAATAATATTTCTAATAAAAAGTCTAGTATATCAATAATCACATTTCAGCCATAACTTTCAATCAAGGTATTAGACTATTTCATGAAATCTAAATGGTGAATATCCAACATTTATTATCAATACTAACAACTCAAACACTAGTATTCAAATGCAAATGTATGAATTGGTAGTTATCATAGTCTCTACCTCTTTAACTTCTCCATAACAATTTCCTTTTCATAATATAATCACACTAGCAAGAATAATCATATATGCATTCTAATTTTTTTTACAACTATCATATTACTAACAAAGTGATTGCTATCAGTAGAGTATTCACGTAAGCATGACCATTTTAATCACAACTTAACATAGATCTAGACATAACAATTCTACAAAGACTAGAAATAGAAGAACACCGATGCATGTGTAATTTTACATACAAAATCTATTCATTGTGTACTACAATCTACATGAACAGTACTACAAAAGATTTAGAAAATCAAAGATTACCCACCTTCTAAAATGATTACCTTGAAGTTGATAAATCTAGCACTTCTCCTTCCAAGACAATAGCTCCAACACCAAGCTCCAAACTCTCAAAATGTGAAAATGAGAGAATGAAAACCCCCTCCCTCACAATAGTGGCCAGATGCCTTAAATGAGAGGAAGATAGTGGAGTTTGAAGGGGCTAAACATGATCTTTATTTTACCACCCACAATCACTTATTAATCTCCCCACTTCTCCCATGCTTTTGACTAAGTCTCCTAGTCTACTTTCAAACTTGGCCAGTCAAACAATGGGGTGAGGGTTGCACGTGTTTGTGTAATTTCACACATGCACATGAAAGCATAGAATTCTTACGTATGTAGTAGTATACTTATTAGCTATAAGTGAGTTAAAATTAAGTCTACCAAGAATTAAAATCTAGCATTCCATCTATTAAATTAAGCACAAAATATAAATATACACACTTCATTGATTTCATAAAAATAAATATACGTAATCGACACGTGCATTGAAAACACGTGCAATGCACATAAAAACAATATTAAAATATGTGAGTTGAAATTTAAGTAGAAGTTCAAAAGTAAATTCAAATACATAATTGAATTTAAGAGAATGAAAAAATATATATAAGAATTGAAATAAAAAAAGACGTAGAAAATATTTGTATTAATAATGTTACGGGTACAAAATACATGTGTATATCACACGTAGGGCAAAATTAGAATAATTCAATTTTGCGGAGTGTTACATGGTATCTCTCATAGGAGTGCTCAAATTTTTGTCCAAGGTATCTTCAGGGTGTAGAAACATGTTTGACTAGACCAAGGTAAAATCCAGACACGTCTAACCTTGATGGGGCTAAATATCTCTTCAAGACCGCTGGAACTACTATTGGTAAAGCTGATGCATTTGAATTAGATAACTTAATATGGGAACAAGAACATCGATATGTGCTAGATCACCATGCATTAGTTGAGCCATTTCGAGAGCAAGTAGAATTTGGATTGGTTTGAATATAATGAAAAACATGTAGTATGATATGAACTTATAACTGTTATTCCTCACTGATTTCCCTATTTCTAGTGAAGTTGTCAGGGACATTAAAAGAAGGGATAGACCAAGAACACTGCAACCACGTGAACAAAACAAGATGATGAATGAAAAATTCCATAAGTAGTTTGAATCTCATGTAGGTGACTTCCGAAAATCCAGCTCATTCTTGATTATAGCTATATTATTCGCGGTTCTGATACGATTTGTACAAAATTTATAGGTATTTTCTTTGGGTGATGAAGGTGTCGTCTGAAATGAAAATTGTTGCCAAAGGTCCTCATAAGATGGTTGAAAGATATATATATATATATATATATATATATATATATATATATATATATATATATATATATGTATATATATATATATATTATGGCTTCAGATTTCATACTAAGGATCGTGAACATAATTTGAAGTCTCAAAATAGTGGAATGGTAGTGACTTCCAAGACTATAAGTTATACTTCCAACTCCGACACAAGGCCTGTAGATAGAGATGTCGACTACTATGGGGTGCTCACAGGTATCACTGAGTTGAATTATTATGGTTATTTTCAAATTGCCTTATTTCGTGGGGATTAGGTTGGGTTTGATAAGAATTTTGCTAATAACAAGGATAAGTTAGGGTTCACAATTGTAAACTTCTCAAATTTGATTCACACCGGTACACACATTAGCCACGAACCATTTGTGTTCCATCCTGAGTGCCCAAGTGTTCTACATTGAAGATCCAACCTTGCCAAAATTGTACGTGGCACTTATTATGCAACCAAGAGATGTATTTCAATTGGGAAACACTTCAGATGATGAATATGATGATGTCATGAACAACATTGCTTCTGAGTTTTTTATGTTTGATGTAAACACAACCGATGACAGCATTTGCCCTACTTGGCTCCGCACGGATGGAGAAGAGGGTGATGTATTGGAAGATGTTGTATTATAGTTTTGAAGACTTGTTCAACCACATCTGTATGATTTTCATTGTATCTTATACTCCTTAGGGTTTATGCTTGTTGTAATTTTTCATATTTCCTATTATATCCCAAATTTTATATATGCATCAATTTATAGTTGGTTGCTTGATTTTTCATATTTAATATTATTTGTCATGTATTTTTTATGTCTTTAATTTTGTTAATTTGTCTTAAAACTAAATGTTATATATGCATCAACTGTTCATTAATTGTGACATTTAACTTTTCCATACATGTTGTATTGGGTTGCCTATTTGTCCCAAAAAAATTTATTTGTCTTAAATGTATATTAATTTTTCTTCTCAAATGATGTTATTTTTCTTATGACAGATGCAAGATGCCAAGGCGATCAAAAAGGATCAACACAGTTGAAATAAACGAAGCGCAAGGGGAGAGCAGCCTCCAGAACATAGTAGCAGTCGGATGGAGGAGGGGAAGGGAAGCACACCCATTTCCAAAAAACAAAGAGGAAGGTAAAACTTGGCAGGGAAAGGAAACTGAAAAACGATGAGAAGATTATTGTAGAGGCAAACCCCGTCGAACAGCCTGTGGGTGATAATGCAGATAAATTCGCATCTTTTATCGATTTAATTGCTAGGAATCCTTGCATAATTCCATTGTCGTACGAAAATTGGCCAAAGGTGCCCGCCACGACAAAGACGAGTGCCTATTCAATAATCAGGTATTATCCTTAGGAAAACTTAATGAATGAGATTTGGTTTATGCAATTCACTTATAAATTTGGTAATCAATGAAAATTTGTAGCAATACTTCTCTTTCTCGGATTCACTCGACTCTTGGGTGGAAAAATCATTGTCAAAGAAGTGGAGAGATCACAAGAATGATTTGAAGGCGAAGTATTATGACAAAAAGAGGTCCAAGGCCGATAATGCAAGGGATGTGCCCCCAGAGGTCGAGCATTCAGATTGGCAATTCCTAATTCACTACTGGAGTTCGGAGATTGGGCAAGTATTTATATTACTAATCAACATTTAATGTCAACGTGTTTTTCTACCTACTCTAAGTTATATCGTTGTAATCATTATGAAATGTACAGAGAAGGGCCGATGTCGTTGTTGCCAGTCGTTCACAACAGCTTGTGTTGCACACTGCTGTAAATACAACTTTGCTCTAGTTCGGGAGAAAATGGTAAGTGCAATTGAATTTGTCAGTTTCGGATTATAGTTTGATGTTTATAATCACGTCATCTTACTAATATATAGGAAGAAGAAATGGGTCCTGTGACCTTTGGCTTGACGCTACCCATAGGTCCAAAGATGGGACATTTGTAACCTCTGCATCAGAGGAGATTGTGGTAATTTTATATCATATTGAGTGTTTCTTTGATTTTTACTAAAACATGTCCCAATTGACTAAAGGTTTCTAAATTTTTTTATTCCTGTCCTTTTACAGAATCAGGCCAGACAGAAGTATGACGACATCTCTTCCACTACTTCTTCCGACTCTTTGGCGGCCTCCACCGTCCCATTAAAACGGCAGCTCCAAGCCATGATTGAAGTGAGGGAAAAAGAGCGTCATGGTCGTGTACATGGTATGGTTCTAGGACTGACACCCACTCGATTATTCGGTCATCGTGCATCTACTTCCGGTGCGGCCCAAAACGAGGAGATGACACAGTTGAAGGCACAGGTCGCACTTCTTCAAGAGCAAATGTCACATCTAATCAGACAACAATCTCAACAACAATCTCAAGTCCCACAACCGGTGAGTATTATAACTTATATAATATTGTTAGCAATTTTATTTTCATTTTAAGGTTGCTCTTGTGAGATCAATCTCGATCATTACTTCTATAATTTGCTGTTAACTCTTCGTCTAGGCCATTGTTTGGACAGCATGATTGTTACATGAGCTTTAACTTTAATATATCATCTTTAGATTTCTTGATAAATCACATTAAAATCGTGCTTTATTTAGTACTTCTAAGATTCTTGCTTCTCTTAATTTTAGCAACAACAGGTTCATTCACATGCATTGGCATTGAGTTTTGATGCTGTCTGGGCTGATTTTTAAAGTGCTCACTTGTTTGACATGGCATTTAATCCCTTCACTCTAATATGTGTTGTGCCTATTATATATTCATTTTAATGTATGATATGAATATAGCTTCATGAGATGGATATAGGGTATTACAGACTTTATATATGTCCATATAATGTATTTGTTTGTCCTTGTTGCTCTATTCTTCATTTCATTCTGTGGTCTATCAATGCCTTCACATTAGGGTGATGCAATTTTAAATTGATAGTCTTCATTTATGAAATTATATTTAGGTCTATTGGTATATATGAAATCAATTTTTTCTCCCATAATGTATACTCAGATTGGAAATAAGCCTTCGTAGTTTCCAAGTTTTTGAGTTTCTTTGTATGCTTGTGTCTGGATTTCTCTAAACTGTTGAACTTTTGCAAATATCTTTTAGATTTAAGTATGTCATGCTCCTTCTCATTCATGAAAAGTGCGTTATTGAGTTTCTTGCAACCACAATTGCCATGTTTGGGTGCTTTATATGTAATAATAGTTGCAACAATTACAGTGATGATTCATGGTAGTAGCTGTTGATGGTAGTAAAATGCGAGACAAGTAACAAAATGTAGATATGCATTGTTCTGAAATATTATCAAAATCAAGAACAGTTCTTTCATCGTTAATCTATAGAATTTTTAGAGCCAGTGCTGCAAATATTACGGGTAGCAGTAGAGGCTGCTGATTTTTGATAGCACAGTCATAAACTGAGTTATATAATTAAATTCTTAGAAATAGATAGACCTGAGTATAGAGTGTGATGGGTGAATTATGAGCTCACAGTATGAAATCAGCACCCCAATAGATGGCAGAATGTAGATGTTTGAGCTGGCGAGCTTTATATATTTGCATCTTGTACTCGGAAGCCACTGAGCTCAACAAGCTGATGCTGAATGACATTGTCCACCCAAACGTGACATTGTCACCGACATCATAGTATCCACCCACCAATATCACCTAATGGAAGAGAGTAACAATAAGTGGTACAAAATGAGCAAGCTTTCAGATTAGGGTTTTTAACACGTGTACCCCTAACAAATAAGCTAATATCATATATGTCCCTCACAAACGAATATTATCATATTTACCACTAACAATGTGAGCATTAACCATATATATCCCTTATTTTATAAGATAGTTGGGATTGAGATTGAGATTGAGACTGAGATTGAGATTTTAGGTTTAGGGATGAAGTTGATAATGTGGCTGTGAGGTTTGAATATTATTTGTGGAGATGGGTTCGGTTGAAGGTGGTGGTTGGGTAGCAGAAATACAGTGAAGTTAGGTTGCAAGTAGGAATTGGTAATTGATAAAGAAGAAGATGATGAAACATCAAGAGAAATTTTTGCAGATCATTGTCGAAACTAAAAAGCATCCAGGCACCGGCATCCCATAATTGAATCTGACCCAAGGAAATACTACAATTGCAGACATAATTCTAACCGAGTGTCAACTTGAGATGAATTTTAGATTGTTAGTGGCAAATGTGATAATATTCATTTGTGAGGGGTATATATGATATTAGCTTATTTGTTAGGGATATATATGTTAAAAACCCTTCAGATTATAAAGTAGGTAATGTGTCGAAAATGGTTAGTTTGATACACTTCTAGGAACTGTGGCATCTTGAGATATTGCCAATCTTAAGGATTTTGTGCCAGTTTATTTTGGTATTGTTTGTGTTAATAAACCATGTTTCTATTGATGCCCCAATCCCAACAACTGGTATTAGAGCTTCGGGTTGCCGAGTTCCTTGGTTAAGATGACAGGCCACAGTATTTTGAAGATCAAGCAGTTTGATGGTAAGATCAATTTCAATCTTTGGAAGACTGACATGTATGATGTTCTTGTTCAAGAACGATTGCAGTCAGTAGTAAAGAAGAAGGAAAAGCCAACTGATATGAAGGATGACGTTTGGGAAGATATTTGTGAAACTGCCATAAGTCTGATCCGACTATCCTTAGCGGACGAGGTCAAGTGCAGATTTCTTGAAGAAACTGGCGCGGCGAGTCTGTGGGAAAGACTCATAACTGACTACTCTGGTTCGTCGTTATTAGATCGGATGCATTGGAAGAGGAAGTTGTTCCGTTTATCTATGAAGGAAGGTACCAATCTCCAAGACCACATTACAGAGTTCAATAAGGTATTATCTGAACTTAAGGCGATCAACGCAGATGTGTGTGAGGAAGATAAAGCTTTCAACCTCATATATTCACTGCCGAATTTGTACGAGCCTTTGATCACGACCATGCTACACGGTAGATCTGCCAAGGAGAGAATTTCGGTAGATGGTGTAATCAAAGCATTGAAGGAAAATCAACTTAGGAAAGAGACCCATAAATCTACATCGTCTATTCCTACAAGTTGTCTAGCAGTGGATGATCCTTCGAGAGGAAGACAAAGTGCTTTGCAAATGGATTCGATCCGTTGCTGATATTGCAAGAGGCCAGGGTATATCAAGAAAGACTGTTGAAAATTACAGAATCAAGAAAGTGCAAAGAACGGGAGTTCAGCCGCTAATGTAGTTAGTGCCTTTGGTGCCTTTGATTCAGGTGGTTCGGGTCTTCTTGTTTCAAATTCTTTAGAAGTGGATTCTAGTTGGTTTCTTGACTTAGGAAGTTCTTATCATATTTGCTCCAAGAGGAAGTTGTTTTCTATTTATAAGTCTACTACGGGGTGTTGTATGACAACGGGAACTGGAGAAATTTGTGAAGTGGTGGGTGAGGGAACAGTTGAGTTGAAGATGCCAGGTCTACACATGTTCAGTTTAAGGGATGTTTTGCATGTTCCTCTGCTGAAACAAAATCTAATTTCCTTGGGAACTCTTGATGCACGGGGCTGCAGGTACACAGCTCGAGGTGGAGTTCTGTCTGTTTTTCAGGGTCGTCGTAAGGTGATTAGAGGCATGAGTGGTTGGACCAAACCAAAACAATCTCTATAAGCTTTGGGCAATTCGAAATACTTCCGCAAGGATTGCTCCTTTTCCCGTTATTCCCGCAAGCTCAGCTAGTTTGCCCCAACTAGATTCATCGAGACGAGATCACGACGTTCGAATATCGTCGCGAGGTGGTGAAAGCCTAAGGGTAGGTGGAGTTCGTGTGGAGTTTGGCAACTTCGTGAGTACATCTACGGAGGTGGGCCTTTGAGGGGCTGCACTGGATTCGGTGAGATTGGATAGAGATCATTTCAACTAGAAGAAGAAGCTATTGTTCAAAGTTTTCTTTGCAAGTGGAATTTGTTAGAGTTTGGAGATGAGTAACACATCATGTGATAGCACTCGTATGCAATCCAAGGTGGAGTTTCTTAGGATTGTGTCTTGTATACTCGTTGTTCAGATTAAAAGAAGGTAATATAAAGCACGAAGGTCAAAGCGTCGAAGTGAGTAGAAGGAGAACAGTAGCAGCAGCAGGTGCACGCTAGTTGCGGTCGACCGGTCATGGTGACAGTCGACCGCACCTCCCGACCACTCGTTGTACTGAAAAGTCAGAGAGTGGTACGGTCGACCGGTCTTGGTGGACGGTCGACCATCCGCGGCACTGTGTTCAGTTTTGGGCCTCAATTTGTTAGGTCGGTTCAGCCCAATCTTCAACTCCAAATCAGATCGTACGGCTCCTATTCAGTTATTTCTTTTCAGGTTTTATCGGACGACTGAGAATCAAGATTAGACCTAGGTTTCTCTCTGTTCTTCTATATATATTGTAAACTCCTCCAATATGAGAGAGAGTACTTCATAGATTCTTTTTTCCATTGCAGAGAGAGACTCGAGAGAGAGATAATTCTTGGTGGGTGAGTTTAATTCCTTGTGTCAAGTGAATCAGTAACTTCTTGTAATATCTTCTAATTGAATATCAGATATTCCTATATTTCTCCCCCGGATTAAGCAAAAGCTAACCGTGATAAGTCATCGTTGTTGTATTTGTGTTAGTTTGGTGGATCTACTTACTTGCTCAATTTATTCGCCTCTTCTACTTCGTCTTCCTCATTGCTTTAATTAGTTCCGCGCGACCAGAGGGCGTTGGTTGATGCCCTCCCAACAGTTTCTGATGGTATTCCTCTGTGTAATGGTTGTTATATTACTTCTCTTCATGCATTTTTCTCTAGTTAAAAGCATACAATTTAGGATACTACCATAATAAGTACAGATAGAGTTATAGTACTGATAAGGTATCATGTCCGTCACTCAGACATGTATTGATGTTAATTATCAAAGTTAATAACAGTGGTCTTTTACTATACAGAATGCACAATATGCTGTTTTTTTTGTGACATAATATGCTGTTCAGTAGGTGGAAAACAGAATTGCCTTGCCAACAGCTTTTCTATAATCAAGAGACTTGGCAGAAGGAACTGAGGCCGCTACTAAAACTCCAAGAATATGTTAATCATTTTTATTTCGCTCTTTGGTTTGGTTATGTTTTGTGTCGCGTAAACCTTGATCCACTAGTCCAATATATACGAATGGACTTTATACCGCATACCGTAAATAATGAAGATCGGTCTTAGTAGGGTGTTGTTAAAATCAAATAGAAAAATAATTAAAAGCAAAGAGAACTATAATACTATAATTCGATAAATGAGAACTCTTATTTGTAGTCACAATTAATTCTTTCACCCAAAACACAGCCTATCAATGTGGCATCCAGAGCATACTTAAGACACCATTCTAACAAACAAAACTTTCAGATTTATAACTGATACCTCAAAAACACTGGTAACTCTTCCTAAAGTAACTGCTTTTTCACTATATTCTATTGGCGGTCACCTCCTTTGTGAATGGGTTTAACAACAAACATTGGGGGGCGCCAAGGGGATTTTTGTCTAAGAGTTTCTCTCTCTAGAAAAGTCTAGAGAGAGAAACTAACCCCCAAATCCCTCCAAAAAGCAAACCCTCGATCTGAGAAAAAGTTGGGTGGGCAGCTAGGGCTCGCCGCCGCCGCCCCACCATCCCACCGTCGTCCCCCTCCGATCGCGCTCCTCCCCAGTGCTCCTTCAACGGAGATGCCCCCCCCCCACCCCACCCCCCGAAGTGGTCAACCTCCGCCTTTTCAGCCGACTTCCTCATCTCCCGCTCCAAAGCCTTAATCGCCACCCGTCACCCTTGGCGCGAACTCTTCGACCCGTCCTCCTTCTCCCGCCCCCTCTCCTACGGCGAGTCCACGGTTCGCCGCCCCATCTCCGACGCCGACCTCCTTCGACGGCGGTGGATCCAGACGCCAACGACTCGATTTCCTCACGCCGTTCCCTAGCGATGGGAGTGCCGGATGTTCTTCGCCAACGACCAAGCAGACTTCAACGACGACGCCGACGACCAAGCGGCGGCGTCGAGGCTCCGATCTGTGAGTGTTGGGGGTGATTTGGTTGGGGGATTTGGGTTAGGTTGGGGTTGGTTGGCTTTGGTAGATGTTTGCCCGGATGTTCTTCATGGTTGCCACCATGTCCACACTCTCGGGGCCAATCACGGCTATCTGTGGCTATGATTTGGTTTCTCGAGGGTTGGTAGTGCATGTGAAGAAGCCAGGGTTTGAGGTGGGCAGTGCCGCGCTTGTTCTTGTGTGGAGGGTGTTGTATGTTGTTTAGCACGATTGTGGAGGTTAGGCCTGAAGATGGGGTCCCTCCATGATGTGCTCTCACTTGTCTCAACTTTCGGGGTGCTTGCCTCAACCTTTCGCGGAGCGACTATGTCGCGCCAGAGCATCCTCCCGCGCCGGTTGTCGCGAATGCCATGGATCTGGGGCTCAAGTGTGTGAGGTTGGTGGTTCGGTATGGGGCCCGTGGGGCCAGGCCGATGGTTGTTTGCTGTGGGAGGTAGGGACTGTGTAGCACGTTGTATTGCATGATTGTGGGTCTTGGATCCGAAGATGGGGTCCCTCCATGATGTGCGCTCACTTGTTTGGGTGTCCAACGGTGTCGCCGATGCAGTCTTGACAGCGCCTACTATCAGGCTATCGAGCTTCTTCCAGCTTAGGCCACTGTCTCGTAACAGCGTCGCCTCTTCTCTCGTTGGGAGTAAGAGTCGAGATGAGTCTGTGTGGTGAGAAATTGCCTGAGAGAGCAAGAGCGTGAGAGAGGTGAAGGTATCCTCTCCATGGATCTCTCCTGGAGCATGGTGTTTGGTGGGGTGAGCGAGATAGTTGGTTGGTGAGAAATCGCCTGAGATAGCACAATCGTGAGAGAGGTGAATGTATCCTCTTCACGGCTATCTCTTTGATAGCGACTGTGGGAGCTGTTGGCGTGGTTGTAAGATGAGTGGTGGAAATGGTGGGAGGGTGCGGTTGCTGTGCATGTGCCGAGATGTCATAAGTCAGCCTGCGGGGCTTAGGCCCAAAGATGGGGTCCCCCCAATGAGGTGTAGGCAGGGATCATCGGGTGTTAAAATCCTGTCGGACTAGTTTCAGGTGGGTGTGCATGTGCCGTGGAGGCAGTGTACGAAGCTAAACTGACGTACGTACAATTTTGCTGGACCGAGCTTGTTTGTCGGCCAACCCTCCAGGGTTGTTGGAGAGATTTGTTGTTTGTACAGATCATGTTGCTTCATGTATGTTTTATTTTCTGTCTGTAGGTTGTAATCTGGCCAAGTTCGCTGGGTTTGTATCATTAATTTCCTATTAATGAAGCAGGGTGGCCATACTCCACCTTCTCCTTAAAAAAAACAGACATTGGGGAATCTGAGTATACCAAGTCCAGTTAGTAGGATCAATTGTGGTTGCAAGAACAAGGTCTTTTTTTTTTTTTTTATGACTTGACATGATTATATTCTCATTGACATGTATTAATTTTTTGATTTTTTGCACAGGACGGCCATATAATTCCATCAAATGCAAATCATGCATATCCAGGAAATACTTCCGATGGGAATGGAAGCAACTTCGCCGGAAGGAGAGGTACGTAGTAGCAGTTCGGTCATGTCTTCTCTTGGTGGTTATTGTATGGTTTGTTGTGACAAGTACATTTATATTTGTTTTTAAAATGTTTATTGGAAGCCTATGTAATTTATGAAATATGTTGAATTCTTGGATAATTAATGGAATGAATGTTACTTTATTATGCTTAATTATTGTGTTTGGTTGTGAATTGTATTATTATGCCCGATTAGCCTGAAATTTGTGAAATTAATTGTGAATTATATTAAAGGTGGTTGAAAATATTGTGAATTGAATTGTATTGTATTATTGAATTTTTGAAAATTTAAATGGAAGGGGGGGGGGGGGATTTTATAAACCCTACCCCGGCTTTTGGGAAACGCCGGGGTAGTGAATTTAAAAAAATGAAGTCAAATGAAAATACCCCTACACCGGTGTTCGAAAAATGTCAGGGTACCAAAGCATATATTTGGAAAATACCTTACGCCGGCATTTTAGAAATACCGGGGTAGGTTTCCAAAATACCATTTAAAATTTAAATTAACTACCCCAGCATTTTTAAAATGCCGGGGTAGGTATTGTAAGAAAACATGGTTACATGAAAATACCTTTACACTAGCGTTTTGCAAATGCCTAGGTAGGTTTAATCTATACAAGTGTTTTCTATAAATGCTAGTATAGACCCCAACTCTACCGCGACGATTGCTTCCTCGACATTTATACCAGCATTTTCAAAAATGCTGGTATGGGCTACACCTGCCGTTTATAAACGTCGGGGAATCCAAAAAAAAAAACTGTTGGGGAAGACGATTAGTGTTGTAGTAAGGTTTAGGTATGCATACAGATATGCTAAATTGCATGAAATTATTCTATATTTTTGGGCGTTTATCAGATAATAACTCTAAATAGGTTAAAAAAATTCAATCATCAACAAATTAAGTCTAGTTGTATACAAATTCGATTATCAAAAATCAAACTATGTATACATGTAGTAGTCCCTAATAATTTTGTTTTTCTTGTTAATCTCCATATAATGGTTCATTACCTACAAAATAATATCCAAATTTTACATATAGGATTCGAATATGAATCAACTATATTATAGATAGTGTTGAGTTTTATGTCTTGCATACTTGTAGTTCGATGACAAGTAGAAGATGATGAAGCAAAGGAAGTCAAAGCAATCGATGTGAGAACAAACAGCAAAATACAACAAGCAACAACAGCAGCATATCAGGGAAATCGACCGACATCAGTGCTCTATTCCAAACAGATCGGATTTGGACTAATTATTTTGGGTATTTGTTCTACTCCAAGTTAGATTGTACGAATCCTATCTTGGTCTCTTTATTCAGGATATATCGAACGACTTATGTATCAAGACTACAACCTAGGGTTTCTCTAGATCTCTATATATTATTGTGTTAGTCTCCATTGAGAGGTAAGAAAGAGTACTTCATATGAGAGTTTCGATTGATAGTTCTCCATTGTAAACAGCTGATTATCTTCCAGTTAGGCTGGAGAGATAAATAGGTTCTTGGTGAAAGTATAATAATTAGTATCTTCTCTAGTTGAATAATATCTCCCTTATTTATCTTGCGGATTAGGGTTTGCTCAAACCAGGATAAATAATTATGTGCTTGGTTGATCTACTTGTTTGATTGTTCGTCATTGGATCAGTTCTCGCTTAACTCAACATGAAATTCCTAATAATTGATATCAAAGCATCATGTCAAAAATCTTCTGCAGTTCAGGAGCTGCTTGATTTTTCTTGGAGAAGATGGCATGTCAGAGTTCTACGAACATTAAGCAGGGGAGGCCATTTGATATAAAGTAAGAGATTCGGTTGAAGAATTATGCAGAAGCCTTCAGAGTCAGGTGTGGAAGCACAATAAGACTTTGAGCAAGACTCATAACTAACACCACATAATTTCCATTACAAGAACTGATGTACTGAAAGAGAAAACTATTCAGTTACTCAATGAAGGAAAGTACCACTCTTCAAGATCATATAGTAAAATTCAATTTAGGGTCAACTGAATTTAGGGCATCGACGTAGATAATCTTAAAGCATCCATCTTGATAATTCACTACCAGATCTATACAAGCATCTGATAACCACCATGCTAGGCAAAGAGTCTACCAGGGAGAAGTTTTCCACAGTAGCGGTGATCAAGGGCTTGGAAGAGGGGGACTGAGAGATTGGCATCTACTTCTACAAGTTGCATCGGGGTAAATGGTATTTCAAATGGAAGAAAAAGTGCATGTAAGGGAAGAAACTGTAGCCACCACTGCAGAAGGATTTGGCATTACAATAAGGATGTCAAAAGTTGCTGAATTGCAAGAGCACCAACATTACTAGTGTTGCTAGTGCCGCTGAGTCATGTGATACTTTTGATTGTACTATTGTTTCAAGTTTTATAAATGTGTATTCAGGTTGGTTTCTTGATTCGAGGAGTTCTTCTCGTAACTACTCCGAGAGAGAGATGTTTTCTACTTACAAGTTCAGAGGAGATCGTTGTGTAAAAATGGTGGTTGGTTAGTTTTGTGGAGTAGCGGGTGAGGGAACAGTCGAGTTGGAAGCGTCAGATGGAAATATGTACACACTAGAGAACATCATGCATATTCCTTTGTTGTAACAAAACCTTCTATCCTTAGGAACTCTTGTAGCACGAGGCTGTAGGTAGACTCTCAAAGTGGAGTTCTATCAGTTTGGAAGGTCGTCGTAAGGTGACGTTGGGAAAGAAGGGTGTCTTGCACAACCTCTACAAGCTTTGCGAAAATAAAAAAAACTTGGCTGAGTGTTTTAAACCCCTTTGTTCCTAAAGCATTATCTATTTTTTCCATCACTAGAATCACTTAAGCGAGATTACGACTTTAGAAAATCTTATTGAGAGGTGGAGTGCCTTAGGGTAGGTGAAGTTCATGCATAGGGCCGTGTCTCCATGTTAATGCCTACTAGGGTGTTCCCTTTGGGGGGGAGGGGGGCATACTGGTTGGAGAAAAAGGTAGCAGATTGATTCAACTTGTTGTAGAAGTCACTCAACCGAATTCGCTTGAAGGTGGAGAATGAAAAAGTATATATGAGTTTGATCACATAGTGTTGATCGAATACGTATGCAATCCAAGGTAGAGATTGTTAGGTTTTATATCTTGGATACTTGTAGTTCGATGAGAAGTGGAAGGTGATGAAGCGAAGGAGGTCGAAGGAATCGATGTGAGAAGAAGCTGCAACAATACAGTAAGCAACAACAACAACATATTTGTCATGCCCCGCATCCCAAAAAAAGAATACGGAATACGGATACGCGACACAAGTCCAGCGAATGGCTTTCACCATTCATAAGCTGTAAGGTATAAATGGCTTTCACCATTTATACTTTACAACTTGTACAAGTATAAACATGAGATATACAAGAGAAACAATCAACCACGCATGAATAAATGAATTAACATAACCAAAAAAATTATTGAAAACAAGAATACTTAATCTTCAAATAACCAAGTCTGGGACAAAACACAAATCTGGGACAAAATGCCCAATACAAGATAATCCATATAGCAATTACAATTATTCAAAAACAACAAGAAACAAATTGTAGCAAGAACTCCAGCCAACTAGAATGTTTGTTCACCTACTTCCTTGGGCAGCTGGTCACCAAAATCTGCAAGTTACAAATTGCAGGAAGAGGAAAGAGAAACAAAATGTCCGTCAATGCAAGTTACGGGCAGCTTGTAGTGCAGGCAACAAGTACAGAAAAACAGATAGACAAGTATAGAGTAACAGTGGAAGTAAGTACAATAGGAAGCATGAAGGAATGTTACAGCAAAATAGGGACAACTAACTCTAAATCAAGAACAGAAACAAATAGCATGGAAAGATAATCGGGTGCAAGTGGCATGTAACAAGTACAAGTAGCATGAAGGCAATTAACAAGTAACAAGTGTCAAGTAGCATGTACAAGTGCAAGTGATCATGTATTTCAAGTCTTGTATCTAATCCTATCTTGGTAGCATTTCATGCGTTCCAAATTTTTACTACATGGTTGCTACATTCATGCAAATTATATTTAGATTTCGTAGTCGATCAAAGAGGGTAGTGTACTCAGGTACAAGTATCAAGTAATCCCGTCTCAAGTATCAAGTGTCAAGTGTCAAGTGTGAAGTAATCACGTGTCAAGTATCAAGTATCAAGTATCACGTAGGATCTATGGATCTCCTTCCGAGTACATATTTCTGTATTTTCCACTACTAGATCTTTCTCTTTAACCCCGGCTTGGTTTCTTGTTATTATTATTTAAAACAAGCATGGACATGCACAAACAAGCCAAGAAATATGGTAAGATAACAAGGCACAAGTACAAGTTGGATAAGGACACGAACGGGTGACAAAACGACTCATCAAAGGCTAGGACAACGAAACTTTCAGTTCTGGACAGCAAGACACTACTGTATCAAATCTGAGATTTCCGTTGCCACAGACATGCAAATCTGGATTTGTCAGAAAATATAAAAAATAGACTCTCGGCCGAATCCATCACATATATATATAAGTCACATAATGACTAAGGAAATATGGCTCAAAACAGAATTATATACAGAAATCATGTTCAGCCAGAAATCGCAAAGTCGTATTCATAAGCATGAAAATGACATAAAAACTTACTGATTAAATCTAAGAAAAATCTGGGGTATTCTTTAGTATGTCTAGCATCAGTAAATAAAATTTCATAATATTCCAACTCAGATAGCATAGTCAAATAAATTTGAAAATCAGCAAGGTACAACAAGTTTATGAATCTGAAACCTTAGACATAGCAGTACTAAAGCAGCGATAGATTACAAAGTATAACCCGAAATTCAAATCCGTCAAAAGGGTCGTAAAATAGATACAGTTGGCTACATTTTATCTTCACAAAGTTTTAATCAAAAGCAACTAGAATCAGGTTGAAAATATGGTTCTTTACTGAACAACATGTAGTTTGGGAAATATAGTAGTTTGTTCACAAGCATAGGATAGTTTATAAATGGCATTAAATAAATCTCCAAAAACTTATGGTTAATTCCAGTCAAGTCTAGTCATAATCAGAAAAATATTAGATCCAAATCTTATCTTTAACATCAGTATTAAAATGAATAACTAAACAGAAATCACATAAAACAGAATCTGGAATTTTTAACACATCTGTAACAAAACAGCGATAACTCATACCTCACAAATTGAAGCTGAGATGGGTCCAAAATTCTGGAAAGTAGACAATATGGTCTACAATTTATATTCTAATTTTATTTCATGACCTCAACAGGGTCTAAAATACTGAAACAAAACAGGGCAGCAGCAAAAACCGGAACTCTTCTTATGCATTAAATCAAATAGTTCATATGAAACAAATCCATATTATAACAAAATACAAAACATAGTATAATAGATATCCAAAACAACATGGTATGGGTCTTAGACAAGTCTACCAAAGTTCTTACAACTAACACATCAAGCATGCAACGAGTGTACAACATATCATGGAATCACGAACAACATACATACAGGCATCAAGAATTTAATTAGGTCTAAATTTATTTCATGTCGTGTGTGTAACCAATATGATGACTACGGATGGATCAACAAATAGAGTCAAGATCCAACAAGGGTTTTTCATGATGACGAATCTAAAAACAAAAGTGACACTACATGCGGTATTTAGTACTTGTATATACAATAAAATAATACAAGTTACTTGTCTTATAGTTGATGGATCTGACGAGAGAATGAGAATAACGAGAATAGATTCCCTGCAACGAACACAATACCAACGGATCACGAACAATCACGAACACAATAACACGAACCCAACACTCGAGATCCAATACGTGCACACAATGAGAGAGAGGGACAACCGAGGGATGTGCACTGTGATGGGTGGACAACGGTGGTAGGGCGGCACGGTGGTGGAATGACGACGACGTCGGGAAGAGGAGGCCGAGGGGCGCTCGCTGGGGGATGCTGGCGCTGGTGCAGGCTGTTACTGGCACTGGCATTGGCTACTGCTGCTGACTGGCATCGAAAGAGGAGAAGGGGAGGAGAGGGGCTGGCATGCGGTGCTCGGGAGGAGGGCGGCACAGTGGGGGCACGACGATCGTAGGGGTAGGCCGGCAATTGGGGGATCGGGGTGCAGGGTAGGTCGGGTAGGGGATGAGAGAGAGATGAGAGAGATAGATTAGGGTTAGGGTTTGGGAGATAGCAATTGTAGATAGGAATAACAAAATTTTTTGGGGGGGGTTATAATGAGATATTTTTGGTAAGTAGGGATTCGGAGAATCAAGAGAAGAAGGGGGAGACGTGATCTGCTTGTTAGCAGAAAGAGAGCATGAAGAAATATCTAGGGAAGACTAGGTCAAAGAAGAGGGAATTGGGTTGCGGGTTAGGATCCAATAGGACGGGTAGATGTGTTCAAATAGGGTAAACTGTGTAGAAAACCCAATCCAATAAGGCAAAATCAAATAGATAAGCAATTAGACCATGAAATGCAATAGATCAGAAACAATAAATCATCCAGAGACAGAATAATTGGCAGACAAATAAATCACAAAATGATCAAACAAATAGGTGAATATATAAATACTAGAAAGAAGAACAAATACACGGTTCAGGAAAAATAAGTACAAATAGATAGAATACACTGGGAGAAAAGAATACAGTACAAAAACACAGAAAATGGGATACAGGAGTTACAATATTAGTTTCCATTTGACAGTCGGAATAACAAAAATACAAAAATACAGAAAATGGGATACATGAAATGGGATAGCAGCGCTCAATTCCAAACAGGTCAGGTCTGGACTTGACTGTTTTGGTATTTTTCTACTCCAAGTTAGATCGTAGGGGCAGTCGACCGACAGCAACGCTCGATTCCAAACAGGTCGGGTCTGAACTAACTATTTTGGTTTTTGTTTTACTCCAAGTTAGATCATACAGCTCCTATCGTATGTATCTTTATTCCGAATAGATCCGACGGCTTATATATCAAGACTACAACCTAGGATTTCTCTTTATCTCTACATATTATTGTGTAAGTCTCCATTGAGAGGCAAGAGAGAATACTTCATATGAGAGTTTAGATTGAGAGTTCTCCATTGTAAACAACTGACTATCTTTCAGTTAGGCTCGAGAGATAGATAGGTTCATGGTGCGAGGGTAATACTTTGTATCTTCTCTAGGTGAATAATATATCTCTTATTTCTTCCTTGGACTAGAGTTTGCCCAAACCGGGACAAATCATTGTGTGCTTTGTCTGCTTGGTTTGATCTACTTATTTGATTGTTCGTAATTAGATTGGTTGTCGCTAAACTCAGCAATGAATTCGTAACAGATAGCCCCCTAAAAACTATGTGAAACACAAATATAATCCAGAATTTTACTTATAAATCCCTTTGCTCTCTCTTCAACCCTATCCTGCACTTTCTTCTATTGGGGCTAATATAATCCAGAATATTTACCTCTATTCTCACACTCTAAAAATAATCCCATAATAAAGAGATGATGCAAAAGGGGATTAAGCCCACCGACTTCTTGCTCACTAGCTATGAGGCTTATCAATAGATCACAATGGCACCTGCAACTAAAAATAATTTTAATTTTTTAAATAAAATTCCTTTATACTATGAGTTTTGAATGTGCATAGGGCTACATGATGATCATTGTCATGAAGTTTTACGTAGGAGTTGAGATACTACATTCGATATGAGCACTAACGAAGGTATACGAAAATTTATGGACATTACATTCAATTCAATGGTGAAGAGATTTGTAAAATGTGTGTCAAAAAATTTCAAACATTCAGCACCTTAGTTTTCGGGGTTTCAGCAAGAAAGGAGAAAATAAATCGTAATGATTACTAGAAATTCAAGTACATTAGTATTCTCCGGTGAAAATATTGACTTGATCTTTTCTGTTCTTCTTGTACTTTGTTTTGACTAGCATTGAGTGTTTGCACAATCAAGTTCGTGAGGCCTTCGATGTCAAGATATGTTGCAGCAACCTAGAGATTGAAGAGAGGCTTCTGATCGAGCTTGGCAACAAATTTGGAATCCTGATCCTAGATGAGCTTTATGTCCTTGTCTATATTCGCATCAAAATACGAGTACTCCATCACCTTTACAAGGGTATCATAGCAGATAGTCGAGGGGAGAGAGATCGCTGTGCACGTCCAATCACGTTTGATTATTCGACGTATAGTGTGTGAAGAATTCATTGCCAGTCCTCTATCAACTTGTAACTCCTTCCCATCGAGGCACTTCTATGTTATTTGGTTCATTATTGGTGGAGCAGCCACTGCTGGATAAAAGTGAACACAATATTATTCGATATAGGAAAAAGATAATAGATTATATACTTTAAAGAGTCAATTGTTTATATACCATAATTGCATAGACCGCAAATAAATCAAGCTAAAAAAAACATGGTATGCTATCATGTATCTGATAATTACAACAGAGAGATTATCCTACAACTGTTCGGATGGGGTGTGTACAAACACACCAGTGGTGGCTCAGCGAAACTGATTAAAGCAATGAGGAAGTCGAAGTAGATAAGACGAGTCAATGAGCACCCAAGCAAATAGATCCACCAATCCAATACAAACACAACGAAGATTTATCCCAGTTAGCTTTCGCTTAATCCGGACGGAAAATATAGGAAAATATAATATTCAACTAGAAGAGATTACAAGGAGTTAATGATTCACTCAATATAAGAAATTAAACTCACTCAACAAGAATTGCCTCTCTCTCAAGCCTCTCTTTGCAATAGAGAAAATATCAATGAAGTATTTCTCACTGTCATATTGGAGGAGATTACAATATATAGAAGAAAAATAGAGAGAGATCCAGGTTAATTTTATTTCTCAGTCGTTCGATATAACAAGTAGAAGAAATAACTAACTAGGAGTTGTACAATCTGATTTGGAGTTAAAGATTGGGCTAAAACGACCTAACAAATCGAGAACCAAACAGAATACAGCACCGCGCATGGTCGACTGTCCAACAAGACCGGTCGACGACCTCATCTCGGCCAAAATCCTGTACAACTGCGGTTGGGGGTGCGGTCGACCATCTCCCAGGACAGTCGACTGTCCCTCTTCCTTACTACTGATGTTATTGTTTTATCTTCTACTCTCTTCGACACTTCGCATACTTATTCTAATCTGAACCACCGAAGGAATTACTATCTAATGATTTATGTACATAATGCTGACAATACCGAAGAAAGTTTTCAAAATTTTATAACTAGCATACATCAAATACGATTCCATATATGCATTGTCTTCATGTATAATAATGTTACGCAAAAATAGAAATCAGGGGTATTTTTTTGATGAACCGGATAGAGCGCAAGAGCTCCAGCCACGCAATCAAATATGTATTAAGGGAAAATACAATCAGTATAATTTACAGTATGAGATTTACAAGTAGTAAACATCAACACACAAGAGGATACAAAACAGATACAACAAGAATCCTGATGATCGAAGGGTCGAGCAGACCCAGGACGAAGCACCGATTCCTCGAGCTAACGCACACCATAAGTCTGACGGCGCTATTGAGGCAGTGCCAGACCACCATCAGCAGAAGCCACCAAGAGCCCAGTTCAGACTAACCGAATTGAGACCAGAATCCAGGAACGCCCCAATCCAGACACACGAGACCAAGAGCACCACCACACACCAGGGCACTAAAATGAGATCAGTAGAAGCATAACAGAAACAGAACAGAAAGCTAAATAAGGGCTATACTGAGAAGAGCCCCAGGCTATCATGAGAGCCCGATCGCCGATAAAACAAGTTATCTAGAAAAAAGGAACGATAAAGCAATTACAATAACTACAACATACCCAATAAGAGAGCAATAAGAAGGCGCAAAAAGATATATCAACAGGATTAAATAAACATGAACAAGTAATCCCCTAACAGGGGAGATTGAGCATCCCAGTTGATCACAGCACCAAGCAACAGAGGTGAACATCGAGTCGATATAGATCGAATCCAGCAGTTTACCAACAACAGTAAAACAAGGAAACAAACATTGCAGTAAGGATACATCGCAGCCGATAACAGAACAAACAAAACACCGCCTCGGCGGGAAGCAAACCAAACTAACTAATAAACTACCAGCATTAGTAGAAAGATTGAAGATAAGAAACAACGGGGTTCATGGAGAGACAACAGAATAACCCAAGCGATCAACTATAGGAATAGAGATGACTCCCTGCATGCAACATGAGCAAAAACAAAAACAACCCCGCAATAAGGCTGTGTATCGAAACAGCCAGCCAAAAGCCCAAAAGAAATACCATGCACAGCAATCTTACTCTTGCGAAGAGAAAGGAAGGAAAAATCAGATCAGCATTTAGTAAGGTAACACCTAAAGGAAGGGCAAGGAAGAACTTAAATAGCATGCAATAATCGAAGACAATGAATCGCTTCGTCCAATCTAAAGCCGTAAAGATCATTTTTAGCTTGAAGCTTTAAAGTAGAGGACCAGAAATTGAAAAGGAATACGAAATCATCAATGATAGTAGTGGAGGAGGACGCACACTCCCTAAATAATCTTTTGTTCCTTTCCAACCATAAGATCCAAATAATGATTTGAACTGAAAGGTACCAAGAGCGGTGGTACTTTATACTAGTAGGAGGATTCGACCAACAAGAATGTAAATTTGTAGGGAGGGCGGGAACTTCCCAAGCGAGAGAGGAGATTTTCCAAAGCAGACGCGAGAATTTGCACCCTACAAACAGGTGATTAGCATCCTCAAATGAGGAGGCACAAAGGGGACAATTCTGTCCCCAAGCCAGGTTTCTCTTGTTAAGAACTTCAGCCGTAAGAAGTCTGTTGTTGAAAGCCAGCCAGGACACGATTTTAACCTTAAGCGGGGCACAAGATTGCCAAATGGACTCAGCGAAAGGAGAGCGGATACCTCTAAAATTAAGAAACTGATAAAACGATTTGACAAAGAATACTCCTGCCGAGTGCCATCGCCAAGAGAAATCCTCCGTGGGGTGCCAATCGTAATTGTGCAGTGAGGATAGAAGCGAAGTGAACTGGGAGGCTAAATGTGGAGGAAGGGTAATAGAGAATGGGATGGTCCAGACTCGATGAGAGTTTATGAGGGAGAAGGAATCAGTTACCTATGCGGTCGAATTGGCTGCCAAACGGAAGAGAGCAGGATAGGAAGACGCCAATTTGGCGTTGCCGATCCACAGGTCATGCCAGAATAGAGTCTTGGATCCATCCAAACAGACGTGGGAAATGCCACATTGGAAAGCGACGGCAGCTTTCCAAATACCTTTCCAGAAAGGGGAGGCGAATCGATGGACATGGTTGGGAAAGACCCACCAGTGTCCATCAGGATAGCAGTTAGCCTTGATACTTTGAATCCAAGGTAAATGTTCGAATTTGAGAAATCTCCATAGCCATTTACCCAGGAGAGCTATGTTATGGTTGCGAAGGTTGAGGACTCCCAGCCCTCCTGCCTCCTTGGCGGAGCAGACTACGGTCCAATTGACAAGGTGGGATCCCGGATGGTGATTGGGGGAGCCAGACCAGAAAAAATTACTATGAATTTGATCAATTCTCTTAATGACCCAGGAAGGGACGAAATAGAAGGACATCATGAATAGTGGGATAGAGGATAGCACCGAATTAAGGAGAACCAGTCTGCCTCCTCTAAAGAGCAGCTTGCCCGTCCAACCACTCAGTCTGGATTCTACCTTATCCACCAACGGCATCCAATCCGATCTATGCAATTTCCCCCATCTTAAGGGCACTCCTAAATACGTGATGGGGAAGGATGCAATCGGGCAGTTGAAGAAATTAGAAATTTCTAATTGGCGGTTAGGCGACCCACCCAGCCTAAAGCACTGACGATTTTTGGAAATTGATAGTAAGGCCCGAAGCCATTTCGAATAAATAAAGGAGAAGTTTTAGATTACGGAGAGAGTGATAATTTAGTTTCGCAAAGATGATTGTATCATCCGCGTATTGCAAATTAAGAACACCAGGAAAAAACCTGGGATTCACCCAAGCCATCAATGGCCTGGGCTTCCCACGCGTTGTGCAGGAGTCTGCTAAAAACATATGAAACAAGAGCGAAAAGAAGAGATGATAGAGGATCGCCCTGGCGAAGGCCTCGTTTAATTTTGAATTTGTGGCCTTCCGAACCATTGATAATAATGGAGGAGGTGCCCGAGAGTAGGCTGGACTTAATCCAGGCAATCCATTTGGGACCAAAGTCCCTATGGGACAGAATGTCCAGAAGGAAATTCCAGTTAACGTTATCGTAAGCCTTTTGAAAGTCTAATTTGAGAAGAATGCCTTCAGATTGCGATCTGTGGCAATGAGATATAATTTCTTGAGCCGACGCAACACTATCGAGGATGAAACGATCCTTGATGAATCCAGATTGGGCCGGATCAACGAGGGATGGCATAACTTCACTGAGCCTCGCAAATAGAACTTTCATGATAATTTTAAAGGAGGTATTAATAAGACTGATATGCCTAAAACTGGAGACAGTATTCGCGCCTAAGATTTTAGGAATGAGGACAATATGCGCATAATTGATACGGTCAAAAGAGAAGTCACCTTGATGCAGTTCCGAGAACATCCGGAAAAGATCATCTTTAAGGCTGGGCCAAAACTTTTGGAAAAAGAACGCGGGGAAGCCGTCCGGCCCCGGCGCCGAGTTGCTTTTTAAGGCAAATACCGCCGCTTTAATCTCCTCCATGGAGAACGGAGCCTCGAGGGAGGAGAGGTCAATAGAGGGGGGACCATAAAGATGATGCCAATCTAGGCTAATCGCTCGCTATTTTTGAGATCCGATAAGGTTTTTATAGAAGGTCAGGAATGACCGATGGATCTCCGCATCAGAGGAGAGATCGACACCATTGTCAGAGATCGTAGAGATATGATTACAGCGCTGTCTGTGAGACGCAAAGGAGTGAAAAAAGGCCGTGTTGCCGTTACCTTCTTTAAGCATTTAATCCTGGCTCTTTGAGCCCATTTAATGTGGTCCTGGCGCAGGATTTCTGCATAATCTTTTTTACAGGACTGACTTTCAGCACGAGCTGAGTCGGAGAGAGGACCCAGTTCTTCCTGCTGATCGATCGCCTCAATAGAAGCGAGAAGCAAGTTTTTGAGAAAGTAAGTGTTATATTGTCTGTTGTATCTCCAGATCTTATAGCCAAATTTGATGGCATAAAGTTTAAGGAGGATGCTGGCAAGACCGGATGGTGCGGAGATCGCAGATAGACATTCGTCAATTAGGGTGACGAATAATAGGTCTTGCAACCAGAATTTTTCAAATCGGAATTTCCGCTGGTGGTAGAACGGGAAATTCGAGTACAGCGCAATGGGTACGTGGTCGGATGATGGATTAGGAAAGGCCTTGGAGAAAGTATTTTGGAAATGATTGATCTAGGACGGGGAGACCAGGAATCGGTCCAGTTTGGCCAACGTAGGGGTCTGGCGCTGGTTGGACCAAGTGAACGATCTACCATTGATGGGAATATCCGTTAACTGCATGTCCCGGATGCAGTCGTTGAAGCGGAATGATTGGAGGTCAGTAGGGGTAGAGGATGATCTTTCGGATGAGAATCTGGTGACGTTGAAGCCTCTACAAAAGAAACAGATACCATTAGAATAGGGTTGTAGAGACTGGAATTCTTCCCAGAACAAGGGTTGCCCTTCCGGAGAAGAAGGTCCATAAACCGAGATAACCGTAATGGAACAATTGAGGGAATACCATTGAAGCTGGATGATAAGAAAGTAGGTGAGCCGATGAAACGAAATGAGGGAGAAGACCGACTCTTTGAAGCCTAAAAGGATACCCCCTCGAGATCCTCTAGCGTCTAGAGAGATCCATTTAGATATGGTGGATCCGCCTATAGCCCGATAGATGGCAGGGAAAGGGGACTCAATCTTAGATTCTTGGATCGAGATCAGGTCACATTTTGAAGAGCTAATTAAATGGAAGATTGCCCTTTGTTTGACAGGGCAATTGAGGCCCCGAATATTCCAGGAGATACTAATCATTAACACAATGGTGCTCATGAACTCTGTTACGTTCAAGTTGCCTAATCGAAGGAACAAAAGAAAGGAAATCCGACTCGGCTCTAAAGCCCAGGCGGAGCGCTTGTTGGGTCAATTGGTAGTCCGACCAATGAGTGAATTGGGGATGAAAGATGGATCCTAGGCACTCGACATCCTGTTTGAGGCAGAGCACTAATGGGTGAAGCGATCGGAGCAGTACGACACGATATGGAAATTGGAGAGGTCCGGGACGGAGAGAATAGCGCTACCTTTTTAGCTAGAATCCGAGCGCTCGATCGGATAATTCGAGGAGGGGGGACACATGCCTGAATAGCAATACCGACAGCTCCTCCAGCCACCTTACCCGGATACCCAAAGGAGGTGATCCATGTAGGGTCGGTAGGAGGAGAAGCGATAGGATCCAGTTGAGAGAAAGGGGAAGAAGAACGCTCGGACAGAATGTGCGGATGAGGAGAAACAGCCCTCCTCTGCCCCCCTGTGGCGATGAAAGGGCGGGAAACACCGTTGAATTGAATATAATTCCACATAACTTCCTTCGCATAGAATGGAAGATTGAAGAACGAAAGAAGAAAAGACCGTAGGGATCGGGATGATAGCCCAAAAAAAAAAGCAATTAAGCTCCATACCCCCACAAGAAACAGAGCAAATACCAATAAAGTAATTGATAGAAAAACAGTACACGGTTACCTGCTGCGGCGACGGCTCCTTCTTCAGTGTCAAATCCTCTTCATCTAACAGATCATCCTGTTCAATCCAGTAATCGTTTTTAGAGGAAGGCACCGGTTTGACCTTGATCGGCGGGAGGGAAGGGGCCGACTCAATAATGCCTGAGATTTGTGATTGTTTGATGAACTTGTCCCAATCTGACGCGTAGTGGGGATTGGGATCCCAAGCAGGCCGTTGAGAAGAAGGAGGCAGAGGCTTGGGCATGGCAGAGGAAGCCGCAGGGTGAAGAGAAGGAGAAGGCTTGATGGGAGAAGCCAATGACTTGGAAGACGATGAGATCCCTAGCTTAACCGATGCGATAGAAGGGTTGATCCACACTAGATTAGGAGGTTTGGTAGGGGAGACCTTGGATGCGGAGGGGGGAGCATAATGCTTGGTAGAAGGGTTGAATTTCTTTCTCGAGGATGGCTTTTGAGAGCCTTTCCAATTGGGTCTAGAGGAAGAGGATGATCCAGGGTGGAAGGATATGTTTGAGGAAGCTGGCTTTGGAGGTGGCTTCGGGAGCACAGTAAAGGGAGGAGGGGGAGGAAGACCCTTCTGGGCCACCGGGTCGTGATATAGAATGGTGACAGTGAAGCAATTGAATTCATCTATAAGGGAGTAAGCTTCAATACGATTAAATTGGGTCGGGATGCGAAACAGCGCCTCCACTTGTAGGCATCCCAACGCCAGCTTAGTCGAAGATGAAATGCTCACAACCTCCCTGATGCATCTGGACATAATACCAACCAGCCTCAGGGATGAGCAACAAGGCGGAAGGCCGATAAGAGTGACCTTGGATGCTGCAATCTCCGGGGATTGCGAGGGTGCGCAAAAATGAACCCACTTACGAAAGGATAAGGAGATGGAGCCGATAGCTAGTGATGAGTTGGAGATCAATTAATCGAGAACTTTGGGAGTGGGACAGTGAATAATCACGTCCCCGTTAGAGCACGAACTGATCACCCAATCCCAGTCCTTCTCATTACAAGATTCACAGAGAAAAGAATTGAGAGTGAAGGAGGGGATCGAGCCCTCACTAAACGATACAGCACCGTAAGTATCGAAAAGCTTAAGTCTATCCGTCAATTCCAAGTGCGAAATGAAGACCTGGGTAATGGACGGCTTAAGGGGAGGGGATTGGGTAACAGGGGGAACTGGCACAGTCGGGGAGAAACACCAGAGATACGGCTTTCGAATGGTGGGGTAGAGAGGAGAGGTGAAGTGTTGGCAACCTTCGGCTTCAGAGCCTTGAGGGACTGTTCCGCCGCAAGCTTGCGCTGCAGAGAGGGAAAATCGAGTGCCTTCAAGACTTGTTCCGATATTGGCGCACCCAGCATGAGCCCAAGCATCCGCTGAAGTGCGAAGCATCGAGAGCAACCATGACCGGATTTCAAGCAAAAGAGGCACTTCATTTTGAGAATGCAATGTGTTTTAACGTGGCCTGTTTGCAGGCAATTAAAACAGCGAGGAGGAGATAGGAGAGGAAGAGAGGTGGAGGGGGAGTTAGAACTGAGGAGAAGGGAAGCTAAGTGGCGAGAAACGGGATTAGAAGAGGACCCCAGAAGGTTCTCGAGAGTGGGCTCAGGTGAGGTGGGCCCAACCTTAGGTAGAGGGCCCGAAGCTATCTTTTTGTTATTATTAAATATTTTTTGACAACCTCTACCCACGATAGGTCCATGGCCCGCTAAGAATACTGGGCTGTCGAGCGAAGGCCAACGAAGGGAAGCCCACTAAATTCGACGAAAGAAGAGAAGATGCTGCTAAGCCGAAGAGGAGAAGGGGTACGGCGGCAATGGCCGTCATAGATCCGCCAAGAAGAATGCGGAATGAGGGACCCCGGCTATGGCTGAGGAGGGCTAACTCAGAAATTTAAAAAAGAGTTAAAGCCCTTACTATTACAGCACAAAGTCCTCAGGGGATAAACTCAATCTCCACACCTTGGAGGCGAAATACAGACAAAACGAGGGGAGAATAACCAGAGAATCACAAATTCTAAACGAAAGACAACAATTACACAAATTAGTATAACTTACAGTGATTGGCTACTGGTGATCCAGAACAGAATAGGGAGCAGCCCGCTATCGGATACCCAAAAGGCAGGAGAGAACAGGATGAAGGAAATGCTGGCGCAGGAGCACAACGGCAATGGAGAGGCGCTTTCCAAGCTGGAGGAACGGATCAGAAGCAGGAGACGAACCTGGCTAAAAGAGGTAGTCCAAGAGCGAAGGAGGACAAGATCTGATCAGCTCAACGCGGCAATGGAATGACGATGAACGACAAGAGTGACGGCGCTGACGGGAATGTCGACGCCAACTCTTGAGACGAAAAGGGAATGCGGAGCACGAACAGCTGAGAAACTTTAAAGAAGGGGGAACGGGGAAAAAACACTTGAGCCCACCAGATCTGAGGTCAGAGACGAGGGAGAAAGGAGAGCTTTTTTTCAAAATCAGGGGTATTAGATGTATAAATTAAAAATTGGTACCTGAAATAATTTGCTCCTTCGACTATGTTGATCAGGTGTCTCCTTTAATGTTTCTAATTTTTATATAAATGTTTGTACTCATTTACCCAGAAAAATTGCTTGTATCTGTCAATCTTGTTAATAAATTATCTTATTTACACAGATTTCAGTTAATTAATTATTTTTGAAGGAATAAGATTTTTTGATGCAAAAGATGAAGCTTTTCAGTACAAATTAACAAACAGAACAAGCAGAATGATTTATTAATTTTTATTGATTTGTTGAAACTTGAATTTTACAATTTGGCAATATGAAAAGCAAAATAGGAATATTAATAGTCAATAGAGTGTGAAAATGAAATAAACAAATTTAAAAGGGTTTAATTGAGCTAATGTGATTATTAGTTAGTTTAATTTAAACTAATTATTTTTATTTTTATTTTTAAAATCCTAAATTCTAATTTTATTTTGTGTGTGTGCAGCACGTGCTTCAAGAAGAGAAAGTGAAGAAAAAGAAGCAAGAAAAAAAGAGCAAATCAAAATAGGGAAATAATTAAAAGAAGATGTGGAGTTTTCTGCAGAAATAAACCATAAAAATTCAGGGTCGGATCCCTATATATAGAAGAGCCAAAAGCAATTAAGGGAGACGAAAAACAAAGGAAGAGAGCGACGACTAATTCAAACAAAAAAAAAAGAAGTAAAAGACGAAAAGCAAGACAGAGGTTGTTTTCTGACGTTGCTGGCATGTGGGTTTGCGTGGCGTTCGAGACAAAGGAGAGAGGAGTTGACGTGTCGGCATGGAAACCAACGATAAGGACAGAGGGCATCCTCTGTTGCGTTGTTGGCATTTAACGTAAGCAGCGCAGAATTCGAGACAAAGAAAGAAGGAGAAGACAGGGGCATGGCATCTGTTGTGGAATTCAGTGGCACGAAAATCAAAGTAGGAGAGAGATAGAGAACAAGTGGTTAACTGTGCAACTCGGTTTTCGAGGCTTCGATTTTCAATTTTTTTTTAACAAACAGTTATTTCTGTATATTCTCTTTTTCTTTCTAATTTTATTATGCAATTCCAGACAATATTTGTTAGTTGCAATTTTATCATGAACTAAATTTATTTTTCTAGGGTTTTGATGTAGCCTTGTTTTGATAACACAATTTTGATTCCATATTATTTTTGTATTTTTTCATAGTTGTGTGTTTGATTTTTATTCTTAATGCTTACAATTATTTGGCCAACTTTTATATGATTTATTAAATCATGGAAAGACCGAACTGGTAATTTTTTATTTCGAATTAATAAAATTAAGCACTGTTACAAGAGAGAACCGTTGTTAATGTGATCGTTAAGAAATCCATAGATCTTAATGAATTTTCAATTAGTAATTTGTGCATGAACTATGACAAATAATTAGTTGAGAATATTTTTGATATTGCTTGAGAGAGAATATTGAATAATTTGGGGATTTTGGTCTACAACTTGGAAAAATAATCTTTTTATTCACATAGAGTTATAAATTGCATGAGATTAACTGGGTGAAATGAAAAGCCCTAGAATTAATTTTTCTATTGACAAATAACCAAATTTCAGATTCCGCTCCTTTTAATTAATTTAGTTAGTTCTTTAGATAAATTTAATTTAGTTGCTTTCTTTATTGACTTTTGATTTTCCAAATAGTAGATAATCTAGTAATTTTGGTACTCGATAAAATAATTAATCCTTGTGGGTTCAACACTCTTTTCACTTATCTATACTGCTTGTTGCGATTTTCTACACTTACAAAAAAATTCACATCAAGTTTTTGACGCCGTTGCCGGGGACTAATTATTCTTTTATTGATATTGATAATTGCTAAATTTTTACTAATTTGGATTTTTCTTATTATTTTTATTATTTTTATTTTCTTTCTAGTTTTTATTTTTAGTTTTTCTATTTTTTAGCTATGTTTTAGGTGTATCACAATGGCAAACAATGAGGAAAACAGGGCTTTGAGAGACTATGCTTTGCCCTTAATTAATGGAGCAACATCAAGCATAAAGAGGCCGATTATTGAAGCTAACAATTTTGAGATTAAACCGGCGATCATTCAAATGATTCAACAGACTGTTGAATTTGGAGGACTACCGCACGAGGATCCTGTTGTTCACATTGCAAACTTTCTAGAAATTTGTGACACTTTCAAGTATAATGGAGTATTAGATGATGCAATTTGATTGAGACTCTTTCCTTTTTCACCAAGAGATAAGGCTAAGGCTTGGCTAAATTTTCTACCACCCGGTGGTATCACTACTTGGGAGGGACTTGCACAAAAGTTTTTGGCTAAGTATTTTCCGCCGGCAAAGACAGCTAAGCTAAGGAATGATATTACCACATTAACTCAATTTGAGACTTTATCTAAACAAATAGTCTTTGTATGATGCATGAGAGAGGTATAAAGATTTATTGAGAAAGTGTCCTCATCATGAACTTCTGAATGGCTACAAATTCAAATATTCTATAATGGTTTGGGAGTTACAAATCGTTCTATGGTTGACGCAGCAGCTGGAGGTGCACTTATGAACAAAACTCATGAAACAGCCTATGAACTTTTAGAGGAAATGACATCTAATAATTCCCAGTGGTCTTCAGAGAGAACAATGCCAGGAAAAGTGGCTGGAGTTTTTGAACTTGATCCTATTACTACTTTAACTGCAAAGATTGATATTTTATCTAAACAAATAGTTAATATGAATGTTAATGCTATTCAAACTAATATGATTTGTGATCTTTGTGCAGAAAATCCTTCAAGTACAGATTGCCAAGTGGGAAATCCATTTGCTCAACCACTTTCCTATCAAGAAAATTACGTGTCCAATTTCCAACATCAAGACAATCCTTATTTGGACACGTATAATCCCGGATGGAGAAACCACTCCAATTTTTTATGGAACAACAATCAAGGAGCAATTAGACCACCTCAAAATTTTTCACAGCAAGAAAAGAAGCCGACACATGAGGAGATGTTCATGTAGTACATGCAAAAGACAGATTTGGCGATCCAAAATATTGCAACATCAACTTCAGCTTCAATTCACAATCTTGAGGTTCCGATTGGTCAACTTTCAAATATTCTTAAAGAGAGAACAGCGGGAATGTAACCCATGTTCCCGTAAATAAATATTTTCTGAATATTTTCCATATTTTGATTATTTATAAATTCATCTGTTTTTTATTCGATTTGGACCTTCTATTAAAATCTTTTTGAATAGAAAACTATATTCTTCGAATAATAATATATTTTAACTTTATATTCTATTTCTAATTGATTGACTATTTATATTTTATATTGTTACTATTTGGATTTTAATAAATTTGTTAATCTCAAACCCTATTTTTGATACTTATTATTATTATTATTATTATTATTATTGTTGTTGTTGTTGTTATTATTTCTTTTGATTGTATATTAAAAATCCATCTTTGGTTATTGTGAAAGCTCGCAGATTCCAATCCATCTATTACTCTTATTATTATTTTAAAGCATAAATCAAGTATATTATGTATATATGATTATTATAATTATTTGTGAAAAGTTGAATCTCAATCTAATTGTGTTCTTTCAATTAACTTTATTGTCTATTAAAATATTGTTTTGCAACCTATGAAAATTTGTGCATTGTATTTTATAAATCCTGTATTATTTATTAATTCTTTTTCCCTATTGGATTTTAAAACCCAAACCCGCTTACCCTTTAACCCAAACCCGCAAACCTATTCATATATAACCCTAACATACCCTACTCTACCCTAAACCCTAACCCTAGTTTTCCTGTTCAACCACTCAGCCGCCAACACTTTCCCCCCATCACCTACTGTTCGTTGACCCTAGCTCTCGCCTCCCATCTCCCCATCGCGCCTGCCACCGCAAACCTCGCCTCCACCACCCCCTTGTCCTCATCACCCTGGTCGTCTCCCCGAACCGATGTCCTCAACGCCATCTCCACTCAACTCCTCGACCACCATGCACCTCCAACTACCCACTACCATTCACCGCCTGCCCCTTGGCACCACTCGACTTCCGCTCCCCATCATCCTCCATTGCCATGCCACCATCCCAAAGCATATCGTCCCCTCCTCTATTTCTCCCCAAAAACAGAGCACCCACTCGAGCTCGTTTGCCACCCCTCGACGTTGCCACTAGTCGCCGCACGACAACCACTTTCGCCATCACCCATCGACAGCCGAAGCCCCTCGTCGCTCTTCTTCGATCACCTCGACTCATCTTCCTCTGAGCGCCTCCCGCTCGCCCCAACAGTCACCGCAGCTCCGACGCACCTCGCCTTTAGCACGTCGCCCACAGTCCGCTGCCATCGATCGTTGCCAGAGCTAAGCCATTGCCGTTGCTGTGTGATCGAGATTCTTGATCATCGAATATCAGCCATCCGATCCAATCGTGATCGTGATCATCATCTTCATCATTATCTGATCTGGACCGTCCGATCCCTAATCATCTTGACCATCAGCATCAGATCGAACCTGGACCGTCTGATCTACACCTGATCATCACTATCATCATCTTCATCAGCATCAGGATCTGATCGAATCTCAGTCGTCGATTTCGTTGATCTTGATCGCCATCAAGATTCACGCCGATCCGATCCATCCGATCTCGATCGTCGATCAACATCATCATCCAATCAAGGCAAGTACTTGTATGAATATATTTGTTCCTCGTACAAGCATAAATACCACAAGTAGATCTCTATTATAACTTGTTTTTCATGTTCTTACTCATTGATAATCTTCACCATATCCATTTTGATTCGTTTCTATTATTTCCGTAATCATAAAAGATCATAAACACCAATTGTGTATTTCTGCCATGCCGTATGTTCTGACTTGTAGCCTGATTTGACCCAGTTACACTTTGAATCTATTGGATCTTTCTGAACATGAAATGTAACCTCAAGTGTCTACTTTACAAACCTTTTTTCGAAATCTAATTCCAAATTATATTTTGTGAGTTATGACTGTTTTAGTGCTGCTGGGTCTGAAATTTCAGATTCATAAATTTGCTGGGTCACCCTATTTCCCAATTTAATTTGAATATGCTATCTATAATATAATGACATGAAAAATAATAGTCTGAGACTAGACATATTAGGAAACCTTCGAGAATTTTCCTATATTTAATTGTTGTGTTTTTGGATCTTTTGATATTTATAATCAAAACTTTATAATTTCTGGCTGTACATGAACTCTGTATAAAACGCTGTTTTGAACCTTGTTTCTGTAGTTGTTATGTGACTTGTGTATGTGCGCTGGATTTGGCAGAGAGTTTAGTTTCTAAAACTACTGACGGATCCAGATTTGTATCCCTGTGGCAACGGGAACCTCAGTTTTGGTGCAGCAACGTCCTTCTGTCCAGATTTGAAATTCTCATCGTTTTGATAATTATAATTTGTTTGATACTCGAATATGCTTTCTACCTAGCCTAAACATGTTTCCTGTTTTCCTTTCATGTTTACTTGCCCTGTTTTGCACACTTTATTTCCTATTTGATAATAATAATGAATAACAAGCCGGAGTTTATGGGAAAGACCATAGTAGTGTGAACAATATAGGCAAGTGTACTCAGAAGGGGGCCCGTATTTCTCATTACTTGATGCCATGATTTCGTGACTACATGATTCATGCTTGTTATTAACTACCTGATTATATGTGTAACCCCTATTTCCCCAAAAATGTATTTTTGTGTATTTTCTGTATTTAAAATTTTCGCAAATTATTTTTCTGGTTTTCAAATTCTTTTGTCAAAATGTATTTTTGAATCTCCTATTAAAATTTGTCTTCGATCAATAATTTTATTATAACTATTTTATATGAATTTTACATTTTTATACAAATCTTTTTTCTGTTATTAGTACTACTACTATTATTATTAGTACTATTATTATCCTTATCATTTTCTTATTATTATTTTTGTCAATATTATTATTATTACTGTTGTTTTCTTTACTACAATCAGTATTATTATTTTATTGTATTACATTTTGATATCATAAAAAAAATCCTATTTCTTGATTTATATATATATATATATATATATATATATATATATATATATTAATTCTTATTTTCCTTAAGGGATTTAGTTAACCTTATAATCCTATTTAAAACCCATTGGATATTTCCTTATACCCATTAAAGCCTCATTACCCATTAACTTAAACTAAACCCAAATCGCATTTCTAATTTCCCCAGACCCGTTTAAACCCCCCCATAACCCACCTAACTACCCGTTACTATTTCCCCCACTTGAAACCCACCAAGAAACCCACATCCGGTTGAAATAAACCCAATACCATGTTAAAAATAACCCAAAACCGACTCATCCTCGGCTGTCATCCCCACCTAACCCTACCCTATTTAAACCCATGCAACCCATCCTTCAACCTGTTCGTCTTCCCCTTCGTGAGCCCCGCCGCCAACACTTTGACTTCCTCCCTCTCGCCCATCTCTCTCCCATTCCGCCCTCCGCCTGCTCGCACCGCCATCGCGATGCGCCCCCCCCCCCCCCCAACCTTCTGTGCTCCTCTCCCACAACCAACTTCCGCTGCTTTCCCTCTTGGCGTTCCCAGTCGCGCCCTCCTTCCCTCCGACCTCTCCTGCCTCTCCCCTTTTTCTCTGCCAGGCTCTGCGACAGCCTCAGACCACCACCGGACCCCCATCCTACTCCTCACCGCTGAGGGCAGCAACTGCACCGAAGTGCAGCGCCCTCCTCTTTCCGTCTCTCTCCCTCCGATGCTGCCAGCAACCACAGCAGCACCCAGTTTTTTGTTGCCTCCAGCACCCCCGTGCCCCTCCTTCGTCGTCATTGCACCCCCATTCACCATCTCCCGACTTCACCTCTCCACTTCGCGACCCCCTCCCTGCTCTCCCCTATCCCTTGTGTCGTCGCCCTCCTGTCGTGCTGCAGCGACCACGACGCAGCAGCGTCGGAACACCACCCCAGTGCACCCTGGCCGTCGCACCCTCTTACATCGTGTCCAGCAGTGCCGAACGCCAATAGCCTGCAGCGACGGCGATCACCGCCACCATGTTCCGCCTTGGGCTGCTCAGCCACAGCAGCCATGCCGACATCCCGACTCCCCTGCCCCGTCCTCCCAGTATCCCCTCTTACACCGTGCGACTGCACCGTCAACAACCCCATCGCAGTGCAGCCACTGTGCACAGTCCCCCTGTGCGTGCCCAGCTAGGTCGCGACTGCAGCCTCCTGCGGCAGCACAGTGGCTCCCTCAGCCCAGCCGCTCAGCTCGGGCTTCCCCTCACCGGTGCTGCCCCGCCATCCGTCACCCCCGTCCATCGTGTCCCCTGGCCGACGTTGCTATCCCCGGTGCTGTGCTCTCCCCATGGCTTTGGTGTGGCTTTTGTATTGGGTTTTGATCACCTTTGGTTGTAAGCCGTCGGATTCCTTCTTGATCATCATCTCCTCTTGATGCCATGGATTCTTTGTGATCAAGTCTTGATCATGTGCAATCTCAACCATTGATCGCATTATTATCATCTTGGAGTTCGTGATCATCTTTGTTTTGGGCCGTTCGATCTTTATCTTTGATTGATAGTCGTCGGATCTGCATCATCTTGATATCTTGTTTGATAGCCGTTTGATCATCCGATCTTGATCCACATCGAGATCCGTGCTTAGTTTCGTGATTGCGATCGTGATCTTATTCATGTTTGCTTGTTCGTGATTTCGTGTTCATGCCCGGAAATATGTTCCCGTTATTCTTGCTCTGTGCTCTGTTGGATTTGTCGTCTTCCAGGCATGTAACTTGTACTCCAATTTATTTTTTTGATACAAGTCAAAAGTTCACCTATAGTATAGTTGTGTCTAGAGACGACTCTTGTTTGTGTTTTTCCTTGATGGGTTTTGTCTCTATTGTGAAAACTTGACCATAGATGACTCACGACAATTTGGACATGAATTAACCTAGGATTCGCTCGCTCTTGATTTGAATCATGTATGTGAGACTTTGGTAAGAATATCTATTTTGGTTGAGACCCATATGATATATTTGGTGTGGACATGTTAGATACCCTAAATCATGATGTTTAGATACTTGGTAGACTCGATTTCTTGTTTGGATGTGTTTGGATCAATTTTCTTGAATTTATGTTGATTTTGTTTTTAAGGAAGAAATCTGTATTTTGTTGCTGTTCTGTTTTGTTTGCTGTTTTGGACTATCTTGAAGTCAGTATCTTAATTTTGGTATAAAACATGAGTTTTAGAGAATTTTATCTATTTTGAAACCCTTCTGACCTTGCTCGATATTGTTTTCGTTTGAGTGACTTATGACTGTTTTACTACAGAGGTGTATTATGTTTCCAGATTTCGTTTCTCAACGATTTTGTTAATTAAATTATTTTGTTACTTGTGCTACACATATTATTTTGATCCAAAACTTTGGTCAGTGTTTCTTTATTTAGTTAAAGATTACCCAGAATTTTGGTGAATTTTATTGATGAGTTTTAAGTGTTTTTTCATGCTCGTTTATGAAATCTATACTTGCTGTATTTCGCTCGCTGATCTGTAAAGAACCTTATTTTCACTATGATTTCTTTTACTGTATGAAAAATATTTGTGAAATATGAAAGTTAATATATTTTATCTACTTTCATCTCCCTTTGGCGGATTTGGATTTTGTTTCACTGGTTGCGAGATACTTCATTTTCCTACAGCAGTGTTGGGAATTCTAGATTTTCCAAAGTGTCATTTCTTGATGTTTTCGTATTTTTGACGACTGAACAAATTTTACTAGAATATTATGAAACTTTATATTTTGATTATAGACATATATGGGAATACCCCAGATTTTTCCTGAATATATTTGAGAGGTTTTGATGCGGTTTTCCCGACTGAGAAATCATTTTCCTGATTTTTGACTTAATATGTTTTTTGTTTTCAAATCTAATTTGAGTAAAGATGTTGTGAATCACTATATGGCTTATCTTTACCCGCTAGATTCGTGTGGGAGTCTATTTTCCAGTCCTTAGATGGATCCAGATTTGGATGTTTGTAGTAGCGGAAATCACTGTTTTAGTACTGTACTGTCATGCTGTCCTGAATATGAACATACACTGTTTTGCTCCTTTATGTGACTGTATCTCATCTCTGCATGTTTATTTGTTTCGCTGAACTTAGTACTGATTATACCATGTTAGTTTGACACTATTTTGTACACATTCATGCATGTTTGATGATATTAATAATAAATAACCAAGTCGGGGTTTAAGGGAAAGATTGAATAGTGGATAATTCAGAAACGTGTACTCGGAAGGGGCCCGTGTTTCTCATTTTGCTTCAACCTGTTGCTGCATGGACCTGTTGGTTTATGTACCTATTACCTGTTGCTGCATGGACTTGTTGGTTCATGTACCATTTACTTATTGCTGCACGAACCTGTTGGTCGTGTACCTATTGCTTCATGAACCGGTTGCTGCATGAATCGGATGATTCGTGTACCTGTTGCTTCATGAACCTGTTACCTGTTTCTGTTCTGATTCCTGAGTACATTGTCCTCTATGGTCCATTATGAAATATAAAGCAAAACTGTTTGTTGTAGCAACCATGTGTTATAATATGGGGTGCATGAAGTGCTATCTAGATAGTAATCACTACAAGACTTGATACATGATACTTGAACATGATACATACTTACTTGATACTTGACTACATGATACATGAGACTTGAAACTTGACACTCGATACATGATTACTTGGTACTCGATACTTGACACATATTTATAAGATACTTGTTTACTTGACTCTTGATATATGCTACATGATACTTGATCAAATTATCATGCTAGTCATTTATTTTGACATCACACTTATATCATGCTGCTAGTTAGTTTTCCCCTTGTGCTTGTATCCTACATTATATGTGGCCCGTAACTTGCAATTGACAGGTACTTGTTTTCTTCTTCTTTTTTCCTTCTCCTACAAATTTACTAATTGCAGATCAGGATGGTCGGCTGCCAGATGGTATTGGCGAGATGTTGTATTAGTGCTGGAGTTTTTGCTTTATTATTATTATTATTATTTGTTGCTTGAACTTGAATAAAGTGTACTTGATTTCTTGGATATTTATTTGTATTTGGGCGATGTGACCCAGGATATTTGACTCGTTCAAAATTTGATTATTTGAGATTATTATTTTTTGTTTCAAGTAATTTCTGTTGGTATCTTGTTTCAATTATGCATGTTGGTTGGCTCTTTTGCTTCCAACTCTGATTATTTTGTGAGATATTGTAAAGATTCCTGAACAGCTTATGAATGATGAAAATCATTCGCTGGGCTTTTGTCGCGTATCCGTATTCTGTATTCTTTTTGGGAAGCGGGGCATGACAATATGATGCCATGATTACATGATTCATGCCTGTTACTAGTATATGATTATATGAAGCCATGTTTTCATGACAACCTGATTCATGCATGTTCTTGATTACATGATTCCACGATTTCATGATTACGTGATTTGTGCCTGTTCTGTTACATGATGCCTGAGTACACGGCCCTATAAAAATCCACCACTAGATCTAAACGTGACTTGCATGTATGTAGCAACAATGTGGTAAAATTTGGAACGCATGAAGTGCTACCTAGATAGGATTAAATACAAGACTTGAGAATACATGATCACTTGCACATTCTTGTTACCTGTATATGCCACATGACACCTGTCACATGTTTATCTGTACCTGCTACCTGACACCTGTTACATGTTTACCTGCTTGCATGCTACTTGATACCTGTTAGAAGTTTACATGATTCATGTTTACAAGATTACATGACTCATGTTTACAAGTTACATGTTACATGTTTATAAGTTACAAAATTTCTGTTTACACGACATGCTTCCTGTTACATGATTCCTTGTTCCCGATTAGTTATGTTTGAGACTTGTTCAGTTCTTGTTTCCTTCCTGTTATGCATGTTGTTTCTCGGTATCATGTTGCTCCGCATTTGAATTTTTAGTTCTTATTGCTTTCCCCTGTTATATCTTGTTCTCGTTCCTTTTTGTTTGTACTACTTGCCTCTCATAATTTGCTCCAACGAGTACTCCATTTGTCTTTCTTTGAGTTATGTTGTACAGGTACAGATGATGGGTTATTGAGAGAACTCGTCGAACTGTTACTGCACTGCATATTCTCTGGCTATTTGGTAAGTCCTTGTATTTTAGATACTGGTTATTGCATTATATTCCAGTTTATGTTATTACTATTGTACTGTTGAGTTACCTGGTTTTGTACAGCTTATGGATGATATCAGTTGCATACTTATATCATTCGTTGGGCCTCAGTTACATTCCTGTGTTCCCATATTCTGGGCAGCGGAGCATGACAAGGAACCTTATCCAGTAACACCGTAACAAATCCCAAGGAGCATGTCAAAGCAATAGCACTAAGAAGCAGGACAACAATTGAGCAGCAAAATGTGGTTGAAAAGCAAAGTGAGATCGAGCAAATTGTGGAGGAACAAATGCAGCAGGTGGCTAATCACCATTCTTGTAATACCCTGATTTTCATTTATGAAAATTATTATTTTTATTTTTGTACGTATTGTGCACGTGCAATTTTGCAGTATAAAATTTTATAATTATTTTCATTTCATAAACAATGAGTACATATATATATATATATATATATATATATATATATATATAGGTCTCCTCCATTTGTTTTTATTAAAAGCCCATTTTTCTTTAATAAACATAAGTTTCTTTTATAGCCCAATTTAATTTATTTTTTTAAACTAATTTGGCCCATTAAATAAAGGCCCATGAATTTATTTTCTCTTTTAAATACAACTTGTAATTTTCATAGATTATTTTTATAAAGAATAAAATGTACAACTTTTAAAATGGGAAACTATTGAATGCACGTGCATTGCACGTACACGTGCATTGTACAGTCCACCTTGGCCGGTTTTGAATGGGAGGGAAAGAAAAAGAGAAGTGGAGTTGTCGGAGGTAGTTGGTTGGATCATGGTTGGTTACTACAACATCTCTTAAATCCTAGCCTTTGATCCTTAACTCCTAGATTAATCCTAGTCCTTTATTTGTCCCAAATTTTAGTATAAATACCCCCCCTAGCCTAGTTGTTCTTGCACTCTTCATTCTCCAAACCTATAGTAAGAAAATACAATTATTAGTAGTGAGTTATTAGTAGGAAGTGAGAATAAATAATTGAGAGAGTGGGTTTTGTGTGTGCTTGCATCAAGGAGGCCGGCTACTAAGAAGGTTCGGGTTGCACTTGGGAAGCATCGGTTTGCACATCAAGGAGGAGGAGGAGGAGCACTCGTTTGGCAAGCTTAAGAAGGACTCTTTCGTTTAGGAGGTGTTGTGAATCTTTCTCTCCATATAAGGTGGGTTGTTTTTCTATATTTCTAATTAGACACCATGTTAGGGGTGATTGAAATGATAATGCATGAAAGAAACTAATAAGAATACGCTTAATTGAAAAAAGGACTTCCTAGTTGACTAAACTGATGCTTGTTAGATTACATGTTATCTTGTCATGAATCTTAAGTTGTATGCTGATCGTTTTGTAGTTATGGAGTATATGAATTAGAATTGTTGTTAATATCAAAACTAAGTACAAAATTCTAGTAGATGAAATTGTTTGTTTTGTGAGTTTAGTTGGACTTTCGTGATATTGCTTAGAATGAATAAATTATAATATGTTTTGGGTTTATGAAAGAGGCAAAAACAGGGAATTGATGTAGTAAATTTTTATACCAAGTTGTGTTCGAGAAATGTCAAACAAATTATGAAAAGAGTAGTACACAAATTTAAATCATATTTGGAGAATTGAAAAACCCCGCAGTACAGTCGACTGGCCATGTGCAACAGTCGACTGCCCTGATCATTGGTTCTGAGTTTTTAAAATATCGCAGGACAGCCGACTTACTACATTTAACAATTGACTTCCCTGACCTCCTTATTTTCGAAATTTGCATTATTGCGGAACAGCCGACTGGCCATATTCGACAGTCTACTTTCCCGAAGCTTCAAGTAAATCTGTTTACTTTTGTGAGAAAATTCCTATGACGTGTGGTCTAGTATAGATGAGTACAACCTCTGAGAATTTATTTGGTGTTATTGGACTAAAATAAAATGTATTTGAGGTGAAATTGTACTCGAAACTATTGTTTTCTTATAATTATAATTTCGTAAAAATATGGATTTTCATGAGGTGATTAATGTAAATGTTAAAAAGCAAATTTGATGGAAGGAAAGTATAATTGTGAAGTTTTTATATGAGTTATTCTTATTAAAGAATAGTGTGACAATAGTGAGGCCGTGAATATTCACTTTGACTAGATATTTTGTGATATGATTTTAAATGTGGAAATAAATGTTGGTTATGAAATGCATGATATATAATTGAACTCCACGTATGATTATTGACTCATGAAGAGATTGGAAAATCATGTGATTGAAAAAGAGACATATTCTTGAGGATGACAACTCAGATTGTGAATTGTGAATTGAAATTGAAAATTAGGGTGTAGCCAAAACTCACACCGGCAAGTGAAAAGTGATGAGATATGATAATTGAAATTGAAAAGACCAAGTTTGGGTCATTGTGAAATGAAAGAAATAAGACCGGTAGTAGTGAGAGGGCTAACTCTAAGAGATTTGATTTTGTTCATGATTTCATTAAATTAAGGATTAGTTACATAGTGAAGATGTGATGAAAGTAAGAGAAAAACATTGAGTATGAGGGCCATTGGATTGGCGGCGAGAGAGTATTCATAAGATGCTCTATGATGAGTCATGATAGGGCGTGGATACTGCTCCAGAGTACCGTCCCGGTGGCGACGCTCGTGGGGTGTTTGACGACTGCGGGTGGTGTCATGTATATGGTAGGAGTTGAATTACCACAGGATTCCTGCATGATGAGTCATGTGTCAGTGCGTTGGGATTCCCTCCAGGGCGCCTAGACATGAGTTCGTATGTCAGAAAACATCTAGGATACTTACCGTAGTTACAGTAGTAGATTAAATCATGACGAGGGATTGAACCCTACAAGATAAAGAACGATTAAGAGGCTTGCCCTCGGACCTGTGTAGTATGGGATGCATAGAATCCGAACAAGTGCGCATTAGTGTCATGTAATATAAATAACTGTATTAAGGACTAAGTGCACAATCACAACACAACATCAATAGGGTATTCCCCTTAGTTTAATATGTGAACAAGTTTGTGTTTGTTAAATATGAAAATCAATTATACTGTTTCCAGCATAGAGAGGATGGCCGTGTATAATATTCGTCTGTTGAATAAACTGACGTACACACAGTTTTGTATGCAGGATAAATGACATGATAAAGATTAAAGGAGAACTGATGCTTAGAGATTATTTAAATGTTGTTGTACTTGTATATAAATGTTGTAAATTTGCTTCCGCTGTAAAATGTAAAGTGTAAAAATTTCTTGTAACTCTGATGTAAAGTGAAAAGTTTTAAATTCCTTATAAAATTGTACGAAAGAAGTGTAAAGATCCTGTGGAATCTCGAATTCAGTTGTGTTTTGGAATTCGGGGTGTTACAATTCTAAAAATGATAAAGGAGTTTCAAGCCAAACAATTTCAGGGGGGTTTAATTCTAACACTTATCCTAATTCACCTTATGATCCACCTATTCCTTTTCCACAAAGACTTAAAAAGAACAAGCTTGATAATCAGTTTTCAAAAATTTTAAATATTTTTTAGCAATTGCATATTAATATTCCTCTTATTGAAGCTTTAGAACAAATGCCTAAATATGCTAAATTTTTGAAGGATGTTTTATCAAACAAGAAGAAGCTGGAAGAGCATGAGATGGTGATGCTAACAAAAGGGAGTAGTGCAAGTTTACAAAAGAAGCTGCCTCCTAAACTTAAAGATCCAGGGAGTTTTACAATTCCTTGCACTATTGAAAATTCTTATTTTGATAAAGCACTATGTGATTAGGAGCAAGTATTAATCTTATGCCATATTCTGTTCTCAGGAAACTTGGTATTGGAGAAGTAAAGCCTACTACAATTTCTTTGCAATTGGCAGATAGATCTATTAAGTACCCAAGAGGAGTAATTGAGGATGTTTTGGTGTAAGTAGACAAGTTCATATTCCCAGCTGAATTTATTGTGTTTGACATGGAGGAAGATGAACAAATCCCTTTGATTTTGGGGAGACCCTTTCTAGCTACGGGGAGTGCTTTGATTGATATCCAACAAGAAAAACTTATTTTGAGGGTAGAGGATGAGCAAGTAACGTTTGATGTCGTTAAATCCATGAAGTTTCCTACCGAAGAACTGTCGTGTGTTCAAGTAAGTGAAACTGATTTAATTTTGGGAGAGGAACATAAGGCTGAAGTGGAAAAGTTACCTGTAAAAATATGTCTAACAAATTCAGCAACTCTTGAATCTGAGAAAGAAAAGATTTTGAAATATGTTATGCATTTGGATGTTGCACCATCTATTCATCCATTTTCTCAGCAGCAATTCAAAGAGGTAGGGATATCAAAGACACCATCTTCAAGAAAAAAAATGACTCAAACTCGAGCTTGAACCCAATCCTCACCTGAAGAGAAGTATTAGAAAAGATGTTCTTATGTTGTTGGAACTTGGCGTTACATAACCATAAAACTTATCGCTTCTTGGGAGTCAACCCATGTTTACTTTTACTGTATTTAGATCTTCTTTTTCTTTTAGTTTATTTTAAATTTTAATTTTTGGTTTTATTTTTTTGGATTGCACGAGTTTGGAAGTCACCGAGCGGAGCTATTTTTAGGACCAACATTGATGGCTATTTTTTAGCAGGATGGAGTTAGAACATGGAAAAGTGTTTCCAAGAGAGATTTTAGGCAATTGTCTTAGCTTTCCAGAACAAAAAGAATCACGCAATTTGGACATCTATAGCTCCAGATATTACTGAAACAATGAACATCGCGCGTGCAGAATTTTAACACGAATCAGGGGAGAAATTCTGAACTTTTTGCATTCTTTTTGTTTTTTCTTTTTCCTTTCCCATTGAGAACAATGTGATATTCAATTTTGGGGGAAGGGGTACAAGTTTTTATATATTTTATATATATTTGAAAAGAAAAACAAAACAAACGAAATTTCACTTAGGCTTACCATTACACTTTTGAGTTCTTTATAATTCTAAAGCATTGAATTTTTTTTTGATAGACAATATCTTATAAAGCAAGATTAAGCATACCTATTTACTTTAGGATTATTGAATTTCAAAATTTCTTACAAAATTGTGTGAGTCATGTGATTATACATAAAAGAAAAATGTAACGCTTTTTCATATGATTATCCCCTTTGATCTAGTTCTAAACAGAGTTTAAGTAAATAGAGTGATAATGATCAAATAATCGAATAAATAAAGTTTCATCTACTCCAATATTTTGAGTTGCTTCGTAACTAGGGATATTCATCACCAATGTTTGCTTTTACGTCAAACGGTAACTTGAAATATGAGTATGCTAAAGCACTCTAAATTTGTGACTTGTTGAGTAATCGGGTGAATTTATCACAAATGTTTGCATTCATGTCAAAAGGCAAGTAACAACTTAGAGGAGCAAAAAAAAAAAAAAAACTCTAGTTTGCTACTCGGTTTGTCGTAGTGAGAAGGGGTAATCACAGATGGAGCTGTTACATACTATAATTACATTAATTACATGAAAAATATGATTTGGTTTGAAATTATGAATGAATAATTGCACTGGAGAAAGAGTATGCTTGGTTTTACTTTATTTGCTATTATTTAAGTTTTACATTGAAATTTTGATGCTAGCATGATAAGATCTTTTAGTGTGATGAGTTGAGTTTATTACTGATTATTATTCCTTTATTAATGATTTTATCTTTGCTCAAGGACAAGCAAAATCTTAAGTTTAGTGGTATTTGATGTGTCTAATTTTTATATAAATATTTGTACTAATTTACCCATAAAAATTGCCTGTATTGTCAATCTTGTTAATAAATTATCTTATTTCCATAGATTTCAGTTAATTAATTACTTTTAAAGGAATAAGATTTTTTTACACAAAAGGTGAATATTTTAAGTAAAAATTAACAAACAGAACAAGCAAAATGATTTATTAATTTTTATTGATTTGTTGAAACTTGAATTTTACAATTTGGTAATATGAAAAGCAAAATAGGAATTTTAATTGTCAATAGAGGGTAAAAATGAAATAAACAAAATTAAAAAAGTTTAATTGAGCTAATGTGATTATTAGTTAGTTTAATTTAAACCAATTAATTTTATTTTTATTTTTAAATCTTAAATTCTGATTTTATTTTGTGTGTGTGCAGCGCGTGCTTTAAGAAGAGAGTGAAGAAAAAGAAGCAAGAAATAAAGAGAAAACCAAAATAGGGAAATAAATAAAAGAAGATGTGGAGTTTTCTGCAAAATTAAACCCTAAAAATCCAGGGTCGGATCCTTATAAGTAGAAGAGCCAAAAGCAATTAAGGGAGATGAAAAACAAAGGAAGAGAGCGATGCCTAATTCCAAACAAAAAAAAAGAAAGAAGTAAAAGACGAAAAGAAAGACAGAGGTTGTTCTCTGACGTTGCTGGGGTGTGGGTTTGCGTGGCGTTCCAGACATAGGAAAGAGGAGTAGACATGTCGGCGCGGAAACAACGACAAGGATAGAGGGAGTCCTCTGTTGCGTTGCTGGCGTCTGACGTGAGCGGCGCGGAATTCGAGATAGAGAAAGAAGGAGAAGACAGGGGCGTGGCATCTGTTGCGGAATTCAGTGGCATGAAAATCAAAGGAGAAGAGAGACAGAGAACAAGTGGTTTACTGTGTAGCTCGGTTTTCGAGGCTTCGATTTGTAATTTTTTATATAACAAAACAGTTCTTTCTGTATCTTTTCTTTTTCTTTCTAATTTTATAATGCAATTCAAGACATTATTTGTTAGTTGCAATTTTATCATGAACTAAATTTATTTTTCTAGGGTTTTGATGTAGCCTAGTTTTGAGAACACTATTTTGATTCCATATTATTTTGGTATTTTTCCATGGTTGTGTGTTTGATTTTTGATCTTAATGCTTACAATTGTTTGGCCAACTTTTGTATGGTTTATTAAATCATGGAGAGACTGAACTGGTAATTTGTGATTTCGAATTAATAAAATTAAACACCATTACAAGAGCGAACCGCTCTTAATGTGACCGTTAAGAAATCCATAGATATTAATGAATTTTCAATTCGTAATTTATGCATGAACTATGACAAATAATTAGTTGAGAATATTTTTGATATTGCTTGAGAGAAAATATTGAATAATTTGGGGATTCTTGTCTACATCTTGGAAAAATAATTTTTTTATTCACATGGAGTTATAAATTGCGTGAGATTAACTAGGTGAAATCAAAAGCCCTAGAATTAATTTTGCTATTGACAAACAACCAAATTTGAGATTCTGCTCCTTTTAATTAATTTAGTTAGTTCTATAGATAAATTTAATTTAGTTGCTTTCTTTATTGAATTTCGATTTTCCAAATAGTAGATAATCTAGTAATTTCCGGAGTCGATAAAATAATTAGTTCTTGTGGGTTCGACACCCTTTTCACTTATCTATACTACATGTTGCGATTTTGTACACGTGCGAAAAAATTCGCATCACTCCTTCCTCTTCTTCTCTCATGAATAACTTGTTTGGTTATAAAGAGAGGTTTATATATACATATATAAGAATTTTTAGATATATATATTTATCCTGTAATAAGATACATCTTTATCCTTAATTGCTGAGTTTTTAGATATATACGATTTATTTCATACTTCTCACAATCCTTACCGTTCCCAAAATGAAGATAAAGATAAAGATAAAGATGCATATGCATTAATCAATATTTTTTAAACTACAAAATTAAGATAAACCATGAAAAGCTTAAAAGAAAGTATATTGTTGAGGAACTTTACACTGCAACATCATTCACGATCTCTTTTAACTCTCTTCCTTTTTCCCCCAGAGGAAACTTAATGAATTAGCTGAAAGTTTCAGATGTAGATAATTCCTGTTGCACTCAATTCGCTTTATATGTGCAAGTTGTTTCAATAAACACTGATGCGCTTTGTTTTTGAGGGGTGGCTGCACCAGGTATGAGTTCTTCTCAATTTGTATTTTTGAGGAAGCTTCGGTACGGATGGTACGCCCGACCCTCAGCTAGAGGGGACGGCTCGGGAGTAGGTGGGAGCGAGGTGGAGGTCGGATGCTCGGCTCGGATCTGGAGGCTCGGATCTGGAAATCTCGTGTACTTGCACTCGGCCTAGGAACACCGGAGTTGGTCCCGGTGGCAGGCCCTCCGACGATCTAGTCAGTCACTAAAGAGTAACAGTAACTAGGATTTTTAGATGGGAAAGAATGATTATCTTTTGAAAGGGTAGAGGGCCTGGTATTTATGGACAGTGCCAACTGGGTCTGGACCTGTTTGGGGCCGGGTTTGGACCCGATTGCCCGTGGGCCTGACGTGGCGAAAGCCCGGGTGGTTTAGGGCTGACGTGGTGGGAACCCAGGCAGTTTAGAGCTGACATGGCAGAACTGATGATCTAGGGTGAATGCCTTTTGAAGGGATCCTGTGGCCCAGGAGGGGCCACGTCATCTGACCAATATCAGGAGCCCCCCACTCTTAGAGGGCTGGGTGATCCCGCCAGGTAGGAGTGGTTTTTTGCCTCTGTAGGAAGAGCAGGGGTGGTGTGTACGGCGGAGAATGGGATCCGTATCTTCCAGAAGAGGTCAGTGGGGTAGGATGAGATCCCCTCCTGGAGTTACGTGGTTCGTTGGAGCTCGGCTAGCTGATCATAGAGGGTCGACGGGCGATCCCCCTTACTAGTTGGAAAAGCAAAGGGGGGCATCGAGACCCGTGGAAAAAGAGTTCTTCCTGCTGAGCATCAAGGGTCGGTAGGCGAGCCCCTCATTGTTGGGGGAAAAGTTTTGGGGCTCGCAGTGATATCCGAGCGCCGACCCTGAAGCCGTTTGGCCGAACGAGTAGGGGGTCAGGTAGGCGAGCCTCCTTACTTGTTGGAAAAGCAAGGGGGCGCAGGAGTCTGGAGCGAAGGTCCTTCTTGCCGAGCATCTGGGGTCATCAGTCGAGCCCTCATTGTTAGGGGAATAGTTTTGGGGCTTGCGGTGATATCCGAGCGTCGACCCTTGGGTAGACAAGCCAAGTGTAGAGGTCGGCTGACAAGCCCCCTCACTTGTTGGAAAAGCAAGGGGACGTAGGAGTCTGGGGAGCAGTGGCCTTCCTGCCGAGCGTTGAGGGTCGGCGAGCGAGCCCCTCGTTGTTGTGGGAATAATTTTGGGGCTCGCGGTGATATCTGAGTGCCGACCCTGAGGCCGTTTGGCCGAGTGAGTAGGGGATCGGTAGGCGAACCTCCTCACTTGTTGGAAAAGCAAGGGGGCACAGGAGTCTGGAATGAGGGTCCTTCTTGCCGAGCGTCTGGGGTCATCAGCCGGGCCCTCATTGTGAGGGGGATAGTTTTGGGGCTCGCGGTGATATCCGAGCGCCGACCCTGAAGCCGTTGAGAGAAACTTTTTGGGTTCGCGGTGACATCCGAGCGTTGATGTCCCAGCAGTTTGGGAGAAACTTTTTGGGCTCGCGGTGTCATCCGAGCATCGAGCCCCAAGCAGTTTGGAGAAACTTCTTGGGCTCGCGGTGGCATCCGAGCATCGACCCTGAAGCCGTTGTGAGTAACTTTTTGTGGCTCGCGATGACATCCGAGCATCGAGGTCCCAGTAGTTTGGGAGAAACTTTTTGGGCTCGCGATGTTATCCGGGCGTCGAGATCCAAGCAGTTCGGGAGAAACTTTTTGGGCTCGAGGTGGCATCCGAGCCTCGACCCTAAAGCCGTTGAGAGAAACTTTTTGTGCCTCGCGATGACATCCGAGCGTTGAGGTCCCAGTAGTTTGGGAGAAACTTTTTGGGCTCGCGGTGTCATCCGAGCAAGCATTGAGGTCCAAGCAGTTTGGGAGAAACTTTTTTGGGCTCACGGTGGCATCCGAGCGTCGACCCTGAAGCCGTTGAGAGAAACTTTTTGTGGCTTGTGATGACATCCAAGCGTCGCGGTCCAAGCAGTTTAGGAGAAACTTTTTGGGCTCGCGGTGTCATCTGAGCGCCGAGCCCCAAGCATTTTCGACTTAGGGTGAATAATGGTGAAGTACCTGAGAAGTTGACCCTGCGCGACGAGGCGCCACGTTGGTCGACAAAGCTGAGGGTAGGAAGGTATTTTTACACACTGAGCTGATGTCATCAAGATCTTAGTGGCTGCTAGATCTTGATGATGGGGATCAGATAGCCAGATCTTTTTGCGGAATTCGAGGAGTCCCGCCTGTACTTATAAATCCCCTTCCCCCCTACCTCACTTTTTTACTTTGCTTTCAATTTCTAAATAGCTAAAATTTTCCTTCGCACCGCCGGCGACCGTTTTTCGTTGACCTTTGCGTACTCTGGTGAAACATGTTAGTATTTTTGTTTTAAAATGTCACGGTCTCAGTCCGGTTCCGAGGCAAGTACTTCAGGTTACGGTGAGGAGGAGGTTCATTCGTCTTCAATATCTTTCTTGTCGGGAGACATCCGCCTGGTGAAGGAGGAGGTTCTCTCAGAGGGAGGGTCGGATGGAGAGGGTGACGTAGCCTTCATTGTAGAGCCCCTGCAATCCTGTAGGTCGGGTAAGGAGCCTGTAAAGGAGGAGCACGAAGAAAAGGATCCTGAGGGAGAGGAGCTTGTGGAGGAGGAGCAGGTCGAAGAAGAGGAGCAGGTCGAGGAGGGTGATGATTAGGAGGAGTCCGAGCCAGGGACCGAGAGCGGTGATGACCATGGCGAGGTCGGAGGGACCGCAGAGGAGGCAGGGGAAGAAGAGGCAGACCTCTCACCGTTGCCTCCCCTAGCGACCCCTTCCCATGATAAGAAAGATCGCCCTCAAAGGAGGAAGAGGAAGTAGATACGGCTCGACAGTCCGACCGAGAAGGATAAGCATGAGTATGGCTCCAGGTTTATATACCCCCTTATCTCCAGCAAAAATCCAGGATCGATCAGGATGTATCCTGACGACGTGAAGGATCTTCTGGCGTATACATTGCTGTTGAGAAACGAGGGCCGGTCCATGATTAAGATGGATTGTAATGCCCTGATTTTTCATTCGATGAAAAATTATTTTATTTTGCACGTGGTGTGCACGTGCAATATTTTGGGTTGAATTAAATCTTATAATTATTTTCATTGTGATGGGTATAAATATTTAAATTTGCGCTTTCAAATTATCTTATGGATGAAAAGCCCTTTCTTTTAAAAAGCATTTTCTTTTAAAAAGCCCAAAATGTAATTCATTTATTTTATTTTATAATAATTATTTTGGCCCATAAATTAAAGCCCATGGACTATTTTTAAACAACTTGTCATGTAGAATACAATTTAAAGACTCTTTTATTCTTAAACAAAAATTTAATGTACAACTTTTGGACCTAGTTGCATGCACGTGCATTGCACGTACACGTGCAAAATGCACTCTTCTCTAGGCCGGTTGTGGTTCTTTTGGAGGGAAATCAAATTTTGTAATGGTGATCATGGTGTGGTGGTTACTAGGTTGTGGGTAGTTAATGTAACTCCTACTTTCATCCTAGCCCTCCATCTTACAACCAACCAATTGATCCTAGCCCTCCATTCTCTTTGATTTTTAGTATAAATACCCCCCCCTGGCTAGTTATTCTTGTGTATAATTATTCTCTTCCAAATCTATAGTCTAAATTATATTTGTGTGAGTTAAAAGATTGAGTTGTGTGTGGGAGTTGTGCTTGCATTCAAGAAGGAGAGAATGCCGGCTATCAAAGGGAAGGAGCTCTCGCTTTTGGAGTGCTTGGAGGCTTGTGCGCGCGTGTACAAGGAGGAGAAGCATTTCGTTGCAAGGACTTTCGTCTAGGAGGCTGCTAGTAGTGTTTGTTCTCTCCAAATTAAGGTGGGTAAAATTTTCTATATTCTAATTAGGGATGCATGCTAGACTAAATTGAATGAATGAGGCCTGAAAAATATTAATAAGAGTACGCTTTTAATTGGACATTGACCTATGAATTGATTGGAATGTGGGTGTGCAAATTGTATGTGATTTGAGTAGTAAAAATCTAAGTTGTATGGATTAATTATAACCATGGTTTGTTAAAGAAGGTCTCATTATCTACACCACAGTTATATATACAAAGTTAGTAGATTGGCAATACTACTTCATGTGAATAAATAGATCTTTTGTGTTAATATGGGCATGAAGAAATTAAAATATAAGTTTGTATGTTGGATAAATGATTAAGGACAGAGAATTAATATGAAAATGGTTGATAAAGAGATTAGAATGCTAATTGCTAAGAAATGTCGAAAAGAGAAGAAAATGTGGTAAGGATAGTTCATATTTCGAATTCATGGTATGAAAATATGTTTTAATTGTTGAAAAAATTATTTTTTCATACTGATATTTAAATTAGACAAGAAATAATTAATCTGGAGTTGTACAGTAATTTTTGTGAAAACAAAATGAAATGGGGACTAGTTGAACATCGAAACGTTTTAATAACAGAGAAAATGGTTTTAAAAAGAATTTCGAATTACTACTCGACAACCTGAGCGCGTAGCTCAATTGGTCGGAGTGCGCGGCCTGTTTCTCAGAGGTCACGGGTTCGAATCCCCTCAGTTACATACTTTGCATTTTTTTGAGGAAAAAAAAGAATTAAAGTGTGCGGCCGAGAGTATTTATTACTCTCAGCGTCCTTTATACCGTCTAGCACCTTGGCCTAGTGGTCTGTGCCTTGGCCGCTGTTCCTGGGGTGCTGGGTTCGAATCTTGCCATCGGCAAGATAGAAAATTTTATTTTTTTGAATGTTTCGGTGGCCAAAAAAAATTATGGAAAAAATATGACTATTCTCCTAAAAATATATGGGACTTCATAAAAATATTTTGGGAATTATTTGCATGAAATACACTATGATTTGAGAATAAAATGCATAAATAGAACTATGGTTCTATATGTATACTTTGTGAAAAATTATACCTTGCAAAAAGAATTTGAAATGAAGGATTAGAAGATTAATATAGTCGAGAAAGAAATTTTATTTTGTGATGGTCATGAATTATTCTCATATGTGAATAGTGCGAAAAATATTAAATGCGAATATTCGTAGTGAAGTGAAATTTTGATGTGAAGTTGATAATCGATAAAGCATATGAATTTCATGTATAGTTATGGACTATTTGAACGAATTAGAAATCATGATTTGAAAAGAAATATACTTTTGAGTATGATGACTCAACATGGAAATTTATGAATTGGAAATGCTCATTTTGGAAATTATGAATTGAAAATTGAAACAAAAAGAGTAGCTAAGTCTCCCCCGGCATTTGGAAATAAATGAAATGAAAATTTGAAATGAAAGACCAAGGTTGGTCCTGTTTGAATGAATGAATAAGTCCGGTTTAGTAGGGAGGCTAACTCTAGAGATTTGATTTTTGTTCATGATTTTGATAAAAACTAAGGATTAGTACATAGTGGAGAGGTGATGAAAGTAGGAGAAAAATACGAGTATGAAGGCCATCGGATTAGCGGTGTGAGAGTGATCCACAGGCTGCCTGCTTGATGCGTCAAGACATGGCATGGGCACTACTCCAGAATTATCGTCCCGGTGGCGACGCTTGTGGGATGTTCGAGTGGCTATGGGTGGTGCCATTGTTCCATGGCGGAGGCTGAATAGTCCATAGGTTGCCTGCTCGATGCGTCGTGTCAGTGCGTGGGATTCCCCTCCAGGCTGCCTGGACATGGGCTCGTAGATCATAGAACATCTAAGATACCTACCGTAGTTACAGTAGTAGATTAAGTCATGGCGAGGGATTGAACCCTACAAAGACGAAAAACGATTAAGGGCTTGCCCTCGGACCTATGTAGTATGGGATGCATAGAATCCGAACAAGTGCGCATTATTGTTATGTAATATAATAAATGCATTAAGGACTAAGTGCACAATCACAACACGACATCAATAGGGTAGTCCCTTTAGTTTGAAATGTGACAAGTTTGTGTTTGCTAAATATGGAAAATTAAGTTATACTATTTCCTGCATAGAGAGGATGGCCGTGTATAATGATCGTCGGTTGAATAAACTGACGTACCCACAGTCTTATATGCAGGTAAATAGCTTCATAAAGATTAAAGAGGAACAAATGCTTAAAGATTACTCAGTATTGTTGTATATTTATTTCATTGTTGTAAATTTTACTTCTGCTGTGCAATGTAAAGTATAATATTGATGTAAACTCTGATGTAAAGTGAAAAGTTTAAATTTCCTTGTAAAATTGTACTAAAGGAAGCGAAAAGATCCTGTAGAACATCTCGAATTCAGTGTATTTGGGATTCGGGGCGTTACAGAGTGGTATCAGAGCCATGTTTTCCACACTTGTACAAATTTATAAGGAACAACACCCTAGAAGTGGACATTAGAGTGTGTGTTTGAGTCTAGAGATTTAAATGTAAGTGACTTACATTTGTGTTGCTTTATGACTTATGCTTCTTCCTCTCTATTCTAAGATGGCTGACCACTTCGACCCTGCTGGAGACGACGACTGGCATATCATTGAGGAAGAGTACCATCCTGGACAGGCAGATTCCAAAGACGAGTACTACCCAGGGCAAGCAGATTCTGACGGAGAAGAATGGCCTGAATCCCGAGAGATCACCCCACCTCCGGATTCATCTGATGACTCTTCTTCTGACGAAGAAGAAGAACCAGTTCCAAATAGTCTCGTGACTTCTCTTCAGAAGCAGGTAGAGACACTGCGAGAGAGAGTCGGATTATTGGAGGCTCATCTGGCAAAGCGGAAGGACGATTTTTCTGTTCTCAGTCATCGGGTATGGGAACTCAAGAAGAGGAAGAATCTGACAGATGTGCTGAAGGATGAAGTTGACGAACTACGGGGAGAACTTCGAGAAGCGAAGAGGAACCATAGGAGTTAGACTATTGTAGCTTCTACTATTTTCATTCTGATGTCAAGAAATGTTTTTCAATTCGAATGTATAAAATTTGGAATTCAATGAAATGCAAGTTATTTTTAAATTCATGTCTTATACTTCGAATTTGATGGACATTTTACATCAGTATATGGAATGAAAGCTGTTGTGTTGTTCGATACTGGATCCTCTCATACTTTTGTGTCTCCTAAATTTGCGAAAGTGTTGGGGGTTGAACCGAAGATCTTTCCAGGCAAGATCTTAGCAGTAGCTACTCCATCAGGGGAAAACATCAGGGGAAACTTTAACTACTGATCGGTATTATGCTGATTGTGAGATTGTGATTGGAGATCGAATCTTTGGCATTGATCTGATCGAGCTGACTATCTTGGGAGTCGATGTTATCATTGGCATTGATTGGATGTCGGTGTACAGTGCAAGCATCGAGTGTAAGACTAAGACGGTAACAGTGAAGGCTCCAGGTGGACCTGAAGTCACTTTCCAAGGGAAGCAGAAGTGTTCTAGGCTGGTGGCAGCTATCCGCAAGGAAGAGACTCCTGTGGAAGTGCAAGGGATTCCTGTGGTTCGGGACTATCCGACTGTGTTCTTGGATGATTTTTCTGGGTTACCCCCGCATCGTGATGTAGAGTTCAACATCACTGTTCAACCGGGAAGTACACCCATTTCTAAGGCACCGTATAGGATGGCTCCAGTGGAACAGGATAAGGTGAAACGGCAGATTGAAGAACTGTTGGAGAAAGGCTTTATTCAACCTAGTGCGTCACCTTGGGGAGCACCAGTGCTTTTGGTAAAGAAGAAGGATGGATCGATGAGAATGTGTATCGATTACCGAGAGCTGAATAAGGTCACTATTCAGAATAAGTATCCTATTTCTCGAATTGATGACTTGTTCGATCGTCTACAAGGAGCAGCTGTTTTCTCCAAAATAGATCTTCGATCAGGATATCACTAAGTTCGAGTGAAAGCGGAAGATGTGCACAAAACTGCATTTAGAACTCGACATGGGCATTACGAATTCTTAGTTATGCCATTTGGAGTGACGAATGCACCCGCGATCTTCATGGATTTGATGAACAGAGTTCTGAGGCCGTTCATTGATTCTTTTGTCGTGGTGTTTATCGACGATATCCTCGTGTACTCCAAGTCAGAGGAGGAGCACACCGAGCATCTGGCAGCAGTGTTGAAGAAGCTGGAAGAGCAGAAGTTGTATGCTAAGTTATCCAAGTGTGATTTCTGGAAATCTGAAGTGGCATTCCTAGGTCACATCCTTTCTAAGGAGGGAGTTGCAACTGACCATCAGACGATAGAGGCAGTGAGAGATTGGGCTAGGCCTACTACAGTGAAGGAAGTCAGAAGTTTTCTTGGAATGACTGGATACTACAGGAGATTCATTCAAGGTTTTGCTCAGATAGCCGTGCCGCTTACTGGTCTGACCAATAAGAATGTGAACTTCAAGTGGACTGAGCAATGTGAGGCGAGCTTTCAGGAGTTGAAAGAGAAGCTGACTACTGCACCTATTTTGGCTTTGCCTAGAGCAGGTGTTGAGTATGATGTCTATAGCGATGCTTCACATCGTGGGCTCGGTTGTGTCTTAATGCAAGAAGGAAGAGTAATCGCTTATGGGTCTAGGCAACTACGACCGCATGAGAAGAATTACCCGACTCATGATCTGGAGTTGGCTGCGATTATCTTTGCTCTGAAGCAATGGAGACACTATGTGTACGGTGAGAAGTTGAATATGTACACGGACCACAAGAGTTTGAAGTACATATATCAGCAGAGGGATCTGAATTTGAGGCAGCAAAGATGGTTGGAAGTGCTTGCGGACATGCGACCTGAGATTAAGTATCATCCTGGGAAAGCTAATGTTGTTGCTGATGCACTTAGTTGCAAGAGCAGTTTAGCCAGTTTGATTACAACTCAGAAGCATCTGATTGAGGAATTGGACCGAGCAGGTATTGAAGTTGTCTTGCAAGGATTGGGAGCATCTTTGGCTCAGTTGAGGCTTCAGCCTACTTTGAATGTAAGGATCATTGCAAGTCAGGAGGTTGATGCTGATATTTTGGAGATGAAGGAGCAGGTTGGTGCTGGCAGGTTGCCCGGATTTCAAATCAGGGATGGAGTGCTGTGGTTTGGAGAGAGATTATGTGTTCCGAATCAGGCGGACCTGAAAGAGAGTATTCTTCGGGAGGCGCATGCTACTCTTTTGTCAGTACATCCTGGAAGTACTAAGATGTACAAAGACATCAAACAACATTTTTGGTGGTCAGGTTTGAAGCGGGATGTGGCTGAATTTGTGGCGAAGTGTGAGGTTTGTCAGCAAGTCAAAGCCGAAAATCAGAGACCCGGAGGTTTATTACAGCCGTTACCTATTCCGGAATGGAAGTGGGATAATATCAGTATGGATTTCATTACGGGATTGCCTAAGAGTCCTAAAGGCAATGATGCGATTTGGGTTATAGTCGATCGACTAACCAAGTCCGCTCACTTTTTGGCGATGAAACTCACGGCTTCGATGGACAAGTTGGCTGAGTTGTATGTTGGCGAGATCGTCCGACTTCATGGAGTTCCGTCAACTATTGTGTCTGATCGAGATGCGCGATTTACTTCGCATTTCTGGAGGAGTCTTCAGACAGCTTTGGGTACCAAGACAGATTTCAGCACTGCTTTTCATCCGCAAACCGATGGACAGACCGAGAGAGTCAACCGTATTCTTGAGGATATGCTTCGGTGTTGTATACTAGATTTTGGAAGCAGTTGGGAAAGGCATTTACCTTTGGTAGAGTTTTCCTACAACAACAGTTTTTAGGCTAGCATCGGGATGGCGCCGTACGAAGCTTTGTATGGCAGGAAGTGCAGGACTCCTGTTTGTTGGTTTGAAGTTGGGGAGCGTCAGTTGTTTGGTCCTGAGCTTGTGCATCAAACTTCTGAGAAGATTATTCTGATCAGGAAAAGGTTGGTAGAAGCTCAGAGCAGGCAGAAAAGCTATGCAGACAACCGGAGAAGGGACCTTGAGTTTGAGGTTGGTGACTTCGTCTTTCTGAAAGTATCACCCAGTAAAGGTGTGGTTCGATTTGGCAAAGGCAGGAAGTTAGCCCCGAGGTTTATAGGCCCGTATAAGATATTGAAAAGGATCGGGAAAACTGCTTATCGGCTTGAATTACCGGAAGAGTTGTCTCAGGTGCACAATGTCTTTCATGTGTCTATGCTGAGATGTTACATTCCAGATCCGAGTCATCATTTGCCTGAAGTGCCGGAAGGTTTGCAATTGGATCTGAATTACATCAAGTCTCCTGTCGAGATTGTTGACCGTAGAGAGAAAGTCTTGAGAAATAAGACGATACCGATGGTCAAGGTAGTCTGGAGAAACCATTTGGTTGAAGAGGCTACATGGGAGTCTGAGGAGAGGATGTTGAAGGACTATCCTGAGCTTTTTGCTTGATTGTATCTTTGTATCTTCTGTTCTTGTTGTGAGTGTTATATTTTTGTTTTCTCGCTCTTGACTGTAGTTCCGGGGACGGAACTATTCTAAGGAGGGAGTGTTGTAATGCCCTGATTTTTCATTTAATGAAAAATTATTTTATTTTGCACGTAGTGTGCACGTGCAATATTTTGGGTTGAATTAAATCTTATAATTATTTTCATTGTGATGGGTATAAATATTTAAATTTGCACTTTCAAATTATTTTATGGATGAAAAGCCCTTTCTTTTAAAAAGCCTTTTCTTTTAAAAAGCCCAAAATGTAATTCATTTATTTTATTTTATAATAATTATTTTGGCCCATAAATTAAAGCCCATGGATTATTTTTATACAACTTGTTATGTAGAATACAATTTAAAGACTATTTTATTTTTATACAAAAATTTAATGTACTACTTTTGGACCTAGTTGCATGCACGTGCATTGCACGTACACGTGCAAAATGCACTCTTCTCTAGGCCGGTTGTGGTTCTTTTGGAGGGAAATCAAATTTTGTAATGGTGATCATGGTGTGGTGGTTACTAGGTTGTGGGTAGTTAATGTAACTCCTACTTTCATCCTAACCCTCCATCTTACAACCAACCAATTGATCCTAGCCCTCCATTCTCTTTGATTTTTAGTATAAATACCCCCCCCCCCCCCATGGCTAGTTATCTTCCAAATCTATAGTCTAAATTATATTTGTGTGAGTTAAAAGATTGAGTTGTGTGTAGGAGTTGTGCTTGCATTCAAGAAGGAGAGAAGGCCGGCTATCAAAGGGAAGGAGCTTTCGGTTTTGGAGTGCTTGGAGGCTTGTGCGCGTGTGTACAAGGAGGAGAAGAATTTCGTTGCCAGGACTTTCGTCTAGGAGGCTGCTAGTAGTGTTTGTTCTCTCCAAATTAAGGTGGGTAAAATTTTCTATATTCTAATTAGGGATGCATGCTATATTAAATTGAATGAATGAGGCATGAAAAATATTAAAAAGAGTACGCTTTTAATTGGACATTGACCTATGAATTGATTGGAATGTGGGTGTGCAAATTGTATGTGATTTGAGTAGTAAAAATCTAAGTTGTATGGATTAATTATAACCATGGTTTGTTAAAGAAGGTCTCATTATCTACACCACAATTATATATACAAAGTTAGTAGATTGGCAATACTACTTCATGTGAATAAATAGATCTTTTGTGTTAATATGGGCATGAAGAAATTAAAATATAAGTTTGTATGTTGGATAAATGATTAAGGACAGAGAATTAATATGAAATTGGTTGATAAAGAGATTGGAATGCTAATTGCTAAGAAATGTCGAAAAGAGAAGAAAATGTGGTAAGGATAGTTGATATTTCGAATTAATGGTATGAAAATATGTTTTAATTGTTGAAAAAATTATTTTTTCATACTGATATGTAAATTAGACAAGAAATAATTAATCTGGAGTTGTACAGTAACTTTTATGAAAACAAAATGAAATGGGGACTAGTTGAACATCAAAACGTTTTAATAACAGAGAAAATGGTTTTAAAAAGAATTTCGAATTACTACTCGACAACCTGAGCGCGTAGCTCAATTGGTCGGAGTGCGCGGCCTGTTTCTCAGAGGTCACGGGTTCGAATCCCCTCAGTTACATACTTTGCATTTTTTTGAGGAAAAAAGGATTAAAGTGTGCGGCCGAGAGTATTTATTACTCTCAGTGTCCTTTATACCGTCTAGCACCTTGGCCTAGTGGTCTGTGCCTTGGCCGCTGTTCCTGGGGTGCTGGGTTCGAATCTTGTCATCGACAAGATTGAAAATTTTATTTTTTTGAATGTTTCGGTGGCCAAAAAAATTATGGAAAAAACATGACTATTCTCCTAAAAATATATGGGACTTTATAAAAATAATTTGGGAATTATTTGCATGAAATACACTATGATTTTAGAATAAAATGCATAAATAGAACTATGGTTCTATATGTACACTTTGTGAAAACTTATACCTTGCAAAAAGAATTTGAAATGAAGGATTAGAAGATTAATATAGTCGAGAAAGAAATTTTATTTTGTGATGGTTATGAATTATTCTCATATGTGAATAGCGCGAAAAATATTAAATACGAATATTCGTAGTGAAGTGAAATTTTGATGTGAAGTTGATAATCGATAAAGCATATGAATTTCATGTATAGTTATGGACTATTTGAACGAATTAGAAATCATGATTTGAAAAGAAATATACTTTTGAGTATGATGACTCAACATGGAAATTTATGAATTGGAAATGCTCATTTTGGAAATTATGAATTGAAAATTGAAACAAAAAGAGTAGCTAAGTCTCTCCCGGCATTTGGAAATAAATGAAATGAAAATTTGAAATGAAAGACCAAGGTTGGTCCTGTTTGAATGAATGAATAAGTTCGGTTTAGTGGAGAGGCTAACTCTAGAGATTTGATTTTTGTTCATGATTTTGATAAAAAACTAAGGATTAGTACATAGTGGAGAGGTGATGAAAGTAGGAGAAAAACACGAGTATGAGGGCCATCGGATTAGCGGTGTGAGAGTGATCCACAGGCTGCCTGCTTGATGCGTCAAGACATGGCGTGGGCACTACTCCAGAATTATCGTCCCGGTGGCGACGCTTGTGGGATGTTCGAGTGGCTATGGGTGGTTCCATTGTTCCATTGAGGATGCTGAATTGTCCATAGGTTGCCGGCTCGATGCGTCGTGTCAGTGCGTGGGATTCCCCTCCAGGTTGCCTGGACATGGGCTCGTAGATCATAGAACATATAAGATACCTACCGTAGTTACAGTAGTAGATTAAGTCATGGTTAGGGATTGAACCCTACAAAGACGAAGAACGATTAAAGGCTTTCCCTCGGACCTATGTAGTATGGGATGCATAGAATCCGAACAAGTGCGCATTAGTGTCATGTAATTTAAATAAATGCGTTAAGGATTAAGTGCACAATCACAACACGACATCAATAGGGTAGTCCCTTTAGTTTGAAATGTGACAAGTTTGTGTTTGCTAAATATGGAAAATTAAGTTATACTATTTCCGGCATAGAAAGGATGGCCGTGTATAATGATCGTCGTTGAATAAACTGACGTACCCACAGTCTTATATGCATGTAAATGGCTTGATAAAGATTAAAGAGGAACAAATGCTTAAAGATTACTCAGTGTTGTTGTATATTTATTTCATTGTTGTAAATTTTACTTCCGCTGTGCAATGTAAAGTGTAATATTGATGTAAACTCTGATGTAAAGTGAAAAGTTTAAATTTCCTTGTAAAATTGTACTAAAGGAAGCGAAAAGATCCTGTAGAACATCTCGAATTTAGTGTATTTGGGATTTGGGGCGTTACATGGATAGTGTGAAGTGCACCCTTACGTGGGACTACTTACCCATCTTAAGGGATGCTTACTTCATTCCTCAGGATTTCGAGCTGCTGGTGCCAAACCCAGGGATTCGCCCGACCACCGCGCTCGAACCGAGCTTCTGCATGTTCCCTGAGGACGCTTGTGTCTCGGGGTTGAGGCTTCCGTTGCACCCATTCATCAAGAGGGTGCTGAACTGAGGGGAGCTGAGCCCGATGGAGTATGGTCCCAACTTTTGGAAACACTTAGTGTGTTTTATTTTGAAGTGTCAGGAGAAGAGAATTACGCCGAGGCTGACCTATTTCTGAGCCATCCTGGGGATGAGCTCTCTTGGGGATCAGGAGGGGATTTTCTATCTTTCGCCCCGTCCCCACAAGAAGGTGATGCACGACCATCTGGACTCCATCAAGGGATGGAAAGAGAAATACTTCGTTGTCCAGAGCGAGCAGCTCTGGGACATCCCCACTGTTTGGAACTTCGGAAAGCTGAACCACAAGCCGCCGAAGCGAAGGGACCTGACTGAAAAGGAGTGGGCGAAGGTCGACAAGATCGTGGAGGGTCACAGCATTGGGTGGCCTCGCATCACAGAGCTACCCCTTGCTCGAGCCGGACTGAGCCCGGCTAACCCTATTATGTTTTTGTTTCCATTCTGTTTTTCTTTCAGCCTTTGCATTAACATGTTAACTTTTTCTTTTTGTAGAGATGCCTGCCAAGGAGCTTGATAACCGCAACGCTGTAGTGGCCCTGGCCGCCAAAAGAAGGGCCAAAGCGGCGAAGAAGGCCACCTTGGGGGTGGGGACGAGCCAGGTAGAGACTCCAAGGCCCGAGGAGATGACCCCGAAGAGGGTGAAGAAGCATCATCACCATCCATCGAGGTCGACGAAGGATCCGGAGGCGAGCTCCGATAGCAAAAAGGTTGCTGAGGTCGCGAAGGGGCCTCTCCCGCCGCTTCGACCGGACGCCACGAAAATAGTGGGTCGGCAGGGCATGAGGCCCTACACTCCCGACTGGGGGGTCAAGGCATGGGATACGCACCTCGAAGGCCCGGTTGTAGTAGAGGTAGTGGAGCACCTCGCTACCGAGCGGGATCGTATGGCCCTGGCGGTGGAGATGGCTAATACATCCTATACGAGGTTTGCTCAGGCCCACCTCGCGGTAAGTCTTCCTTCTGCCTGTTGGTTTAGTTTTGCGGAGAATTCTGCTAACTTGATCCTCCTCGGCCAGGCGATGCAACACGTGCAGCACTTTCACGAGTGCCTTGAGAAGGAGATCGCTGTCCAGAAGAAGAATGCCGAATGCTATTTTCGTGAGGCCACTAAGCTGAAGGACGAGCAGACGACAGCGGAGGCTGCCCTTGCTGTTGCCCAAGCCTAGCTGGTCTCCAACAAGGAGCATCATGAGAAAGAGCTGGCGTAGTTCAAGGCGAAGGCCAAGAAGGCTAGTGTTGAGGCGGCGATCGCCTTGGCAGATACCCTGATCGCCTTGCAGGATGAGGCTTATAACAAGGCCAGGGAGCATATCCTGCAGATTTATCCGGACCTTCAGGTCAGGCATCTCGACTATGGGTAGGGACCCGGAGCTTCCGCTGACACCACGCGGAGTGGAGGATGAGGAGCAGGGGAACGCTCGATTGGAGGTCGGGGGCGACCAAGGTGACAAAGAGGTGTCGTCCCCCTCCTAAACAGTAGTCTAGGAATTTTCCTTCTATTTTCTCTTTTTTTTTGTAATTGCCGAACGCGGACTGGCCACCGCCTTTTGTAGTACAAAATTTTTGAACTAATACAAAATGAATTTTTGGTCGATGCTACATGACTTGTGTTTTTAGTCTCTTCTGTGACCTGTTGTTTTCTCTGTCTTTTTGATAGACGCATTAGGTCCTTGGCGCCGACCTGGGTTCTGTCGAGGTCTCCTGGGTCCGAGCTGGGCTGGGGGCCATAGAGTGTGCTCTGGCTCACCAACGTAAACAGGCTCAGAACCGAGCGGCCGTAGTGAATTACTTCATGAACAAGTCTAGGGAGCTCATCTTGGAGGTCGCTCGTCTGAAGAAAGCCATAGCTGACCGAGACTGGTGGGTAGTTGAGACGAACGGGTCTATCTCGGATGCCTCGAGTGGGCGGTCGGCTTCGGAGTCTTTTCTTCGTAAGGCCGTTGTTGAGAAAGAGTTGGAGATCCGCAGGCTGAAGCTAATGCTAGGCGCTGGTCTAATCGAGGAGGCGAGCAATTCTGTACTAGGACCTTCTCCGACCTTTTTCTTGGAGGTGGCCCAGCCTGCTGATGCGGAAAGCTCTGTCATCGGAGTGCCTTCTCCGGTCGGACTGGCCGAGCCTGCGAAGATAACCGTGGGAAGCACCGAGTTTGAGTTTCAAGCCGAGCGATGAATGAGTTGTAAGCATTTCATTGTATTGGGCGGCCATTTCTGGCGCTCTATGAGTAATAAAAAATTATGACTTCTTTAACTTTGACGATTTATTGAGTGAGGGTGGGAGTGTAGCTTGAGATAGTTGCTAAGCTCGGCCTTGCGGGTGGTCGCTGTCGAGGCAAAAAGGCCGAACCGTAGTTTCTTGTAAGCAACGCCCAATGAGCGACGTTTCGCCTTCCGATAAACATTAATGGCGACATTTCACCTTCTGCCGTTTGGACTTCCCGATGTAATAAATGCGCTGCTCAGGGGTCTATATAATCCCCATCTCCTCACTGTTTTTCATCATAAATTGAGATTGACTCATCTGCCATAAGATTCGGGTGCTTGCCAAAATTAGAACTTTGGTCCGAGAGTTCCGAATTGGTGGCTCACCAATCACCCTCGAACAATTCGGGGTTATGGCTTTCAGGGCCGTAAACCCGAGTTGCTTGTGGGTGAGTGGTGGGTTGACCGATTGGTCCGGAAGCTCGATGAGAGTCCTGGGTCGGTGGCTTCCCTACCGCCCTTGAACAATTCGGGGTTTGGGTTCTGAAAGCCGTAAACCCCCAGTTGTTCGCGGGTGAGAGGTGGGTCAACCAATGGTCCGGGGCTCGGGGCGTTTGCTGAAGGTGAGCGCCCTAAATCTTTAATGGAAACTTTTGGAATGGACGTGGTCGAAGGTTGTCGCCAAGCATAATAGGTATGGCTTGAAAAAGCTAATGCCTTGCTCGAGGTCGAAATCGAGCCCACACGGATAGTACGGGTGTAGCCTGAGGTCATTGCCAAGTGCATAGGTTGATGGGTTTGAACAAACCCAAACCGTGCTCGAGGTCAGTGCCGAGCCCCCATACCTTAAAGAAGCCAGTGATGGGCGTAGCTGAACGTCCTCGCCGAGCGTAAAGGTCACATCGCTTTGAAGAAAGCCAAGGCCTTGCTCGAGGTCGAGGGCGAGACCCCACACTTGTTCTCAGGTAGATAGCACGGGTGTAGCTGGCGGTCATTACCGAGCGCATAGGTCGATGGGTTTGAACAAACCCAAACCGTGCTCGAGGCTGATGCCGAGCCTCCATACCTTAGAGAAGCCAGTAATGGGCATAGTTGATGGTTGTTGCCGAGCGTAAAGATCGCGTGGCTTTGAAGAAAGACATGGCCTTGCTCGAGGTCGATGACGAGCCCCCACACCTGTTCTCGGGTAGATAGCATGGGTGTAGCTGGTGGTCATCGTCGAGCACGTAGGTTGATGGGTTTGAACAAACCCAAACCGTGCTCGAGGTTGATGCTGAGCCCTCGTACCTTAGAGAAGCCAGTGATGGGCGTAGATGAAGGTCATCACCGAGTGTAAAGGTCGCGTGGTTTTGAAGAAAGCCAAGGCCTTGCTCGAGGTCGACGATGAGTCCCCACACCTGTTCTCGGGTAGATAGCATGGGTGTAGCTGGCGGTCATCACCGAGCACGTAGGTTGATGGGTTTGAACAAACCCAAACCGTGCTCGAGGATGATGCCGAGCCCCTATAGGGCGTAGCTGAAGGTCGTCGCCGAGCGTAAAGGTCGCGTGGCTTTGAAGAAAGCCAAGGCCTTACTCGAGGTCGACGACGAGCCCCCACACCTATTCTCGGGTAGATAGCATGGGTGTAGCTGGCGGTCATCGTCGAGCACGTAGGTTGATGGGTTTGAACAAACCCAAACCGTGCTCGAGGCCGATGCCAAGCCCCCATGCCTTGGAGGTGATTTTTTATGACTCGGGGTGCCTTCCGGGTGCTGAGCCCCAGGCTTGTAAGTGAGGTTTTTTATGGCTCGCAGTTTCTTCCGATCGCCGAACCCTAAGCTTGTAAGAGAAGCTTTCTGTGGCTCGTGGTTCCTACCGAGTGCCGAACCCTAAGCTCGTAACAAAAAATTTTTTGTGGCTCACGGTTTCTTCCGAGTGCCGAACCCTAAGCTCGTCAGAGAAGCTTTTTGTGGCTCGCGGTTTCTTCTGAGTGCCGAACCCTAAGCTTGTAAGAGAAGCTTTTTGTGGCTCGCGGTTTCTTCCGAGTTCCGAACCCTAAGCTTGTAAGAGAAGTTTTTTGTGGCTCGCGGTTTCTTCCGAGTGCCGAACCCTAAGCTTGTAAGAGAAGATTTTTGTGGCTTGCGGTTTCTTCCGAGTGCCGAGCCCGAGACATGTTTTAAAAAAAAAGCTAATACGAAGACAAAGCTTGTTTTAAGAAAACTGGCATAAATACAACATTTTTGAACATTACAAAAACAAGGCACGACGTGCCGATTACATCTTTCGTACTTTACATTGGCAATTGAGGCTAATCCTACCCTTCTAGGAATTTGATATGGTGTTCTGCGTTCCAGGGCCTCTTGACAGCCTTGCCTTCTGGGTCGGTTAGGCGGTACGTGCCCGGGCGTACGACTTCAGATACCTTGTACGGGCTTTCCCAGTTTGGGGCCAGTTTTCTCTTTTGGCTGGGGTTGGATACCGCCAGCTTCCGGAGGACGAGGTCCCCCAACTTGATGTCGGTAGGATGCACCTTTTTGTTGTAGAACCTTTCGATCCTCTGCAGGTAGGTGTTCCTTCTGATGGCAGACTTTTCCCTGACCTCGTCTATGAGATCCAGGTCGGCACGTAGTTGTTCCGAGTTGCCTGCTACGTCGAAAGCCATGATCCGGGGCGAAGGGAGCCTGATCTCCAGGGGGATTATGGACTTCGTGTCGTATGTCATATTGAATAGCGACTCTCCCATGGGGATTCGTTTCGTCGTTCGGTAGGTCTAGAGAACGCTTGGCAGCTCGTCGACCCATAACCCCTTGGAAGAGTTATCAAGTTGTTTCTTGTGATCGTCAAGGATCTGGCGGTTCGCGTTCTCGGCCTGGCCATTTGACTGTGGATGGCATACTGAAGAAAAGCACTGCTTGATCCCAAGATTTTCGCAGAACTAACAGAAATTCTTGCTCACAAATTGAGTCACATTATCTGTGATGAGTACTTGGGGAATCTCGAACCGGCAGACAATGTGCTTCTAGAAAAATTGTTGGGTCTGCTGCTCGGTGATCGTGGCCAGAGGCTCAGCCTCGATCCACTTTGTGAAGTAGTTGATCGCCACTATGAGACTTTCGTTGGCCCGTTGCCTTCGAAAATGGGCCTACCAGATCCATTCCCCACATAGCAAAGGGAGTAGGACTGGCCAGGGAGCGGAGGTTCGCTTGCAGAGCTCTTTTCACCGGGGAGAACCTTTGACAGGGGCCGCACTTCTTTACCAGGGCCAGGACATCTTAGAGAATTGTGGGCCAGTAGTATCCATGATTCAGAGCCTTTCGTGCAAGCGATCGGCTTCCCATATGGCACCCGCCGATTCCTTCGTGGATCTCCTTGAGAGCGTATTTTGCCTGGTCGGGGGTTAAGCAGTGGAGGTAGGGTCTTTCGTCTATCGTGGTGTATGACCTTTTGAAGAGGGTCTTGCTGATCATGGCAAACCTTTCTAAATGGACCCTGACCCACCTTGCCTTGGCTCGGTCTTCGGGGAGCTCTCCTTTAATTAGAAACTTCTTGATGGGAGTGGTCCAATCGTCAGGATGAGTTCTGTCTTCGATGCAGAGGTCTCGGGGAGGTCAGTACTCGACTTCAGGAGTACTTCGATCAGGACGGTGCGATCGAGACCCTCGAAGGATGAGAAGGATAACTTTGACAGAGCGTCGGCCTGGGTGTTCTGTTCTCTGGGGATCCTTAAGACTGCAGATTCGTCGAAGGATGCCAATAGCCACTGGACCACGGCCAAGTACCTGATCATCCGATCGTCACGGGTCTCGTACTCTCTAGTGATCTGATTCACCATAAGATGCGAGTCGCTAAAGGACCTGATGTGTCTGGTGCCCGCTCGATGCGCCAGGGTGAGCCCGGCAATCATGGCCTCATACTTAGCCTCATTGTTAGAGGCTAGGAAGTTGAGGCGGAGGCAATATTGAAGGAGGAAACTGTCAGGACCTCGCAGAATGATGCCCGCACCACTCCCCGCTTCGCAGGAGGAGTCGTCGATGTAAACTTCCCACATCTGGTCGGCCTCCCCACTTTCGGGTTGCTCGGAGATGGTGCATTCTGTGATGAACTCGGCGAGGGCCTGCCCTTTGATGGCCGTCCTTGGCTGATAACCGATGCCATATTGACTGAGCTCGATCGACCATTTGACCATTCGTCCAGAGCTCTCGGGTTTGTAAAGGATGGCCTTCAGAGGTTGGTCTGTGAGCTGTTCTAATAGGTAAGTCCTATATCCTAAAATCACCTAAATTGAATGCGCCTAGAAATAGGGACGTAGCTTCCGTGCGGCCATGACCAAGGCATATGCTACCTTTTCTATTTTTGAGTATCTGGTCTCGGCGGCGAGCAGAACCTTGCTCACGTAGTATAGCAGGCTTCTGGACTCCGTCTTCTTCTCGGACGAGAACAACACTGAGCACATTCTCCGAGGCAAAAAGATAAAGTCAGAGTGGCTCGCTTGGTTCGGGTTTGCTGAGGAGAGGAGGGTTGGTAAGGTACTCTTTCAATTAGGCGAATGCCTCTTGCTGCTGAGTGCCCCACTCGAAGCCTCCGATTCTGCGCAAAGCCTTGAAGAATGAGAGGGACTTCTCTTCGAACTTGGAGAGGAAACAGCCGATGGCCGCCAGTTTTCCCGTGAGCCTTTGGACTTCTTTGGTGTTTCTAGGAGAGGCCATGTTTATTATGGCCTGGATTTTCTAAGGTTCGCCTCGATGCCGCGCTGGCTGATGACGAACCTGAGGAATTTCCCTGAGGAGATGCCGAATGCACACTTCTCCGGATTGAGTCTCATATTGGAGGTCCGAAGGACCCCAAAGGCTTCCTCCAGGTAGGTGACGTGGTCCTGGCCCCGTTCGCTCTTGATGAGCATGTCGTCGATATATACCTCCATGTTGCGACCGATTTGATTCTTGAAGACTCGGTTGACGAGCCTCTGATAAGTAGCACCGGCATTCTTTAGCTCGAAGGGCATAACCCAGTAGCAATAAAGACCTTGGTCCGTGACGAAGGATGTCTTGGCTATATCAGAGGGGTACATTCGGATTTGGTTGTATCCTGAGAAGGCATCCATGAAAGAAAGGAGCTCATGACCCAACGTTCCGTCGATCAGAGCATCGATGTTGGAGAAAGGGAACAGATCTTTGGGGCACGCCTTGTTGAGGTCGGTAAAGTCAATGCTGATCCTCCATCTCCTGCTCGGCTTTCTGACCATCACGACATTCGCTAGCCACTCAGGGTAGCTGACCTCCTGTATGAAACAAGCGGACAAGAGTTTGTCCACCTCTACTTTCACTGCCTACTGCCTCTCCGGGACAAACTTTCGTCGCTTCTGGATGATCGGCTTCGAGCCAGGGATCACGCTGAGTTTGTGCATGATCAAGTCTTCAGAGATCCTGGGCATATCGGAGGGCTTCTAGGCGAAGAGGTCGACATTGCGGCAAATGCAGTCAATCAGGTCGGTCTTGAGGTTGGGTGCAAGGGAGCATCTCACGCCGAACCACTTTGACGTGTCCCCTATCTCGAACGAGACTTCTTCTAGTTCATCCGCCGGCTAAGGTTCGGGTCGGCTCCTTTCGGGCTGCAACTCAATGGCGTCCAGGGGAAACACACCACCACCGACTGCCGTCATATAGCACGAATGCGCTGCTTCCTGGTTTCCTCGGACGACTCTGACACCTGACTTGGTGGGGAATTTCAGCTATTGGTGGTAGGCCGAGGGAACAGCTTGGAGGGAGCAGAGCTCTGGTCGGCCGGGGATGGCATTGTAAGTTGCCTTGACGTTCACAACCATGAAGTCCATCGACTCGGTCCGTCTGTCAGGGGTCGTACCGGTGGTGACGTCAAGGTCACGATCCCCTCTGTTGGCACCAGGATGCGGGAGAATCCATGCAGGGTATATCCGGCAGGCTTTAGCTTATCCCGGGAGAGTTTAAGGTTCTCGAATGCTTCCAAGAAGATAATGTTCACCGAGCTCCCATTGTCCACGAGGATCCGACGGGCTTCATAGTTCACCATGCTGAGGCTGATGATGAGCGCATCGCAGTGCAGAAGCCGAACTCCCTCCAGGTCTTCCCCCGAGAAGGAGACAAGGAGTTGCTGGACCTGGGGGGAAGGGAGACGCTGGACGGCATTTACCTCTCAGACGAATGCCTTGCGGGAAGTGTTGGACTCTCCTCCCATGGGCCCTCCGTGGACGCAATGCAAGATGGCTTGACCCTCGGTTCCTTCAGGCTTGGGGTTTCGCTCGGGATGCAGTTTGGGATGTTCGTGGAGGAGGAGAAGGCCTCCGGTTCCTCGTGTCCCTTTGATCCCGGGCGTCTTCTTGTTTGAATTCCCGGAGGTACCCTCGTTAGATGAGGGCCTCGATTTCGTCCTTGAGGGCGTGGCAGTAGTCGGTGTCGTGCCCATTGTCCGAGTGGAAGCAGTAGTAGAACCCCTGATCCTTTTTCTTGTTGTTGGCCAGTCGAGGGGGGACCTGGACGAGGCCCTATCTTCGATTGCTAAGAGGATAGTTGATACGTTCTGCATCAGCAGTGTGTACCTCTCGAAGCATGGGACCGGAGGGACCCTCTTCGTGATGGTCCTGTCTTTTGGGACCTTCTTAGCCTGCTCTGCCTCGTCAACCTTGCACTTCCCCTTCCCCGGGACTTCTTTGGCACTTTCTGGATTTAGGGCCTCCTCGGCCCGGATGTACTTTTCGACCTGACTGAGATGGTCAGGAAAGTCGAGGGGAGGCTTCTTTGCCAGGGATGCCTTCAGCTGGCCGTGCCGGACGTTGTGCCGGAATGCTGCTGATGCGACCCCAGTGTCGAGGGAGGATACCGACATTGTCTCCGTAGTGAACCTTCGGACGAACTACCGGAGTGACTCTCCTTCCTTCTGTCGGAGGTCCAGTAGGGATGCGCTCGTCTTCTCAGCTTTTCTGTTGGTTACGAAGTAGGCCCGAAAATTGGCCTCCAGCTGATCGAACGAGTAGACCGAGCCCGGGACGAGCTTGGAGAGCCATTCCCGAGCTGGGCCCCGAAGGGTGGCAGGGAAAGCACGGCGCAGGAGGGGATCTGAAGCACTGTGAATCATCATGAGGGTCTTGAAACCCTCCATGTGATCAGCAGGATCACCCTCGCCGTCATAGGTCTCGAATTGGGGAGGTCATAAATTCCTTGGTTATTCTGCTTGTAGGATTGCAGCGGAGAAAAGGGGTCAGGTTGGTCTGTGACCCTGAGCCGGCCTCGCACCGCCATCGCCGAAGTGGTCGAGGCGGTTCTCCATTTCCTGGAGGCATTTTAGGATGTCCTCGTCATACTCCGGTGGGACTGTCGGGCCGCAGGACGTGCTTGCCTTGACATCCAATTGCGAGTGAGAGCGGTGGAGCATCTCGTTGACAGGGGTCCCCAGGATGGCCTCCATGATCTCTTTCTGGAAGTCTTGGAACTCCCGTTGGGTGACTGGAGCCCGTTCATCCGGGTTGCGTTGGGGCGGCGACCTTCAGTCGATGCGGCTGAGCGACGGCTCCCTCTCTCGGGGCGGAGGTTTGGGACGGTTCAGGACGGAGTTGGAAGCAGCCCCTCCCCTAGTTCGACTTGTCTGTTGCTTCTGGATGACCCGACGTAGGTCGGGTATGACCGAGCGAGAGGTGCCCGACTGGTGTCCGAGGCTGACCCTCGAATTGCTGGATCCATGAGTGTCAGCGGGGACGTCCTGAGGCAGAACGTCCTAGTAACGTGTAGAGGTGACAGCTCTCCTGGGCTTGGGTGCCATGTGAGCTCGGACTGATGGGATGCCATTGATGGTTAGGTTCGGACTGGTGTCCGCACCTTCGTTCCCACAGACGGTGCCAACCTGATGCAGGTTTGTTTTTGGGGGGTGACTGCACCAGGTGTGAGTTCTTCTTGATTTGTATTTTTGTGGAAGCTTTAGTGCGGATGATACGCCTGACCCTCAGCCAGTGGGGATGGCTCGGGAGTAGGCGGGAGCGAGGTGGAGGTCGGATGCTCGGCTCGGATCTGGAGGCTCAGATCCGAAAGTCTCGTGTACCCGCACTCGGCCTAGGAACACCGGGGTTGGTCCCGGTGGCAAGCCCTCCAACAATCTAGTCAGTCACTGAAGAGTTACAGTAACTAGAATTTTTAGAGGGGGAAGATTGATTACCTTTTGAAGGGGTAGAGGGCCTGGTATTTATAGGCAGTTCCGACTAGGTGTGGACCCGTTTGGGGCCGGGTCTGGATCTGATTGCCCGTGGGCCTGACGCGGCGGAAGCCCAGGTGGTTTAGGGGCTGACGTGGCGGGAACCCGGGCGGTTTAGGGCTGACATGGCAGATCTGATGATCTGGGGTGAACACCTTTTGAGGGGATCCTGTGGCCCAGGAGGGGCCATGTCATCTGACCCATATCAAACACTATGGTTATCTACCCAGAGAAAATGGATTTTTTTACCGTACTAAGCCACTTTTTAAAACTATTTGCAAAAGTAGAAAATGTCCCAAATAACTGTCAAGATTGAGTTCAGTCCTTGCCACGTCAGGAGCGATCGCTATTCCTATTAACGACATCTTCCTTTCGAAGATTGCTAATGGGAATAGAAAGTGCTCGTATAACTTTTTTTTATTTAATTTTTTTGTTTGTTGCCGATATTCCCATCAGCGGCTACAACCTATGTGAAGTCGTTGATGGGCATAGCAATTTAATTTGAATTTTATTGAGACACTTAGCTCATTCCAGAGAGAGTGTTCTCTGAAAAAAAAAACACCAAACAAAAAATCCTAAAATAAGGTAACTAGTGGGAATAGTGACCTCGGTATATTGTGGCCACTAGGGCCGCAAATGAATCGAGTTGTTCACGAGCTATTCGGCTCGAGCTCGGTCAAAGCTCGACTCGAGACGAGCTCGAGCTCAAAAATCGAGCTCGATAGCTTAACGAGCCGAGCTCGAGCTTGGGTTTTTTTAAATTTTAGGCTAAGCTCGCGAGCTGTTCGGCTCGGATTCGGTCAAAGCTCGGTCAAAGCTTAGCTCGAACCGAGCTCGAGCTCAAAACTGAGCTTGATTCCTTAACAAGCCAAGCTCGAGCCGGAAGATATTCGGCTCGGCTCGATTGCAGCCCTAGTGGCCGCTGTTCCCACTAGCGGCCACAAGTGGGACCCGACCATTAATAAAAGGTTGGACTCTCACTCACTCTCTGTCCACCATATTTTATTTATTCTTTTTCTTCTTCATCTTCATCTTCTTCTTTTTCTTCCCCAACTCCAACTCTGAATCCCCTTAACCCCCAAAACTCTGAAACCCTAGCATGCACATTTACACATCTCCATCATCCTCCAAATCCGAAATCCCAAAATCCAAGCTCAATTTTCAAAACATTAGCTCCTCCACCTTTTCACGTCCTCTCTCTCTCGCTGATGCCGGTGCCTTCCAACCAAATTGGGTCATCGTACCAAGTATGCTCTACTCTACCTTTTTGATCTTCTATAACAATTGAGTTTGTGTCATGGCGAGATTATTGGTTAACTTCGTGGGTTATATTTGTAAATGTTGGGTATAAATTAAATGTGTGTTAGAGGAAACCATAAATTTCCAAGATACTGGAATTGCATTATTGCTTGTTTGAATATATATTAATGAAAATAGCTAGGTGTTGTGAACGATTGATTCATAATAATTCGCATAGGCTTCCATACTTCATATTTGGTTAGCTTAAGATTAGTGTAAGTATGTTATGTTTTTGAGTGGATAATGAACCGCAAATTCGTCCCTTCATGTATAAGTATGGACTACAAAATTCCTATTTGGTTATATTATGTGGGTGAAATACTTCGAGACCCAAAGCTAGGGGCTTTTCATAGGGGTGTTGAACTGGAAATAGTTTGGGCTCATCGGAATATCACAAGGCAAGAATTAGTAGATAAGGTCTACGAATTAAAGAACTGGGATAGAGGTGAATGTAGTGTTAAAATTATAGCTCGGTATGCAGCTGGAAAAGGAGTGGGACAGTATTTTATTGTGGTGCTTATAGTTGTTGATGACGCTTTTATTCTTCTGATTGTAAGATTAGTTGATTCGAGCTCCTATTGGACTGCATTTGAGTTATATAGAGAAAATCAAGATTCATAACGGTCAGCCACATGTTATTCGTGAGTCAAGCCCTGTACATGAAGTGTCGGCTTGAGTCTCAATTATCCTCCGGAATAGCATGCAAGATTGTCGCCTCCACATGAAGACATATTCATAATTCCAACACAACCAAATTCTTCAAAATATGAGCTACCACGTCCTTCTTGTTTGATACGCACTCTTGTGGAAAACATTATTCAATCCTTCTATCATGCTACTGTTAACAATGAGTTATTAGAAGACGAAGAAAATGAAGAAGACGTGGTAGATGTAGAATACGATGAAGATGAAGAAGATGTGCATCTAGATGATAACGTCGATGACGTTGAGGACTTGCAACATGATGTACAACACGTGAACCCTTGACTCAATTTCTGAGTGCAAGCTGTATCTGAATTTGAATCGATTGACTGGGTTAACAATGCGAGGATATATCACTTTGGTCAAGAGTCATGTGGCTCATCCGACCCATGTGAATTGTACATTGGGAAAAAAGTTTCAACCAAAGATGATGTGCAATATGTGGTGAAGATGTACTCCATTAATTCGTCATAGTGAAATCAACCAAAACTGTATATTCTGTGAATTGCAAATTGACACCAAAGGTTTGTACAAAAGATAAGCGGGCAACAAATTCCGATGTGGTAGAAGTAGGTTGTCTATGGAGATTGCGTGCAATCATTCCAAAAGGGCAAACAAGTTTCACGGTGAAAAAATTGCAAGAGCTACATACATGTCTCAATCCCACATTGAATTAAGACTATAGGAAAGTTGATTCTAAGCTAGTTTCAAATTTGATTTTGAATGTTGTGTAGACACAATTAGGATTACACCAAAGAAAATTGTTGAGATAGTCTTGCTTCAATACAATTATAAGGTTTCTTACCATAAGGCGGCAAGCAAAATAGAAAGCTATTGAGAGGTTGTTTGGAAGATTTGAGAAAGCGTATATGAAGTTGCCTGCTCTTTTATCAGCACTACAAGCATCAAATCCCAACACTTATGTCCATTGGGATAAGGTTACATCCGATCATGGAGAGGAATTTTCAAGAGAGTATTTTGGGCATTTTTGTCTTCAATTGAAGAATTTAAGTCTTGCAGATTGGTTATTGTATTAATGAAATTCATTTGTATGGAAAATACAATAGTTGTTTATTGATAGCTGTTTCATTAGACGCAAATGATCAGCTATTTCCATTTGCGTTTGCAATAGTAGATGGAGAGAGTATAGAAAGTTGGACTTAGTTCATGAGTTGTGTTCGATACTTTATCACCGATTGCTAAGGGTTAAGTGTTATTTCTGGTCGTCATGTGGGTATCTTGTTGTGCATGGAGCTGCAAAATGGATCATGGAATGAGCCACATGCATATCATTGTTATTATACGTAGCATTTTGCTACCAAAATTTTAGCATATTCAGTAACAAGGCTTTAAGGAATAAGATGAAGGTAGTAGCATGTCAAAATTAGCAGAAAAAGTTTGAGAAAAAATTGGCAAAGATTGAAAAAGTAGAAAACGAGGCCGTTAATTGACTCAAGGATAAACTAATCGAGAAGTGGGCACTTGTTGCATATGGAAGACGTCGATATGGCATAATGACTGAATTTATCAGAAATTTTCAATTCTGTTTTGAAGGGAGTTCATAGTTTGCACGTGACGGCAACTGTGGAGATGATATTCTAATGTCTCAATAGTTACTTTACCGAATGTCATTAATAGGTATAGAAGCTTATAAGTGAAGGGAAGATTTGGGTTCTGCGAGTTCAAGAAATTCTCTGTATACGACGTGAGAGAGCTAATATGCATGAGGCTATAATGTTTCATCATAATCCTAGTGTATTTCAAGTAACAATTGGTATTTGAGTTGAATATGGCCAGCAAAATGGTGAAAATTTGCATACCGTTGACCTGCGAGTGTGCATTTGTACTTGTCGGAAATTCCATCTCTACCACATTCCATGTTCTCATGTACTGGTATCTTGCGCAACTCGGGCTGTTGATTACCGACTTTATGTTAATCCATTTTATTGTACCAATTTCTTAACACTTACTTGGACACTCACATTTTATCTTACGCAAGACCATGCATATTGGCATGTCCAACGTGAACCGAAACTCATAGCTGATGCAATGCTTAGAAGATGTAGGAAATGTAAGCTGGGATGGCCTGATGGAGTCCGAACTATCGAAGCACTCGGTCCAGATAGTACATCTGTACGACACTAAAGTTGACGAGTGAGACTCTCATCAACCATAGCTCCCTATGTGTCGTTCAAATATCTGGTAGCCTCTCCAATCTCTCGGGCATGTATGACTCCCATATGACGAACTCCTCTCGCAACATATCGTGCTCGTCTCTATAGTAAGTCACCACCCAACATGGGTTATCTCTCCACGTATATACCCCAGCCTAGTATACCCCAATGGGAGCCAACATTGCCTGATTCGCTGCATCTATCACCTACCTCTATGTCTGCCTACACATATGGGGTCGTCCGAGATGTAAGTGTTCACAACACCAAACTTATAGTATCGTCATCGGACCTATCATCTCCTTCGAACTCATGTTACAAGGATGCTAATGCAGCACTACTCCAGCTGTACTGGATAGCTCAACTTAGGTCAGCGATTAACGGTAGGTACATGAGTAGGCACGACATCACTTGTGGAGTTAGGGAAGATAACACCTCCAAATAGTGTCATTAAGTAGGCTCGGGTGTAGCACTGGACTTGATACTCAGACGAATCATTGTTTAAGAAATTCTCGAAGTACTCTTCAGCTATGATATTCGGATAGACACTCCATCAAATGTATTCTCACTTGGTGGAACGAGCACCTCCATATCCAACGTCACGGTTCCAGTGATAGCCAGCCCATCAAACAGAAGTCTTGAGATGACCGCAATGTACTGAAGTGTCATGATTATCCCTTTTACGGGGAGATGGAACGAATGAGTCTCCGGCCACCATCGCTCGAGAAGAGCTATTAGTAGATGATAACCGAGCATCATCTTCCCCATCAATCCAAATCTGTAGAAACTAGCCTCGACTAGGATGTTATGTGCTTGTGGGTGCATTGGCAACGTCAAGTGCGTATGGAAACTACACTCCTTGTATGTACCTTCTCACATGTAGCGCCCCCGAATTTCCAATATAATATCTCAGAAATACATGGCACAATTCCCAGCATCTACCTCAATGTAATAGTAAACATAGCCAAAACACAGAACAATTTTTCAACTTTTATTACATCCACTGTGTTTACAAAACACAGTGGAAATTAAACACCTTGAATTACAATTTCTTTCCTTTACAACACATTCTTTACAATTTACATAAGCCACATTATCATTCTACCACATGAATCCAAATCCCAAGCTAATGGTACCTACCTGTAAAATATGAGGCTAGATATAACCTTAACCCCCAAAACTACAGGGGTCAGCCATAACGGTGTGAGTGACATCAAAAGAAATACAACATGAATAAAACATAAAGAATATAGTCATAAACAACATATATCAACAGTAATAATAATGGAATATGAAATAACAATAAATAAAACATGAAAACGTCAAGTGAAACTAGACTAAGTGTCAAGTGTAAGAAAACAAAAAAACAAACATGCATAAAACCAAGTCAAGAAAACACAAATGCAGGATGATGACTCTCTAATGCATATTTGTCGGATTCTATGCATTCCATACTACATCGGTCTGGTGCAAGCCCTTGTCGTTCTCCACTTTATAGGGTTAAATACCTCGTTATGCAACTAATCCTACTATGATGATTACTACGAGATTTAGATAAGCTGTGAGTATCTAGCCCATGCCTCGATAATTTCGGAGGTCAATCTCTATCCATAGATAATTCCGGAAACTATTTCACTCACATCTAAGACCCCACACCAAAAGCTATGGCACCTCATCACACGAATACCCCATGAGCGTCGCCTCGACCCCAATAATTTCGGAGATCAATCCCACACCACAGGTAATTCCGGAGAATCTTTCACACACACCTCAATAATTACAGGAATTATCTAACACAGCAGATCATACTGAGGTCCATAACCCACGTTTGCACTAATTTCATCATATCAACATCTAGTCCATGTCCTTATCTTAGTAAGTTAATTAATTAATTACGAATCTCCTAGAGTTGGTGTATCCTATCGGACTTAACTCAACTGATCAACAACAAAGCCACAATTGGCCTAACCTAATCTCAACTGCCGATGTACTAGGGTCCCACTCACCCACTAGAGACTGACAACTCAACCATCAACACAAAATCTTTCATTTAAAACTCTCAATTCCATTATCAATGCTCTCATATTAAGAAAACATCTTACAAACCAACAAATCCAAATTCATTTAATACACTCACAAATTTCTGAACTAAAATAAAGTATTAAATCTATTAAATAACTGAAAATCATATTTTGAAGTCGTGGAACGTCACAAAACATCAATTTCTTCGAAAACCATATATCTTTCGTTTAATAAAGCCACAGTACACAATTTAAAATCTATTAAATCAAAATGTAACCCTCTGTAAAATACTATAATCTGTACTAAAAACATCATCAAAAACAGTAGATCAATAATCCATAATATCGAAGAAATAATCGTTCAAGAAAAACGAAGAAAACCCAAGATACTAACAGTAGACCGTCAGAACCAGTTCAAAAGCGAACGGTCGAATGTCAAGCCAAAATCCAAAAACCACAGAATTGACAGTCAACCGACATTGTTTGAGTTCAAAACAGAGCAGTCGACTGTCATGTTCGAAAAATGACAGCTTTAATATTCGTGCACTTTTTAACTCATACTTCGTTAAATCTTTGTAAAATGATAAATTTGGAAATAAACTTCCTGAGATGATCAAATACAACTTGTATAACATACTAGAGTTTATAAAACACATCAAAATCTCATCAAGATCATAAAAGAGCAATTTTTATAAAATCCTTCACAACAGCAAAACCATAAGTGTATGTGTGTGTGTGTGTGTGTGTGTGTGTGTGTGTGTGTGTGTGTGTGTATATATATATATATATATATATATATATATGTTTATATAAGTGTTCAAGCATCATTTAAAGCATAAAAATTCATCAAATAGGAGTTGTGTAATGTTTCAAACTAGTCTCAGCATCAAAACAAATCAGATTCAATCGAAAAACTTCTCAAAACACAAAAAGTCAAGTTTTGGCAGAAACTCATCAGACCCAAAATCAAATACTCAACTCAAACTCAAAACTTGATTCTTTTTTATCCAAAAACACTTCCACAACTGGTTATACACATACCCCGCTGACTTCATCAGTTCCCCATGAATATAGGTGAATACAACATGTATTAATCGAGTTCTTTTCATCAAAACTTCTCAAACAGACCATATACCTAATATACACAGTAAAGACCCAAATTTTGTTCACTTTTTGCAATGAACATCATACAACTCATTTTACTCAATCAAATCAGTAAGTGTATGAAAGAAAGCAACCTACTCATGATTTCTATTAGGTTCTTAACAATCTCAAATCATCTATATGGTGTTTTAATCATCAATAGCATAGTTTTCCCGAAAAGATTCAATCTTTAGTCATACGTCTTTTAATAAACTCATTATCATCACACAATCTCCTAACATGCTTTCTAATAGACAAATCATCACATAAAACATGCATACAATGACAAGAAATCAAATATATGTCACTCACCTTATTGAAGAATCAATCAAAATAATAAAGAGAATAAGAAAACTCCTTCCGTTCGCAAGAAAATCAAGATCTTGGCTTCGAAACTCCAAGGAATCAATAATAAAGAAAACCCTTTGTGTACTGCAGCAAAGAGACGGCTGCACTCTCTTTATATTAGGTCAGAAATCAGGTTATTAGGGTATTGAGTAGATTTTGCAAAATATCCCTTTTGAATATATATTTACATATATAAATCTTTATACTAGGAAATTAGATTAACCAATTCAATTTAGATTAAAAATAAAAAATAATCAACTCAATCTGGCCGGCACTAATTTCAAATTGAGAAAAATGAAATTTGTAATTTTGCCCCTAAGTGGCAATTTTGCAAAAAGACCCTTCTTTAAGAATTTTGCGAAATAACTCAAATATATTAAAACAAAAAATTAACTCTTTACCACTGAGTTGAATAGCCATCATGCTCAGCCTAAAAATCCTAAAATCTGGAGTTTTCACTCCAAGTGGTAATTTTGCACAAAAACCCATCTTTTTGTAACATTTGCAAATATGCTAAATAAATATCAAAAAATCCAAAAAATTCATAAATAATACCTACTAATAAATATTAGGTTTTTCCAAAATAATTTCTAACTTTGAACTTCCCAAGAAAATATTTGCACGTGTAAAAAGATAAATTTCGCAAAAATATTTATTAAATCAGCAAAAATCATTTTAATCCATTTATTTATCTCAAAAACATTATTTAAAAATCTAGGGTGTTACATCACTTCCTCCTTAGAATAGTTCTGTCCTCAGAACTACTACAAATAAGGACCAGACAATATAAGCAAAAGAAAATGCAATCACATAAATGGAAATATAGTTTAATGAATACAATCATACAAGAGAAATAAAATTTAACCAAAAGAATACAATCATATAAAATGCTCAGGAAAATCCTTCTGCATGCGATCCTCCAGCTCCTAAGTAGCTTCCTCAAACTATTTATTCCTCCACAATACCTGGACCATAGGTATCACCTTATTCCTTAACACTTTCTCCCTACAATCAACAATCTCTACAGGCTGCTCCTTGTAACTCAAGTTAAGCTGTAGACCTTCAGGCACTTCCACTAACTAATGACTCTGATCCGACACATACTTCCTCAACATCGACACATGGAACACATCATGCACCTGTGCCAATTCCTCCGGTAGCTCCAACTTATATGCCGTTTTATCAATCTGCCCCAAAATTCTGTATGGTCCAATGTACCTTGGCGCCAACTTGCCTCCCTTTCCGAACCTGATCACTCCTTTAGTCGGAGACACCTTGAGAAAAACTGCATCCCCAACCTCAAACTCCAAGTCCCCTCGTCGAGTGTCTGCATAACTCTTCTGCCGATTCTGAGCCTCGACCAACCTTTTACGAATCAGCTCGATCTTCTCCGATGTCTGCTGCACAATCTCAGGCCCAAACATCCGCCTCTCACCAACTTCATACCAACAAATAGGTGTCCTGCACTTCCTCCCGTACAGAGCTTCATACGGAGCCATCCCGATACTCGTATGGTAACTGTTGTTATAAGAAAACTCAACTAATGCCATGTACCTCTCCCAACTACCACCAAAATCCATTACACAAGCCCCCAGCATATCCTCCAATACCCGATTCACTCTTTCAGTTTGACCATCGATCTGCGGATGAAAAGCGGTACTAAAATCAGTTCTGGTACCCAAAGCTACTTGCAAACCCTTCCAAATCCTCGACGTGAACCTCACATCCTTGTCGGAAAAAAATCAATACAGGAACTCCATGAAGTCTCACAATCTCATCAATGTACAACTCTGCCAATTTCTCCAACGACCAAGTAATCTTCATGGACAGAAAGTGAGCTGACTTACTCAAACGGTTCCCAATAACCCAAATTGAGTCATTGCCCTTCCAACTCCTTGACAACCCTATGATTAAATTCATGCTGATATCTCCCACTTCCATTCCGGAATAGGCAATGGCTGTAACAAACCTCCCTGCCTCTGATTCTCTACATCTGATTTTTTACCTTCCATAATATGCTCTTTCGAAGAAGGCTGCAACCTCAACTGAGCCAAAGATGCTCCCAAACTCTGCAGTACCACCTCGATACATGCCTGATCAAACTTTGCTACCAACTCTCTCTGAGTAGTGATCAAACTCGACAAACTGCTCTTCCGACTAAGCCCATCGGCAACCACATTCGCCTTGCCTAGATGGTACTTGATCTCAGAACGAATGTCTTCCAACACTTCCAACCACCTTCTCTGCCGAAGATTTAGATCCTTCTGCTAATAAATGTACTTCAGGCTCTTGTGGTCGGTATACATATTGACTTTCTCTCCATATACATAATGCCTCAACTGCTTCAAGGCAAAAATAATAGCTGCTAATTCCAAATCATGCGTCGGAAAATTCTTCTCATTCGGACGCAACTGCCTCGGACCATATGCAATAACCTTCCCTTCCTGCATCAAGATGCACCCCAAACCTCTGAAAGATGCATCACTGAAGATATCATAATCCTTCCCAGCTTGTGGCAAAGCTAAGATAAGCGCAATCGTCAACCTCTTCTTTAGCTCAAGGAAACTCGCCTCACACTTATCAGTCCAAGTGAATGCCACATTCTTCCAAGGTAACCCTGTCAAAAGAACTGCGATCTGTGCATAGCCCTGAATGAATCTCCTATAGTACCCAAGCCAATGCCCAGAAACTCCTGACTTCCTTCACTATCGTTGGCCTGAGTCAATCCTTCACTGCTTCAACCTTCTAAGGATCGGTGGCCACTCCCTCCTTAGAAAGGATATGACCAAGGAGAGCTACCTCAAACTTCCAAAACTCACACTTAGATAGCTTGGCATACAAGTTATGCTCCTGCAACTTCTTCAATACCTTTGCCAAGTGCTTAGAGTGCTCTTCCTCCGACTTCGAATATACCAGAATATCATCTATGAAAACCACCACGAAAGAATCAATAAATGGCCGCAAGATCCGATTCATCATATCCATGAACACTGCCGTGCATTCGTCACTCCGAATGGCATTTCCAAGAACTCATACAGTCCATGACGAGTCCTGAAAGCTGTTTTACTCACATCCTCCACCTTAACTTGAACTTGATGATAGCCAAATTGCAGATCAATCTTCGAAAATACAGCTGCTCCCCAAGCCTATCAAACAGACCATCAATCCATGGAAGCGGATACTAATTCTGAATAGTCACCCTGTTGAACTCCCGATAGTCAATGCACATCCTCATTGACCCTTTCTTCTTTTTCACTAACAACACTGGTGCTCCCCCAGTGAAGAACTCAGCCTGATGAAACCTTTGCTCAGCAATTCCTCAATCTTCTTCTTAACTTCATCCTTCTCTATAGGTGCCATCCTGTACGGAGCCTTAGAGATCAGAGCACTCCCTGGCTGAACATCTCGCTGCGGTGGCAATCCCGGCAAATCTTTCAAGAATACCGTAGGAAAATCCCTGACAACCAAAATGCTTCAGACTTCATCTGGAGTCATCAACTTGGATACCATTGCTGTCACTTTTGGGTCCTTCTTCTTCCCCTGAAAAGTCACTGCGGGACTTCCTGGTGCTTTCACTAACACCTCTTTCTTCTTGCATTCGATTGTGGCATCATATATTGACATCCAATCAAAGTCGACGATCACATACACAACCATAACTTGCAACTCAATGAAATCAATACCAAATAATCTCCCATCAATCTCGGTATCACAGCCTTCATAGATCAGCAATCAATTCTTCCCCTGATGGCGTTGCCACCGACAAGACTCTGCCGGGAAATACCTTAGGTTCCATACCTAAAATTTTAGCAAAAATTGGGCAACACAAATGTATGCGAAGAACCAGTATTAAATAAAAATTTTGCTTTTATTTCATTAACCAAAAAAAATTCTGTTACATGAAGAATGATACTCAATTCTCCAATTTATTCTCAAACAAAGTTTTAATTAATACATCAAATAAAATTTAAAATTCTTGCATACCCTGGATCACATCCTCTGAGTTACTCGCATCCTCCTCAGTTAATGCGAACACTCGCCCCTGCCTCTGAAATTTGCCTTCACCTGCACCTTCCTTCTTCAACTGCGGACAAAAAAGCTTAGTATGCCCCTCCCGTCCACACTGGAAAAAAGTATGCTTCATTAGTTTAGGACATGCTGACCTGAAGTGACCTGCCTTCTTACAGTAGTAACAAGTCACCCCTTGAGTTACGGGTGCCTTCTGCTCTGGCCTACTGAACCTGCCCTGCTTCACTGGGAACTTCTTCCCATTCTAACCAAATGCTGGCCTCTTGTTCTTGTTCCAGGTCTCCTGCTTCTTCTGGAACTGATCCATATCTTCTTCTGTCATTGCTGAACTCCTAACCTGCTTATCAAACCTTCTGACGCCCAACGGTATCATCCGTGACCTCAAATTTGGCCTCAAGCCTTGCTCGAATTTCTTGGCCTTCTTTGCCTCATCAACAATCAGCTCCGGTGCAGACCTTGACAGCTGAGCGAACTTAGTCTCATATTCGCACACTGACATACTGCCTTACTGCAGATACAAGAATTTTGTTGCCTTCTTCTACTGAATATCCAGAGGAAAGAAACATTCCCTGACCACCTCCAGAAAAGCCTCCCAAGCCACCTGTTGATCCCCAAAAGTCCTCTTCACTGACTACCACCAGACGCCAGCATCCTTCTCTAACTGCATCGTAGCCAATTTCACCGTATTGACTGCCGGAGTTTCCAAGACTTCGAAGACCATCTCCATCTGTCTAATCCAATTATCAGCCTCATTTGGATCAGACTGCCCCTCAAATATAGGTGGCTTTATCCGCTTGAAGGACTCAATCTGCTTAATCGAATCGGCATTAACAAATATTGGCCTAGCCCCATGATTCTGATTCTGATTCTGAGCCATGTTGGCTGCCAAGAATGCATTCAAAGTATGATACTCCCTGACAATCTCAGTCTCAAGATCAAGTCCAGCCTTACGGGAACTCTCAGCCCCATCAGCATTTCCACCATTCCTGGTCCTGGGTCCTACCATTATACTGAATACTACAAAATGAGGGAAAAGTTAGAGCATCACAACAAAATTCACATTCACATCAATACCCCACGGCAAAACCTCAAGCATACCCCAAACCATAACATCTTGTTTTAATTCTATGTGATACCCACACTCTAATGTCCACACCTAGGTACTCACGCTCTAATGTCCACACCTAGGTTTATTTTTATACCATGTTTATCATTACTATTGAAGCATGCTCTGATACCAAATTCTGTAGCGCCCCGAATTTCCAATATAATATCTCAGAAATATGTGGCACAATTTCCAGCATCTACCTCAATGTAATAGTAAACATAGCCAAAACACAGAATAATTTTTCAACTTTTATTACATCAATTCTTTACAAAACACAGCGGAAAATTAAACACCTTGAATTACAATTTCTTTCCTTTACAACAAATTCTTTTACAATTTACATAAGCCACATTATCATTCTACCACATTCATCCAAATCCCAAGCTAATGGTACATACCTGTAAAACATGAGGCTAGAGATAACCCTACCCCCAAAACAACAGGGGTCAGCCATAACGGTGTGAGTGACATCAAAAGAAATACAACATAAATAAAACATAAAGAATAAAGTCATGAATAACATATATCAACAGTAACAACAATGGAATATGAAATAACAATAAATAAAATATGAAAACGTCAAGTGAAACTAGACTAAGTGTCAAGTATAAGAAAACAGAAAACAAACATGCATAAAACCAAGTCAATAAAACACAAATGCAGGATGATAACTATCTAATGCACACTTGTCGGTATCTATGCATTCCATACTACATAGGTTTGGTGCAAGCCCTTATCGTTCTCCACTTTATAGGGTTAATTCTTTCGTTACGCAACTAATCCTACTACAATGATTACTATGAGATTTAGATAAGCTGTGAGTATCTAGCCCATACCTCGATAATTCTAGAGGTCAATCTTTATCCACAGATAATTCTGAAGACTATTTCACTCACACTTGGAAATCTTCGAGAATACCCCACACCGTAAGCTATGGTGCCTCATCACACGAATACCCCATGAGCGTCGCCTCGACCCCGATAATTTCGGAGATCAATCCCACACCGCAAGTAATTCGAAGACTATTTCACTCACACCTCGATAATTTCAGGGATTATCGAGGTACCGCAGATCATACTGAGGTCCATAACCCATGTTTGCACTCATTTCATCATATTAACATCTAGTACATGTCCTTATCTTATTAAGTTAATTAATTAATTACGAATCTTCTGGAGTTGGTGTACCCTACCGGACTTAACTTAACTGATCAACAACAAAACCACAACTGGCCAAACCACAAAATCTCAACTGCTAGTGTACTAGGGTCCCACTCACCCTCTAGAGACTCACAACTCAACCATCAACACAAAATCTTTCATTTAAAACTCTCAATTCCATTATCAATACTATCATATTAAGAAAACTTCTTAAAAATCAACAAATACAAATTCATTTAATACACTCACAAATTCCAGAACTGAAATAAAGTATTAAATCTATTAAATTACTGAAAATCATATTTTGAAGTCGTGGAACGTCACAAAACATCAATTTCGTCGAAAACCATATATCTTTCAATTAAAAAAGTCATAGAACAAAATTTAAAATCTATTAAATCAAAATATAACTCTCTGTAAAATATTATAATCTGTAGTAAAAACATCATCTAAAATAGTAGATCAATAATCCATAATATCGAACGAATAATCGTTCAAGAAAAATAAAGAAAACTCAACAAAACGAATCAGCCAAGATACTGACAGTCGAATGTCAAAACCAGTTCAAAAGCGAATGGTCGACTGTCATCCCAAAATACAAAAATCTAAGAATTGACAGTCGACCGAAACTTTTAGTTCAAAACAGAGAGGTCGACTGTCATGTTCGAAAAATTGACAGCTTTAATAACCGTGCACTTTTTAATTGATACTTCGTTAAATCTTTGTAAAATCATAAATTTGGAAAATAATCTTCCTGAGATGATCAAATAAAACTTGTATAACATACTGGAGTTTATAAAACACCTCAAAACCTCATCATGATCATAAAAGAGCAATTTTTATAAAATCCTTCAAAACAGCAAATACATAAGTGTATGTGTGTGTGTGTCTATATATATATATATATATATATATATATATATATATATATATATTTAAGTGTTCAAGCATCAGTTAAAGCATCAAAATTCATCAAATAGGATTAGTGTAATGTTTCAAATCAGTCTCAACATCAAAACAAATTAGATTCAATCGAAAAACTTCTCAAAACACAAAAAGTCAAGTTTCGGCAGAAACTCATCAAACCTAAAATCAAATACTCAACACCAACTCAAAACTTGATTCTTTTTTATCCAAAAACTCTTCCACAACTGGTTATACACATACCCCACTGACTTCATTAGTTTCCCCATGAATATAGGTGAATACAACATGTATTAATCGAGTTCTTTTCATCAAAACTTCTCAAACATACCATATACATAATATACACAGTAAAGACCCAAATTCTGTTCACTTTTTGCAATAAAAATCATACAACTCATTTTACTCAATCAAATCAGTAAGCATATGAAAGAAAGCAACCTACTCATTCTTTCTATTAGGCTCTTAACAAACTCAAGTCATCTATATAGTGTTTTAAACATCAATAGCATAGTCTTGTTGAAAAGATTCAATCTTTAGTCATTCATCTTTTAATAAACTCATTATATCATCACACAATCCCTTAATATGCTTTCTAATAGACAAATCATGACATAAAACATGTATACAACAGCAAAAAATCAAACATATGTCACTCACCTTATTGAAGAATCAACCGAAATAATAAAAGGAACACGAAAAGTCCTTCATTTCGCGAGAAAAACAAGATCCTCACTTCGAAACTCCAAAAAATTAATAATAAAGAAAACCCTTTGTGTAGTGCAGACGGCTGCACTCTCTTTATATTAGGCCAGAAATCAGGTTATTAGGGTTTTGAGTAGATTTTGCAAAATATCCCTTTTGAATATATTTTTACATATATAAATCTTTATACTAGAAAATTAGATTAAACAATTCAATTTAGATTAAAAATAAAAAATAACCAACTCAATCTGGCCGATATTGATTTCAAATCGAGAAAAACGAAATTTGTAATTTTGCCTCTACATGGCAATTTTGTAAAAAGACCCTTCTTTAAGAACTTTGTGAAATAACCTAAATCTATTAAAACAAAAAGTAAAATCTTTATCTCTGAGTTGACTAGACATCATGCTAAGCCTAAAAATCCGAAAATCTGGAGTTTTCACTCCATGTGGTAATTTTGCACAAAAGCACCTCTTTTTGTAATATTTGCAAATATGCTAAATAAATATCAGAAAAATCCAGAAAATTCATAAATAATACCTACTAATAAATATTATGTTTCCCCAAAATAATTTCTGACTTTGAACTTCCAAAAAAATATTTGCACGTGTTTTGCTCGTGCAAAAATATATATTTCAGAAAAAAGTTTATTAAATCACCAAAAATCATTTTAATCCATTTATTAATATCAAAAACATTATTTAAAAATCTAAGGTGTTAAATCACACATACAGGGATCTATGTGTATGTTGCAACCTTAACAAGTACGGGTCGTGAGGACCTGATCCTTCAAGTGCAATAGTTGTAACCCCCTGTTTCCGCCTATACATGTCTTCCATGTATTTCATGTATTTCGATTCTCTATATTTTTTCTTCCGCTTTTAAATTCAATTTTTTTTAGAATTAATTTTGGATCTTCTGTTAAATTCATTTCTAAACATAAATTATTTTGCAGCTACTTTCAAATGATTATATATTCTTAACGAAAATCATATTTCATTCTATAATTTTATTTTTGGATTATTATTAATATGTGTAACCAATAAGTCAACCCATTCTTATGATTATTATTATTATTATTTTCTTTTAAAAGAAATCCGGATCCAATTCTCCATTGAGTAAAACTCTTACTACTATTACTATTGATTATTTCACTTAATTTGAAGTTCAGACCCAGCCCATTATTATTATTATTATTTATTTAATGTTAAGCCCAACTATTAAAACCCAAGCCCACATTTGAATACCCAAATTCATTAACCCATTGGCCCTACCCTACCCGAAATCCAACTAACTGCATCCCCCAGTTTCTCCATAATCTCCTAATCACCCCCCCTAATTACTCCCCACTAATCAATCGCCCCCTTAATTGACTCTAACCATCTCCTAACCTAATCTCCTCATTTCCTTCTTCTTCATTCTCCCCGAAACCCAAAACCTCTTTGTTCACCTCCGAAGCCACCCAAAACCCCTCTTCATCGTTGTCGTGGCCGAACCCCGAGCACCTTGCCTCACCTTTGACTATCGTCTCCTCTGCACCCACCGACCGACTCCGCCACCTTGCGACCACTGCACCTGACTTCCACCGCCAATCGCTCGTTGCACCCTGAGTGCCATCACCGTCCATCCCGACGTTGACTGCCTCTAAACTTCAACCACTCTGAGCCTCACTGTCGACCAGTCGCAGCCCCCACTGCAGCACACTGCATCGCAATCACTACATACTGCCATACCCGATCGCCATTGCCACAACCCTCTCCTTGTTCACCATCGCCACTGCACCATTGCCTCCCACCTTGCCACCAACCAGCATCACCGCAACCGTTGACAGCCTTTCCTACCCCCTTCCTTGACCTTGCGACCACCATCGACAACATCCCTACAGCCGACCACAGTCTGCACCTCACCCCCGACTGCACTCCACTCTACCGATGGCAACTCCATCGACTGTGCAGCCATCTTCATTCCGCATCTCGCCCCACTGTTGCTGCCCTCATTGACTGCAACCACACCAACACCCCGGCCTCCTCCCTCTCACCGACCATAACCTCGCTGCACCTCTCCCCTGCGTTTGCTACACCATATCTCGATGCTGCCTCCTTTCACCATCGACGACCACTACCAGGCACAACCGATAGCCAATCCGAAGTCCCTTTGTTGGTTTTCTGCCATCTCTAACTACTGTTGCTCCTTTGCTCACTATTGTTGTTGCCTCAACTCCATCAACCTGAGCTTTTCCTGTTGTGCTGCTGTCCTCGGGCTTCGTCGTCGCTTTTGCTCGCTCATTGTCGCTATCTTGCTATCGGTTGCCACTGCTGTCCGCTCGCCTCTCTCGTACTCCCTGAATTATAAGGAAAACGTCTCTTGTACACATTTTATTTTTCTTGTGCAAATATTTTCCTTGAAATTCCGGCAAGTCGTTATTTATTTGAATATCGTATCTAATTGAATTCCATTATTGATTCATTATTGTATAATGTTATTGATTCATTCTCTTCTTGTCGTGTCATTGTTGTTGATTTAAAGCTCGAGGTGTTAAATTATCGTATTATTGGACATTCAACTTTGCTGCCTAATAAATTACTCAAACTTGTACTGAGGTTTCGACCAAGTTTCTGACACTGAAATTTATAAATTTTTACATAAGAATTGTAGCACACTGATTCTTGAATCTGGAGCATCTTACGGATTCTCAATCCGATTTATAGATTGTAATTTATTGACATTTAGTACTGTCATGTTATAATTTTCAGAACTGAGACTATGCACGAAACCCGTAAAGAATTGATTGATCAACCTAGCTACTGTAAATATAGTATATTGTGTAAATATGCGTTGGAACCAGCAGAGAGTCTACTTTCTAGAATATCTTACAGAATCAGATTTGCATTCGCGTAACAGTGGAAAAGTAAATTTGAGTACAATAGGTGCTGCTGTCCAGAACTTGCATTGTTATGTTTTTGCATATAAACCCGCTATTTTCTATATGTATTGAATTGAACTATGTATATTTCATTTATTGTAGAGTCTTGATATCTTCTTGATATTGTATTGATACTATCGTTCTCATCGATTGTACCCATTGCATAATTCTTGATACTACCGTTCTCAATGATCGTATTGGTTGTATGTCTATAATTGATCGTAATGAAATGATAATAAGTCGGGTTAATATGTTACACCCCTGCCCCAAGCTCGAACAATTTAAACAATTTAGAAGACAAATTAGATACTATGTCATACAACTACCCACCACAGGCTACCTCTCAAAAGGTGGTTAACCGAATTGGTGACTCTTGATCATAGGCATTATTATTTATAGTTATATATTACTATTATATTTCTGATGTGGGACTAATACCACCCAACAATCCCCTTTCAATCCGTTTACACACAAATCCTTCACGTGGGCCCCATGGGTACACGTCATCATGATTACACAGAGAAGCATCTTTCTCTGTCTTTCTTTCATATTCTAGTGGGTCCCTCTTGGTGATGATGATGTCACCATCCAAATGAACAACACATTGTTGTTCTTTCCAAATCCGTGGGACCCCCCTCCATTACACATTTTATTACACAAATGCCATCCTTCTTATATATATTATATAAACATTGTATATTATTATTCTTTGAAAATTACGGGGTGTTATACACACCCCTCCTTCAAAAATCAGCGTCCTCACTGAGCATGGGGCATGCACAACCTAGTGCAGGATCTCCTTTCTAGCTAATGTAGAGTGGAGTACCCTGTTAGCGTATTGCCCATAGTCTCTCTACCAGCGTACTGTCCTTAGCCAGGCATACATCTCACCCACTCTTACCCACAATCGGTGTCGAAAGTCGGCTCTGATACCATTTGTAACACCCCTGCTCTGAGCTCGGACAATTTATACAATTTAGAAGATAAATTAGAAACTATGTAGTACAACTTCCCACCACAGGCTGCCTCTCAAAAGGTAGTTAACCGACTTGGTGACTCTTGATCATAGGCATTATTATTTATAGTTATATATTACTATTATATTTCTGATGAAGGACTAATGCCACTCAACAATCCCCTTCAATCCGTTTACACACTAAGCCTTCACGTGGGCCCCATTGGTACACGTCATCAAGATTACACAGAGAAGCATCTTTCTCTCTTTCTTTCATATTCAAGTGGTCCCCTCTTGGTAATGATGACGTCACCATCCAAATGAACAGCACATTGTTGTGCTTTCCAAATCCATGGGACCCCCTCCAACACACATTTTATTACAGAAATGCCATCCTTCTTATATATATTATATACACATTATATATTATTAATCTTTGAAAATTACGGGGTGTTACATAATAAGGGTCGACTTAGTAGTTGAAAATATACGAAAGTGTACTCGGAGGGGGATATTGGTCACAACCCATATTGGTCATTGTTATCGGTCATATTGGTCATCGACTGATTACGAATTACTGACTACAGTATCCTGATTCAACGTGTATTGGTCATTGGTCATTGGTCATTGATATTGCAAGACCCGAGTACATGACCCTGTAAAATTCATCACCATAGTCTAAATGTTCACTTCATTGTATGCACCCGAACCTGTGGTATGGGATGCATAATTGCATGCATTAGATAGATTAATAAAAGATGGATAGACACTAAACATCAACTATTGATTTATTGATATTGATTATTGGTCATCGATTGTTGATTATTGATTATTGACTACCGACTATTGGCCCATTGAATAATATTTATCAACCATAGTTTACCGATCATTGATTACCGACCAATGCATCATTTATTGATCCTATTATTGACTATTGGTTCGATTATTATTTTTATTGATTGTTGATTATTGTTATCGACTATTGTTTATTGATTATTGATTATCGACTTTTGATTTTGTTATCGTCTATCATTTATTGTCTCTGGTATCATTCCAATTTCTTGTTCTTGTTATATAGTCCTTTATTTTTTTCGATGCTTGCTACTACTTGTTGCCTGTGGCTTGCTCTAATGGGCTTTTCCCCCATCTCTAGATGTTGAGATTACAGGTATCACGAAGGAATCAGTTGAATGACTTGGAGAATGATCTTCTAAAAGATTGGAGTAGAATTAATAGTCCACAATAGTTATTTCATTCATGTTATTTTATTTCCACCATTGTGTTATTATCGTACAATGTATTTCGGGCTTTGGTGATCCGAAGTTTATTTCCTTCCATATTTTGGTTATTTATCAGACATTTCATGGATTATTTATGTTTGTGCATTATTTTATTAATTGCATGCATGGTCATTGTTATTTGATATTCTTGAGGAAACTGTTACAACTTATGGATGATGTAGACATCATTCGCTGGGCCTCAGTTACGTACCTGAATTTCCGTACTTTGGGAAGCGGGGCGTGACAACAGTAGACGAACATGCGTGCACATCATCTGGAGACGAAGAAGATCCATCCCCTCAGCAACCCCCTGATAGTCGTCCATGTCCTCGGCCACTTGTACTAGGTTCTTCGTCAACAACGTCCTACATAAATACAGTAATGTTTATTCAACACTGTATATGAATAAACATATTGTCTAAACAAACAAAAGAATACTACTTACTCGGGGCCTAGCACTTCCTGATCCGCTCCTATCGTTTATACCATAATTGCAATGATTACCTTGCAAAGCATGATTGAAAAAATTAGTCGATTAATGAATAAACAAATAAGACAGTTTATGACATACAACAAACACAACAACTTAGGCTTCTAAGTTTTTTAATATCAATGAACACAACACAACCTCAAACTTGATTTATTCGGATGCGACATTACACAAAATAATCATCACAATCATCTCCTTATAGTTCACTCCACTCAATGCGAGTGTCTCCGCCATCCTGATGGAAATTGGGAATGAGGGTCTTCTACTGCCGCCTCCTATGATGAACACCCCCGGAAAGAAGAGAAACTGGGATAAATGGTGCCGCTTCCACCGGAACCATGGGCACGGCACAGACTACTGTCGGGCCCAGAAGGACGAGATCGAGGCCCTCATCCAAAAAGGGCAGCTAGCTAGGTTCGTGAGGAGGGACAGGGCCGATCCACCTCCACCCCTTAGGGGGCTAATAGGCGAACCGAACAACATGCGGAGACCCCGGATGTCGAAGTAGAGGCCATCCTACACCTTATACATGAAGGTCCAATGGGGGGAGACTCCAACTCCTCTCGAAAAGCCTTCGTTCGGGAAGTGAACGCCGTGCAGAGCCATCCCCCTCCGAAGGGTCTTGGGGTCCCTGTCACGTTCTCCGACAGAGACTTGGAGGGCGTTCGCATACCCCACTGCGATGCCCTTGTCATTAACCAACGAATGGCCAACTTTGACGTGTACCAAATTTTCGTAGAAAATGGCTGCTCGGTTAATATTCTTTTATTAGAGGAATTCAAGGGCCTCCAGCTGTCGAGAGATCGGCTAAAGGCTGATGGCTACACTCTTCATGGATTCACCAGGGTTTCGGTGACATCAAGGGAGTCATAACCCTCGACGTGACCGCTGGCAAAACCCTGGTCACCCCAACAGAGCTGATGGACTTCATGGTGGTAGATGTGAAAGCTGCCTATAATGTTATCCTGGGTCGGTCAGGTCTGGCCGCACTCCAGACCATTCCTTTGGCCTATCACATGAAGATGAAGTTCCCCACCCCCGCAGGAGTGGGAGAAGTGAGAGGGAGTCTGGAGGTGGCTCGCAAGTGTTACATGACCTCGATGGGAGGCCCAGTCCTCTCCCTTGAAGACCTCGAACTCCTATGGGAAAGTAGCTAGACCATCTCCGAGCTGGTAGACGAGCTGGAAGAAGTGGCCTTCTCAGAGGAAGATGCCACCAAGACATTCCAGATTAGCAAGGCTCTTTCTCCCTCCATCAAGAAAGATATCTCCCAATACATAAAGGAGAACCGCGATCTCTTCGCCTGGACTGCGGCGGATATGCCAGGGATCTCAGAGGAGCTTTTGAAGCACTACCTTAGCGTTGCCCGGGATTCAAGCCAGTCCAGCAAAAGCGAAGTAAGTTCGCTCCCGAGCTCCAACAAGCGATCAAGGAAGAGGTCGAGAAGCTCATGAACACCCGTTTCATCCAGGAGGTGAACTACCCTGAATGGCTATCCAATGTGGTGATGGTTAAAAAAGCCAACAGGAGCTGGAGGATATGCATCGATTTTACCGACCTCAACAAGGCATGCCCAAAGGATCCATTCCCCCTTCCGAGCATCGATGCTCTGATCGATGCGACCTCCGGCCACGAGCTCCTCAGCTTCATGGATGCCTTCTCGGGGTATAACCAGATCCAGATCCCCCCCTGACATCCCGAAGACCTCGTTCGTGACTAACCAAGGCCTGTACTGCTATCGGGTCATGCCATTCGGGCTGAAGAACACGGGAGTGACATACCAGCACCTAGTCAATAAGGTCTTCGAGACCAGATTGGTCGTAACATGGAAGTCTATGTGGACAGACATGTTGGTCAAGAGCATCCGAGGGCAGGAGCATGTCCTCGACCTCTAGGGAGTCTTCGGGGTGTTGAGAAGGCACAACATTAGGTTGAATCTGAGAAAATGTGCATTCAGAGTCTCATCTGGCAAGTTCTTAGGGTTCATGGTCGGCCAGAGAGGTATAGAGGCCAACTCCAAGAAGATCTAGACCATACTCAACATGACTCTCCCTTCCAGTGTTAAAGATGTGCAGAGGTTCACCAGACGCAGCGCGGAAATTGGGCGTTTCCTCTCCAAATCCGTGGAGAAGTTCCTCCCATTTTTCAAGGCCCTCAGGGGGGCTAAAGGCTTTGAATAGGGGCAACAGCAACATGAGTCCTTTGACCAGCTCAAGGTCTACTTAGCCAACCCCCCACTCTTGAGCAAGCCAAGGCCCGGGGAGGTCCTCTACCTATACCTCACCGCTTCGGAGTAGACCTTCAGTACTGTCTTGGTAAGAGAAGAAGAGAGGGCGTAGAGGCCCATCTAATGCGTGAGTAAGGTCCTCCGGATGCTAAACTTCATTACCCGAAGCTAGAGAAGATGGCCCTAGCCTTGGTTATGGCGGCCCGAAAGCTCCGCCCCTACTTTCAGTCTAATTCAGTGGTTGTTCTTACTGACCAGCCACTGAAGCAAGTCCTCCACAAGCCCGAGACATCGGGACGCTTGATGAAATGGTCCATAGAGTTGAGCCAGCATGATATCAGCTATCAACCTAGAACCGCTATCAAGGCACAAGCCCTAGCAGAATTCATTGTGGAGAGCACCATTCCTGACCCCCTCAAGTCGACTAACGAACCCCCGATCTGGACTGTTTATGTTGACGGATCCTCGTGCGCCAACGTAAGTGGGGCTGGCGTCATCTTGACTGACCCAGATGGTTTCGTTCTGTAGTACTCCCTCCGCACAAACTTCCGTGCGTCGAACAACGAAGCCCTCATAGCTGGGCTCTGCATGGCCCACAAAGCAGGGGCCAAGCATATCCAGGTCTTCAGTGATTTGCAGCTGGTTGTGAATCTAGTGTCGGGGGAGTACAAAGCAAGAGATGAGCACATGGCCAAGTACCTGGCAAAGGTAAAGGGACTACTAGCTTTATTTGAAGATGCTCGACTCCAGCGAGTCCCCAGAGAGAAAAATGCACAGGCAGACGCCCTCTCAAGGCTTGCCTCCTCCTCCCTCTAGGGTTTTAAGTAAACCGTATTGATAGAAGTCCTCCTGAAACCAAGTATTGAGGAAGACAGCTTAGAGCCGATGGAAACTATGTCACTCACCCTTGGGGAAAATTGGATGAAGCCCCTACTCGAGTACCTTAGAGACGGAGTTCGTCCAACTGACCCAAGAGAAGCGAGAAGGGTCAGGACCAGAGCCGAGCAATACACACTCCTTAATGGAGTCATGTACAAATGCTCCTACACTCAGATCGACGGCAGACCCTACCTAAGGTGTCTCTCCCCCAAAGAAGCACTCTATGACTTGAAGGAGGCCCATGACAGTATGTGTGGCGCGCACTTGGGGGCGAGGTCCCTTGCCTGTAAACTTTTAAATTACAACTACTTCTGGCCCACACTACTTAGTGACTTCGAAGAGTACGTCCGCCAATGTGGCTCCTGCCAGAGATTCTCTCCAATCCATCGCCTACCACAAGCCCAGCTCTCCTCCTTGGCAAGTCCAATCCCTTTTGCAATGTGGGGGATGGGCTTGCTCGGACCATTCCCTCCAGCGCTAGGCTAGCTGAAGTTCCTGGTCATGGCGATAGATTACTTCTCCAAAGCGATCGAGACCGAACCCCTTGCAACGATCACTAAGAACAAGGTTCAGAAGTTCTTTTGGAAGAACATTATTTGTCGGTTCGGCGTACCCCATATCCTCGTAACTGACAATGGAACCCAGTTCGCAGGGGCAACCTTTCGCAACTTCTGTGCTGACCTCGATATCTAGCAACAATTCTCCTCAATATCCCATCCTTAGTCCAACGGCCAAGCGGAGAACACTAATCGACAAATACTCTCCGACCTAAAGAACAGGCTCGATAAATCCACCAAGGGATTATGGGTCGAACAGCAGCCCAACGTGCTATGGAGCTACTGCGCCACGAAGAGAACCCCGACGGGTGAATCCCCCTTCAATCTTACTTATGGCTCCGAACCCATTATACCCCTCGAGGTCGGCCTACCTTCGTCGCGGTTGATCGCCTACAATGAAGAGCAGAACGCGACCAACTTCGCAACAGTTTGGACCTCATCGATGAGATCCGTGAAAGAGCTTCCATCAGACAAGAGACCTACCGGGTCTCCAGAGTTATTCGCCCAGGCGCGTATCAACTCGAAGACCTGGGGGCAGGAAAATACCGAGGGCTTGGAATGCTGACCACTTAATGAAGTACCAAGAGGGTGTTGTAACACCACTCCAAGCAACTTCAAGCGACTCCTGAGTCGAGCAGTTTCTATTCCATGTTTTTATCTACATTGTCATTTTTCTTTTCAAAATGTAAGAGTGGCTTTCAACTCGGAAGCAGCCACTCAAGCCATCTTTAATAAAGGCAAGTTACATCCTGAGAATTTTCGTCTATAATAACTTAGTTGGTTCGCTTTGGGGTGTACAAAACTCTCTAAACGACAGTTCGAAGTCCAACACTTGGTTCGATTTTGCTTTAACTACTCGCTTACAAGCGAGTACGAAGTGTTTCACTATTCGAAATTGCTCACACAACTGTTGAAACTCTCTAAACGATGATTCGGAGTCCAACACTTGGTTCGATTCTGCTTTAACTACTCGCTTATAAGCAAGTACGAAGTGTTTCACCATTCGAAATTGCTCCCACAACTATTGAAACTATTTAAACAACGGTTCGGAGTCCAACATTTGGTTCGATTCCGCTTTAACTACTCGCTTATAAGCGAGTACGAAGAGTTTCACCATTCGAAATTGCTCCCACAACTGTTGAAGCTATCTTAGACAGCAAGTTTGCAGCTCAACTCTCTCCTAGAGTTTCTCCTCAAACCTGCCTCCAAGAATGGATCTTCCCAAGAGTCATACAAAGCTCAACTCAACCGTTCCCCAGATAATTCCTATCATTCGCCACGTTCGCCAGTACACTCCGAACAAACGTGATTCCGAATGAAAAATAGGCAAAATGCTGTTGACCAGTCAACAGCCTAAGAGCCACATGATGCTGGCCTATCGTTCGCCACCTTCGCCACAATCGTCATCATGCGCCGAACAGACGTGTTTCTAAACGAAAAATGGGCAAAACGCTATTGACCAGTCAACGGCCTAAGAGCCACGTGATGCTCGGCTATCGTTCACCACCTTTGCCACAATTGCCAGCACGCGTTGAACAGACGCGGATCCGAACAAAAATTGAGAACTCTCCCAAAATCCGTGCCCAAGTGCAAGAGAAACTAGCAAAAAATTGCTTTCCTTTATTTTCATTGAAGTCAAAGGTACAAATCCAATTGAAGATAGAAGTCACACTTGACCAAAATTCACAACAAGACATACTACAGGACTACAAAATTTTTCCCTATCCCCTCTCAGGGAGCAGGATGCTCCTGTTGAGCAACACACGGGGACAATGAGCACCATGCTGCTGGCAACCCCTCTCCACAGACGTCCCCAGGCCAACGAGTCGAGCGGCATCGTCGGCACCCACTCTAACAGTGGTCCAAACAGATGCTCCGCTCGATGAACCAGCCATGCCACTTTGCGCATCTCCAGGATTTCGCAACACAGGGGGCGAGCGAAGTGCTATCTCATGAAATGTCCTACCCTGAGCATACTCACCCCGAGGGCAAGAGGTGCTCCTAACGTTGCTTCCTTCAGACAACCGTCGCAAACGAGCGTTCTCCGCCTCTAGCTCTACAACTCGCTCTTTGAGCGCATCGTCAGTGACTCTTATCTTCAACCGAGGCAGTCAGGCTGAACTAGCTCCCCGCGAGATGTCAGAAATTGTTCTCCGAAGATAAGCCACATCGATGCTTTTCTCAAGAACCACGTTCTTGAGTTTATCCCTTGCAGAATTCGCTTCGAACAGGGAGTGGCGAAGGAATTTAAGCCTCAAACCTTGGTTGACAGCCATCGACGGGCACCCCTCCTCGCCTTTCGACGCTGCTTCATCGATTCTTTCTTCTAACCGCTTCATTTCTCTATCACGGCGGACTAAGATCAGCTTCAGATGGTTCGACTCCAACTCAGCTTTATAAAGCCTCTCCCGATTTTGAGCAAATCCCAGCTTATAGACGCCTAGCTCGGAGCGGAGACGGGACACCTTGCTATCTTGGAGAGAGGAACAAAAGAGATATAAATCTCTTAGAACCATACTATACCTAAAGCTACAAGATAGTTTTATGCTAAGTAAAGGACACAAATGTTAAAAAATCAAAGCGACTTTCATTACTTAGTAGAGATACAAGAGCGGTGGCCAGTCTGCTATTAGGCATCACTACATCAAACCTACAACTAGAAACAAAAGAAAAGATACTAAGGAAATCAAGGATCCACCTCAGGGGGTCCAATCTCGCGGCCACTCCACTCGGCCTCCTCTGGCAAGATCACTAGAGCCTTTGCGGGGTTCCCCACATCAAGTTCCTCTTCGTCGCCTCCCTCCTCATCAACCTTTTCTCCCTCCGTGACCTCTATGTTTCCTCTCGCCTCGTCCAGAAACAAATAGTAGCCGTGCGATTGAACCCTGGAACTTGTTCGCTGACGTCTTTCAAGGCCATGTCGTAGGCCCTCCGCATGTTGTTCTCTAAAAAGCCAATGGACTTCTTTTCTGCTGTAGCATCAGCCTCTCGAATTGCCTCGCGCACAGCCATGTCTCGCTCAAATGCCGCCTTCTCTAACTCTGTCGCCCTCTCCCAAGTGGCCTCACCCTTCTCCAGAGTAGCACCCTCCTTCGCCTTTGCAAACGCTGCCTCTAATAGGGTAATCTGGGTGGCTTGAGATTTGGCCAGCAAAGCAGCCGCTTCGGACTCTCTCTTTGACCGCGACCGCTCGACCTTCTCTCTATCGAGAGTTGCCTTCAATTCCTTCTCTTGCTCCGCCACTTGCCTCAGCAGGTGGCTGAAGTGGCAGATCGCCTGCACGAATGGATTCAAGGTTGAGAACAAGAAAGTCAACAATCTCGCAAAAACAAAAATAAATTCACTTACCGTCATCTGTGCCTTCGCGATCTCTAAAGCGGAGTCACCCACAGTCCCATGCTCCATGGCCGCCTTATCTTTGGGGGTGCCCAAATGACGAACAACGTCCATATAGCTTGTCGAATCCCCCAAGAAACCGTCATGCCGCCGAACTTGCCAATTAAGGATGAAAATTCTCTTCAGCTCGTCGATCAAGATCGACTCGGCCGCCTCTGTGAGAGGAGGAGCCTTGAGTGCAAGCATCGCAGAGAGGGGAGACCGCTAGCCAAGGGATCCGTAGGCACCGCAGGCCCGGACTCTAAGTCCAAAATGGGTGTGGCGACACTTTCGCTTCTAGTGGCCTTAGACGGCAACGGTCGAACAACCGTACGCTTCCTCTTCTTTTCATCGACCTGCTTGGCACTCAGCGACGAACGCTTGCTCATAATAGCGTCAAAGTCCATGCTCGGATCCCCTACAAAAAATAAATAAAAAAATAATAATAATAATAATAATATATATATATATATATAGGTTGAAAATCTTAGACTCTTACAGGCTAAGAGATAGAGATAAACACAAAAAAATGCGTACTAGGGTTCATCAAGCTTAGAACCCCCCCTCCCCCAAAGAGACTCTCCTTCGAGATCTCTCTCCAACTCATCGTGGGCCGATCTAGGAGAATCCCCACCATCCCATCTTCCTCCGGGCTGAGAGATGGTTCTGCCTTCGCCCTCTTCGCCACGTCATCCCTCCAAATGGTCAGGATATCCCACGACACTCTACTCCAAATCAAAACGTATTTGTACCTCCAAGATTTCACGGAGTCAGGCTTGTCGACTAGCGTGACGCCCATACGAGTGTTGAGATAGAACCGGTACTCTGTCCTCATTTTCTGGTGAATCTTGTACAACCTCAGGAGCACGTTGAGGCGAGGCTCGATTCTAGCGGCCTGACAGTGAAGTATGAACCGCGTAACGCGTCTCCACATATTCGACATCAATTGGATCGGGCCCACGCCGTACCACCGCAACACTTCCCTCACGAACGGGTGTAGGGGAAGTCGGAGACCCAGATTCAAGGCCTCAAAGGGAAACACATATATGTCAGGGAGGAAAAAAGAACAAGACCTCATGCCAGGGCCAGGGAGGAGCAGTTCGAACTCCTCAGGAATCATGAAACACTTTCTAATAGCATAGAGGTCCTCATCGGTAAGCACAGAGACAATGTCGTTCACCTCGGTACGATCTCATGGTTTGTTCTCTTCATAGTGTCGTGCCATGCCATGCTCAACGCGCGGCAGCTCTTCGTCACTGTACTGTCGAGTCCCCCCAAAGCACGATACAACTATCGAGTGCCTCCCAAACTCGCCCATCCTTCTATCTCTCTCCACGATTGTTTCTACCACAGGCGAGGGCTCGACCAACAACCTTTTCCCCTTGTCGACCCTTGGAGTTGCTGTCGAAGGGGTCGCTTTGACATGATCTGAGGGAGAGGTCTCTTTGCCAGACAAAACCCTAGACATCTCTTTAAAACAAAAATAAATTACCTCTGAAGTGACGTGAGCGGTAGGAAAGACTGCCGGAGTTTGGAAAAGCACACCATAATCTTGCTCTAGAGAGGGAGTGATTTTTTTCTCAGATGGTGAAAGTGAAAGAGTGGAGTGAAAATGAGAGGGGGGAGGATTTATATACGCGCTTAGTGGGTCTGGGCCGGAAGCTCAAGAGGCCTTTGGGAATTACAAAAGGCGCAAAGTCCTAACGGCTAGGAATACCAAGCGGCGGCTGTCAAATAACCCAGAAGTCCATCCACCAAGAAGTCCAACCGCCCAAGAATTCAAATGGTCATAGGCTCTTCCAATGCTTGCTGTTCAATGATCGCCAGTCGTTCGCCGCTTCGACGACTTGTTTGACACCTTTGTCGCTGGTCGTCGAACATACGTGATTCCGAACGAAAAATGAGCAAAATGCATTGACCAGTCAACGCTGCCAGTGCCACGTGTCGTCCCCTGGTCGTTCACCAAGTTCGATGCCTCGTTCGACACGTTCGCCGCTGGTCGCCGAATATACGTGATTCCAAATGGAAAATGAGCTAAATGCATTGACCAGTCAATGTCACCAAGTGCCACGTGTCATCCGTCGTTCGCTACGTTCGACGCCTCGTTCGACACGTTCGCCGCTGGTCGTTGAACAGACGTGATTCCGAACAAAAAATGAGCTAAAATCGTTGACCAGTCAATGTCGCCAGTGCCACATGTCGTCCCCTGGTCGTTCGCCACATTCGACATGTTCGCTGCTGGTTGTCGAACAGACGTGATTCTGAACGAAAAATGAGCAAAATGCGTTAAACAGTCAACGCTGCCAGTGCCATGTGTCGTTCGCCACATTCGATGCCTCGTTGGACACGTTCGCTGCTGGTCACCGAACAGACGTGATTCTGAACGAAAAAATAGCAAAATGCGTTGACCAGTTAATGCTGCCAAGAGCCACGTGTGGTCCCCGGGTCGTTTGCCATGTTCGATGCTTTGTTCGACACGTTCACTGCTGGTCATCGAACAGACGTGATTCCGAACGAAAAATGAGCCAAAAGCGTTGACCAGTCAACGCTGCCAGTACCACGTGTCGTCCCCTGGTCATTCACCACGTTCAATGCCTCATTTGACACATTCACCGCTGGTTGTCGAACAGACGTGTTCTCGAATGTGTTATGAGCAAAACACGTTGACCAGTTAACGGTCCAGTGACACGTGTCACTCCCCTGTTGTTCACCACGTTTGAAGTCTAGCTCGACGCGTTCGTCGCCGCTCGTCGAGAAAATGTGGTTCGAATGAAAAGGGGGGAACTGGAAGCCTATGCACGCCATCAGATCACTTCAAAATTTGCGTCACAATCTGAACAACGGCCTAGATTTAACCACGCCACCAAGCACTGATCCATCATCTGATCGCTCAGATATTCGTACCGATGGCTAATGGATGTCCTAGATCATGACACGTCATAAATACGGTGATTAAACTTTATTTATTTATTTATTTATTCAAATTATTTATTTAAAAATTGCAAAAAATGATTAAAAATTCAGAAAATTAATTAAAAATTCTAAAAAATAATTATGAATTCGGGGAAATATTTTTGAGCCCCTGGGTAAATAATTATTGGTTAGAGTAATTAATTGGTGCTATCCAAAAATAAGTCACCACTTTGGAAAATGGAATAAATGGTTCGAAAAATAATTAAAAATCGGGAAAAATTACCATGAGTCCAGAAGAGCCTAAGAATAATCTTGGGCATATCACCAGCCCAGAAAAATACCGTTACCTCTCGAGCAAGATTCGAACCCCCTTTAAGAACTCCGATAAAGTCCTGTACGCCATTGAAACAGCAAAACTACTCCCCAAAGGCTGTAGCAAACAGTCTTTAGGAGTGGGGGGCTCGTGATATGGCTAAAAATGGGATTAAATCTAAACCATTCAAATTGGGCACAAATCTTAAAGTTTGCAGGGAAAAACGGTAATCTCACCTACTAGCGGGTCCGAAATGGGAACTAGTTCTCTTCTCTAGGACCCAACAACCCACGAACGGATCTGTTCAACTGGGTATGGGTCCCAAACATTTAAGAGACAGTTCAGGAGGATATGGAGAGATCTTGATCCATCCTTATCCTTAGAGAGGTGGTTCTAACCACCTCTATCCAGCCACACCGGGGAGTAGAGATTCGTTCTGATCTCGAAGCAGATCTCCTCGGCAACTATAAGAACCCCCCTAACTCCTACCATTGCAAGGTGATCACTCTTTGCCTACCTAAAGATCTTTCATATTCTTTTCTGAATATTAAAAAGAGCGTCGGAGGGTTCGTCGCCGGGATCAACCTCGGTGTTTCGAACTTCGTGCAGGTCAACGAGAGCAGCTAGAAGCCAGCCCAACAACGGTGGAAGTGGTCAGGTTTGACCCATTCGGTTACTCTCGAACTCACAAATTCATCTGATTGCCCCCACACCGAAATCAGCGGCAATAGAAACCAAAGCATACAATAAATTAAGAATACAGATAAGGCTACCAAACGATTATGCCATAGAATGCAACAAAGTCTAGAGGCTCATGGCCAACATATACATCAGTCTAAACGTGCATAGCCAACAAAATACAGAAATGCATGGTCCAACTACAACATGAGGTTAAAGTCAACAAATGAAACCACCACCCCAAGCACTCACTCCTCCACAGTCGTTGCCTCTTGACTGACCTGGTGTGATCCATCCTCAATGGTGTCACTGACCCTGGTGGTTTCCTCATAAGCTGCTACCATAAAATAATAAAAATTTCACTATTTTGGCAAAAAAAATTAGGGTTTAGTTCACTGTTTCTGCTTATTGAGAAATTATGAATTTCAATGTTTTGACTAGTTTTGTGGTCTATATTCCACTATTTCAATCGATTTTGAAAAATTTTGAATTCACTATTTTAACCATATGATAATGGTAAAACTCGCAGCAATTCAGGATCATACGATTCTAGCACAGATCTTAAAGTTTCAACAGGCAAATTAACAGTAACGGGTCTTTTTAACAGGTATGGGCCTTCTTCAGGCTCATTAACAAGGCATGTGCCGCTTTCAAGCCCATTAAAAGCGACTGGGCTGACCAAGAGAGACACCCAAACCATGAGGGCTGTAAGTCAAATCACTTGCCTCCATCCAAAGAGTAACCAATTCTATCTCTTAAGGAGGGGAATCAACAGGAAATACAGATCCATATCAATCTTCTAACTATTTCTCAGACTTATAAATACCCTTTCCTTTTCCTCAGTCAGAAGGTAATCAGCAATTTCTCTCTCATACTCTCTTTCTCTCTCTGATTCTAACTTGAGCATCAGAGGGTCTGTCACTTGGGCCATCCTCGATGTTTCAGACTTTTTGCAAGTCTATCGGCAGCGTCAGAACTATCAGATTCAGATCAAGGTGCTCTTTCAACGATCCAGATCCAATCTAAGGAGCTCTAACCCCTTTTTACGGCAACAATTAAAGGTTACATCTTTAATAGTTTCCTTCAAAATATAACCTCACTATCTGTTTGCTCCCACATCAAAATAAGTACAACAAATTGGTGTCATCTGGGGGAAACTACACAGATATACATCAATGATCAGACTTACTGCCATGCCACCGAGATTAAGAGGGTGAGCAGTGGTCTCAAACTATCTAGCCAACCATCTTTGTCTGCAAGCTCCTCCTATGGAAGACCCTATTGCTCCTCATCAGCCCGATCCAGCCCAACAGCATAATTAAGCTCTTATCAACGGAGAGGCACCAAAGACTCCTGACAAATTCGTCATAAACGATGCCATTAACAGCATCCTTTACGCGACCATGTCTCAGTCCATAATGCTGCCAACGACTCGTTGCCCTCGTAAGGTCTCCGATGGTCAAGAGATTTCCGTCAAATTATCAATGCCAGACAACATGGGACTGATCTACGGATCTGTTTGGACGAGAGACGTACACGGGCTGAGGCCTCCCACTCAGAATGTCAGAAGAACCAGAGAAGCAACTCTCCCCCAAGGTAGAGATCAAGAACCTGATAAGCAACTCTCCCCCAAGGTAGAGATCAAGATGTTCCTCCTCTCATAGGGGGCGCAGTATAGAAATAATTCTAAATAGTGAAAGTTGAAAGCATCTTCAGAGGAACAAAGAGCAAGAGGCCCCAGTCACTAGGGATGAACTGGAAAACTTCAAGCAAGACATCCTCCGAGTCGTCCGAGGTACTCATGATTAGGGTCGACGCTTATGGAGCCGCCACTCTACTCCTTCGAGAGAAGAAGAATTCTATGACTCAACTAGATCCAAGGGAAAGGACGACCAAGTCCTTTGCCACATTCGAGAAGTAGAGGATCGCCTGGAACAGATAAAACATGAAGGGAACGACTCCAGCATAGCTTACTGCCCCAGTCGGCCTCCTTTCAACAAATCTAGCTGTAACACCCTAGAATTTTAAATAATGTTTTTGAGATTAATAAATAAATTAAAGTGGTTTTTGGGGATTTAATAAACTTTTTTTTCTTCTGAAATTTATCTTTTTGCACGTGCCAAACATGTGCAAAATTTTTTTTGGGAAGGTCAAAGTAAGAAATTATTTTGGGAAAACCTAATATTTATTAGTAGGTATTATTTATGAATTTTCTGGATTTTTTTCTTATTTATTTGGCATATTTGCAAATATTACAAAAAGAGGGGTTTTTGTGCAAAATTACCTCTTGGAGTAAAAACTCCATAATTTCGGTTTTCTGGGCTGAGCATGATGTCTAACCAACTCAGAGGTAAAGACTTTACTTTTTATTCTAATAGATTTGGTTTATTTTGCTAATTTTCTAAGGAATAGTCTTTTTGCAAAATTGCCACTTAATGGCAAAAATTACAAAATTTGTTTTCTGGGTTTGAAACCAGTGCCGGCCAGATCTGGGTGGTTATTTTTTATTTTAAATCTCAATTGAATTGGTTAATCTAATTTCCTAGTATAAGGATTTATATATGTAAAGATATATTCTAAAGGAATATTTTGCAAAATCTTCTCAAAACCCTAACACCCAGATTTTGGCCTGTTATAAGAGCAGTAGTAGCCGTCTCTTTGCTGCACTATAAACAAAGGGTTTTCTTTATTATTAATTTCTTGGAGTTTCGAAGCAAGGATCTTGGATTTTTGCGAAAGGAAGAGCTTTTTCTTATTCTTTATTATTTCGATTGATTCTTTAGTAAGGTGAGTGACATATGTTTACTCTCTTACTGTTCTATGCATGTTGTATGTGATGATTTGTCTATTAGAATGCATGATAGATGATTGAATATTGAATTATTGATGAATGGATGAATAAAAATCGAACTTTTCATGAAAACTATGAATTGATGATGAAATCTCTATATAGATGACTTAAGAATGTTAAGAATCTAATAGAAATCTTGGGTATGATGTTTTCTTTCCTACTCTTGCTATTTTGATTGTATGTGATGAGATTATATGTTGAGATGCACAAAAAATTGAATAAAGATGATTTTTTTTACTGTTGTGTATACTTATGTACTGTTTTGATATTTTGATGAAGAAAAACTTGACTAATACATGTTGTAATTGCATATAATCATGGGCAAACTGATGTAAGTGGTTGTATGTGTGTTTAACAAATTTCAAGAGGGGTTTTTGGATAAAAAAGATCAAGTTTTGAAGGGTGAAAAGGGGGTTTGATGTTTTGGGTCTAATGGTGTGCAGGCCGAAGTGGTTTTTGTGTTTTTTTTTTGAAGTTTTCGATTGGATTTTGATTTAAATTGACACTGAGATTGAAATAGACAAAATACCACTCATACACAATGATTCTTGATGTTTTAATTGATGTATACACACCCATATATATATATATATATATATATATATATATATATATATATATATAGGGAAGTCTTATATATATATTAGTTGCTGTTGTTCGTTGTTCGTAATAGCGCACAAAGAGTTCCAAAAATTATGCAAATTTGCGAGTATGTCGGGCTCGTCACGCACAAGCCAACACAACTTGTATAAGTGTGTTTGGATTCACGGTTTGAAGTGCACGGCCGTGTATCGCTTTCAAGTATTTTTCGTGAGTGAAAGCGATATATCGGCGTATATTGCAAACTGTGAGTCAAAACTCACCTCTACAACTTTTGTTGGCTCATGTGTTTTGCGTCCGTCCTACTCCCAAAGTTTCGGAATTTTTTGATCTCGTTTGTGCGGATTTCTACCGTATATCAAACAACAACAACAATTAATATTTCATTTCTATCGAGGGACTTTTCACTAGGAAACTCCAAAAAATAAGAAATTTTGCGAGCATATTGGGCTTACCGCTCGCTACCAAATAGTACTTGTAGTTGCGAGTTCGGACCCACGGTTTGGGGCCTACGTCAATGTATCGCATTGTTGGCTTTATTCATGAATGAATGCGATACACGGCTGTATCTTGCAAACCGTGGGTCGAAACTTGCCTGTACAAGTTGCGTTGCCTTTTGTGCAGGGAGCCCGACCCAATCACAAAGTTTAGTTTTTTTTTTACCGTCAATTGTGTGGTTTTCTCATTAATTTTTTATGTTTTGAGCGAGTTTTCAATAGAGAACCCACTTGAAAATTCCGTAATTTTGCGAGTAGGTCGGTCTCGCCAATCAGAAGACATAGCAACTTGTAGTTGCGACTTGTTACCCACAGTTTGCTATATGCGTCCGTGTATCGCATTCCCCTCATTTCTAAGAGTAAAAGCGAGCGAGACATCGCCGTATCTTGCAAACCATGGATCGGAACTCGCTTCTACAAGTCCTGTTACCTTGTGTGCGGCAAGCAGGACCCAATCGCAGAGTTTCGTATTTTTTGGACATCCTTTTTGTTGTTTTCTCACTTATTTTGTTTCGTATATATATATATATATATATATATATCTCACAATGATTTGTTAAAAAGCTATTTTATATATAATGTGTGTATTAATTTACCAAAATTATATATTTTTCCCAGATGAATAACGATGCGGAGAGTTCTGCTGCCGGCGATAATTTTGTGTGGGTAGAACCAATCATTGATTCCATGCCGTTAGTCGAAGAACACCTAAAACCAAAGTTAGGTATAACGTTTCCAACTTTAGTTGAGGTCGAAAACTGTTATTCGTCATATGCTCATTTTGGGGGTTTTGCAATAAGTAAGGGTGGAAATAAATTAAAAGGAGGAGTGGAAGTAGATAAATCATATCTTTGTAATAAAGCTGGGTCGTCGCCCAGTCAACATAGTGATGGTAGACGAGGAACAACTTGTAGAATGGGTTGCAAGGCTTGCGTTCGTGTAAAATTGAAAGAAGCATGTATTACGTAGGTGTTATATTCATTTCATGAAGCACATAATCACGATTTTACCTCACCCGGTGGAAGGCATTTTTTGCCCCGAAACCGTTCCATGTCAAATACTGATAAAAAGATAATAGATCAATTCAACCAAGCTAATATCCAGACATGTCGACAAATGCCCTTCTTCAAAAGTGCTAGTGGTGGTCACGATCAAGTAGGATTCACCGAAAAAGATGTTAGAAATTTACTTAGAGACTCGCAAGAAGCACTCAAAGAACATGATTCTAAAATGCTAATTGATTTTTTTGAATCTAAGAAACTGAAGGATCCTTCATTTTTTAATGATATTCAAGTAGATCCCGAAGGGAGGTTGTCACATTGTATGCGGGTTAATGGTATTTCTAGGATGAATTGTCAAGAATTTGGCTATGTACTTTGCTTTGACGCCCCGTACAATACGAACCAGTATGGAATGTTATTTGTTCCCTTTTTGGAGTGAATCAATATTGGCAATCGACTTTCTTAGGAGGTGGGTTCATTCCAAATGAGACGGCCTCTTCGTTTGAATGATTTATTGAAAAGTTGTTAGGGGTTATGAATCGTGCTCCATCCGGTATGGAATGTTAATTTTAAAAGTATATTCACTCTTTATTTTATTTGCTTTCCTTCTGTGGCTTTAGGATGCAAAATCTGTGACAAGTACAAAGAGCATTATTACAAGGATTATGTGAATGGAAATGGAATGGAGTTTTATCAACTTATGGATTCCATAACTTGTCTACTTTTACATTTCACTCTACAAAGTGGGCACCACATGTAGATCCCCACATGTAGAACCCAATAAGGAAAAATATTCAGTGCGCTTTAGAGCGGAGAGTCATCAGATCAAACTACTGAAAAGGACAAGTATTTATGGTTTTATCCTAAAAAGACATTTTTTTTAAAACAGTGTAGGGATATGAGTAGGGTTATGGTAGGGTTACTATAAATATTAACCTAATTAATGATAACCCAAAACAACCTCTTACTACATGTTTGATTCTTACAGAATTTAGAATGTTTGAATTTCAGTAGTAAACAGATGATCTACATACATTAAAATTTCCCTACAAAGAATATATTGAAGGAGAAAAATTCTTGTGAACCTACCATAACCCTATTCATAACCATACACTCACCCCTAACCCTACCATAACCCTAATTATGAGTAGGGTTATGGTAGGGTTAGGGTTATTGAATATTTTTGGAATATTCAGATGGGTTTCAAAATTGGAAGGGTTTTATTTTTGGAGATGAGTATTCGTGCCAATGGGAAAATGTGGGAGGTTATTCAGTAGGGGATCTACATGTGGTACCCACTTTGTTGAGTTAAATGTAATTGTAGGCAAGTTATGGAAACACATTTATTAGGAATGAAGAATGTGCTTTTAGAATCGAAGAACAGAGATGGCAAGGCGGGGGGGGGCGAAGAGGAAGTGGGGAAAAGTTTACACTAACCCGTAACCCTAACCTTACAATAAATTCTTACCATACCATAACCCTAGCTTACCCTAATCCTACCCTAACTCTTGTTAACACTAACCTTAATCTTACACTAACCCTAACTGAAATATTATTACCACTTTGGGGGATATGTTTAGGGGTTAGGTGCTAAACTGGATAGGTATACGCACCCCAGAAGAAATTACATATTAGGGGCAAAAATATATTTAAAAAATTGATTTTTACGAATGAAAATGTCATCTTATATTTTCTGGTATTTTTTAACATTTAACCTTAACGATTTCATATTGGTTAGTTAGGTGGCTAAAAATGGAAATTAATAAAAAATATAAACGATGTACAAGCATATGAATATCTACTTTGTAGAGTTCAAGAGACACTGTTCGTACAGAGTGAAGGGACACTTGTAAAAAGCATAAATTTTTTTTTGCAAAATTTCATATAACAAAGGCCGTTGTTGGAGACAACAACCTAAGCATACAGAAAAATAATTTTGGTAGCTCTCTACCTTGTTGCTCCTTTTAGCTTGGGATAGCCCGAGAGCAAGCCAAAAAATTCAAATTTTTTGCTATATCCTATGCCGTTGTTGGAGAAAACGGCATGGGTTTAGATTTTTTTTTTCCAATATAACTTAGGCCGTTGTTGAGGAGCAACCCTAAAAGCAAATTTTTCCTATATAATGTAGGTCGTTGTTGGAGACAATGGCCTAAGCTTTAAAAAAAATATTGGTTTCTCTCTGACTTGTTGCTATTTTATCTTGGCCAAGTCAGAGAGCACCCCAAAAATTTTAAATTTTTTGCTATAACCTAGGCCGTTGTTAGAGACAACGGCCTAAACTTTAAAAAAAATAAGGTGTTGCTCGCTGACTTCTTGCTCTTTTTAACTTGTTCAAGTCATGAGAAACGTAAAAACTTCAAATTTTCTGCTATAACCTAGGTCGTTGTTGGAGACAACGGCTTAAGCTTTAAAAAAAATTTGCTTTCACTATGACTTGTTGCTCTTTTAACTTGGCCAAGTCAGAGAGCACCCCAAAAACTTCAAATTTTCTGCTATACCCTTTGTGTTGCTCTCTAACTTGTTGCTCCAATACAGAGAGGTACTGATCCCAAATTATTTTTTCAACATACAACATAGGGTAAAAGAAAAAAAAATAATTACAATTTCACAAAGCACCTACAGCTGCTACACTACAATCTCTCCCAAAAACTATATACAATCCCATCAGCTACACTCTCCAAATAAATTTCTACATACAGCCTCCAACAACAACAACATAATTCACAATTATCACATAATAACAAGAACATCAATAATACTTAAACTGGCCAACAACAGTTATCACATAATAACAACAACAGAAATCCAATAAAAATTAAATAAATTACTTAAAAAAAAAAACTATATCGGGAATTAGCTAAGCACTGGGCGTGTAACTTTGTGGTGCTCGCCTCTTCCGAGCAGGATGTCATCGCCGGTATGGGGTTGACGTCTCGGTAATTTCTTCTTCTTCTCCCTCCTCTTGTATGTCTCCAACAACCATTTCTTGATTCTCTTCTTGTTGCTTTTCTTCTTGAGGTGGAGATCTAGCTTGATATTGCCGTGGTTGCCCCCGAGCAGATGGCCTACCTCTCACGCTCTTACGTCGCTGTGAACTTACGGTTCTATCCAAATATTGTTGCGGAGCTTCACCTTCTCCCAAAACATCTAAATTGGTACAACATGAAGAGAGCATCTTCTGAACGAACTTCTTCATAGGAGTGCTAGCATTACTTTTCATTACCTCCGCGCATTCTTTTGCCATGTCCAACGTATTATCGACCTAAAAAATATATATATATATTAAACACATTCGGATATATAAACAATTGAATCACTTTAAATATAACAAACATTCAACAAAATTTGAACATTATACTCACCAATGTACGTATAGTTGAGTCCTTCGGTTGGAACATGGGTTGTGAACTAGAATAGGTGGGTGGTGGTTCAATCTCCTCCTCAATTGGAACTTGAATACCAATAGGTAGTTCTGTATCGGTAGATATGTACAAACCTGTCATTGATTTGAACCATTGCATCTACTTCGCTTGTAGCGTGCCACCGTATCCTAGAACATTAACAATTACAAGTTCAAACCGTCGCTCGTTCCATTCTGCAACGTGAACACGGTGAAAATCTGCCCAATCATGGGTAGGCATACGATCGGTATCCTTCACAGCGTGTAACTCATGGTTGTATAGATTTTGCACAGCTTGGGGGCCTATTTTGTTGAAGACCCAACTGCCGAAAGACTCTCTCCGGCCGCGGATGCTCCACTATACAATAGTTGATGAATGGAGCCTTCGTCATCCACAACTGCGACCCAGCCACTACGATCGGTGGTAGTCTTCCAACCTGCTCGGGTGTATACGGCACCCAAATCACGAACTCTTCTTGTACTTGGTCAAGCTCGTCTCTGTAGTACGTTAGTACACCTTTTGGGTTGTCTTTGTAACTCCGTCTACCTGCCGAATATACCCCTAAGGGAGCTAACATATGAGTATTTGGTGCTTCGGCCATCCAACTGTCCGTCGGTTTTGTAAACCGGGGACGACCCAAGTGTAGATGCTCCCATGACCAAATCTGTAACTGTTGGATCCTGTAGGCAAGGCAAGAAATACTAGAGGGGAGGTGAATAGTATTTTATAAAAATAATTGCAGAATTGAACTTTTTCTTCGGTCCAGTTGACTTGAAAAGAGAAACCAGTCGACTGGGACGATAGTTAAGAAGAGTATTTTAAGACGAGTCTGATCAGTCGACTTATAGAAGAACCAGTCGACTTACCAGACAAGTATTTAGAGAGAATGTAGTACAAGTCTAATCAGTCGACTTAAAAAGGGACACAGTCGACTGTCCAGACAAGTTTCACAGAGAACTTAAAAACATAAGTAAATGAAATGCAAGTTTAGAGAAATACAACCACAGAGTACACACGATGTATCCTGGTTCGGTCCTCTCGACCTACATCCAGTCCCCAAGCAACCCACTTGAGATTTTCCACTATTCTTGAAAAATATATAAGAATACCCTACGGCATTAGACAACAACCTTGTCCAACCCGTAGTCCTTTCTTACCACTAGAAAAAGCAACCCACTCTTCCACCAAGAGTGAAAACCTGACTCTACACCCTAGAGCCCTACTCTCCAACCGAGAGGAACCACTCTCACAACCCGAGAGTGAAGAACAACAACAAAATATTTACAATCAACCTATAGCCTTGTTGTGAATATGATTTTGTGTGTGGCTATTAGAACAACTTCCAAAATCAGTCTAAAACGAAATCATTGTTATACTTGACTGATTTTAGAGAACCAAAACCTTGGAGGATTTGAAAGCTTGTGAACTCTTGTTCTCTTTTTGAAAATAAATACTTGAAAGCTTGTAAAAGAGAGTATTATCTTGGAACCTTTTCCAAGTGATTTCTACACTCTATTTATAGAGTTAGAATCACTGGACGTTGAGAAGCAGTTATACTAACTGTCAACCAACAGAAATAAAACTTTTGAATTCGAAAAATCAAGTTTTAAAATCAGTAAACTGTCGAAATGACTTGAACAGTCAACTAGGTTGCCGTTATGAGTCGACTGGTCAGAGTTTGAATAAGTTCAGACAGTTTCGTACTAGGACAGTCGACTAGTGCCTAATGGCGGTCGACTGGTACTTAACAGCTGAGCTTTTTCAATCTTGTTTCGATCTTTTTAAGTTTGAAAAACACTCAATTATTTTAAAGATATGTGTGAGTGTGTGTGACAAGGCTATTACAGAATTTCTAAGACTCAACGAAATAAAAAAGTTACAATTGTTACAAGACACTTAATACAACATATTGAAACATAGGTCTTGTCTTGAGTCTTGAGTCTTGAGATGGAGCTTTAGCATTCGTCTTTTTCTTTGAAGCTGGCAACCTTGTAGCTTTTTTGATCAATTAGCTATAAGAGCTTTGTTTGTAGCTTTGCTTGATCAACTTGCTTTAAGAACCTTGTAAAGCTTGTCAGAACATTTTGCCTTTGTGTATATCCTGTAATATATAAGAAGTAGCATAACAAACTTCTCATTGTGTTGTAATTATCAAAATCAAGAATCAATAGTAACAAGACCATTGGACCGATCATCTCGGTCCCATCTAAAGCTACAGAACACAATGTCCTATACAGCATTGCTGACGCACAACTTTTCCAGTTGTATCGGCCAGCTAAGCCTAGGTCGGTGAGCAATCGTAGATACATGAGCTGTACGGTACATCCCGATGAGTTAGGCAAGAGAACCCCTCAAAGCACCATTAGAATGTACGCTCTTGTGTAGCACTGTACATCGTGGTCGGTCGATTCATCGTTCACCCTCCCTTCAAAATTTTTCTTCAACCAAGATAGTCGGATTGATTGTCCGACAAAAATATCCCTATCTTCTACGGCCTACTCATCAAACTCTGTACCGAGGAGTTCATTACACAGCTCTAACTTATCAAAGTTCATATTACCGGGAACGGCCATCCCATCTATTGGAAGACCAGAGATCATCGCTATATCCTGTAGCGTCACCGTCATCTCTCCAACCGGTAGATGGAAGGTGTGCGACTCTGGCCTCCATCGCTCCACGAGTGCTGCAAGAAGTGCTCGGTCGAGTTTCACCTGACCCATCATGCTGATTTTGTAGAAACCGGCCGGAACTAGGTACTCCACGATACGTGGGTGCACCATCATGGTCTTGTGGGTGCGGAAATTACACCTCCGCGTCGTCCCACCCCACACTGCCTCAGATCTGTGGCGGTCTTGCATGGTTAGTTCACCGTCATATATTGGTCCTAGACCTTGTTGTGGTGGATTCGAAGAGGATGCACCAACCTACATGAACACAAAACACAATTATTATTAGTGTACTAACAATACCACTATATACAAAATTTACAATACAAATTAATAGTTCTCTTACTTCTGTTGAATGTTCGCCCTAACCACTAACAAATGATCTTCTAGTTCCCCTCGTTCTGACCATTTCTCTGTAAGAAAGTTCGCATATATAAAACAAATTGTTCACAAAAAAGCATATATATAAATACGGAATAAAATACATGATACAACTGCAAAAAACAACTTTCAAAAAAT